>OY756428.1:15124146-16451974 GCA_963576905.1 Mystacides longicornis
ATTGGTTGATTTTCGATCAATTGATTTTCGATTAATTGATTTTCGATGAATTGATTTTCGATGAACTCGTCGGTTACCCAAAAGATATATCCTGGTAGAAGTCACAGAGTTAAAGTAGCATTCAGAATTAATTAGAATTAGTGTCCACATTAAAAAAGTGTTTAGATAGACTTGCAAACTGTCTCACTTGATTTAATTGAAATATAGTGTCTAAAATATTACTTTTGATATGAATTGTATGATTTTAGGTGTGGGAGATGGTACACTAAGTGGGAGTTCTTCAGGTCCAAGGCTTTCAAGATATTGGAGATGGTGTTCAAATTCCCCGTTTTGCTGATCACGTTAACGTCTTTATGTTGCCGATGTTTAATTCTGTATTTTTTATAATAATTTATTATTAAATAATTTTCTAATGCTCTACTAATAGTAATCAATTAAAAAAAGTTCTTTTCTTGGTTATGCGTAAAAATATTTTTAAATCCTATTCAAAATAGCGCCACCTATCCACTAATTGTACGAAACTTCGATCTGCCGATGTTTTATTCTTTACTTTTGGTTCAATTTATGAATAAATATTTTTCTAACAATTTGTCAATTAAAATAATGATTTTCCTTTTTTACACGCAATAATATTTTTTAACCTATTTGAAAATAGAGCCATCTATCTATTAATTGTAAGAAGCTTTGATCTGCCGATGTTTAATTCTGTATTTCAATAATAATTTATTATAAAATAATTTTCCAATGCTCTACTAATAGTAATCAATTAAAAAAAGATCTTTTCTTGGTTATGCGTAAAAATATTTTTAAATCCTATTCAAAATAGCGCCATCTATCCACTAATTCTACGAAACTTCGATTTGCCGATGTTTTATTCTTTACTTTTGGTTCAATTTATGAATAAATATTTTTCTAACAATTTGTCAATTAAAATAATGATTTTCCTTTTTTACACGCAATAATATTTTTTAACCTATTTGAAAATAGAGACATCTATCTATTAATTGTAAGAAGCTTTGATCTGCCGATGTTTAATTCTGTATTTTTATAATAATTTATTATTGAAATTTTCTAATGCTCTACTAATAGTAATCAATTAAAAACAGATCTTTTCTTGGTTATGCGTAAAAATATTTTTAAATCCTATTCAAAATAGCGCCATCTATCCACTAATTCTACGAAACTTCGATTTGCCGATGTTTTATTCTTTACTTTTGGTTCAATTTATGAATAAATATATTTCTAACAATTTATCAATTAAAATAATGATTTTCCTTTTTTACACGCAATAATATTTTTTAACCTATTTGAAAATAGAGCCATCTATCTATTAATTGTAAGAAGCTTTGATCTGCCGATGTTTTATTCTTTACTTTTGGTTCAATTTATGAATAAATATTTTTCTAACAATTTGTCAATTAAAATAATGATTTTCCTTTTTTACACGCAATAATATTTTTTAACCTATTTGAAAATAGAGCCATCTATCTATTAATTGTAAGAAGCTTTGATCTGCCGATGTTTAATTCTGTATTTTTATAATAATTTATTATTGAAAAATTTTCTAATGCTCTACTAATAGTAATCAATTAAAAACAGATCTTTTCTTGGTTATGCGTAAAAATATTTTTAAATCCTATTCAAAATAGCGCCATCTATCCACTAATTCTACGAAACTTCGATTTGCCGATGTTTTATTCTTTACTTTTGGTTCAATTTATGAATAAATATATTTCTAACAATTTATCAATTAAAATAATGATTTTCCTTTTTTACACGCAATAATATTTTTTAACCTATTTGAAAATAGAGCCATCTATCTATTAATTGTAAGAAGCTTTGATCTGCCGATGTTTTATTCTTTACTTTTGGTTCAATTTATGAATAAATATTTTTCTAACAATTTGTCAATTAAAATAATGATTTTCCTTTTTTACACGCAATAATATTTTTTAACCTATTTGAAAATAGAGCCATCTATCTATTAATTGTAAGAAGCTTTGATCTGCCGATGTTTAATTCTGTATTTCAATAATAATTTATTATAAAATAATTTTCCAATGCTCTACTAATAGTAATCAATTAAAAACAGATCTTTTCTTGGTTATGCGTAAAAATATTTTTAAATCCTATTCAAAATAGCGCCATCTATCCACTAATTCTACGAAACTTCGATTTGCCGATGTTTTATTCTTTACTTTTGGTTCAATTTATGAATAAATATATTTCTAACAATTTATCAATTAAAATAATGATTTTCCTTTTTTACACGCAATAATATTTTTTCACCTATTTGAAATTAGAGCCATCTATCTACTAATTGTATGAAGCTTTGATCTGCCGATGTTTAATTCTTTACTTTTGGTTCAATTTATAAATAACTATTTTTCTAACAATTTATCAATAAAAATAATGATTTTTTCCTTTTATATCGCAATAATATTTTTTCACCTATTTGAAATTAGAGCCATCTATCTACTAATTGTATGAAGCTTTGATCTGCCGATGTTTAATTCTATATTTTTATAATAATTTATTATAAAATAATTTTCTAATGCTCTACTAATAGTAATCAATTAAAATAAGATCTTTTCTTGGTTATTTGTAAAAATATTTTTTAATCCTATTCAAAATAGTGCCATCTATCCACTAATTCTACGAAACTTCGATTTGCCGATGTTTTATTCTTTACTTTTGGTTCAATTTATGAATAAATATATTTCTAACAATTTATCAATTAAAATAATGATTTTCCTTTTTTACACGCAATAATATTTTTTCACGTATTTGAAATTAGAGCCATCTATCTACTAATTGTATGAAGCTTTGATCTGCCGATGTTTAATTCTTTACTTTTGGTTCAATTTATAAATAACTATTTTTCTAACAATTTATCAATAAAAATAATGATTTTTTCCTTTTATATCGCAATAATATTTTTTCACCTATTTGAAATTAGAGCCATCTATCTACTAATTGTATGAAGCTTTGATCTGCCGATGTTTAATTCTATATTTTTATAATAATTTATTATAAAATAATTTTCTAATGCTCTACTAATAGTAATCAATTAAAATAAGATCAATTCTTGGTTATTTGTAAAAATATTTTTTAATCCTATTCAAAATAGTGCCATCTATCCACTAATTGTATGAAGCTTCGATCTGCCGATGTTTTATTCTTTACTTTTGGTTCAATTTATGAATAAATATTTTTCTAACAATTTGTCAATTAAAATAATGATTTTCCTTTTATACACGTAATAATATTTTTTAACCTATTTGAAAATAGAGCCATCTATCTATTAATTGTAAGAAGCTTTGATCTGCCGATGTTTAATTCTGTATTTCAATAATAATTTATTATAAAATAATTTTCCAATGCTCTACTAATAGTAATCAATTAAAAAAAGATATTTTCTTGGTTATGCGTAAAAATATTTTTAAATCCTATTCAAAATAGCGCCATCTATCCACTAATTCTACGAAACTTCGATTTGCCGATGTTTTATTCTTTACTTTTGGTTCAATTTATGAATAAATATTTTTCTAACAATTTATCAATTAAAATAATGATTTTCCTTTTTTACACGCAATAATATTTTTCAACCTATTTGAAAATAGAGCCATCTATCCACTATTTACATGAAGCTTTGATCTGCCATGTTTAATTCTGTGTTTTTTGAACATTTTATCATTAAATAATTTTATAATGCTTGAAATGATTTTCGTTTTTTATATGCAAAAATAATTTTTAGTCCATTTCAATATATAGCCATCTATCCACTAATTGTATGAAGCTTCGATCTGCCGATGTTTATTTCTGTATTTTTTAATCATTTATGATTAAATACTTTTAATGTTTTCTTTAAATAATAATCCATTAAAAAGGACCTTTTTTATATGCCTAAATATTTCTTAATCCTTTTCAAAATAGCACTATTTATCTTTTAATGGCTAAAAGCTTTTAATTACTCATATTAAGTATTACAATTTACATTCGTTTTCCCATAAAATTACTTTTGTATACCCTTCAAATATTAATTCATGTTGCTCTTATTACTTTGTCCTCTCATTTCTTTCCCATAGAACAGTATCGCTGCTTCTTCCACTTTGCATGTTCAATTTTTTCATTCCTTATGTCGACCAGAGGTTTGTCTCATAAACCTCTTTGCTCATGGCTTACCATATGAACAGTGAACACTGCATGCTCGAACTCATCTTTCTAGGCACTATCCCACAAAGATCCAATATGTGTTTTGACACTTTTAGCTTCCGCATTATTTCTTTATACTCCTGCTTTTTGACCCTCAAGCCACCTTATGTGCATTTTGGTCCATTGGGCTTAACATACACTCTTTGCCTAGTTACAAACACACACCTACGTAATAGACGCTCACATTAGAGTGTCACTATGCAAATGTATACATTCTTTTGGAGCCTCCTTCTTAGTCTCGTTCCCTGAAAACTTGCAAGTTTTTTTTTCTTTTATATTGCAAACCTGCTAAAAGAAGTCTGTTACCATAGTGTGTCACATATACTGCCAACTGCATCCACATGGAGCTGCCGTAGAACATAAGCGCAAATATTCTTGATTTTCTCTCAGTTACAAGTTGGGGTACAAGTTTCTCCAAATGCAATGTTTTCTCCACTCCAAAATGGTGTTGCTCATGCAACTCTTCTGTATTTACACTGTAAAATTCATTGCCCTTCTATCAGCTGTATTCCTATCCGTTTGCTTTTTCCCATATTTTCATTAAAACATCATACTTATTATCTATTGAGCATACAAATTTAATGAATGCTTAACTTAACACCACAAACTCTTCAATCACATCCCTGGGTAAGCCACCTCCTCACATGTAACTCTTGACAGGCCTGTAGTTACCATTGACCTAACATAGCTCATAATAATTTTTAAATCGCTTCCAGCACTTCCAAGTTCCATTTTAACGATACGGTAAAATCTTTGAGCACAGTATCCTACTCAGCGATATTTATATATCCTTGAAGCATGCTCTACCAGTCTAATCCCAACCCTGAGTAGAAATATCAAGTGAGAAAAACACGTTGAAAATTTCTGACCCAACCGGGAATTGAACCCAGGACCTCTTGATCTGAAATAAGCGTGTTTTGCTACTAGGCTACTGAGGTCGGTAATAAGATAATATGTCGCCCACTAATGCCGAACAATAACACTTTTTTCACCACTTTTTCCATGTTCATCTTTTCATCACTCGTATATTCATGCATGCCACCACAGGGTGAAAATACGAAGGCTGATTCCGACAGGTGACGATCAAGGTGAAGAATGTTTACCAATCATTTAAATGGGCATGCCGAAAAGCGGGTTCCTGATTTTGATCGGCGCCAGTTGGAATCGGCGTTCTTTGTGTTTTCACACATAGACAACACGATAATTAAATATAGGTAAATGATTAACTAATAATGAGATCTTTTTTGATTTCATAATAATATTAAATCAAACTTATTTAAACAAATTTATTTTGTACAGTTAAATAATTATTTATAGTTCTACTTTTATATCTGTTTACCACGTACCTATTCCTTTCTTTATTGTTTTACGATGATTTTGTCTATATCAAAATGTTTTGTATGTTTCTTCAATGTGCTATTATGATTTTGTCCCTGAACTGTTGAGGCGTAATTATCATTCCCTTGTTATTTTATATCTTACATATAGACACATATACCTATAACTTTTTCATCCTCAAGGGTTTTCAAACAATATGGTGCCATTTTTTTCTTCATACGTAACCTAGAGTTGTTTTGAAGTAGATCCTTCTCTAAATTCTCTGTTTTCATTCTCCAAAAATTTGCTTGCTGCATATTCCGTCTCCTTGGTGTTGGTTATCATAGTTCATTGTTCTCTCTTCTGCTTTTTTTGATCTTTGCTATTGTCTATAGTCTTCTACATCAGTTTCCTCCATTTTTTCGTAGTCACTTTGTTGTCAAATGCTGTCGCATAGTTTAAAAGGTTCATCATCTATTCCAAGAAACTGTTCTAAATTTTCCACAGAGGGATTTTCCTTCTACATAATATATTCATTCCTGTGGGTAACTTTTTGGTCACATTAGGTTGAGTTTTGTTTTGGTTCTCTGTTAAATGTCGAATAAAATGAGTAACCGCTTTAACAAATGCCATGAAAATTAAATTAACTTATATTTTGTACAAACACATTAAGTTTTTGTATTTTACATGTGGAATAAATTCTCCAGGATGACCTCCCAAAGGATGGAAGTGTTCATACCAAGTATATGAAAAGGAAGCATCACCTTTGGTCCATAAGTTTCTGCAGCTTAAGTATTCAAGATTTAGGAAAACAGCAAAATAACCATCTTCTCATCTGTGAAATGTAAGTACTGACACACATTAAATATTGCTTTTAAATATTCTATGTTTTTATGTTTATTTTAAAGTTTTTTTAATGGGGCTTGAAATGTGTAATAACAAATTAATTGTTTCATTTAAATAACTTTAGATATTTCTTTCATAAAATATTTCCCGATATTTCTTTCTTAAAAAAATTTCCCTCAGATACCCATTACTTACTTACCCATTGTTATTAATCATCATAGTAACTATGGACTTACCGACACCGATGTAAATTCCTGTAGTTGGATTGGTTCTGTCATTAGTATGAATAAAAAATCAGTGGTGATTGATTGTTCTTTAAGGTTGAAGTAGCAGTAGGCACCTCCAAACAATTAGAAGACTAGGACCTTCAGGGTGTTGGTTTTGACCAAGTTGCGGCTTCGAGAATTGCAGATGACAGGACCGCATGGCGAGGATGACTTCATATGCTCCAACTAGGGAGCAAATATTGATAGAAAACAGTATAAGATGGTACGGGCATTACGAGGCAACCATAGGATGACAGGATCAGGAGAGCTGTGGACATTGAAACTGCAGCTATAAAACCAGTCACACACATTAATAGATAGTTGAAAGAAATTGATGTGGTGATGACGCTTGATAAAGATAATTGGGGAAGAAGAACTAGGACCGACTCAAAACAAACAAAGGTGAGAATTAGAGCAAGAATTGAACATGTTGTTAGATTAAATTAATTTAATGTTTAATACTCTGAATTAATTATACAATGTGTCAATTATTGCCTTGACATTATTTTATGGAACAGACAAGAAATTTGCAACGTGTAAACGAGCCTTTACCCCAACACCCGCCATACTGTATTTGACATGAGACATTCCCGTATGCCCAACAAAATAAAAATAGTTCGCGCCTAACTGATGTGTGCTCTATATTAATCCATGTATACATTGGAAAAAGATAGATCCAGGTTACAAGAGATGGTGGTGGTTGTCTAATATATGATGAACGTGTTCAGCTGATGTCAACACGGACACATGATATAATATAAGCGTGCGATGTTGCTCTAAACCAGCCTTAGAAAAATCAGTCGAAAGAAAACACTTGCAAGGCCTTATTCATTATTAATTCAAAAATTACATCAAAAAGTATGTGGTATATGTAAGATGTGTTCCTGCAAAACTACTCAAGAATCCTTAAATATCTGTTATTTTTAAATATGCAATGACAATTATTGTAGAATTTTTGAAAATCCTATGTAGTGAATGTAGTGATAGAAATTTTAAATTAATATTTTTATAATGTTATTTAATGTTAATGTTTCAGATATTGTCACCTTACCAAGACCTCTTGAGCAAAGCAGAAATGTTGGGAGTGACTACAAAATACTAACAAAGTGGATGATATTTTGACGACCAGACTATACTGATTCAATTATACACTTTATGAACTGAAATGTGGAGAGCGTAGAGAAGTATGGATACCTCCACAGCTTGCTCACTCAGAATCTTGACATAGAGACTTAGAGATTTAAAGTAGTGGCAGCAAGAGCAATGTTTGATAAAATGTAAATTCTATTCTGCAATAATAACATAAACTTGAAACTCCGACGAAGGATTATAGAGTGCGATGTGGTATGTTAGACTTAAAAAGTCAACTTTATGAACATACTAGAAGTGTTTGAAATTGAGCTGAAGCAGACAGAGATCTGTTGTCTCTAATATTGGGGAGACCCAACAGGGCAAAAAGATGAAAGGGCTGTTAGGAACATGTTCTACAGAAATCTTGGGAAAGAAGAAAAGATAAATTTGCCTGCTTGAAGAAGAGATATTAATAAGCCTGCTTCGTTAAAAAGAAATTAAATACCCTGATTGAATATCAATGCATTAAAAGGATAAGGGGATGCATGGCGGTCAAGATCCTCAGCATCGATTTATCAATGAAAACACTAAAATCAACTTTAGAACCATCAGGCATTTATGAAATCATAGCATCTTGCAGAGAGCATAAATCCCAAATGCTCAAAAGGTTGTTTTCTCAATTTAGGTAATACTTTCCCTATCTTCATTGAGTGGAACACTATTTTCATTTAAAGGTTTAGGGATTAGGCCTGCAATCAATAATAACCATTGTTTGGCGGGGATACCCTTAAAAAAACGAGTCGGGAGTCTTACCTCACGGGTTGACATGGAAACAGACTTACTTTCTAATATTGGAGTGGGAGCTTCACACCAGGGCTTGAGAGCAAGGAAGGGCATATTACCATGTTACTTTCTTATTCTCTAAAGTATAAGGTTGATGTTCCAACTTAATTATTTAAAAAAAAATAAAAGATATGTAGGTTCAGGTTGATATTGTAAAAGATATGATTGACTTTATTATTATGTTTTCTTGTCTTTTCTTTTTAAGAAATTATTTTAACAGTATTTTTTTTATTATAACATGATGCATTATTATAATTGAAGCACAACTTTTGTATATCTTTCTTTTATGTTTATTGTATGATACTACTAGTTTTTTAAAGGCGCCCACCTATGGCCTTGTTTATGCAAACTTTACTTTCTCATAGCTGTGAGAATTCACATGTGAGACTGCAAACTACTTGGTTGATTCAACTCTTTATGAAAACTCAAAAACAACTTGAACTTTTAATTACAAACTTTGCATTCAAATAGCTTTTAGCATGCGGGTATTTAACTATTTGATTGATTAAACTTTTTCATGAAAAACTTTGCATTCGATGGCCGAATTCTTATGTGAGACCTTAAAGCATTTGAGTAATTGAATTCTTCATGAAAACTCAAAAAACAATGTGAACTTTTTATAACAAACTTTGCATATGTATGGCTTTTCAACGCTATGAATTCACATAAAAATTTTTGAAAAATTACTTTAGGGAGCGTTCAAGTATTACGTAAGGCAATATGGGGGAGGGGGGGTTAGTCTTGTAAAACATTACTATTGTATTACCGGCGCTGCAACAAAGGTATTTAGTGACTTTCCAGTAATAATTATGATTTGAGGCATACTTGGTTGTGTTATGTGCGTTAGGCAACGTTGAGGGAATGGGAAGAGGGGTAACAAAGAGCGTTACGATGCATCTCGGGGTGGGGGTCAATAATGTTAAAAATATGCGTTACGTAATACTTGAACGGTCCCTTAGTGTATAAACTTTTTATTGTAATCATTGCATTAATAAGCCTTTTGTCGCATCTGTGCGTTAAACTTATAATTTGGTAAACTTTGTCATGCAAACTTTGCTTTCTTATTAAAATTTAGTGATGATTGATATTTTTTTTTTTGCATAATCATTTGTTTTTGTTCCTGAATCTTAGTGCTCCGAATTGGAGAGTTGTCAGTCCTTTTCTTTTTGCTATTTATAATGTAATTTTGTTGTAACTTGACATGTCTATGTGCCCAACTGGGCCTATGGAAATAAGGTCTCATTTCATTTTATTTCATTTCAAATGAGATTTATTTAAAAGTGTTCTATATTCAAATAATTATTTATTCATCCTACATGGCGTAAATGCTAAATGAAATATATGATTACTTGAAGAGGAAAACCACAGAGTAAATTTTTCAAATTTTTAATATTATTATAATAGTTATACATATCAGTCTCACTTTGTTTCATTATAATACATATTTTTTGTATTAATCTGTAGTTCAAAAGTTGTGCTGTAAGTATGAAAATATAAATAAAATAAAAATATTAGTTCTAATAAAATATGTTCTCAAAATTCACATACAATTATAGAATAAACTATAGGATGTGATCCAATCCCGCATATGTGGGGTGTCTGCAGCGAAGCTATTAAGCCTTTCACCACCATTTTAAGTTGTACGAGCGTGGACTTCAGATCCGGGGTCCCGAGTTCGATTCCCAGTCGGGTCAGAGTTTTTCTAAATGTTTTTTCACTTGAAATTTCTACCCGGGGTTGGCCTGTCTCAGATTGGACGGGACCGGTTGACTGGGAAAAATTGCCTCAGGCAATAAGTTCCGCCGGCTATACTGACACTTTGTAAAGAAAAGTGTTGTATTATTATTGTATTGTTATATGTACTGTCTAAATTGTTTTTTTAATAAAGTAACATAGTTATCAAAATTTAGATTTAAAATCTTTCACAAATATATGCTGCAAATTTTATCTCAATTATTATTAAATTTTGTATCTATTTTTGTAATAGAAATAAGAATTTTCATTCGTAATTCCACCTTCAGATTCTGCCTGGTGGGATCTCTTGTTTTTGTTTGTTTTGTAAAAGATAATTTTTAAGGGAGGTTATAAAAATAAATATTGTTCTTTACCTATTGTTTCAATACTGTAATTCACTTTTATTATTGTCATGTTTATAATAATTTATATATGTGATGTAAAAAGTTATTTTCAAATAAAATTATTATTTTTACAATGTCGTGATTTTCATTTTACCCTTACAATAAGAATTTTCAATAACCTATAAGGATGCAATCTAAATATAGAGTGCTTTTTCCACAATAGTCCTTGAATTAAATAAGAATGCAATGCCAAAAAAAATAATTGAATACCTATGTGGTATTAATATTATACTCTATGGTTGTGACCATAGAAAAATCTAAAAAAGATACTTCATCTATGGTAAATGATGGCTTTTTACTTTGTCTCCAATATTCTCGAGAGTTGCCATTCTATTATACTTCTTCTATGATTTTGACAACCAAAACGGTAGCCCCCCCACTACCGCGACATTGTAAGTGTTGCCATATTGTGTAAATTCATTTTATTTATTTTTTAAAATTATTGTTATGGCCAGTGTTATGGCAAGGAAATATATGACGTTAGAAGGTACCTAGATATAAATAGCCTCTCCAGTCTCCATTGGTTGCTTATTTGTAGAAATTTTGGCACCAATTTAAAAAGAATATCATTAGAAATTTTCCATTTGACAGTGTTGTAGTCGATAAATTTGGCGGCTATTATATTATATAGGTACTTGTGCGTTTCCACTTAAAAAGTTTGTTTTGATAGATTTAGGAGCTATAACTCGTATATTAATATTCACAAAAATAAAAATATTGATTCTATAATCACTCTTTTTGAGATTTTTGACTCTTTAAATTATTTACTCTTTTTGAGATCACGAGATAGTGACTCTTTCTATTTTTTATATTTATTTTTGTGTTAACTCTTTTTGGTGACCTTTTGCGAGATATACTTAGACTCCATTAAATTGTTTACTCTTTCTGAGATGTTAATTGTGTTGTGAGATATTGACTATTTTTGCTTTAGGTATATATTTATTTTTGTGAGACACTGACTCTTTTTATTATACATTTATAATCTGATAACCAAGCTACAATTTTTTTTAATAAACAATAAGATTGTGGAATGTGTGATACAATATGGTTGTAAACTATTCCTGTCGTGTGGTTTTAAGAGTTTCGCTTAGCAAGTGCTGTAGAGTGTAGATTGTTTCTTCGCTTTATGAACATTGTTTTATTTACCTATCGTGAATTGTGTCTAGTAAACACTCAATAAGGTATATAAGAATTATGATTTACTTAACTCCGTAAAGTTTCATCCTATGCATAATAATGAAATATATTTACTCATGTTTTCCTTAAATTTTTGCAGTTACAATGAAGTATCAGTGCAGTGTTTGTTTGAAGAAATATACTAATCAATCCAATTTGAACAAGTATTTGAGAATGAAACACCCTCAATTAAGCATTAGATATGAGAAATCCTATCTTCAATACATTTAAGCAACGGATACAATTGCGAAACCATTTGAAGGAAGTACATGGAATACAATTCGTAGAGATAGAATTCACTGTTACTTTAAAAGTTTAGACAGTATTTAGATTATCATCGTTAATTTATTTTAAATACTGGTAAATAAATTATTGAACTAATTAATTCTTTTTGTTTGCTTCTGTCGGAGGAAATTAGTGGTTACGTTATAAAGCATGGTTATATGATGCATTGTAGTGTTTCTGAGATCTGATAATTTATTGAAAGAAGGAAAGCTACATTTTTCTGGCTTTGATCATTGAGAATATTATAATGACATTACAATGGCTTGATGCAGGTGTTAGATATCCAATGAACCAATTTATATTACTCGATCTGATATTGTAATATTTCATTGAATCATTGATACTCATAAATCTAGTCCTAGTGATTTAATTATTGTTTTCTTTCTATGATTTATCAAAAATGTTCTACATTTTTACTTTCCCCCGTCCTTGTGGGCTCCATTGCTGTAGCATCGGTAGCACCGGCCATGTGGGGGCCCTGCTCCTAAGCAAGGCTTTGAGAATATCTCGGCTGGAATGTTATCTATTCCTGGAGCTTTTCCATTCTTAAGACTTTAAGTGGCTTTAATCTCTGAGATTGTTGGTGGGATAGTTGATTCGCCACTGTCATCAGATTCTTGGAGCATGTGTGTGGCCTCTTATTTTAATTAATTTTTATTTCTATTCCAAACCCAACCATGTTTTTTATTAATTTTTCTTACATCATAATTTAGGTACCTATGTACTACATGAATTTTATCTGAACTCAATGTTGGAAAAGAAAAAGAATGCGGTTTTTATGCCAAGAAGGCCTTCTCAACAAACGGAAGTCCACTGTGGGCATGAAAGCTGCATTCTTTTTGTCATTTATCATTGAAAGATACCCATTTATTGATCAAAATATAACAGAAAGCACTCCTTTAATACATTCCTTACTGCTCTCAGTGGCAACCCAAATCCTGAAATTATAGCTGTTGCTCCAAAATTCTTTAGTAATAAATGGAACATGAACCAGCCAAGATCACCCACTCTTCCATATGATAGAGTGCTCAGCACCATTTGTATGATTGATTGACATTCAATATACTCCTAAGACTTATTTTTAAAGCTGAGTATCTTATGCTCCTGATCCTTGGTTAGATGTCAAGATTTGGGCTCTACGCTCATCTTCCTATTTTTATTTTATTAAACAAATATACAAACAGTGATATTATAACAAACAATTACACAAATAGTATGGACAATAAAAACACCAGTAAAGTATATACATAGACATTAACAGCGAGCGGGTTGAAAGTAAGACAAACAACAGAAAAAAGGAAAAAAAACAAAAAAAAACTTATGTAACAATTTGTGCAGGCTCAGCTGGGAATAATGGGAAGAAGGAAAAGAGTGAGGGATAGGAATAAGGGACATGGAAGAAGCAGCACCTATTTTGTCTTAATTATCTCTACCGAGATCCTGCACTCTGACGATAGGCACATAACTTCAAACAAGTTGTTTGAATATATTTGTGTACCTATTGCAGTTTTTTTATTCAAATAAATTCAAATTAATTATATTAACGAACTGAATGTGCATTCTTGGCGGATTTATTTAAATAAATATTTAAATGAAACAATTAATTGATTTGTTAATCCACAATTTTAATACCCCAACTAGTTTCAAAGGCACAGGTCCTGCATGGCCACAAGGCGACTAAGTTTCTTTGACACTTTTTTGTGTCACACAACAAATCAGTTTTTTTTTTATATAAAATGAATCTGTGCTCACCCGAAGTGAACACAAATACACTTTTGACATCTTTCACAGAAAGCAAAGGCTTGTATTGTAAAAGAGGAAGATGGTCGGCACCGGGGTTCGAACCCACGACCTTCGGATTGAAAGTCACCGACTGTAACTGCTGGGCTACCAACCACTTCATTATTTCATTTAATTTTTTTTTTAAATTAATTATCCTGTGAGATGAAAAAGAATGTAAGGCTTTGCAGCACTGATGTGCTGGTATAAATGGGCTTTAGCTGGTTAAGTTCTAGAAGTGGTTGGTAGCCTAGCAGTTCAGTCGTAGACTTTCGATCCAAAGGTCGTGGGTTTGATCCTCGGTGTCGACCATCTTCCTCTTTCACGACACAAGCCTTTGTTTTCTGTGAAAGGTGTCAAAAGTGTATATGTGTTCAATTTGGGTGAGCCCACATTCTATTTAAAAAAAAACGGCAGTACCTGGCATCCCAGAGGTGTCCATGACTGATTTCCGCTCGAAGAAAAAAAGGTGTCAAGATATTGAAAGAGGTTGGATTAGGAGCAAGAAAACGAGATTGCCTTTTCAAGCACTTTTTATTCTCTTCATAAAAAAAACACCATGCAACAATAATCCTTTACAATGTTGCAACACAACAAAAACAATGTATATGGCTGAATTGTATATATAACAACACTCCCTTCCAATTCAGCAAACATTACATACAAAAATAATACTAGATTATAGGAGATTAAGATTTCCTCTTAAAAGCTTACAAATCTTACATGGGGTAATGACTTGGTCATTATGTCAGCAATGTTTTCAATTGTGTTGACATAAGATAATTTGACTTTTCCCTCTTCTACCAATTGCCTTAAGAAATGATGTTTTACATCTATATGCTTCGATCTTTTAGTTTCTAATGTGTTCGCTATTTTTATGCATGACTGATTGTCTTCAAATATTCTAATGGGAACAACAAATTCAGAAAAATCTGCAGTAGTCAACAACTGTTCCAAAAACAAACATTCTGAAATACACGAAGCTAAAGCAATGTATTCTGATTCACAACTACTCAGAGACACAGTTCTCTGCTTCTGAGATTTCCAGCAGACTAAATTATTATTTATTTTAATTATATATCCAGTAACACTCTTTTTGTCATTGATATTACTGGCAAAATCAGAATCTACAAAAGCACTCATATTGATTTGTTTCTGATTGCTACTTTTTACAAATTTTAGTGATAAATTTTCAGTTTCTTTTAAATATCTAAGAGTATTTTTAAGATGTTTCCAATGTTCAACATTATAATTATTCTGAAATTGACTGAAATAAGATATAGCAAAACATAAATCAGGTCTTGTACCTAACATTAGATAGGTACATTAAACTTTCAATCAATTGTTTGTATGGTAAATTACTATCAAAATTTTCATTCTTTTTCAAATTCAATTTATGTTGAATAGGTAACTTACTGGTTTTACAATCTGACATTCCAAAATGATTAATAACCTTTCTAATTAATTCTCTTTGTGAAATGTAAATATTTTTGCCATGTCTTTCAATTTCTTTCCCCAAAACGTTATTTTATCATTCTGAGTTAAATCTTTATATCTAAATACTTTGACAGATTTTCTTTTATTTCATAAATAGTTTCTTTGGAATATGAAAACAAAATTATATCATCTACCCAAATTAGTACATATATATCATTTCTGGTATATAAACATGGATCAACTTGTGAACGTTTCAAGTTAATTTTCAACAAATGTTCATTAAGACACTCATTCCAATTCTTCGAACTTTGACGTAGACCATATAGAGCTTTCTTCAGTTTACAAACAGTATTATTTTTATAGCTGAGACCTTCAGGAATTTCCATATAGACTGGTTCTTTTAAATTACTCTTCAGAAATGCTGACTTTACATCAAGTTGATGAATGTGAAGATTTCTTTCTGATGCGAGAGCTATCAAAACTCTTAACGTCGTCATTCTAGCCACTGGTGCATAAACATTTTCATTATCCTTTTCTTGTTCTTCATATGTCGTAGGAATTTCTGATGGTAAACATCCTCTGACAGTGCTGCTACATAACTACTCATTTCATAATCTCGAAACTTTGCTGGTAGCTTCTTTGTTCTTTCACTTTTTCTTTGAACAACGGGGCTCTCTTCATCACATGATTCAGTACTATTTTAATTCTATATTTCCAGTATATGTAACCATTTCCATCGAATGGTTTGATGGTCTGCTGAAAGTTTCCTCCCTGTGCCTGCATACTTATAATTTACACAAAATGTAACTATTTTCACAACTGACACAACACGGAATATTTTCACACTTTTAAGAGACCAAACCTTGCTCCTTTTAAGCCACTTTCTGGGCCCATAACCTATTGAAAGAGGTTGGATTAGGAGCAAGAAAACGGGATTGCCTTTTCAAGCACTTTTTATTCTCTTCATAAAAAAACACCATGCAACAATAATCCTTTACAATGTTGCAACACAACAAAAACAATGTATATGGCTGAATTGTTTATATAACAACACAAGATTCAGTCATGTTAAGAGAATCAGAGCGACTAAATTATACCCTTTCAGCTAAAACCCCGAATTCATTTCATTCATAAGTAATACAGAATGTTTCCCATGTTATGATAAAATGTGACATTTCAAATTCAATTGCCGCCGACTTGTCATTTTAAACGGCAAAATATGGCGCATGCGCATGGCACATTGGAATGTTTCGTGCATTTAGGGCTTCGTTTGGGTTTGGATGTTGTTTGGTAACAAGATCAGTGTAGCCAGCTTTCAAAAAGTAAAAAAGTTTTGTAACATTATTTCTCGAAATCTGGTGTCTTATAAAGAAATAAATATTAATTCACGAATAAAAACACCGCATGATAATATAATAATAAATTGATGTTTTTTTATATTCACTCTAAGATCATATTTCGAAACTTTTTAAACGAAACATATTTTAAATCGAAACATATTTCGAAGCTTTCAAAAAGTAAAAAAGTTTTGTAACATTATTTCTCGAAATCTGGTGTCTTATAAAGAAATAAATATTAATTCACGAATAAAAACACCGCATGATAATATAATAATAAATTGATGTTTTTTTATATTCACTCTAAGATCATATTTCGAAACTTTTTCATAACCGGTAATTCTATTTTTTGCGTCTGTTATACAAATTTCATGCCCAACCAACATTACCACCACCCCCTCGTTAGAGAGTATATTGTGTTCTGTGCTCGTCATCAGGGGGGGTTAACTCTGGTTATAGTACTTGCCAACAAGAATATGGTGATGTTGGTACATCGTGGTGGTAATGTTGGTAGTCTTTGGGCATGAAATTTGTATAACAGACGCAAAAAATAGAATTACCGGTTATGAAAAAGTTTCGAAATATGATCTTAGAGTGAATATAAAAAACATCAATTTATTATTATGTTATCATGCGGTGTTTTTATTTGTGAATTAATATTTATTTCTTTATAAGACACCAGATTTCGAGAAATAATGTTGCAAAACTTTTTTACTTTTTGAAAGCTGGCTACACTGATCTTGTTCCCAAACAACATCCAAACCCAAACAACAGCCATTTTTATTTGGCCGAGCGCTGGCTGTTTTTGTTATTTCGATTTTTTTCCTGTTTCCAACTCGGGAGATTGTGTTATTAATTTTGTGTGAAGTCGAATCGGTGTTTCGTATCGCTGTGAAAAATAGTCTCGTTGATGATTGTGAGAAATAGACTCTGTTTTGTTTTGACAAAATATGGACTCTTGTTTCGACAAATGGACTCGTGTTTTGTTTTGAGATTTAACCACTACGCTATTGTCTGCACATAAAAAGTTGTTAAAACAAAGACTCATAGTGTAATTAATATTTACAAGTGGTTGTGTGTCGGTTCTAGACATTGACTCTTTCGTTTACCTTATTATTTTGTTATTATGAGTTTCAAGTATCGGAAATGTTCCTTCTGTGGCGTCATAATAATCACATACAATTAAAAAGACACATTTGTATTTCTTTTTAAAATATTTTGTAATAAGTCCTACGTACTCATCATTTTTAACAGTAAAAAAAGCTTCCGCTGTGGTTACTTCTGTGATTTTAATAATACGTAGAATCATGATGTATTGTGTCGTTTAAACATAGTTTTTTTCGTGTACCTAATTGTTATTGATAATATATTTTTGGCTTAGTATTATTTTATGCAATAGATACCAATACATACTATTTATATTATTGTTACATGTTTTATTATTTGCTTAAAAATAAATGCCATATTTAACTACTGCTGCATTTTAATTCTTTATCATAACCATTTTCAGGATAAATGATTCAACAGTTGTATTCTAGTATAAAGATGGGATATTGTCATATCCCATTTTTGTACTAGAATGCAACTGTTTTGGTCGCTAGTGCGCATTGTACCGACCCATATTTGAATTTCCCGCTTTGGTGTTCGGGTTAGAAAAGCGTGAGCGAGAAAGATAGATGCAATCTGTCAATTTCCGTGTTTGCATATTTTTTCTATGAAGTTGGCATTCTTCTCTCGTTAGAGAGTATATTGTGTTCTGTGCTCGTCATGGTTTTGCCCTTCGAAAATAAGGCGAAAGGCAAAGGGTCCTACAAAAAATGTTAAAAAATTATATTATGTCGTTGAAATGTTCCAAAGCTGTTTGTAACAGATATTTTATAACTATATTTTCCTAATATTCGTAAGATATGCTAATTGTTGCATTTGTGTTGAAAAAAGTTGATTATTGTATTAAAAAAATCAGTTTATGTATGAAAGAGTAAGTGTTAAAAATTTTCGATGATTTCTAGAAGAAGTTTAAGTTTTTGATTTTTTTTTAATAAATAAAAGTGCATAAGTAAATTTTCTTTTGTATTATTATCTTTATATATGTGTTAATAAATAATCACAAAAAAAATGTTGAAAAATAATTTATAAACCTCGACCTGCAGCTAATTAAAAAACATGCGTCAATTTTACGCATGAATATCTTTTCCGTACTACACAATATGATTATTTTTCTAGGGTTAATACTTTTGGTTAGATAAAAAGATAAATCATTAGATACTCCATGATGATCCAAGCCCCTTAGGTTTACTGCATCATAGATTTACACTTCATACAAGTAGTCTATAAAAAAATAAGCAATCTCATGAAACACAGTCATGGTAGGTAAGACATAAAATGTGTATGTACTTGTTTATACTTAACTTCCTCACAATTTGCTGTAATTTTCCGCACATGATTACTTTGGATACGATGACCGTCCTCATTCTATGGCCCACAGAACAATAATACCCTATTACATGCTATGGCCGCAATGGGCAGAGAACAATAGTTTAATGCTGGCATATAACATTGCTAATCAAGATCATCAGCAGTGAGAGAAACAGAGAGAAAACTATTTTTTTTAATCTTTCACCTTGATGCAACAAAATGCCCATTCCTTTGAGGTGCTAGTTTTGTTGTAATGAGTACTTTATCAATCAGAGATTGCATAACCACCTTGGGCAATGATATTGAGCCATAGGCTAAAAGGCAAGCGGAAACACACCTTTAACATATTCTGCTTGACCTAGTAAATTCAACTAACCCTTGTATATCACATATCTTATACCAACTTACAAATTTTGTAATGAATCTTTTGAAAATGAACACAATGGAACATTTGAATAGTGCAATTAATTAATAATTATGAACTATGTAGTTATTAAATGAAATATTTTGAGCTTTGAAGAAATCATTGGCAAGCCATCAATATTCTCAAAACTGCTAGGCCCCCTGTATTCTTATTAACAGTGTGATCGTGATCATAATTTTATTGTTTCTCATCATTCAGTCCTGATAATTTTCCAGTAATTTGTCATTGTAACTAGGTACTTAATTTTATATATCCATACTTTGTGCGACATCTCTTCATTACGACTTGACTAAACTTCTCCCAGAATTGCGATGACTTCTTACATTATCAATGCTAGTAGACTATTTCGTGCACATGAATCTGTACTTTGGCAGCCACTGATCGAAAAGATAATTTTTTCCTTATTTTGTAGTTTTTTTCTATTCTTTTTGGGTTCATTTATTGACATTATTTGTAGTTTTAGAAAAAAAGTAACAATTGCTTTCTTAGGAGGGTGTGAACGACTGAAAGATTATAAAATTTAATACCATATTTTATTAACACAATTCATATAATAACACTGAGGATATATTTTTAAATAAACTGTTGTAAGTGTGTCATTATGGAAATAGATCATCTCACTTACACTAAGTTTAGCTGAAACGTAATATTTATTATATCATACACTCATACAAATCCTCACACGTCTTAACAATAACCTGATGCACTGCGTACTATCATTCATAAAATGTATCCCAATAAATGTAATATTCAATCAATGTTTAAGATTAAGATATCATTATTATTATATTATAAGATAATCTGATGAAGAATGTGTGAAATGTTATAAAAGACGCAACATGTTTCCATGTGTGTAAATATCAAGATGCAAGTATGAAAGGTAATACTGAACAACTGGGCCACCCCAAGTGGAAACACTAGTACCACCATGGGGAAAGGGAGTTAGAGGGGCGGGCACAATCCCTATATTACAGTATAATGTTGTGCGCAAATTTACCAACTGTACAATAACATTAACTCAAACTATGGAAAGTCACAATTTAAGTAAACAAGCCAAGCAAATTTCATACAATAGCTCTAAGTAATATTGTTTCAATGTTCAATAACATAATTGTAAGAAATATAAAACAACATGGAATGTACGAATAATAAGAATATACATAGGTAATTTATGTTTATGTTCCCAGACAATCTTATTATAGTTTGTGACTAAATTTTCAACGTTTGGATAAACCATATTGCTTCAGCCAAACCATAGATACACTGTATTAGAAATAGTTAAGTGTATAACTAGATTATCTTAAATTGTTTTAATCTTTATTTAAATTATTTAACCTATGTGGGGTTCATATAATCCCGCTATAACATTGAAAGCTAGTACAATACAATACAGAGTAGGTAGTATATCAGAGTTCAATCTTTACGTCCCAACTAAAGTGCATTACAAACATTTCAACAAATCAACTGTAGATATAACAATTCTCTAAATTTAGAACCAAGTATGTATTCAAGAGGTATGTACGTATTGAAATACAAGATGATGGTAGGGCATTCTAATTACTAACTGTACATAATTTTTGTCTTAAACCTAAATAAAGTATGATATACAATACAATATATAGAGAATGAAGAGGAACAAGGATATGAGGGGATATGAACGAGCAATGGAAACTAATGGTGTGGTGTGGTGTCACGATATGTACAAATAAGGAAATTAAATACACAAATCAACGGACTCTATGCAATGTATTATCAAAGATTCATCATGACCATTAAGGTATGTTGGTTAAGTTTGTTCACAAATCCCATGATACATGTCAAACCAAATTAAAATATAACTTTGTTACAAATTATATTACATACATTAGACATGGCACGACGCGTGCCCCTGGCTGCAGCATCGAGGCCCGGGATACACTCGCCGTGCGGTCCAAACAAATTATATTACAGATGATGAAGGACTATGTGTCGTGTGCTGGGGTCAGGGCGCAGGGCAGTCTTGGGGCGCCACCGGCTCGGGGCGGGCGGCTAAGCTAACTAACCAGATGGCACAGCGCGGCAGACCACCTTTTAAAGGCAGGTCCGACCTTCAACAAACTACTAACAGTCCGTTGCACACAGCAGCGAGATATGTACAACACTTCCACGTACGAGGCCCTGACACCAGAACACATACTACTAACACAGTGGGAAAATTGCGGAGACGATACAGTTTACAATTTTGTATACAAATAGACAGCGACAATGAGACCGTATAAACCAAGTACTTCAGCGAAGATAAGAATGAGGATCATTCCTACGAACAAACGAGGTTGCTGTGCTGTACCTCGTACACCAGCATCTCCAACAATACCAATGGCAAACCCAGCTGCTAATCCAGAGAATCCTACAGCTAAGCCAGAGCCAAGTGACAGGAAACCCCTGAAATAAAACAATTACGATTATTTATTTATACACTTATAATCTTCACAACTTTATGTAAACAATATGACCAAATCTATGTAACATAATTGTCATTATACACTGGTGTTGATTGCATACATTTACCACCATTTACACCTATCGTTCTTGTAGTTAAGATAGTGTTAGGTGTTTTGTGGGGACTTCATTGTGGATTCTTCTTACGTGATAAGCTGATCACAAACATTGATATCTCTAGGGGGTTGGAATAGTTATAAGAGCTAATCAAAGCTGGAATAAATATCCTGGATGGATGTGATAAAGGAAACTTACTTAAAGAGAGTGTAGCCTTCCGAGGGTGAATCCAAGCTACCAGCTATCAAAATGGCTACGACCAGCCCGTAGATGGCAATGATACCCGCCATGACCACAGGGATGATGGACTTCATAATTAATTCGGGTCTCATCACAGACATGGCGGCTATGCCCGTGCCTGACTTGGCTGTGCCATAAGCAGCTCCCAGTGCTGTAAAACAACAAAAAATTCAGAACATAAGAAAAATCTTCATCATAAAAAATACATAAATCAACTACCATGCTAACATTACACTAATTATTATGTTCCATTTTTCAATTTGAAGCATTAAACCATTAGGGGCCAAGTTATACATAACTCATTTTTTTTTCATTATTGACCCCCCCCCCTTGAAACGTTTTGTGATCCCATCATTCCGTTTTCCTAAACGCTGCGTAACACCCATGTAACTATTCTACCTATATACTTAAAATCACAATTATTACAGGAAAATCACTTCTATACCCTTGTTCGAACCCTTCTTCCCGCCCTGCTAATACACAGTAACGTTTCACAAGAACCTTCCCCCCTATATTACGTAATGCTTGAACGGTCCATTATCGATGTCAGTGAATGTTTGAGACTGGACCGGAATAAGAAGCGTGGAGAAGTTGTTCAGGATAGGGCTAGACAGAGAAGCTTTCGCTCAAGTGATTGCCAACGCCATGGTCACCTGATACAGCACACAAAGAAGATCGGTGTCGGCAGCCTTTTGGTATAGTATAGGTGGTTACTTCTAATCAAGAGGTTCCGAGTTCTATTCCCGGTTAAGTTGAAAAATTTCTAGACGTTTTTTCACACAAAATTTTACCTGGGGAATGGCTAAAAAATTGCCTGAAGCAGAGATCCGCTTACTATACTGACACTTATCTATAGAAAAGTGCTAATTTATTTATGTGCTTACAACTGTCTTTTACAGTCATTTCGAAAACTTGTGTCTGACTGACCGGTCTGGTTGACTAGTTTATTCAGGCAATAAGTTTCACTGGCTATACTGACCCTCTCATACTGTGTTCCGCTCCTTCGAAGCAGAGCTGAGGGACATGGAGATTGTGTGGGAGGAGGTCATAAACATTGCGCAAGATCGAGCGCAATGGAGAGCTCTTGTTGCCTCCCTATGCCCCTGAGTGGGGTGTAAAAGGGAGAATTGATTGATTGGCTATACTGACACCTTTGTAAAATGAAATTTTTTATTTCCATGAAGAAGAATTACAGCACAGATAAAACAATTATTGTAGAGAACAGTACTTATTAATTTGACAATAAGTGGCAGTTTAAATTTCCAATACCCATATCAGAATTCAACCTACATCTCTAACTGTCCCACGTTAAGAAGCAAACCACTGGGCTATTTTGTACATTTCTAGCTCCAATTTCTAAAGTAAAGAGTGAAGCCCAGTGGCTCAGTCAACGGCTTATGTATATATATATATAAAAATAATAATAAGGTCGTGGGTTGGAAATTCCGGTGCCAACCATTTCCACTTTCACAACACAAGCTTTGCTCCCTGTGAAAGATGTGGAAATGTATTCGTATTGACTTAGGATAGGCCCAGATTTATTTAAAAAAAATTATGAGCGAAACCCATTAATTAATAATGTTGCTAAAATTAATAAAAAATAATAATTTGGGTTTAATTCATTGACAGCTAAAGATATTCATCTGATTTATTGAACTATTATAAAAGGTTTGCCAGTTATTCAAATGCATTTGAACTCTTATCAGATAGTGAGAAATTCTATCATGTGACTTATCATTATACAACAGCTCGGTCTGCAAATCACATGTAACATCATGCACCCGGATGACCAAGATCTCCAAAAAATTCTCACAACCAAGAATGTAACATTTTGTACTTTAATAGTCTGTAGAGTTATGATTGAATTAATATTTAAACATGAATAAAAGCAACACTATTTTAAAAGAATAAAGATTTTATAAATAAATATGTTCATATGAATTTTCATTTAAATTTTATTGAAAATTATTTAAATGAATAAGAAATCCTCTTTGCAAACCATAAACACATGACACATTTTTAAGGTCATGATGTAAGAAACATGTGACTAGTAAATTACAGGTACAAAGATAGATGGCGCTAACACCTGTTTGAACAAATACTTCATTATAAATACATAAATATAGTTATTTTAATGATAAATATCCTAAGCATTTGTTAAAGAATAAAACAAATACAAGCTAACAAACATTATAAAGGAAAGGATCGGCCTTATCATGGTTTCATTAGTTTGGTAAATACTAATCTGATAATAAGGGAGTACTCTAGGTGTCATATGATCAATTGTCATTCACTAACACAGTCAAAATGCGTTAATATTAAGTACATATTGAAAATATTTGGAATCTGCAGGAATTTACACAAAAAATTATAACAGTCACGAAAATCTACAGGTTATAACAGTAAGTCCTCCGTTGGACACTTATATTAAAAAGTATGTGTCATCAATAAAGTATAAGAATGACTTATTTTCTGACATATTGAGAAGTGATCAATATTATTTAGGAGTTGTTACACCCAAAGTTGATGTAAGCGTGATGCTCTACTAAAAACAAACAGTTCACGTGACACATCTAGAAACACCCGTTCTAGCCTCCAGAAAGTTAAAAATTTAACCATACGTTAACCGTAGCATCACTCCCCTACAATTTTACGCCGACTTTTTACCATGAAACAGTGGTTTTCCCTCCCAACCATATAGACAAATCAATCTCATGACATGCATTGGCAAAACTCATTCGCGCGATAATGAAAATGCGTTGAAATATAATTCTGTTTAACGTCGGAGAACATCGGCATTGGAACCGTATAATTCCTATTGGTATCTCTGGTTAAACCTATTATTAGAGTCAAGCAATATATAATTACACATCTAATCTCAAATAAAGGTGTTTAATTATAACAAAATGTTTATTTATATATCTACATAATACATTAAAGTCTTAACATCAGCGATGTGATACAAAATCTTTAAGATCGATAAGCCTGGCCACCCTATACAAGAAAATGAAAAAGACATTACTTACCGCTAAAAATAATCGCACTTGCCACCCCCATGACTCCAAAGAATGGGCCGTAAATTGGACTTTCTTCACTGAGTGCCATTTTGTAATATTATTGGAGTATTTTCCAGGTCTAGATAAAAACTACCAGACTATACTGACACACACACTCCTTTGGACTAGCAGACCCACTGTCAAATATGGCCTACCGTAGAGCTTCGCGGCGGAACAAGTCATATGACGATAGATTCAGCCACCAAGGCCCTTTGACTACACTTCTCTCATTGGCCAGAACTCAAGCTTCATATTAATTTTAGCCAATCAAAGGAAGGCTTCTATTTCGTTGGTGACGTAAGAAAGAACTATGGAGAAGTGGCCATTGAAATAAGTAATGCGCATGATTAGTAGTAAAAACAGAGACTTTTTTTACAATATTAAATAGTATTTGGACTAAATATGGGATAAAAAAAATCTAAAATATTACAAAAATAATTCTCAAAGTAATTTTTGTAGTATATAATGAATCTATTTAATAAATAGTCCGAATTGAAACTTCCCATAAATTTTGCGGCAAAATTTAAACTGAGGCAGTAACCATGGCATGGGTTGGCTGGAAGAGATCCTTCGGGATAAGTCCGCCCTTTGACTCTTTTTATTATTTAAATTGTAATTTTAGTTTGGCAATAAATAGTTTGTTTATTTAACAGCTATCTTCAGGCTAATAACTACTGTTCTTTTGAGTAACTCTCCGCGTCTTCTTGGATTTTATTATGACTAAATTTAAAAAAAATAAAATAAACATATACCTACTAGAATTTAAGAACAAATTGAATTAAGCCTTCAAAGAATTTTGGGTTTCAATAGAACAGAGGCTGCCAATTTTTTTTTGGTTTACGGATTTAATGAATTATGAATTTTTCAGAGGATTTAATAACTTACATTTGTTGCAGCTCCCCAATGAACCACAGTTTGGGAATCATTGCATTACAGACTTAACCACATTTAAGCTCGATCAGGGTGCTGGGATGATGCTTGGCAAGGATTTGTGGAGTGCATGTGCCATACCAGGGAGTGCACTTGGATGAAGGAGCATAATACATAATATATATATGAATAAACAATGGAGATAGTTCCTACCTTGGTTCTTTAAAAGAAATTTCTCAAATGAAATGGTATATCTCTATGTAGGTACCTATAGGATCATGCGCAGTAGCACATATCTCTCTAGTATTATTTCCTCTCAAATGTTGGAGTTAGTCCATTTCCATAGTTGTTAAATGGGTATTCTTGGCTAATGCTTAAAATATCCTCATGGTGAAATTTGAATATTAGTCAAAATGAGAATTGCCGTAGATTGAGATTTGACACATACTAAAACAGTGGTTCTAGGTAGTCTGGCGGCTAGGTCGTGGATTTACTCCAAAGTGTTGACAATCTCCTCTTTCGTGATATGAGCTTTCCTTTCTTTGGACGATGTCAGAAGTGTGTGAGTGAGACCAGATTCATTTTTATCAAAAAAAAAAGGTTTTGAATTACTTCATTTTCCCAGGAAATCATCATGGTGAGAAATATAATAATTTGTGTAGTGATTCAATATCACACTTCAAGAATAAGATTATTTATTTTATGAGTGGTGGGTAAAATTAGTTAAAAAATAAATCCTGGTTGTTCTATGTAGTCTTTTTTTCTCAGTGGCTTACCTTCCGTTAACGTTAAATCTAGAGATGTGGCTTCAAACCCTGCAGTGGGTATGACATTGTTCAATATGTTGAAGATTATAAGATTTCTAATGCATTTTTAATTAACTAAAATTGTATTTTATTTTCAAGATTGTAAGCAGATAAAACAAATCAATTTTAAATATTTTATTTAAAAAAAATCAAGAGGCATTGTCTAAACTACCAGAGCCGACAAGTCCATTACCACTTTATTGTAGGAAGTTAGTACTCAATGTTATTATTTTGTAAAAAATGGGTAGAATAGGTACATAAATATTTTTTTATAAAGTAAGATGTAAAACAGCAATGTGATTTTTGCTGCTAGGGAAGGATATAATGGCTCCATCTGTAATTTTGAAAAACATATCACATAGGAAGATGTGGAGAATTTTATAATCCATGAGAAAAGTCTACTTTCCTTATCAGAGCCAGATTTAGGATTTTACTGTATTCTGTAATAGTTGTTGAGTTATCACTGTATGAAAAAGCGATTGGGCGTCCCCTGGTAACGGCGTAACTGTCGGCTAATGCTTTCTTGAAAGAAAGTAATAGCTTTCTATAAACCCCCCATAATGTGGATGGAAATTGATTATGAAATTCATCCAAAAATGGTTAACATTAATCTTTTTTCTTTCTTCATAATGTGTGTCGATTACTATCAAAAGTGAGTGGTCAAATCGAATTTTTTTTTTAGGTTTTAATGTTTATTCTGTTGTATTAGTAAAGAGGATAATTTACAAAATCTGTCAAATTCAAAAAGGTGTTAAAAATAAGGTTTGGTTTGAAAACTAGTCATATTTTGTATCAATATCTGTTAAATTAATTATAACCAATGAGAAGCCATTATACTGCATGGAGGAGGTGGCAGTATTGTCTTTTCTTTGTCAAATTTGGTTTCAAAAATGCTCAAATCCATTGCAGTAATATTATTGACCAAATATCAACAATGGTCAATCAAAAAATTGACCAAATCCAGTCTGAAATATCAACAATGGTTAAATCCAAATTGCAAAATATTTTCATTCTGCACCATAAAATCTTTTAATTTCAAAAGTGCTTCAAAATAATTCTAATTCATGTTTTGTACTTTTGACTACTAGATTTGGGTGCCATAGTTGTGATAAAATTTGACTAGGTATAATTCAAAAATAATGTTGCATGGAGTTTAGCACTTTTGACACTAATCGGCACATGTTGAGTTTCACACAAAATATGAATGTGTAAACATTAGCAATAAGAATTACTGGAAGTAGAGTGAAGGATGGGTCAAGTGAAGATGACCTTATAATAATAAATCCAGCTAGATCAAAATGTTACAGTATTTTATTTTTTTTTCCACATCAGATCATAAAATATTTATTTATACACTGTATTCAGTATCTAGATATAAAAATAATCTTATAAATAATGCGATTTTATAAATTTTACACGTCCCATGCCTACTATACGGATCCGTGTATCATGCGTCTAGCGCATGGTGCCCACTACACGGATCCGTGATCACGCACATCAACATACAAACGCGCCACGCTATCGCGGGCACTCCAGGTGAGTGAGCGTTGTTTTTGCAATTGGTTCCTGTAATAGCGAGCGTGTTTTTGCACTTGATTCCAAATTAATTTAATTGGTAATAAAGACACTTATTACTACTAGAAACAAGAAAAAAAATACCCCACAAGGCATGGGACGTGTTAACGAATAAAAACACAAATTTTTAGATATTAATCAATCCTTAAAGTGTCAATTTGCCATGTTTAGGGACCGTTCAAGTATTATGTAACGCATTTTTTTAACATTATTGTCCCCCCCCCAGATGCACCGTAACGCTCTTTGTTACCCCTCTTCCCATTCTCTAAACGTTGCCTAACGCACATATTACAACTATGTATGCATCAAATAACAATTATTACTGGAAAGTAACTAAATACCTTTATTGTGGCGCCGGTAATAGAGTAGTAACGTTTTACAAGAATACCCCCCCTCCCCCCCCCTTTTGCGTTACGTAATACTTGAACGCTCCCTTATAAAAATCAAAAATTTCATTCTATTTTTGCAATATCAATTTTTTACAGTTTTTTATGATATAATTTAATATTCAAATGTACTTAGGGAGCGTTAAGTATTACGTAATGCAATATGGGGGGGAGGGGGGGTTTTCTTGTAAAACGTTACTATTGTATTACCGGCGCCGCAACAAAGGTATTTAGTGAATTTCCAGTAATAATTGTGGCATACATAGTTGTAATATGTGCATTAGAAAACGTTTAGAGAATGGGAAGAGGGGTAACAAAGAGCGTTACGGTGCATCTGGGGAGGGGGGTCAATAATGTTAAAAAAATGCGTTACGTAATACTTGAACGGTCCCTTAATTACTATAATATAGTTTGATCTATTTCATAAATATAAGCTTTTTCACAAAAATCTAACATTAGGGGTAAAATTTGTGATTATGAATAGTCAAGGGGTATGTAAGACAAAAATAGGGGTGAGAATCTCTGTTACAGATTATATTTTTTTTTATGATTTGTTAATATTCCACCAGCATTTCGAATACAGTGACAAATTTTGTGATAGAACTATACAAGACTCTTCATTTTTATTTTGAAATGGACCATCACCAAGCCCAAAACATCGAAGATCAAATACAGTGGATAGTTTGTAGTCGTCCACATTAAAATCTCTAATATAAAAGAAAGTCGGGTTAGTCCGAACATTTATAATTCGAGATCGGCTGAACAGATTCTTCCGATATTTGATTTATTGGATTCTTCTCCGCTCCGGATAACAGAATAACTATTGAAAAGTTGAAAAATGCATAAGAAATAACATAAAATATAACATTAAAGTTAGTATGGAACAGATTTAATGATTTCCTGCGATGCCACCGCCATCTATGTAAAATTCGATAATAACAAAATTATTGTTTACCTGACAACCGTTGACACTAAAAATATTGGTACACAGATTTTTGTTGAAAGTTTTTCCTGCTTTTAGAAATAATTTTTAATATTCAAACATATTTTGAACGTTTTTTTGTATAAATTACAAATCGATATTATAGTAAGGATTACAGGACAACGTCTGTGGAAAAGGTAGTATTACAGTGTGGCTAAAAAAAGAGTAGAAATTAATTATTGATGAACTAAAATGTTATCACTCTGGCAACACTGAACATAGGTTGTTGTCTGACATTATAAATGTTTACAAATGGACAGCAATTCCAACTGGTAAATACAACATACAATTCATTTAAAAAAAAAAATTAAGTACCTTTTACTAATTTGGATATTTTTCCAACCTATTTTTTTGTATATTCCTATAATATTCACTTACAAATAAATTATAGGTTATGTTTAAACATTTTGACATTTATATGATTGAAATTCGGCTATAGAATAGTAAGCAGTTGTAAGCACCATTTTGTGGATTACAGCACCCATTATATTATCTTATTATCTCTTGTTTTTTGAGTCGTTTTGGGTAGATTTTTTTTCCATCTCGTTTTTAATGCCATGGCAGTTTGTTATTAAATTCTTTTAAATAACCTCTACAAAGCATTTCATATGATACCACATTGAATAGTATTTTTTTAAATATTTTGGCGGTTACAATACTTTACTTTATAAATGTAGAGTACTTATTAAATGTTGCCATACAAACGACTGCAGCGCCCTCAATTATTTTCTACTCTTTTTAGCCAGACTGTAATATAAAACACAAATACTGTGATTGTAACATAATATGCAATAAAAAGAATGTCAAATTTATTATACTGTTTCTTTACTTTTGAAATGCGATGCTACAACAATGCTTTGAGAGTTTGCAAAAGTATACAATTCTTACAAAATAATACATAAACTTGTGCTTACTCATAATTATTCAGCGATCTTTCTGAGATATAAAAGAAACTATAAAATTATACCATAGCGACTGGTTTTAGAACCGTCATTCTATTAAAAAATTACATGGAAGAGATTGTTAATTGTACGACAGTTTGGTTACCTGTTAGGGTGGAGCGTTTATCATTTATTGTTTGACAAATGTGTAACAGCGAAAAGTTGGTGGAAGTCTTAAATTAACATTTGCAAATATATAATACCTATATGAAAATAAATCAATACTTTGCAAACATTTCAGCTTCTCACAGGGCTGGGCAATGAGAATGAATTTTCAGATTCTATGACATCAGCCAGCACAGCTGGTTTCATACAATAGAAATATCCTATGGTAACTAAATAAACATTTTAAAAATAAAATTTAAATGCAGTCTCTATTAATCAAAATATAACATTATATTGGAATTGATTACTAAGTTAAAGATATTAAAAGCGAGCTAATTTATTAACGTTTCTATTTAACATTTACAAGTTCAATGTTTTTCTAGAGCCCTAGTCAACAATTGATTCATATTAATTAAAAGACTCCTGGGATCTTCTACGAGCCCCGCAGACACCATGGCATTGGCAAACAGCTGCTGACAGACCAACGTTCCAAGCTCGCTATCATTTTTGCTCAATTTGTGTAATTTCTTGATGATGGGATGTCTAAAACAAAAGGAAAATAACAATCAAGCATAAAGGCTCACATTTTGATATACCCTATTAGCCCTAACATAATGCGAGTCTATTTTTTTGACAGTAAGATGGTTGAAAAGTATTGTGTTATATTTGAGCTAGTATGGTAGTTAAAAAAGAAATTTGATTGACGATAAAAACCATGGTTTATATGAAACAGCTTGTGTTATGAAAAGAGGAGTATGGTCGATGCTATGACTAGTAAGAATTGAATGAAACAATATTTCAATGCAATAACTGATTTCTTAAGGGCTTCTTTCTTGATGAATATTTTTTAGAATTCCTCCTCTTGTGATTCTGATACCCGTCCCCTCTGGAGGGGGAAAAATCGGGTAGAATTGGAAAATACTAGTGGTCGGCCAGTGCTCGAAATTCGACCATAACTAATTCAGATTATAAGTTTGAAAATTATTAAGATTCCTTTGTCAAGACTGAGCGAGCACATTTCACAATTTTCTTTAAAAAATAATGACTTGGATACGTCAAATTTGAAATGTTGATATGCTCAAAGTTTTTTTTATCTATGGTTATTTAATACAAAAAATATTAATCTATTCTCAATTTAACCACAGACAAACAAAAGATCTGTGTCAAATACATTGAAGTGTGTACGAGTATGAAATACATAACATTACAATAGTGTGTGGAATGTTTTATTGATTTATTCAATTTTTATGCATAATTTTAAAACAATATTAGCATTCGCCACCCCTTCTCTATATATGTAAACTATAAATGTGTGAAATTTCATACTCCTCCGTCTGCGCAATTTTCGTAAAATTAGTCACAAAGTTTTTCCTTCACGTATAAATATATAGATATAGAGAGATGATAAGATATTATACAGTACAAATGAACTAAAATTGTTTATAAAATAAATAAAAAAAAAAGCTTCATACTTAGGATTGATCTCCAGCTGTGGTTGTAGCAGAGTATATCTGTTTTCTTCAGGGATGGAATGTGACTGAGTTTTGATAAAATGCCTAGCAGCTGCCATTTCTTCTACAGTCACCACGCAAGGGTGCGCATCTAGTTTATTTGTCACTTTGACACCAAACACCTTTCCTGGTAGACATTTTTTAATCCATGGTATCAACTCGTCAACTTCGTTTCTGTGCAAACTGCCTTCTTCTGCAAATAGATATAAATTAATTAACTATTGTACAGACAAAGTTTAAGGTTTAATTTTTCCATAATTAACATAGCTTAATTGAAATCAAAAACATAGGGAATCTAACTCGGGATTTCTTGTCTACAGATTTTGAAAAATGATAAACTGTGGTATAGGAATTTTCAATGATGGATGAGATATTTATTTCAAGTAAAATACAAAATATATATGTACATACAAAGCAGTTAAGTTTTCGCAGAGATGATTTTATTTTTTATTTTATTATCAAAATATCGGATAGACCTAGGCCTAGACAAAATGCATTTGGCGATCAACTACAAACGAATTCTTCGACAATGTAGAGTAGGAAGAAAATTAATAAAAAGAAAGTCATATCCTGGCGCCAAATACATGACAGCAGTCTCAGTCTTTAAATTTGGTTGCTCTCTTGTTTTCAATAATTTCCAACTTTTTTCTCTATATTTCATTTATTATTAAATTTCTACTTGTTGCATACATGAGATTTTTCGACATGTTGAACATGTTGAGAATTCTCATGATTAGGAGTTTCGGAGACAAACATTACCACCTAATGGCGAACGTTGTTAACGTAAAGTGATCACACTAAGCCAGCCTTCGAAATAACAGTAGAAGACGGTCGTAAGCCCATAGTGGTTTGTTTTATTAAAAAATCGAACATTAGTAATGAACTGTTAGTCATAAGTTGTTACATATTCAGGAAGAAAATTAACTGTCCACTTTTTATATTTTTATATAAGTGTCTTTGCTTGGTTTAAATAATTGTTCACATGTTCCAGTGGACAGTTAATTTTTTCGCACCATAAATTGATTTTGTCTACAATTTGAATTTGTCTACGGGGGCTGGTATGGCATGTAATAAGCAGAATACAAATGTTTTTTATTTAAAGCACTATGCTTTACTTCAAAATGGGAGTAGAACATGTTTCTAAGCATCTAGTGGTTAACTGAGCTCTTAAAATAATAATTTTCATAAATTTTATTAAGTACATCTAAAAGAGCATGTAAAATTAACAAATATCTAATCTATAGGTAGGTATAAAATGAATAAATTGTTAAATAAAAATTATCCATTAACAAAAAAGATAAAACACAGTAAATTATCTAAACATTGATCACGGAACATGAAATGACACTTGCTATGAAATCAATCAAATTATGTTTATCTATCATCAATGCCTTGACAACATTAGCACTATGACACTTGTTAACCATTATCAATGGAAGAGATTATCTACACAGCACAACCAGATGGTCCAAACGGAGAAAAAAGAGAGAAATAAATATTCACTGACCCATATTTGAGGATGTGTCACTAGCGGCATCTATCCTCATTTGCTTCTCAACCGAGGTGAGGTCTTTACTGTTGAAGTGACGTAATTGCATCAACACTAGTTCGTCGTATGGTTCGTAGCAGAAGAGTACCTCAACATTTTGTTTCTTTAAAGCTTCGAAATATGGAGACGACTCTGCCAAAACACGACTGAAATATAATAAAAAATAATACATCAACACTTTTCTATGCAAAGATGTTAGTATAGCCGGCAGAACCTATTGCTTGAGGTAATATTGATGAGTTTGCGAAGTGGTTGGTAGACTGGCGGTTACAACGTCGGCTTTCGTACTGTTTGGTGCGATCCTAGATGTCGACCATCTTTCTCTTTCACGACACACAGTGTATTTGTGTTCACTTTGAGTGAGCACAGATTCATTTGTATAAAAAAAATTTTTTTTTAGTCAAACAATCCCATCCAATTTGAGACAGACCAACTCAAGTGAGAAATTTCAACCAGAAGAAAACTTCTTAATTTGAAGTCGGTGCCTATACCACTAGGCTACAGAGGTAGGTATTCTTTTACATAAAGTCGCCAGTATGGCAAGTCTAACGAAAGCATGGGGGTTGGCAAAATAGATTCAAAGACAATCAACGCTGAAAAGTGTCAGCAGACAATTGGATTGGGAGAGTTCAGTAAGTATAGACATGGGCAATCACAGTTCTGAGTGTGAGAAGGTCTATTTATACGCACTAAATGGTACAAAAGGCAATTCTGTATTTACGTTTGCAGACACGATCCTCGGTATTCATGTCTGTAGCCTGGATTTACCTAATAAGCATATTATTATTATTAGTTGGTATAGCCAACGAAATTCAATAATGAGAATGAAAAAAGCACTTGTCTTAAACTACACAAATTATTTTATTCCAGAGATGCGTTTCGTTCTGTTAGAACATTTTCAATCAGATCGATAATGTTCTAATAGAACGAAACGCATCTATGGAATAAAATAATTTGTGTAGTATAAGACAAGTGTTTTTTCATTCTCATTATGAATTACTACAAGGTAAACACCAATAATATTAATTAGGGATATAATAAACTTGGCAGGATTTCTATATAGTTAGAAAGAAATTTTGAGTGTAAAACATTTCTAGCAAAATTCTGACCCCACCAGCATGGGTATTCATGAAAAAGTTTAGTTCCAACTAAGCTTTTTCTTTTACTGAAAGGTCATTATAATGCTAAAAAGAAATTATTTTTAGGTAAATGAGACAATTTCCAATTATTACTAAGATATCTCTTCTCTAACATAAATGAAAGTCGGACACTTATAACTCGAGATCGCCTGAACAGATTCTTCCGATGTTTGATTTATTGGATTCTTCTCCGCTCCGGATAACAGAATAACTAATAAAATGTTGAATAAATGGATAAGAAATCATATAAAGTATAGAATTAAAGTTTGTATGGAACCGGTTCGGCAGCGGTAATAGGAAGATGTCTGGTAGATTGATATTTTGGTAGAAAGATTCTATATATCAATGTGTTCCCTATGCTTCCACAGATGGCGGTAATGTTTTAAAAATATTGATATGGATGAAATTTTTGATGGTCCTTTTTTCAAGCTTTTTTATAATTTTTATCATCTTTAATATAAAAGAAAGTCTGGTTAGTGCAAACACTTATAACTCGAGATCGGCTGAACAGATTTTTATCATGTTTAGTTTATTAGATTCTTCTCCGCTCTGGATAAGAGAATAACATGGAAAATAGTATGAAATAATATAATATTAAAGTTAGTATGGAACGAGCTTCCTAACAACAACAACGCCATCTTTTTTATAAGGCAGATGATGAAAATTCAATATAGATATCTAATATAGAAATGGGTGAGTTTTGGTGCTTTTGAAATAACTGATTCATAATATTATAACCACATAACTTTTGATTTTTTCACGATGAGTAGTCATGTATGTTCGCTATGTTATGTTACCCAGCAATATTTTATTGATTTTAAGGCGGGACGAAGTTCGATGGGTCAGCTAGTATTATATAAATACGTTAAACCTTTTAACCCAATCCAGACGGGCGTCATATATGTGTGACGGGTTCTACCTTGCCCTGTGGACGGCCGTCACACCGGTGTGACGCGAAGCTTACTCTTAAATATTTACCGCAGAAAAATACCTACGACTTTTTTTATTCACTTAAAAAATATAGAAAATAGTTTTCTATCGAAATCCTTAACTGTTTTTGCGAAATATTTTACAATAATGATAAAATAAGCATAAATATAAATGTCTGTTTTATCTCTAGATTTCTTGATAGTTTGTATTTTACGCGCGCCGTCATTCGGAGCCATTCGGGCATGTCCGCTGTCAATCGGATGAGCCCGACATCAGTCGATTCACATTCGGGAAAACGAAGACAAAATACCTAAAAATTTGTGCGTTGATACGTTGTTCCATGTTACTTTACTCATATTTTAAATTTCGAAGTATAAGTATATCTTTTATTTTACTGTCGTGTGGACTTTTTAAAAGTGTTTTATAACTTATGTTGCGGTAGTTTCTTTAAAATAAACACATTTTAACCGTGTTATACCTATTACATATTATATTTATAAGAAGTTAGTCGGTTGATTAATATTTTTGTGCTGTGCTTTTGCAAAAACTTTTTCAAAATGTCAGATTCAAAAAGTTCCAAAAGGATGAAGCGCGTGTTGGATGAGAATGAAATACTTGACGTTGCTGCTACCTTGGATTCGGATTTTGAATTATCTGATGATGATACCGATGAATTTGATGTTGCCGATTGTGATGATGAACTCAGTTCTCGTGCGGAAGAAACCCCTTCTTGTAGTGATAATAACGCAAGGGTAGGTCAAGAGAACATTCTACCGTCTTGGACACATGGTCCATTCGTCCCAGTAGTTCACCAGTTCGACGATTTTGTGTCAGGAGTGTCACCCTCCGTGAATTTAACTGACGAATCGTTGGAAGTTGATTTTTTCACACATTTTTTATCAGTCACATTGATGCAAAAAATAGTGATCGAAATGAATAATTTCTATCTATACCTAATAGATAATCTTGAATTCACTGAACACTCGCGAATGCGTACATGGCGTGATACAACCGTGTCAGAACTATATTTATTTTTTGGTTTGTGTATGTTAATGACGCGGAATCGTCATTTAACTATAAAAGAACATTGGTCAACAAACCCTTTGCTTTGTGCTCCAATCTTCGGGAAAACTCTTTCAAGAGATAGGTTTGAAAGCTTATTACAGATGCTTCATTTTTGTGATAATAATGTTAAAGAAACGAATGATAAACTTTTTAAAATAAGATTCTTACTAAATTATACACGCGATATATTTAAAAATACTTTTATGCCATATAAAAATTTATGTATTGACGAAAGTATGGTGGTTTTTAAAGGTAGACTTTTAATCAAACAATACATTCCTTCAAAGCGCCATCGTTTTGGTATAAAACTTTTTGTTTTATGTGATGTTTTAAGTGGATATGTGTTGGATTTTATTGTGTACTGTGGTGCAGATACGGAAGTTAGTGACGAACAATGTTTAGGTATATCCGGATCAGTTGTGACCACATTGCTTGATAGGTATTTTGGGAGAGGCCACACACTTTGGTGTGATAATTGGTATACCAGCCCTAAGCTATTCCAATTTTTGCATGAAAAAAACACAAACGCCTGCGGAACAGTACGCAAAAACAGGAAAGGAATGCCAGATTTTAAAAAAAAAAAGAAAGGAGACCGAGAGTCACGTAGTTATGGGCCATTATTAGCCATAAAATGGCATGATAAGAGGGAGGTACATATGCTGACAACTCTGCACGATGACCAGATGGCTGAAACGGGAAAAGTCAATAGGTTAACAAAAGAACCAATTACCAAACCCAAGTGCATTATAGAGTATAACAAAAATATGGGCGCGGTTGATAAGACTGACATGATGCTAAGTAGTCTGTCTTGTCTACGGAAGAGTTTGAAATGGTATAAGAAACTCGCATTTCATATAATTGACCTGTATCTTCTAAATGCATATTTTTTATATAAACATGTTACCAATAAGCAAATTTCATTGGCCGATTTTCACCTCAAAGTTATACAACAACTTTTAGACAAAAATAGAGTTGAGGTTAACAGAGATTCTCTCTCTAATGCTCGGAATCCTCTAAGGATTGGCGAAATATCATCTCTAATATCCAACCATATGCCCGAACCAGTGCCTCCTTCGTCAAGCATTGAACATCCTTACCGACGATGTCATGCTTGTGCACTTAAAAAAAACCGTAAAAATACTCGATACATGTGCAAAGAATGCAATGTTCCGCTTTGTGTGTTCCCATGTTTTAAAGACTTTCATAAAAAATAAATAAATAATATAAATAAATGTTTGTGTAATATATTTTCTTTGACTTTACCGCGTAATATTAAGTTCCTTCAATAAGAACATAAGAGTGCAGTTAAATAATAGTTATAATAACAATGAAGTGCGAATATTCAAAATAACATATTTTTAAACTCTAAAGTGGGTACCACTACAAGTTTTTGTTTGCAAGATTATTTTACAAGAACCATCCTAAAACTTGGGTAAGTGAGATCAGAATACAATATAATTTGAAAGGGATTATGATTTTATTATTCTTTGCGAAGGTCCCAAATATTTTGACAAACACAGACCAAAGGGAGCCGCCTCTTTTGTTTCTAAATCGTGCGTCTCAAAAATTATCTATGTTCCCACAGAACCTATTTTCAGGTAGGCGGGTGGTCTTTTTGTGTGAAGTCATGTTTTCTCCCATGCAATTGTATATTGTTTAATTATTTGTATTGTTTTGCTGACTTGAGCAGTTTTTTTTAAATCAAGTATAAGTAATTTGTAAAAGTAGTTAGCTATAAAAAAAAAAAACACATTTTTTTAAGAAAACCTTTAAAAAAATTTTTTATAGGTACCATCTGGTTATGTTCTAAAAAAATAATATTTTAAATCCGCGAGGATATTTTTTATAAAATAATATTAGGGAATAAAAAATGTGTAGTTTGATAGTTGGCGACGCAGTGTTCACAGATATTATTGCGCAGTGAATTCCAAGATGGTGGTTATGTACCTATCGGCTCAAATTGTATGGAATGTCGATTTTTTGCTAATAATAAGTAGGGTTTTTGTAAAATGTGAAAAATTAAAATCCCAATAGATATATTTGACCAATATTCATGTTATTGTGTAGAAATATTTACGAAATGTTTCATACTTAACACGCAATTAATGAAATAATATTGACGCAAAATCGTCCAGTCTGTGAGTGATGAATCTGCCTATACCATTCAGTCTTCAAAGGGTTAAATATCTGACAAGCAAGCCTGTTGCTTGCGCTCATCCAAACATTTCTATAATTTTACTAAATGACCATTATTTTGAATAACTTATGATGTGATGTACTGTATACCATACGATAAATAAATAAATATAAATACGTGCAAAAAAAACATGTGTTTACATGAATTACAAGCAGGCTACTAGAGTTGGATATACTTAATAAACAGATAAATATAAGCAACTTCCAGGAATAAAAAAAATCATCTATCACAGTTGTCGATATATGTATAATTATCTTTCAGCCAGAGGGTTTTTAAGGAAAGGAGAGGAATTTGAAAATCGCTTTCCTAAGATAGGTTTGCGTAGCTAAGAATTTTATGTAAGTATTTGTTATATTGTAATTGCACAACTGACCCACTCATCATAGCCACACTGAAGTAGATAAGATAAGGTCATTCACTGAAAAGATAAATTAAAAAAATGACAGTAAATCAGTCAGTCTTTACCTTGGAGCAGCGAGGTAGTAGATATCCTTCTGTCCCTCCTTCATTCTGGCACAATATTCCGGAAGTGAAATCCTTTTGCCTTCATCCATCAGCGACGATTCAAATCTAAGCAGCTTGGCTATTTCTTCCTAAAATCAAGAATAAGTAAACAGATTCAAAGCATACTCATTTTGGATGGTGTCGCCAAGTGGAAAAATCGGATTGAATGGTAAAATCTGTTTCAAAATATTTAAGGGTGCATTTAAACCAAACGAACTTAGCGTCAGAGCTGGAAGAAGAGTATACTTTCTTTTATCGTTATATTGGACACCTAGAAACAATACTAATTGATGGGTAATGACAGTTCTTTCTCGTTGTAATTTCCTTGGTGAACATATCAACGATCAAGAAAATATACTCTATTTTCCAGCTCTGGGTGCTCAAATGCACCTTAAACATATTATGAAGTAGGTAATTCTTCTATTATGGAGAGGAGATGGACTTGGTGGGAAATGTCTTAAGGATTCTTCCAGGAGGCTGGGCTGAACGATGAAATCTAGATGCAGGGCCAGACACAATAGTTTCATTATGGGACGCAGTGACAGCGACCTCTTTGGAGGCAGCAGGCCAAATAAATAATGTCTTAAGGATGCCGAATGACGGGATGCAAATGTTGTCCCACCTCCTCGCGGTGCATCCTGGGCAGTTTCTGGTGCTGGGTCGCTCATGTGGGGGTGGCTACTCCTACATGAGGGATCGGGCTATGCCGGGACTGGCTAAGAGGACAATACCAATCTAAGGTGTTAAGCGTACCTGGGGGTTTACCCAGTCTAAACGGTGCATCTCCGATACCTGGGCGCCTCGGGGATTAACCTCAGCCCTTCAGCCGACATGCGGGGCTCTGTCGGCTGTGACTTCCTTTCCTTTGCTAAACCTGGGACGGTCATGAACGTCAATACAATCACTAATAAAGTGAACACTTCCTCACTGGATGGTCACCCGGCCAGTGAGGAACTGACTCCCTCGGGAGTAACACCATCCACTAACTAAGGTAACATGGATATCAAAAAATCCGCAAGGAACCTACTGTCCCTTAGCAGGAATAATCTATGCATCACGAGGTCCCTAACGGGGCACTGCAGGCTGAACAAGCATGCACATGTGCACCATAGGGATATTGGACTGTGGCATGTGCAGGGTGTGTGGGGTATCACTTGAGACCCCAATGCACCTCCTGTGTGAGTGCCTACCGATGATGCATAATAGAGACAAAAATCTGGGCAAATTTCTAATGTGCCCAGATGACATCAAAGAGTTGAACGCCAACAAAATCCTGCACTTCCTCCAGGAGGCCGGGTTGAGCGATGAACTCTAGATACAGGGCCAGTCACAAAAGTTCCATTATGGGACGCAGTGACGGCGGCCTCCATGGAGGCTGCAGGCTAGTATTCAAATAATAAATAAATAAATGCCGAATGACAAAGAGCTCTGTCCTTCCATTCATCAGGGTACCGAAAATGAGGAAGACCCTCTCATAAAGTGTCCCATTCCTTGGAGGACAAGCTGAGGATTTGGACCTGGTGTGGGAGGAGATCTTTGAAACTGAGCAACATTGAGCACAGTGGAGAGATCTTGTTATCTTTCTGTACCTCTACGTGGAGTCGAAACGGGAGAATCGTATTGAATTGGTGCGAAAAAGTAAAGGTAACAAAATGGTGGAAACTTTAATTCTATCCAAATAAATCTATTACCTCCCATATATTCAGTTCGAATACCTCCCATATATTCGAACGACGCTATACGTCGGCGCACCCAGCGTGAGCCCATCACTTCTACCATTATGTGGAGGAGATGGGCTTTGCTGGGACATGTGTTAAGGATGCCGAATGAGTTGGCCGAGGAGAGCGCTGTTCTTCCTCCCATCAGGGTCCCGAAGACGAGGAAGATTCTCTCATACAGTGTTCCGCTCCTTCGAAGCAGAGCTGAGGAATCTGGACATGGTGTGGGAGGAGGTCATAAACATTGTGCAAGATCGAGTGCAATGGAGAGCTCTTGGTACCTCCCTATGCCCCTAAGTGGGGCCTTAAGGAAGTTTGTATTGGATATTCAGTACTGCGATATGATTTTCTTGGCGATAAGGGGGTTTTAATTTGTATAGGTATGTAACTGCGCAAGATCAAGTGTAGAGCTCTTTTTGTGTTCTATTTCCCTAAGTGGAGTCAAGAAAGGGAGAAATAATTGATGTGAATATTAAACAATACCTTTTCAAGCTGACTTTCATTAGTCACAATGCCTTCTTTTAAGAATAGTCCATAGTCACGGTAAAACAAGTTGAAAGAGTCTGAATGCTTGGTAGATTGCTCGTGAAGAAATCTTAAACATCTGTTGGTCAGTACTGTGCGTAGCTTTCTAAAATAGGAAACAAATGTTTATGAATTCGAAAGAATACACCGGGAACTAATTAATGGGCGATGAGAGATTATGAAAATTTGAATGCTTCATCTCTAACTCTATGTTCGTTTGGTCTAAACGCACCCTAAGGTAGAACTTATTTTTCACCAAGAGCTATCCAAATGACAACCATTTCAAAAAACTGAACAAAAAATACTTTAAAACGAACCTGATATATCCTATTGTATGCTCATTCAGATCCCAAAAACGTAAAAATAGCCTCAAATCCAGAAGCTTCTCTCTAATTCTTTGCAAAGCAAAGATTTTATCTGCAAACCCTTTTCTATTTATGCAAAGGGTTCAATACACAGAGGGTGAAAAATTGCATTTCTTTTTCATTATGAGCATTCTTTAGTACACTCACAAGTTTTTGGATAATTATTCTACAAAGTTGGACAGTTTTTTTTTGCATTGGATCTGAGAGACTATTTATTAGATTTTTTTTTACCTTATTAATGAACTGTTCTGTAGAAGCTCTCTGCTCAAATTCAAAGGGATATCTTCAGAATCCACAACACCTAAAAAAACAAATAGAACTCATTAAAACACAAACGAATAATAAAGAACATTAGTGAGCAAATGACTTTATATGAAACCAACCTTTCACGAAACGTAACCATTTAGGTAGAATATTTTCCGCTTTGCTTTTGATTAAAATTTTCCTCGAGTATAGGGCTACTCCAACCTCGGAATCTCTGGACAGCTCAAATAATCCAGGTTTAGAATCCGGAAAATAAAGTAAAGCTTTAATCGAAAGAGGAGCATCAGTTTTGTAGTGAAGTGTGAACCTTGGAGTGTCGTAGGTGTTGCCGACAAATCTGTAAAACTCTATGTGATCCTCTGGTTTGACATCTTTTGGTTCCATCAACCACAGAGGCTAAAAATACATCAAGTTTCATTAATAAGCAACTGCTACAAATTGTTAATAAATAAAACAAAGACACATTTTTACAGCCGGTTTCAATAACCTATCTATGTCCTATCTTTTGTTAAAACTATCTATTTTTATAGTTTTAATAAACAGATAAGATGAGTTTGTATCTATATTTCGGAGCACTCAAGCTTATAGAAATCACTTATAAACCATTTTAATAACCTAGTTTGTGATAACTCTATTTTATATGGTTTTGCTGTTCACCGATTTGGACGGTTGGTCACTTTTGTGTTTTGTTTAGCAACAATCAAAAATATTTTATTAAAAAAATTCTTTTTAAAGCAATAAGTAATTTTTTCAGTTATTTATTTATTTAGAACAATATAGACCCCATTTTTAAAGCACTGAGTCACTTGTGTGAAACATTTCAACATGTCAAATATTTCATGTACAGGTTTCGGTTAACAAGAATAGCCATAAATGATCTTTGTTTATTGAAACACAAGTAACTGTAGAGTAGAAATCATGGTTAATTGACGTATCACCTGGAATAACGTTGAATATTATACATTAGGTCGATTTTCGGTTTTTTATATCATTCGATAGAGTAGACTTTTCTCTATCTACTGGCATTTTCAAAAATTCAAATATCTACTTTCAACACAGCAAAAAATAGATTTTAATCAATCAACTCTTCAATAATTTCTTAAAAATACATTCAATTTGGTAGGTATAGATTCTATTGTTTACCCGGGCTGATTGTTTCTCAGCGCATCTGCTAATGTTAAACGTTGTGTCGTGGGGTTTATTTAAGTTTTATTATATTTCTTGGAAGGATTTCAAATTTATTGCAGTGGACAGATTAGTGTATATTTCGTGTGTTTATATAATATACGACCAGTGTGTATTATTATTTACACTTTATAGGTGCGGCATATTATTATTTTGTTATCTGCACCCTCATATTTGTTTTGTAAATGTCTTTTGTCACAAAAATAAACAATGGTCATTGTCTTTTTATTTTATGACGCTTCTTTTGCTTAATGAAAAAAAAATTATGCATATAATTATTAAGAAAGTTGACAGTAAGTATCTTATTGTTTTTGGTATCAACAATAAACACTTAATTAGTTTTAAATACTACTTTATTATTCATTTGAGAAACAAGAACACAGAGTAAATTTGTATGAAATAACCACTTTGACTGATAAAATAATAACAGAGAACACCACACAGTTTGAGGGTTTGGCTATTTATATACCAGGGGGCCTAGACAAAATGCAGTTGGTGATCGACTACAAACGAATTCTTCGACAATGTAGAGTAGGAAGAAAATTAGCTGTCCACTTTTTATAATTTTATATCAGTGTCATTGCTTAGTTCAAATAATTGTTTATTTGTTCCAGTGGACAGATAATTTTTTCGCACTATACATTAGCGAAATCTTCGTTTGTAGTCGAACGCCAGTTTGAATTTGTCTACGGGGGCAGGTCAGTTTTTATAAGATATTTTGTGGAATTTCAAATGGACCGCAAAGAAATCTCTAAAAATCTTTGTAGGCTCTTTTCTCGATACTTTTAGTATGAATATCTAACGTTCTTCCATGCGATACGTCAATTATTGACGGACAGTATTTAATTGATTGTCCTAAGTATAAACATAAAGAATTTCTTACCTGGATGGAATTAACTCGTTGGCCATTCAGATATATTGGAGATCCTACAAAATTACTGTACTTCTTTATGACACCTGCAAAAGGAGAAGGTATTGATTTGATTTAATTTATATAAAAGTGCCTGAAGAAAATATCTTCTATGATGTGGGCAGAAGGTGCTTGGAGAATTTCAAATTAAAAATGAAAGAGTCTTGTACAGTTCTATCACAAAACATGTTCAGTTATGAAACGGTTTTCGGGACTACTGTCTCCTGTCTCAAATCTTTAAGACTTCTGAGCTGGTAGACAGTAGTCCCGAAACCTAGTTCATATTTGAACAATAAATTTTGTGAAGAACTATACAAGACTATTTCATTTTTAATTTGCCTGGAGAAAGATGCAACAGAATCAAAAACCCTCGCTTACCCTGTACACTTTCTTCATCAGCATACTCTCTACTTTCAGTTTTAAGATGAACAACTATTTTCGTTCCAATTTGCACACCTTCAGCTTCTTGGATCTGGTAAGTTCCGGATCTAAACATTTAAATAAAACGTAAGTACAACAAAAAGCGGAAGAAAATTTAAATGATTCGGATGATAATTTTATGTTACACTAGCTAACACCCGTCTTGCTTTACGTTGTTTGGGATTGTCAGGTTTGATCGATAGGTAAGGTAAATATACAGGTTCTAATCTAGCTTCCCATTACTTAACAGCCATTAATGCCGGCCACACACGCTCCGGTCTACCGTACAGTAGATCTGCGCAGGTGACCGGAGTGCCGCCACACACACTCCGGTCTTTAAAATTAGACGAACAACCATAATTACTTAAAGGTTTGGTTTCTTATACTATGCGATAGTGGCAAGGCCTTCAATAAAGCAAATTCCTCATAGCTTATGCAATTAAAGAGAAAAAATTATATTTTTTCAGAATAAATGTGTTTTTTTAGTGTTTGTATTCGATGAATGGATTGACTTTTTCTACCACAGCTTTACCATCGAAAATTTTCAGTCTTTGCCAGTGCTATGTTATATCAAGGCAGAAATAGTGGGAATTACTAAACTATCATTGTACCAAACTACAGCAAAGTCAATACCGAAATTTAACAAGATATCTTTGATGGTTAATTTCTCTGAGCAAATATGGGCTATTAAAACTATTTTGACCTTTATAGGCTTAGTAAGTATTGATTATTAATTTACATATGATATTGATATTTTACCCGTCAGACGTCCATTTGATTCCGGGCGAACCTTCTACAGAACTTCTTGTGTAAACCTCTACTTTATCTGCGACCATGAATGCCGAATAAAATCCTACACCAAACTGCCCAATTATGGATGCTGCGTTTGATTCTTCCACAGACTTTTCTTTGAGCTGCTCAAGGAAAGCTTTGGATCCAGATCTAGCAATAGTACCAATGTTGGCTATTAACTCATCCTTGGTCATTCCTATTCCAGTATCCTAAAATTTTATTGGTTTAATTCCAGGAATAAATATTAAGCTGCTATAAAAAGTTGAAATTTGTATAAATAACAAGTAAATTACCTGTATAGTGAATGTTCTATTTTGTTTATCCGTGCCAATATGAATTTCCAATGTCCTATCAGCGGCTTCTATCTTGCTTTTACTCTCATCTTGAGTCAAGAGGAGATATCTCAGTTTCTCAAGGGCATCACTAGCGTTTGATATGAGCTCTCTAATGAATACCTGTGAATTTTTAAATTTAATAATAAAATAGATAGGTGTTCCGAATATAGGAAGTTCAGATGTTTTAACTTTACAGTGAAATAAGCACTTTTTTATATTTTTTTTGTATATAGTGGTGAACAAAGAAAAGAAATAACCCATTGCAACTTAACAAGTGAAAACCCAATAACACTTGCACTTTACACTTGACAATGTGGTCACATCACTCATAGCATTATAATGAGAGGATGAAATGTGAGTTCAATTAAATATAGGTACCTAATTGATTATGTGGTTTCAAGACCATATCAAACATTAATCCTTAGTTTTTTAATGACTTTCACTTGCTTGTGAGTGTTAGGGTTATAATGAAGAGTGTTTCATTCATACATTTGTTTTCTTGTAAGTGTGATAGACGCAAAGGTTTTTTTTTTGGCTATTTCACTGATCTTTTGATTTAACGTACAGAATGTTTAAAAAAAGATGGAGGAAGAGAAGAGATCAAAGCATTGAAGGAATTGTGGGTTTCTGTTAAATTACATTACATAAGTAAGTTGGCCATGTGCCTAAGGTGAAAATCACCTCTTTCAACTTATTTCAAAGGGCAAATTTGAAGAGCGTTATAAAATGAAATAAAGGGCATAATAAACAGTTTCTTCCTTCTATACTTTGTATGTGGTAACAAAATAATAATAGATTGTCAAAATTCAATTAAAAATTCCAAAGGTGTATGAGATATAATACCTCTTTGTCAGAATATAAAGATCTGGCCACAATATCTAAAAGCATCCTGGTTTCAGCTTGAAACTCCCTAGTTTCTCCATCACCTTTGACTTTTTCTTCATCCTTTATTATGGAATGGAAGTCATCAGAACTGCTAGCTGTTGCAGTGCTATAGTGAATTGGCAGTGGTAGGGAAATTCTGGAGTAACTAGGAAAACCTACGGGGAAAACAATATCAGAAAGAGAAATACAAAATGACTAATATTGTAATCGGTTTGGGAAAAATTATATTAGGTATATGACATAACCTATAAATTATATGGCAACTTACCATTGGTATGTTTCTTAATATTATGAAAAAAAGCCCGATGAACTCCACTAGTAGAATAAAGTAGACATGTTCTTCGAGCTAACTGAACAGGCAGTCTTAGAGTAGATGCCATTTCCTAAACAATAATTTTATTAATATACTTAAAAAACTTTGACAAACAAACCGATGAAAGCGCACAACAACAAACAGAACGGAAATCGGAAATGGATGTGTACGGATTTTTTCTATGTATTACATAGAAAAAATAAAAGATGTAGATAAATCATAGACAACCGACAATAACAGTAGGTGTGAACAGTTGGGCTTGGTTGGGCCGTGTCAACACTGGTCGCGAGATTTTAAAATGTAAAATTTACTCACAGTTCAAAAAGTGGCTACTCGCGGCGCTAGTAGTTCAAAAATAAAATGTCCTGTCCTTGCAAGGAAAAGATTTTTGACAAAACCCTTCTAAATGAATATGTTTCAACCTAACAGAGTGTAGTGTTATCATTTGGGGAGGTGTCCGAAGAGGTATGGGGGTTCCACCCTCCAAACCCCCCATAAAACTAAGATCCAACCTTAACCTAACCTATTCAAATCGTAATGTTATCATTCGAGGATGTTATCAAATCCCCTAATCTATTCAAATTGATTAATTAAACGACAATGACCAGCAATATCTTCATTTTTCAAATAAAAACACCAATTTGTGAATCAAAAAATAAATTGTCACTCCATACCTACTCCATGAAAGAAAAGTTTGTATGAGAAAATAGGCAACTTTTAAAATTGATTTTTACTTAAAATTGGTTGATAAAATAAAATGTACTTCAAATAATGTAAAAAAAAAAAATGGCCTGCACTGGGAATCGAACCTACAACCACCAGTATGAAAAGCGGCGGCTGTAACCATTCGCCTGCTGTGGACTTGAGACGTGACGTCGAAAATAAATAATATCAGTTTTCAGATCCGCTCGTGTATGAAAGAACTACTAGCGCCGCGAGTAGCCACTTTTTGAACTGTGAGTAAATTTTACATTTTAAAATCTCGCACACTGGTCACGTGATACTGGGAAAGTGGGAATTTTTTTCTTCTTGGTGGGAATCCTTTGTATGCCAATGAGATGTTACTAGAGGTGCTTACAGGTCTATAAATTGGAATATAAAGGAACAACCACGTAGAATGGTCAACGCTTAGTGTTTTATTTAGTCTTTAGGTGAAAACACGTAGAACGCCGATTCCGACCGGCGCCAACCGGCGCAAATAATGTTTTTATGCATTTGAATGGGGACGCACACAGCAAAAGCAGGAACCCGCTTTCCGGCATGCCTATTTATTTGCATTGAAAGTAACCATAGACAATATTCTTTGCGCCGGTCGGAATCAACACCACCTCTATATAGGTGGTGTTGGGTCGGAATCAGCGTTCCAATGTGTTTTCACACTTTGACAACTTTGCCCACTCCTTTACGTAGGCCTCCTTTGCGCCTTCTGCATCCATGTCACACCCTCAAACCTCACCAGGTTATCTCTCCATCGAAGTTAGGGTCATCCGGGATGTTCTAGGGCGCCAGCACAAGAGGCATTTCGTACATTTTTCGTTTGAGCTGCGGGCAATATGACCATTGACCAGCCTAGCGCCATTTCAATGTGGCACTCTTTCGACAATGTCCAGTACTTTTATTCTGGGCAAAATAGTCTCATTCCGACCCAGACAGCACAGGATATCCCATGGATATCCCAGGGACATCCCTGCGATATCCAAATGTCCGGAAATATCCCGGGATATTCGGGATATCCTCAGGATGTCCTAGGGATATCCCGAATATCCCGTGGATATCCCTGTGATGTCCCATGGATATCCCTTATATCCCGATATGCCAGGGACATCCCAGAGATATCCCGGATATGCGGGATATCCATACGACGTCCCATGGATATCTTGCATATCCCGAATATCGCGCTGGCATTGCAGGAATATCCCGCATATCCCGGAATATCCCTTTGATGTCTCATGGATATCCCGAATATCCCGTAGGCATTGCTGGAATATCCCGCATATCCCGGAATATCCCTGCGACGTCTCATGGATATCCTGAATATTCAGAATTACTGTGTAATAATCCTGAATCTCAGATATCAAAATATTAGAGGAATATTAAATAAATGTACGTTTTTTCAATAATGTCTATTTATTGATATATTATATACATATTAGGTAAGTATTTAAATTTATTGCTGTTTGTTCTCTGTGAATAGTAAATAAAAATATTTTTCTCTCCATGATGGTACATATAAATGATGTACTGCGCCGGCGTATGACGTATTTTTTGTGAATAATTGGCAACATACATCTATGAACCAGTTCACATGTCCTCTCGCCACTAAAAGCTGATACTTTCCATACTTTGGTCATGTAGTTGAGGGCTCCACTTTCCATACTGATCCATAATAGTGGTAATGGTCACTCGCAGTCTGTTTTGTCAGTCAGGTTAAATTACCGCATTTGAAATTATATAAAGATTATCTCTTCAGTTTTCGGTTCAGAATGTCTGTAACAACAACAAAAAATACAATTATAGAATCTATAATATTACTGTAGTATACCTAAGCATTTTTTTCATTTGGTTTCGAGAACATCTTCTATATCCCGAGTGGCTGAAAAACCACATCGGGGGTAAGTCTGGAGGTCAGAATATCTGATCTTAGCAAATGAAAAAGCAATAGATAATGGCAAAATATAGTCCAAACACGAAATGTAAGAATTGGCAAGATTTCTTCAATGATAGTAAAACTGCGAATATGACGACTAAAATATTTAATGCATTCATGAATTAATGCATAATTTACAATAATTACTAATACAATACTTACCCTTTAAAGAAAGACCTTAAACACAATATTATTTTAAACACTAACAGTATTAACGCCATCTTGTCACATTCATTTACCCAATATTGCGAAATAATTATTATGAGCAACCATATACATATACGACCAAATAGTCTGCCAAATTCAGCCACCTACTGGAAAGGAACAATACAATAAGATGAACATGAACACTGTCTGTATCAATAAGTGATAACTTTTTTCGAGTGCGTTTCTTTCAACTTCCATTTTATTGAATATCTTGACATCCCTGCGACGTCCTGCATATCTCGGGATATGCAGGATATCCCTAGGACATCCAGAGGATATCCCTAATATCCCGGGATATGCGGGATATCCCACGGACATCCAGAGGATATCCCGGGATAAGCGGGATATCCCATGGACATCCAGAGGATATCCCGAATATCCCGGGATATGCGGGATATCCCAGGGATGTCCCAGGGATATCCCGAGACATTTGGATATCCCATGGATATCCCAGGGATATCACGGGACATTCGGGACATCCCTGGGATATCCATGTGCTGTTTGGGTAGTTACATAGAAATAATTAGAATTAAAGGTAAGGCAAATTAGTATAGCAGCCTCATAATACGCGTGTAAAATGTGACGTCATTTGACAGCTTTGCGCTCCACTCTTCCATACATTTTGTATGGAATCAGTTCCAGAAAAAAATTGAAACAATTAGAGAAACAAAAAAATAGGATTATAGCTAATCATTGTACTGAAAACAAAAAAGGGCCAAAAACATCTTAAACGTCGTTTATGGTTAAAAAAAATTAAACAAAAAACCCAATTTCATTCTGCACTTTTAACAGTTAGTGTACTTTTGGGGGGGGGGGGGGGGGGGGAATCTTCATGGACACCCATCCTTTCTGGCTGGGTAAATTAGTGTACCTAATTATCGATAACACGCAGGTATCAAAAACCTCCCGTTTTAAATCGATAGGGTTTCGGGGACTTTTAAGTAGAGATGGGCATTATAACGACAGCTGATAAAAATATTAGATAAATAAAAATAACGCATTTAACGTTATTAATATTTAACGATATTTATAAATAATAGTTGAATAAAAATAATAGTCAGGGAAATAATAGCTTACCCCTATTATGTACGAGTATATGTCAGGTAATATACTTTTCCAGATACAAAATTTTGGAAACGACCTTTTTTTTAGGAAGAAGTTAAGTTTCCAGATACCAAATGTTTAAAATAGCTTTCATCTTTTAATATTAACGTTATTTTCAATTAACGAAATGGCTATAACGTTTTTGAATTTAAGCCGTTAGTCCCATCTCTACTTTTAAGTAAGTATGTACGTGATCTATTTTTTGTTTGTTTTATTAGTTAGGCCCAGATCACACTACGGGTGCACACGGAGCGTGGTTAAAAAAACCGCGTTTGTTTGAACATATTTTTAATTTGAAGTGGTAGCCCAGCGACTAGGGATTGCAATCCCGCACCATTTTCAATCCCGCGGGAATTTTGCGGGATTGACACCAATCCCTCGGGATCCCGCGGGATCCCACACGGTTAAACAAATTTAAAAAAAAATCTTTTTCTATGGTATGTAATAATCGAATATTTATTAAAAATTGCAAAAATTGAAAAATTATAAAACACCACACTGTACATAATTGAATAATCATTTTTTAAACTTGACTTTTCGTTTACTTACCTATTTAAAAAAAAAAAAAATCCAAAACCAATAGCAATATGAGTATATTTGGTAGTAAGTTCTTTGATAAATATTTGATAGTGAGTTCTTTGAAATAAATTGTATATACAAAGGTGTCAGTATTATAGCCGGTGGAGTAGGTAATTTTTTTAGTCAACTGGTTCTGTCCAACCTGAAACAGGCCAACCCTGGTTTTTTCATGTGAAAACACATGAAGATTTTAAAGATTTAATAGAACAAACTAACAAACACCCAACCAAAAATAAAACCCGCCACCTTTGACCTTCTGACCTCTTGGTTAGAAGTCAGCGCATATAACACAAATTTCTGTAAAAGTTAGTTAATTAACTAAAATATTAATTCTAATATTTATTTAAGGTAATTATAACCAGACCAGTCTTCTTTATCATATTACCTACTATGCTAATAGTCTTTTTCTCTTACTAATTAATCAATCAAGTACCTATAACGTATCAAATTTTAAAATAATAAATTAAAAATCTCTTCTCCTTCTGAAAATATAATCTTAAAAATCAAATAGCATCATTGGTGTTATTTTTCAACCTACTTATATGTAGCCAGCCGCCGAAAAGGCACTTTCTGCCTCCAAACTTGTTGATTTGATAGTTAATAATTGTTTCCTGCATTAACATCGCCTGCAACACCAAGTTGTACAATTTGAGAGTCTTCTTTATGACTCAAATGTTAAATGTTTTTCATTTCTTTTAATGAATTTACGCAATGCAATGCTTGCGGATCCGCACTTGCGCTGTTGCGGGATCCCGCAGGCCCTAAAATTACGCGGATCCCGCGGGATTGCAACCCCTAACAGCGACTCATCGACGGCTTTCTTACAACAGCATTCTGAAGGTCCGTGGGTTCGAATTCCGGTGCCGACCATTTCTAATTTCACGACCGCGTTCCGCTCCCTCGAAGCAGAGCTGAGGGATTTGAACATGGTGTGGAAGAAGGTCATAAACATGGCGCGAGATCAAGTGAAATGGAGAGCTCTTGTTGCCTCCCTATGCCCCTAAGTGGGGTTTAAAGGGAGATTTGATTGATTCATACGACAACCTTCGTTTCGGAATTAAAATAGTATCTATTATTTTGATTGCTCTGTTATGAATTATTTTAAGATATAAAAGCCATATTATTCATTAGATTTGTTACTACATTTTTAGGTACGATTTGTAAGTACTTACGATATCATGCACATTCTTTTCACAGATTCTATATTCATTACCTTACCTTAATTGAAAACTGTAGAAAACTGATGTTATAAGTTGGTTGATTGTCCACAAACTCGTACGGTTTTCTTCATTCTTTTAAAAGTTTTGTCCTGCCACTTTCCATTCCTTTCAGTCGGATGCAGTTTAGCTGTAGGTATTTTATAGGTATTTATTACTATTAGGTAGGTATTTTAGAAAACTGATGTTATAAGTTGGTTGATTGTCCACAAACTCGTACGGTTTTCTTCATTCTTTTAAAAGTTTTGTCCTGCCACTTTCCATTCCTTTCAGTCGGATGCAGTTTAGCTGTAGGTATTTTACCATTTAATTATCTGCGTACCTACCTAGCTGGAGCTGGATTATCCGTACAGATCCATCTTAATTTTATGGCCGTGGTTATTTCTACACTTCAACCGTCATTAGTGTCAAATTTTTGAATTTTTTTTATCCATACAATTTCACCATAAACAACAAAGGAAAATAAATTTATTTTTTATTTTTTTTCTCTTTCTGAATGAAACAAAAACTATGTAAAACATCAAAAGGTAAATAACGGCATTATATAACGGAGCTGTCACAATTACCATAGAACCATAGAAAAATTAACCTTAATTAATGGATAACAAACACAATTTGTAGTTTTTGTGATCTACAATCAATCATTTAATATAAAAAATCATTAATTTTCATTGTGCATAGTAATAAAATTTGTTGGCAAGCACTATTGCTATTCCTTTGGGGGACAAGGCATGAAGGGATATATGAATATGTAATCAATTCTTCTGTTTTTTTAGGGCCCAGCTCTGCCTGTCTTCTTCATGAATCAAAGAAAAAATAACAAAAACGAAGTGTAATAATTATTGATCTATTTTATTCTATAAATCAATTATTTTAATACAAAGTTCGTCAGAAATACTGGATAACAACACATTATTAAATTACACTTAAAAGTAGTTGCACAGAACGAAATATCCAAGATATTCAGAAATTTAACCTAAAAGCGACATAAAAACACTTAATTTGTAGAAAATATGTAAGGAAATTAATTGCAATAAAAAAAGTAGATAACTAGTATAATAAAAATAAAGTTTGCACACAAATGTAGCTAAGAATATCGATCAAAACTTCACAGACGTCAAATGACAGTATAGTATATAAACCACTTTTGAGTGGTGAGTGGTGACACGTAAATTGGTCGAATTACAATTTTACGAATGACAATTAGTCGAAGTGACAATTCACCGAATGGCAATTTGGGGGCGTTCAAGTATTACGTAACGCAATTTGGGGGGGGAGGGGGGGTCTTGCAAAACGTTACTGTGCGTTACGAGGGCGGGAGGGGGGGTTTGAAAATTAAATTAATTTTAACGTATAAAAATACGCAAAAAAAACAAAAATAAAAATGGCCATGTTTAAATTTTGACAAATCAATAACGAGAAAGAAAGACACTGCCTCGTTCTAGGTAGACCAAAAAATGACATTAGTACTTTTGTCCAAACGAAGATGGCGTGAAGTTGTGTGTCAGGACATGAGGAGCTGCGGAGCTACCCCCGAGGATGCACAGGACAGAGCTGAGTGGAAGCGGAAAACGAAAAAGGCAGACCCCACCATCATGTGGGAATAATAATTGCCCGGGAGAAGAAGAAGAAGAAGTACTTTTGTCCAAATCCATATAAGTTAGCAGGCGAAATGACATAACAAAATAATGTAAACCACAGACTACTTAAATATGTAAAAAATAAATATGATTGAAACTTATATGGATTAAACTCAGGCACAAATCATTCCTTGTATGATGCAATTGCCGGTAATTTCGAAAAAAAAATATGATTACCTACCTATAAGAATATTTTTGGGCAAATGAGATCGACTCCTTTTTATAAAACTAATTAAAAATATTAAACTCTAAAAATATATGTATATTCGCAGAATATGGTTTTCGTAAAATTGATATTTCGATCAATTGTGATTCGTTAAATTGATATTTCGATCAATTGTGATTCGTTAAATTGATCTTTCGATCAATTGTAATTCGTCGAACTGAGTTTTCCATGAATTGTGCTTCGACGAACTTTCATGTAATCCTTTTGAGTAGTATATAACAAGTGACACACGCTTATTTACTTTGTAAACCATAGAAGTCGCAGAAAATTGGTAGGAAAAACCACTTTTATGGCGGGAAAATTTTTAATTTGAAAAAGCGCGGGAAACCAAGGGGTAGAAATAGCGACTCCGTAATTTTATACCAAAGATTCTCCTACTAACTTCATAGTATTGCACTACCAACATTAAAATAATGAAAATCCACAGACAAAATAAACACACTAATTCAACTTCAAGTCAGTAGAAATTTCATTGTGAAGTGCAAAAATAGTTTGTTGTGTTTAAAAACAAAGTTAACAAACGAATTGACTTTTAGAGCTGGAAATTGATTTAATTAATTAATTTTCAATTAAATTGCGATTAAATGCTTGCGGATCCGCACTTGCGCTGTTGCGGGATCCCGCAGGCCCTAAAATTACGCGGATCCCGCGGGATTGCAACCCCTAACAGCGACTCATCGACGGCTTTCTTACAACAGCATTCTGAAGGTCCGTGGGTTCGAATTCCGGTGCCGACCATTTCTAATTTCACGACCGCGTTCCGCTCCCTCGAAGCAGAGCTGAGGGATTTGAACATGGTGTGGAAGAAGGTCATAAACATGGCGCGAGATCAAGTGAAATGGAGAGCTCTTGTTGCCTCCCTATGCCCCTAAGTGGGGTTTAAAGGGATATTTGATTGATTCATACGACAACCTTCGTTTCGGAATTAAAATAGTATCTATTATTTTGATTGCTCTGTTATGAATTATTTTAAGATATAAAAACCATATTATTCATTAGATTTGTTACTACATTTTTAGGTACGATTTGTAAGTACGATACCATGCACATTCTTTTCACAGATTCTATATTCACTAGGTACATAATATCTTCTTTGGTGCATTTAATTCACATGCATCCCTCTATGTATCTTAACCCTTAATATGCACACAATGTTCTATTCCGTCATTAATTTAGCGGGAAAGGAACAAAGTAGTAAGTATAGGTAGGTACCTACGATCATACATTTAGCGCTTTTATACTCAACTCCGTGCATCAACTACTCAAAAGCTTCACCACTGTGGTAATACTAATAATAATAGCAACCTAATCCTATGGTAGTTTTGGCATAGCTCCTTATTGTTTCAGGATTTGGTGTAGATATTCTGCCAAAATTATTATACTAAGTATTATCCGCGCAATAATAATATATCTTCAGCTGGAGAGTCGTTTGTGTAGGTTATTTGTTAAAGTGTCCCAACTCTGTGTTAGGGCAACTTCACACGTAGGTATTATTATTTATAAACGGTTTCATTCGGCTGAGATTTGTTTTCGGTCGGCGTCGAAAAATGTGAATCGGTCCGCTTCACATTAGGTAGGTAGGTATTTATTTGTCGGAAGCGACTGAAAAAGTTTGACGAAAACAAACCAAATAGAACTGCAATATACCTACGAGAAATTACACTGGTATGTTAAGTGAAAACAGCGTAAAAGTGTCTCAACACTGCGTTAGGGTTATATTCTGTTCAGTTTTAATTTGGATGCTGCCGAAGAATGTGAATAAGTCCTGTTTCACATTCTGTCGGTAGTGACCGAAAAAGCATAAAGAATTAAAATAAACCGAATAGATCCACATTATACCTAAGCGTGAAATCAGGTTTATTTGTTAAAGTGTCTCAGCTCTGTGTTATTGTTACGGCTGCAGTATGAGTTATTACATTTGGAATTTTATTGTCGCCGTCTCCATGTGCAGGACGTGTGTCCCGATAATATTAAACCTCACACTCTCTTTAACCCAAACAAAATATATGAAAAGCGACATTTTTATCTGGATTATTACAGTTCAACTCCAGTGGAAATGGGACCAATAAAATCATTCCGTTATACCTACCTATTAAATAATATATTATGAGAGGTAAGAGATTTATAATAATCTCTCTCCTATGTCTCCAGTATAGCCGGCAGAACTAAATACTCGAAGCATTCTCTACCAGTCAACCGGTCCCGTCCAATTTGAAACAGGATTCCAACCCCTATAAATAAAAATTCTAAAAAGACGGGAAGCAAACCCAGGACCTCTTGAACTCGTTTAACAGAATGTAATATTTTAGTAGATATAAGAGGATTTATTTCTATTAATTTTATTAACGCATAGGTACACTAGGTATACTAGGTAATGGCACAATCTGTGTAGATACAATTCTGCAACCACTTATTTTACAACATTTTCATGCAATAAATCCGAAAACTAGATTTACCAACCTTATGTGATACCTATTTAATAATTTATTAATCGTTTAGAAAACAAAATAGGTATTTTATAAATGATCATTATTGATAAGATATTTTTGAAGCTACAAGATTTATATAAATTCAAAATATGAGGCAAGAAAAAAATGGCACTTTGACATCTATGACTGCATCGTATGATTTAATTTGGTATCTTGTGTTTTATATCGCAAAGTATTAAATTGTCAATTTTAATTTTTATAGATGGCGTAAAAAGAAATTATTAATTAGGTTGTTACAGATATGTAACACCGGGCTGAAAAGGGTTTAATCTGCTTGCGCGGCCTATCGATGAACTATATGTAATTAATATAACTAGTGGTCGACAAGGTCGTCGCCAGCCCGGGGCCAAGGGGGGGGGGCAATTTGACCCATTCATAGGCTATTTCCTATATGAAGGATGACGAAAATATGAATTGGCTACATTTTTTAACCTCTAGGGGGGGGGGGGGCACCTGCCCCTCCCTACCCCCCCTTGGCGACGCCCTTGGTGGTCGACTAGTGCTCGTAATTCGACCATAACTTATTTAAATTATAAAGTCAAAGACTGAGCGAGCGCTATTTCAAAATTTTCTTTCAAAAAACAATGACATGGATAGGTACGTCAAATTTGAAATGTTGATATGTATAGGTACAGAGTTTTTTCTATTATTATTAAAGACAAACAATATTAATATATTTTCAAATTGACCACAAATAAAGAAAAGAATATATGCGTCTGTGTCCATGTCAAATACATGGAAGTGTGTGTGAGTATCAAATACATAACATTACAGTAGTGTTTGTAATGTTTTTTTATTGATTTAATCTATTTTTACAAATAAAAAGTTTTTCCTTCACGTACCTATTATAGATATTACTTAACTTTATGTATTATGTACCTTAATTGAAAACTGTAGAAAACTGATTTTATAAGTTGGTTGATTGTCCACAAACTCGTACGGTTTTCTTCATTCTTTTAAAAGTTTTGTCCTGCCACTCTCCATTCCTTTCAGTCGGATGCAGTTTAGCTGTATTTTACCATTTAATTATCTGCGTACCTAGCTGGAGCTGGATTATCCATACAGATCCATCTTAATTTTATGGCCGTGGTTATTTCTACACTTCAACCGTCATTAGTGTCAAATTTTTGATTTTTTTTATCAATTTACCATAAACAACAAAGGAAAATAAATTTATTTTTTATTTTTTTCTCTTTCTGAATGAAACAAAAACTATGTAAAACAATCAAAAGGTAAAAAACGGCATTATATAACGGAGCTGTCACAATTACCATAGAATCATAGAAAAATTAACCTTAATTAATGGATAACAAACACAATTTGTAGTTTTTGTGATCTGCAATCAATAATTTAATATAAAAATCATTAATTTTCATTGTGCATAGTAATAAAATTTGTTGGCAAGCACTATTGCTATTCCTTTGAAGGACAAGGCATGAAGGGATATATGAATATGTAATCAATTCTTCTGTTTTTTTAGGGCCCAGCTCTGCCTGTCTTCTTCATGAATCAAAGAAAAAATAACAAAAACGAAGTGTAATAATTGATCTATTTTATTCTATAAATCAATTGTTTTAATACAAAGTTCGTCAGAAATACTGGATAACAACACATTATTAAATTACACTTAAAAGTAGTTGCACAGAACGAAATATCCAAGATATTCAGAAATTTAACCTAAAAGCGACATAAAAACACTTAATTTGTAGAAAATATGCAAGGAAATTAATTGCAATAAAAAAAGTAGATAACTAGTATAATAAAAATAAAGTTTGCACACAAATGTAGCTAATAATATCGATCAAAACTTCACAGACGTCAAATGACAGTATATAAACCACTTTTGAGTAGTATATAACAAGTGACACACGCTTATTTACTTTGTAAACCATAGAAGTCGCAGAAAATTGGTAGGAATAACCACTTTTATGGCGGGAAAATTTTTAATTTGAAAAAGCGCGGGAAACCAAGGGGTAGAAATAGCGACTCCGTAATTTTATACCAAAGATTCTCCTACTAACTTCATAGTATTGCACTACCAACATTAAAATAATGAAAATCCACAGACAAAATAAATACACTTATTCAACTTCAAGTCGGTAGACACTTCATTGTGAAGTGCAAAAATAGTTTGTTGTACCTATTTAAAAACAAAGTTAACAAACGAATTGACTTTTAGAGCTGGAAATTGATTTAATTAATTAATTTTCAATTAAATTCTAAAGAATCTCGGCGGCGCAAGTAGAGGTTTCTTTCTTGAAAACGATTTCAATACCAATACCTTTCAACCAGTTTTGCCATTTTACAAAGTTTTCAATAATCTATAATAAAATGAAAGTCGGGTTAGTGCGAACACTTATAACTCGAGATTGGCTGAACAGATTTATATCATTTTTGATTTATTGGATTCTTCTGCGCTCCGCATAAAAGAATAACCATTAAAAAGTTGAAAATGCGTAAGAAATAATATAAAATATGATATTAAAGTTAGTACGAAACGAATTAACTGCGACGCCAACGCCATCTATGAAAAATTCTATAACAACAAAATTATTTTTTACCTGACAACCAATATTAAAAATATTGGTACGCAGATTTTTACGAGCTTTCAGAAATATTTTCTTAACATTCAAACATATTATTTTAAACGTATTTTTGTATAAATTACAATATTGAAATCAATCTTCATAGTAAGGACTACAGGACAACGTCTGTCGGGAAAGCTAGTAATATTATAAAAGTATTTGTAAGGTGAGGTGGGCAAAAACTGTGCTGTAAAAAAATAGGTCTCTTTCTAATCATCCTCATTCTTCTTTCTCTTTTACTAGGCCAGTTGTTGGCCTGTTGTTTTCCTGCTATGCTAACATCTTGTGACGCGGACTCCAAACTAGCTTTCTATCTCTTGGGTGGTTATCCACGGATTAATTTGTATAGACTTTCATTAAATTAAGAAAATTATGCACCTTTACTTCAAACTGTGAAAAGTATCGAAATAACAATATCGTTTCAGTTATTTGTGTAAAAAATCATTTTGAACTTTAAAATGCATGGTTGATTGATACGTGGTAAGCGCATGACTTTACCTTGTACATGAGTGCATGGTCGTGAACTTGAGTCCCAACTTATGTGATTAAATCAAAGTACCTATTGGACAATAATTGACCGACCTCGGTAGCCTAGTTGCACGGGTATGGACTTCAGATCACGAACTCTCGGGTTCGATTCCCGATCGGGTCAAAGTTTTTCCAAGTGTCTTTTCACTTGAAATTTCTACCCGAGGTTGCCCTGTCTCACATTTGAAGGGACCGGTTGACTGGAAAAAATTGCCTCAGACAATAAGTTCCGAAGGTTGTCAGTATACTGACACATTTGTAAAGAAAAGTGTAATATTAAATAATTAAGTATCAATTTCGAGAGAAAATGAATGTACCTGATGTTTCTTCCCGGATAACATATTGACTGATGGTATTCTCAAATTCACGTTCCAACTCAACGCAAGAAGCTCTTGCTTAGAACTTAATCGGTTGCCAGTAGTTACGTAACTAAAATGTATTGGATAAAACATTTTCAGAATACAGAAATGTCAAAAGTCTCAATAAAAATTGGACACGACGCAACTCAATCGTCTGTTTTTCATTTCAGAATAGCCGTCATTATATTATCACTGAAAACCTCTATTCACCAGTGTCCCTATTCCTAATTTTACTCACTAACGTAAGTTGTGAGAAACTTACGCGAATTTTGTATGGGCTGCAAAGGTTTCCGATGTATTTTGTATAGGGGCGCTATACAAGTTTCCATACAAAATTTTATTACTTCACGCTAGCGTAAATGGGGTACAGAATAAAGGTGTATTCAATTTTAAGGGTGGAAACACAAAGAATGCTGATTCCGACCGGCGCCGATCGGCGTAAAGAAGGTGTATCATTTAACTTATAATACTTACTACAAACAAACACAATGCATGTAACCTAATATGTGTGGCGTGTGGTTATCTTCAACGTATCTACAATAAAATACCATGTGGTTATCTTTCTAGGGTTATGAGTAGGAAGATAGCAAAAGGAAAAGATGAAACGCAATAAGAGACGTATGGATAAACGAAATGGTAATACGTTCCTTGATGCAGTGTAGGTACAGACTTACTGTACGTAAAGTGATCTCGAGAAATCCCTCGCTGTAGAGCTCTTGTATTATTATTGGATTTATGTGGGTGTTATTAAGAGTGTATTGGAAAATCTCCTTTCAAATTTTATATTCTTTGGACAAGAATATAGTTGAAAATGCGGACGAATTTATGATGGGACTAATAATTTGGAGTACCCAATGACATTATATTCAGGTACCTACTTACCTATTTTAATCAAATCATTATACCTGTTCATTAGGCATGTTCCAATACTTGGGCTCGGTAGTGACCAACAGCAACGATATAAGCGTAGAGATTAAAAGAAGAATAACTGTGCCAAATAAATGCTATTTCGGTATCCACAAACATCTTAAATCTCGTCTGCTGACAAGAAACACCAAGTTACTATTATATAAAACACTGTTGCGGCCAGTACTTGTGTACGATGCTGAATGCTGGGTGCTTAGCAGGAGAGACGAAAATGCCCTACTGGTCTTCGAAAGAAAAGTATGAGAAAAATCTTCGATCCTTTGTGTGATAATGGAACTTGGAGGATCAGATACAACCATGAACTGGAAAACCTTTTCGGCGAACCCAACATTATAAAATTCATAAAAATACATCGGCTTCGATGGTTGGGGCATGTCCAGCGAATGGAGGATGACAGACTTCAAAGGAAGATCCTTAGTACAAAACCAGAGGGGAGACGTAGTGTGGGAAGACCAAGGCTGAGGTGGATGGATGGCGTGGAGGAGGATCTCAGGGCAATGGGGGTGACTAACTGGAGGAGGCGGGTGATGGACAGGGGAGAATGGCAGAGAATTCTGGAGGAGGCCGAGGCTCACGATGGGCTGTAGTGCCAATGATGATGATGAAGTATTATTGATAGATCGATGGCAATGCCCCCTCCTTTGCATCCCTATTTAGCTTAGTGGAGTCCTTAAGGGTAAACTGATTAATAGTTGAATAATATGTGTTTAAATGTACAGTAGAGATGAGAGCTCTACGAAGAACATGTGGAAATACTCTATTGGGCATGGAATAGAATTAGAATGTGGCATTGAAGTTAACGTTGTTACAAATATGAATGTTAATAAATTGAGTTGGCTTAGGCATTTTGAAGGAATGGATGCAAATACAATTGCAAAATGAGTTTTCAAGGCTTAAAGAAAGCGTGTAAGACGGCATGTTGACCGAAAATGACTGATGGGATTGAATACAGAGTTAACATCCTTAAGGAAGACCAAGTCACAGCCAAAAATCCCGTAAGGGATTAGGCAACCTCCTGTTTATAATAATTGTACAAATTTTTCATGTAAAAAAAATAATAAAAAAAAACAAAACATAATATAGGAAAGGTTATGTGAGAAAATTAATGTCGGTGGAAGAACAAAAGAAGTGTGCCTAGATAGAAAATAGTGAAGTGCCGTTCTCTCTGTTTCCCCCTCAAGGGATTAGGCGTGATGAGTAAAAAAGGATTGTTATGATAACAACTGGTGGTCGGTGTTGGGTGGGCAAGTTTCTTACACCTAATCGGTTGATATGAAAAATATACCCTTTGCTGACTTTTCTAATGATGTTATTGAATTTTCGTTACATATACCATTAATAAAATTTCGATGAAAAACTAAATACCTACAAGACCTTCATAGAGGAAAGTAATCCGCCATCGAGACTAATTTAAGGTCATAATGGCGATATTTTTGATTAGGTCTTAATAATTCAACACCGAAGTAAAATAATTCCTGAGTAGCTTTTAGGTTTAGGTGTAGGTATCTGGTATGAGACGTAATGCGGAAACGTTAAAACTTTGTGTTTTATAAACCCATTTCATGATGTTTCACATGTTCTTTACGGCTTTCGAGGGTATAATATCTGCCGTCTCTCGCACAGCCTTCCCGGTAATAATAATTATTATTGTACTATCATTCATTACCTATGCGTGATGCGTGAAGTTAGTAACGATCTCCATTATCCGGACGAACGTGGTCGTTTCAAATATTTGTCAAGTAATTACTCGACCTAATGACGATAATGTTCATATTATTTGACATTAGTAAGACCCGAATGGTCGTGAGATTTGTACACACTTGGTTGTTCTATTGTTCAAACATCATCGAGGGAACTTTATTGTCTTTAAATGCCAAAAATTACATCTTTAGGAATAAAACCTTTCAAATTTTTAATGCGGAAAACTGTTTTTTAATGGCTAGCTTTTAACATGATCAAATAGTTTTTTTTAAAACACTACCAACATTTTCTAAACCGTAAACATCTCACCTAATGGATGAAAATCCCAAAAAAAACTCAGTTAAAACCCTCTATAATATGAGAAGTTGAGGATATATTTAAAACCTTAGGCATCCACACACTTGCATGCGCATATATATGGGAGTGTTTGCTGTATGCTCGGGGAAATCGGCTAGCCACCCCACTAAATGGAGATATTCATAACTATGATACCAGAAACAAAAATAAAATCATGCCCATAAAGCACAGATTAACAAAAACATCAAAGAGCTTAATTTGTTTGAGCGTTCGGCTGACCAACGTAGGTACTCCCGGAAGTATTTCAGAACCTAAGTGACGCCAAGTTTGAGAGAGGGGTAAAAGCATATCTTGTTCATAAGTCTTTTTACACTATTGACGAGATGCTGAATGAAGCATCGATACCAACATAACTTTAACAACGACAAAGTGCCCGTTGACCCTTTACATCATGAGGCACTGCACATTTTTTATAGACCCCAAGCAATAATTATTAATAATAGTTTAAAATGATATGTAGATTTAAAATGAAAGTGTTTTCTCTCTCGTGTCTCCTATTTTAGTCTCTCACTCCAATTGACAATGTACTAATTTGACATTATTTTACCAACCAGCATAATAATTCTTTTTTGTACCAATTCTTTATATTGATGTTTATATCTATTTTGTAAAATTTGCTTAATGCGTGTACCCGAGTAAAATGTATTTGACACTCCCAAGTGCCCGTAAGGGTCTATGGTGAGAGAACAGTAAATAAATAAATAAATAAAATATAGGTAGGTATATATAAATATGGCAAGAGATCTTTTTCATCACAGTTTAGACGGTGGATAGATATCTGGAAATCTACTTCCCAGAAAGACACTTGATGAGCAGAAAAACTTCTTCTACTTCTTATTATATCTATCCACCTACTTGGTGGTCTGTCTTGTCGTTTTCCATGGAGTTGGCCGTGCAGTGCAATGTGGGAGAGTCTGGATGAGTCCATTCTCATCACATGTGCATACCAGCATTTCCTTATTTGCCTCCCCCATCGTACTATATCTTCAACCTCGCATATTTCCCGTACCCTCGCAACAGAAAACCTAATAGAATTAAATAGTCAGAAGAAGTCAATAAAAATAGATTGGGAGAAACTCCATATTTTCATGGATGATTATCAAGAGATAATAAGACTGAAGATTGATCTGGGTAGGTAGGTAAGTACTGAAGCATCGTACATGTCCTCTACTTGTCAGTAGGGTTAGGGTAGGGATGAGCTATCTCGAATGATTGCCAATTTCGAGAGACGTTTTGGCATATCATAATATTTTACTTGAATTTAATACAAATCGATTGGAAACACATGGTCTGAAATACTAAACTAAAATGATGATGAAGTTATCTAGGATTAGATAAAACGAAACTAAAATATGTCGTATTTTCTGTAACATAACACCGACCCTAACAAAGATACAAGTTTATTTTGTTTGCCGTTGGTACCTACCTACTCCAGTGAGAGTCTTTACGGGCAATAGCCTTTTGGGAGAGAGTTTTATTTACTTTCTCTTGGACCGTAATCCTGATTCTCAATTAGGTCTAAGGAACCAACCTTTGGTCCTAATTAGGCCGGATAATCAGGATTCTTTTACATTAGGCCTCGTCCTTTTACAAAATAATAAAAACTACAACAACATTCCTATGTTGTATTTCCCTAAAATAATACTAACAAAAACATGTTTCCACGTGAATAATATAGGTAGGTACCTATCTACCTATGTAGATATTTGAAGAACAGTGTTTTAAATAGTTGACGGTTTTGAAAAAAAAAATTACCTTGATGTCATTTTATTAAAGTGATCACACTAAGCCAGCCTTCGAAATAACAGTAGAAGACGGTCGTAAGCCCGTAGTGATTTGTTCCATTTAACAATCGAACATCAGTAATGAATTATTGTTAGAGTTATTAGTTGTTACATATTCCTTATTTTTGTGTGTCTATAAACAATATTTGCCGTGGGGCTGTCGGCTTAGAATAGCACCTCTGTTCTTTTTGCTGGTTTTTCGAGCATCCTGTAAGAGGCAGGTAATCGAAAAATCAGATCGGGGTCGTGGGGTTGACCACTTCACACCCTTAAATCCAAGCGGTCAGAAAAGGCAACAAAATTAAGCCTCGGACGCCTGGGCCCCACCAGGGGGGGGTCCAGGCAGCTAGTGTCCCCCCTGTGTTGACCACGGCTCGCTCTAACAAGAGCTTGAAAATCGGGACCCTGAATGTCCGCACTTTGAGGGCGGGCGGGGAGCTTGTTGCTGCCAAGTTGGCGGGAGAATATGGACTGGATATCCTGGGGCTGAGCGAGGCACGCATCCCAGGGACGGGGCAGAGTGACGCTGGCAACTATGTCATGCTGCACTCTGGTCACCGAACTGCACGGATGCGTGGCGTCGCTCTACTTTTAAGTAAATATGCCTTCTCTCGCCTTCTTGGTTGGGAACCTGTTTCTGACCGCCTGATGAGTGCGTCCTTCAAGATGACAGGCGAAACACTGACGGTCCTCCTATGCTATGCTCCCACTGAGGATGGGGATGCGGCTGCCAAGGACTGTTTTTATGACAGTCTGGATGCAGTTGTGTCCCATGTCCCAAGGCGCCACCGCTTAATAGTACTGGGGGATTTTAATGCCAAGGTTGGCAGTGACCCCCAGTATGGACCAGGCGTCATGGGTAGGCATGGCATGGGAGTGATAAATGATAATGGAAGCCGTCTGATTGGTTTCGCCACACTCCATGGACTCTTAATAGGGGGAACTTTGTTCCCCCACAAGGATATCCATAAATATACTTGGACCTCGCCTGACAGGAGAACAAAAAACCAGATTGACCATCTTCTGGTAAGGGCCAGCAACCGAACTGACCTGCGTGATGTCCGCACCTACCGAGGGGCAGACATGGATACTGATCACGAACTCCTTGTGGGTTCGTTGAGATTCAGATTTACCCATTTCCAGCAGGGGCCGTCTGCCTCTCGCCCGCTGGACATACGCAGGTTAGAGAGTGCTCAGTGTCGTCATACGTACGAGGCTGAGTTACGCACCAGGTTTGCCCCCTTGCAGGATTCACACGGAGCTGTTCCGATTGAGACAGCTTGGAATAGCTTCCGTGACGCCGTTATGGAATCCGCACGTTCTTCTGTCGGCTATAAGAGCAAAAAGAGGCCAATATGGATGTCCGATGGGTCCTGGAGCCTCATCGAAGATCGCCAGAAGGCTAAGACCCTCAGAGACAGCGAAAAAGACCCTCAAAAACTGGCTGCTTTGGTGTCTGAGTACAGAGAGCTGAGCCGCAAGGTGAAGCACTCTGTACGAACAGATAAGAGAAGACACCTGGACTCTCAGATACGGCGAGCGCAGTCTGCTGCACTCGGAAATGACTCAAGGACACTTTTCGAAATCACCCGGGAGGTCGGGGGCAGGGGTCAAAAAAGACCCGTGACGGCAATACGAGACTCTCGTGGAGCCACTGTCACTGCCCCCGAACTGATTAAAGGGAGATGGAGGGAGTACTTTGAGTCAATATTAAACCGTCCCGAGCCCTCCTCACCTTACAACTTTGAGGAGGAGTTGGCTGGTCTGAATATACCTCAGGCAACTGGGATATGTGAGGACCCGCCGACATACAGTGAGATGGTGCTGGCCGTGATGAGACTTAAGAACAACAAAGCGCCAGGAGACGATGGAATTCACGCAGAGCTCCTCAAACAAGGCATAGACACCCTTGGCCAACCACTATTAGATATATTTAAAATGGCGTGGGAAGAGGAGAGGTGCCCAAAAGATTGGCGGAATGGATCCATCGTCGCAATATTTAAAAAGGGGGACCCCCTTGAATGCGGAAACTACCGTGGAATTACTCTGCTGAGTGTTCCCGGTAAGGTATTATCTCAGATATTACTACACCGCATTCGGGGGCCTGTCATGGCTGTCCTGAGAGAGCAACAATGCGGCTTTGTACCTGGAAGGTCCTGCACGGACCCAATTTTCTGTGCCAGGTGCATCTTTCAGCAGTGCAAGGAGTTTAACTCTCCAGTCGCTTGTTGCTTTATAGATTTTGAAAAGGCCTTCGACAGCCCACATAGACCATCGATATGGAAAATTTTAGCTCTGTACGGTATACCTCCGAAGATAGTTAAAATGGTGCAGTCCCTGTACGAAGACTCCGAGTGTAGCGTGAAAACGCCAGGTGGTCCTACTGAAGCTTTTAGGATCACCACGGGAGTCAGACAGGGCTGCGTACTGGCTCCTTTTATATTCATAATTGTCATGGACTTCCTGTTGAGAAAGTCCATGCAAGGAGCAAGAGGTATACCGATAACACAGAGAGATGGTCTAATGGGCGAACTGTGCGATCTGGAGTACGCGGACGACCTAGCGTTGTTCAGTACGACAGTGGAGGAATTACAGCGCAGTGTTTCAAGACTCTGCGACGAAACAGCACGCCTCGGCCTTCGAGTCAATGCCAGTAAAACGGAGCTCATGGCAAATAATGCCTGCCCCGATAAACAGCTACCGATAACCATCGATGGTCACCAGGTCTCCCGGGTGGATAAATTTAAGTACCTGGGAGCAACCATTACCACCACTGGTGACCTCGGGGCTGAGCTCCCGATACGTATCGGTATGGCAAGTGGCGCCTTCAACAACATGACCAAGATATGGAAGGCGTCGGCGTTTAGTGTCGAGACGAAATGTAAACTGTTTGATGCGTGTGTGTTGCCCATTCTCCTGTATGGGTGTGAGTCCTGGCACCTGACTCTGGCCCAGGCACAAAAAGTATCTGCATTCGAAACGAAGTGCCTCAGGAGAATTTTGGGTATAAGATGGTATCACCGCATCACGAACGACGCTATACGCCGACGCACCCAGCGTGAGCCCATCACCTCTACTATTATGTGGAGGAGATGGACTTGGCTGGGACATGTGTTAAGGATGCCGAATGACAGTTGGCCGAGGAGAGCGCTGTTTTTCCTCCCATCAGGGTCCCGGAGACGAGGAAGACCCTCTCATACTGTGTTCCGCTCCTTCGAGGCAGAGCTGAGGAATCTGGACATGGTGTGGGAGGAGGTCATTAACGTTGCGCAGGATCGAGCGCAATGGAGAGCTCTTGTTGCCTCCCTATGCCCCTAAGTGGGGTCTAAAGGGAGTTTGGATTTGGATTTGGATAAACAATAAACATGTTTATATCGTCACACATTAGGTTTAAAAAAAAAGAATTCTATATGTTAAAAACACCACCTATGTATAATAAGGTATCTTTAGTTGTGTAAAATGTATTGATATATATATAATATTATACTATTGTAATATATTATAAATCTGTATTTAGGCACATATCACTCTTATGGGGTGAGTTGCCGAAATAAAAAAAAAACAAAAAACATGTTTGTGTTAGCGTTAATTGGCTTAAATCTTGGAAAAGTAAAATTCGCAGAACCGAGAAAGTTTGGTAAACTCAAGGCTGCGTAAATAATTGTCAGCGTAAATTGTTATGTACCCTGTGAATTTTAATGGGATAGTTTTTTCCATTTTGTGCCACTAGAGGCGCCCTAGCTTATCCAGCCTATTGTCAAATTCATTGTTGCCAAAGGGGGCGATTTACTTCTATTTGGGCTATTTGGAACGAGAATATGCGACGAAAAAATCTAAAAGGCGACAGGTAGCCACTTGGGATACTTCCCTTTTAGCGAATTTTCACCTTTCGGATACTAAATGACCTTTTTTAGTGAACTCCCACCTCTCTTCGGATACTAAAGTTTTCGGAATTTCCGCATACCAAATTTTCAGTTTGGCTACATTACGTTTGAAAAACGGCGTTGGCAACACTGGTCAAATTAACGTTTATAACCTCAACCATATGTTTAGAATAATCATTGTACATTTCTTTTTACATACTATTCCAAATAAAATAATTGTTTATCTTATTTTATTTTTTATATACCTACCTAAATACAAATGAAAAAATACCGTAACAGAAAACAATAAAACAAGAAGATACAGAACAGCGCTGCAAATCCACCCTTGAAGACAAATACATACCTTGTTAATTAAGTTTTGTTTGTGTGTAGTGTAAAAGGACACACTATGGTTTACCTCCTAGAAAAAGCCACTTTTGCAATCACCAATAATTAAAACGTTAAATTGTTTAATTGAGAAAAAAAAGAGAGGAGATATATTAGCATTATATTCATCAGTCAATGCTAGATGGATGGTATGATGGTATGATAAAGGTCTAGTGTTCCTAGTACCTTGTTATATTTTATTGATTCTGTCTTTAAGTGCACGAGTGTTTTTATCCCTGCCATAGAAAAAAGGATAATCAGAAAAAATATTATTCTTTTCAATATTTTAATGGCCATGGAAGTAATAAAATAATAGAGAAGTGTTTTAAAATGATGACATAAATTGAGGTAGTTACCTACGCGAGACGCATACCAACAGAAAATGACCCGGCGTCCTCAGGTAGGCAGCTTCTATCTTTTTATTTCCATTATTATTTCTCGTAAATGGTTGACTAAGTTCAGTAATTGAAATTCCAAATCATATTTATTCTATACCTACCTTCTTACTCCTCTTTCTTTTCATTCAATTTTATATCGAAGTGAAAAGATAATAAAAGGAAATGATGAATATAATATTTAACCCTCTAGTGAACAAGAGATTTGTTCTTATTAAAACACAAACCGACATTTTATATAACGTTGGCATTGTTTTATTATAAAGAGCGAATTATTTAGGGTTGGGTTATTGACGTGCCTATAGGATTTTATTTTAATTGATTGATTTTATTGCAAAAAGGGATTTTTTATATTTAAAAATTTAAGGATATTATGCACAATAATACCTATACATAAGTACCTACGTAAAATTAACAAGATTATGTTGTAATAAAATAAAAACAAAATACAGGTTTATTCGATGAGAAATACTCCCAGTTAATGTGTTTGCACAGTGTATTTAATTCACGACTCAGTCTATCATCAGAACACATATGTACATGATATCAAACAATAAATTACATCCATATCGCGTGCATTCGTGGAAAGCTTGAAAATGTCTAGTCATTTTGAACTAATCTAAAACTAATCGCCCACTCTTCTAAGGGCTTAGTACGATTTTCGATATCCCAGGGATTCCACACCAATATACCTACACTTCATCTCTGTAATAACACTAGCAAGCCAGCACCTAATACTAACTTGAGCTGCCTTAATATGGCGAAATCTTCCAACAAGTGATCAATTTGGGAGTCCTGACCATAGAAGATAACGATTACTGGTTCAATAATTCTTCCCATTCAAAACAATGTCTTCTAGGTTAAAGGCAATTATTCTTCTCTGATCACAATTCTAGAATAAGTTTGCAACAATGTCAATTTATCTTGCTTTCATTTCTTCCCATTCAAAACAATGTCTTGTAGGTTAAAGGCAATTATTCTTCTCTGATCACAATTCTAGAATAAGTTTGCAACAATGTCAATTTATCTTGCTTTCATTTCTTCCCATTCAAAACAATGTTTTGTAGGTTAAAGGCAATTATTCTTCTCTGATCACAATTCTAGAATAAGTTTGCAACAATGTCAATTTATCTTGCTTTCATTTCTTCCCATTCAAAACAATGTCTTGTAGGTTAAAGACAATTATTCTTCTCTGATCAAAATTCTAGAATAAGTTTGCAACAATGTCAATTTATCTTGCTTTCATTTCTTCCCATTCAAAACAATGTCTTGTACGTTAAAGGCAATTATTCTTCTCTGATCACAATTCTAGAATAAGTTTGCAACGGTGTAAACTCTTGTTTTCATTTCTTCCCATGCAAAGCAATGTCTTGTCGGTGTATACAATACTGTTGAAGTGATTGTCCAAAGAATGACAACTGATTAGATTTAACAGTTTAACACCCTTAGGTTTTCCTTCTCTGTAATTCTATTCCCATTGAGGTAACCAATCAGCTAAGCACACCCATCTCTGGCCTAAGCTATCCGTTAAGAGCTCAGTTTTTTTAAACTATATCCATACTCAATATTCAGTTAGTTATACTGACTATTTAACAAGAAAAACAAAAATATACTTATTAATTGAATTATATATAAATTGTGATGAAATGGCCATACGCTAAATAAACAAATTCAGTTAGATCATCTGGATCATTTGTTCAAGCATATAATCGAATGGGATGGAATAAAGCATAACATTTAACAAATCTTTATAATTTTTTTTTCTTTTACAGCTCTAAGTGTAGACCCATGTTCTAGCATAATAAAATTTATCTTGCAAGTTTAAACCACAAAGTTCTATCGCTATAATGCCAAACAAGCTATTTTTATGCCATCAACTGTTTCATCGTGCTAGTACGTAAGGAGCTACATAAAAAAATTAAATGGTGAATTACTTTAAAACATACTAATGGCTCCTCAACATAAGGCATGAATCCAAGCCATCGGGGTCATGCTAGAGACGGGAAGGCCTTTATACCTAAGTGATAGCCAAACGTCGTGGACATTTGACTGGCACTTCAAGAAGAATAATACATATTTTATTATTATTAATAATACATATTAAATACGAGAGGGCGATATCTCACGTAATGAAATACATACATTTCCATACAAAAATAATCATTTATTATTCTGAGTAATACATGTATTAGAATGATCAATTTCACTTTGTATCAAAATTTCACTACGTAAGAATCGACCTTTCTTACTTTCAAACCGTTTTTAAGTATGATCCCGTAGGAATAGGGATATGAAATTTACAGGGTAGATACTAAATAAAATAAGGAAGTTTTTGAAAAATGTTTGGGAATTTTTTTTATGTGATCTTCTATTTTTAAATCGCCATCAAACATTTTTGTCAATTTTCTGATTTGATTATTTTTGAGATTCAACATTTATTTTTTAAGCTATGGTATCAAATTGGATAAAACAAATTATTAAATCTAAAACGTACACTATTCAACAATTTTGAATAAAATAATGAAGGGTGTATCTTAATAAATAGCGTCTCTGTGACCAATTATGTTGTGACAGTCGGTGTTTTTCGAAAAAAATTATAACTCGAAAACAACAAAAAATCGTAGAACATACATTGAGGTTTTTGGATAGCCCTAGGGGTCCTCTATCCCTGGTTTACCGATTATCCATACTTTTTGGGACACCCTGTATCAACAGAATGACAAAGAAAATTTACAAGGCTGAAAGGAAAGGTGTAATAAAGCGTGGCTGAAAGAGAATGACGTGGATCGAACACATCAATTCCGTCCTCAAGGAAGGCCAGGTAAGAAGTACGAGAAGTAGGAGAGGTTGTATGAGAAATGGCATGTCGTTGGAAGAAGCGAAAGAAGTGTGTTTGGATAGAAAAGAGTGGAGGTCCGTTCTCTCTGCCTACCCCTTACGGGACATGGCGTGATGGGTAAAAAAAAAAGATTCAACTCATGCACATAATGGTTGATGGTGTCAAAAAATAAATCTTGCTAGTCTTCACCCACCTCCTACCCTTTTTATCACACTTAATGAAGTGCCAAGTCTAGACTGGGTAAGTCATGCAAAGGTATCATCATCGTGCAGGTGAAATATTGCATCACATTATTAGTATTACCCCTACGTTTGGTCGGACACTGGGGTTATAATGTATTGTAACAGGACTTTGCAGCATAGATGATGATGATTCATAGTGTTAAAAGCAAGAAATGTAAGCGAAAGAAATTAAATCTTTGCCTACTTCAATTGAAGTGGTCCTAATCTTTCTCTAGATCCGTTTTAATAATTGTCAGCTAGAAATCTGAAAGACTTCTTCACCCGATAGTAGTATTACTGCCTATTTTTTCAGTATATCTAGAAAATGCCAAGCCCTAGAACTATCGCGAATACAATTAATTTTGTATACTTAGTTTGCCAGCTTTTGAAACATCATCAGATTACCTCAAAATCTTCTAACAATTCATTACTAATGTTCGATTTTTAAATGGTACAACCACTACGGGCTTATGACCGTCTTCTACTGTTATTTCGAAGGCTGGCTTAGTGTGATCACTTTACGTTAACAATGTTCGCTATTAGGTGGTAATGTTTGTCTCCGAAAAAGGTGGTAATGTTTGTTTCCTGTCTTCCTGAAAAAAGGTCACAAGAATCTAGACATAATTAGAACGTTGTGCACCAACAAAGCCAATAGGCAATAAATATGAGACAGTAACAAAAATGGATATAGTCATATCCTGGCGCCAAATAGGTACATGACAGCAGTCGCAGTCTTTAAATTTGGTTGCTCTCTTGTTCTCAATAATTTCCAACTTTTATCTCTATATTTTATTGATAATTATTAAATATCTACTTGTTGCATACATGAGATTTTTCGACATGTTGAGAATTCTCATGATTAGGAGTTTCGGAGTCAAACATTACGACCTAATGGCGAACGTTGTTAACGTAAAGTGATCACACGAAGCCAGCATTCGACATAACAGTAGAAGAGGGTCGTAAGCCCGTAGTGGTTTGTTCCATTTAAAAATCGAACATTAGTAATGAATTGATAGAATCATTAGTTGTTATTTTTTCTTCAAAATCTTCATTTCGTTTGTTCACATTGTTTTTTTTCGATTTGGTTGCTAGATTATCATTTAAAAAAAAATCCATCAGATTTCGCTCGGCGTAGGCAACGTGTATTAGGTAGGCACGCTTAGGTGACAATACACTATACTCTGTAATATTCTGTAGAGAAATGCCAAAAAAAGTATAAACATTTTAAACTTTTTGCGCAACTGAGTGCCAAAAACGGGTACGTAAGTCTCAAATATTTGACAAGGTATCTAGTTCTAAACTTATACTTTTTCGTGAATTATATTGTAGGTCACATTATATTGTTTCAATTAAAGGTGGGTGAAAGATTGGGAGTTCGAACGTACATAACAAGTAATTTGGTACGAATATAGGTACAGGTGTTTCTAGTAATAAACTTTGAGTTTCGTTATTAATTATCGTCAATATGAGAACGTTATTATTAATTACTTTCAAATATTAATTAAGTACACAATTATTTACGTAAGTCGCTCGTATTTTTAACTTCATAATTATTATTTACTTATGCGGCTCGATACGGCTAAAATCTAGAGAATTAATTAAATAACATTCTTACATGTCGATATTTTTATATTAATTATTATTATAGGCTAGGTAGGTTCTTGTCGACTATAGTGGTATTTTTGGTGGTGGAAAAAATTTACTGAGGGCTGATTTTAATTATGATTTCAGTACTAAAGGAACTTTGTTTTATATCATTTTTTAAAATTTGTATGTAATTAAACGTATTGTAATGGCCGAAAAAAAAAATAATAATAATGAATAGCAGAAAAAGGAGAGAGGTTTTTATTTTTCATTTTAAAACAACTTTTCGAATCAATACTAAAAAATGAGCCGTGTTTGTATTTCACAAGCTGTTCAAATCGTATGAGTAGGTATATTGATGCTAGAAATTAGAAAAATGTTTTTTCTAGCGCTAGCCTATTCAACGGGTGAAAATATGAATAAAATATTAATTTGATATAGGTTATCACAAATTAGAGTAGGTACCTGCTAATAACTAAATTTATGATTGTGTTTTCGAAGAAACTTTTTTTTCTGGTCATATACAATACAATACAATTCTCCCTTTTACACCACACTCAGGGGCATAGGGAGGTAACAAGAGCTCTCCATTGCGCTCGATCTTGCGCAATGTTTATGATCTCCTCCCACACCATGTCCATGTCCCTCAGCTCTGCTTCGAAGGAGCGGAACACAGTGTGAGAGGGTCTTCCTCGTCTTCGGGACCCTGATGGGAGGAAGAACAGCGCTCTCCTCGGCCAACTGTCATTCGGCATCCTTAACACATGTCCCAGCCAAGTCCATCTCCTCCCCACAATGGTAGAGGTGATGGGTTCACGCTGGGTGCGCCGGCGTATAGCGTCGTTCGTGATGAGGTGGTACCATCTTACACCCAGAATTCTCCTTAGGCACTTCATTTCAAAAGCTGAGACTTTTTGTGCCTGGGCTTTGGTCAGGTGCCAGGACTCACACCCATAGAGGAGAATGGGCAACACACACGCATCAAACAGTTTACATTTCATATAGGTGATCTTCATTATCAAGTTTGATCAATACAGATATATTCGAGATTTAATAAAATTGACTACGTATCGTATATATAAATGAGAAGTTCGTCCGTAGCGTGGGAATTTAGTCTTTACAACAATCTAGCTCTACGCATTTTATTTTTCATACATTTTTGCATACTAAATCAATCAAAATAAGGGAAATAATTTTGTGTATAAGTCGGTGGTTTCTATGACAATTAACTACAACACATAAGTCAAAATTCAAGGACATCCAATACGTATGTGGAGACGGGTAGACAGGAGACGTCCGTAAGATTAATTTTATGACCAATCAGCCTATCAAGAAAGAAAAATAAATAAAATTTAAACTTCACTCACGGAAACAAAATTTCACAAAACTCGATAAACAGGAAAAGGCGACCAAAGCAGTAATAAAACATAAAAAAAATAATTCTCAAATCAACTGTTTTTTAGCCACATTCAAAACCAATAAATATCTTTTCGATACTTTCACAATATTACACGTTGATAAAATATTTATATTATTTGAAGAAAGTTCTACGAGAAAATCAAACAGAATCGAAATTCTTTTGTAGATTTTAGACGTGATGTACAAATACACAAAGTAAATTTGTAGATTGATCTGGTGGAATTTCATTTCTTCTTTTGTCTGTGTGGAAAAAGTAGGATGGTGCGGATAAAAATGTGTTGAGAGAGATGGGTGAGGTGGGAGAGAAACATGTGTGATGAAAACTAGTATGAGAAATTCTGGGAAAATCACAGGAGAATCGTACCTACTATAGGTATAACAGAAAATAGATATATTCCTGTTGAAAAAGGTGGATCTCGTTCAGTATTCCTTTTGTAGGTATATCAACAATAATTATTTTTGTTGTTTTTGGACGCTCGTGATAAACACATTGAGCAGAATTGAAGCTCATGGAAAAAAGTTTTGCATAACTTGGAGAGATATTTTATCTTCACACAAATGCGTACGTATTTTTGAAGGGGGGGGGGGGGATATTGCCATTTTTAAAAAAAAAATAAAAAAAATATATCGTTAGTTAGGAGGTCAATATTCATAGCTAATGAACGTAAAGATATCTCAAAGTTGATTAATATCTTCTCGCTTTGGCAGCTAATTATGAAAGGGAAGTACAAGGGAAGGCGTGGTGAGTATCGAAGATGTCATGGATCTGCAGTATGGAATTTAAACGGCCAGGAAGCTTATTCAGGATGTTGATACCAGTAGACTTTGTTTTACCAGGGGTAATAGAGTAAGTAGTTCAAGAAGATGAGACGATTGTTGTTTTTAAAATACTTTTATCTGTATGACTGAAGGTTGAATTGAAAATCATTTGCGTTATCCTGACAGAATTTCAATGTCCATCACTTTAAATACGTCGATGGTTTAGTATTCTAATATTCAGCCTGCTTAAATGTGAACATGAGGTACTTAGATTCCGTTCGATTGTTATTTTTATCAATGTTTTCACTTTATGGATTCTACGTCTGTACTTGAAATATTGCTAGTTATTACAAACATTATTGAAAATTAAATAACTTAGGCCAGAGAAGTTTTTTCAAATATTATCTTTTAAAAAGTTATGTAAAAATAACGAAGGAGTTGTATTCTGTAATAATTAATTGACTCAATAAATACTGTGAAATCTATCAGGGGCAGAAGGTATCTAGGGTCCAAGTCCCAGCCTCCAGCAGAGAGGCAGTGATGTAATCTGACAAAACAAGAATGTATGTAGAAACAGATCTTCAGTACTTACTGCTATGATAAATCAACGTGCTTAGAAACGTGGAGCCTGTGTAGTATGTGATTATTAATATTGTAGACACGAAGGTAAGATATTCGGGGGGAGGCGTCATATCCATCGATTTACTTAAATAATAATATCACGGTATTAGATAATACATTCGGAAAACAAAGGAAACGGTTTGCTTTGTTCATCATTACGGAATTTCGAAGATATCCCTCGAATAATTTCGTTTGAATATTTAGTCCTTTATCCCTGACCAGCTGTTCCCATATCCCTTTGTAATTGAGCACAGCTACATACTGTTGTAATGCTTGTTGCTACCAAATCTCTTAAGCCTAGTTTACACTAGGTCGAGAAGCGAAAAATTTAGTAGTTAAATTACACACTAGGTATATTCGAGTACAGATCATTGAAACATGCATTTAGGGACCATGTAGCGACCAAATGCTCCATCTTGGGAGCGGACATGGATATGTAAGGTAATTAGTGAGGAGGGTTTTTGAAAATGAATAGTAATATTAAAACTATAGGTTTACAAACAGCAATAATGAAACAGCAGCCAGTGATGTGTGGTGGGGGGCACTACTCGCCAACAAAAAAAAATGGAAGACAATGGTTCGACTCGACTAAACGTTTTCAGTTCAGACACGTTTCTCCTTCTTGTCATATCATAAATTTCATAATCAATAGGTACTATTATCATATCTTTCCATTTGTTTGAATTATTTTATAAACTTGACTGGATTCAGGCCGTTGGTGTCCATCCTGTGATGGCACAAGATCAGGCGCAAGGGAAAGCTCTTGTTGTCTCCCTATGCCTCTAAATGGGGTTTAAAGAGAGAATGATAGAATGAAATTTGACTTTATTTGTTTATTTTGATGAATTTATGACAAGTTTTGTTACTTAATTACTCGCTACCCGATTGAAATATTCGAGCATTGTGAACAAGGCTTTACATGGGGTACTTATTTATAGAGCCACGTACAAAACATTGCGTGGTGCGTTTCGAATACTTCGGTCCAAACGCCGTATCGAACCTCTCTAACCCTTTTCCAATAGAACGACTGTTTGTTTGATGACGAAATTTCCTTCTGCACATTCATGGTTGACGCTAATTCAATTACAACTCATACAAATGCGCAACTTTGGTACATTTCAATGGGATATTTTGGTATTTTAGTACTAGCCAAATATTATTACCTACAAACTCCACACAATCACCAATAATGTAACTTAGGAATAACCGAATTTAAGTTTGAAACTTGACTTGGTAAGCTTAACTGTAAAAAGTTATGTAATTTCTTGGTTTTATTTGGAATATTAAAATCTGCGGGTAAATATGGGTAAGCATTTTGAAGCGAGCATGACATTGGTGTTAGATATTAGGATTGAGGAAAATTAATCTGGAGAAATCAATTAACTTTTTTTTGACAAAGTTGACGAAGTAGAAAAAAGAAATTCAAAATGCATAGACAAACACATCATAGAAAAGAAACGCGGCTTAGAGCCCACTGAGTACAAATATTATTAGAGAACTTTTGTGGATGCGCAGAACCGTAAATTGGTTCCCTCATTCAACAGTCACGTGACTGAAGATAAATTATCAATAATAATTCATTTTACTTTAATCCACAAACGCAAGATTACACAACAAAGCCCATAGGTACTTATTTAACTAATTTTATGATTAAAATATAAAATTCCTTTGTGCTAACGCTAAAATATTAAATATAAAAAATCACACCGCTACCGAAAAACGTCACAGTTTGTATGAATTTAACAGCAGTCATGTGGTACTTGTTCGAACAATGCGCAGTAGAACATTTCTCTATTAGGTATTACTTCTTCTGTATCATATTTTTATTATTTTTTGTATTATATTTTTGTTTTTATTTCAGATTTTTATTTTTGTTGTGGCTTCGTGATTTTGTTTAATGTATTTCAATTATTTTTTAATGTGATACTCTGTTTTTGATTTGTATCTTTTGTTTTTATATATTTATCGACATTTATACTTTTATATAACTACATAGGTCCTTTTTTTACATCTTTTTAGTTATATTTGTTTTGTTTTATTTTATTTTATTTTATAAATGTTTACAATGGATGATTTAATGTTTAATGTGTTGACCGAGTATTATTTATTTATATTTATGTTTATATTGTTAGATTGGATATGCATTTGTTTACTCACTCTATAAGATTAAGTTTTTGAGTTCAATTTTACAATTTCCATATACCTATATTTTAGTATTTTTATTTTTTACTTTCATAATACAATAATTCGATTTTAGATACCTAATCCTTCTGTAATACCCACGAACGGGTACTGCCTTGTGGGATTTCTCATTTATGTGTTATTTGATATTATTTTAAACTATTATTTGTGCGAAATTTTTATGCGAGAAATAAAGAAAGATTTTATTTATTTATTTATTTCTCAAATGTAGAGCCGTACGAATTCGGGCGGCTCTACTGCACTGAAATTTCGTGTCAACAATTGGTTTTAATCGAACAAAAATGCGACATCTATAATAATTCAAAAGTGAAAATTTCAATCAGTTGCGGGTTTCGAGTTCCTATATATAAATTGAAATTCAAGTAATAAAAAACAGTTTCCGTAAGAGTGAAAATATGGGCCGTTATAATACAAGTACACGCGTGCTTTTATTTTAGCATACCCGAAGACACAAATAACATCTTTTGGGAATTGAAGCCAACCCTTGATAAGTAAAAGAGGGTTAGATAAAAACCTCCTACGTTTTTGGAAAATATCTTTAGTCGCTGCATTTAGCTTCCCCTCTCCGTAGGGTAATTTTAAGCCTAAAACCTTAAAAAATCAGTATTTTAAAAAGGTATTGAGCCATAAATATGTATGTATCTAAAATAAACAGTTGTTTTATTTTAAATCCTCCAAGCACTCTTAGCAAGTTTGTCGTTTTGGAGAGGAATTAGTTCTGTCAGAAATTGAAACGTTGGCCATCTTATATAAATTTTCTCTACTAACTTGCCTTCCAATCATCCAATGCCACCTCTCCGAGGTCACTTTTTAAGCCATATAGCTATCAAAGCCTGGAATTCACCCACGGTTTACCAAAATGCGCTAATGTTCTAAGTTTCAGAGGGGTCTGAAATGTACAAAACACCCAGTATAGACTTTGAATCTATCGAATTGATGAACCCCAAACCGGTTTCATTAGAATGTTAATATTGAGAAAATGGTGTGACTATGTATGTACTAAAACAATTGAATAAATAATCGGAGTTTATTTATATACTAGCTTTCCCGACAGACCTTGTCCCGTGGACCCTGTGGTCCTAACCAGAGGCAGACGGTTCATATGTGCTTGCGCCTCCAGAAACAAAAATAAACTAATAAAACAATAGCATTTAAAATATGTATTTCTAAAACGTCCATATTTCATTCGCAATCAAAGCTCTGGCAAGAAGAACGCGAGAATATAATAATATGCGCACAATTTTGTTGACTTCGTATGAAAATTATCTAAAACGCCCGAAACGGTGCAGACAATAATTTTGTTAGATTTTTTCAAAGATTGCGTCGAAGGACATCCATTCCATACTGACTTTAATGTCATATTTTATTTAATCTTTTATGCATTTTTCAACATTTTATTAGTCATTCTGTTATCCGGAGCGGAGAAGAATTCAATAAATCAAACATCGAAAGATTCTGTTCAGCCGATCTCGAGTTGTAAGTGTTCGCACTAACCCAACTTTCATTTATATTATATATAAATATATATATTTTTTACTTTCTAGTAGCACCAGTCGTTTATAAATTGTTCACACTCTCATTGAAGGATTGCGTACTCGCAAATTCATAAACACATTAAATGTTGAACAAATTTTGTTCAACTTGTCCATCATGATTCATTACCATATTAAATGATCTGTCATCAGTAGTTGTCGTATCGATTATGTCAAATATAATTAATCAGAACCCTCTAGGTATCGGCTAGTTCTCTACTAAACTATGATATTGTTTTTTTTTGCTGTTTTAAAATTGATGAAAAAGTTAAGCTAACAATCTACTGGCCATCTGTGTTTTTACTGGCAAAATGACACTAAAATTTTTGTACTAGTTATAAATAATTCAGGAAATGTTTGTGACTAAAACATAAATAACGCCAATTTAACTGATTTACATTGCTCATAAAGAAGATGGGTCAAAATTTTTCCTCATAAAACGCTCACATATAAATTTGTGAAATGCTTTCCCATTACAGTCACGTCTAAGAAATCTTCGAATAAGAGATACATTAAATACTTCTTTTATAGCTCTCAAATATTTTAGGTAGGAATCATTTTTAAATTGCCCCATATAAATAACAGAACTCCTTTTCAAAGCAACCGACTCTACTGCATGACCGGCCTTTGGTGATTTATTTATTCAGGCCTTTCAGGAAGGCATCCTGAAAATCAGGGCTGCGTCTAATATTTCGAAAAGCCTAAGGTCACGTATTTCGTACATTTTAACGCTCTCTTTACGTTTACTTGTACGTTGTTTTAACCTATCACTTGAGGGGTAGGCAGAGAGAACGGGACTCTACTCTTTTCTATCCAAGACCCTTCTTTCGCTTCTTGCATCGATAAACCATAGCTTATACAACCTCTTGAGAAATGGTATTCTTTATTCAACAATTCTTCGAGGTTGGAATAGGTGTGTGCGATCCTAGTCATCCTTGGTCGTCCACACATTTTCGCACTTCATATTGCAGCCTTATGTATTATGATCTTTTTTATTATATTTGCATCCATTCTTTTGACATGCACAAATGATATTTATAACAACATTTCAAATTCCATATAATCCAAATAGCTAGCATAATTTCTTGAAATATCTCAATTGAAATCTAGAAAGACTATCTCTTAGGTACAATTGCCATTAAAATACTAAACGGAACGTACAAAATATCATTTGATTAGAAATTAGCGAAAAAAATAAATAAACCAAACCTTGTGTTGTGAAAGTGGAAATAGTCGGCACCGGGATTCGAACCCACGACCTCCAATACGCTCCACGTACGAAATCAGTCGACCACTGGTCTATCAAACACTTCGATTTATTTCATTGTTTTTGATCTGTAACTGTTAAATTAGGACGTCGAGGTAGATTTATTTGTATGTTTCAATAAAATTTATTAATGTTTTTAAAAGCATATTAAGGTATGATGATAATAATATTATGGTCTAAAATCACAAAAAATGGTTCATTAAAATTTTTAAATTTCCCTCTTCTCTTTTGATGAGCTGAATGTACTTTAATGATTTTAAAATTATGTGTACATTGTGGTTATATTTTATCACCGTGCCGCCGCGCCGCCCCTAAAAACTATTTAACTATTTACAGGGCTCTCCTACTTTCAGGAAACTCCTTGGAATCCGGGAAGCGTCCAGTACACCCCATTGGGCAGTTAGATTGTAATAAAGGAAGCTGTTCACAGAGGCACATACTTAAATATTAATAACAATATACATGAACCCGGCCGGGTACCTTAAAGAAATGTTCTTCTCTTTTCTATGCAAGGGACTTAATATACTAAGCAATGTTTTTACGCTTTCTACTAACATTGGTTTTGAGTGTTCCATACGAGCAGAATAAACGAAAAATAAGTTGAACGGAACGTTTAATATATCTGGAAGCGATTTATCTTCATAAATAAATTTATTTTGTCCGTATGTATGCGACTATGATATTTATTTATTTTTATTTATCATTCTCATCCCTAGGCCTATTCAGGCACTTGGAGTCGTCAAAATGATTCAAAACAATATATTACTCAATTACAACACAAAAGCTTTTAAAAAAACACAAATAATATAGGAAACAATCTTCAAAATTCAGGTACGTAACGAAATAGATAAATTAATATGTAGGCGAGGTTGAAAAGGTGTAAATGGCCCTCTCAGTCTCCTGTCGGTAAATGTAATTAAAAACAAATAAATATAAACATCCTGGAATGTCTCAAAAAGCTGATATTTTCAAAATACAGAAAAATACATGTAAACAAGAGATTTCAAAATACATGTAAACAAAAAAAAAATGCTCATACTGTCAGTATATATGTGTGTGATAGGGTGTATTCGAGAGTTCCATAGATTCTTCACTTGATACGATATATTTACTACTTGTCTTGTTTTGCTCATTATTATATTTTGTGATTAATTGACTTAATTATTTTGTAGGTTGTTTATTAATCCGTATGAAATATTATTTACAATTCTTAAGTACAATATGCTTTGAATTAAATGTCAATAGATGTTAGTTGTTACAAAATACAAAAGCGTCTATGCAATCGCGGTTTGAGCTCGAGCAGTCGATGGAGAGCTGTAAAAGCATATATTGTCCTATCGATGTTATTATAATATGGAGTGGAAGGTTGGACCCTCGAAATTTCAATGCTAAACAAACTGGAGGCTGCACATCTCATGAGTCGACAGGTTGCCTAACGAATGAGTCCCGGGCATGACGTAACAGGAAAGAGAGCTCCTGACCACTGTCATACATACTCCGTGGTGAAAAATATTCCCTCCTTATGATTCAAGGAAAAATAGAAGAAAGAAGGGGTATGGGGGGGAAGAGAGTGTCTTGGCTCAAAAATCTTAGGCAGTGCTTTGGTGTACCGGTTGCGGCATCATTGATAAGGCTGGATCAAGACTGTGGGGAGTTCACAGTGATGGTCGCCAACCTCCGTTAGGAGAGGCACATGAAGAAGAACACCCCAATTATGAAATTGATAAAAATAAAACTTCTACTTGAGTCATAAATAGTAGATTTTAGTGAAGAAATGTAGATCGGTTTCATTAACCCCGTGCGGGGTTTACGGTCCCCCATCGGGCCTGAATTAGTCTAACCAGTGAAACGGAAACCACTGTTCGATTGAATTAAGACATTTTACTTATCATTCAAGGCATGAAACGGTGTTTTAATAACTCACAGTGTCTGACATTTATTTTGAACAGTGTTATTGTGATCAGTTGTCTAGATAATAGCGAGGTAGAATTCAAATTTCGCACCTCGGTTGGTTAATAGATTAATAATACCGATTTACGGCAGTTGATGCGTTGCGCTGTGTGGCCCAGTTAGTTGCGGCGCCGCCTGCTGTCAGTTGACCGTGGAAACAGTGGTTCGAGTCCCTACCTCACCAAAGTTTTTTTTTTTATTTGAATATTTTGATTGAATTAAAAGAAATAATAGAGCCATCTATGAAATAGTGGAAAAGATGAAGTATTATAATATGTTTAACTTGGAAAGTGATTTTACCGACTGCTAAACGGATTGCATAACTCCAGGAGTAATCTTATTTTGACTAATTCACTGTGTAAACTGCTAACCCTATTTGCTAGTATATAAACAAATTAACGCTAATCATTATGAACTGCAGCCAGTGCAAAGGAGCACTTAGCCCATCCAAGGCAGCCAAATGCTCTCGCTGTCGCGGGAATTTTCATCATGCTTGTGTTGGAACTTCGATTGAAATGTTTAAAAAGATGACAGACATGAAACGAGCTAACTGGAAGTGCAATGTATGCGTGAAAGAGGACCCCAGATCCATGACGACGCGGTCAAAGACTTCAAGCGGTGAATCGGAGGAGGCTCTGGGAGACAATGGATCTTTTCAAGGTGGAAGCTGCCTCCAGGACAACGAGGATCTACAAGAAAGGATTGTGGAGGGTGTAACAAAGCGACTTAAGGCCTTCATGGCGAAGGAGCTGAGTGCTGTCAAACGAGAAATGAACGCAGCCTTAGAAGATATAAAGGCCACAATCAGCTTCCTTTCCGAAGAATATGACGATTTAAATAAGAAGGTCTCGGCTTTGACAGCGGCTGTGAAGAACCAAAGCATACTTGAGGCAGAGATAACATCAATGAGCAGGAGGGTTGAGGAGCTCGAACGGAGGGAGGAAGTCAGCAAACAGGCAGCACTGAAGGCAGATATTGAAGTTTTTGGGCTGCCTAAACAAAAAGAAGAGGATCTGCGGCTTTTCGTAAAAAAGATGGCGGATGAGGTGCAATTTGATTTTAAGGAGGAGGACATTCTAGACGTCTACCGCCAGCAGCGTCGGGATGATAAACCTGGGAGTATTATTATTCGCATGATATCAGCATCTCAAAGGGAAAGGTTTTTGTCTTTGCTAAAAACGAGGAAGAATGTGGGAGAAAATGAAACAAGGATATTTTTTAACGAACATTTAACAAGGAAAAACAAATTCATATACCGAGAGGCGAGGACAAAGGCCAGAGAACTAAAATTTCGTTTCGTGTGGGTTAGGAATGGTAACATCTTTGCGAGGGAGGGTCCAGGTTCAAGAATCTATAAAATTCAGACTCTGCGGGACATCGAATTGCTGAAGAGTGAAGTCTCATTAAGAGAAAATGTTACCCTGGTTTAGATACATAGATACGTAGATTATTTTAAGCGATTTATAATTCCAAATGTTGGATGATGAAGATGATATAATTTTGCGAGAGATTGAAGAGCATAATAATATTTCTGAAATATCTTTTGAAACGATAGATGCATGCAAAGAAGAGCTCCGGAAATCTTGTGACAATCATTGTATGACTATATTGCAAATGAATATAAGAAGTATTCACAAAAATTATAATGAATTTCTAATTCATATCAATGCCCTCGACACGAGGCCCACTATTATTGTACTGACGGAGACACACTCCAACGACAACGACAATTTCAGCATACCATCTTACAGCTGCATATCCAGCCGCTCATACATAAACAGGTGCTCGGGAATACTTGTATTTGTAAATGATACTGTCAGGGTAGAGTCTACTGAGGAGTATTTAATTGATCAAACCAATTGTTTGAGAGTTGATCTGTCAAGCAATGATTGTCCTAAAAAGTTTTCGATTCTTGCGGTCTATCGAACGCATTCATCAAGGGCGGATGACTTTATAACCGCATTGCAGAGAATATTACAGTTTTCAACCGGCATCATGACGTTTATCGTTGGAGACATAAATATAAACATTGCAAGTGATTTCCATTCTCAAGTGAAGGATGATTATATGAATATGTTGTTTGAGCTTAATTTTAAATCATGTATTAATAGTTTTACTCGAATTGTGGAAGGACAGCATCCAACATGTATAGACCATATATGGACCAATGTTAACGATGTGAACAATTTAAAGGCGATAAATTATTGTAGTGGCATTACGGACCATAATATGTGTTTCTTAATTTATAATGTAGATAGTGATAAAAGTAAAACAATTTATAGTAGGCAGGGTCAATATGTTAGAACTGTGGTCAACAACAATTTATTAAGAACTAAACTAGAGAACGAAAAATGGGCTCCGGTTCTGTCCACGACTGACATTGATGTGAGCTCTGTTTGTTTTGCTGAGATTTTGAATTTACATATTTCGGAATGTACTGTACAAAAAATAGTAAAGGTAAAGTCAAACTGTCGAATTAAAAAACCGTGGATTACACCTGTTCTTTTAAGATCTATTAGAAAGAAACAGAAATTATTTCGTTTGCATAAAAAATATCCGAACGACTTTAAGTTGAAAACTGATTTTTCTATTCACAAAAACGCGCTACAAAGAGATATAAAACTAGCCAAAACAAACTATTATAAAGATAAACTTAAAGATTCTAGCACAAATAGAAAACGGTTATGGTCCGTGGTGTCAGAGATTGTTGAAAGGAATCCGAAAAAGTCATCTGTACAGTGTATACGAGATGGAGGAGGCCGGATCAGCTCGGAGATTGAACCAAAGCGTTGTGCAAATGTTTTTAATACTTTTTTTGCTTCTGTAGGAGAAAATCTAGCTAGGGACATAGTGGGGGAGAGTTCTCAACCTGAGGTAAATTATCACGATGCTTCTATCCCCGAAATATTTGTAGACTTTATCCTGCCCCTGGAACAAGATATCCGCGAAGTAGTAAATAGCTTGAAAACTGGTACATCTCCTGGGCACGATGGTATTACTGCAGCATTTTTAAAAGAGCACATAAATTCTGTATTAGGGCCACTGTCTCATATAATAATGACGAGCTTAAAATCTGGGAAATTCCCCCATGTCCTTAAGAAAGCAATAATTGTCCCAATACACAAGGGTAGTGATCCGGAGTTAGTCACCAACTATCGTCCAATATCCCTTATTTCAAATATTTCAAAGGTTATTGAAAAAATAGTTAAAAAGCAAGTGATGAATTACTTAGAAAATTACAAAATGCTCTCGCCGAATCAATATGGATTCAGGAATGAAATGGGCACAGATGATGCTATAGCTAAAGTTTCGTCTCTTATTATGTCTAATCTAGACAGGGGAAGAAAATGTTTGGGAATTTTTATTGATTTGAAAAAAGCCTTTGACAGCATTTCACATTTGAGAATAATGAAGGAAATTCGCGCTATGGGTATCGGTGGAAGGGTATTCTCGTGGTTTGAGAGTTACCTCCGGAATAGAGAACAACGAGTAAAGCTTCGAGATGTGGAGAGTGAGCCACTGATGACCCAATACGGTGTGCCACAGGGTACAGTGATCGGCCCGCTAATGTTTATAATTTATGTCAACAGCATGTTTAATTTGTCTCTTAATAGTGAGATAGTCGCTTATGCTGATGATACCGTGTTGGTGGCGGACGGGAAAACGTGGGAAGAGGTTGTTCTAAGTGCTAACGCTGATATGTCTATGTTTAAGAAATATCTCGACTCGCAACTCTTGAGTTTGAATACCGAGAAAACCGTATTCATGAAGTTTAGTCTGACGAAAACTAATCCTATTTTGGGGAATATTGTTATCCATGAAAGAAATTGCTCTGGGGAAATTTGTCATTTGAATTGTAAAAAGCTGGAAAAAGTTCAAAGTACTAGATATTTGGGTATAACAGTGGATGATGACATGAAATTTAAGAACTTGATTGAAGCAACAACGAAAAGATTGAGAAAGTTAATATATATATTTTTGGCATTGAGAGATATTCTTGATTTTAATTCCATAAGAACTGTTTATTTCGCTCTTGTTCAATCAATCCTTCAATACGGCATAGTTGGGTGGGGAGGGGTCTACCCGTCCACACTCAAACCACTTATTACTGTTCAAAAATTAATTATTAAAATCATTCTGAAAAAACCGAGGGATTATCCAACAGAACAAATTTATAAGGAATTGAAAGTACACCCACTTGAAATCATTTTCAAGATGAATTCCATTATTGCAATATTTAAAAACTATAAAACGAATACTCTAAGTAGCATCAGGTATGAAGGGATGCTTTTAATTCCTAGATGCGGCTCCACAGCCGCTCAACATCACTTTTGTTATTTGGGTATAAAGGAATACAACAAACTGCCTCTAAATATTAGAAAAATATCGGGAAAACAGCAATTCAAAAGGGAGTTGAAACGGCATTTTATAGCATGGGAGGCTTGAACGGTTCGATCTCTGGGCTCGTTTCTGGTTTCCTTTTCTGCATTTTTGATAGATGTGAGTTGCCCTATATTGCTTTCGGATTGCCTTTCACAATGTGGCCGATGGTAATCTAATATTTTAATATTAAAAAAGTGATGCTCAATTCTTGTTTAAATATATTTTTCACTCTTTTTATAAAGCAAACTGACTCTTCACATTGAAGGTGTTAGTGTATTGGTTTCATTTTGTTTGCTTCTTTTTTTGTTACTGTAATGGATTGTGATAATTTAAGACTTAAGTAAAGTTTATATTGTAATCTTCATTGTTAATGTAAATATATAATTTTGTTTTATCCTCATCTTCACACAAATGCGTACGCATTTTTGAAGGGGGGAATATTGCCTTATTAAATAAATAAATAAAAAAATAAATAAAAAAAATTAAGTGTAGCGGTTTTTCATGCTCTGGATGATCCACGAATTGCTCAAATTATATTACAAAATTCTGTTAGGAATAAATATACCTATACTGAATGGAAAACCAGCATTACAGTCCCTATTTCAAAAAAGGACTAAAAACTAATCCCGAATCTCCTTGCTATGTTCAACACTGAAGCTTTTCACACAGATCCTGACATCTAAATTGGAGATAATTATCAGTAATAAGGCAGAGCAACAAGGCTTCCGTAAAAACCGTCCCACAACAGACGCAGTATTTACCTATAGTGAGGCAAATAAAAGAAAAGGCAATCGAATTTAATCTATCAGCTTACGCGTGTTTCATAGATCTTACTAAAGCGTTTGACCGAGCTAGGCTCACTGATATCATACATATTATAGTGACTGAAAGAGGAGCCCCCCAGAAATAGTCAACATCATCGGACAACTAAACTCTGACACTAATACCAGAATCAGGGTCGATGGACACCTCTCAAATTGTGTCAGAGTCGGTACCGGCATCAGACAGGGAGACAGCTTGAGCCCATTCCTCTTCAATCTTATTATGGATGAGATTGTGGAAGACGTAAAAGTGATTGGATGATCCAGAAATGTAAGTTCCTATTTAGGTACACCTTATATTTTTGATAGATACCTACTTCCTGGTACGTTGAGGAACCATAGTTTAACAGGGGCTTTTAAATTAGAGCTATGTATTCACTATCATTTTTTTTTTTTTTTTTTATTTATTAAAAATGAAAATTAAAATTACAAAATATAATATAAATATAAAAACATAATATTAAAATTTTTAACAACAATTCTCTCTCATAAAGCATAAAGCTTGTGTTGAGAGAGTGTTTTGACTAACCTGATTTTGTATGTCACATTATTGAGCTTATAAAAACTTTGATACTTACATACAATACACATTCATACATACATCTCCGCGGCATCCATACTTCAAACAGTCATGTCTTATTATTGAGCTTATAAAAACTTTAACACTTACATACATATTCATACATACATACCTCCACATTTATACATATTATATAGGTACACATACAATGACACCCCAATTTAGGAAGACAGATTAGAAGAACTAATACATGTCAAATTCAAAACCACATATGTACATTAGGTACTCTTCCATTAAACCCCCACCGTTTATTACATAAATAAATACCTACCTTATATATTTTCAGAGTTGAGTGTTTTAAAATGTGCTTTTATGGCTTTTATCATCTCACCGTAATCTTCAATCTCTCTAATTTCAGTTGGTAACTCATTAAAATATTTTTCCCCCAAATATCCGTGGTGGTGCTGACCAAAGTCTGTATTTCGCCTCGTCTGAAGGAACATTTTAACATTTTTATTTATGATCCTTCATTATTGTCCGAATGACAGTTGGCCGAGGAGAGCGCTTTTCTTCCTCCTATCAGGGTCCCGAAGACGAGGAGGACCCTCTCACACTGTGCTCCGCTCCTTCGAAGCAGAGCTGAGGGACATGGACATGGTGTGGGAGTAGGTCATAAACATTGCGCAAGATCGAGCGCAATGGAGAGCTCTTGTTGCCTCTCTATGCCCCTGAGTGGGGTGTTGTTGTTGTTATACCTATTATTATTTTAAAGATACATAGGTACCTATATGGATAGTAGGTTGACAAGAAAATCATTTCGAGTATGTAAGGGTTTGTCCACATCTGAACCACGCGAACCACAACGAACTATGGAAACTTGATACGTTGCATTCAACATTATATTATTGGTAACGTTACCGCGCGTATTCAGATGTGTACAGACCCTAACATAGAGTTCTAGTATGTCAGATTCCTCGAAGATGTATCAAACAAAAATATTCCTTTATATATTAAATAATGTTGTTTGAATACTTTTTTGGTGAAACCGATATATTTCAAATTGGTTCGAAAACCCGATACTTTTGTTCGTACAAATGCACCTTTTGAACATATTATCAAATTTTCTCTCCATTATTTTGTTCTTAGTAGGTACATTGTGATAATTAAATCAAAGAAAATAATTAATTTCATACCGCTTCTTGATGGATATTAAATTTCTATAAACGAACACAAGTTTAACATTTTGAAAGCGACGATTTGTATGGTTTGATTGGAAGGAAATTTTATAACAGCTTCTAGACAATGCATATATCAAATAATGATACCTCATATTGTTATTTCATAAATTTTAATATGAAGTTCCGAAAGATCTTTTGAAAAAATTCACGAATTCCAACTTTTGTTGCTTCTTAAAGTACAAGTTCATGAATTTATCAGATACAAGCTGATGCGACAGCCGATGTCTTGTCTCATTTATGAATATTGTATTTCGAATTGGTATAATTATAAATTTGTTTTTGCCGATCAATCCATCTATTTGAAAAGATATTCGCAGAGCGCATCAGTTGTATCAAATATCAATATAAATTTAAAAAAAATACATGACATATATACTTACTCTTTTTGTTACTCTACATGAAGGAGTATAGGGAGGCAACAGGAGCCCTCCACCGCGCTTGATCTTGCGCGGTTTCAATGTCAATACAATGTTCAAATCCATCAGTTCTGCCTTGAAGGAATAGAATACAATGTGAAAGGGTCTTCGGAATCCTGTGCCCTTATTCTCGTAGCGGTCTTAATACGCTCTTATCTTGATTGACAATCATAAAATGGCGGATTGGTATTCACAAAACAAGATACCTAGTAGATATCTTAAAAATTCGTTATGTTTGAAATTATTATTATTATTCGTATGGCTTCGGCTTTTTTTTCCATTATAAATTTGTATATTTTTAACTCTAAATGTTGAGGTCAATCTCTGTCAACCACCGCACCGCCCCCGGTGTTGACTTGTGGATGTCAATCCAATCCCCATGGTATCTCCGCAAAGGGCATTCCTCCAGCATATGCTGTACAGTCTGTATGGCGGCTCCACATTCGCACTCAGGAGAGTCTCTTTTACCCCACTTCCACATCAGGTAATTACAGCGCCCTTGTCCCGTCCGTATCCTATTTTGCTGAACCCAGACCTTTCGAGAGAGACTGTAGTCCGGAACTTTTAGTGTAGGGTCTTCTATAATATATTTGTTCCCAAAGTGTTTTCGGAGTTATTCCATCTCTCTCTCCAGGTCCGGGACAGTTCAAAATCATTTGAATCTACGGTCCAAACCGGTTTTCGAGACTTGAGACGCTGGTGTGGGGGTTGAAAGATGTCTCTGAAAGCGGGGATCTCTGGGTTACTTTTTATCTTTTCCAGTACTCTGGCTGTAGCCTGACTTCTGCGTAGGTCTGGTGGAGCAATATTAGACAAAACAGGCAGCCAATGAGTTGGAGTAGACCTCACACATCCGGCAATTGTCCGCATTGTCCTGTTAAGTTCCACATCAAGGCCCCTACAATGTGCGCTCCTTGCCCACACCGGCGCGCAGTATTCTGCTGTGCTGTATACCAGAGAGGTCGCCGATGTTCGCAATACTTCTGCGGAACTTCCCCATGTTGTGCCGGTCAGTTTCATAACTATGTTGTTTCTTGTCTTGACCTTATTTCTAAGTGCTGACAGATGGGGGCTGAAAGTAAGGGATCTGTCCAGCTTTACGCCAAGATATCTAGGATTTGCATCGTGTGGAATTCTCTCGTCACACATATAAACATTCAATTCTTTGTTTGAAATATCAGTATGAAAATGATCCAGTTCAAGATAGGATTTAAGATTAGATTCCGATAATTTTGTGAATACGGCTGCTTGCGATCGTGTCTTAATCTTAAGTGATTTTTAAAAGCGATTGATTACGAGAATAGCCCTACTGATGGGAGTACAGTGCTCCTCGGAAAATTGACACTAAATATATCTATTTTATAATGATAGAAGTGATGGGAACTTAGTGCGCCGGCGATGTTGATGATGCGGTGATTCCATCCACCTAATATGAAATAAAGATTGAAGAATTTTATTGCTAAAAGCACAAAAAAGTTACATCAGAAAAGTTGATGTGGTCGTTAGGTTTCCTTAAATGCTGCACTGTTCAGCGAATATCAGCGATTTCATTATTTTTTTTCTTCCATAAAAACCTTCTCCTGACAGTGAAAAAAATCAATGAGCAAAATCAGTGTAGCCGTTCTTACGTGATGTAGTATCAAGGGTAATAGGAATTAATTTTTATAAATATGAATGTTTATTTAGTTAAGTAAACATCATAGAAAAATATGGCGACTTTTCCTACTATTCCTAGCTTTCGCATCATTCAGTTATCATATAACTTATAAGGCATCGTGAGACTCATATTCTTCTTCTTCACTAACATTCTATAACCTAACCTGTTGGGCATAAGCTCTTTCCAAAGCTTTGCACTCGCTAAATTCTTCTGACGTTAAAACGTACAAGCCCTCTTGTTCTCAGTAATTTCCAACTTTTATCTCTATATTTACTTCTTGTATACATGAGATTTTTCGACATGTTGAGAATTCTCATGATTAGAAATTTCTGAGACTTAAACACAACAGCTAACTCCTGATAATAATATTATGCTCATTGATTGCGGAAGGTCCTGGAAGATCTTATATTGTGGAACTGCAAGGCGATGACTGTCGCTACTTGCTAGCGTCGCTTCGTGCTTACGTGAACATTTTGCACTTCTGACTTTCTTATTTCAACAAGGAACAAAAGTTTAGCTTTTATAGTCCTTTTTGTCATATTTATGAGTAGAAATTAAAAAAAGCCATTGGTACTTACTTACTACTTAGTTATTTTGTAGGTCTGACGCCGAGCACAAATTCCAAAAATTACAATATTAATTTGTATTTTATTATTTGCATAATGAAACGAGACGTAGTAGTATAAAAAATAATAATTATAGATGGAGGGGGGGGGAGGGAATGTAATTGAAAAAATAATATTATTGACAAAAGGGGCGGTGCACCCTCGGGCCGCTACCCGCCAGACACGATCTCTTCACCCGCCTCCAATTATCCAACGTGATTCGTTTATTTTGAGGGTTGTTACACTCCGTCCTCAACATTTTATTACTATCAATGATCATTTTTTTACTTTTTGTTTAACACAAAAATATTAACATAAACCGCCCAATTATTTGTTGAGACCATTACGAACAAAAATCGAACAAATTTTTTTCGAAACGTGAAACATCTAATCGGGTGCTCTGTAGGAAGAACATTTTGTGCTTATAACATTTTTTTTAATGAATCTATGCTCACTCAAAGTGATCGCAAATACAATGTTTAACTCTTTCATAGAAAGCTACTAAAAGCTAAAAGAGGAAGATGTTCGGCACCTGGGATCGAACCTACGACCCCCGCACGAAACAGTACGAAAGCCGGCGTTGTAACCGCTAGTACACCAACCACTTCGAACGGAAGGGACATTGAACGGAATTGCTGAAATACTTGTATCAAATCCCTTATACATGACAGAGATAAAAAAAAACAATGAAAAAATTTGACCCACGGGGAATTGAACCCCCCCCCCCCCTTGATCGTTTTTATCAAATGGTCCATCATATAGAGTATGACTTCGGCTAGATATTATAATGTCCTCCATTCGGATTTTTCATTTTCCATTTCCACATTGATATTCTCATCCATCTCCCACATGTCAATAGTTGGAAGGGTAGGTATTGTAAATATCTAAAAATCTGGCAAGGGGCACAAAAATTTTGTAAAAAAAAAAACTAGTATAGTATTATAAGCGAACCTTTCCTCACGTCGAATTAATGTTAGGATTGATAATACGACGCATCACGACGTTTCAGAAGCAGGGATACAGGTGTGAGATGATGGCTAGTGACGCCCAAATTAAGGAGAATGACTTCCGTCCATCCAGGATGCAGACACGCCCCGCGGCTTATCACCCAAACGTTCAGTCCCGACCAGGACTAATGGAAATTTGTTTCCAATTAAAAACTGGAAACAAGAACATAATTATTTTGGAAAATGGCTATTAAAAATACAACGTTTTCCACTCTTTATGATATACATACTTAAAAGAATCGTGTTTCTATAAGCATATCTCTGATTAAAGAAATAGTTCTGTATTACCTTATTTATGCCGTTCAATGGACGCGACAAAGAAAACTTATGGCGAACAAGAAAGTTTGAAATTATTAAATTTTAGCCGACGTTAATTAATAAAAGTTATGAAATGAAAAGAAATGTATGGGAGTTACTAAATGGATTCTGTGACAAGTTTTGTTTCTAAAATGAAGCTATTTTTTTGCATTAAATTAAGAGAGAATTGTAAGATACTTACTTCATTTTCAGTTAGTCAATTTCTAATGTTGTCTGTTATTACAAATTGAATTTTGTATGAATGAAAATAAAGTAAGAGTGTGAGAAAGTTTGACATAATATTAAGTAGTACGGTAATAATAATTAATGTCGTATGGCTTCTGCCATTACTGGGCGGCAACATCAAAAGATTGCAAAGTATGCTATCTACTCAATACAAACAATAAGATACATGGACCCTATATAGCTAATTTTTGAGCTTTAGCTAATTTTTGAGCTTTTAAGACATTGAAAAGCATTGAAGATGACTATGTGGATATCTGCTCCACTTTTATTTGCGGCGAAGAAAGAGAGGTATCGAAGAGTATTTTTCAGGTTTCTTTTTAGTCTTCAGTTTGGCAATAACCTAGAATTCCCAGAAAATTCTCTAGGATGTTTTTAAATATAAGTCTTATATACCCTTACCTTTGTGTAAGTACTTACTGGTGACTACATCTTGTGTAAAACACCCGCTACTTTCCCTGGTTTTAATAATAATAATAATACAAAGCCTTTATTGATAACATATACAAATATAAAAATAACATGCACAAATAATTTTTAACAACCAAAATATATACATAAACAAGATACCTCCCATATACTCGTGCTTCGGGAGGGAAATTCTTCTTCATGTACCGACCTACTCTTGTTAAGTTAACATCAACAAAATAAACATTTTTAATTTTTTTTTGTTTTTTTTTTTTATTTATTTTAGAAATGGCTGTCTATTTCTACTAAAATGAAAAGGACAGCTTTTGCACATGGGTGGTTATGTATCTATTTATTTGGCGGTATTGACTCTAATTGGATTTACTGAAATATTTGTCTGCGAGTGCTTTTGATGTATCAACTTTGCGGTTTGCTATCAGGTTGGGATCGATTATTGGGGGACTACTTTCTGATTGATTTGATTGATAGATTGATTTTTAGGATGCATACTTGTATGTATGCTTTTGAGTGTTTGCGTTTTCCTTTATGTGTGCTACCATCACCTACATCTCTGAAAACTATTTTCCTACCTTGTGTTGTTAACGTTGTATAGAACCTGCTCCTGTTATGACTTGTATTAACCAGTTACCATGCAATAATACCAGAATATTGTTGGAAGTCATGTTCCTCATCTCAAAGGACGCATTGATCCCCTGAGGAACAGCAGTCATGTAATTAAGGAATTTCCATGCTTGAATTGAGAATGAATGGAATTATTGTATGCACTAATCTATTGTTTATCTTGGTGCTTCATATCTCATATACGTAAAGTAATCCTGAAAAATGGCTCTGTAACGCTAAAAACGTATCAGTTTATTCAATTCGAACTAATATAGGTACATAACATAATACCTTACAAATTTTGAATACCTAGCTAGAGGTACATTTTCATATTTGGTTTGATTATCGTTAACGATAGGTATATTTCTTCACCTGACCGAAGGTAAGTATTTTAAAAAATTGGCGAACGTCCTTAAACATAAAGCTTATTCCAAACAGGATTAAGGGACGATCTTGAGCTCGTATTTAATTCATATTCGGTATCTGTGATATAATGGAGTTCGTGCATTTTATTATATTATTTGAAACAGCGTATTAATAGGGGATGTTTCACCAGTAGATGGAGAGACAAACTTTTATGACGGCTCGTACAGGGATTTTTTTTTATTAAATATATAAAAATCCGTCACACGTTGACGGGGAACCTCTTATAGTTTCAACAGAATAGCACGGATCATAGACAATATTATATTGATTATGAGAATGCATTCGCTAGGAGAATGTTTCAAGATGCTGGATTGCATCGCCATTCAAAATATTATGCATAACTCACAAGGAATCTCTGTTATTAAAATTTAATGAAAAGAAAACAGCTAACATAATTTGTAAGTAAGTATATTATACGCGTTCCTTTCAGAATGTTCAGAAATATCAGGAGGAAGCAAAAAACCATCTCGTGTGATTTCCAAAAGCACATTTTAATGATTTGCTTTAAAGAAGCGAACAACAGCATAGGAAGATTCGCAATATAATATTTGTATTTTTTTTTACACTCATTATTGTAAAAGTGGATGATAAGGCAGTGATTCGACCATTGAGTGCCGAAAAGCCTAGATTAAAATCTCGGTGCTAATTTTGTATACTTTAGGCCCGTAGTCAAGTGTAACGTTGCGATGACGATTGCGGTTGTGAAAGGTTTTAATTTAATAACTACAAAACATTAGTCACGAAAATGGTAAAGAAATACAAATCACCAATAAAAACTAAATGTAAGATTCAGGAAGATATATTTAACTTCAAGATATTATTATTAACCCTTTCTTCACCGATGATTCCAATTGGAATCATCCATGTATTTTTCGGATATCTCAATTAAGGTCGATGTCGTCATTATAATTTCTCTTGTATATAATTTATAGGCGATAAGTTCCGCCGGCTATACTGACACGTTTGTATAGAAAAAGTGTTATATATATGTAGGTACTATTTTATATATTATATATGTATCTGGTTGAAGGTTTTAATCATTTATACGTGTTTTAAAAAAAAAACTGAAAACATTTTTTTGAAAAAATGTATTGAAATCTCTTTATATTCACATTTTATGCCCATTTTTCAATAAAAATATTTTTATTTACGGCGCTTTCATAATTTGGTTAACCATAGTCATAAATTCATAAAGGGTCAAAAGTAAATTATTATTAGTTAGTAAATATCTGACTACAGGATTTAGGAAACAGATATTATTTACTGATTCCGCAACGAGTGGACGGTCAAAAAGACCCCTGGAAATTAGGCTGAAGACAGTTGTGGTTGAATTCAACAGAAATTCAATCATTATAGATACCTTGATTGTTTTCCAACAGATTTTATTTTACTACGGTAGTTTAATTGCGTTAGCGCTGACTTCTGATCAAGAGGTCCGGGTTAAATTTTTAAATTTGAAAATTTTATTCCGGGTCTCAGATTGAACGAAACCGGTTGAATAGAAAAAAAAAAGAAATATTTACCAGCTATACTGTCGGCTACAGTAATCGTGTATGTACGGCAAAATGTGAGTTGTGAAATTTATCTGTCCGCCCACTCAGTAAGTAATGGTACGTACACGTGTTCAAGCTACTCTTAATTACGAAATTATTTTAAAATCCAATTTTAATTTAGACATTTAAACGAATTTATTAAGTTAGCAATCAATTTGGTCCACCAATCCCAGGAATCATCAGTGTGGATTATGAGGGCGAAGACTTTGGTAATTTTCCCTCATTTATAGCGCACGCCGCAAAATGTTCCCAGCAGTGCGTAAGGGAGTGAAGTGTAATTAGAAAACAGAGTTTTTACGCTGATTAAATCGGATGATGGTGGTCCTTTAGTTTATCACATTAATTTATTATTCATAGCTTCTCGCCTAGGCACTTGTATTAATCTGGTGATGAGCAGGTAATAATGTCGTCCCTGGAGTAGGGAGGGGTCGCCTTGCACCGGACTGTCGCGTTATTTGCTCCATTAATTTAGACCTCGTCCTCTAGATGGCGTGACTTGTCAACACACACACACACAGTGACTTTCACTACGTAAAACAATTTATATTTTCTCATCTTTTTTTTTAGCAAAAAACCAAGTTGTTTTAATTTAATTTTTTTGTGAAAATAATTGACATTTTGGCAGAAGATTTTTGGTGTTGTTTCTTCATATACAGCTCCTTGATGATATTTCTTTCACCTGTTTTATTTAGTGTGATAAAAAAACATGGGAATGCATGCGTCCATGGATGCGCCTAGTTTTTCACAATTCAGAAGGAAATCAAGTTTCGGGCTTAAAAATAAATTCTAAGATATATCTTAGCACTTAACTGCTTAAGAAACAAAAAATTTTCTAATGCTGAGGATGAAAAATTGTCATCTTCATTATTCCCTGCATGTTGTTTTCATATGAGAAAATATGTATTATTTTCTTGGCACGTCAGATCCTATGGAACATCTTACAGGTTGATCTTTTTTTTTAAACTCTTGATGCATCACCTGATTACTAGTTTTTACTAGTTTCTATTTTAATTTCTTCTTGGATATAAACTGGGAATACACATACCTGTAGCTGGCACACTTGCATGCCAGCTCCTAGCACATGCCACCTACTATCGTTTATCTACCTATTATAGTACATAGGTGGCATTTGCCAGGAGCTGGCATGCAAGTGTGCCAGATACAGGCATGTGTATTCCCAGCTATATTATAATTATGTGCGAAAACTTGTAAAACGCTTTTATGTGGCAACATGACATGACCACACGAAAGGAGTGGATACTTATATTTTTACAAAAAAAAAAAAACCATACGCATTTTAAATTAGATATGCTAACACTTAAATGCGAATAATAATGACCTTTAGCGATTGTACAATGTACATGTATTACCGAAATAAAAATCAACAAATTCACGAAGATACATGCCGTATTCACTGTTAAGGCTCATAGAGAGAATGGAAGAACACTTTGGATTGGTTGGCAAACTCAGATTAAGATGTCTCGATTGATCTGTAATGTCTTGGGGGTGATAACTGGCTATAAAAGGCTACAAACATTGCATAGCCGCAAATGCCAACTGAGGAGGCCAAGATCACAATCAATAGCAGCGCCGTTGATTGATTTATTGATTAAATCGAATCGAATTGTATAATATTTTTTTTTTAACCATCACACCGTGTCCCGTAAGGGGTAGGCAGAGAGAACAGACCTCCACTATTTTCCAAACTTCTTTCGCTTCTTCTACATACATATTCCTCGTACTTCTTACCTGGCTTTCCTTGAGGACGGAATCGATGTGTTCGATCCACGTCATTCTCGGTCGACCACGCCTTCTTACACCTTTCCTTTGTTATGTAATACATTTTTTATACATACATAGATACATACTCTCTTTAAGGCCCCCGCACACCGCAAGCCAGCCCGGAGGAGACCAATCCGCAGCAAACCCGATCCACACGAAACCGACCCTCCAGTTCGATCGAAGTAATCAAACCGAAAAGCCGGCCCCACACAAACCAAGTCCGCCGCGGATCCCCCAGACCAACCCACAATGCGGGAAGCCTAAACCCCACTCAGAAGCAAAGGGAGGCAACAAGAGCTCTCCATTGTGCTCGAAGGCGTCCGAGGCTCATCGTTCCTTTTCTGACCAGTTGATGTTTAAGGACGTGAGGTGGTCAATCTCACGGTCCCGATCTGATTTTTCGATTTCCTGCCTCTTACAGGATGCTCGAAAAACTAGAAAAAAGAGCAGATGTACTATTCATAGCCGGCAACCCCACGGCAATATATTTATACCTAATACCTATTATTTAATTACTGTTACCGACCCGAGTACGCTACATGAAGCTCGCTGAATCCAATTCAGCCCTTAAACTTCTTCTTCTCAGCTTTGAACCGACCACTCCTGATTTTAGACCTCCTCCATATTTTTCCACTCTTGTCCGACCCGCAAACCTCACCAGGTCATCTCTTCATCGAAGTTGGGGTCGTCTGGGGTTTCTCTGGGATGTTCTCGGGCGCCAGTATATGGGGCGTTCCGTCCATTTGTCGTTTGAGCCCTTAAACACGCTATATAAAATATTCATTCCTAGAACTTGTTTAGTCTCAGATAAGGTGAGATCCCCCTTGTAATATTATTACATAACATGTTGGAGGGGATATTACTTACCGTTGTGTGTGATTGGAATCAAGAAAATTCATTCAGATATATCTGGGTGCTTCAAATTCGACATCGTTATACCAGAATACTCGCACCTACCTTCCCATCAACTCATGTCGACTCAACCTGAATATTTGATTTGATTTCCTAATCAAAGTTTGCTATCGAGTTTTAGTTGGAATTAGAGCCATCTCTGCTAACGTTGCCGAAGTTTTTATTTTGCTAATATTATGTAACTCCTTTGACATAATCACATTAATTCTCTAATATTTCCGATAAAATCGATTTTCATACAGAACTGTGACATCTACATATATTTCTTTATTCATCCGTTCAGATATTTTGTGCTGGAAAAACCCTCCAAATTCACATGATATCCAAGAAAACAACAGCCTTCTGTATGTTAATAAATTATTCAACTTTTAGTTGGCTTGGATTCGCTTGTATTGGACGGTACCGGTTGACTGCAAAAATTGCGTCAGGCAATAATACCGCCGGCTTAACAAACACCTTTGTATAGAAAAATGTTATGTTATTTATTTATTTAAACTCAGGTCTACTGAAAAAGAGAAAGACCCTTTCACACTGAATTGCGTTCTTTCGCAACAGAGTTGAAAAAATTGGGCAGGCTCCTTCTTCTGCTTTGAAACGCAGCAATCAATTCTCGGGAGAGTGATCAATGTTGGGCAGGCTTTATGAGGCGGAAAATCGCGAGATGGAGGGATCTGGTAGCCGTTCTTGCGAGTTCATGCAAATAAGTCAGTTGCAAAACGATATGGCTACCAGTGACCATTAAAACTGATTATCATATTATTATTACAAAAAAATATCATTACACGCTGTCCTCTAATTATTGTTTATTATTCTTTTGAGGTTGGTAAAACCCTCTGAAGTAGGGGGTGTATCCACAGAATAATACTGCGAAACATGATACTGTTCCAGGGGCCAGATAATTATGAAACAAAGTATGTCCATCAAAAGAAGAGATAAAGCTTATCTTTTTCTATTTTATTTGCCAAAATCAAAATATTAATATCTAGGTATATATTAATACGTGAAGGAAAAACTTTGTGACTCTTTTTACGAAAAAAGCGGACGGAGGAATATGAAATTTCGCACACTTATAGTTCATATAGAGAAGGAGGGGCAAATGCTAATATTTTATTTTAAATTATTCATAAAAAAGATTAAATCAATAAAAAAAACACTAGGCACACTACTATAGTGTTATGTATTTCATACTCACACACACTTTGATGGGGAAGGCAACGAAGGCGACACTGGAACGAGCACGTTAATAGAATGTCAGACGACAGAACTCCTCGTGTCGCCCTTCAAGGCAACCCTGAAGGAAGAAAACCCCCAGGAAGACCACCAAAGCGATGGAGAGATAGTTAGCAGTCGACCTCCCAAGAGGCAGAAACGGCGGCACAAACAGATCCGCAGGATCTATGAAGAGAGGAAGAAGACACACTTTGATGTATTTGACACAGAACTTTTGATTATCTGTGGTCAAATTGAGAATAGATTAATATTTTTTAATGAAATAACCATAGAAAAACTTTGAACATATAAATCTTTCAAATTTGACGGATCTATGACATTATTTTTGAAAGAAAATTCGAAATTGTCCTTGACAAAGGAATCTTATAGTGTTGAAACCTTAGATTAGGAAAGAGAGGGGATACGTAACTATGCCCGGTGGCGTGTGACCATTTTTATACTTGTTTCCTATAGAAAAAGTGCCTGTTTGCCACCAGCCTGTCACTTTTCGGATCATCCGTGGCGCTTAAAAGTTTCCTTTCTTCCAGTACCTACCTTTTGTTTGACATCGCATGAATGTTCCTTAGAGTTTATAATTTGCAGTTGTGGCAAAATATTTATATTTAGTACAAAAAATGTATTTTGTACCTGCCACCAAAAAATGGCGAAATGGTCACAGATTCTTAGTACGGCAATGCATAGAAGTTACGTATCCCCTTTCTTTCCTTATCTAAGGTTGAAACTTATAATCTAAATTAGTTATGGTCGAATTTCGAGCAATGGCCGACCACTAGTACAAAAGAGATACCAAGTCTTACCTATTCTCCTCTTCGTACCATGCCAAGTCTCCCTAATATTGAGTGGTGATAAAGCTTTTCAACGTCTTTAAAACCTGTCCAGTTGCGTTTTTAATGACATGAGTAATAATGCTAATTGTCAACCAAATTAGTTTTCTACTTGATATTACTCAACAATTATTGTTTTTGACCATGATGGTCTATGGTTTTCCATAATATTATGCAAATTCTAGAGCAAAGGTTGTCTGGAAAGTAATTTGTTTAAAAAAAGCACAAAACTCTTATTTATTTCATCTTGTCAATAAATTTTCTGCTCCCACCACAAGTTTAGTATAAGCCATGTTGGTAAATGCCAATAAAAAAACTGAATACGCCTCCTAACCAACCAATCAACAGCGGGTGGTAATTTGATTTCTGCCACTGTGCCACATCATCTGGGTACCTCCGCGTCTTACGACGGGGCTCAGGAGCTGCTGTTTTTACATCAAGTAAAGGAATTTTCCTAGACACAATTTCCTAAAGTTCATTTTATTTCCTTTAATGGGAAGCTCAAATAAAATAGAGGGCGTGCTCGGGTATTTTTTGCTAATTTCCATCCCCATGCAGGAAGTCGTACGTACATACATATGTGCTTATCGAAATGCGGAAAAAACGGGTGCTCCAGGTACTGCAGTGTTCCTAAAAGACTGATGTTTGTCCTCAGAAATTTCCATTGAACATCCGAAATTTCGACTGGAGTCCGCAGGCGGGATTTGGGAGGATGATAATGAGACATAAAAAGTTGAGCGCCGCGGAGTATGCACCTTGCGCAAACAACTTTTATCTGTTTATTTAATAGAACAATGAAAGCTTGCTCTTTTATACAACATGTGATAATGTATTCCAATCCAAACTCCCTTTCGACCCCACTTAGGGGCATAGGGAGGCAACAAGTGCTCTCCATTGCGCTCGATCTTGCGCAACGTTAATGACCTCCTCCCACACCATGTCTAGATTCCTCAGCTCTGCTTCGAAGGAGCGGAACACAGTATGAGAGGGTCTTCCTCGTCTCCGTGACCCTGATGGGAGGAAGAACAGCGTTCTCCTCGGCCAACTGTCATTCGGCATCCTTAACACATGTCCAAGCCAAGTCCATCTCCTCCACATAATAGTAGAGGTGATGGGCTCACGCTGGGTGCGCCGGCGTATAGCGTCGTTCGTGATGCGGTGGTACCATCTTATACCCAAAATTCTCCTGAGGCATTTCGTTTCGAATGCATATACTTTTTGTGCCTGGGCCAAAGTCAGGTGCCAGGAGCCAGGACTCACACCCATACAGGAGAATGGGCAACACACACGCATCAAACAGTTTATATTTCGTCTCGACACTAAACGCCGACGCCTTCCATATCTTGGTCATGTTGTTGAAGGCGCCACTTGCCATACCGATACGTATCGGGAGCTCAGCCCCGAGGTCACCAGTGGTCGTAATGGTTGCTCCCAGGTACTTGAATTTATGTATTATTCTTCCTTTTTTAAAAATACGGTGTTTTACGGTAGGTTTGGAAGAAGGGTTTGTACAGAACACCTTGTTGAAGTATTTAAGCGAGATAAGTCTAATTTCACGCAGAGACCTAATATCGAAATGGTAAAATAATAAGGAGTGGCGTTGGGAAGCTAATCTTCCTTAATCCTTTTTATAAATTCATACAGAGCCGCTCTCATTCGTATAACCCGCTATTATTCAGCACAAGTAAAGTCTCAACACTGAAAAGTATTTCTGTATGACAATAATAAACCATTGGCGGGTGCCGTAATCCTCGTAATACGCACACCCGGCTACCTGTTTCACTATACAGGGTGGATTTGTCATTTTATAAAGCATGAAAACAGGGTGTAATGAATTATGTCAATCGAATTTATTAACATTGTTCTACCTTTCTAATCCTTGGTATATGTTGTGGTTATTACTTCTCGAAGTTATGGGATCGAGCCACGTAGTCGACCATCTTCCTTTTTTGAAATTTTTTGAAATCGTAATTATGTTTCCCGGGATGACCACGAAAATGTAAGAAAATTTACGTACATATACAGGGTAGTATTCTTTTAAAAATGCCCTTTCAGCTCCTCGTTCTTATTGCTTAGCGTTTGCAAAGTCTTGTATAAATGAGGAACAAAAAATCAGATTTCAATGTCGCGGTTTGTAAAAACTTTGCACTTAAAGAAATTAGGAAAAAAAAACTGTAAACATGGATCCCACTGGAAGAGAAAAGAGTGGTGTTGCTTTTTATAGAATAAGTACTAGCGTTCCCGACAGACGTTGTCCTGTAGTCCTAACCAGAGGCGGCCCGTTAATAATATATGTGCACTGCGCCCCCAGAAACAAAAATACACAATTAATCCGATTAAGTTACTAATAAAATAAAAATGTTATAGGTATTTCTAGAACATCCATATTTCATTCGTATTCAAAGCTCAGGTGGGAACAACGTGAGAATATATGCGCGTGCACATATGTATTCTACCTCACCTATGATGTAATTAATGCGTTGGCGCGTCGCAGGTGTTCCGTTCCATATTAACTTAAATATTATATCATTTATTACCCATTTTTTTCAACTTTTCGTTAGTTATTCTGTTATCTGTTCAGTCGATCTCGAAGTCTAAGTGTTCGCACTAGCCCGACTATCATTTGTATTAGAGATTAGCTGCATCGTCAAACTTTGTCCTACCTTACAACCAATAATAAAATCTTTAGCTTCAGCTGAATTTAATTTTTAATGAAGTTAACATAGTATATTGTCATCTACCGGGATTAGGTATATGAAAGGTGGGGTAGGAGGGAAAATTTGGGGTAACGTAAATATGTTTTTAGATACAACCAAGAAAAGAACAAAATGTTTTGTAAAAAAATAATCTAGGTATGAAATATAGAGAAGTACCTAGGTACGGTAAATAAACACTGTTACACAACATTTTTAAATACTACATTTTAAAAGGGAGAAGGTGTGTTGATGGCATGAAGACTATTATCACAAACTGACCATCATTAAATTTACGATCCTATCACTTTTTCATCATCCATTGCTTTACTACTTGTGCAGTCTGTTGAATCCTTCCATGTTCGTCTACAGGTTAGTCAATTTCGTATTAGATCTATTTTTCTCGTTTATTAATCTTCTTCTTGTGATTCTTAGGAATGTGAATATTTGCCGATACCGATTGATCTCCGTGATTCACAGGAGACTCTTCGTCGTTCTCGTGGTGTCGCCTCTGGTTTCCACACTGTATTTTATGTATACGTATGATCGCTCTTACGCAGATCACGATTTTCGAAGTTTTATCAATTCTCAGATTGCTAAACAATGACACACCCCTGTTTATCCTCGCCGGCTATCAAAACACCCCGGCTAGCTACTTACCTGGCCAGCGAGGTCAGGGGTCGTCGTCCACAAAATCCTCCTCCTCTCTTCCCAAATCTCCCGCCAAACTCTCTTTCTCTCCCTTCAATTCCTTCCGCAGAGCCAGGGGGGGGAAGGTATACTATCATCTACTAATTAAAATTCGTTTAGTAGGTATGACTCTTTTATTAAATTAATGATCATAAAAAGAAATTATGGACAGAACTGATTTTTTTTTTAAATAAAACTTAAATAGATCCACGACAAAAAAAAATACAAGTTGTCTGAAGCAAAAAAAAAAAACAATTTATAAAACAATGAAAGCCCCCAGCAAGTTGAAATACAAATAGATAGTTAAATCTATTGACATAAAACAAGCGTACACATGTACGATCTTATATACCTAATAACCTTCATGTAAATTACTATAATGACAAAGTAAACTTATTCTAACAATTCCGAGATTATTGAAATTTTCTTTTAAGGTATGTAGGTAGGTAGATCCTATTGGATTCTTCAGCTCCCGTGAGTATAGAGGAACCCCGGCTTTCAGAACGAATACGCTCCTATGCTAATCCGTGAGACATCCAACAGATGAAGAAAAAAATAATATAATTTTGTACATACAGTAGTCCAGTTGTTAAGTTCCCCCTTCCTCTGTGATTGAGGTAATCCTTAAATTGCACAATCACATTCACTAGCGGGTTGGCTATGTGTTACCAGATATATATGAGATGATATAATTAATTCATAATAATGAACATTCACTACGTAAATACACAAACCCTCCAAATATTATATATATAAGATGTCGCGCAACCCTTAGACACAATTATCAATCTTATTCACTGGGTTCACAAAAAAAATCTCTTTCGTTCTCTCTAAATGTATTCGCTCCCAAAGAACGCAATACAGTTGACACAATTATAAGTATTATTAATTAATGATTATTTATTTAAATGTTCACCAGTCACCACAAGGACTCTCGTAAAACTTCTCGAACCAAAAAAAAAACATATGCTAACTACTTTCGAAATTTCTCCGTCGGAAAAACACTTCAACAGATTCCTACGCGTCAGACTCGTAATAGACTCCCGCCAACTCGCCAAAAAGCACTCTCCGAAGAACCTCGCGTAAGACTCACACAAGCAAGCCCTCTCGGAAGAACCTCGCGTAAAACTCACACAAAAAGCCCCCTTCTTCCTTGGCTATCCGATTATATACCCACTCCTCAATTTCCGACTACAGGATTTGACCAGTCAAAACCCACAAAATTCTCATCTCCCAATCAAGCCAAAACCACACCCCTTATTTTTATTACGCTGGTCCACGCGGACCTTTATGGTCCAATCGTGGTTAACAACCCCCTCCTAGAGTCCTATAGGCATGTTCCAGGGCCGCCTTCAGCCACCATCCGAGTACCGCTCGGCCCAGGGTTCGACTGACAAACCCCACAAAAAAAACAAAAAAACACAATTTACTTTCTAGCTTCCTATTTTCGCTGTCGTCTCCACCGACTTCCCCGATTGTCCATTTCCCATTCTCACAAAAAAAAATAACATTCTGCCCTCTTCCCCACATGAAACCCCTTGTCTTGAGGTTTCGGTACGAACCCACGCTAGTGGCTCCCGGTTTTCCATCCTCAATGGAAACAACCTTTGGCTCAGTGATGTTTCTACCCATTTTTTCCCAATTAATTTCGATCTTGAATTTATCTTCAGAGAGTCTGTCCTCTAACATCGGGCCACGTCGGTTTTTGGGGACTAGTCCCGGCCCTGTGTAACCATTCAAGGTTCTCAGAAATGTTATAAATCAATTCATAATGTCTCACTAGCCACCCCCCTAACCAGTGGCGGGGAATGGTGGTCTGTTTCGCTATATTTATATTACTTTTCAATCAAAACTTTCGCGCAAAATGTTACAAAATTTCCAGTTTAATTCCTTTGTTAATTTCGTAGTACATTATTCCCTTTCATCTTTGCGTGCATTATTTGAGTTCGATTCTACATTTTCTAGTGATTAACCGAATTTTACAATTCCACCGAGTAAAACGCATTATTCTCCCTCCTTCTGGTGACTGTGAACAACTATGGATCCTAGGCCTCCCGCGTTTGTAAAAAACCCTCGTTAGACGATCTTTAAATTGGTAATTTTGTATTGTTTTGTATGTTTCGTCTAAACTCCCCCCAATTTTCTACAGAGTCGCGAAAGCGGACGCCACTGACTATCCGAGGGCTAATGTCACACGTGTCCTATTTCTACGACCCATCAGAATTCTCCGTAGCTCTTTTGTTTTGCATTTTAAATTTCATGAGAAGTTTTCTGTTTATTTAAGCCGTGAGTTATTACGGTCTAAATTCGGTTTCAAGCTCCATACAAAAAAAAATTGACTATCCGATTTCAAAACCATTACATTTGACATGATCTTTAATTGATGACCCCTAGAACACGAATTTTTATTTTAATATTTCCGTTCCCATGCATCTATCTATCTGCTGGACCACACACCCTCTGCATGACTCCTCTCATTGCTAGTACAATCTAACTATTTAATTATTTTAAAATAATGAATTTTTATCACTACCTACATACACCCCTACTAGGGTCATATCAACTCCCCACTACTTAGTTGATAAAAATTCATGGTTTCTGGTAAAATCTTTTTTTGAAAATCCTAGACTAACGTTCAAGTTCCCGGTTTGGCGCCACCGTTTTTATAAGTAGGTAATAATTTTCCAAGTAGTCACAAGTAAAAACGGAAATTTGACTAATCGCATGTTTCAAGATGTCGTATCCCTGAACGTCATTCTAAGCCCTTCGAGATTTCCCGTCCTATAGATATCCGGCTAAACTTTACATTTAGAATCTAAGTATTTAACCATCCACCAAACCAAAAAATACAATCCAAGACTAAATTCATAAACGCTTTACCCCATTAAATCCTTTCCTTACGTCCCACGTCCCTACATACCTTTGACAAACAATCTAGGTCATAATCTGTACATTATTCAACCTTATTAATATTATTTATTTCACATTGTCTTTACATCTCAACCCACATATTCTTAATGGTTCAATTTACAACATTACAAAACTTACATGTAAACATCATCAATACATTTTAACCTCTTGATAGGTATACACATATTTCGGATTTTTCATCACATAGCTACATTACTCTACATATTTTGGCCGCGAATATAATGGGCCGCTTTTAATATCTCCACCCCAAAAAAAAACAAAGAACATAAAGGAGGTTAACTCACTTTAAACATGGTTCATATAAAAACCCCCCTTTTTTTTTTTTTTTTTTTATACAACATCAATTAGGTATAGACTCCTTGCAAATATTTAGGTCCTAAATCTTCAACTACTCAATCCTTGCACAGTACAAAACATAATTATCGTTAAATACAAAAATACAAAAAAAAATATACCAAAGTTTTCCTTCTAGTTTATCGTGAATTCAATTAAATTTCTTTTTAATTTATCGTGAATAATCTGAGGGGCAGTGGCTTACAACACTAAAAAATTAAAAAAAATACTTGAGAGAAAAAAAAAAAAAATATATGCCTATAATTGTTCAATGCTCATATGAAAACAACAGTCACCCTTAACTAGACACATGTAGGAAAAAAATGTAAACTTTACGTAAAGCGGCGAGTTCAAAAATAATACTTCCTATGAAATTAAAATCGATTATCTATATAACAAAATTATAATACATACAACAAAAAAAATCTTATTACAACATGGTAAATAATAAAAGAAATTAACATAAAAACAAAAAAAAATCTCATTTACATCGCCAAAAGGCATGCGTTTGCCCTTTCAAAACTCTCATTATTTATATAAGGCTGTACATATTACACATTAATGAACCGTAATTAACGGGTTATCAAAAAAACATACGTGATTCCAATACAGGAAAAAAAACATTAACGCAAAAGAAAGGCTTCCTTCTATTTATGAAATTCAAATGATTGATTTAAAGAAGATAATATCTTATGTAGATGCTATGGGAATGGTTAAAAAAAAAAAAAAAAAAAGAAAAATATTCCAATAATAAAAATACAAAGAGAAGTAAAAATCCTTAATTATAAATTAAAAGGTTATGTTGGTATGCAACAACAAAAAAAAATAAAGACACAATTACTTATGCTAATAGGTAGATACCCAATACAAATATCGTGAGAATAAAAAAAAAAAAACCTTAATATTATAAAGCGAAAAATTCTCCTTAATTATCCCTTATAATCATGAAATTAACATGATTTATTTAGACAAAAAAAAAATTCGTAATATTGAAAAGGTATAAAAGACTCAAACAAATACAAATTTATAAAACTGTCTTGTCTGATGACAATACAAGAAAGGGGCGTTCCTTTTAAAGTTAGGTTAGCAGAAACATCAATAATATACCTAATACGTGAAAAAAAAAAAAGATTAAAATTAGAAATCAGTTTACAACAATGATAATTAAAAGAAGAAGAAAAAACTTTTTTAATTAACTATGAGTCATACCTATCTATCTAATGCTTTGACTATTCTAAACCCTTACCTACACAAAAACAATTACACTAAAACCTAAATCCTAGGACAGACTTGTCTGGGGCCTGTTAGCTTGCCCAGAACAATCTTTTTCACCCCCTCTATTCGAACCTATAGTGCCAAAACTATACTAGGTAGAGGTAGACCGACGACCGCCCTTAGTACGTCGGGGCAAATTGCTTTTCTTCACTCGCCTTTTCACCCTTCTGTGCTACCTCAAATAGTGTACTTTAACAGTTCGACCTCCAACCGAAGTCACCTAAGGCTCGATCATAACACCCTTATTATGTCAAGACATTCGCATTCCTCTGCCGAAATGTCCCTTGCCACCGGCTTCATACGGTTTCTATCAAATAATGCTAGAACATACTTCGCCCCTAAATAATATGTCTAGTCTACAATAATTTCGAACGAACCCAACGCGGCACTCTTCCAACCATAACAAAAGCTTTAATATGGTTATCGACCGCACGCTATCTCTTACCTAGTCCCAAAAAAAATCGTACTGCCCGCCTACCCTTTGTCTTTCATCTGCTCGGCCACTTAAACGCCGTTCGTTCCTTTCAAAACCGTTACTTCCGCTACCCGCCTGCCTATTCAATGTCCGCAGCAAAACTACCTGTTCCTCTTTTGTTCACACTACACAAGGCCCCGCCTTCCTTCGTCCACACCTACTTTTCGCTCAGTAGGTACCTTCATCTTTTTTTTCTGCGACATTTACATCAATATTCTCTACTTGTCGAGTAATGAATAAAAAAAAACTTCTTATCTACAACTAAGTAAGTAGGTATAGCGCGTTAAACTAGACCTACCCAATATAGCAAAACAAACTATGAAAAAAAAAAATTCCTTACTTACTAAACTTCGAAGTTCTCCTAAGTCTAACCCGATTTTATGTACCTAAACCCTATTGAGAGATTACTTTAGTATTTTATGAATATTTATATAGAACAACTTAAGATCCTACCCTTTGTACAAGTTATACCTATATTTACAACTGAAGTTTTCTGTTCCCACGCCTCTTACGGGGTATTCGAAACATTCAAAAGAATAGGAGGGAAATTCGTGACCGTCCACTCCTCGGTGAGTCGCTAAGTACGTCTCCCCTCCTTAGCCTATTACCCCTTCCGCGACCTGAGGTGATGCTCCCTCGTCGCTGGGTCGTTCCGGCGCTGGTATAAGGTCATCATAATGATATTTTACAGGTACGCCGCGTCGATTTACCCAATAAACCCTATTATTTCCAGCGGCCATCAGTATGTGGTGGGGCCCGCCCCACCTCGGTGCAAAGCCTGCATGTACCCCCGTCTCCTGGTTAGATAATTGATGTTCACGAACCATTACTCCGTCGCCCGTAGAATATTTACGCACCACCTCCATGTTCGGTGCATATTTTTCGCAATACTTCGCTTGATTTTCGCGTATCTGTCTATCTAAATCTTCTCTCTCACGTGGGCCTTCGACGGGGGATTCTGCATCGACCAGCTCCCACTCTCCAGGTCTTTTTGCGTCATACCCAAGGAGCGCCCTGCTTGGGGTCACGCCGGTGGCCTCGTTACGCCGCCTCCGCAGGGAACCCACTATCTCCCCCAAGTAATCTTCCCACTTATTATGCGGCTTATCAAGCAGCTTAATACGCAGCAACTTCTTCAAATCTTGATTTTTCCTTTCTGCTGCGTTTCCAGAAGGATGAAATACGGCAGTAGTCCAGTGCTTACATTGCCAGCGGGCAATTGCTGTTTTCCATGCTCGATGCCTGAAGCAGGAGGCGTTGTCCGTTAAGAGGGCCTTAGGGTAGCCGTACCGCGCGAATATCTGGGTCTCCAATAGGTTGACTATCTGCGGCGCCCTCCCAGTTTTCATCGGAAAAGCTTCTACCCACTTTGTGTAGATGTCCGTAACCGTGAGGATCTCCCGGTTTCCCTTCGCTGTCCTCGGGTATTTTCCCATTAAGTCTAGCGCGATAATTTCAAAAGGGTGTTGGGCTCTAATAGCTCCTAACGCCGCTTTTGTTCGCGGGGCCCGCCCTCTTGCTCTTGCACAAACTAGGCAGCCCTTCACATGTCGGCGTATGTCCGCCCTCATACCCTTCCATACGTAGAATTGTTGAATCGATCTTAGTGTCTCTCGTTCTCCTGGGTGACCCACTAAAGGGGCGTCGTGATAAGCCCTCATTACTTTCGATATCAAAAACCGAGGCACTATAAGTCGGATATCCTGTTCCGTAGCTCCCTTCCGATATAATGCGCTTTCCCTCACCGTATAAATACCTAATAACTGCCTCCCCCTATCGTCTATCCCCTCATGGTCCCGCTCTATCCCCTCTACATATTCTATGAGTCTGCAGAGCTTCGCGTCTGCTCGCTGACCACCTTTAACTGTAGCCGCTAAAGGACACTGTGCAGTGTCGTTGTACTGAGGTACTGCGTCGATTTGCATTACTTGAGGGACTATATTTTCAGTTTTCCAGCCTTCTTGTCTTACATCCGGGTACATAGCACTCTCCATCCCCCCTATTTCACCCTCTGGCCCCCCCTGTGGCCCCCTCGATAAATAATCAGGGAGTTCATTTTCCTTCCCTGGGCAGTGCTCGACTGTGAAATTAAATTCTTGTAGTAACAAGGCCCAGCGAGTTAATTTTGCTCTCTCATCTTTTGCATTATGCAACCAAGTGAGAGCCTTATTATCAGTGCGTAGGATAAACGGCGCAGCTTCTAAGAAGTGTCGATACCTACGTATGCCCCAAACCGCTGCGTAGGCCTCCTGCTCATTCGAGTGCCACCTTTGTTCAGGGGCGGAAAACCTCGAACTAGCATATGATACTATATCACGTACACCGTCAGGACGCTCGTGATATAAGACCGCCGCAATACCTTCCTTACTAGCGTCGGTCTGAAGGATGAACTTTCGACTAAAGTCTGGCCGACATAAGGCCAGAGGCTTGGAAAGCTCCCTTTTAATTCTTTTCATCGCGAAGTCGGCTTCTGCATTCCATTTAAAAGGTTTTTTGGTACTCAAGAGGTCTGTCAATGGGGCAGCCATTTGCGCAAATTTTGGGACATACTCCCTGACCCAGTTGCAAAGTCCAATGAACGCGCGAAGCTTCTTCCTCGTAGTAGGTACAGGTGTATCGGCTATCGATAATTCATGTACCTGCTGGGGCTGATTGCCCCCTTCTGTGACGACATGCCCTAAGTAATTGAGCTTTGGTGCTACTAATATGCATTTGTCCGCGGCGCAGCGCAAATTATATTGTTGTAGACGCTCAAAGACCAAACGCAAATGATACATGTGCGTATGGATATCTGGGGAATAAACAATAATATCGTCGAGATATACTAAGCAAAAATCCCTCAAATACCCGGCTAACACTTCCTGGCACATGGCCTTCTGGAAATGCCCTGGGGCTCCTCGAAGTCCAAAAGGCAGGACGCAGAACTGAAAGGACGCCCCGTCACCCGTACTAAAGGCCGTGTACTTCCTGGACTCCTCATTAAGTTTCACCTGCCAATAGCCGCGTTGCAGGTCAAGGGTCGAAAACACCCTGGCGCCTCCCAAGTCCTTCAAGGTTTCTTGAATGACCGGCAGAGGAGATAATTCCTCCTCCGTAACTGCATTCAACCTTCTAAAATCCACACAGAATCGATATTCGTCCTTTCCTTTTTTCGGAGCCATTACAATGGGAAACGAATAAGGCGATCGGCTGGCTTCTATTACCCCATCCGCAAGCATGCCTTCGAGTTGGGCATATAAATGTTTTTTTTTAATATCCGATAAGCGGTAGGGCGGTAATCTTATCGGTCGGTTATCCGTTAGGCGGATCTTATATTCAGGCAGCAACGCCGGCCCTGCGTACGGAGCGAACACTTCTTTGAACTCTTCAAGTAGAGTTTTTAAGGCCGCGTGATTCGTGTTGTTTAACTCTAAGGGGATGTCGGGGAGGGTAACTTCTGTAGCGGACCTCCTCCTTTGAGGTAGGAGGTGGGTTGTTGTTCGTTCTTCTCGACCAAAATGAAGACATCCCCGCCAAAGGTCAACAACTGCCCCCTGAGCTGTCAACCAGTTGATACCTAAGAGAATATCTTCTCTAAGGCCATCCACTACAAGGAACTCGGTGGGTACTATTCGACCTTGAACCCCTAGGTTCATGGTCACCCTACCCCTAGACCTCATGGTGACGCCCCCATCTGCCAACCTAAGAGTGGTCTGGAAACGATCATCCACGTCTCGCGTACCGAGTAGTGTTCTTCGAATTAAATTATGTGAGGAGGCGGTGTCAATGAGGGCCACGTGGTCCTCTCCAAGTAGGGTAACGCGAACCCTCGGGAGGTCATGGCCATCAGCCAACTTCCCTTCCCGCCACACCTGACAAACTCCTCCTTCACCCCTCTCTATTTCTCCCCCTTCGCGGCCCACCATATTTCTCCATCGTTCCGACTGAGGGGTTTGCCGCTGAGACCCTTCAGTCCGTCGCCTCTCCCAGTTTATGACTGGCCGGGCGTCGGGACGCCTGGAGACTCCCGTTGGCCTGGGCGCTCGGCGTTTCCCCGCCACGACTGATTTCGTGACCCCTGAAGCGGTGCAGGCTCTCTACATTGTCTCTGGAGGTGATTACCTCCACACCGATAACAGGAAACCCTTCTGGGCCGGCCCTCCTGGGGCCTCCCTTGGGTTCCAATTACCCTTTGAGGTACAGAGCCTCTCTCTGGGCGGTCCTCCCGCCCTATCGGGTGGACCATCTCTCTCGGAAAGTCCATTGCCGTGACCCGTTTATGGAGCTCCTCATAGGACTCCATGTTATGGCCATCCCTATCCAAGGTCTCCCGATACCTAGGCGTCATCAGAGTGATGACGTGGGAGACTAATTGTCCCCACGTCTGCTCGCCCCGAAGTCGTCTAAACACTTTGGCTTTCCTTTCTAGGAAAGCCAACCCTGACTCTTGAGTCCTCTGGCGGTCCCCGTATAGATGGGCCAGGAGGGAGTGTTCTGCCTCTCTGGTCCCATACCTCTGAAGAAGGAGTGTTTTAAACACCTCCCACCTCAGGAGGTCACTACCTCGGGTAGTCCACCAATCACAGGCTACCCCCCCTAACCTCGAGGATGCTTTCCTCACTTGGTCCGCCTCAGCGGTTTCATATCGACGAAAGTGAGTCTCGCAGGCCGCTATGAATGCCTCAGGGCACTCATCCGGGCGTCCGTCGAAGGTAGCGGCCACTGCTCTTCGCTCACCGTCTCCGCGATCTACAAACACCACCCTCGGATACGGTACCTCCTTATCCGCCCGCGTCAACGGAATTTCTTGTCCGTCAAATACCTCCCGTACATCAAATCCGCTTGTGGCCTCCGAATCTGTTGACGGGGCCTTCCTTGTCTGACTACGGGTTCTGCTAGGTCCGGGTACCTCCATTTTTGTGTGTTACTGAACCCCAATTATACGATAAAAAAAAATGTAAAAGGAATATATAAAAAAAAAAAAAAAAATGTGGTTGGATGTTAAGGATTGCTACGGCTATAAGCCCGCCATTGCCACTTGTCTATACACTATTTTTAATATGTCTAAAGTATGAAATAAATAAATAAAAATAAGTCCTTTCAACCTGAACCTTAATGAATAACTCCTATAACAATTTATTTTGAATTGAAGTTAATTTATTAATCGCTAAAACTATCGCAAAAGTCTTCTCCCTTGTCTCTATTAAGGAACAAACCGAAAAATCGATCTTGAGAAAGAGAAAGAGAGTTCAACAATAACGTAATAATTCCTTCAAGATTCGTGCTCGTTCAAGCAAGCTTGTTCGAGCAAGCCGGCACGGAGGGCGCCACTTGACACACCCCTGTTTATCCTCGCCGGCTATCAAAACACCCCGGCTAGCTACTTACCTGGCCAGCGAGGTCAGGGGTCGTCGTCCACAAAATCCTCCTCCTCTCTTCCCAAATCTCCCGCCAAACTCTCTTTCTCTCCCTTCAATTCCTTCCGCAGAGCCAGGGGGGGGAAGGTATACTATCATCTACTAATTAAAATTCGTTTAGTAGGTATGACTCTTTTATTAAATTAATGATCATAAAAAGAAATTATGGACAGAACTGATTTTTTTTTTAAATAAAACTTAAATAGATCCACGACAAAAAAAAATACAAGTTGTCTGAAGCAAAAAAAAAAAACAATTTATAAAACAATGAAAGCCCCCAGCAAGTTGAAATACAAATAGATAGTTAAATCTATTGACATAAAACAAGCGTACACATGTACGATCTTATATACCTAATAACCTTCATGTAAATTACTATAATGACAAAGTAAACTTATTCTAACAATTCCGAGATTATTGAAATTTTCTTTTAAGGTATGTAGGTAGGTAGATCCTATTGGATTCTTCAGCTCCCGTGAGTATAGAGGAACCCCGGCTTTCAGAACGAATACGCTCCTATGCTAATCCGTGAGACATCCAACAGATGAAGAAAAAAATAATATAATTTTGTACATACAGTAGTCCAGTTGTTAAGTTCCCCCTTCCTCTGTGATTGAGGTAATCCTTAAATTGCACAATCACATTCACTAGCGGGTTGGCTATGTGTTACCAGATATATATGAGATGATATAATTAATTCATAATAATGAACATTCACTACGTAAATACACAAACCCTCCAAATATTATATATATAAGATGTCGCGCAACCCTTAGACACAATTATCAATCTTATTCACTGGGTTCACAAAAAAAATCTCTTTCGTTCTCTCTAAATGTATTCGCTCCCAAAGAACGCAATACAGTTGACACAATTATAAGTATTATTAATTAATGATTATTTATTTAAATGTTCACCAGTCACCACAAGGACTCTCGTAAAACTTCTCGAACCAAAAAAAAAACATATGCTAACTACTTTCGAAATTTCTCCGTCGGAAAAACACTTCAACAGATTCCTACGCGTCAGACTCGTAATAGACTCCCGCCAACTCGCCAAAAAGCACTCTCCGAAGAACCTCGCGTAAGACTCACACAAGCAAGCCCTCTCGGAAGAACCTCGCGTAAAACTCACACAAAAAGCCCCCTTCTTCCTTGGCTATCCGATTATATACCCACTCCTCAATTTCCGACTACAGGATTTGACCAGTCAAAACCCACAAAATTCTCATCTCCCAATCAAGCCAAAACCACACCCCTTATTTTTATTACGCTGGTCCACGCGGACCTTTATGGTCCAATCGTGGTTAACAACCCCCTCCTAGAGTCCTATAGGCATGTTCCAGGGCCGCCTTCAGCCACCATCCGAGTACCGCTCGGCCCAGGGTTCGACTGACAAACCCCACAAAAAAAACAAAAAAACACAATTTACTTTCTAGCTTCCTATTTTCGCTGTCGTCTCCACCGACTTCCCCGATTGTCCATTTCCCATTCTCACAAAAAAAAATAACATTCTGCCCTCTTCCCCACATGAAACCCCTTGTCTTGAGGTTTCGGTACGAACCCACGCTAGTGGCTCCCGGTTTTCCATCCTCAATGGAAACAACCTTTGGCTCAGTGATGTTTCTACCCATTTTTTCCCAATTAATTTCGATCTTGAATTTATCTTCAGAGAGTCTGTCCTCTAACATCGGGCCACGTCGGTTTTTGGGGACTAGTCCCGGCCCTGTGTAACCATTCAAGGTTCTCAGAAATGTTATAAATCAATTCATAATGTCTCACTAGCCACCCCCCTAACCAGTGGCGGGGAATGGTGGTCTGTTTCGCTATATTTATATTACTTTTCAATCAAAACTTTCGCGCAAAATGTTACAAAATTTCCAGTTTAATTCCTTTGTTAATTTCGTAGTACATTATTCCCTTTCATCTTTGCGTGCATTATTTGAGTTCGATTCTACATTTTCTAGTGATTAACCGAATTTTACAATTCCACCGAGTAAAACGCATTATTCTCCCTCCTTCTGGTGACTGTGAACAACTATGGATCCTAGGCCTCCCGCGTTTGTAAAAAACCCTCGTTAGACGATCTTTAAATTGGTAATTTTGTATTGTTTTGTATGTTTCGTCTAAACTCCCCCCAATTTTCTACAGAGTCGCGAAAGCGGACGCCACTGACTATCCGAGGGCTAATGTCACACGTGTCCTATTTCTACGACCCATCAGAATTCTCCGTAGCTCTTTTGTTTTGCATTTTAAATTTCATGAGAAGTTTTCTGTTTATTTAAGCCGTGAGTTATTACGGTCTAAATTCGGTTTCAAGCTCCATACAAAAAAAAATTGACTATCCGATTTCAAAACCATTACATTTGACATGATCTTTAATTGATGACCCCTAGAACACGAATTTTTATTTTAATATTTCCGTTCCCATGCATCTATCTATCTGCTGGACCACACACCCTCTGCATGACTCCTCTCATTGCTAGTACAATCTAACTATTTAATTATTTTAAAATAATGAATTTTTATCACTACCTACATACACCCCTACTAGGGTCATATCAACTCCCCACTACTTAGTTGATAAAAATTCATGGTTTCTGGTAAAATCTTTTTTTGAAAATCCTAGACTAACGTTCAAGTTCCCGGTTTGGCGCCACCGTTTTTATAAGTAGGTAATAATTTTCCAAGTAGTCACAAGTAAAAACGGAAATTTGACTAATCGCATGTTTCAAGATGTCGTATCCCTGAACGTCATTCTAAGCCCTTCGAGATTTCCCGTCCTATAGATATCCGGCTAAACTTTACATTTAGAATCTAAGTATTTAACCATCCACCAAACCAAAAAATACAATCCAAGACTAAATTCATAAACGCTTTACCCCATTAAATCCTTTCCTTACGTCCCACGTCCCTACATACCTTTGACAAACAATCTAGGTCATAATCTGTACATTATTCAACCTTATTAATATTATTTATTTCACATTGTCTTTACATCTCAACCCACATATTCTTAATGGTTCAATTTACAACATTACAAAACTTACATGTAAACATCATCAATACATTTTAACCTCTTGATAGGTATACACATATTTCGGATTTTTCATCACATAGCTACATTACTCTACATATTTTGGCCGCGAATATAATGGGCCGCTTTTAATATCTCCACCCCAAAAAAAAACAAAGAACATAAAGGAGGTTAACTCACTTTAAACATGGTTCATATAAAAACCCCCCTTTTTTTTTTTTTTTTTTTATACAACATCAATTAGGTATAGACTCCTTGCAAATATTTAGGTCCTAAATCTTCAACTACTCAATCCTTGCACAGTACAAAACATAATTATCGTTAAATACAAAAATACAAAAAAAAATATACCAAAGTTTTCCTTCTAGTTTATCGTGAATTCAATTAAATTTCTTTTTAATTTATCGTGAATAATCTGAGGGGCAGTGGCTTACAACACTAAAAAATTAAAAAAAATACTTGAGAGAAAAAAAAAAAAAATATATGCCTATAATTGTTCAATGCTCATATGAAAACAACAGTCACCCTTAACTAGACACATGTAGGAAAAAAATGTAAACTTTACGTAAAGCGGCGAGTTCAAAAATAATACTTCCTATGAAATTAAAATCGATTATCTATATAACAAAATTATAATACATACAACAAAAAAAATCTTATTACAACATGGTAAATAATAAAAGAAATTAACATAAAAACAAAAAAAAATCTCATTTACATCGCCAAAAGGCATGCGTTTGCCCTTTCAAAACTCTCATTATTTATATAAGGCTGTACATATTACACATTAATGAACCGTAATTAACGGGTTATCAAAAAAACATACGTGATTCCAATACAGGAAAAAAAACATTAACGCAAAAGAAAGGCTTCCTTCTATTTATGAAATTCAAATGATTGATTTAAAGAAGATAATATCTTATGTAGATGCTATGGGAATGGTTAAAAAAAAAAAAAAAAAAAGAAAAATATTCCAATAATAAAAATACAAAGAGAAGTAAAAATCCTTAATTATAAATTAAAAGGTTATGTTGGTATGCAACAACAAAAAAAAATAAAGACACAATTACTTATGCTAATAGGTAGATACCCAATACAAATATCGTGAGAATAAAAAAAAAAAAACCTTAATATTATAAAGCGAAAAATTCTCCTTAATTATCCCTTATAATCATGAAATTAACATGATTTATTTAGACAAAAAAAAAATTCGTAATATTGAAAAGGTATAAAAGACTCAAACAAATACAAATTTATAAAACTGTCTTGTCTGATGACAATACAAGAAAGGGGCGTTCCTTTTAAAGTTAGGTTAGCAGAAACATCAATAATATACCTAATACGTGAAAAAAAAAAAAGATTAAAATTAGAAATCAGTTTACAACAATGATAATTAAAAGAAGAAGAAAAAACTTTTTTAATTAACTATGAGTCATACCTATCTATCTAATGCTTTGACTATTCTAAACCCTTACCTACACAAAAACAATTACACTAAAACCTAAATCCTAGGACAGACTTGTCTGGGGCCTGTTAGCTTGCCCAGAACAATCTTTTTCACCCCCTCTATTCGAACCTATAGTGCCAAAACTATACTAGGTAGAGGTAGACCGACGACCGCCCTTAGTACGTCGGGGCAAATTGCTTTTCTTCACTCGCCTTTTCACCCTTCTGTGCTACCTCAAATAGTGTACTTTAACAGTTCGACCTCCAACCGAAGTCACCTAAGGCTCGATCATAACACCCTTATTATGTCAAGACATTCGCATTCCTCTGCCGAAATGTCCCTTGCCACCGGCTTCATACGGTTTCTATCAAATAATGCTAGAACATACTTCGCCCCTAAATAATATGTCTAGTCTACAATAATTTCGAACGAACCCAACGCGGCACTCTTCCAACCATAACAAAAGCTTTAATATGGTTATCGACCGCACGCTATCTCTTACCTAGTCCCAAAAAAAATCGTACTGCCCGCCTACCCTTTGTCTTTCATCTGCTCGGCCACTTAAACGCCGTTCGTTCCTTTCAAAACCGTTACTTCCGCTACCCGCCTGCCTATTCAATGTCCGCAGCAAAACTACCTGTTCCTCTTTTGTTCACACTACACAAGGCCCCGCCTTCCTTCGTCCACACCTACTTTTCGCTCAGTAGGTACCTTCATCTTTTTTTTCTGCGACATTTACATCAATATTCTCTACTTGTCGAGTAATGAATAAAAAAAAACTTCTTATCTACAACTAAGTAAGTAGGTATAGCGCGTTAAACTAGACCTACCCAATATAGCAAAACAAACTATGAAAAAAAAAAATTCCTTACTTACTAAACTTCGAAGTTCTCCTAAGTCTAACCCGATTTTATGTACCTAAACCCTATTGAGAGATTACTTTAGTATTTTATGAATATTTATATAGAACAACTTAAGATCCTACCCTTTGTACAAGTTATACCTATATTTACAACTGAAGTTTTCTGTTCCCACGCCTCTTACGGGGTATTCGAAACATTCAAAAGAATAGGAGGGAAATTCGTGACCGTCCACTCCTCGGTGAGTCGCTAAGTACGTCTCCCCTCCTTAGCCTATTACCCCTTCCGCGACCTGAGGTGATGCTCCCTCGTCGCTGGGTCGTTCCGGCGCTGGTATAAGGTCATCATAATGATATTTTACAGGTACGCCGCGTCGATTTACCCAATAAACCCTATTATTTCCAGCGGCCATCAGTATGTGGTGGGGCCCGCCCCACCTCGGTGCAAAGCCTGCATGTACCCCCGTCTCCTGGTTAGATAATTGATGTTCACGAACCATTACTCCGTCGCCCGTAGAATATTTACGCACCACCTCCATGTTCGGTGCATATTTTTCGCAATACTTCGCTTGATTTTCGCGTATCTGTCTATCTAAATCTTCTCTCTCACGTGGGCCTTCGACGGGGGATTCTGCATCGACCAGCTCCCACTCTCCAGGTCTTTTTGCGTCATACCCAAGGAGCGCCCTGCTTGGGGTCACGCCGGTGGCCTCGTTACGCCGCCTCCGCAGGGAACCCACTATCTCCCCCAAGTAATCTTCCCACTTATTATGCGGCTTATCAAGCAGCTTAATACGCAGCAACTTCTTCAAATCTTGATTTTTCCTTTCTGCTGCGTTTCCAGAAGGATGAAATACGGCAGTAGTCCAGTGCTTACATTGCCAGCGGGCAATTGCTGTTTTCCATGCTCGATGCCTGAAGCAGGAGGCGTTGTCCGTTAAGAGGGCCTTAGGGTAGCCGTACCGCGCGAATATCTGGGTCTCCAATAGGTTGACTATCTGCGGCGCCCTCCCAGTTTTCATCGGAAAAGCTTCTACCCACTTTGTGTAGATGTCCGTAACCGTGAGGATCTCCCGGTTTCCCTTCGCTGTCCTCGGGTATTTTCCCATTAAGTCTAGCGCGATAATTTCAAAAGGGTGTTGGGCTCTAATAGCTCCTAACGCCGCTTTTGTTCGCGGGGCCCGCCCTCTTGCTCTTGCACAAACTAGGCAGCCCTTCACATGTCGGCGTATGTCCGCCCTCATACCCTTCCATACGTAGAATTGTTGAATCGATCTTAGTGTCTCTCGTTCTCCTGGGTGACCCACTAAAGGGGCGTCGTGATAAGCCCTCATTACTTTCGATATCAAAAACCGAGGCACTATAAGTCGGATATCCTGTTCCGTAGCTCCCTTCCGATATAATGCGCTTTCCCTCACCGTATAAATACCTAATAACTGCCTCCCCCTATCGTCTATCCCCTCATGGTCCCGCTCTATCCCCTCTACATATTCTATGAGTCTGCAGAGCTTCGCGTCTGCTCGCTGACCACCTTTAACTGTAGCCGCTAAAGGACACTGTGCAGTGTCGTTGTACTGAGGTACTGCGTCGATTTGCATTACTTGAGGGACTATATTTTCAGTTTTCCAGCCTTCTTGTCTTACATCCGGGTACATAGCACTCTCCATCCCCCCTATTTCACCCTCTGGCCCCCCCTGTGGCCCCCTCGATAAATAATCAGGGAGTTCATTTTCCTTCCCTGGGCAGTGCTCGACTGTGAAATTAAATTCTTGTAGTAACAAGGCCCAGCGAGTTAATTTTGCTCTCTCATCTTTTGCATTATGCAACCAAGTGAGAGCCTTATTATCAGTGCGTAGGATAAACGGCGCAGCTTCTAAGAAGTGTCGATACCTACGTATGCCCCAAACCGCTGCGTAGGCCTCCTGCTCATTCGAGTGCCACCTTTGTTCAGGGGCGGAAAACCTCGAACTAGCATATGATACTATATCACGTACACCGTCAGGACGCTCGTGATATAAGACCGCCGCAATACCTTCCTTACTAGCGTCGGTCTGAAGGATGAACTTTCGACTAAAGTCTGGCCGACATAAGGCCAGAGGCTTGGAAAGCTCCCTTTTAATTCTTTTCATCGCGAAGTCGGCTTCTGCATTCCATTTAAAAGGTTTTTTGGTACTCAAGAGGTCTGTCAATGGGGCAGCCATTTGCGCAAATTTTGGGACATACTCCCTGACCCAGTTGCAAAGTCCAATGAACGCGCGAAGCTTCTTCCTCGTAGTAGGTACAGGTGTATCGGCTATCGATAATTCATGTACCTGCTGGGGCTGATTGCCCCCTTCTGTGACGACATGCCCTAAGTAATTGAGCTTTGGTGCTACTAATATGCATTTGTCCGCGGCGCAGCGCAAATTATATTGTTGTAGACGCTCAAAGACCAAACGCAAATGATACATGTGCGTATGGATATCTGGGGAATAAACAATAATATCGTCGAGATATACTAAGCAAAAATCCCTCAAATACCCGGCTAACACTTCCTGGCACATGGCCTTCTGGAAATGCCCTGGGGCTCCTCGAAGTCCAAAAGGCAGGACGCAGAACTGAAAGGACGCCCCGTCACCCGTACTAAAGGCCGTGTACTTCCTGGACTCCTCATTAAGTTTCACCTGCCAATAGCCGCGTTGCAGGTCAAGGGTCGAAAACACCCTGGCGCCTCCCAAGTCCTTCAAGGTTTCTTGAATGACCGGCAGAGGAGATAATTCCTCCTCCGTAACTGCATTCAACCTTCTAAAATCCACACAGAATCGATATTCGTCCTTTCCTTTTTTCGGAGCCATTACAATGGGAAACGAATAAGGCGATCGGCTGGCTTCTATTACCCCATCCGCAAGCATGCCTTCGAGTTGGGCATATAAATGTTTTTTTTTAATATCCGATAAGCGGTAGGGCGGTAATCTTATCGGTCGGTTATCCGTTAGGCGGATCTTATATTCAGGCAGCAACGCCGGCCCTGCGTACGGAGCGAACACTTCTTTGAACTCTTCAAGTAGAGTTTTTAAGGCCGCGTGATTCGTGTTGTTTAACTCTAAGGGGATGTCGGGGAGGGTAACTTCTGTAGCGGACCTCCTCCTTTGAGGTAGGAGGTGGGTTGTTGTTCGTTCTTCTCGACCAAAATGAAGACATCCCCGCCAAAGGTCAACAACTGCCCCCTGAGCTGTCAACCAGTTGATACCTAAGAGAATATCTTCTCTAAGGCCATCCACTACAAGGAACTCGGTGGGTACTATTCGACCTTGAACCCCTAGGTTCATGGTCACCCTACCCCTAGACCTCATGGTGACGCCCCCATCTGCCAACCTAAGAGTGGTCTGGAAACGATCATCCACGTCTCGCGTACCGAGTAGTGTTCTTCGAATTAAATTATGTGAGGAGGCGGTGTCAATGAGGGCCACGTGGTCCTCTCCAAGTAGGGTAACGCGAACCCTCGGGAGGTCATGGCCATCAGCCAACTTCCCTTCCCGCCACACCTGACAAACTCCTCCTTCACCCCTCTCTATTTCTCCCCCTTCGCGGCCCACCATATTTCTCCATCGTTCCGACTGAGGGGTTTGCCGCTGAGACCCTTCAGTCCGTCGCCTCTCCCAGTTTATGACTGGCCGGGCGTCGGGACGCCTGGAGACTCCCGTTGGCCTGGGCGCTCGGCGTTTCCCCGCCACGACTGATTTCGTGACCCCTGAAGCGGTGCAGGCTCTCTACATTGTCTCTGGAGGTGATTACCTCCACACCGATAACAGGAAACCCTTCTGGGCCGGCCCTCCTGGGGCCTCCCTTGGGTTCCAATTACCCTTTGAGGTACAGAGCCTCTCTCTGGGCGGTCCTCCCGCCCTATCGGGTGGACCATCTCTCTCGGAAAGTCCATTGCCGTGACCCGTTTATGGAGCTCCTCATAGGACTCCATGTTATGGCCATCCCTATCCAAGGTCTCCCGATACCTAGGCGTCATCAGAGTGATGACGTGGGAGACTAATTGTCCCCACGTCTGCTCGCCCCGAAGTCGTCTAAACACTTTGGCTTTCCTTTCTAGGAAAGCCAACCCTGACTCTTGAGTCCTCTGGCGGTCCCCGTATAGATGGGCCAGGAGGGAGTGTTCTGCCTCTCTGGTCCCATACCTCTGAAGAAGGAGTGTTTTAAACACCTCCCACCTCAGGAGGTCACTACCTCGGGTAGTCCACCAATCACAGGCTACCCCCCCTAACCTCGAGGATGCTTTCCTCACTTGGTCCGCCTCAGCGGTTTCATATCGACGAAAGTGAGTCTCGCAGGCCGCTATGAATGCCTCAGGGCACTCATCCGGGCGTCCGTCGAAGGTAGCGGCCACTGCTCTTCGCTCACCGTCTCCGCGATCTACAAACACCACCCTCGGATACGGTACCTCCTTATCCGCCCGCGTCAACGGAATTTCTTGTCCGTCAAATACCTCCCGTACATCAAATCCGCTTGTGGCCTCCGAATCTGTTGACGGGGCCTTCCTTGTCTGACTACGGGTTCTGCTAGGTCCGGGTACCTCCATTTTTGTGTGTTACTGAACCCCAATTATACGATAAAAAAAAATGTAAAAGGAATATATAAAAAAAAAAAAAAAAATGTGGTTGGATGTTAAGGATTGCTACGGCTATAAGCCCGCCATTGCCACTTGTCTATACACTATTTTTAATATGTCTAAAGTATGAAATAAATAAATAAAAATAAGTCCTTTCAACCTGAACCTTAATGAATAACTCCTATAACAATTTATTTTGAATTGAAGTTAATTTATTAATCGCTAAAACTATCGCAAAAGTCTTCTCCCTTGTCTCTATTAAGGAACAAACCGAAAAATCGATCTTGAGAAAGAGAAAGAGAGTTCAACAATAACGTAATAATTCCTTCAAGATTCGTGCTCGTTCAAGCAAGCTTGTTCGAGCAAGCCGGCACGGAGGGCGCCACTTGACACACCCCTGTTTATCCTCGCCGGCTATCAAAACACCCCGGCTAGCTACTTACCTGGCCAGCGAGGTCAGGGGTCGTCGTCCACAAAATCCTCCTCCTCTCTTCCCAAATCTCCCGCCAAACTCTCTTTCTCTCCCTTCAATTCCTTCCGCAGAGCCAGGGGGGGGAAGGTATACTATCATCTACTAATTAAAATTCGTTTAGTAGGTATGACTCTTTTATTAAATTAATGATCATAAAAAGAAATTATGGACAGAACTGATTTTTTTTTTAAATAAAACTTAAATAGATCCACGACAAAAAAAAATACAAGTTGTCTGAAGCAAAAAAAAAAAACAATTTATAAAACAATGAAAGCCCCCAGCAAGTTGAAATACAAATAGATAGTTAAATCTATTGACATAAAACAAGCGTACACATGTACGATCTTATATACCTAATAACCTTCATGTAAATTACTATAATGACAAAGTAAACTTATTCTAACAATTCCGAGATTATTGAAATTTTCTTTTAAGGTATGTAGGTAGGTAGATCCTATTGGATTCTTCAGCTCCCGTGAGTATAGAGGAACCCCGGCTTTCAGAACGAATACGCTCCTATGCTAATCCGTGAGACATCCAACAGATGAAGAAAAAAATAATATAATTTTGTACATACAGTAGTCCAGTTGTTAAGTTCCCCCTTCCTCTGTGATTGAGGTAATCCTTAAATTGCACAATCACATTCACTAGCGGGTTGGCTATGTGTTACCAGATATATATGAGATGATATAATTAATTCATAATAATGAACATTCACTACGTAAATACACAAACCCTCCAAATATTATATATATAAGATGTCGCGCAACCCTTAGACACAATTATCAATCTTATTCACTGGGTTCACAAAAAAAATCTCTTTCGTTCTCTCTAAATGTATTCGCTCCCAAAGAACGCAATACAGTTGACACAATTATAAGTATTATTAATTAATGATTATTTATTTAAATGTTCACCAGTCACCACAAGGACTCTCGTAAAACTTCTCGAACCAAAAAAAAAACATATGCTAACTACTTTCGAAATTTCTCCGTCGGAAAAACACTTCAACAGATTCCTACGCGTCAGACTCGTAATAGACTCCCGCCAACTCGCCAAAAAGCACTCTCCGAAGAACCTCGCGTAAGACTCACACAAGCAAGCCCTCTCGGAAGAACCTCGCGTAAAACTCACACAAAAAGCCCCCTTCTTCCTTGGCTATCCGATTATATACCCACTCCTCAATTTCCGACTACAGGATTTGACCAGTCAAAACCCACAAAATTCTCATCTCCCAATCAAGCCAAAACCACACCCCTTATTTTTATTACGCTGGTCCACGCGGACCTTTATGGTCCAATCGTGGTTAACAACCCCCTCCTAGAGTCCTATAGGCATGTTCCAGGGCCGCCTTCAGCCACCATCCGAGTACCGCTCGGCCCAGGGTTCGACTGACAAACCCCACAAAAAAAACAAAAAAACACAATTTACTTTCTAGCTTCCTATTTTCGCTGTCGTCTCCACCGACTTCCCCGATTGTCCATTTCCCATTCTCACAAAAAAAAATAACATTCTGCCCTCTTCCCCACATGAAACCCCTTGTCTTGAGGTTTCGGTACGAACCCACGCTAGTGGCTCCCGGTTTTCCATCCTCAATGGAAACAACCTTTGGCTCAGTGATGTTTCTACCCATTTTTTCCCAATTAATTTCGATCTTGAATTTATCTTCAGAGAGTCTGTCCTCTAACATCGGGCCACGTCGGTTTTTGGGGACTAGTCCCGGCCCTGTGTAACCATTCAAGGTTCTCAGAAATGTTATAAATCAATTCATAATGTCTCACTAGCCACCCCCCTAACCAGTGGCGGGGAATGGTGGTCTGTTTCGCTATATTTATATTACTTTTCAATCAAAACTTTCGCGCAAAATGTTACAAAATTTCCAGTTTAATTCCTTTGTTAATTTCGTAGTACATTATTCCCTTTCATCTTTGCGTGCATTATTTGAGTTCGATTCTACATTTTCTAGTGATTAACCGAATTTTACAATTCCACCGAGTAAAACGCATTATTCTCCCTCCTTCTGGTGACTGTGAACAACTATGGATCCTAGGCCTCCCGCGTTTGTAAAAAACCCTCGTTAGACGATCTTTAAATTGGTAATTTTGTATTGTTTTGTATGTTTCGTCTAAACTCCCCCCAATTTTCTACAGAGTCGCGAAAGCGGACGCCACTGACTATCCGAGGGCTAATGTCACACGTGTCCTATTTCTACGACCCATCAGAATTCTCCGTAGCTCTTTTGTTTTGCATTTTAAATTTCATGAGAAGTTTTCTGTTTATTTAAGCCGTGAGTTATTACGGTCTAAATTCGGTTTCAAGCTCCATACAAAAAAAAATTGACTATCCGATTTCAAAACCATTACATTTGACATGATCTTTAATTGATGACCCCTAGAACACGAATTTTTATTTTAATATTTCCGTTCCCATGCATCTATCTATCTGCTGGACCACACACCCTCTGCATGACTCCTCTCATTGCTAGTACAATCTAACTATTTAATTATTTTAAAATAATGAATTTTTATCACTACCAACATACACCCCTACTAGGGTCATATCAACAATCGCATCTTTTTTTTTTATTCTGAATATGTTTTGAATAGTGAGTTTGCCCTTAAACATTAATTATTCTTATTGAAGAGGACTAATCGATGAAACTTAATGAATTTTATTATTATCTCACATAAGATAAGTAACTTAATGTAATCCTTTAAGTGACATTAATTATGTAATGAATTTGGAGGCGCGCATAAGATTTACTTACAGAACATGTACGTAAATAATCTATATACCTATATAAAGAAAAAATGTTTCTATTTAACCAACTTATTTGTTCAAATATTTCTTTCTAACGTAGAAGCATTTCCCGGGATTCATTTGCTCACAACCTCATCAAAGGGTGGCTTTACTCGCATTCATTCATTCTCCCTTTAAACCCCACATAGGGGCAAAGGGAAGCAACAAGAGCTCTCAATTGCGCTCAATATTGTGCAATTTCATCACAGAAGGATACCAGTATCCCTAGTATAAGTTTTCGATGATCGAATTTCGAAACGATCATCGAAAGAGTTTCGAAAATTTTCCATACAAAAATGATCGAATGATTCGATCGTTTGATTTAGAACACTATTTGCACGGTAATAAGCGCTTATTAGCTGCAATATGTTTTTGATTAAACTGGTACTAGCCCCACAGCTGCCTGAACCCCCCCCCTCCCTTGGGTCCTGGGGTCCAAGGCTTTTTTCTTGCTCCTTGGCGTTACTCACATATTCATTCACACATAAATTAGAAACATAATATGTGAGATTTGCGTTTCTTTAACCGCACTGCTGTGAAGTTAGTGAGTAATACAGACTCTCAACGCCAAAAGACTTATCTGACATCCTTAACATAATGTTTTGTCATTTGTGGTTATCGCGTCGATCATCTCATTTCTTTGTTTAGCGTTAATTGTAGCAGACGCCGGGTGTGCGCTAGTATTCTTATAATTGTGATAAAGGCTTTGTATTGATCGATCATCTTCGGTAGTATAGTGAAGCATTACAGATGCCAGCCGTTAGATTTGAAGTCTAAGGGTTAATTCTAATTTTGAAATTTGAATATGGGTTTTGGAATAGGTGGGATAGGATGTTTGACGTTTTACGGGGAGAAAAATATCGCCTGGCTCATTTGATTTTGAAAGGAAAGATAGATGGTCGCAGGGGGGCTGGTAGGAGGCAGATCTCTTGGCTGCGCAACATAAGAGAGTGGACCGAGATTGGCACGGCGGAGGAGCTATTCCGGACGGCGCAGGATAAAGAGGACTTCCCCAGAGTGATCGCCAACGTCGGGGGGACCTGACAGGGCACATAAAGAAGAAGAAGGATGTTTGAACAAATTACCAAAGCAAGATCCAATTTATCCAATTTTTATTGAGACTTTTGACATTTCTCTATTCTGAAAATGTTTTATCCAATACATTAGATGCGTAACTACTGGCAAACGATTAAGTTCTAAGCAAGAGTTTTTTGCGTTGAGTTGGAATGTGAATTTGAGAATATCAGTCATTGTTATAATATTCAAAAAATGTTTGAGCTTGGAGTGTTGTGGGAAAATGTCTGAAAATAATGGAACGACAAGATTTTTAATTTCTGATTTCTGAGTTTAGTTGGGTATTTTCACTTGAAATATCTATCCGGGGCTTTAATTCTATTTGAGATTGGATGGAACTTGTAGAAACAGCCTAAGGCATTAGATTTTCTATAAAAAAAGTATTAATATATTTTGAAAATAAGATGAACCCAATAAGGCTGAAATAAGTATAGTAGGTTTTTATTGATGATTTATTTATTGAAAAAACCAACAGAACACTGCACAACACAATAAAAATAAATCACGAAATATAAACATAGAATCTCAAGTGCTCCAATAACAGGTATCACTCGCTTAACTAATGGGGTGTGCTGACGATAAACCATATGAATTAATAATGGAATTTTTCGACTAGCTCTAAAGTCAAATTTTTACATGAAAATATACCTAATTATCGAGTCTTGAATATTGAAGTTCAACAAAAACTATATTATTCCGAGCCAATTCAAATACAATGTTATCACTTAAGATTCCGTTAACATAACAGATTCAATTGCTCGACTTCTTAATATTTTACTTTGACCTTGGCAGCAGTGTTTTGTTGGATTTCCAAAAAAATGCTTTGGTAAAAATAAAGCTGTAAATTTTATCATTACATACTTTTTGGCTTTAGGAATATCTTCACCCGTAGAGGGTTGCATCCCATCCTCTTTGTAAGTTTTGGCTCCAGCGCCATCAACCAGTTCATAACTGAAAATATCAAACATGTACTTAACTGTCAACTAAAATGTTATGTTACGTTGTGTAACGTCGTGAATATATTGTGAAAAATATGTAACATTCATTTGTAGGATTGATAGCGTTTAAAATGAATACAAAGCTAATTCTTTGATATATCAATAAATTATAGAGTAAGAGAAGTTTCGGGAATGTCATAAGGACCTTGCAATTAAGGTTTCATGAATCCTGTGTAGGGTTGGTAGGGAGGAATTGAATAAATGTGGGTCTTTAAAAGGTTTTCAAAATAAAAATGGAATATTTATTTATATTGCTGTAACATTACTATTCGTATACTCCCTGTATATCATGTAAAGGAATATACTACCTAAGTACACTAAAGTAGTATTAATGCAGTTGCTATTTTTTTTCAGGGACCCCGAAAGTTACAACCCACTCGTTTTCAGTTGCAACCGCTCATCTTAATAATATGTTGTAGATTTGCTGGTGGACAAAAACGGCTATCTAACTCGCCATTACTCTCAATAGAGGCAGAATAAAAAGGCAGCTGAAATCCTCTTCAGTTAGAGGTGATTTGATAAATGAGTTTAACGAATAAAACAAGAAATGTGTATCTTTGATTTGTACTAAAAAGTGAGATTAACGAAAAAAAAAAACAAGAAATGTGATTCTTTGATTTGTACTGATAAGTGAGTTTAACGAAAAAAGCAAGAAACATGTAGGTATTTTTTTTATCTTTTTCTTTTTTAATTTTCTGCAACATGTATCTATGATTTGTACTGGTAAATGTCTATAACGAAAAATGTGAGAAATGTGTATCTTTGATTTGTACCTACTGATTTTGGAAGTCTGGTTTAGAGTAATAACTTTTACGTTAACAACATTCGTCATTGGTCTGCAAATGGACGAAATATAAAGAATGGGAAAACTTGACATGTTCAGCTTACAGCAGTCGCTGATCTAAAGTGCCTAATTGTTTTCACAACCTACTACCTCCGACCTCGGTAGTCTAGTAGTATTGGCGTGGACTTCGGTCAGAGTTTTTCTAAGTGTTTTTTCACTTGAAATTCCTACCCGGGGTTTGCCTGTCTCAGATTGGACGAGACCGGTTGACTGGAAAAACTTGGCTCAGGCAATTAGATCCGCCGGCTATACCTTTGTAAAGAAAAATGTTATATTATTATTATGTTACAGGTGTTTCAACTAATCCAGTGACTATATTTCGGTTTTTAGCAGTTAAACATATTAAAATCCTACTTTAAAAAGATCTGATAGCACGAAGAGTTCTATAGACATGCTTGAACTCTTGCTCAAGTGTTAAATCCAACTACACGTCCAGACGGTAATCAACGCTTAGAACAATAAATTGAAATAAATTCATCATTGTATTCACGCGAATATTCCCGCGCCTTTGAAATATGATCTCTTTCTTGAAAGTCTTCACAATGCGTGTCGTATCGGCAGGAGTTGGAATTTCATTGTTCCTTTCAGGAGTGCCAGGATGTTGGGAATCAATAGGTTTTGCCTTAAAAACATTAAGGCAGTCGAGATCCAGAGATTAGCTTTAATTCTACACTTCCTTTGATTTTTCCGCTACTTCAATCCATTGAAATTTGACGCTATTGTTCTCTCTGTACTACATACCTTTACTTGGAGCGACATTTCAAAGCGAAAGATTTAATAAATGCTTAGTTGGCGGCGCTTGAGGGTAAAAGTTGTATGGAGGGAAAACTCTAAGATTGGGAACTAATTGGAGTGGAAATAAGCCCTTGACGTATTCAAATATATCCATACTTTTCAACATACTTTCCAATTTAAATGTAGAGTAGAGATATTAAGGATATGATTAATTGGTCTATTGAGTTCAAGATCATAACCATTTATTCGATATTTAACCAATCATTATTACGGCGATTGGTTTGAGAAATCTTTCAAGCTAAAAGTTTTTTTTAATTTCATTTATATCGTCGTTAAAATGTTTCCTTTTTCTCGGTTTGATTATATGTACCTACAATGAAAAAAATCCTTGAAAATTAGATGCAGGAGAAGCATTACAGTTTGAATATTTATCTTACCAGTCTCTTACTCATTCTTAAGGGTTGTGGTAATCATGTTTGGTGGACTCTGTTGTAGACCTTTCTTCTTCAAGCTTGCCTGTCCGCAACCAGATAGATGTGCGGCATATTGGAGTGTTGGAAAGATGATCTATTAACTACTTTATTTGGTCGGACCAATCTTTTGGTCTCGGTCTTCCTCTGGGTCTTATTCCCGCTGGTCTTCCTTCCATTATTAGCGCTTCTAAACCATTTTTAGCGTTCAGGGTGGTTTGTGATTTAATTTTCTTCTAATGGCGTTACTGATCGCTAAAAGATATTATTCATTTTTGTTTTACCTGAAAGGTATCTTACCTAAATCTTACAAGATACCTGAGAAATGTTCAAATTTTCGGTAGTAATCAGTATTTAAGTATTAATATATTTGAAACATATTCTTTGGTACGATTATTAGGGGCTTTTACACTGCACAGTGTACACATCTGAAAACGAGCGGTAATATTACAGGCCCTTAATAGTTATGAAGATTTTCAAATCGTTCTTAAATTATTTTTAAATGAATCTGTGCTCACTTAATGTGAACACAAATACACTCTTTTACTTTTTCATAGTAAGTTACTTAAAGCTTGTGTCGTGAAAGAGGAAGATGGTTGGCACCTGGGATCGAACCTTCGACCTCCGAACGAAATCGTACGAAAACCGGCGTCATAAGCGCTGGGCTACCAACCATTTCATTTGTTATACTTCCTTTGGATAGGCCTACGCAGTCAAACCTTGTCAATCTCTACATCTATTGCATGTAATTTTGTTGAAACATTTTTCTACGCTGAAATCCTTACAGCATGAATTTACTCACTTACTGTCATTTTTTATGGCTTTTGTATAAAATGTTTTGAAAATCAATCCTATTTTTGAGGTAGGTTTTTTAAACTAACAATATATTCACATTGTTAAGTCCTTTTGCCATACCTGCGTTGGATTGTGAAAGTGTAAGTACCTAAATGCGTTGCTAATATTATGAACAAATTTTAATTATTATTCAAGTATATTTGAAATTCATTTTATGTGTTAGGTTTTTGTTTGAAAATAATATTTTAACATATTAGATTGAGAATATTATGAATATAAAGCCCACAAAAAGAAAAAAAAACACAATTTAAACATTGCGTTAAGTCTAAAAAGAAAATGTTAAAATTTGACGTGTTAACAACTCAATCCGCAATTTAAACGGAACTTTAATCATAAATTGGGGCTGTGAAGGGTTATTAAAATGGTAATCAGAGCATCCCCATGTTTTGATTGAGTTTCCCACTCAACTTTCAAATCATTCTGAGTGTGCCGAATAATTGGACCGTGTAATGTATGTATACACGGCTGGTGATTGACAACGTTTGATGAGATCTGAGCTATAAGCAATATGGAAATAATTGTAATGAATCTCTACCGCGAGTCATAAATTACAAAATCATAACAAAATATTAACTTACAAATTTACATAATAATATTACGGTTGGTTATATTCTATCTAAAATTTTATAGGCAATATTATGAATTTACAAAAACTCTTGTGAATTTTGAAGGATCTTGATCCCAACTTACAAGTTCCATTAATATTAAATTAAGTATTTATAATATTTGATTTTCAAAGAATAAAATTAATTTAGACTACAGTTAGAAACCCTGGTCGTCCACAGCTTCGATGGAGGAAGAACATCGTAAGAACCGTTGGCTCTCAGTGGATGCAGGTTGATAGGTATTTGAATAGTTAAAGTTGAAATTGAAAAAAAATCCGATTCTTATCAACTCTTTAATAATGTAAAGTAAAAATGAATGTGAATATTGATTCTCTCTCTCCAATGGCGCTACAGCCCATATCGAGCCTTGGTCTCTCTTAACATTCCCCTACATATCCCTATCTCACATCTTTATTGACAAATCTGATTTAGGAAGATACAAAGACGTTGACTACGAAGCGAACTTTTTGTGGCTTGGCCATATATAAAGATTCTTGTATTTTTGAGAATATTTTAGAGGCTTTTTGATTACTTTCAGGAATTTAGTCATTTCGCATTTGTGAAAGGGAGAGTTTTTTGTTATCCTCATAATCTACAGGGCCATGATGAAAGATAATATCAGATTTTTTTATTGTTTCATGCTCTCTTTGGAACAATCTTCTTTTATATTACCTACCAGCTAAACAAGGTATTCATTTTCAGGATTCTACTGTTCATATTTTCAAATCATATTTTCAAATCAATATTCTTAAGATATTCTAAATAAAGTCAAAGGTATTTCTCATGGAAAAAGTGGTTTCCTGGTCCATTGGGGATGTAATTATAAGTAATTGATTTACTGGAAGCTTTTCCATTATATTTTGTCAAGAACAATAAAGAATTATTAATAATTTAATTTAATTGAATTTTTTTTGGGGACCACGTCTCAATAGACAGAGAAACCCTTCTTGAAAATGAAAAAAGTTGGAACCTGTAAAAATTCATTTCTTGAGGTTTATGTTTTATTTTGTTTTTGTAAAAAATAGAGAGGAAATTTCTAATTAAAAGGGTATCAATTTCAAATAGGTATGACCTTAGAAAAAATACACTTAATATTCAATTTTCATGAAGCTTCTTTGTGTATTTTGTCCTCCTTTGCGGAAAACATTGAAAAGGAAAGGAAATAAAAGTAGCATTTTTTGCATTATAATTTATTTAATGACAATTTGACATTTAAAACAGCGAATGTTTAAATACATATGTAATAATATAACCAGATATAATTGCACACAATTATGAATGAAAAAATGCATGATTTTTTTCTATTTACACTTAAACAATACATGTGTCAATGTTTTGATATTAACAAAAATGTTTATTTTTTAACATAAGTAGGCTAGTTACAATATCGAGTTTGGTAAGGATGTCTCTTAAACAATAGTACAATTTATTTTAAGCTGTTTTTTATACATCGATGACAATATTTATTAGAGTACATGAAAAGTATGTACATATTATTATTCTTAGAATAAAAAAAATCTTTGGCGAAAAATGGTGAGAAATTAAGCGAATAAGTTAGCCGAAATATTGCTTACAATCAAGCAACACATAGGACCACACGATTTGTCAATAATACAAACATTAATAATTAACAGCTATGATCAATATTTTTACTTCATTTAAAATGAATCATCGAAACAAAATAACATCAATCGCGTAACATACAAAAATATTTTTTTTTGGTTTTATATTTTTTTTTCGAAAAATGTAATATTTTTTTTGAATGGCAATCATATTTTTTATATATATTTAATATCACGGTGTTTTTGATTTTCTACATATTTTATTTTCAAGAAAAATACATAGGAACGAAAACGGGATATAAATTTATTCAGGTGACAAATACCTACTTATTTCAAGACACAAATAGGTAAGGTTTTATTTTTTGATTTACTACATACAAAACTCATAGACAGCTAATATTCCTAATGATTTTTATACATAAATCAAAAATACATATTTACGAAAATATGATGATTTAAAGACATCAAATAATAATTTATAATTCAACAGCTTTTTCGCGAAAAATATATTAAATAATTACAGAAGATTATTTACATAATAAATTAAAAATAAATACGTTTATTTATATATTATTTCATTACATACATACATACATAAATTATTACACAAATTTCTTAACAAGATAGTTTTTTCTTAATCTAAAAATTCGATCGTTTTTGGAAAGAGATATTAAAATAAAAAATATTTACAAGTTCCATACAAATCAATAGTTTATTTATCTTATATATCTCTTCATATATTTTTAACTTTGGAGTTTGACTAGTATTAATTTATATGAAGTTGGTTAGTTGTAATGCAGACATCGTTGAACTTAAACGATTCATACATGACTTTATATTTTTTGGTTAAAATGTTTATCTTTTAGCAACGGTGCCTGAATCAAAATCAAATTAATCATCTTATTGGTCTCAAATACCTATTTAACACAAAAATAAAGGAATACTTTTTATATTATGTATGTATATCTAAAGTAAGTGGTTGATTCAAATCCCGGTGCCGACGATTTCCAAAAAAGTTGTTAAGTTTTTATTGAAAATTATTTTAATGTACTCTAAAATAATATACTTTTATTTGTTTTGAGAAAGGTCGTTTCTAAGCATCATATATTTTAAGCACAATGTGTGAAATATTGAGTAAGCAATCGCGAGCAGTGTAATAAAGACTAAAAGGTTTTCCTCTTAGGAGCAACCATAAGCGATAGAATAAAAAAAACTCAGAAACTAATCAGCAAGTCTGAAAAGAAAGATGCCGGAGAGATCATGTTTTGTCACAAGAGAGAAGATTTGGTAAGATAAATGCAGCAGACCTTGAAGTTGATCGCTAAAAAGATGCGAGAATACAGATCAAAGTTTTATCATTAGTCATTTATTTTCTTTAAACATATTTCTATAACGTTTATTTTTGTATTATAACGGACTAAAATATCAAGGTAATTGTTCAATTAGGTAAAAACGCCTAGTGACGATTTATTCCACCTAACAGTAGCAAATATTTTGGAATAAATTTTATGTAACATAAAAATATGGAATTATTAAAAAAAATGTAGAAGTCACTTCTTTATGTTTTATCTTTTTATAAATCGACAAATAGAAGGTTAAAATTTAGACTCATATGGGGTCAGGTTGTCTACTCAAATCAATAGAGTCGCTTAATAGGAAATACATGTATTGGAAAATGTCTACATTCTTTATTGTAAGAACGGGGGGAAACTTTTAAAATAGGCGAAGAAAGTTTTTTACGCGATGGTGGCTTCGGGTCGTTAAGAATATCTTAGAAATAAAAAGTAAATTAAATAAGTTTTTCCTCTTATTAATATCAGATAATCGTTGCTCAAAGATAAAATTTCCAAAGAATAAAATTAAAAAGCGAATACGATAAAAATGTTAAATTTTTAATAATTACATTCAAATGACTTGCTCTTTTTTTTTTTAGTTATTTCTATATATACAATATTGTCAATTCACAATAGTGGTTTGTGTGGATGTTCGATTTTTTTTTCATATTTTTTGGTGCATTGTTTCAAATGACTTTATATGAAACGTTAAAAATATAATATATAACTTAATCATTAAATTTTGGTTTAATTTTACTAGAAAATAAAAAAAACACGTAACATCATGCACAAGTTGGGGTGTGTCGTCCTGTGTCGTGTAGCTGAAACAAAATAAAAACACAATTAGTTGATTGAAAAACATTAATTGAATTTCAGTAGTTGAGCTTTTTAGAAAGCTTTTTATTACTCGCAGAACAATGTCGTTAAGGCAAATGTGATTCCATGAATAAATACAAAAATATCTACAAACTTTTTCACAAACAAACAACGAACTGATTTTTTTAATTAGAAGATACCAGTTTGGAGTAGTTCTTTAAGCGCTACAAAACAACAAAATTGAATAAAAAGTTGATATGTGTGTATGAAAAAAATGTATATTTAATCGTTTTTGCAATCGATTTAACATCTCTACTAAATACACGATTAATCGCAATGCGTTCCTTAAACTGTTAGTAAATATTTGAGTTGGTTTTTTTATTCTTGCAGATTTAAATTATTCTACTTTATTGTGATAGCGTTCTCTACATGGTCATTATTGGTGACTATTTCAAAATAATAATAAAAGCATTAAGTATTTCCTTAGAACAGACATTTCTAGTGGGGCAGAGAAAGTTTTATGTTTATATTTTTAGTGATATACGAATTAAAATTTTTTTTAGTCAACTGTTAGTAGAAATGAATTCAAACTTGAAAATATTATTTTCTATAGAAACAGTTAGTTGTGAAAATCAAATTCAATATTTAAATTTTTTTCATAACAACGTTTGTTATCAACTTTATAAGATTCAACAGAAAATTTGAAATTTAAAAAGGTGTGTTTGTAGAGTTTTGTTTGGCTTATATAATTTGTTAATTTGATATTTGAACTATAAATGTTATTGTTATTTATTTAAAAATGGTAATAATTTAAAATAAGACTGGTCTTACCTTAACAAAAAGGTCATTATTTTGCTAGAAGCGCTGACTGCACTTACGTGAAGACTGTCAACAGTATGGGAACTGCTAGTAATATGATTCCTATGTTCTGTGATGGCGCTGAATCTGCTCCTGAAGCAAAAGAAATATTTCATCAATAATAATCACATGTGATAAGAAATACTTGTTACTGCTATTTTTTTATCAGAACTATCTTTTAGATTATTCAATTATTCATGGCAACATTTTCTATGTAAGTAAGATAACATTATTAGTTAATTTTTAGTATAATTATGCAACATGATCAAAGTATAGGATAGCATGGGAATTTAGTGTTGAGACGAAATGTAAACTGTTTGATGCGTGTGTTCCCATTCTTCTATATGGGTATATGAGCCCTGGTAGCTGACTTGTGACCAAGGCCCCAATACACATACTCGTTGCCTTCGCAACGAAATGCTTAAGGTGGTAATATCGCATCACGTACGACGCTGTATGCCAAGCATTCGCTGCGGAAACATTTCTACTAGTATTTTTGAGAGGAGATGGACTTGATTAGGACATTTGCTTATTATTATGCACTGTTTTTCCCCATTTCATTGTTATGAAATGAGAAAGACCTTTTCATATTGTGATCTGTTACTTCCAAAAAGATTTGAGGCTGAGGGATTTGTGAGAGAAGCTCAAAGCAGAGCTCTTATAGCCTTCTTTTGCCTTTATGGAGTCACAAAAGGAGAAAAATGTTATTGTGTTCTTTCAGTGCTATAGTATTAACATAAATTTTTTGCTCAACGAAATAATTAACATACTGAAGAAAAGTATGCCTACTTTTATAATAATAACTAGCTTCCCCGACAGACGTTGTCTTGCGGTTCTAGCCCGAAGTGGCCCGTTAATATGTACATAATGTGCACTGCGCCCCCGTAAAACAATACAAAATTAATTCGATTGAGTTAAGCTAATAAAATAATAACATTAAACTATTTCTGAAACATCCATATTTCATTCGTATTCAAAGCTCTGGGGGGAAGAACTTGAGAATAATGCGCTCGCGCACACATCCTACCTCGCCTATTACCTACACGAATGTGCCCGATAATATTGTTGACTTTGTATGAAAATTTTCTAACGCTCGAATCGGTGCGGTGGAGTAAGTGGGATGGGCTACTGTAGGAGCGTATGCGAGAATGAGAGGGAACTACCCGCGATGGCGTGGGCGCGTCATAGGTAACCGTTCCATACAAACTTAAATATTGTATTTTACATCATTTCTTATCCAGTTTTTATATATATGTATATTTATAGTTATTCTGTTATCCGGAGCGGAGAAGAATTCCATAAATCAAACATCAGAAGATTCTGTTGAGCCGATATCGAGTTATAAGTGTTCGCACTAACCCGACTTTAATTTATATTAGAGATTATAGTTTATTCATAAAAAAACACGACAATACGGTCATTTCAGTGGAAACATACTCAAACAACAACAAAAAAATTTAGAAAGATTCAAATAAGCATCTCCACTAGGCAATAGCCTGTATCGGGGAATGCAATAAATTCTTAATACTTATCAATGTTCAAAAATACATGTCAATGGATAAAAAACATTGAAATTCCGCATCTCGCGGTTCAAACTATAACACATATCTGAAGATATGTAGATATCAGAGATTTTTAGAACATACATTACACGAGGATGTTCGCTGATCAAAAACCCACTATTAGAGAGATATCTATCTGATATGCTTTGGTTTACCCCTGTGGCAGGTTTTAAAAACATAATCGGTTGATTGACACTTGTATTATATTTGTAACGATTATTTTATTGGGGAGGGAATAGTTTAATAGCGATTTAAGTGAAGGTTGATGAGAACAAACGCTGCAGTATTGGGTAGGTACTCGAAATCTTAATTTAATTTAGTCCAATTAGTCAAGGGAGATTTTGTCATGTCATTTGTCATTCTTTACTCCTCCCTTCCTCCTTGCTTAGGTTCGTGTTGGTATATATTATGATAAAAAAAACAGGCTCCGTGCATTAATTAATATCTACTTCAGAGGCGGCTTTGAGATGTTGATGTATAATTTAAAAGTGCGAATAAAAGACAAATGTATAAAGTGTGTCTGTGGAGCGATCCCTCCGTGCAAGCTCACGAGCTGATTGTATGTGTCGAGGGTCTGGCCTAGGTATTAAAGTACGTGAAAATACCCTTTATGAAGAATGGCGGCACAGCATAAAGAGTGTCAAGTACCCACTTGCGAGGCCCCGAGGCAAAAGAGCCGGAGGCCCGTTTTAAAGGCGCCGCGTTAGGGGAGACGCTCACAAGGGGATTTTGTCGCGCTCTTAATGGGTTGTTTGAGCGAAAAATATTAATGGTGAAAATTATTAATTACTTAAGTTTTTGTGGTTATATTGGAGGGTAATAAATAAAGTACAGCAGCCAATATACGTTTTATTAAAACGTCACGGATAATTATGGTTTACGGTATGATTTATCACCTTATAATAATTAATGAGATTTTACTTTTCACTTAGCACTAACTTGGTCTCCGGGTGATGTGTAAAAATAAAAACCAAATTCACCAAGGCCTTTAAATATTTGGTGTCTAATCTACAACCGTAGTTCAAAAGATAACTCCTTCAAACTCCTTCTTATAATAAAATCATAAATAATTCTCATCTTACGCGGATTTTTTCATACATTTTTGTCATAAAAATAACAAAACTAATTTAATAATATAAATTTCATACCTAATATTTTCTGAGTAAAGTCGACATTTGCATATCTGTTATGTCTCAATCATAACAGGCATCCGTGGGAAATATTATATCGTATAAATACATGTGTGTTGCTTAATCGGAAGTTCCTATAAACAACTGTTGGTAATGGAAGAATTATCAAAATTTTCAAAATTTAAACATGGTAAAGTAAAATTTAGCCTCTTTTAAGGGCGATATAACTGATATAAATGACAACCAAACAATACATTACCCTTTCCTATGCTTCTCATCCGACAGATTTTGCTGCCAGCTACATACATCTACGTATAAAAATAACAGTTTTATATTTTTTGCATTTTTAATATTCTGATAGATCCATTGCCTGATGTGGTTGTTGAAGAATTTGATAACCGACTACTTAGTATTCATAACGAAAATCCTCATAAAACATCTAAAATATACAATAAAAAATATCGGCAACCTTTACTGATAACACAATTACACAAATCGATGGGGAATAATTTAGTTTAACTACAGAAAAAATATATTTTTCGATTTTATCTTTAATTTATGGTTGTCAGAATAAATAGACAAACAAATAAAAAAAAATAAAGGTAAACCATCATAAAAAAATCAAATCGCAGAAAATAATTAATCAATTTTAAATTTAGCCTTTCAAATCCGGGATACTCATGTAAAAACTGTAGAATAAAAAATTCGTTCACACTCCATAAAAACTGGTCAAAAAAAATATTTCCGAAAAAAACTTTGATTAGGTATGTTTTTAAAAAGCTAGCATAATCTTGAGCGGATTTCAGTTAGACAGATAGACGAGGAATAAGCGGATGACTAAACAAAAGTGGGATTAAAGGGGTGTTTCTTGTACAGTAGGACGTGGTGGGGTGCGCCCTAATGAGCCTCTTCTAGACTGGAGGCAAGACAAGTACCAACAGGGCGCGGCTTTGACAGAAACTTGGACCGCTGCGCTGCAGAGGCGTATTGGATGGAGCCAATTTACGGAGAAGGTGGAGGTCGCTTTGAGAAACCTCATTATAATTTATAATCTTAAAAATAATTCAATGGAGTTCCAACTAAGAAATTGCACATTCTCTGAAGTAATAATAATAACAAAATAACACTTTTCTATACAAAGGTGTCAGTATAGCCGGCGTAACATAGCCAATATAAAGTATTTTAGCCAATAAGGATTTTTGTTTACTTATAGGTATAGTATTTTTTTAGTAATAAACAGCTTGTGTGGTTGTGTGAAAGAAATTGCTATGGTTATGATATTTTAAACCACTTTTTAACATACTTCGTATGAAACCAACTATTTTATACGCTAAATAAGTGTTTTTTCAAGGGGTGAATTGTCAAATTTGAACTACTGCGGCTTTTAGAACGTCTTCTAATGTTGTTTCAAACACTGGTATAGTGTGATAATTTTACATTAAAAAGTTCGCCATTTAGATATCTGCACAAATTTGTCTTCTTCTCCCTAGCTTGCTCCCAATAGCTGCACAAATTTGTCGAATCCTTCCATCATGGGACAATCAACAATTAATATGTTGGCAGCAAGCTGCAGGATTTAAACCTGCATCCCCAATGAAAAAAAAATATGTATGTAGGTACATTTCTTTTATAATTGTGAAAAATAAATAGCATGGTCAAAATATAAATAAAATCAATTAATAATACGTTTGATTCCGACCGAATGTATGGAAAATTTACCTAAACATTTTCACCCACAAATTTCAACTGATTATAATATTTCACTCATTTATCAGTAAAAAATAACATGAGAAATGTACACTAGGCGTAAATATTTTAACACATTATTATTCTGTAAACAAATTGGTATAAAGGTTACATACCACACGCAGTCAAAGATTCATGGCACGTAAAAAACACCTAAGGAAAGATTTAACGTATTTCGCAATAACTGAATAGAACTGAACCTTGGATTTTATGAATACTCAAAAAAATGTTAGCTAAGTAGAAACGAACGAATGGTTAATTTACTTTTCTATGATTTAAAAGGAATAAGTCTTTTCAAAGGAGTGTTTGAAAATTATGTAAAAAAATAATAATAATTAGAGATTCTCATAATCCTGTAACATAGCTTAGTCAGCACGACTTTTAAAAAGAAAATAAAGAGATCCAATACTTTCATCTTTTTTTCGAGTTTGGGATGGAGTGGGGCGGGGACGGGGCCACTTCAACATTTTTTCGAGATAATTTTAATTCCCTCTCATTACTTTGTCACGCCACAGATTCGAGCTGGTAGCAACTTGATGAAGAAATACTGCTTATTAAAGCATCTTTGTGCCGCAGACACACTTAAAATTACACCACGATCCTTTTCACGAAGAAGCTTAACTTCATACACCCGAAAAAGAGAAGACAGATCAAAGAGATTCCTGTAATTAACGTCTTTCGGAAAATACATCTTGTGTCACTGACTATTACAAAAGAAAATACACTTCACGATACTTAACCGAGGACCACAATTTTTTAAAATGAAAAAAAAAACGGACTTGTAAATATCTATCTTGCTACTCATGGGATGATAAAAAAAGTATTATTCTTCACTCCTATTATACTTTAAGCATGTTTGTTTGTATTTGAATAACTTTATTTTTCAATACAGCTTTAAGTACTTATATTACACTAACTTTCCCGACAGACGTTGTCCTGTAAGTTGTCCTTACTATGAATATTGATGCCAAATTTGTAATTTATACAAAAATACGTTTTAAATATATTGTTTGAATCTTAAAAAAAATATGTCTGAAAGCTTAAGAGGAATTCTATAAAAAATCTGCGTACCATTATTTTGAACTCAATGGTTGTCAAGTAGGTAAATAAAAATTGTGTTGTTATCAATTTTTCACAGATGGCGTTGTTGTCAGTAAATCCGTTCCATACTAACATTAATACTATATTTTATATTATTTGCTATCCATTTTTCAAATTTTTGAAAGTTATCCTGTTATCCGGAGCGGAGAAGAATCCAATAAACCAAGCATCAATAAAATCTGTTCATAAGTTATAATAATCAACATTACAAAATATGTAAATTACAAGTAAAAAATGCTGTTGTTTCGGGCGGATGTTTGGGTTCGATCCTATATGTAGGTACCGACCATATTACTCTTTCACGACACAAGCTTTAAGTAGCTTACCATGATAGAGTAAAAGTGTATTTGTGTTCACTTTGATTTAGCACATAGTCATTTTTCTAAAAAAAAGAACCATGCAACGCTATATTTATCACTGACCTTTATGGCCTTAGAGTGTCGAGACATGGGCGTCTTTAATTTCGCCATGTGTTGCTGTATATTTCACGTGAGCGTGAATAAACAAAAAAATATAACCGTAATTAACTTTTATTGCGAAAAAAATTCAGTGACTCATCAGACACTGTAGCTAAATTATGACAAAACCACATTTTGCCGAATCAGCTAGTAGGATAGAAAAGAGGAATTGAAAGCAATTGGCTTCTTAAAGTTGTATCAATTGGTATAAAACATTCCCTCAAAAAAAAAAAAAACAAACCAGTGATACCATTACTAAGCAGGGTAGTGTATATCGGGGAAGCCCGTATAAGGGGTAGTTGTGTAAGTAAACAAGTCGGCATACAGCGCCCGCAACACAACCTTCCTGATAGCATCGAGGGGACGCGACTCTAAACACGAGAGATAATGTTTAATTAATATACCTATAATTATACAGAAATAAATAAAACCTGAACCGACAAATTAAGTAAATACTCTTAGGAGATTAGTATCGTATTTAAACAACAAGCTGGAAATACTTTCTTTTTATTATCTTATAACATAATAATTCAGTGAAATTTGGTTTAAATAGGGTCTATTCTTTCAACAGTGTATAGAATAAGAAAACATAGATCACGTCATGTGATGTGTTTACTACTACACCGCCATCTCTTAGATTTTTTTAAAAGTAAAGCAATTATAGAGGAATTGTTTTGATTTAAAACTTATGACCCATCGAACTTCATCCAGCATCCAAATCAACGATATTACTATAATCAAACGCAATAAATTATGAGCTAAAAATTAAGGCTTTTATGTCATAAATTTCATTTTATGAGTTTTTTGATTGGGTTAGGTCGAAGGTCGACGGGCATGACAGCTAGTGTTGAATAATTATTTAAACAGCACCCATATCAAAACGAAGAGAAAAGAAAATATCTATGTTTTCTCTTTCTGCTGATGCCTGTGTTTTTCTTTTTTATAATTTTGTGAGTCAAAAATATTATTTTTTGAATTATATAGATTCGACTTCGATAAACATAAGTACTAAATTCATTATTTTTGTGACTTGTTTCTATTTAATTGGAAGTCATGATTGCAGGTTTAAGGCAATTCAGGTACCTACTTTGATATTTATTTATCATCATTGTTTTATGTTTTTGGTGTGTTAATTGCCAATGGTTCACCCATTACGCACAAATAATAATTATCGTGCGGGGTGCCTACCCAGCCTTCTTACCGTACATATTGGTATGTGTGAGTGGTGCGATGCGTATGTCGGCGTGCCTCGTTGTGTTTCTTACGTACCTAGACATTTGACATAGATGATATTACATAGATGTGAATTTTACATGTTTTGTTATTATATTTTAATGGCCTATGGCCGTGGCCGTGTATGACTGTAAATAAATAAATAACGAAAACCTGGAGTAACAATTATGGTCTGTTTTCTTACGGTACTATTATACTATTATAAACAGCGGTGAGTACCTACCGTTTAGAACATTGTCAATATTGTTACCGTAGTAACTAAAAACATTGTCATATATTTTGAAAGACTGCCGTGTTGTCAGATGACGGACCACTCTCTAGGAACCCAGAGCATTAGTAGCACTAGTTGTGTTATTTTTGAAAATTGACTAAATATTATGGAGTAGGCACTCTCCTATAATAAAAAAAAAACTGTCTTCAATTAGTATACATTAGAAAAATAGCTCAGCGATTAAACATGTCTTTATTATCTATGATTTAATTATATTTTTTGACGGTTACCGAATATCACACACAATGTTATGGGATTTTTTTTATTTAAGATAAAATGTTTAATGTTTATCTTAAAACGATTGTTTAATTTTATCTAAATTATATGTAGTCTGAACACCAATATAAAAAATGTAACAGTAAGTACAAATAAAAGAATCTACATTATTTTTATTGATAATAATTAGAAATTTTACTAAAAATCGCACTCGTACGTAATATGTAAATTGTAGAATGAACATATAAGTAACAACTCAGCTAGTATGTAGAATGTACATTTAAGTTACAACTCACGTACATATGTAGAATGAACATATAAGTAACAACTCAGCTAGTATGTAGAATGTACATTTAAGTTACAATTCACGTACATATGTAGAATGAACATATAAGTAACAACTCAGCTACTATGTAGAATGTACATTTAAGTTACAACTTACGTAGGTACATATGTAGAATGAAGGGAAAAAAGCGATGCTTACCGTGATACCAAGTGCCTGCTGCGGAGTGTTCGTGGTGCTTACCTCTCCTACCTGTTACAATAAAACAAAATAAAAAGCAAAATTAATAAGAAAAATAATAATAATAACAACAGAAAAAAAGCAACAGAAAACTAGTCATCATGTACTGAATAGAACATAATTATATTTCGCTTTAAGTACGAACGTTTCACGTTGCAAGGGGTAGTTGTGTGTTGTTTCAGAATGGAAATTCTTGCCAACTCATCCCTCCACCGCGTCGATTATTTTTTTCAACACGACCACAATACGAGAGGGGTAGTATGAATTCGTTAAGGGTACGATTTTTTTTATTCAATTTTATGTATTTACTTATCACGTTACACGTTATAATAGAGCTCCACATTGTTCCTACAAGGTTCTAAGAGTATTTTTATAAATTCGTCTAATGTTGGCCTTGATACTATCGATTTTATAAAAATGGAAAGTATCAACAAAATGTTCCAGTATAATAAATTATTGGTTAAATTGATTGTTATACAATTCAAAGACTCATGAAACCAAAAATTTCACACATCGAACTAACATGGCGTTAAAGGCTAACCTATTTAACTAAACATGAAAAAAAAATGAAACAGACGAATGATCTCTTAAAAAATCTTACGTACGAGTAGGTAGATGATATATGCATTCATACACCAACAGTAGTTATAAACAAATTAATATCGTATCTCTCTAGTTGGTAGTCCATTAAGGGGTAAGGAGGCAACAACAGCTCTCCATTGCGCTCGATCTTGCGCATAATCAATGACCTTCTCCATCAACGTATCCAAATCCCTCAGATCTGATTTCAAGTAACGGAATACAATATAAGAGAAACACAGTACCTTTTTACACGTGTCTGTTAGTGGTGATAAAACTTAGGTATTTTATATATTGTGTATTTTTTATATAGTGGTGATAAAACTTAGGTATTTTATATATTGACCGTGAGGTTGACCACCTCACGTCCTTAAACCACTCACAATGAGCCTCGGACGCCTTCAAGCGCAATGGAGAGCTCTTGATGCCTACCTATGGATATGAGGTGATTCGCGGCGGGCTTGATTTGTCCGGGGCCGGCTTTTTGGTTTGGTGCTTCGTTCGAGCTAAGAGGTCGGTTTCGTGCGGCTGGGTTTGCTGCGTGTGAGTCTCCTCCGGGCTGGCTTGCGGTGTGCGGGGGGCCTTAAAGGGAGAATGTGTATGTGTGTGTATTTTATATATTACCCTGGTCCAATGAATGATCAATCTAAATGAAAAACTACATAGAAACTCAGCCACTAATACGAAACAATTGAAGAAAGATTCATCAAATTATCAAACAGAAAGAAATAACAATTTTCATACATTTTATAAAAATAAATAAAGAAACATAACTTTCAGTATATACATTTACGAATATCTTTATGAGACTAATGAGTTTGAAGAGAGGTAGTCATTCTTAGAAGAAGATATAGCTTTATAAAATCTTATTATGGTAACAACGCAACGGCTTCGATAGCAAATAAGCTGCTGTATCTGACATTTTAATCCCTGTTGGTCTTACAGCAGACTTTTTCCACCACATTAAGCTAATTATACACTCGATATAAATAATCATCGGACTTCAACTATACTAATACATCACACGCAGCCTCATTACAACGATAGGGTGTATTCCAATCACAATTGATTACAAATGCAATAGGATTGTTACGTTTGTAATCACAATTGATTACAAATGCAACAGGACTGTTACATTTGTAAATAAACCAGCATACGCTAAATAAATATTAGGTGGCATCCACGTGACGAGGATTCACAATAATAACAATGGGTAATTATTAATTTTTGATTTTGTAGTTTCATGTAGCCCTTATTATGGCAAAATAGAGAAGGAGATATCAACGGGAGTCGCTTTGGAAGGATCCACTTTAAACTCTTCATCTTTGCCCTGACCTTTCGAAAAATAATTAAAAGTGGATCCTGCCAAAGTGACTCTTAACGAGCTGTGAGAACTCTTTTGTATATGGATACGAGGGACTCTTGCCGTAAAACCCTGGGAATTATCACGCTCGCAGGAACGTATATTCAGGAGTGACTCTTTTTTGCCAAAAATAACCTGCCAAACATGGCACTGAACTCCGATTACCATCAATACAGCACACGCCATGGGGGTAGGATTCGGCCCGTTAAACACAGATTGTCAAGGGTTTCCAAGAGTTTTGTTTGCCGCAGTATCAGACTGTACAACAAACTACCACTTTGTGTAAAAGTGCTGGAGGGAAAGGCCTGTCGGGGAGCGGTCAGGGAGTATCTCGTCGCAAACTCTTTTTATTCTTTTGACGAGATTAGATCATCCCTCTATTATTGTATTTAATTACTATTTTATGCTTAGTGGAGCAAAGTAGTTGAGTGGGTCGTGGTAATAGTTTGGAATGTTATCTGGGCTTCATCTAGGACTGGGTCCATGTTGATATTCTCCCACGGGAGTGTCTCCCCTTGGTGATTTTTATATTATACTAAACGATATGCTGATTGGCCCTTTACACTTATCAGCTTTGATCTACCATGTCATTTTTAGAAAATTTTGTCATCTTCATTTTCTGTTATCTTGAAGTGCAGTTTTATGTACCTGATATGTAATTTTTTCATGCCCAAATATTGAAATACATTGTACTTAATTGCTGTAATTATTTTGACCCCATTGGGAAATAAATTATTATTATTACTGATACCAGGAATTTATTGAGATCGAGTAACTTTTCAGTTAAAACCAAATGTCATCTACTCAATGCGTGTGTGACTTCTGATAAACTTAATTGCCAAATAGACGGTTAAATTTTGTGCCCATTGAAACCGACCGATCACGAGCATTGCAACCTCCTGTGAAAACGGTTGAATCATACGCTAAATAAAAAAAAATCCTGAGTCCTACGAATGTCTTCAGAATTCGCTGAACGTATTTATTCCATTGTAGACACCAGGTGAAAATGCTGAGGTATCGCTGTCAAAAGACTGAGCGTGTAAGGGGACGTCGGCGTTGATCCGCCTACGTGAATACTATTTAGACAGTGTAGACGCCTACCCCTTAATTTAGATGTCTGGCCATGTTTGAAATTCAGTCAAATACCTATAAAATTATTACCAAAATAGTTTAGTAAAGATGGTTCTAATTCTATGAATACTTATAGTAGGGAGATGATGTGGTGTAATCTAGAAATATAAATTCGATACATGAATCGACAAGTAGGTCTCAAGTAGTAAGCAAATCTTTTAATTGAGAAAAAATTATTAAACGGATAAGAATCTAAAACAGTAGTACAGACAAATTATGCGGTAAGTAGGCACCATCATACTGCTGTTCAAAATTGGAATATTTCCATAGGTAAGAACTATTTAGAAATATAATTCGAGCGGCATGCGTACGATTTTGCATAATTTGGATAAAAAATATATTGATCGAAAAATATATAAAAAAAAATACAATTGCAGTTGAATTCATTGAAATGTTATCATCACAATAATTGAATTAGAAAATTCGGTAGGTGGTCGCTTGCACAAAGTTTTATTGCGATACAAAAAAAAAACTTGCGATAGTTAGACAAGCGGACAACAAAATGCAAAGGGCAGTGCACAAATGCTTTGTTTAATTACACTCACTACATCAGTGGAATTTTCCAATTTCCACTTTGATTTCGGACGGAACGTTTCCATTGTAGCGGATTTCACGGATTCATTTAGTTTTTGCGATACGGTTCGTTCATTCATAAATAATGTCGCTTAATTGTTTAATTTTAATACACAGTTCCGGATTTTACATATATAACTATTCCGGGAACTGATCAAATGTATTTTACAATCGAGTTGCCTTCCACTCAAACCTTCCAATCTAGCTACATACACACCTCATTTCATTACCGTTGTATTATGGGCATACTTCTAGGTCGATTGTGCTGTGGTTTTCTGTCAATAATTTAATTGCAAAAAGGCTGTTGGCGCATTGTTAGTGTATATATTTTGTTTAACAAATATTTTAACAAAATGCATAACAATGTTCAGGCAGATGAACAACGCAACAAAACGGTCATGTTTTTATGCGAAAAACGGTTGAAAATAGATAAGAGGGTTTTTAGAAAACCTTTAATTTTTCATTTAATTCATGGCTTAAGAGGATTTAAATATGATGTTTAAATGATCTGATAACTAAACTTCTAAACATCAGAAGACGATCGTAAGCCCTTAGTGGTTCTGATATGTTAAAATTTTACCTTTGAAAAATCGCACAATTATAATTAATTTAATGATTGCATCACATAGTTTTGTTGGTTCCATAATTTAATCAAGACAGGCTATGTCTCTATATTACCAACCTTACTGTTAAATATACTGTCCTTTTCTTTTTAGTAATTCCATTTATTTTACTGGACAATTATATTTATTTTGGGTTCGTACAAACATAGTGGCTAAATTGGTCTGCATTAGGTACTACACACCTGTTTTAACTTGTGAAGTCTGATACCTTACATCGAGTAGATACTTTTATGGTACCAGTCATTTATATTTGAATTAAGTTCATTCTAAGTCAGATTTCTGTTTGCCTGATATAAAGAAAAAAATAATTGACAAAACACGTATAAAAAAGTTGTAACATTCATTTGAAAAAAAAGACATGAAAAACATTCGACTTACGACAAAAATACATAATTTAAGTACACGACAAAAAGCACGCACACGTGAACATAATATGTCGTTATTCAGAAAGTGTCGCTCCATGAAGCCCTTTAGATATGTTCACAGACACGTTCAGCAGCAAAATAAAAATTCAACGAAGCCAGGGCGCTAATGAACCGTCACCAGCACTGCACATCACGTGATAATGACTCCCTATGTACGACCCACGCGGCGTGCGTATTTAAATATAGCCGACCACATCCAAAATGTTATTCCCGCTTCCGAATTTTCGTTTACATAATTATTATTTCAAACGGACACAACTTTAATCAAAAAGCGTAAACCTGCAAATTTGTAATTCAGGCGGGATTATTTAAATAATGTTTACAAACCTCTCCGCATGGCGTGGCTGTTGCATTACCTTTCGTCACGTTGGTAGTAGGTAAGTGGCGAAAAGGTGTCTACACATACATGACACACAGTGCGAAATTTTCATTCGAAATTTGAAATTATGTCTGATCTGAATTATACAGATACGAAAGTATAAAGAACCGATTTTAAAGATGTAGTTTGACTGGAGAACATTCACATACAATGGATAGGCAAGTTAAGTAAACTAAAGTTTTGTAAAACAGAGTTGTTGGATATTTGCTGATATACATCAAGATACAAAAGATGTCCTTCACTGTTTGATGAGAAAAAACACAAGGGCACTATTTACATGAGTAAAACATATACCTAACTTGAAAATAATGGTTGTCATTAAGCATTAACCAAAATTATATAAAAAAAACAGTTTCTCTGTTCTAAAACCTGGGTATCGACAGATTTTCTAAAAAAATGCTATTATAGAAAAAATATTTAAAGAAACATAAATATGTACTTGTATATACTTTATTGAAATATGGCATTATGTATCTATTCTTTTGAGTGATCTGAAGAAAATAATGATGAGAAAATAAAGAAAATAAAATAAAATTTTTGTAAACCAGTAAACTGGAAAACGCGTTGATTAATGTTGAATTCATTCTGTTAAACAATTTTTTGTCAAGTAGATGTTATTATTAAGAAGATTTTAAATTTGTTTAAAACGAAAATTGTGAGTATTGTTTGTCAGATGTTATTAGGCTACAAAAATAGTTTATAATTTAAAAAAAAAAGGATATTAAATTTCATCTCATTTATCAATCACAATTAAAAATAAACGTCATTTAAAACTTCTAAAACAATGTGTCAGTATAGCCGGCGGCGAATTTATTATTCTTGAGACAATTTTTGTAGTCAACTAATCTCATCTAATTTAAGACAGGATGCTAAGGCATAATATAAATAGAAATATATCAGCTAAAAAAGATAAAGGATAAAAATTACTCGAGGAATTGATTTTTTTATGTCTTCTTTCGAATGAGTTAGTCCTTAAGTAAGTATTATCTCGTATTATTGAGTCACAAATCGATTCATAGTAAATACGATTATTAAACCTCTCATATTCTTAGTTCAAGAGAAGGCTTTTAAATATAAGTTTTGTTTGATCCCGTTTTAATGAGGATTCCGTAAAGGTATTACGCTCTCTCGAGTGTGTTTATCTCTCTTAATAAAATAAAGAAATGTTTTACCTTCTAGGAAATATTTCTCATCGAGAGCGAGGCGATCAACATTCCCTCAGGATTGCATTTACGGAAGGTCATTAATTAATTTTTATATATTGGTTAGGAATTCCTCGGAGAATCACTCCATCAATTTATTTAAACATTTATATCGAGTTAGGTATATCCGAGAAGTGAGAAAAATATTATTCCCGGTAATTGATATAATTAGAATATTTTTATTAACTTTACTTATTACGACGACTAAACACCAAACGAACAAAGAGCTGGAGCTAGAAATAGATCATACTTTTTTTATCGTTGATATTATACACTATGAAAACAATAACGAGCAAGAACCAATTAAATGGCGATGATAGATTACGCGCTCTAGAGTTTGGTTCTTTCTCGTTGTTGTTTTCTTGGTGTCCATATTAACAATCAAGAAAATATAATCTATTTCCAAATCTGGTTCTATGTTCGTTTGGTGTAAACGCATATTCACAAATTTATGTTCAGTTCCTTTGAAGCAAAGCTGAGAGAATTGGACACGGTGTGGGAGGTCATCGAGACTGCGCGAAATTAAGAGCCAAATAATACGATGAAAACTGTTGAAAATATCAACGAAATATTCAACATAGTTTATGATTTCTATGTAACGTAATTGTAAAGTAAGACTAAAGATACTCGTATGTTTTCTCTACGGTTCTATATGATATCACATTGTTAATGGCGAGACGCATGTAAGTTCATCGTATTAAAAATCGAATAAAGTAGATATTTAATATAACCATTTTGTGTATTATAAAGTAAAAAATCAAAACATGTCAACAAAAACACCGTTGTATTTCAATTTTATTATACCTACAAAATCTTAGATGTCTACTGTTTAAGAACAATATCGGTTTTCTATGGTTTTTATGAACAGTACAATCCAAGAAGAATTTTGTTAAGCTGCATTTATACCAAACGAAAAAAGATCCAGGACTTGAAAATAGAGTATATTATTTTCCTAATCGTTGATATGATCATCAAGGAAATAATAACCAGAAAGAACTGTTATCGCCTACTCATTCGAGCATAAGTTGATGTTTACAAATGATATCCAGTATCAACGATTAGGAAAATATACCTACTCTATTTTCAAGCTCTGGGTTTTTTTCGTTTGGTATAAATGCACCTTAATATTTAAGCACCTTAACCGACCTCGGTAGCCTAGTTGTACTGGCGTGGACGTCAGATTCGAGGTCCCGGCATCGATTCCCGGTCGGGTCAGAGTTTTTTCACTTGAAATTTCTACCCGGGGTTGGCCTGTCTCAGTTTGGACGGGACCGGTCGACTGGAAAAAAATGCCTCAGGCAATAAGTTCCGCCGGCTATACTGACACCTTTGTATAGAAAAGTGTTATATCATTATTATTTAGATTCGTTATTTATTTTTATGAAGATTATTTTGTAATAAAATTTAACGTTGTAAATTTAAGTGTTTCCTGAAATCCTAGACTTAAGAAAATACAACGGTTATTGAAATAACTTACCTGGGTAATAAATGGCTTCCTTCTTGACGACGTAGTTGGCTTGTGGTATTCTCAGTTCACACACAAACTCAGTGGGAGACGGAAGCATTTCATCCCTTAAGAGGACCCACGATACGGCGTCGAAGCGCCCCCCTGAGGGTGTTATTGATGTTGATATACCGTCTAAACGACCACTGAAAACAAAGGAAAATTACATGTGTTAGAATAATATGATTATGAGTAAGCGCGGTTCATTTGTACAATAAATTCACCCCTTTTAGATTATGCCGCGAGTCTGAGTGACTATACGTTATTATTTCGTGAAATAAATAACCTAAATACAACGATATTCATCATGCGCACCTTTCTCGGGTATGTAGAGAGGATCCACCAACCAACACAACTTGTAAGTAATGTTGCGTATCTTTACTATCTACAACAAAGACAATATTCCTTCAACCATATACAAAGTATTCAGTTATTCCTCAGTTCACAATTTTGTCATAAAATAGTAAGTATTTTTATTTTTTTAAACTAATATTGAGATTGAAAATGACTAAAACCGCAAATCTCTCTGTTCTTCTCACAAATGATGACGAACAGTTAGATTTATTGGAGAGGAAAAGCTTACGCCGAATCTATGGGCCATAAGCAAAATGATCTAGATGGCTAATTCGATATAACAATAAATTGCACGAATGTTATGGTGATTAGTTAAGATGATTATTATTAATTTTTACTTTACACTATAATGTTTTTTACTAGTTTAATTAGTACTTGCATATTTAATTGGCTGGTTTCATGAATTAACTTGAAGTAGTACTGCCCCAGAACAGACGTGCGTTGTCTACAAAGGTTCTGAAAATCTAGGGGCAAATCGTCAGTGTAATGATATAATAAAATAATTTTTCACCCCTTCGTGACCAGTAGTTAGCAATCTTCTATAGAAACAACTACAAAGAAGAATTATTACACCAATTATGAGTTTAAATTGGAGGTTGCTCGCCCCGGCTCATACAAACTGATACTCTACCACTCTATTCCTTATAATTATTATAAGACTGCAAATATTAGTCTAGAGAGACCAACTTTAATTGGACCTGAACTAAGAAATAATAATAGACACCATATAAAACTACTGTTGGATTAACATGAAAAATGTTACAATACATACATTGCATGAAACAGGGAGTAAATTCAGATTATTATGAAACATCTAGCAAATGTTATCATGTCAAAAAAACGCCATAATAAAAATATTTTTTTGTTGCAATAATTAAATATATCTACTAGGATACTGATTATTTTCATGACAGGTTCTTTAATAGTAGAATTGTATTATAAATAATCGGTGGTGGTTGATACCCTTACCGAAGGTTTTCATCTCAGGTGGCGGCCATCTTTCTCTTTCACAACACAACCTTTGCTTTCTGAGTAATAAAACGTCAAGAGTGTATTTGAGTTCACTTTGAGTGAGCCTAGATACATTAAAAAAATCGATTTTTAAGGCAGGTATTGTATTCTTAAGACTTTAAGTATAGTGAGAAATTTCAATACCAATAAACCTCAAATAATAATGGAATGTTGAAATTAATGTTGTGGGTTCAATCCCGGGTACCGATCATCTTCCTCTTTCACGACAAAAGCTTTAAGTAACTTACTGTGAAAAAGTCAAAGAGTGTGTCTGTGTTCACTTTGAGTGAGTGAAACATTTACCTATTCAACTTGTACCGAATAAAACAATCGCGCCATTTTCGTATCTATACCTTGGAAGAGAAGTCTAAATAACCGTATAAGTATGGTGAATGTTTAGAACTCATAAAAAAACAAAAGAATCTGTTTGGCATAGATTTAGTAAAAGATGTGTGTGTTACCTGTCTGGTGTGGTAATGGTGATGTTGGGTCTGGGGAACATGCCGTCCGCCGAGCACATCACCTTCACGGAGTCCTCCTGCTGCTTGTCTTGTATTAATCTGAAGTTTCTTTCTGGAACTGGAACAAAGATATGCCGCTTTATTTACTGTTAAAGTCATGTTAATTTCATATCTATACACATGTGCGTATGGTTGATAAGAGCGAATGCACAGCTTTTGAATGCATGTTTATTCTAGAAAAAACATGTTACAAAAAAAGAAAATCGCGCGCGACGCACCGCATGAGATGGATGATAAAATGTTCTGCGTCGAATCTATGAAGACTTGATGGTGATTGATAGTTGTGCGGCATTATACGATGCGGCAGGTTGCTACTGGGTGACGACATCATGGAGAAACGCTATTGGTGGATGACGTCGTCATACGAATCAAGGCCGCTAAACACATATGTATTTGTCATAAGCAAGACATCTATCGACCCCAATCGACCCTATATTGAAGCTTTTCTACGGGTTCCAAAGTAGTACGAATAATCCACCAAACCAGAGTTTCTGAGACAGATTTTTGACAAAAAGACATCTCTACTCGGGTTTGGAATCCTATCTCGGATTGGACGGGACCGATTAACTAGTAGAGAAACTTCACGTAAAATATGGTTCATTTTATTCGAATATTCAGAGCATATTATATTAATCACATAAGTCTTAAGCTTTTATACTTTACTAATATGATTTATGCTCAATCACAAACTATTCAAACATGTGACACACTATATTTTATTACATACGATGCATTACTAGCTAATGTATGCCTTAGTTAATTCTCACAATTAATATTATAATGCTACTCGGACATATCCTACTTCTAAATGGGATCTATTAATAATTATGATTCGACCACACTAACAGTTCTCTGAAATATACATTCCAGGTTCGTTGAGTGATATTGTTTGAAAGTTTGACAACGCCATATGTGCAAAGGAAGGAACAAATATGATTAAATCAATTTGAACATGAAGGAGAATTGGTTAGTCGAACAGATACGGTGTACTTCTGTAGAGTTGTGTTTAGTGGGGAATGTAAGCCGTCCATGTTCTGTCAGAATTGTTGGATATGTTGTGAGTGCCGCTGTGTAGGTAAGATTCTATGACGTACATATTATTGAAGCGCATTTCCCTAGAAATAAGGACCAGATGGACTTAATTTTAGGGAACACAACATGTCGTTTACAGTAAATGCCCTTGAAATAGCATTAGAAGACGTTTAAGCTCATTAGTTCTAAGTGTTAAACCTTTATTTGCTTAAATTAAATTGAAAAATTTAAATTTTTACAATTTTATGACTAATTCCAATAACATATGTATACAATATATTTTCTAGGGTCCCTAGCAGGAATTCTAGCAGTTTGTTAGAAAGTTAATGTATTGAAAACATTTCTGACGTAAACGAAGCCTTAGACTACACGAAACATAACTAAAATATGACGAACTCATGAATATACTTAGCTCTTTTTAACTGGTACATACTTATTTGTTATAAAATTAACTGAATCAAATGTACATATAAGGCTCTCTCAGACTTATATTATGACGAGCCTTTATTTTGGGGATAGCTCGTAAATAAAAGCAGTTTTCCATGGAGCAATATTAAAACGCCTCATTGTGAATGATTGACACAGTGCGCGTGACATGAAAGGATCCCCCTTCAGAAATTCGTGGTAGACAGGAAAAGCGAAATTTCCATTATGAGGTTTGTACAAACGCTTATCTTCATGTTTATCTACACCACATGTACCGACGTCAACTAAAAATTATATCTTAGCACCAAAATAAACACAGTTAATTTAGCTGGCCTTTGTGGCGTATGAAGTTAGTTAGCTTCTTATAAACAGACATCATTTACTACATACATATATGCGTTTTCGTTATTTTGACAGTTTTTTCATGGCAACAATAATATCACTTACTTGAAAAAACGAAAAATATGGTTCATTTGGTTAGTATAAAACAGAACCCAAAAAAAATACAAGAAAAAACGAAATAGTTAAATAAGATTTAAAATTAAAATCATAAAAGTCGTAGTTTCTTCATATATCATTTCCAAATTTTAAATTGCTATCTTATCTCATGCTAATCTAAGATATCCTTTTTAACCTCATAGTGGCCAACATAAACGACGTCAAACCGATCACATTTTAAGCCGCCGAAACTCTACAATCGCTATATTCTTTGCGAGAAGTACAAAGCATTATAACATATTGTATTTTTATCTCTTTCACTGCTTGCAGTTAAGTGATTAAAGCGCAAAAGAGACAATGTAAGCTTGACGTTTAGTGTTATTAAGCGTAGCTTGGATGCCACAATAATCAAGATGATTACTGAAATAAAATATATTATGAACTGAGTAGAAAATTCAAATTTAAAAACTTTTGTAATATAAGTAAGTAATATTAAATATTGAATTTTTCTTTGTATAACGGCCGTTCAACTAGAGGTCTGCTCTTCTAGAAAACCATTGCAGCAAGTCTACAAAACAAAAGTACACGACGGTCGTTCTTTCAAAGCGCTGATACATTCTTAATTCAATTTGTGTTGTTAAGATTGATTCATTGCATTTTTTTATTGAACAATGAGAGTCGCAGAGGGGCTCGAAGAAGACATCAGATTCCTGGATGCGTAATATACGAGAATGGACGGGTTTCCGTACTGTGGAACAATAATTGTTCCGAGCAGCTCAGGACAGAGAAGGCTTCGCCGCAGTGATCGCCGACGTTGGGAATACCTGACATGGCACCAAAAGAAGAAGAATTATCGGTTTTTCCAGATGGATAAGATCCTTATCCATTTGGAAAATAAGTTTCACTTGCTACCTTCTGACACTTGGATATAGAAAAGAGTTGATTTATTTACAATACCGAATGACAGTTGGCCGAGGAGAGCGCTGTTCTTCCTCCCATCAGGGTCCCGGGGACGAGGAAGACCCTCTCATACTGCGTTCCGCTCCTTCGAAGCAGAGCTGAGGAATCTGGACATGGTGTGGGAGGAGGTCATTACGAGCGCAATGGAGAGCTCTTGTTGCCTCCCTATGCCCCTAAGTGAGGTCTTAAGGGAGTTTGGATTGGATTGGGTTGTGTATTAACCTTGTATAGGATTTAATAGAACACAAATTCAAAAATAGTTATTTACATTACTATCTGGGAAATGCAGAGATGGGGTGTGGGTGAAAATTAACTTAGGGGGTAGGTACTCTCAAGTCAAATAACATTATCGCGTAATCTAAATCTAAAGTCTAAAGAGATTCAAGTCTTTCAACCGGGCGGCATTGTGACACTAACTACTAAGTTAAACTTGACAGATTTAATTACAGCGATTTCAAGATAAAACAATACGAACGCTCCGTCTAGTGGGAGTTGCAGGAAATAGGCTTCACACACACCACGTGTAGTTTCATACTTGACAGCAGCCACCGGAAATTGAATTCGAAAAATGTTTACGAACATATTTTTTATTTCCGATCAATGTACTTTGATCGATGGAGAGAAACTTGAAAAAAAAAATACTTTACCAGAAATATTCAATTTTTTTTTATTGTTAATGCTTTTTTTAAAAGTAGAACTTTTCTTCTAGATCAATATATTGTTAAACATATATATGACTATTTTCAAAAAAATGTTTACTTCTATAACATCTGTAACCAACTCTGCAAAGTTTTCGATTCGTGTTATTTGAATCCATTTTGGTTAAGCCTTTTTTTTCAACCCGAACTACCTATTTTATTATTTGTCAACTATAGCTGTTAACGCAATTTTGCTCTAAGCTGCTCTGAATTTCTCTATATAGGATCTCAGCATTAAGAGTCACTCAAAGGACATCACATCACAAGAGTTTGTACAGTCTGTTTCGGGATAATCCAGGCTTCTAAAAGTCTTCACTCTAAATTAAGTTATCTAAAAGTAGTTTATTTATTTATTTTGTTGTGTACTGATTTTGTTTCATCTTCTTGTTCCTCTTTCTATAGATTCCGTGGATCTGTTTTTGCCGTCGTTTCAGTCTCTTGGGAGGACGACTGCCAACCGTCTCTTCATCGCTTTGATAGTTTTCCCGGGTGTTTTTTTTCCATCAGAATTACCTTTCTGTTCACCTGTTAATTCTAGTGTGTTTTTCGTTGACTTCTCCATTTGACTATGTCTTCCGTATTGCAAATGTTGTGATGGTGTTGTCCCTTATGCGATCACGCAGTGTGTTTCCGGTAATACATCTTAGTGTCTTCATTTCGGAGCTTCTCAGTCGGGACTTTGTTCTAGGAGTGTCTGCTCTGGTCTCTTTTCCATCCGTGGCTATGGTCGTACATAGATTTTATTTATAAGGACCCAATTATCTAAACGCATATGCTTCTTTCTCAATACAGCATTTATTAATATTACCTCTGTAAATTGACCAATGTAAAGAATACGAACTCGTACCTAAAACTTAAGTGGTAAGTACATCGGGTTTTGATGTTTAATTGCGAGTGTATATTTTATTTTTGTTCTTTTTTATGCGCTGTGGGTTTAATTTAATGACAGATGGCGATGAGTATAACTTCTGAAGCCTTCAAAATTTGAAATGTGTTAATTTTTTAGCTTTAATATGGCCATATTGTATGTACGTTTGTTTCTTTCCTTTTAAAGAACAAAAGTAACAGGGACTATGGACTTGTAAGTAATTTAAAATGAATAAAACTTTGATTACTTTTTCATCAGTAATATTTTGGTTTTATGACATCATTTGGTTGGAATATTACAGGACCTAATATAACAAAGATTACAAATTTATTGCAGTTGGAGCAGGAATTGAGGCACAAGGGGAGAGAAAGAGACTACAGTACTGTTTATGTGAGACAGAAGAACGAGGCCGAGCATATTTTTAAACTTCATAAAAATATAACGTCACGTTGGTTTTATTTCTGTTCGTAAAATATACTTTGTTAATTAAATTTTAAGTGAAATATTGCAAAATAGAACATTTGAACAATATTTGGACCATATGCTGACGATCTGCAGGATCTTCAAACTATACCAGACCGTTCAAACACTGATGGAGAGCAGTTCGGTCGGAGAACAGGAAAAATGTATCAAAGACTAAGCTAATAGTATTCAGCCACATAGAATGGCCTGATGTGAAACTCCAGAGAGTATCCAGTGAGCATGTAAAGAATGGTTAAATATTGTTACCGTGCGTCCTAACTGGAAAGGGTCGAGTTTCATATAGGTAGGTACTCAAACGCGGACGGATCGATCAAACTGAGAACATTGATAGATCGCTCATCGCAAGGTCGCGCGATCACATTTCAGTTAGAACAGGGCCTGATTCTTCTTCATAGGGTTTAAAAGTGGATTGTGATAAAAAAATGAGGCTTTTGAGATATGGATTCTGAGAATCTTGGGTGAATGTAGAAAATAATTTGGAGATCGTAAGTAGGGAAGATATTAATAGAAAATTCCTTATAACATCGAGATTCGTAAAAATTTTAATCTTGGCTACTCAAAAACAATAAGTCCGAACAATAACCATCCGAAGAAAGAAGTAATTGAATTTATTTAAAGTATTTTTATGAACTTTGTGGTACTTTTCCATAATGATAATAAAAAACACAACTTTGCAAAGTATCACTTTTATTTTTTATAAAAACCAAAATATTTTCAACCACAATGTGGCCATCTTCAGTGGTGATTTAAATTAAACTTTAATTTAATTAATAAAAAAGTTTAATTTAAATCACCACTGAAGATGGCCACATTGTGGTTGAAAATATTTTGGTTTTTATAAAAAATAAAAATAAAAGTGATACTTTGCAAAGTTGTGTTTTTTATTATTATCAAGAAGTAATTGATTTCTGAAACCGGATTCTGACAATAACAAAACACAGTAAGGTAGCAAACATTGAAGATTCAAATAAATATTGTGAAAAATTAGTTATGAATCGACAATCATATGAAATTATTAAATATTCATCTCGTCGACGATGTTTTCACAGCTAAAACTAAGTTATGATTGTGTAGATAAATCTCTGGCATACATTATATACGTGATTAGGAAGTCCCGACACCGTGGGGACAGGGATTTTGATGTAAACATGACGAATAGGATTGAATGCGTTGACAAGCCACCAAATTGTTTAATCTGTCTCGTGGAGCTGGTGACAGACCTTGTTGACAAGCGGAAATATGTCATTATTTATGTTAATCCACCATACGGTGGCAACTGTGCGATTATTTTACTATCTAAACGCTATTCTATAATTTTACGGAACTTTAAAGGTTATGGCGATAAATCAACGATGGAAATCTATATGCAGTTTATCATTTGGTTTATTTGCGGAACATTAGTTAAGTATCGGGTATTTAATATTTATTGTGTTGTTTAAATGTTTTTTTATTGTTGAAATGCTTTCGATAGTTTTTGTGGGCTATATTGTCGACGCTTTTCATTTTTGTATTATTCTTATAAAAGAAAATTTGTCGTTTATAAATAAATAAGTTGTGTGATTTTAACAAATCAGACAGTTTACTATAAAATGGATGTTTGTATTCGACAAAATTTAAGCACAAACATTTTCTATCATATTAGTCGTTTCTTTCTCTTTGATTATTCCTGATGCTGGTCGTTGTTCCTGCTGTTTTATCCTCTTGGGAAGCTGAGTGCTAACCGTCCCTCTAGCGTTTTAGGTGATCCAGAGGTCACCTTTTTTGTGGAACGTTGTTTCTGGCGATTCTTGCGGCTCCTGTGTCTTTCATTCTTGAAACATGGTCGTTCCAAAACCGTCTCCTCTGTCTTTCCCACCTAACAACGTCCTCGACTGCAAGCTGCAGCCGTATTAGAGAGATGATGTGGAAAAATGAATATATGAATATCCCCAGCAATGTCAGAATATCTAAAACATCCGTCCGTGATCGTATTCTGTATAGAAAACTGAGCCGACGCTGTCCGAACCAAGAACCACTTTAGTACGAGCAAGATGAAGATAATCAGAAATATCTCCGGAAAAACCCTTCGTGATAGAGTGACAATCATGGAAATCTGAAGGACCAATAATTAATCGGTTGTGTAAAATCTATGCCAGGATTTTCAGAGATGAAATTTAAATCGAACACAAAAACAAGGGTTGTTTTACAAAAAAAGAACGATTGTTAAAACAAATGATGGGATCCATGAAGATATGGTCTATTTTCACTCACGTTACATTCCAAAACATTTTAATTTATTGTTGGTTAATTAAATATTGCATAAACAAAAAACCAGTAATGAGTTTGCGACATTAATTTTTAATGGTAATAATACACTTAATGACATTTCAATTCAATATGAGTAGGGAAATTATAATAACAATAACTACAACAAACTCAATAAAATTCAAGCGCGTGGTTTTGACTTGTTATTGAATATAATTTAAGGTGGTGCTAGAAGCAGTGCGGTGTGGAAGTAAGTCGGCAATAGCACTCCTGTTAGCTTGGTTGTGTTCGAGTTCTGCTTCCCCTGTTTTCAACTGAACAAGTCTTGTAAGTGACAGAATATAGTACGGATACAACTTATACCCCTGAACCACGAATTATATCACCTTCACCATTCTGTTGGCTGTATTCAGCAGAGAAATTTAAAGGAAAAAGATAATAGAATACTTTATTCTTGATTATGACCTACTTGGATTGGACTAAAAACATATTTTTTGTTTTTTTTTTTGATGAATTGCTATTGAGCTTATTTTAATTACAAAGATATGTGCTTATAAGTCAAAGAGTTTAAGTAAAATCTAAGAACTACAAATATAAGTAAAGGTTTCATCTCTTTAAAAAGCAGAAAAATAACCTTTCTAATAGGTATAGAAGTTGGATTAAACGATTACCGACTCCCAGCTGCACTGACAATAAATAAAAATTTGAGTGAAAAAAGAAAACAAATAATTACGTTATCTACAAATAATTACATCTGCCGGTGCATAGGTGAATACTGTAATGCCGGCTGATGAAAGAAAAACCGAAAATAAATAAATAAATAAACTAAAAAAAATGGCGAAAATTATATATCTTATAGCTCGAGATCGGCTGAACAGATTTTTATGATGCTTGGTTTATTGGATTCTTTTCCGCTCCGGATAACAGAATAACTAATAGCACATCGAAAAAGGGATAGAAAGTAATACAAAATATTATATTAAAGTTAGTATGGAACAGATTTACTGACAACAACGGCATCTATGAAAAATTCTATAACAATAAAATTATTTTTTACCTGTCAACCACTGACATAAAAATACATATTGGTGCGCTGAATTTTATGTAATTTTTTTCGAACGTTCAGAAATAATTTTTTAACATTCCAAAATATTTTAAACTTATTTTCGTGTAAATCACCTACACATTTGAAATTAATATTCATAGAAAGGACTACAGGACAACGTCGACAGTCGGGAAAGCTAGTTATTTATAGTTAGTATGTTTTGAATTAAATATCAATGGGCCTTCGACCACCCTGCATCCCTGGTTTAGTGTCATCAGATCTACTTCTATTTTTTGCCATAAAATTAAAGTTAAGAAACAAGAAACTAAACAAATTGGTTAATTACGACAATTACATAGACAGAAAAAAAAATTACATAGACGTTTTTCGTGAAACAAATATGTGTTGTACCATTCTTCGTCATTTGGTTTTATTGTTGATTTCGAGATTACTCTTTACTTTGAAAATGTGCATCTGCTCAAATTGGCAGCCCCCGTCTGGTCTGACTTTGTGCCTTATACATTTGGCATAGACATAACTGTGGTGGTAGTATAGCAGTCCAAACCTATCTAGGCGATGATTGCATTCGAACGGAATGTGCACTTTAGCATATAATTTGGAACACGTGCTATATTAACGAATCACTAATGTAAAGAGAGATATCTGTTTGGAATACCAAGGTAGCAATCTGCATATACCTGCATACCAATTTATTTCGAGATATTGACGGATTCTGAAATTCACGTTCCATCTCAACGCAAGGTTGAGTTGAGTTATCATAATCGGTTGCCAGTAGTTACGCATAAAATGTATTGAATAAAACAATTTCAGAATAACTAAATGTCAAATCCCTCAATAAAAATTGGATACGACGCAACTCAATCGTTTGTTATTCATTTCAGAATAGCCGTCATTGGTCTGAATAAATTGTGGTTCGAATCGAATACTTATTGATCCCGAACACGTGATGTACAAATGACCATACGATAAATATGTAAATAATAAATAATAAAAATTGTACTTATTGTTTTAAATAGAAAAAATATTTGAAGTGACTGTAAGCCTAGCGGTTCAGTTAAATAAAAACAATAGATTAAATAAAAACGACAATCAAAATATAATTAAATAAGTAAAATAAAAACAATAAAATATAAAAGTGACAATTAAAAAATAATTAGGTATCCATAGTTTTCATTTTATTTCGCTGTTCTTCCTCCCATCAGGGTCCCGAAGACGAGGTAGACCCTCTCATACCGTGTTCCGCTCCCTTGAGGCAGAGCTGATGAGAGATAGAGGCAATGGCGTGGGAGGAGGTCATAAACATTGTGCGAGGTTAAGTGCAATGGAGAGCTATTGTTGCCTCCCTATGCTTCTAAATGGGGTATAAAGGGAGATTTGATTGAATTTTCATTTATTTTTCCAGTTTGATATAAAAAAATCAACAATTTCCCTACAAAATAGAAACCTACCTATCTTAAAAAATATTTTTTTAAGCGGAAAAAGAACACTTAGGTACTTATATCTAAAATAACACCGAATTTGGTAACCTAGGGGTAGAGGTAGAGGCTTTAAGAGGTCCCAGGTTCGATTCCCTGTCAGGTCAGAGTTTTTCAGTGTTTTTCAATTGAAATTTCTATTCAGGGTTTGTAAAAACTGCCTCAAGCAATTAATTTTGCCAGCCATACTGACACCTTTGTATAGATGAGTTTAAATTTATTTTTATATCAAATTAAAACCCCGTCAGATAAATTTTGCCAGCTTCATCGATTTCAAGATAAGCTATTGAATAAAATGAAGTGTAAAGAATAGCAACAGCTCATTTTTAACTACAAATTTTGAAAAAAAAAACAGAGTAACAGTTATTTGTCTCGTAGTTTACATACCAGTCTCACTTAGATAATTTTAAGTAGGTAGGTAGGTAACTACCTTTAACTAAATAATGCCTAGTAGATAAGGTATGTAGGTATCTACTCACGTTTCAGATACACACGCTAGCTGTATCACAATAACTTTTGTATTGTCTGTAGTTGAATAAAGCCCCATGCAGTGACGTAAAAATAAAACACAATGAACGTTTTAAAGGGAAAAGTCACTTACCAAAAACTGTCATATGTTTTGTTCTTTTGTCTTCAGCCATAAATGTCGACACCACACAAGTGTACTCCCCCGATAATTCTGTGCCGGGGTTCACGATGCGCAGAGCCCTGTGTGCCTTGTATGCGTCATCGGACACCCTGTATGACAAGTCCAGTTTACCTTTGAGTATTCCTAACTCTTGTGGTTTCTTTGTCGGTATCCATTGGTAAACCGGCTGCGTTTTATTTTTGAAGAACCATTTCACAACTAAACCGCTATTGTCTTCGGTCACATAATCACAATCTAACACCACTGAATCTTGTCCGCCTAGTTGAATTATTTCTGGTACTTTCATATCTATTATTTTGACACCATGTATTCCTGAAACAACCAATAAAAATCAATATTAATTATTTTATTTCTATAAAAAAATATCTTAGAACTAAATTATTTAGCGTACCTGGGAAGGTTTTGGCTCACATTCTTTTCGAACGTATCCGCCAACCGATTATGAAAATACTTTGACAAAACCAAGCAGGCTTTCTTCACGGAAAATCATGTTCTTACCATATACACAACATGAGATGTCTTCTACAACAGGCCAACGAGTTCAATAGCCTAAACGCGTGTTTTAATGGATTATGAGAAGGCCTTCGATAGCCCTCATACACCAACCTTATGGAGTGTGATAGACATATTCGAAGAATAATTGATTCTCAATGTGCAATGGAGAAGAAAAACATAACATGTGTTTGCATCACGTTTAGTAATATAAAATTTTGCTAGGATTGATTTTACATTCAACGATTAATACATTAAAAACCTGGTAAGACTCTATCATAGAAAATCAATCTGCTTGAAAAAAACATAAAAACTCACAAGGTTTCAGTTATGTGCTGATTTGGTAATAAAAAATTAAGATTCAGAACAGAAAAAGATTTAAGCAAGTAAAAATATAAAAGAGAGAGCGGGGCATTTAATTAAGATGTAATTTAAATCGAGATGTTCGAATAATGAGCTGAAATATATTTTATCGATTTATCGAAATTTTAATACATTTCCTCCCTTCAATGAAAAATTTACGGTTGGTTGGTCAATAGCACGGGTAGGTACTGCGGGAGCGAGCGAGAAGGCATTCCTGCGCACCGAACCGGCCCGCCGTGAGTCTTATAATGCCGCTTGAAATTGATTTCATTCATCAATAATTTATTAGGCGTAATGAGCACCTAGATGTCCCTGAATTATTCAACGCTATAATAATGCCTGTAATGAACCCCGCTCACTTTATGTAATTAGGAACAGAAATGTCAACTGGTGCCTGAGATATTTCCGGAAATCGGTCTTTAAGTAGCTCTTATAATAATTATCGACGGTTTCTTAAGGGTGTATCGAGGGATTTGCCTATTTATAACATAATGATATGGCTTAATTTAGAATAATCTTCTTTGAGCTACAAATGTAAGGCAAAATGTTAAGAACGAACGGTAGTATTTAGGAATGAAAACATCGAAAGAAGAAAAACTAGTCTCTGAGAAAGAAATGCATTATTAAAAAACAAATGTAGGCAGAAATACATTCCGATGCAGGAAGTAATGAACGTATCCCTGGTTTGGAAAGAACTTTCTTTGCATGACTTTTTTATGCAGCGTTAGCATGCTTAGCTGTAAAATATGTAAATCCTGTTGCTGTAGTGTGGATATCTGGAGGAGGGTATTTTTAGTTGGTAAGTCTGCCCTCGGGCAAATGTCCGATTCAACGTCCATGAGGGTTTTCCCCTTCTTCAAAATAAGGAGTGGGAAAATCGTTTCTAAGTCATTTTTTTCTTGAAAACCCTTATTTTAGGATATCTTGAAGTGAACTAACAAGTAAAATAATTGATAATAAAATGACAAACGAATCGGGATTAAAGTTTTCTTCCCTCGGATGGGAGTGTAATTTAATTGAAGACGTTATTCAAGAACTAATCAACGGTAGTGTTTCCCGGATAATGTCTGCTCTATTATTCATTGTCTCTGTTACACAAACAACTCCATTCTGTCACTCGGCTAAGTTTAATTTAGCAAAAAGAAAATGTTTTCCCCTGTTTCTTACATACTTCAAATTTAAATAAACAATACGTATGTTCCAGTTCCTATTTCGTGTCCGGAATACTTTGAATTCGACGTTGTTGTCGTTGCTAGAACTAGAGGCACAATACACGCACGTCAATCTTGGTAACATATTGTTGCAGGTTTAATATTTATGGCCCTTTCCACGGTGTCGTTAACTTCTTTTGGTCCTTTCCTACCGGATATCTACCTTTTGCGGGATATCATAAAATACACAACTGTATTACCAGAACGTTTCTTGACAGCAGAAAAACGAATATCGAACAAAAAAAAATATATCACGATACCAAACGTTGAAGGGAAACAAGTAACCTTCATTGAATACTAGAAGAAAAACAAATGAAAACATGTCATTGCTTCCGCAAGAATAGTTCTTTAACGTATAAGGAATAAACATTTCACGTGACTTTTTTTAGATAGGAGCTTCTAAAAAATAATTAACTTCTGTTTTTTAATGAAATCCCTACTTAGGAAAAAAAAACCTTTTTCATCAGTTTAAACTTTTACACATGGTTCAATCCTTGTATTATATTTTTTAAAAAACATCTCGATGGCGAAAAAAGCGATGAATGATAAATATTAATTAATATGTTAACAAAGATAAAGAATACAATTAATCATTATTTAAAAATCCTAACAGTTCCAGAATATTATTAGAGAGTAAAAGAAATTTGAAAATAGCAATACAAAATATTGGAATCGGGTGGTTAACTTTATAAAGATAGAGAAGCCCGCCGGGCATAATAGCGAAGTATCTACTCTGTAACCTTTTATAATCCCAAGATATAATTTAACAAAAAAAATATCAAGTCGGTAAACAAAATAGAGTTGCTGTTTCATACATTTGCCGGGAAATTTAGTAGACTCCAAGAGAGATGCGGGGAATTTTGGGGAATTTTTCGTTAAACTGCGGTCACTGATAAAGCCGGCGGATAGAAAATGGAAATAGTTTGTGATTTAAGCGCTTAACGGAATTCCGATAAAAAGCTTCCGTTTTTTTTTTAAACAACACACTATATTAATATTTTATCAACCATTTTAAGATTTTTTTTTTATCGTATGACTTTGTAATATAATATAATAAGATAAAGATACAGTTTATTTCATATTAGCCCGTGATCGTCCACTGCAGGACATAGACCTCCTCATGCTCGCGCCACTCCTCTCTGACTCTGGTCATCCCCATCCACTCTGCCCTAACGGTACGCACAATGTCGTCGCTCCACCTCATCGGCTGTCTTCCTACACTACTTCGGCCAGTCTCCGGTCTCCGCTTCATTACTCTTCTACTCCACCTTCCGTCGTCCCTGCGGGATACATGACCAGCCTACCTCCATTTGAGCTTAGCATTTTTATCTCCCACATCTGTGACTTGTGTGCGCCTTCGGATTTCGGTATTCCTGATGCGATCTCGTATTGAGATATCCAGCATTGATCTTCCCATGGCTTTATCAGTGACCGAAGTTTAACAAAATATTACCCATAAATCTAATTTTGAAATCAAATTGTCGTTTGACACAAACTTTAAAAGATTGATAGAATTCGGATGGAAAATATGTGGTTTTAAACAGATGCATCGGTCGGAATGACATTGGTTAAAAGTCATTTTTATCATTCTTTTAAATTCTTATTCAATATTCATAGTAAGACCACAGGACAACGTCTGTCGGGAAAGCTAGTTTTAATACAACATATGGCTCAAATTTGTTTTAATTTTGAAATAATTGTGAATTTTACAGCTTTTTGGACGCGCTCATGTCTGTGACTTTGCTATTATTTGATGTTGATTTCATTCATCTAATTAATAATTCAAAATAAATGTTAAAATAATTTTAAACGTTTTTCAATATTGAAATAATAAAAACGATAATTTGGTGGTTCGTTCCACCCTAATTATGGGGAGGAATTATAATGGCAATGGTAACCAACTGTAATAGTTTTTTTTAATTTAAAGTTAATTTATGCATAACTCACTGGTAAAATATGATAATTTAAACTGGACCTGAATAAATAGTTTTTAATCAACGTTCAGTTATGTTTAAATTATGAAATTGAATTATTTTTAAAGCATATTGATTACATTTATAACTAGCTTTCCCGGCAGACGTTGTACTGTGCTACTATGAATATTAATTTCGAATTTGTAATTTATACAAAAAATAACGTTTAAAATAATGTTTGAATGTTAAAAAATAATTTCTGAAAGCTTGAAAAGAATTCTATCAAAAATCTGCGTACTAAAGTTTTGAATCTCGATGGTTGCCAAAAAATTGTGTTGTTACGGATTTTTTCACAGAAGGCGTTGTTGTCAGTAAATCCGTCCCATACTAACTTAACTATTATATTTTATATTATTTGCTATCCATTTTTCGAATTTTTGAAAATAATTATTTTGTTATGCGAAGCGGAGAAGAATCCAATAAACTAAGCATCATAAAAATCTGTTCAGCCTATCTCGAGTTATAAGTGTTCGCACTAAACCGACCTTCTTTTATATTATAAAAAAATAATACTTATATACCTACCTAAATAAAATGAATTTTGGAATTTCTTGTATAAAGATACGAGCGAAACTTGACCGTTTTTTAACTAACTACATCCCGTATCCTCCTAACGAAGCCTTGCATTGGAAAGAGACTTTAAAATTACTACATATTATCTAGTAAATACTGTATAGAAATCGAATTACCAACAATATATAAACTAAATAAGTCTTTGGTTGGACAATCTACTTGTGAGGCGATCAAGAAAGTATCGTACAAGTTTTCAACCTGCTTAAAAAAACCTACCGAAAATAATTGGCTTACCTACAGCTCACCTCTTACTACTGCAAAAATATTAACCTAACTCGATAAAATACATAATATCCTCCGACCCTGAAGGCCCTACCTAAAATTTCGCTTAAAGACAATCTCCGATACAAATTCGACACAGAGATATTACATATAAATAATAAGATCGATTATAATAAATAAATAATCATTATGAAATACTATAAAATTGTTGTGTAATAGTTTTTTTATGTGGCTGTCAAAAATACAGTAGGTAATTAAAATAAAGGAGCGCGGTGTCTGGTTGTGACGACGCAATATCTCAAGGGAGAACGGCCTAACAAAATGGCGATGTGCTTTGACATTAGAAAAAAGAATGACAGAGACGAATTATTTAGTTGTATGAATAGGCATAGATAATCCGACCGCAAATTTAATTAGGTCATGACGCAAACCTTTATTAAAGTTATCGATTAAATTGTACTGTACGGGGACAATTTAAGCCGATGTCATATAGTTTAAATAAAATTAAGAAAGCCGTTTAATATTAGTAGGGGTTTACAATTATTTTGGGTGAGTACGAAAAATATATTAACTATAACTATTTACACATTATATACAGGCTAACGCAGAATCAGTTAAATAAATCAACACTACTGCAACCATTCCTTGATAAGTTTCTTTAGTCCATCTTTGCTCGTATACTTTGTTCTTAAGCTTATTGATCAAAATTTAAAAATATTTCATAAAAATAACAAACAAGAAAAATGTTACCATTAAATTGTTGGAAAGTAAATTAATACTTATATGTTATGCCTAGAAATCTACTTTACACTAGCAAATGGTCAAAAGGTATAAGAGTTCTCGACAATTGCATATAAGCAATGGAATATTTTTTGCTATAGTTGTAATTTTCGGAAAACATCATTTTAAATACGTTTAAGTCGATTATCAGGATAGAAGTGTTTGGCAAGTCTTTGCGCCGACCACACGCTCCACCTAGGAAGCGAACATGGTTTAAAAAGAGAAAATATGGTCTATAATTATTTACCTATTCAAGGAATTTTGATCAACCCTTTTTCTTGTGCCGTTATTCTGAATAAAAAAATCCTAATAATTAATAAAAGATTGAGGGTGGATTTGACTGAATTCGCCCTATAATTATAATTAATAAAGAGACAGAACTATCCTCTAATTAAAATAAATTACAAGGCTCACCGTCTCCCTAGACGAGTATCACGTCCAGTCATTGAAATGGTCCATTGTTCAGCAAGCAGCTGTCTAATTAAGAAAAACGGAAACAGGGTACTCATCTTCAACCCCCGAATGAGTCAATTTTTAAAATTATGGAATAAAAAAAAACTCGTGGAATTATTATGGAAGGACAGCGGGGAATGGAACAAAAAATTCAAATACAAGGAACAAGGAAAAACCTTAATTACAATGCAGCCTTAATTAAAATATTGCTTTTGTTTTACCTGGGGTACGCAGACGGATTAACCCCGCATACTACTGAAAATATTTATAATATGAATAAACATTGTAAAAAGTGATTACATTATGTTTTTGTTTCTGACAAATAAAAAAAGAGTTCCCCGAAAATTAATTTTATTTTCAAAACAAAACAAAACCAGACGCCGATAGTAATTTAAACATTTAAATGCAAATTTTCCACATTTTAATTATCATAATAAAACAGTTGGCTATTTTTGGACCAATTTTTTTTATTATATTTTAAAACCGCATATTTACACACCTATATAAATCTTAATATATAGGTACTCATTACAGTAACAAAACAAAAAAATATTAAAAGCATTTTATTTAAATATCTCGTTAAACGTTTTTTTAATAATGTAATTATACGCGGCTAAGTAAGTATATATTTTTTATTTCTAACGGACGCTGCGGACAATGGCGGTCGGAGAATTATTATGTTTTTTTTTTAATTTCACGGGTGTGTGTTTTCAGCATCGTTGCTATAATAATAATAATAATGAGCCCATTAAATAATTTATAAAAAACCTACCCTCGTCATTTCAAAGTGTTTAAAAGTTGGATTCAAACAACAAAGGATTCTACATTTAGATTTATTTCGATCATTGTTTTTATAAACTGCTGTTAATCTTAGCTAAGTGTCGTTATTGAAAACAAAGGCAACACCAAAATACAACCATGCATTTCGTCAAGTAAGAAAAAGTTTTTCATATTTAAACTCATACCGTGTTCTGTTCCTTCGAGGCAGAGCTGAGGGAAATGGACTTGGTGTGGGAGGAGGTCGTAAGCATTGCGCAAGTACAAGCGCGATGGAGAGCTCTTGTTGCCTCCCTATGCTCCTAAGTGGAGTTCAAAGGGAGTTTTGATTTGATTTGATTGAAGAAAAAGTGTTTCATATTAGTGAAATTCATTCTATAGCTATAGGTACATACATACATTCTCCCTTTTAGGCCCCCCGCAAGCCAGCCCGGAGGAGACCAAACGCAGCAGACCCGCACGAAACCGACCCCCTATCTCAATCGAAGCAATCAAACAAAAAACCGGCTCCACACAAATCAAGCTCGCCGCGGATCCCCCACCAAACCAACCCGCAATGTGGGGGGCCTAAGCCCCACTCAGGAGCATAGGAAGACATCAAGAGCTCTCCATTGCGCTCGAAGGCGTCCGAGGATCATTGTGCCTTTTCTGACCGGTTGAGGTTAAGGAGGTGAGGTGGTCAAGTGGATCCAAAGTATATAACGGTCATGTCAACCTATGACCCTTATATACTTTGGATCCACCCCAAAGAAGTTTGATTAGAAAGAAGGTATATAACGTGAAGATGGTTTAAGAACACGTTCCTTTTATTTTGACCGCATTGGTGTGAAGTTGGCTTTTAAATATCGATAACGATGTTTGCACAATATAATATGTAAGATGTTACGTTTGTGAAATGTGAACAATACATAAATAAAATATATCTTAACAATGTACAGAACCATAATAGTATTACAATATGAACATCTTATACACCTAAATCGAATTTCGTACGTACAGAATACTGAAGGTCGTGGATAGCAATCACGTTGCCGACCATTCCCACTTCACAACGCAAGCTTTGCTATATTATACGAAAAAAATGTCGAAAGTGTATTTGTGTTCACTTGGGGTGAGCCCAGAACGCCACAACAAATACAATATCGTGAGCGTATTGCAGAGGGTAGTTCATGGCGAATAGAGTCAGCAAACATATTGCCTGGTGAATTCAAACAAGACTGATTTATTTGCACGGAGATCAAGTGGAGCATTGAAACTCTATCTTGATACACTCTAATGCTGAACTATTATAATCCTGGATGAAGTGAAGGCACGCTTATAGTGGCGGATTGTTTCAGATGACGAATATTTTACATTCCAGAACATAAACAATAGACATAATAATATGCTGGTAAGGAGAATCCTTAATATTAAACTATGAATTTTTATTCTAGAGGAAACATTTCCTTTCCAACCGGCCCATCTTTTCTGAGACAGGCAAACATCGGGTAGAAAAGTTCAAATGAAAAACCCTTAGAGAAATTCTTAACCACTGGGCTACCGAGATCGGTAGTTTTATGGGTAAGAATTGAAGAGTGCATGATTGAGTCAAAATACTTTAACACCCATATTTTAACCGTTTTTTATATGGTTCATACTTTATGGCTCTTTTTAGCACTAGATTGTAGTGTTGAATATTTTATAATGTACGCAAAAGTACATTAACACATCAATTCTTTAAAAATATTACTATCGAACTTTTTTAAAAAAATAACACAGCCTTTCATAAGCAATGTTTTTTTTTCAGGAGATAAAATCTACAAAAAAGTTTGGAAAAGGATCCGCACTTTGTCGCAGGCCCCGAGATACCTTATCGAGCATCCCCATCATAAACTATGGAAACGTTTTGTACAATATTTATAATGGACCGATGTATTTTACGTCCAGGCCGATTCGCTTCCCTATCATTGGGGGGAGATCTTTTTCATGGATCCGAGCCACAATCATTTTAAGGGTCTACATGATATTTTATTACTGTATGATATTATCGTGTGACATGGAAAATCATTTGACATATTAGGCTTACCGTAATTTCAAGGATGCTAAAATCATCACAAAAACCCTTTTGCGTTTAGTATTTCAAATAATTTATAGATTTTTGTAAGCTTTTCTGGGCCATTTCAAATGAAATAGTGTGTGACTTCGGAAACACTTGACAGTTTGCTATATTATGGTTTCGTGTCTCTTGAATTCACGTAATATATAAGTCTATAGAATTTCACAATTCGTGTCTCTTGAATTCACGTAATATATAAGTCTATAGAATTTCACAATTCGTGTCTCTTGAATTCACGTAATATATAAGTCTATAGAATTTCACAATTCGTGTCTCTTGAATTCACGTAATATATAAGTCTATAGAATTTCACAATTCGTATAGTCTTTATAATGAAAGACTTTTCTAATAAACCTTCATCCAGATAAAAAAATAAGATTAAGGAGTTTCCATTTCTGGAATGAAGGACCAAAAAGTAAACGAATTTGAATATTTTTTGTGTCATTAAAGGCACGTTATATTCGTTTATCACACACCTGTTATTGACATATTGGCCGTGGGGTTACCAGCTAAGAATAGCACCTCCGCTCTTTTTGCTGGTTTTTTTAGCATCCTGTAAGAGGCAGGAAATCGAAAAATCAGATCGGGACCGTGAGGTTGACCACCAGATCCCAACAGGTCAGCAAAGGCACAATAAATAAGCCTCGAACGCCTCAGTACCATTTTGGTTTGAAGCTAGGGGGTTGGTTTCGTGCGGGTCGAGCTTGCTGCGGATGGATCTCCTCCGGGCTGGCTTGCGTTGTGCGGGGGACCTCAAGGGAGAATGTATGTATGTATGTATTATTGACATCTTTTTTTATAATTAATTTGGCATTCTACCCATAGAGGGTGATTTGTGATTATTGACATCTCACTGACAAACTTTTTATTGGACAAAAGTGCAACGACTTGTCTTTCATTGTCTTTAATTCTCTCCAGAAATAGAGATGGGTAATTTTAAACAGTATAGAAAAACCTCACACCTTTTTAAAGTTCACTTTATTTTTAATTACTTTTATTGAAAAAAACATAAACCCTCTTCACAAATTTGATCTTATTGGGGAATTACTATCTACATTATATTTTATTTTCCTAGACAGATACCATGCACTAATAATAAACTGACAAATCATACCAACTTTACAAATGTAAGTCAAAACAACCAAATGACTCATATAATGTTGTTGTTCAGTGTTCTGTTGGTGTCTCTTTGAAATAAATAAATAAATAATATAATATGATCTTTGAAGACTAATTGATTCAAATGATCCCCTAAAAGATGGCCCATAGATACATACACTCGGCTTCCCAACAAAAGAGCTATCAGTATGGAAGAACAGGTAGGTATAAAGACTAAAAGTAGTTCTGCGAGTATTTAAACATAACCTAGGGTTATGTAATTCAGAATGAACTGTAGGAACTTTTGATCTAATCTAATTCAATTACATTACAAAATGTCATGCCAGGAAGACTAATCTAGTAACTTGATCGGATATACTTTAATTGTTAGTTGTATAATCAAACATCGTTTGGATAAGCCACGGATATAGTATGGAAAAAGAAGGTAAGTATTACTTGAATACGCGACTTTTTACATATAACATTGAACGAATTATAGTATTATTATATTACGTATGTAAAGTTATTTTTATTTTCTCAAATGGGTATTATGAAATGCTTTTACATTTTTATACCGCATCTGTATTCGATTTTTCATTTTGATATTTCTATAATGAAGAACGGTTAAAACAAAATTATGTAGTGATAATAAACTGATGCTGAATATCAAGAGTTGTTTCAACAGAAATGGTTTGCTCGATTTTCGAAAAGGACTGTGTTAAATCAAGAGTCTTAGTATCCATAAAATTTATGAAAGTTGTGTTAGAAAGGTTTTTGCTTATAAATATTAAATCCGGTGTTTATAATATATTGTTGGAAACATTAAATTAAAAATAATATTTTTTTGTTATTACAACATTATTTTTTTACTGTATGTCAATAATTGTTACATTTTATAATTCAGTCATTAAAGCAAAGTCCGACAGTACACACGCATTTTTATTAACTCTCAAATTCACCAGCACCGGAAAGAAGTATATTCCAATCTTCATAATCTCTCTTTTTACATTGGTCCATCTGCCGGTAAAAGTGTGTTTTACTTAATCTTGAGTTTTTTGTGTCACAAAAACGAAATTTTGTCGCGATTTCATGTGTTTAACGCATCGATAAAAGTTCGAGCACGTGTGTGTGATATTGTTGCGATTAAAGACTTGCTTTCGAAAATAATTGAACAGTGGCTCACATTTTAGAATATTATAAGTTTTACATTGTAATAAAACTTATCGAGACAATTTTTGTTTGGAAAAAATTGGTGCGAACTTTGTAACATTATTTTCTTGGCCCGCGGGGTACAAGACGAAGTGTGTAGAAATAACCTATGCAATAATAATCATACTGAAATAATATTAAAATAATAAAAATTGTGTTAAAAACACAACGAATCAAAAGTGTATAAACCAACATTTAAATAAATCGAATCAGTGTGCATAAGGTTCATATTATTCATATGAAGACATTTTGGAGGGAGTTTTCGGCCGATAAAATAGTTCCAGTGTCTACCGTTGAAGAGGAGGAGGAGGGCGCTGTTAACCAGAAAGAGTTCAGCCGAGCGTGATTCCAGAACATTCGAGTAGACCGGAAGTTCCACAATCGACCACCAACGAAGGGGGCGCTGCGAACGACCCGAACGACACCCGAGGAGACCCGGAGTTCCACAATCGACCACCAACGAAGGGGGCGCTGCGAACGACCCGAACGATATCCGAATCAACGAACGACCCGAACTCCGAACGACATCCGAAAAAACGAACGAGCACTCCTGCGCACATGATTTCTAACAGCTTCTGTCAAATTGGTCAATAACAATTTAAAGATACGTATATTATTTTATTTTGTTTATACATAATATTTAAATTAGTAAGTGCCTTAGTATCTAATTTAAGATGACTGAAGAAAAGTCCAAAACAAACATAGATGATAAATCAAAATTGGTAGCACGTAGGGGAACTATAAAAACTAGCATTACAAAGTTAAAAAAGTTTTTGCTTGATTGTAATTTTAATTTGTCATTAGAAGTGTTGCTCACCAGAAAAGCAAGGTTAACTAAATTGTTCGCCGAATATGAAGATATTTGTGCAGAAATCAGAGATTCTGAGGACACTGGAATTGTGGAAGACTTATACTTGGACTTAATGGATAAATTTACTTTACATATAGAGGTAATTAATAGGCAAAAGGTCAAGGAGGATATAACAAATGTTAGTATTCCCTCAGTTCCTGCTACCAGTAGAACTCGTCTTCCAGATATTAAGATTCCAACCTTTAGCGGTAAATACACTGAATACAAACCATTTTTTGAAATATTTAATGCTTTGATCCACGAAGACACCAGTTTACAAAATGTTCAGAAATTATTTTATTTAAGACACTTTCTCAAAGAGGAGGCTTATGACCTCATAAAAAATCTTCCTGTGGAAGGTGATTCTTATCAGGAAGCACTTGATATTTTGGAAAACCGTTTCAATAATGGTAATAAGATTGTGTCAGAACATGTCTATAGCTTATTGGATGTAGCACCAGTAGGTAAACCTTCTGCAGCCAATTTAAGAAATTTTGTAGGGATTATAAAACAGCATATAGCCGCTTTAAGGAATTTGCAACAACCAGTTGACCAATGGGACACAATATTAGTGTGCATTCTATCACGCAAGATAGATATGTCGACTAACCGAGCATTTTATTATGAGATTAAATCAAATACACCAACTGTTTCAGGTTTTATCGAGTTCTTGGAAGCGAAAGCGTTTGCTTTAGAGAACAGCGATGTCCATCCGCCAACAACTACACCTCGGACGGAGAGAATGGAGCGTTCAAATATGCCAGGTACTCGACAACCAGTTTTTCATAGTAACCAAAAGTTTAATAGAGTGTGTATTTTTTGTAAAAAAGAAGGACACAAAGTTTATAACTGTCCAAATTTTATTCTGGCAACAGCGTCAGAAAGAATTAAGTTTATAAAAAAGCAAAATGCATGTATGATTTGTTTAAATAAACATGTTGGAAAATGCATGTTTCACTTTAAGTGTTCTACTTGTAAAAAACAACACCATTCATTGTTACATCTTAACAATGACAAACCAGAGAGGGTGTCATCGGCATCGTCTCAGATAAATAATTCACTGTTGCATCCTAGCAGTGACGAACCAGAGAGGGTGTCCTTGACATCTTCTCAGATAAATAAAAGTCAAAAGGTTTTATTACCCACATGTAAAGTTAAAATTTTAACGCACCGAGGTGCAGAATTAACAGTAAAGGCTTTATTGGATACAGGAAGCCAGAATTGTTTTATTACCAAAAAGTTGGCAAAAGAAATTGGAAAAATTCCAAAAAACATACATACAAGTATAGTAGGTATTTCACAAAAAGAGTTACCTATAGAAAAGGCTATTGACCTTGAAATTTATTCTCTTGTTTTTCCCTTTAAGGTTAAAACCGAATGTCTAATCATAGATAATATCACTTCACAATTACCTCAACAAGAAATTGATATATCTAAATTTGTCTTACCAAAAAATATGAAACTGGCTGATGATACGTTCCATCTCCCGTCTGAGGTGAATTTGTTACTCGGATCTGATATTTTCTTTCAGGTGCTGATGAATCAGGCATCGCTGGAGGACATGGCGGCAACAGGAATGCGGCTGCTACAGACACGATTTGGAGTAGTCGTGGCGGGGAGGGCGTCGACACATCGTCAGGACCTTCACCGAGGTGCTGTCAATCTTCATTGTCATGAATGTGAGACAGGTATCAAGGATGTTATGTGTAATTTTTGGAAGACTGAATCTGTACCTGAGGTTTTTGTAGAGCATTCTTCTGAGAATCAACAATGTGAAGAATTGTTTCAGAGTTCAGTAGAACTGAAAGATAGGAGGTTCACAGTATCCCTCCCTTTAAAGGTTCCAGAAGTAAATATTAATGAAATGTTAGGTGACTCATTGAATTTAGCATTGAATAGATTTCTCAATATGGAAAAAAGATTTAAAAAAGATAATAATTTGTTTGTAGAATATAAAAAATTCATACAAGAATATCTTGATTTGAATCATGCTGAATACATAGATATCAGCCGATATAATTTAGCGCAGGATGCTGTGTATTTCTTACCACACCATCCTATAATTAAACAAAATGCTATCACAACTAAATTGAGAGTTGTCTTTGACGGCTCCATGAAAACAACAAAAAGAATAACATTAAATGATTTAATGCTGAAAGGCGCGAATGTGCAATTAGAATTGTTTGACATTCTTCTCCTATTCAGATTACATAAGTATATTTTTGTATGCGACATACAACAAATGTATAGAAATATTTTGTTAGACAAAAGTCAAAGATCATTGCAAAACATTTTATGAAGAAATTCATCTGATGAGCCCATCAGATGTATTCAATTAAAAACAATAACTTATGGATTAAAGTCCTCACCATTCTTAGCGACTAGATGTTTAAAAGAATTGGCCGATAGATTTGGAAATGAATATCCGTTAGCTTCATTTATATTGAGATTCTGTACCTATATGGACGATATTTTGGTCAGCGAAGAGTCATTAGATGTTATTCATCAGATTAAAGATCAATTAATTAATTTGTTAAACCTAGGCGGCTTCAGTCTTCACAAATGGTCTACCAATTCACCAGAAATTGTAAATGACATACCTATTGAGAGACAGCACATCGGGGAAGTGAGGTTGCAGGAGGGCCTTACTACCTTTAAGGCGCTGGGTTTGACTCTAGATGTAAAATCAGATGTTTTTAAATTTCGTTATAACATGGAAGAGCTTTGTTCGGTTAACTGGACAAAGAGGGAAATTTTGAGTTTTATAGGCAAACTGTTTGATCCATTAGGATTGCTAGGTCCCATAATTGTTTCAGCTAAAGTAATTATGCAAAAGATTTGGAATGCAAACGTCGGTTGGGATGAAAATCCACCGGCAGATATTCTCATTGAATGGAAAAAATTTTATTATGAATTAACACAAATGTCAATTGAAATTAAAAGAAATTTATCTGTTGATGAAAACGCAGAATGTGAGTTAGTGGGTTTCTCTGATGCCTCTTGTTTAGCTTATGGAGCGGTTATTTATCTTAGAGTAATTCACAATTCAAAGAATGTTACCATGTCATTATTGTGTTCAAAATCTAGAATTAATCCCACTAGAAATAAATTAACAATACCACGTTTAGAATTAAATGCAAGCGTTTTGTTGGCACGATTGATGTCTAGAGTTTTTGATACATTACAATTAAAATTGAAAATAAATAATGTATATCTATACACTGATTCACAAGTTGTTCTATCATGGATAGCAACAGAAAATATTAAACTTAATGCTTATGTCGCAAATAGAATAAAAGTTATAAAGGATTGCAATTCATTATTTAAATGGGGTTTTATAGGATCTGATTTGAACCCAGCGGACTTATTATCGCGTGGTTCGTCCCCCCTGCAACTAAACAGTTGCTGTAATTGGTGGCAAGGTCCTGCAGTAATGAATTGCTCTGATTATGATTTTTTAAATCAAAATCAAGAGGCACCACAGCTTGAAAAGGGCTCGGTTTGCAATTCAAGTAATTGCAATACAGAAGCAAACAAGGGCTCATCTTGCAATCACATTGATTGCGAGATAGCAGCGCTGAATAATTGTAGAGATGTGTCGACGTGCGCCCTACCAAGTTGCATCGCCATGTCTCCCAGCGATGACAATAATGTATTTAAATATGTATGTAAATTTTCCAATATTAATAAAATGGTAAGGGTGGTGGCTTACTGTCTACGATTTTGTAATAATCTAAAAAATAAGACTGTAAAAATTAAGGACAATTTTTTGTCTTATGCTGAGAGACAAGCGGCCTTAAATGCAATAATCCAGAATGAACAAAGGAATTTCTTTTCAAAAGAATTTAAATTTTTAGTTATGAAAAAGCAGATTGTAAATTCATCTTTGAGTAATTTGAATCCATTCTTGGATTCATTTGAGATGCTCCGAGTTGGAGGTCGTCTTCAAAATTCAAACTTATGTTTTGAACATAAACATCAAATAATATTACCTAGGGAATCATTCATCACAAGGCTCATTATTGAAAATGAACATACAAAATTATTGCATGCAGGCCCACGCTTGGTTTTAACAAGTCTTAACCAAAAATATTGTATTGTTAACTGGACAAGACAAAATTATTATTTTTTATATAGATTATAAGTACATATGTACAACACTATCATGCTGGATATGAAATGGTGCATAATATGTAGCCATGGTATTAATAATTGTTATGTTCAATACAATGTTATAATTTAACCTTATGGGTACACAGTTAGATGTACCGTATATAGTATGTAGGCATGGTATTAATTGTTATGTTCAATACAATGTTATAATTTAACCTTATGGGTACACAGTTAGATGTACCGTATATAGTATGTAATTTGTATACAGAAATAAAAAAAAAACATATTGTTATTGAAAAGAAACATTTAATTATAAAATAAAAATTATAGTTTGATACTGCATACAACCGTAACAGATAAGAGAGGCAGATTTATTAATTCCGTAAAACACCTTAAAAATATCTACAGTCCACAAAAACTTTACGGGCCCTTATGAGCTATCGATCTTTCTTTGCTGTTTTGGGAGTATGTTGGAAACATTAAATTAAAAATAATATTTTTTTGTTATTACAACATTATTTTTTTACTGTATGTCAATAATTGTTACATTTTATAATTCAGTCATTAAAGCAAAGTCCGACGATACACACGCATTTTTATTAACTCATCAAACTCACCAGCACCTGAAAGAAGTATATTCCAATCTCTTCATAATCTCTCTTTTTTCATTTTGATATTTCTATAATGAAGAACGGTTAAAACAAAATTATGTAGTGATAATAAACTGATGCTGAATATCAAGAGTTGTTTCAACAGAAATGGTTTGCTCGATTTTCGAAAAGGACTGTGTTAAATCAAGAGTCTTAGTATCCATAAAATTTATGAAAGTTGTGTTAGAAAGGTTTTTGCTTATAAATATTAAATCCGGTGTTTATAATATATGATACAGTAAATCAAGTGAATATGGATGAGAATTGGCTTATATAGTAAATTTGGTCGTCTTACTATAAAAGATTCTGGGGATGTGCCTCCAGAAATATTGAATACCAGATTTTCTCCACCTTTTTTAAGGTCTTTCCTTTGAAGGGCAAAATGAAGGAAGTCCATCCAACATTCTGTTAACATGTATATTTCAGTATTGTCCCTTCGTTTTCTTTGAATGACGATATTATCTTCCATTCGGTAACAGACGCTCCGTAAAACGCAACGTATTTCCGGTTAGAGATCTGAGAGTTTTCATCTAAATTTGATTAGATTGACGATAATGAATTGTATTGCTGACGAATACTTTATTTTAAAACGGAACAACTTGCAAAAATTGAGATAGGATATAATATTATTTATTACCTACACTGACATTGGTACTTATTGGTGGGAAAAGAAAAAATGTAAACAATTTGATATTTTCAAAACGAAATAGAAAATGTTGTTCAAATGTGGATTCGCTTTGATATTAATTGATACAACTGGTGAAACCGGTGGAGTTAAATCGCGCGTACACAGAAGCAAGTGGAGCGATCCGACCACAGGCTTTAAAATGCCCAACACGAGTTGGTTTTAACATTTTTGCTGCTGCGGTCTTTTTGTTATTGGTAGATATTTATTTTCGAAGTTATATCTTTATTTTATGTATTTTTATCAGATTTTAATCCAATACACACCATACTAACATTCATATTATATACTTTTTGAGCATATAATATTTTTTTTAACTAGGCTTATTGGTAGGTCTTTTACGGACATTATATTTTTTATACAGCATGTGTAACATTCACAACAATTTTGTTGTCACTCTCAGCATTCCCATATTTTGTCATCAAAAGTTATTAGAGACGATTTCACAAGCGAGAAAACTAATAATTCAATATTATTTTTACCATTAAAGCTTCACATGCATTTTTATAAGAGCGTACTATTTCTTTCTAATTACTTTAGATGAACTTTTACATATTTTTCATTGTCTGGGAGATAAAGGAAATTCCGTCGGTCGTCCGCGTACTCCAGATCGCACAGTTCGCCCATTAGACCATCTCTCTGTGTTATCGGTATACCTCTTGCTCCTTGCATGGACTTTCTCAACAGGAAGTCCATGACAATTATGAATATAAAAGGAGCTACTACGCAGCCCTGTCTGACTCCCGTGGTGATCCTAAAAGCTTCAGTAGGACCACCTGGCGTTTTCACGCTACACTCAGAGTCTTCATACAGGGACTGCACCATTTTAACTATTTTCGGAGGTATACCATACAGAGCAAGTATTTTCCATATTGATAGTCTATGTGGGCTGTCGAAGGCCTTTTCAAAATCTATAAAGCAACAAGCGACTGGAGAGTTAAACTCTTTGCACTGCTGAAAGATGCACCTGGCACAGAAAATTGGGTCCGTGCAGGACTTGCCGCATTGTTGCTCTCTAAGGACAGCCATGACAGGCCTCCCGAATGCGGTGTAGTAATATTTGAGATAATATCTTACCGGGAACGCTCAGTAGAGTAATTCCACGGTAGTATCCGCATTCAAGGGGGTCCCCCTTTTTAAATATTGCAACGATGGATCCATTCCGCCAATCTTTTGGGCACCTCTCCTCTTCCTACGCCATTTTAGTTTTCAAGTCTCATCACGGCCAGCACCATCTCACTGTATGTCGGCGGGTCCTCACATATCCCAGTTGCCTGAGGTATAATCAGACCAGTCAACTCCTCCTCAAAGTTGTAAGGTGAGGAGGGCTCGGGACGGTTTAATATTGACTCAAAATACTCCCTCGATCTCCCTTATACCAGTTCGGGGGCAGTGACAGTGGCTCCACGAGAGTCTCGTATTGCCGTCACGGGTCTTTTTTGACCCCTGCCCCCGACCTCCCGGGTGATTTCGAAAAGTGTCCTTGAGTCATTTCCGAGTGCAGCAGATTGCACTCGCCGTATCTGAGAGTCCAGGTGTCTTCTCTTATCTGTTCGTACAGAGTGCTTCAACTTGCGGCTCAGCTCTCTGTACTCAGACACCAAAGCAGCCAGTTTTTGAGGTTTTTTTTCGCTGTCTCTTAGCCTTCTGGCGATCTTCGATGAGGCTCCAGGACCCATAGGACATCCATATTGGCCTCTTTTTGCTCTTATAGCCGACAGACGAACGTGCGGATTCCATAACGGCGTCACGGAAGCTATTCCAAGCTGTCTCAATCGGAACAGCTCCGTGTGAAACCTGGTGCGTAACTCAGCCTCGTACGAATGACGACACTGAGCACTCTCTAACTTGCGTATGTCCAGCGGGCGAGAGGCAGACGGTCCCTGCTGGAAATGCCACAAAGAACAAAATCGGTCTTGACATAAACTACCATCCCAAATGTACCTAATTGAAACGCAGTGGGCCAAAATAATCAGAAAGATAGAGGCTGATCTGTAGGTGTCGGTATCGACAAGGATCAGACTAATACTTTAGACTTAAAAGCCCATATAATTCACCTAGAAGTGGTCGTAAATGAAGAAAAAAACACATTATTATCTTTAATTAAGTCGATGATTGGTGTTATTATACGTCCTAATTTTTAACAAATAAACTTCCATAATTCTAAACTTCAAAAAAACTTTTTTCAAGTTACTTCGAAATACATTTCAATACATTTGTTTGAATAAAAGTAGGTACTTGGAAGAAAAAGTTGTTCTAGGGGTGTGTGCACGGGGCTTTATTAATATCAAATACAGGTACATAAGAAAACAATGAATAATTTCAATAGACGGAACTCCTTCAACCGAGACAATGCGGGCGAAAAGATGAAACTTTACAAAAACTTGAGATATTGATTAAAAAAATTTCCTCTTTGGAAGTTGAGTCTTTAATTTTAGGCAACCGCTCGGGGGAGGAGGGCGGAGGCCCATAATTGCCCCTTCTCAGCCTTAATTACTTCCCATCTTCCACTTTCTGTTTTACTCAGAAACGAACAGAGGTTGCCAGAAATGTCAAGCATTCAATAAAATATAATACTACGCTACCTAACTACCGACTTCATCATAATATAAAATTCTACAAACACTTACCGTAAAAAAGTTTCTTTTGAAATTATGGTTTTTTGTGTCTTATATTATACAAGGTCATAATTTACTCTTTTGCCCTTTTGAGGTTGACATATCAAAGGAGGGTCTTATGAAGTGTAAGTATCGGAGATTTCGCTTTTTATGGCCGTATTTAAGTAGGGAAGTGGATGACGCAATATAAAACGGTAAGCAGGATCAATTTTAAGCTTTTATATTTTTATGTTAATAAGATATTGGATTGTCGAGGAGTCCTTCGTATTTTTATTATTATTTGTACGGCCATCGGAGGAAGACAAGAAAGTAAATATCCAGGAATACAAAGGGATGTTTTTAAACAAAGAAACCCACGAAATGCCGTGAAAGTCGATGAGGACCGAAAATACTTTAAAATATAATATAATATAGGTATATCTCTCTCTCTCTCTCTCCCAACTTATTATAATTTTATGAAAATATGTACGTGTTCGTGAATATTTTCGACTCGAAATTTTTTTTTTGTGCAGAAAAAAAATAATATGCCCCAAGTTTGGAACTATCGCGTGGGATTATTAGTTTTGTCGAGACGCAATATTAATACACATTTATGAAAATTTATTCAGTTTTTTTTTATTAAATAACCTAATATTTTTTTTAAATTCTATATATATAATATTTTTTGTCCCTTAGAATTAAAATTGTAAAGCAGTCAATGAAATATTTTCGCCTGCCGTATTCTGAACGGGGTGAGCGGAATGGACAGCTCTCAAATAGTTCCTCTGCTTCTTCAAGTATAGGTAATGAGATTTCTTACGTAGTTTCAAATACTTTGAATTCTAGCCTAGCTCCCTCAAGAACAGAATTACTACCGTCTTATACTAATATATCGACATACATTTATTTTTTACTCCTTATATTTGATCGATTTGCCTCTTCTGGATCAGAAATCAAAATATTTTTATTCTATGATGGGGGTGCCTCAATAAAGTGCCTCTGGAGAATTCTGGGCGTAAGATGGTACCACCGCATCACGAACTACGGTATACGCCGGCGCACCCAGCGTGACCCCATCACTTTTACCATTATGTGGAGGAGATGGACTTGGCTGACACATGTGTTAAGGATGCAGAGCGCTGTTCTTCCTCCCATCACGGTTCCGAAGATGAGGAATTGGACATGGTGTGGAAGGAGGTCATAAACATTGCGCAGGATTGAGCGCAATGGAGAGCTCTTGTTGCCTCCATATGCCCCTGAGTGAGGCGTTAAGGGAGTTTGGATTTGGATTGGTTGGGTTGGGTTGAAACAAAAATTATCCGTAAAAGTAAAGTAGGTATATCACAAAAAAACATCTTCGAGACAGAGAAATAACTAAAAGACAGAGAAGAAAAGGAAGGAGAAAAAAACCAGAACCCGAAAGACATTGTCCTGTTTTGAAACTATGAATATTGAATTCATTCGCCTGTACGATTAATAAAAAAAAACATTTGGTTTATTATTTTAATGCTTAGTGAAAAGCACTACGAATGTTAATATGGTCGTTAAGTTTTCTTATATAAGCAAATGTTCTGCGAAATTTTCATTTTTTTCCTTAATAACTTTCTCCTGACAATAAAAAAAAAAACACAACAATAAAAGATTAAGCGAATGCAGTTCAGTCTATCACGCGTGTTGTTGTGACCAAGAGATTAATTTTTATGTAGATTAGCGAGCATTTCAGGAAGTAAGATAAATGGACAAAAGTACCATTCGGGCTGATTTCCCGTTGAGAAAGAAGCTTATTATAACTGATTAGCTAAAAATAATGTGGTTTGTTTATGAATTGAAAAAAAGAGTAAATTATCAATTAGGATTTTAGCGACGTTAAAAAAATTGGAAGTGGAATTCATCTTCAATTGGTAATCAGAGCAGACGGTCGTCACCTGCTATAATATGCAAATAGTCCCCTTTAAAACGAATTACAGTTCCAGGATCAAAAACACGGAACCAACACTCATTCAGCGTGCAGTCTCAATGGGTTGGCGTGCGAGGAGACGGCTGATTCCAAATGGAAAACTTCAAAAGGGGAAACTTTGAGAGGCGCTGGGCATCGCACCCCATAGATGTGCCACTTCAAATAAGTTACGAAAGCAAAATGTAAAATGTCTTCGATGATAAACCTACGTTTTCATAGTATGACATATCGACTGTGTTTTTTCTCAGACTTTAAATACCATATTTTCTAACATAAGTTTTAAGATTGTAAGTTAATTTATGGAAAAAGGTTTTATGGATTAATTATTTTGCGAAATGTGTTTTTAAAACCATCATGTCTTAAAAGTAGAGGACACAAGAGCCGCAAAAATTGGCAGAGACAAGATACTAGGAGAATGTTGACCTCCAAGACGACCATCTAAACGCTGGACCATCTAAAGTTGGCAGTCAGCTTCCCATGAGGATAAAACAGCAGACCTAATCAAAGAAGAAGAAAGAGATTTGTTATTTATAGAAAGGATTTATACCATATCGTATGATTTAAAATGATTATTCAAAGATGTTGTGCCAGTGGCGACGTAAATGACCACCAACATACAACATTTCAATTAAGTATAACAATTTTGCAAATATATTCATTTTTGTATTAATTTAGGCAATAAATGTAGTAAAAAATATATTATCTATAGGAATATGATGAAAAAAACATTTTTCGGTCCGCAAACTATTATGTTTATTTCTGTTCGTATAAAATTTCATAAATTATGTGGTTTAAAACTATTGACCGAAACATTACTTTTAAACGTTTCGTATTGTTTAATTTACCGACCTCGGTAGCCTAGTTGTTCTGGCGTGGACAGATCCGAGGTCCCGGGTTCGATTCCCGGTCGGGTCAGAGTTTTTCAAAGTGTTTTTTCCCTTGAAATTTCTACCCGGGGTTGGCCTGTCTCAGATTGGACGGGACCGGTTGACTGGAAAAAAAATGCCTCAGGCAATAAGTTCCGCTGGCTATACTGACACCTTTATTATTTTTATTTTATATATATTATTATTTTTATTTTATATATATTATTATTTTTATTTTATATATATTATTATTTTTATTTTATATATATTATTATTTTTATTTTATATATATTATTATTTTTATTTTATATATATTATTATTTTTATTTTATATATATTTATTTATTTATTTAACAATATATACGGCACAAAGTGCCTTTGACAACAATAGAATATAACAAAAAGCAGAAACAGGAAATTAAACAATATAACACATAGAATACAAACACAGTTTAAGGCAGAAAGAATAAAACAATAGGCAAAGAGAGTCCATAATAGTAAATATTTTTTCTTTCATAATAGCAAACATTAAGGAGTTATTCATGCAAGACTATTTAAGGCCAACAAAACTGCAATAATACATAGATAATGTTGAATATCATGTAAATATGCATCTTTATACTTGGGTAGACACAATATGTTTATTATATAGAGTATATGTTATATAGAAAAGTTTTATATACAGAAATAAAACCATAAATACAGCTAAAATGTATAGGACTACAATATGTGCAGACATACCTAGCTTATATAAATAAAATAAAAAATAATAACAACAACAATAAAGAAATATGTAAATTTTCTTAAGTTAAATCATACCAAATCTACTTCCACAAAAGTCATTTTTTCAAAGGGCTCTTTCAGAAGAAAACTCAACACCATAGTAAGATGTAAACAGTGCATAAAAATACAATGTGTGGCAGGTACATTAGGAGTAGAAGAAAATAAAATTAAGATGTAGCATACCACAACATTATATATTATTTTTATTTATTTCTTAACTATATGCAAGGGTCCTCAAACTAAAACAAAGACATCTTTGATGTGTTTTATATATATATAAAAAAAAAATCTGTGAAAGGGAAACGTGGCCAACAATCGAGATTGAATTTTTTTTACTATAAATCACAGTATTCGACGCAAGACGTTGACGAACTCGTAGAAACATTCACATCTGCCATCATGGAGAGATAAAAACGGTTCCTATGTTAAAAAATTCTGAGCAACGGGTTGCCCGAGGGTCTTTGTATTTCCTCACACAAATAAACACCTTCTCATAATGTGTTCCGTTCATTCGATGCCGAACTGAATGTTTTGAAAATCGTTTGCGAGACAGTCACATTTTGAAATAAATTTTAAACATAACGAAACCTTTTTTCATAGAAATCAATATACCTCTTTTCATAGAAAAATGGCCACAAGAATCTAGACATAATAGAACGTTGTGCATCAACAAAGCCTATAGGCAATAAAGATGAGACATTAACAAAAATGGATATAGTCATATCCAGGCGTATATGGTCATATACAATATAGTCATATCATATGACAGCAGTCGCAGTCTTTAAATTTGGTTGCTCTCTTGTTCTAAATAATTTCCAACTTTTATCTCTATATTTCATTAAATATCTACTTGTTGCACACATGAGATTTTTCGACAATTGAACCTGTTGAGAATTCTCATGATTAGGAGTTTCGAAGACTTAAAAATTACCACCTAATGGCGAACGTTGTTAACGTAAAGTGATCACACTAAGCCAGACTTCGAAATAGCAGTAGAAGACGGTCGTAAGCCCGTAGTGGTTTGTTCCATTTAAAAATCGAAGATGAGTAATGAATTGTTAGAGTCATTATAGTTGATACATATTCGTTGAAATCAATATAACTTTATTCATAATATTGAAGGAGTGTTTATGTAGTCCTTGTAAAGTCGTAGGTACAACACAACGTAGGTAAAGAAGAAAGTCCTTTATGACGTTCCAGCAGTTGGTGCTCCATAACGAGAAGTTGGAGTAATGTTCTGATGCGTCCCAGGGGAGAGATGCCGGCGACTAACAATTTCAGAAGATTGTATTTGAACTTTGTTAAAACTTGTATTTGCATTCCACCATACCTCCAAGTTTTCATGGAGCACCTGAGATTTTTCAAGCAATTATTGAGAACATTCAAACTTATACTTTATACCTAGGAAATGTTTTATCTGAACACATTATTCAAGTCAAATGAATCTTGGATACAAAAGTGCACAGCCACAGAAAGATTGCTCCCGAAGGGTTATAATAAAGATATTAAACTATGTATTAAAAAAATAATAGATTTGAACGTTCATTATAGTTCGGGGAATTGAAATTTGCTAACGTAAAAGTGATCATACTAATGCTTTGGGGTGTGTTATAAAAACTAAGAGGCCGTAACATAAGGCCGTAACAGTTTTCCTTTAGACAACTACAAACCGTTTTTAGTTTATCTCTTTCATTGAGGGCGGTAAAAAAAAATGAAAACGCGAATGAGACAGCGTATAAGTATGACATTTAGTTTCATTAAATGTAGATGGGATACCGCAGTTAACAAGATGCCTACTGAAATAAAGTTTATGAAGGAAAAAATGTAATGATTTACGGTCGTTTAATAGCAGGTCCGCTTTTTTTAGAAAACCATTCCATAAGCCAGCCTTCGAAACAACAGAGAAGACGGTCGAAATTCCAAGTAACGATTCAACAACCAATAAAAATTCAAACATAATTTTACCATCAACAAGACGAGACCACTACCAGTAAACTGCTTTATACTTAGAATTTGGAGTCGGTTATGTATAGGAACAATCGTATATATAAAATTAATTATTAATATGTAGTTAGTTTGTACTTGTCATATAAGTAAGTAGATACCTACTAAGTGAAAGGGGTAGGATTTAAGTAATAGGGAGCAGGGTAAGCCCCTGGTAATGTAGGTACAGTTAGGCGTTTCATTTAGTGACATAGCGATATCTCGATCTCATTAATCACCGTGGAACAAACAATCGGTTGGTACAGCACCACTATCCTCCAAATACCACGGGACTTTACCTGCATTACACACATACATAATATATCGGGATGAGAAGCCTCGCACAGTAAATCTAATCTTAGTTATCTCTATATACCGACCTCGGTAGCCTAGTTGTACTAGCGTGGACTTCAGATCCGAGGTTCCGGGTTCGATTCCCGGTCGGGTCAGAGTTTTTCTAAGTGTTTTTTCACTTGAAATTTCTACCCGGGGTTGGCCTGTCTCAGATTGGACGGGACCGGTTGACTGGAAAAAATTGCCTCAGGTAATAAGTTCCGCCGGCTATACTGACACCTTTGTATAGAAAAGTGTTATATTATTATTATTATTATATAAAAATAGTCTCCTTTTGCTATTACTATTTCTCTTTGTCATCGCATCACGCGAGAACGGCTGGACCGATTTCGCTGATTCTGTTTTAGTCGTGTCATCAAAAGAAGGTCAGAACAAAAGAGAATTCAAGAAAACGTTACGTAGCTAAGATTCTTATTGCTTTTTAAAATATATACTTTTCTATTTTTGATCTTAAACTGGCGTTTGACATAGCTGCCAGTTGTTTTATACTTGGTGTTTTTACAGTATATGCCCGACATAGTTTAAAATAGACACATATGTTGGAATTATATTGATCAGTCATAAGGTGTAGTGATGAAATCCTGGCTTGCGCTCGTTTCGGCTGGATGAGAAAGGAACAAACCAGAGAGAGAAAGCGTCTGTTGGCGGAGAAATCAGGGTGAAAACGGACGGCTGAAGATGAAGATAGTGTTAGTAGGGGTTGTTTCAACAGTAGTTTGGGACATATTTCAAATAATATTACCTAAAGTAGGTACCTACTTATAAAACCTATGGTTAGTATAAAAACGGTACATAAAGATCATTACTCAGTGACTTATTGTACTAATGTTATATAGGAGCAGAACTGTGATATAATGAGGCCGCTAAATACTTGAATGTGTTTGGAAACGGGGTCAAGAAAAACAGAGCGAGTTTTTGTCATGAATACCTGAAGTAAAATGCGATGAATGGATTTTTTAAAACGACCGCAATATTAAAATGAGACGAAATTTTTTTTTAAAAGGGTGATCGTTTAGAAAAACCATTTAAACAATCATCGTTTTTTAAAATAGGTTATCAAACAAAGATACATGGTGCATGTGGATTGGGCACATAATATGTCAAAGGAAACAGACAGATATTTTATTTTACAATTTAAAAGTGGTCGAACAGTCATAACAATACATGCGCATCTAATAATGTAAGTTCAGTTGTGGACCAACATAGACCCTAAAAATATGGTAACAATGTTTAACATCAACATTTATAACAACCAAAAGATAAAAATAAAATAGGAAACACGATGTACAACGCGTCGTCGGATCCGACAAAATATCGTGTGCTTTGTTGGCTGAACATGTTATATGGAGCTGTTCACATCGATTTTTTGTCGTCCCGACATTCACAAACGACACCCTGGAAACAGAGGCGAATACATCCGTTTAAAATTCGTATCTGACACATGACGTAGTGGGAACCGAGCAGGCACAATAAACGCCTAATGATAAAAAACAAATAGGCAAGAATGATTAAAGAACAATATTAAAAAATAAAACATATTGAGCATCATCAATAGTATTATGGTCGTTATGGAGATATCATGAAATTTCACAGAACTCATTGGGCCACGATTATAGAAACATGAAATGTTAACGTAGGCGCGAAATTGGTTAGACGAGAAGAAAGGTTATTAGCTATTCTCGTAAACTTTATGTTAGCACAGTTAAAACGAATGCTCCTGTCTATAATCTTTATTATAAACCGCTTCTGTTTTAATTGAAAACGTTCTTAAGGAGGTGAGTGTATGTATAAAACACACTGTGTTCTACTAGGTATACAGATTCTGTGTGCCTACATCAAAGCCATAAAAGCACATCAAATAATGAAATAAATACTTTGAAATTCTGTTAAGTATGTAAATACCATCAATTTTAATACCACCACTCTGCTATCAAGTTGTTACTTCTGAAACTAAAGCCTATTTAAATATCTTAACGTTCACTCTAATGATAATTATATACAGTGTTACAGATTTCTAGGTAATTTTAGGAAAATAAAAACTATAGATATTTTCAACGTAAGGGTTCGTCAAAACAATTCTTATTCTTCAAAATATTGTTAAAAAATACAAGTAAGAAATAATAACAACATTAGTCATTAAATATTTAACGCGCTACCATATTGATACAATGTGCCTGCAAAAAATGTTAAAATGTATTTTACAAGTGGATTTTGATGATTGTATACAAATATTAGATCTAAACTCATGTTTAACTGATTTTCGATTAGATACGGATGATTTTCATACGTTTTCATACAATAAGACAATCGCCCTCTAGAAAACATATGTACGAAAATATAAAACAACCTGAGATGCAGTGTAGTGAATTTTGTCTCTGTAATCAGTACAAGGTCATGAATATCGCAAAAACCAAGCCAAAAAGTGAAAATTGAAAGTTTCTGACAGTAGTGATAGTACATAATTCTAAAAAAGTTAAAAAAAAATCAGAACGAGAACCATCATAATGATCGAAAACGGGTAAAGGTTGAGTCAGGAAAGACAACACTTTACATTTCAAGCAAAATAATTCATGATTATGTATCTATTGCTCTACAAACCGCAATAATCGTGAACCCAACCGATTTATCAGAAAATAAACAAATCTCTTTGCACGCCCATTAAATTTGAAATCAATAAATCCATCTGTTGGAGCAAGACACTTAAGGCTCTCCTCTCCAATTCCAATGCAGTCCACGTAGACTTTTATGAGGCCACTTGTCTCGGGCTCCTACTCGCCACGCCGCACTCCGACCTCCTCCATCAAGAGAACATTCAGGAGCAATCGTGCGATGCATTGCCACATTATTTCTGCCGCGAAAGAACCCGTTCAATGGAAAAATATTCATGACATTCCACACATATTTCTTATCGTTCTCGTATTGTATATTTATTAGAACCATAAATATGACTTAATAAAAAAAGTTACAAAAATTTTATGTTATTTTTCCTGCAAATCTTGTATAAACCTACAACGTCTTGACAGGCTCTTTTTAAGAGCTTTCATTGTCCAGGTTCCAAAAAGCCAGTAAAGTTAGCTTCGCATGTACCTTAGAAGATTTAAATACACTACTGTCTTGTCCGACTGGTTAGCGTTCCCGTTTTATACCCTGGGCATACCATGCTAATTGAAACAGATAACGAGACGAGTTCTTGGCATCTTCAAATCAGGAAGAAGCCAATATTGATAATTATTTATCTCAAATAATCCTCATTGAACCAACATTGAAGTCCTGAAAGGAGCCATAAGCAGAGAGCTACTACAATCCGAGTTACGAAAAATAAAAACCAAAAATACGAGGTAGGAAAAATATTCTATATGGGACAAATTATGCTTGGAGATGAATATAAAACATTCAACATTGACTGATGAAAACGTTGGCTGGTCGAAATGATTAGCTGATAGCAAATGGATCGGAATAGGAACGGTGAACGTGTTGTTCCGGGTAGCAATTGACCGAAAGACCTTCGCAGAAGTGGTTGCCAACATGGGGTAGGGGGTAGACCTAAAAACTTTCATTGCAAGGAATATCATAAAAGCTGTGTTGATTGAAAACATCGGGAGCCCCTTTATGCCACACAAATAAATCTGAACTGCATTCGTTTTTGAGAGAAGGTCAACATTTCAAATCAAATTTTGATCATTAAAAATTCCTTCCATCAAAAAAAAAAATATTTTTGAATTTTTATATTATAATACTCAATATAAGATGAAGCCTTCCATTACTATATAAAGTACATGCGTAGAAGTAAGTACGCAATAAATAATATACCTACAAGCTAAACCCTGAACAAAGATTATTCCGATTAACTTGTCCACACAAATTAGATTATTTTAATGGAACAAATGCCAGCGATCGAATAATCCATTCTCGAGTAGGTACCTCCAATCTCGTAGGGATTAAAGCACTGCCTCCAGGAAGATTATAATTATATATTAGATCATTCACCAAATTTTTATCGGGGAAGGTAGGTACCACTTAATACAATAACGTTTCGTTTCTTACCTATATGCGTACGTCATATCATGTACAACACATGTATATATTTCCTCTTTGTGGAAACAGGATGTGACTTATGTATCTGTATTATTTTCCTAAGACCTAAAGCGTACATGGGTGATTCATAAGGGCGTATCTCTTTATTTTCAGATTAACACGCCTTTTTTTCATAATTTTTTAGTTATTTTATTCAACATTACTGTTTTTTAGATATGTTGCCATTCCCATAGACGTTTGGATTTTGAAATAATGAAGAATGAAACATTCAGGAAGAAGTCAAAAGAAAGAAGAAGATATTATGAAGAAAGAAGGTTAAAAGACTATTATCTTCGACCCAAGTCTAGGGGAGTACCTGTTTAATATGTTTCACATAACATTCCCTTGTGACCCCACTTGTGCATAGGGAGGCAACAAAATCTCTCCACTGAGTTAGATTTTACGCCGTGTCAAAGACCAAAGTAGTATAAAATGTCGATAATTTTTTCATGATTTAGATTTTCTTGATTTATTTTAATTCATAGTATTTTATGAATATTTTGCTTATTATTCTTACTCTATGAAAATGAACACAAATACACTCTTTGACTCATTCACACTAACACCCGAATTCATAGTCGTTACTTGAGTATTCCCCGATACTTGGGTGCTCGTTAAGTAGCTGTTTTCATTTCATAGTCATACAAGACTTACCCAAGTAGTACTCGAGTACCTGTCAAACTCAAGTCGTCGACGAACACGACTTGAGTGTTACTTGGAAATGTCAAACGCTGCTTTTTGTACTTAATGTGTTTTGTCGTTTCCTTGCAGTTTGTGTTTAATAAACAAAAAAAAAAAAACAAGACAAAACAAATGTCCTAAAACGTAATTAAAAATACAATTATGAATGACATAATAACACGGCTTTACTCAATTTATTTTTTGTAATAATTCGATTAATACTTTTTAATACTGTTTTTTAACATTTTAGTATATATTTTAACATAAAATGATCGTTAAATGTCACTACGCCTGTCAGTTTAACACACGTCAACAGTTGAACATAACCTCAAAAATTATAAACGACAAACCTAATTTTATCTTCAGCGTCGCGTTCTCTTGCGTTTTGATTCAAATTATTATCTAACCTGCAAACTTTTGTGTAAGTAAATGAATATTTTTATCAAAAAAAATAAAACTACTCAGCAATTAGTACTAAGCCGATTTTCCAGGACATATTATTTATTATGAAATATAAATTGATATTTTGAAGTAAGAAATATGTTTGAAATAAATTATGACTTAATTTATATTCATCCACAAACCTAAATTATTAAAAAAAATAATGCCAAACAACTGGACAAAATGTAACGTTTGCGTTGTTATCTGACATGACAGCCATGTTTTGCATAATTTTAAATAAATATCATATTCATTATGTACTTGGCTACTCAGCAAATAATTTATTTATAAATAGTTTCTTCACCCTTTTATACTTTAATAATGATAGAAAAAACTTTGTACATATCAACATTACAAATTTGACGTACCCATGTCATGTTTTTGAAAGAAAATTTTGAAATAGCACTCGCTCAGTCATTGACGATGGAACCTTAATAATGGTCAAACTTATACCACAAGTTTTTACATAAATGCCTTTGTAAAAAAATATGATCTTTATGAGATACGCCTTTCCCAAAAACCTCCTCCCGTGTTTCTAGTATGAAAAAAATTATATTGGTACCTAATACGTTTAGAAAGGGAATCATAAAAATTGAGGTAAAATGAGATTACGGGAGGTATCCATTTTACTTTTATTCTACACGATTTCCGTTGATGTATCTATTTGGATTACACGATTGAGTTACGAGATGGAAACAGTTCATCCCTACAAAAAAGGGATCTAAAGTAAAAATCCACCGATTTTTTTATATGCTCATTCGATTATAAGAAGGAAGGTACAATTTAAAAAGTATTGTGCGATTTCTTATATTGTCACTTCGATTTCGAATTGAATTTTCTTCAAGGGTACAAAAATATTGGGGAGGGAAGGATATTTTATGAAATTTTTGCAGTTCACTCAATCGTTTTTTTATTTCAGAAAGAAACCTTACACTCGTGTGTCTCACAAATAAACATTGATAAGTACGCTAGCTTCAAAAATATAATGTTGTAAAGTTCTAGAAAGATCTTAGGGAAAGACAATGACCAGTATTAATAAAACTTGATTGATTCTCGAGCTTTTTCGTCAAAACAGTTTTATAGTCTTCCACAAATGATTATTGTGATATGAAAAAAACTTAAAGTGTTTGCATGAACAACTCCAAAAAATACACTAAAAAATTACGCTTAGGCAAATTAGTGTGAAAATATACACAATTGAGTTTCTTTTAAGCAAAAAAATATAATATACTCTTGTAATAGCTAATAATATTAAGCACATCTAGACAAAATTGCAAAACATCAAAACTTTTAAACTATGCTATCGTTGACTTTTTGTCGAAGTATAAAAAAGCCACACTACCCGATGAAAGGCAGAGCGTATGAAGACCAAAAATCGACCTTACAAAGATGTGTGTTGGCTGGAGTATAGGGTTGACGAAAGGAAGACATGATCCAGACTGGATTGATGTCCTGCGAATTTTAAATCATCACAAAACTAATAAATATTCGAAATACTAAATAACTATGTGATAGAGTTCTTATGATTCAAACTAGAAGTAAATTTTTAAAAATTAAAACGTCTATATTGCTATCGAATCGAACATTCAAATGGATTTTTTCCAGCGTTTTTATACTTATAACTGTAATAATTTTTAGAAAGGGTAATCCTCCTTCGAAGCAGAGCTGAGGAATCTGGACATGGTGTGGGAGGAGGTCATTAACGTTGCGCAAGATCGAGCGCAATGGAGAGCTCTTGTTGCCTCCCTATGCCCCTAAGTGGGGTCTTAAGGGAGTTTGGATTGGAATCCCTATTATTTTTTAAATGCTCTGAAGTTTGACATTTTCAGTGGATCAATAAATAATAATGAAGATCGAACAACAACAAAAAAGATGATTGATGTTGCTGATGGTTTTTATCGAACAAACAAGCCACAGTCAATAAGTGGCGCGGCAAAGGCGTGCGCGAGGGATCTTTTATATGAAACAAGTCACCTTTTTTGTGCAAACACAATTGTGATTCATTATTTTAGTTTGAGGGCTTTGTGGTGCGGAGGAGATTTTGACAATGTTTTTAATAGAGATGAAACGGATATCCGGCAACTATCCGGTATCCAGCCTATCCGGCGGCGTAAATGCTATCCGGCCGAATACCGCATAACAAGCAACTATCCGACCGGATACCGGATAGAAAAAAAAATGTTTTAACTGGTTGATTTATTTAGTAAGTATCACTTAAGAAATACACCTTGTAATCACAACAAAAATTATATAACTAAGAAAATTGATTAGCAAACATACTGCAATAAGGGTAAATTATGGAGAACTTATTTATTTATATAGAGGTAGCAAGCGGCTTCGCTTGTCTCCGTTAATAAGGAAAGTTTAATAAAAATACGTTTTGTCATACATCATCCTGCTGGCTACGACCTTGGTTCCGATGGTAAAAGTTAAACATCTTAACGCTCTAATCATAGGAAATAAAAATATAATCACACCACACTAATCCAGACTAACTATTGCGGTTGATGGTTTTTCGACAATGTTCCCAATGATCCCATATGCACCAATAAGCTAGAAACATACGCCGGATATCCGGCGGCAGCAGGTTGTCCGGTATTCAGCTGCTTAGTTGGCCGAATATCCGGTATTCGGCTAAAATGCTATCCGTTTCGTCTCTTTCTGTCTTTCAAAAGTTTGCCTATTTTGTACACTAAGTTTCTGATATGTTGTAGAAGGTTGCTGAGGAAGATGAAATGAAAATAATGGGCCCAGCAAAACTTATTTAATGCAGCACAAGCTTTCCCGACAGACGTTGTCCTGTATTAACTGTGAATATGGAATTTGAATTATTGGTTATGAATTAAATACTTACCTATTAAATAATATTATTCCGACCGATGCATCTGTTTTAAACTATTTTCACGAGACACATTGTGACAATCGCACCAATTATCAATAAACTGAAATTCAGTGAATCAAAATACAAAGAAGATTATCCAAGTAAGTTTCATTAAGTTTTCTATTGTTTGGCCCAACTTTCTTATTGTTTTCTTTCATGAGAAACTTCTCCCGAGAATAGCAAATTCAACAAAAAAGAATTAGCAAAATTTGTCCAGGCACACGTCATGCAATGATCAAAGGAAATAGAGCTCTGCTATTTTACGTACAATTTATTTAGACGAGAAGAAAAAATATCACATAGGTTTAAAAAAGGTATTATTGTTAAAATAATGGCATGGATGGGTATATCTTATTAATCCGTAGCAAAAAAGATAAAGGAATCAAGTGTTTCTTTAGAAACATGAGTTTTTTTTTGTTTACATTAAGGTAATATTTTCCATTGAATGATTTATTTCCTTCGAATGATGAATGAGGAAACCATGTAGGTGGATTGATTTTTTATCGTTTCTTTGTTTGAGAAAACAAGGAGACATTTCCATTTCTGCACATAAATAATACAGAAAATAAAAAATTCATCGCGATCTGATCGAGGATAGGAGTGAAAGGTTGAGAAAGAAAAAAATACAGCTTTCAAGATTTGAGTCGGACGGGTTAGAAAGAGATATAAAGATTGTTTTTTTTTTATTTTTCAATTCGTGATGTACACTCATAAGTAAGTTATAGAAAATGTAATCAATATTCCAACTGGGTCATGCATGTCTCTAATAAGTTTTTTTTACATATATAACCTCTTCATTGCAGAAGTGGTTGGTGACCCAGCGGTTACAACGCCGGCTTTCGTACTGCGGACGTCGTGGTTCGATCCCAGGTGCCGACCATCTTCCTCTTTCACGACACAAGCTTTCAGTAGCTTACTGTGAAAGAGTCAAGGAGTGTATTTGTGTTCACTTTGAGTGAGCACAGATTCATTTATATTAAAAAAAAAAAAAATAAATAAAGAATCTACATTATACTTAAGCTTAAGGTTAGCTTTTGTATTTCATTAAGTATTTGAAATACCCATTATTTAAGTAAAAACTGTCCGGCTTTCGAAAGTTCAAAGTTAGTACGATGAATGAAAGCCTTTGAGATGGTACATCAGAAAATGCTCCGCATAATATGATGGACACATATAGTCAGCAACATAAGAGACCCACAGAAGATAGAGTTGACAGAGAGTAGCTGACAAATATCAAGGTTCGAATGGTGTCCTACCGCCTGTGTTTTTGAATGCTACCGCCTTTTTCCTGAAGATATTCTTAGATGGTATATCCGAGAATGCTAAGCATATAATAGAGACCTGCAATGGCTAGGGTTGATGCATGTTCTTTGAGGGGGAAAATACGTTTAACTACACTTGATAATAAAGAAAAAACAGAGCCTTGGCAGCAGACATCCTGGCACAGAAATATCCTTCAGTGAACGTGGATCACAATTGTTAAGGAATTGGTTTCTGCTGCTTGGGAGAGGGATAACTCTTTAGCGATAGTCATTTTTAGGATGACCTGACAAGTCCAATATTAATAATCTTAAAATAGGTACTGCGGACTGTAGTTCTATTTCCCTGCAACCTATTTAATTCAATGATAAAATGGCAATGCAACAAAAAGGTTATACTTACATAATATTGTGTACGTCTATTGATATAATGGCCTACAAAAGGCTGCAACGAGAAAATTAATGGATAACTCCAGCGCAGTGCCACCGTTTCGAAAGGTAATACTTAAAGAAGCTTTGATAAGATGGATGGTAGGGTAAAGAATAATATGGTACCGTTTGCCGCTTTTAGGAGAGTCGATATAAAATTATTTTAACGAAGTATTTCAAAGGTTTTTTCATAAGGTTATAGCTTATATTAGAAATCTGGCTCGACAGAGATGTTAGATGAAATTTTAGCGATTCCTTTAAAAACATAAATATCTCCTTTCCGTTTATATATTTAGACATAACGTCATTCATTCTTGTGTGAATGTAGTTTATTTTTTAACTCTTTTATTTTTGAGTGTAAGAACATGAAGAGTTGAAAGATGTTTTTACATAAACGTGTCTAATAGTTCTGTATGTAACTTAAAAAGCAACGATTTCTGTTTCATGGTATCCTGATCGTGAATCTTACATCTATTTAGTCCTATACAATAATTGGCGAGTTCGTCCGTAGCTCGGTATTTTTGTAGAAAAACCCCACGTACTATATTATGACAAAACCAATCCAATTTATAATAACAGTTGTTCATTAGAAATATTATTTTGAAGACATATATGAGAGATTTCTACATAAACTGTTAATACGGGAAAATGTGGTAAAGTATAATAATTGGGACCCCTTAACGGACGAAACTATTAATGATCCTTTTCTATGCCTGTCGTCCGAAAGGTTTTGCTGCTAGTTAATTAATATTTTAGGGTGCATACCTTGATACCACAAAATTGCACTACGAAGTATTCGAGACAGCTTTGCGGGTGGTCTCCTTATAAAAGTGAATGCCTGGTGTTTCGCGAGAATTATGGCTCCATTTCAGACTTGGAAATATATTTTGCAATCGCGTGCTGAACTTCCTTCCATACAACTAATCACACTGTATGGAACTCAGATCCAGAGCCGGCTAAGTAAGTGGTTCGCGCTTCCCTATGTGCTTGCTATTCTTGATTATATTAAGGGTATCGATACGAGATTACACGCTAGGAAATACATAAGGCACTTTCAAATTAAAAGAGATTGCAATTCTTGAAAACTAATTTGATTATAGGACTATAAAGAATTCGATATATTTACGAAGAAAACGATATACATTTCATTATTAGTAGGTACATATACTTCTCTCAATTCGATAACTTATAGTAATAATAATTAATGAGTAATACCTACTTAAAGAGGTGATCTGTTTTAAAATTAGAATTCGTAGTGACTTTCACCAACGCCAACGGTTCCTAACTTTTAGGTAACTCTTAGCGTTCTCCCACACGTTCACTACGCTTAATATTTGACGATAAGGTTCATATAGAAAATACAAAATAACAAAGGCATACAATTGTGTTGCCTCATTTGCTCTTAATATTAATTAAGAATTAAAGGAGAGTTCTTATTCCGAAGGACGTCACAATAGATTTATTCTAGTGGCGGTATTTATACTGGTGATACAAGAGGTACAGACACCCTAGCAAAAAAAAAAATCAGTGTGTCATTGGGTCATGTTGTTATGTATATGAGCTATTAAAAAAAGAGTAGAAAATGTTAATAGAAACGGTTTCTAGAAGATTACACACTTGAATACGTGTGAAAATGAGTTTTTTTTTGTTTTTACTCGACCCACTTCGCGCGTGTGGAATCAAGGTGACGCTAAAAAATACGTAAAGTTTAATTATCTCATAAAATTTTGATTAACGTAAGAGACGTGTTTTAATTAAACAAGGGTGACACTGGATAACTTCCCGAGTCAGTGCGGGGTATAAATGATTATATACCTAACCGAGGAATATTCTCTTGAAAATTAATAGCAACATCTTCTAAAATTATCTAACAATTTATCTCGCGATCTTTCACTCTTAACAGGAAACTTAGAACTGGCTACGGTGGATATTAAAAGCTTCTAGGATTTTATTACATTCAAACTCCAATGTACATACAAATACATACATTACAACTTGTATAAATTATTATGTTTTTGTACTTGAAGAAAACTTTGCTGATGAATGTTGCATAAGAAATGTTCAAAGAGTACCTACTTTACTTTTATGCGAATTAGCTGAGGAAAACAGGAAGATCATTTCGCTAATTAATTCGTAGAGCGAGCTAATCCGCTTGCATAATATTTTTTATCTCCGGCACTGAAAGAGCTTCCGACAACTTCATTGAAGAAAGTAAAAGAAGGATTAAGTGAAATACTAACGAATGTTTAGATTGTTGTGACCTTTTCAGGACTATAGATCTTAAAGAAAAAATAACAAATAAAATGACTCTAACAATTCATTACTAATGTTCGATTTTTAAATGGAACAAACCACTACAGGCTTACGACCGTCTTCTACTGTTATTTCGAAGGCTGGCTTAGTGTGATCACTTTACGTTAACAACGTTCGCCATTAGGTGGTAATGTTTGTCTCCGAAACTCCTAATCATGAGAATTCTCAACATGTTCAACATGTCGAAAAATCTCATGTATGCAACAAGTAGAAATTTAATAATAAAATGAAAAATAGAGATAAAAGTTGGAAATTGTTGAGAACAAGAGAGCAACCAAATTTAAAGACTGCGACTGCTGTCATGTATTAGGCGCCAGGATATGACGATATCCATTTTTGTTAATGTCTCATATTTATTGCCTATTGGCTTTGTTGGTGCACAACGTTCTAATTATGTTTAGATTCTTGTGACCTTTTCAGGACTAGATCTTAAAGAAAAAATAACAACTGATGACTCTAACAATTCATTAGTAATGTTCGATTTTTAAATGGAACAAACCACTACAGGCTTACGACCGTCTTCTACTGTTATTTCGAAGGCTGGCTTAGTGTGATCACTTTACGTTAACAACGTTCGCCATTAGGTGGTAATGTTTGTCTCCGAAACTCCTAATCATGAGAATTCTCAACATGTTCAACATGTCGAAAAATCTCATGTATGCAACAAGTAGAAATTTAATAATAAAATGAAAAATAGAGATAAAAGTTGGAAATTGTTGAGAACAAGAGAGCAACCAAATTTAAAGACTGCGACTGCTGTCATGTATTTGGCGCCAGGATATGACGATATCCATTTTTGTTAATGTCTCATATTTATTGCCTATTGGCATTGTTGGTGCACAACGTTCTAATTATGTTTAGATTCTTGTGACCTTTTCAGGACTAGATCTTAAAGAAAAAATAACAACTGATGACTCTAACAATTCATTACTAATGTTCGATTTTTAAATGGAACAAACCACTTCGAGCTTACGACCGTCACATTTTTTTCGACATGTTGAACATGTTGAGAATTCTCATGATTAGGAGTTTCGGAGACAAACATTACCACCTAATGGCGAACGTTGTTAACGTAAAGTGATCACACTAAGCCAGCCTTCGAAATAACAGTAGAAGACGGTCGTAAGCCCGTAGTGGTTTGTTCCATTTAAAATCGAACATTAGTAATGAATTGTTAGAGTCATTAGTTGTTATTTTTTCACTAACGAATGTACTAACTTATCCTAATCACTTAGGGAATCAGGGAGGCAACGAGAGCTCTCCACTGTGCTCGATCTTACGCAGCTATGATGATCTTCTCCAACACAATAATGAAGATAATGATAACAAACAAATATTTCTAAGTGATATATTTTTCAAAAAAGAGGACATGGAAAAGTACAATAAAAGCATTGCCAAATGATATGTATGTATGTTAATTTCCCCAGACAGCAGCTCAACACTGAGCCAAGCGAAACGAGGTATACAATTTAATCCATGATTATTGCAAGTATTGTTAAAGGTAATGTAAAAACTAAGTTAAAGGTAATGTAAAAACTTAGTTGTCAAATATTAGTAAAAACTATCTTTAAAATTGACTTATAAACATGAAGATACAATCCATTCAACCATTTATTCACGAACATTGGGTAATTATTATTGGTTCTTACATAATTTTGGCACCAACCCACAAGTAGCAATAATATAACCTATTTTGCCCACCTTCTTAGTATTAATTGTCGAAATATTTATAACATCCTTTTAAATTTCGTAGAACAAAATATGATTTTAATCTGATTCTTTTTTTATAACTTTATACTTATAACTTTTCTTTTTGTCTTTCCTTAACCCTTATTCTTTTGCTAATATCTATATATAAACCACGGCGCAATACGTTACCAATAGAATGAGTAGCCGGTAATCTAGAAAAAAAAACATAACCCATTGAGAGTTTCAATTATTTGTGCAGATGGTTTAGAAAGATAGATTGAACCTACACATTCCTTATTTGGTTGGTATTGTGGGGTTACGTATATACGTAGTCAGGGATGATTTTTTAAATTTTAGTAGTAAAATCCCTTGGGGGTAGAGACTAGAGAAGAGAGATACCAGCCCCGTGTGTGATTTAATAATGTTTGTGTTGGAGACGCGCCAAGTAATACCAAGCGGAAGCAGTTAGCTTTGTAATATCATCCCCCAGTGACACTATTGCCTTGTTGAATTACTTAAGAAATTCATATTTGTAAATATAATTATCGCGTCTCGCTATTCAAGTTATTAATGGGGGTAGTTTTATTAAAATGTAAGGCTATTCATCTAGTTAATTGGAGATAGAACTTTTCACCGTAAACTTTTATGTCTTTATTATTTGAGTGATGAATCAAAATTTCATTAGAGCTGAACTTCCTTTCAGTATTAAATTCGCTTGTCTGCAACGTGAAGTAGGCGGTAAGCCTAAAACCACTGAGGAATGTAGGTTTTGTTTTTATGCATAATAGCCTTCCAAAATTTGTTTACATTCATAGATAATAATAAGTATAATATTAAAAAATTAAATATTGCTGGTTAATTATTGAATTTCAAATAGGAATCTAAAAGAAAAACTATGTTCTAATTCTTATTCTGTTCTAATTCTATATAATTGAAGGACGAATGCAAAATAAGCGTATGTTGTGTTGTGCTGCAAAAAAATGAGTAACTTAACAATCAAATTTTTTTAAACTTATTTAAGTACTCAAATTTGTAGGTACATTACATCAGAAAATTCTTAGATAATCAAAATTAGTGAATATCGGGTTCGATTCTTAGTCATCACATTATTTTTTGCACTGGCTTTGCAATTTTTTTTGATATTCATATCTTTTCAGCTTAATGTAATATTGTATCTTAAAAAAATAAGAAGGTATGTATGTGAAACATTAAAATAAAACGAAAAACGTATTTTTCGGAAACGGCCAACGAATCGCACGGAGATGTCGCCTTCAAAAACCAGTTTATGATTTTTTTAAATAAATGAAACTGTTTTCACTTTGAGTATTTTGAGTTCAAATACACTATTTGACTCTTTCATAGTTAGCTACTAAAAGCTCATTTTGTAAAAGAGAAAGATGATCGGCATCCGGTTTGAAATAGTATGCAAGAGGGCGTCGTAACCGCCAGGCTAACAATCACATTTAAAAAAAATATAAGTGAAATAACAATGTATATTATTTTCTTTGAAAGATTCAAACTACCATTAGGCAAATAATGCCCAAAATAATGAAGAAGAACCGTTAAAATGTATAAAAGGGAAGGTTGTCAGTAATGACCGATGTGTCGGACATTAATATCATTATTGCCGGAGCAGTTGTACAGGAATGGTTGATGCGAGTGGTCGGCATGTATATTTAATTGAACGCGGCAAACCACTCGATGTTTGAGCCCATCGTAACAAGGCAGTGTGTCCATAATGAATGCGGCCTGATTGCACGCAACCCTATTAGATGATTATCGATGTAAATGCGGCTGCACCTCCCTATCTTGTATTTGCACAGATAATGATGTCACTGCCAGATATTCCATTATCTGTGTGCGGCAGTAGGGGCGCCACCAGTTACTGTTTACTTGTTCCTGTACACTTGACAATAACGTACAGCTGATTAGTTTATGGACACACTAATGCCAGTTATTATCTGATTCTAATAGAAGGGGTCACCGCCTGTTTCTAACTATTCACGCTACGACTATGTATTTTTTTAATATCGTCGACTACACGATTACGTGATTGCTAATGTTGTCATTATGATTCAGAGACGATCGATAGTATTACATCAGTAATCGCGTAAATTCAATAAAAATTTACATTCAATTTATACCAATCTATTGAACTTTTGGGGCTCCATTTAAGGCAATTGAGAGGCAAAAAATCTCTCCACTACGTAAAATAGTGCGCAGCGACATTGATCATCTTCCACATCGAATTCAAATCCCTCAGTTCGAAGTATTTGAACAAGTATAAAAGGGTTACTCTCAACTTCGGGAACTTTATAAGTACAAAATTAAGCTCATACATTTACATCCTTACATTTGTTGCTCAAAAGTGAGGTTCAGTGTGAAAATAAGCAAAAAGGTACACTATTTTTTTTACTTTCCAATTTAGAAAATATGCATTTGTATCTACGTAAAAGGTGGTAAAATGTTACTGACCTGGTAAAGAGCCTGTAAATATTACAAGAAAATGTCAGGTGATCCTAAAGTTTTCAGTATCACAAGAAAGTCTCACAGGGCTACATTAGGCTTCCGTTCAGATTCATTTTAGTTATGGGTTTTGATTTCACGAAAATTTTCAATCCGAGGACCGAAACTTACCAGAATATCGCACTACTGTCTTATGGTTCTCGTCCTGGCATCTTCTAGAAAATTCTCCCTCAAAGTGAGTTTGGTTTTATAACGAAATAAATAAATAATAGTGACGAAATCCACTTCATGGGTTATTTTTATAATTTGTCAGTAAATCAATACTAGGAAATTTGACCCCAACATTTTAATGCTTTTATTATTTAATTAAATAATTGCGCTGTGTATTTAATGTATGTCTTTAATTTTTTTAACGACAAAAACACGTGTATCTCAAATTGATCGACACCTTCTATTTTCATCATGTTCGCTAGAAAAAATAAAAAGACAAAGTAATGACCGCCATATAGTAGGGAGTAGAAAACAAAATTAATTATTCAGGAAGCTGATAAACATCTATATGTCTCTTTTTTCCATCAATTTACGATTTCATTTACATTTGATTGTACGACCAACCATATTCCACCGCTTCATGACAAATAGGAGTAACTAAATTATCATTAAGATAATTTATCTTTTCGACCGTGGCTACTTGGTGGAACATACTTCGAACTTATTTTAAAGAAACAAAATATTTAGTTTTTTCCACAATTTTATTCAGCTAACCGGTTTTCGAAGACCGTACGTCTTCTTCGTCAGGCTAGTAGATGTTAACATCTACTACAGTTAACATCTACTAGCCTGACGAAGAAGACGTACGGTCTTCGAAAACCGGTTAGCTGAATAAAATTGTGGAAAAAACTAAATATTTTGTTTCTTTAAAATAAATTATCATTGTTTTTGAGAATACAACACAGAAAGAAGTTCCTACATATTAAAATGCAAATTTCTTGATACGACGCTATATCTTTTTATTATTGTAATTAGTGCTTCTTTAAGTGATATACTTGTATCTCTTTTCTTATCTTTCGCATTATTATTAAGAGTCATGATTTGTGCGAGCACTAAACGTCTTCCGTCCTATCTGCTCTCAGCTGCTGGCACCGTTTTCTACAGTTTTTTTAAATGCTTCTTTTTTTACCCATCACCTTAAGGAAGGGGTAGTCATGGAGAATTAACCTCCACTATTTTACTTCCAAGCATACTTCGCTTCTTCCACCCAGATTGTCATCCATAACCTCAATAACTTTATTAATTCGGGCATTCATGCATCCCTACCATTCCACACACCAAACCTTCATTCATTCGCTTACGCTTGAAAATGTATATCTGTTCACATAAATTGAACACAATTAATAGACTTCTGATATTTTCATATTAAGTAAACCTGCAGTTGTGAAAAAGGATTACGAAATCTCCGTCAGAACGGCTACGTTGACAACAGTTTAAATTTAGTTTTTATTACGTGTTGCTATTTTGCAGTTACACCGTTTTTACACGAAGCAGTCGAATATCCTAGAATAGGGAGACATTCTACTTTACATTGCTTGGTACACAACAACGTAGGTGACGTAATCGGATTGTGAGCGTTATGCCGAGTCACGTAGATGCGGTATTCGTATGTAGCTATACGGGTGAGTTCTCATTTTCCGTCGGATTGCAAAGGAGTAGGTAGTAGGTTGGAGTAGCGCACGACGAGGTGATGTTTCCCCACAAATGACGCTTATAAATGTCAAATCAGAAACATCTCTGCGCGCCATCTGCCACGACACGTATCTCTAACGAAACACAATGGGAAAGTTTCTGTAGTGAGAGAGAAGCCACAGATGTTCCTCTCATTTCAAAACCTACTCAATGCCTATTTCAAAATATCATTCCCGTTTTTATCACTGGATTTTACCGCACCCTTGATAATTGAAGCGGAGTACGGAGATATCCTGAATAATTTAGGCTGAGTTATGATTTTAAATATTTCAAGGTACACGGGTTTTGGAGCAAGCCTTACAATATTTCACGCTGATTTTTGGCTTAAGACAATGTTGGAATATTGTTAAAAAGAAAGAAATAAAATATGTATAAATAATTTTGTTCTTAATGTTTATGTAATATAACAAACAGCCAACTTTAAACTATTAACTTGTGCATTTTTTTGTAGATTCTTAAATACATTTTGTCTTTTTAATTGCCAACCCAACATGGACACTTTTTGTCTCTAATTTGGCCAGGTAGTACCGTACAAAATTTCTCTCCACCAATTGCAGCACGGTTCTTCCAAGGTGCTCTATTATGGTGTTGCAGATGCCTTCTTGATGAGAGACGTCATGATAAAATCGCCAAATAAGCGCGCGGCTATTAGACTGCTTAAGAGCTATAAATTAATATGTGAAGGAATTTAAATTAGTTTGTAACTAATTTATAGGACACATTTTGGTGGCCTAAAATTTTTTTTTTCAGCCCTGATGATTTTGGGCACTGCACTTATCCTCCTCTTTGACATTTCTCGTACCTCTTCTTTTCAATGTGCTAACTAATGATTTATTTTTCAACTGTTGTACCTGTCCAAAATCATATGCATAAATATTGTATTTAAATACCAATTTTGGGAATAATATATTGAAACTATCTTAACTTATTTTTGCAACAAAAATGAAGTGGAATAAATTAGTAGATTATTACGTAGTTCGTTATAGTCTAATACAATTCGGTTTAAGATTTAACACAAAGTTTAGCATGAAATAATTGAATTAGGACGGAAATTCAAAGACAAGTTGACGTACTGGGTTTAAGGGAAGTTATCGGAAGATGTTTATGGAACAAAAATACATTAGACAAGGATAGGCTATAGTTTTAATGTTGTACAAAATTAATTCGGTCTCGTAACAAAAGGAAATTTCATTAATTTATCCGTAGCTGTGTGTAATAGTTTTTGTTAATAGTAAATTGTACGCTTATCTAACCATTAGAAAAGGGTTCTGGAACAAAGACAGAGCATTATTTAGTGAGCCTGGAATACTGTAGTATACGGCTGTGGCAATTTCCACCAGTTTGCGTGAATCTCCCATCACGTGAGATCTTTCTTGAGTACAGTGTCTTTTGATATTTTTGCACCTTCTCAACAGTGAGCATTAAAAAATAAGATAACTTTAAAAGTATGTCATAATTTTATTTTATTTTTCATACTTATATCACATCTTTTACAACTACAATGTAAAACAGATTGCACAATAATACTATAATTAAACAAAGTAAAACGAGAATACATAATGACAAATTACAAAATTAATGACAAATTTTTGTCCTCTGGCGGGATTATCTTTGAATACAATTACCTTATTCAAAACTTGTCATAATCAAAACTATAGCTTCAAGTGAAAGGGGCATGAGTCCATACTTTCTTCTTTTGAGTTTTTTGCCCTGAAATTGCGGTTACAATTAACTTGTAGTTACAAATGAGAATTTTGGAATTAATTCGTTTTAAATGATCCCAGTGTTGCATATATGAAATAATATTTTTTTTTTCTGTGTAAGAATTCCAAAAACATTGAAAAAGAACCATCTTGATCGTAAGTGCTTAAACATAGAAAAGCTAAAAAGATTACGTAATACATTCACATTTGTACGTGTATAAAAATAATAATATTATTATTGTTGAAGAAAAAGTAGCAAGTATCAAAAAGGGTTGGCTATCTGCGATGGCTTTTTGTCACGGGCAATGTCGAGCCCCGTATTAAGGGTTCTATATAAAGGATTAGTTTAATATGTATACAGAGCTAACTACTGTTTATACGTATCTGGCTGGGATTCAATTATACTTGGCACTCACTGGATTCACCTCTCTTTATAATATAGAGATGGGTTTAATGACAAGATAGTTATTCACGGAATAATAGACCGTAGCTTTTTATATTTACGAATAAAGTGTATTTGAGAGGCACATGAAACCGTTCAAATATTTTGAGCAATCTGTGATAAATTTTTTTTCTTCTCTTAACTAAGTTAGCCATATTGTATCTTTGAAGAGGAATTTACATTAAGGGCAACCAGTGATGGCTATAATATATTTTTGATCGTTTTTTTTTTATAACAAGTAAGAAAGAAAATAAACATCGATTCATACATTTGAACAAACATATTGTAAACATATTAGAAGGATTGTAATTTGAAATATCATAGAAGGTAGTTAAAAGAAATAATGTTGAAAGATTGAGAATCTCAGGCAGTACCTATATAGGACAGACAACTGACAAATACTTTTGCTCGAATACACTCTACTATTCTTATTCAGAAAGTATAGCATGCGTATGTATGTAATACTTGTAATATTTACCGAACAGTAATTCGTAACTGAAAACATTGTCAGCTCTCCTCGCGACAAATACAGTATTATTCTCACTACTGTAGATATTGTTTTCATAATTTGACAAAGGAAAGGGAAAAAACTTGAGTCAATTATGAAACTTGCGTGGTTTAAATGACTGTTTAGATAACTCTATTAGAGTTTGAAAAAAAAAAGAGTTCAATATATTGCAGTCTATTAAGATGGGAAAATTATAAGTAGGTGCCTACTGGCTGGTTAAGGTGCTATGTAAAATTGAATAGTGTATAAAGGAAGACAGTCACATAGGAGAGTTTGGTAGAGTAGTAATTGTTTCGGTGAGTAATGAGTTCTTATGTTTGTGGGCGCGGGTTGGACCACTCGCCTACTGCGCCCGCAACGGAATGACAGGAGGGACAGAAAAAACACGTCCCGTATACAATACAACAACTGTATTATCATTCTGCAAAAATACAACAATGAAAACAGATTAATGGATTTGAATTGTTTGTGGCTTAAGGAAAGGTTGGTGGTGGAGCGATTTACTAAGCAGATTTTTTTTGGGGAATGGGATTATTTTGTAGATTAAGTATGTACTTAAACGGACCTAATATTTTCTAAAGAAATGTTCCCTGATAGAGGTAGAAAATCTACTTTTTTTTCTTTCGATGTTTATCGGAAGATAATAGAAATAAAATGTGTTCTTATTTAAGTAAGTATTTAATTCACATTATATTATTTTGTTTTTTTAAACCAAAACCGTTTTTTTTAAATAACGATTTTTGAAGAGGTTTTGTGTATCAGAGTTTACATTAACGGAAAGAAAGTTGCGGTTGGTATACATGACGTTTGGTAGAAGGTTTGACAAACCGGTAGTATTTGGAAAATACTGTGACTACTCAGGATTTAAATAGGATGTTCCCTAAGTTACTAAAATATTATGAAAAATGGTCGTATCTATATCGTTTGTCTAGCGTTCTACCAAATACCCTGTATATTAACAAGATTCAAAAGAAATGTTAAAGTGTTTCTTATCCTGATTTAATAATTCATGCATTAAAAAACTTTTCTGTGATAATGTGGTCACAAACAGTGGTCATAAACATTGAGAAGCAAGACCGAGTGCAATGGGAAGCTCTTGTGCCCTTAAGTGGGTGTAAAGGGAATTGGGGTTGGATTGGATGGTCACATTGTCCAGCAGTTACGTTGCAGACTTTCATTCCGAAGAATGGGCTCGTTCCCTAAAGCCAACATTTGCTTTCTGTGGATGACGTCAAAGTGTATCGAGTTTTCAATTTCGGGTGAGCCCAGATTCATTATATGTAATTTATAAAAAATGTGGTAACTGGATTTGTTTGCTTTGTTCTAGACTTCACACGTCCTAGGAATATTTTTGATAAAAAACGAGAAGGTAAAGCTCAACCAATCAAATTAGCTTGACTCCGATTCAAACCATGCCTTGTTTCAGTATTTTTTAGTGCCTAGTTGTTACGGTTAATAAGAAATAGACAATCAATACAAAAATAGTAATGTGCGTAGTATCTAAAATACCATTATCCCTGCCTAGCTTCTATTTTATGATAATATCAGATTAAATAGGTGAGTATTTTTCATATGTAATAAACTCCACATTAATTAACATTATGAAATAATGAAGATAAATATTTGAAAATCGTTATTAACAATATTATAAATAATTAATATATTATCTGTGATCAATATTGTGATAAAATGTTCACATTCTCCCCAAAATAAAATGCTGCTGTTATAATATTCGATGCATATATTATTTTATTCAAAGGAATATTTGCATAAACCGCGCGGATGTTTAAAATTTATATTTATTTATCAAACCCACCCCACCCCCTTTCAGTCATAATAATCCCAAGCCCACTATTCGGTTGATATTTTTAAACCGAAATATAATAATCAATAAAATAATGGTTAAATAATTGTACATATTTTGTAAAGTCACAGCGTCTATTTATTAAAACAATATAGCTTCTTTGTCTGTATGATTATAAATTGTCTTTAAAAACTTAATTAAATCAATATTGCATAATAAATTAAAACATGTTTTGTTCAACCATTTTATTTGATTAGAATGGATGTTGGATGGACGCCGGCGCACCCAGCGTGAGCCAATCTCCTCCACCATTGTGGGGAGGAGATGGACTTGGCTGGGACATGTGTTAAGGATGCCGAATGACAGTTGGCCGAGGAGAGCGCTGTTCTTCCTCCCATCAGGGTCCCGAAGGGACATGGACATGGTGTGGGAGGAGGTCATAAACATTGCGCAAGATCGAGCGCAATGGAGAGCTCTTGTTGCCTCCCTATGCCCCTAAGTGGGGTCTTAAGGGAGTTTGGATTTGGATTGGAGAATGGATGTTATAATATTACCAAAATCACTCGAGTCCGTGTGGAGGTCTTTAAAATAAAATAAAAAACCTATTATATTAAAAAAAGTAAACCATATACTCCTGAAATCGGGTGCGAAGCATCCATAAGTGCAAACATTTCACGCATAGGTAAAGGTTAGAATTTTTGATGACTATGAGCAACGCATATAGGAATTTTCGGGGTTTTCAAAAGATTTTCTCATTAGAGATTCTCATATTATATTGTCTAGAAATAAAACCAGTAGTTGTTAATAATTAAACTCTTTGTAGCAACTACTGGTGTTATTTCAATTTTTTATTATTATTGCTCTTAGCTAGGCTATCTCCTTATATTATTGCCAACTTCCCAAAATAAAATATAACCAAGAGAACTAATTCTTTCTTATACAAGAAAAGTTAGATGACACTTTCGAATAAAAGTAGAATTTATAACAATAAGTAGGTAGGTATGTTGTACACATTATTTGGTTTATTCGGTTCGGTTTTCGAAAACCGGTTAGTTTTGTTATGAATTGTGTAAGAAGCTAAATATTTTGTCTAACTTATTTTATAAATTATTTCCAAAATATGTTCGACCAAGTAGTTACGGTCAAAAAGATAAAGTAAATAGTAGAATTATTGGGCCATCCAGTAAACAGAGATAGAATATATATTATTATTTCTGAGACATGAAACCGGTAGCATGTTTGCGCGCCATCAAGGGGAGGATCTTAGAAACTAAACACAGAATATAAAGTCTAGAGTACCTATTTTCAAAAGTTTTGTTTAAGCAAGTTACTTTGTCTCTATTCTTATTCTAGGTTATCTCATGTTTAGAAAAAAAGACCTACCTACATAGTTATAAATCAACAAGTACGTACGTTTGTATATTATGTATTCGAATAATCGAACAAATCATTCAACATCATCATCATCGAATGATCATTAATAAAATAAATAGTGTCATGAAATGAGAACATTGCAACCTTCAGCAGACGGATCTCTAAGAGACAGCCAGCTCAAATGAGATGCGCTAAAGCTGCAGTATTGACGACGTCAAGAGATTCAGAGAGACAAGAAGGTTTTGACGTTTTATATAAGAATTATCTTGACATTTATTCATTTATAAGAGACACTTACAGAACACCGAATAACACAAATATAAACAAACACGTAGAATTTCTAGTGCTCCAATAACATCTGTAATCTCCCGAATAGCTATTGTGCATGGAAGCTGTGAGTTGGAAGATTAGATTTGCTCAAACTGTGACGATTTCCTCTGGAACGATGATCTGTTTTTCTGTACCTGATGCCTCTTGTTATTGCAGCCGAATACTTTACTAATTAGATACGGTATGAATTATAAATGGTTATAGCAAAATACTTTTATTGTATTTCTAACAAACATTTATAATACCCTTGAGCCTTGATGTTTGCTCATGAGAACGAAGACCTTTTATTTTTATCAAAATTAATTCCAACCACAAAAAAATAATTTAATTCTACATTGCGTACATAGTGAATGAATTCGATCAATCCCCTGGAGACAGTTCGACCGTTTGCGTGGGAAAAGAAATTTTAGTTAAAATAATAACCCAGTAAACTAAAACTGTATAAGGGTTTACCTTTGCGTTCCCTTTCAGGTGGACAGAGCTACCGGGAAATAAATTAATGACGGCTATTCTTAAATTCACGTTCCATCTCAACGCAAGGTTGAGTTGAGTTATAATAATCGGTTGCCAGTAGTTACGCATCTAACGTATTGGATAAAACATTTTCAGAATAGCGAAATGTCAAAAGTCTCAATAAAAATTGGATGCGACGCAACTCAATCGTCTGTTTTTTATTTCAGAATAACCGTCATAATCAGAATTATACTTGTTAGTCACTTAATGTAATATCTGAGTATAACAAAAGAATTGTGATGTTATGGAAGAAAGCGTTGTTGCGAACATGAAAATAGTTAACTTTTTGAGATGCTTTGGGCACGTTGAATAAATACCTTCTGCTTCCTTTTATTTAGACGGCAAAGCACCCGATTTTGAAATAATACCTTTAAACTAATGTAATGCAAAGGATGAAAGAAAATATGTGTTATGTAAAGCCGAGGACCTAAAAAAAGGCAATGGCAAGAAAAGTGCGATTGTTTAGCTATGAGTATCTTCTACCAATAGTTGAACAGTACTAGGTTGCATAAAAATCTTCCCTTTTGACTTGATACTAAAAGCAAAGTCCAAAAATAAAATATTTTAAGTTTTTAAAATTTTCCAATTAGCTATTACTAGCTGACCTGCCCGTCGAACTTCGACCTAATCCAGAATAAAAAAATAATTTTGACTTATTACATGAATTAAATACAGTTTACCTATGACATAAAAAACTGAATTAAATTTAGCTAATAATTTATTTCATTATGTATGTAATAATTGTTGTTGATTCGGATGCGGGATGAAGTTCGACGGTTCATAAGTTTGTAATAAAAAGAATAAATTCCTCTATAAATGCGTACCTAACTTTAAAAAAAATCTAATAGATGGCGGTGTAGTAGTAAGTAAATCACAAGTGATATAGGTTACGATATTCTATATGTTGTTGAAAGAAAAGAAGTCCATCAATACCAAATTTTACAGAATTATTATGGTAAGATTTGGAATCGTCAACATGTCATTGGGACGCATATACATAGATATAAATTCGATTCGAATCGTAAATGATGGATGTAGATTCCTAAAATTCTTGTTTACACAAAATAACAAAAGACCTGACAAACACAACAGCGGTACCCGGAGGTATATTGTATACTTGGGTATCCGCCCTTTTCAAACAACTCCCACGCACCACTGTATGTGTATTTAAGTGGCCCGCGGGAAGAGTAGTTTTTTTAAGTGTCTGTTACGTATTTTTTTCGGCTAAATAGACTTTCTGGCTATATAAATATAAGTTTCTCATTTGTAGAATTATCTCATACAGAGAAATATTCTAAAATTTGGCGTATTGAGATCGAAAAAATTCCGTCCGATATTCGCACATTTCGATGAATCAAGTGTCCACAGAACATAATATTATTGTATATATTACCTACCTGAAAAAAATAATTAAATAAACCTTCAGCAGTCCCTGTTCGGTTCACCTACACACCATTCGTATAGCTCGCGGTTATTTTTACAATTTCCTGAAAGAATGTTTACCGAGCAGTTCCTTTGAGATGCAAAAACAAACGTAATTATGTATTGTTGAATAATTATTATTAAACAATAACAAACCAGCGCCAGGGGCGGGCTAATAACTCACTGCAAATGAAACCTGTTTACACAACCAAAACATTATTTTCCATCTAAGAATAATATGTACGAGTTATAATAATCATTACTAGATGTTTACACCCACCTGTGGTTCATTTTGATATAGGTACATTATATTATAACAAAAAAAGTTCTTTGAAACATGAGAATGGAGTTACTTTACTTGGCATTGAAAAAAGCTACGTCAATTTTTTTTCTAGATGGTAGGGAAAACTGCTTGAAGCAATGTAGTAAATACATAGGTACACATCAGAACATTACAAATGGTCTTCTTTTTCTTTTTAAGTAAATACTTTTCTTTTTTTAATTACTGTCGTTTTATGCATATTTAAATGTTGTTGGTACAGATAAATTTAGACAGAAGAAATAAAAGAAACGACATTTTTTGCACAAATTAATTAAGATAATATCTATTTATTTTGCCTTAGTTTTGGCTTAACAGATTTTTCTAGGGTAGAGACCAAACCTCGTCTTAAAAATGTATAATTTGTGAGTATTCTGCTTTTTGGGGCCCCAGGAACTTGTGATGATAATGGCTTACATCGATCTACCTATCTCTTCATTGGTTTATAATCTATAATTTATTTGAAACTAGCTTTACCGATAGACGTCGCGTCGTCCTGTGGTACTTATGACAATGTTCAGGCACAAAAGATGTGTTTCTTTTTCTTCTATCACGTTGACGAATCTCAATTATTTTCAACGCTTTGAACATATCTACACTTCGGATATCCAGTTTTTTACGTTGCCTTTTCGCTAAGTTTTCAGCGTCCTTCAATTTTGACCATAAATATATATGTGAAAAGAGGTGATAGTCACTTTGACAGTCGATATTGACTGTTTGTATGTTCCAAAATAGGCATTTATTATAATATGACTTCATGAGATTACGTAACTTAAACATGCGTTATAGTAAAATTTACATGATAGAGCAGATGCTTTTAAGCTGGTGTGGATTATATAATAAGAACAAACATGTTATTAATTATGTTTAGATTCTTGTGACCTTTTCAGGACTAGATCTTAAAGAAAAAATAACAACTCTAAAAATTCATTACTAATGTTCGATTTTTAAATGGAACAAACCACTACGGGCTTACGACCGTCTTCTACTGTTCACACTAAGCCAGCCTTCGAAATAACAGTAGAAGACGGTCGTAATCCCGTAGTGGTTTGTTCCATTTAAAAATCGAACATTAGTAATGAATTTTTAGAGTCATTAGTTGTTATTTTTTCTTTAAGATCTAGTCCTGAAAAGGTCACAAGAATCTAAACATAATTAGAACGTTGTGCACCAACAAAGCCAATAGGCAATAAATATGAGACAGTAACAAAAATGGATATAGTCATATCCTGGCGCCAAATATATGACAGCAGTCGCAGTCTTTAAATTTGGTTGCTCTCTTGTTCTCAATAATTTCCAACTTTTTTTCTCTATTTTTCATTGATTATTAAATTTCTACTTGTTTCGTACATGAGAGTTTTCGACATGTTGAACATGTTGAGAATTCCCATGATTAAGAGTTTCGGAGACAAACATTACCACCTAATGGCGAACGTTGTTAACGTAAAGTGATCACACTAAGCCAGCCTTCGAAATAACAGTAGAAGACGGTCGTAAGCCCGTAGTGGTTTGTTCCATTTAAAAATCGAACATTAGTAATGAATTTTTAGAGTCATTAGTTGTTATTTTTTCTTTAAACATGTTATTAATACATGAGAATTATGTTTGTATGTTATATCAACCAAAATAGCTATAGATACACAGATATAGCAATATACGATATACTTTAACAGGACACTTATTGCGAACGATTAAAATATTGTAGCGGGCTTTTTTGGGTCTTAGCAACTGAGGGGTCTTTACATTCAAACTCTTGATCAGCTGTTGGTTTGTCACATCAGAGGTCTCACCACCGCTTTTGCCTACTTTAAGCACTCAGAATGAGTTGAAAATATTTACCCAAAATAAGGAGAGTTTTTTTTTTGATAAAAAATTACAATAAACATATTCAGATTGTAGCTTATATTACATCTGTGTTGTAACTTTTTCGTTCAGATTGCTGTAATTTGGATGGTGTAAGTGTAAATTTTCAACAGGAAATTCCTATTAAGTACTAGGTAGAAACAATTGTTTTGGCAAATGTTTGCGTGGCTCTGTTATTGAGTGTAATTACAATTTGTTCAAATATTTTAGCTGTGTTTATCATAATATCGCCTATGACTTAACTCTGAAAATATCCTAATATTTCGAATTGATTCTACAAAATAACTTTATATATAGCCAGAGCTAAAATGTTTTCATTTACAGATGTCAATCATAAAAAGTTAAATTAATTAAATACCTAGAAAATTTATATAAATATTGAATTAAAGTTTGCAGGCAAGTAGGTAAGATAAATATAATATGAATTTTCATCAAGGTGCGAAACGATTTTGATAACCCTTTCTTTTTATAACACACACCGAATTAAAGCGATTATTAGATTTAAGGTACCTTATTTCATTTCTCTCATTCATAACATGCCATTCTTGTTAGAAATATAAACAAAGAGATACATATTAAAAAAATACGAATGTTGGTACAAAAGGGTTTTGTGTTTTTTTTTTTTTACCAAAAACAAACTAAGATGTAATTTTTTATGCCTTAAACTGACTACTGGTGACATTCACAAACGGTTACTTACTTTTAGATAGCTCTTAGCGTAGCGTTTTATATGGCGTGGCGAACGCTAAGAGCGTCCCTAAGAGTTGGTAAAAGTGACCATACAATCAATAAATTAAAACTCCCTTTGAAATACACTCACGAGCATAGGGAGGCAACAAGAGCTCTCCATTGCGCTCGATCTTGCGCAATGCTTATGACTTCCTCCCACACCATGCCCAACTTCCTCAGCTCTGTCTCTAAGGAACAGAACACGGTATGATGGGAGGAAAAACAGCGCTTTCCTCGGCCGGCTGCCATTCGGCATTCTCAACACATGTTACAGCCATGCCCATCTCCTCTCCGTAATGGTGGAAGTGATGAGCATACGCTGGGTACGCCGGCGTATAGCGTCGTTCGTGATGCGGTGGTAACATCTTATAACCAAGATTCTGTTGAGGCACTTCGTTTCAAATGCAGATACTTTCGTGCCTGGGTTTTGGTCAGGTGCCAGGACTAACAACCATACAGAAGAATGGGCAACACACACGCATCAACAGTTTACATTTCATCTCGACACTAAACGCGGACGCCTTCTTTATATTTCAAACATATATCCATTATTCTATTCACCATTTGAATCCCTCCTGGGGGCATAGGGGGAACAAGAGCCCTCCATTGAGCTCCATGAAATCAAAATAGGCAAGCCGGGGCCTATGTAGCGCTGGGAATGCATGATTTGATTTGAAAGAACGGAAAAAAACTTTTCAAAAGTATTGAAATTTTGATCGTGTTTTAAGGCGTGAGTGATAACGCAGAAAAGTGTTGCAATCATACGAAAACTAACCGATTGAGGTCATACAAGAAGTAATACAAAATTAGAAAAATCGCCCGGAAACATCTCGATGAAGCGTTGTGGAAAGAAATGTTTGTTGAGCAGCAGTAACTAGACAAAGAGGAAGCGTGATGACGTAATAAAATGTCCTCTTGGAACTATAAACTGTGTAATGAAAAAAGTTTCTTTGATACAGAAATAATTGAGTTAATATTATGAATTCATAATAACAAAGCATCAGAGAAAACATAACTAGAGAGGAAATACTCGGGGGAAAAATGTTTGCAACATAAAAAAATGATTTCTTTTTTATGCGGACGTGTCGTTCCATTTATGAGCACGGCAAAACAATAATTGAGGGGTGCCAAACCATAACGTTGTAAGTGCCACATGGGTTCAAATGTGTTTTATTGGTGATTTGGGTTGTATATGCCAATCTTTACTTGCACTTTTAAAACAATATTAAAATGTCGACACCTAGTGGCAGAATCATGAAGTAGCAAGTCATAACGTTGTAAGTACCTAATTAGTTGCACTTGTTGAATAATGGATTTTATATCCTCAATTCCATCTCAGGAAAGTCACTATTGCCGAAACCATTCACCCAACTGAAAATATCTTCCGACAGAACTCAATGTTACCAAATTATACAGAGGTTTCCTGGAAAAGCACCGCGATGGAGCTAATATACCACCTGCATCTTGTCAATGGGGTGCCGGGCCCTGGGGTTGCCAGCTAAAAAGAGCACATCTGCTCTTTTTGCTGGATTTTCGAGCATCCTGTAAGAGACAGGAAATCGAAAAATCAGATCGGGACCGTGAGGTTGACCACCTCAGTTGAACATCAACCGGTCAGAAAAGGAACAATGAGCCTCAGACGCCTTCCGAGTGGGGCTTAAGCCTCCCGCATTGCGGGTTGGTTTGGAGGGGATCCGCGGCGGGCTTGATTTGTGTGGGGCCTGCTTTTGTATAGTCGTGTGGTTAAAAGGCGCATCAAAGTCAAAATTAAAAATCAGGTTAAAATCCCTCAGCCAAATCTTGGCGTCGGTCGTCAGCAAATGATATATTTCTTACAGAATCAACTCCCTAGAGTCTTAGAAAAGCAGAAAAGACGCGCTGCTACTGTTGTTCCGGCAGACATTATAGAGCGGGTAACTAATGCTGGAAGAAATCCTTCTTAATAGTCCTTAAACCTTCTTCAGCTGGATGAATGTTGCCAAGGAGATGATCAACACCAAAAAGCGCATGATATCTCCAGCTACCATGATCAGGCTAACGTCTGATAAGTTTGGAGAAATCCAGACAAAGAAGGCATACAGTGAAATCAGCCCATGACTTCTGTGATGAAACTAGGGTCACACCAAGTCAAAATTCCAAAACTTGGAAATCTATATGGAAGAGACACCAATACCTTTGTCGCAAGAGAAAAAAATAAAAGATACCTATTGCTGCCATGTTGCCGTACTTATCCGGAGAAAACAGGCATTTCTATTAAAACCTTATAAAATAGCAGGTTATGATACGTCTCACTAACTTTACTATTGTGCAAGTAAAGTGGTACATACAACGTTATGACTTGCACAAATGGTGGCACTTAAAACGTTTTGTGCTTCTTATTTTTTTTAAATTAATTTTTCTATAGTCTAAGATTTTTTTATTGTTCATTGAATGTTTATAATACATCAATAAAGAATTATAATTTGTTAATAAATGATGAATGAATGAAGATATGCATTACTTATTTACTGAAACAGTTTTAAGTCTCTCCTGAAAAATGAACTTTTTGGCACTTGAAACGTTATGGTTTGGCACCCCTCAATTATACACAAGATCTTCTGTTTATTAATCTTTTTTTTTTTAGTTTATTTTAGTTATGGGGAATGTTAGTTGGTTTCATAAATGGCGATATTCGTAGAAATTCTGCTAAAACTGAAATTGACATTTCGCATCGACATATTATTTCAGCGGAAAAAGAAATAAAGATAGCTTTAAAGGAAAGGATAGAATCCTAAAATTTATACACTATAGTAGTAAAATATACCGAATCAAATACCTATTGTATTTTAAGATTTACTTCTCGTTCCTACTTATCGTGTGTGTGAGCCGATTATAAATCGGGTGCTCTGGTGGTAAAACGTTTTTTATTGATCAATATGTGTGTTAGTGTGAAATGTTCTGCCACCAGAGCACTCGAATAAAAATCGGACCATAAACGCGACAAGTGAGAGCGGACAGTAATGATGTCGTCAATGACGAAGATTGTAAGCCCTTATTGATTCTGCAATTAATATTACTATTTTGGCTATAGAAATTGAATCAAAATGTTGGTAGGTAACAATAATGCAACTATCAATAGCTATAATTTGAGACAATGAAGCATTTTCCTAGGTAGTTAACACACAACCATGCTTTTAATGGTAACTGCAATCTTTAACACACTGAAACACCTCTCGAGTTTCATAACAACCTTTATTAATATACAGGGTAGGGGTAGTTTTATCGTCTCCAGATGAATGTTTCCTGCGTTAGACAAAGGAGAGGGTGCAGGTATGTCTCTCTGTATGGGCCAAACAGCTCGCGTTGGGGGTGATATGACAAACTTAGCCCCCCGTACCGAATTCCTGGCTTCGTGGGGTGTGTTAATTAACTCGGAATTTCAGGTTTCATAATCATAGTGTCTACTTACATACGTTAACTAACAAAATATATCATTATTATTGTTCAAGAGCTGAAGTTAATTTTGTAAGTGATTAACTATATGGCTATCAAGAGGGATGCTTATTTGTTACTTAGAATGCCTTAGAAGAACTACGCTCTTTAACTATATATAACTATAAATTTAAAAAAATGCACAGCTTTTTATATACATAAGATCATAGCTAAAGAAAATATGGACAATCAGGACAATACAAAAGTCAAAGATTAAATGATTCACTGCCTTGTTGTGACATTCTGTCAAAACGTACTTTTCTGCAAAGAACCGCTTTCACAGACCATTTTGAGAAATGAGGCAAGTATGTCGGGTAAAAGAGAAATGTATCTCGTAAAGATTTTGTCATTTTGTTAAAAGCGCAAATTGCCATACCGAATGGTTTTGGTAGTATTGATAGCTGTTGCCTTTATGTATTTTGACCATAAATGTATGTAGGTACATTAGTTCTACTTTTATCAAGGTGATATCAAATATGATTTACAATAACTTTGGTTTACTAATAAAAAGCGATTTTTGATAACATTGGTTCACTAATAAAAAGTATGATTAACTTTGTGAGAAATTATTTCTCATAAAGTGTGTCATATTTAGTCACACATAAGTTACAAGACATACGTTCGCTAAAGGAGAAACTTTAATTTTACAATATGTTAATGAAGGCAATGATGTTAGCGCCTACGAATATGTTTCAGCTTTGTATTTGTATGTACCTTAGGAAACTTGGAACTGGTTTGGAATATTAAAGGATAAACAATCAAAATATTACAAGTAAAGTTACGCAGTTTTGGGAGCCTCCACTTTAGTTATGTGAGTCAGATAAACTTTTGAGTTGTACCACGAAGTTTAAAGGTAATTTGTTTCTCCCAGAAAAATCTTTGAAATTTCAAGCTTGTCACATTATAAATAAACTTTGAAGATCTTTAACTATATTTTAACCAAAGGTATTGTTGTCCTCAAATTTACCTATTTCCGTGTTTTTGAAATGAAATAAAACAGTTTGCAATGACAATAACCTTCTGAGAAATTCTTCTACGTGCAGTCATTTTGCATATTTTGTTACATAGATATTGCAATTACAAGAGTACATTTTATATGGTGCCATCGATGACTGCCAGCGCAATATAGCCACACGTTATGATTTATGGCGATATTGCCATAGCGTGGGAGGCTACCTTTAGAATTGGAACAGAAGATATGCAGAGTGATTGTAGTATTAAGTATCTAAGTAGTATTTTGTTCCAAATTACATATTGTTGAAAGACTTTTTTCTGATGATGAAATGTTGTGTTCAAAAGAGCTGAAAATATTTATACCATTCATATTTCATGATTACTGTTTTATGCATTGAATTATATGTACTATGTACTAGAAGCGGCATCTCTTTCAAAAAGTGTCAATAAAAAGGAAGCCGTATTGACACTCTTGCGTTTAGTATGCAACGGTTTGTGTTCGAATACATTTTTTCCTCGAATACTTACATATATACTTTTTTTTATGGTCTCTTAAAAGTATAAAGTTTGTTTTTTTTGCTTTATTTAAAGAGCACGACGGAAAGTGAAAAGAAGCTTTAAAAATAAATGAAGTTCCGCCTTATTATTTTATAACATAAAATTTTGACATTTTGTTCCAAATATCTTTAGTTTCTGGTGTTGAGATGATATAAAACAAAGATTTTATTAAATATGATTTAAAAAAGCATTTCTGAACACATTGTAATATTTTCAAGCAGGTGTCATGTCGGACACTAGAAACATGTTTGAATTCTATCAAAAAAAAAATGTAAAAGGTTTTCAAATTTAATAAAATTCATCCAGTCTTTTAAAATCTCACTCCTCCATATCTTGACATATGAAACAGCAAAGTTAGTTCATTATCTAAGCGTGAGTTTATATATATTATTCCTTGGAATAGGTTATTAAAATTAAATTTGAATATGTATGATAATAATACGACTCCTAAGCCAGTGACACGGATGGATGATAGGAGATTGATTAATCGACGTGATTTATAAGACAGTTTCATCATCCTAGAAAACCAAACGCAACCACAGATAACGAAGGAGTGTGTATGTACCTAATACTAGCAATCTACCGGAATACGTTGTAGTGACATTCTGTAAAAAACGATGAGGCATTGCAACTTAGCATTTTTGTTAAGGGATACATTCGATCACCCTGCATTATGAAGGTATCTGGATTGAGAAAGTTTTATTCAAAATGAGTATTGAGTAGTGGATACATACACATACATACATACTCCCTTTAAGGCCCCCGCACAACGCAAGCCAGCCCGGAGGAGACCAATCCGCAGCAAACCCGATCCACACGAAACCGACCCTCCAGCTCGATCGGAGTAATCAAACCGAAAAGCCGGCCCCACACAAACCAAGTCCGCCGCGGATCGCCCCAGACCAACCCACAATGCGGGAAGCCTAAAACCCACTCAGGAGCATAGGGAGGCAACAAGAGCTCTCCATTGCGCTCGAAGGCGTCCGAGGCTCATTGTGCCTTTTCTGACCAGTTGAGGTTTAAGGACGTGCGGTGGTCAATCTCACGGTCCCGATCTGATTTTTCGATTCCCTGCCTCTTACAGGATGCTCGAAAAACCAGCAAAAAGAGCAGTGTATAACCTCGTATAAATCAATCATTTTTTCATATAATTATGGAAAAAATGTACAAAAATGAATATCATTTTTTTCATAATCGTTCTTTTAAAGGCGGGTACCTATAGATCAAACGAGCGATGCTTATAGAACAAATCATTTTTTGTTGTTCCAAATTCTTTCTTACAAAAACGGCACAAAACATTCAATTACAATTTCATACTAGAATCAGACATGGTGTAATATTGGTTACATGAAGAAAAATCAATAATTAGAACTCATGATCAACATACATATCTAGAGCATGTGTCCCAAAATGCTTATTATTCGAATATTATTCGGTGATTGGTGTAAGCGTTGAAACGAGCATTCCTTACACTAAAGATCCAGAAAGAATGCTCAAAGTTCTTTTAGTCTAAACCTACCTTGTAGCAACTGAGATCTTTTTCACATGGGCAATTTCTTATTTCGTAATCCTGAAAATCCCATGGACAGCAAGAAGAACTCTGTGGTGGCATGGTAAAAGGCATTAAGTCAGTGGGATGACATTTCTCAGTATGGCGGATTTACTTGTCAGTATTTTAAGAGGTTTCATTTTTGTCAAATATTATTTGATACAAATAAAATAGATCAACTTTGATGCATTTACTTCGTTAAAAAGGGTTCACTATACGATAACTCATATTTATTTCTTCAATATTTCTTTGTTTATATGCTTTATTTATAATGCGTGTCTTTTTACCTTGACAATTTTGGCTCATAGGTTGAAAAAATTTGTACTTAGGTCAAATTTTACAAGGAAATATACCCAGTTACTCTATATCACATGCTAATTTATTATTTTTTAACACTTACATTTTATTCTTCATAAATATTAGTTATTTTTTAGCTTACCTATTATTATTTTCTAGCATAGCATTCCCAGAACATCAGTAGGTATATTTTTTTTGCTCAGAATGTAATATTGTTAAGTAATAAGTGAAGAATATTCTTTCAATAATAAAATGAAATTAGTTAACTATAGGTATTATTACCTTTGTTAAGATAACCCTCTCTCACAATGTACCGATCCTTCAAAACAGAGCTGAGGAATTTATACACGGTTTGCAAACCAGATGAATATTCGGAAATTTGAACATTAGAACCTAATGGCGAACGTTGTTAACGTAAAGTGATCACACTAATCCAACCTTCGAAACAACATTAGAAGATGGTCGTAAGCCCGTAGTGGTTTGTTCATACTATTTTAAAATCGAACTGTATAATCAGTCATCAGTTGTTGATATAATAGTTCGCACTTGGACGACTTTCTTTAAATTATATTAATAATAGTATTAAAATAGCAATGAAAAAATATTAAAAAAAAAAAATAATATGCAGATAGTATTACCGATCTATTGTCTATAGCTTAACAATAAAAACAACGAAAGTTGTAAACAGATTGGTCGACAGATAAGGATGATACCTGCCTCAAAGTTCACAAAATACATTATTTAAACACATTTTAAAAAGGTCCACTTTTAAAAGAACGGCTTCTCACGGCAGCTCTATCATAGACAACACCGTTTTACTTCGTGGTAGACAAAATTCGACGCGCGTCGTTTTACCTTGCCAAATAAAATTAATATTGAGTTATGCCGGAATGAAAAAATGCTTTTAAATCCTTTATAAGTGGATTTTTTTAAACTTATGTTTTTGAACTTTGTTCTGTTTGTGATAATGTATGATGTAGTGCATATAACTCAAAATGCTGAAAAACGCGACTTAATGCCTTTTACCATGCCACCACAGAACTGACATCTCAATTCTTCAAGAACTCCGCATCACGGTGAGATTGTCGTTTCTCTGTCTCGAACGCATACTTAAGTTTTTTGGACACATAGCTCGTAGAGGGGAAGACAGCCTTGAAACGTTGATCATGGTCGGAAGAGCGCCTGGTACAAAGACCAAGAGGCAGATCGCCGATGCGATGGACCGACCAAATAAAGCAAAATATTCCCACTACCACACTCCATAGAGCCGTTCATCTGGCAGCCGACAGAACATCCTGGCTAGCAATGGTCCACAACAGAGTGCATGATGGCCACGACCCTCAGCAGTGAGGACGTCGACTGGTGAGATCCTGTATGGATTCCGCTGACATTCTCAGAAAACAGAGAGTTTCTGTGGAAAGAATATCATTGAAAGAAAAAGGCTGAGGCCCTGTCCTAGGTGGTCGCGTGAACGTCGACGCCCTGTTCAAACATATAACATCATGTATGAACGTGTCCTAACTGGGCAGACGGACAGACGAAAATTCGATCGTCCAATCGGTGCCTTGGTTATAATGATCGCGCGTGTCACTTCTATTGCTCTGTTGTATCGATAATTAATACACTTACTTTCCAAAAGTTCTTACTTACTAACATTCATATTTGTTCGTTTGCGTTGTCAAGGAAAGTGGACGTGCGATCATACGATGGCAGTTAGGACACACAATATTTCATCGTTCGATGACAAATTTGTTTATGTCTTCATGCGACCAGCTAGGACAGGGCCTGAGATTGCTACAGAAAGACTATGGACTCATGAGGTTGGACGATTTCTGGGGATTCACAATACCCAAGGTCGTAACGCTGCGGGCGTATGAGTGAACAAAAATAATAATAATAAGACAACTTTTATGGCGCCGTTTAGTGAAATATCTTCACCTCAAAAGAGTAATAATCACCAATTAGGTTTGTTAAAATATAATAAAATAACAAAAATGGCAATAATCCCACAAGGTTCGTCATGCTGTAAAATATGTGAAATCATCATAGATACTCGTAAACAGTCAATATGGATTGGAATGTGAAAAAAAAATATGGAAGTTTACTCTATTTCTGGAATTAATTACTAAAAAATAAACGAATATTTTTTTTTTTGCATAATTAAAGGCAAGTTGTTGCACTTGTGTCCAATAAAAACGCTTTTCAGTCAGACATCAATGAAAGTTGTATGATAAAGGGATATGATCCACCTATAATTGAGCAAACAAAATTCAATTTCGAATACGTTTTTGGCCCTACTCTTCAGAAATAGAGAATAGCATATTGGCAGGACATATGTACACGCATACTCATCTTTGTTAAATTTAATCCATTAACAAATTTTGTTAAATATACTTAATCCATTAACAAATTTTGTTAAATATAATCCATTAAATTTTTTTGTAAGATATAATTCATTTCACAGAAATACATATTAAACTCCGTACCAAGCGGATGGTACATAAATAATACTGCTAGTTCTCTCATCTAGCCAATAATACAGTGATGCTATCAATCAAGCGACGAGCTATGTAGTGGAGGTTGCCTAGCGATACTTATTTCTTGACAGACGTTTATTGAAACAATCGCACTGCTGTTGGTAGGAATCCAATTATCGACGCTTTCGAAATAGCACTGGGAGTTATCATAGTTAATATCCACAACGAAGAACATTTTATTGTTATTTTTATTTGATTTAGCACAAATATACGTTCTGAGGTGTAGTTTTATATTTCTCTTCCGATTCTTGTATTTCTGTTTTGTTTTACACTTACATTTAAAGTAATTTCATTGTTTGATAAATAAATGTCGATTATGTAGTAATTCAGAGCTTTCTAATAGTTTTTCTTTTATTAGTGGAAAATACAGTCTATATAATTGCATTAAATAAGAATGGACAACAGAAATCTGATTAACACTATGACCAAATGAGGAATGCTCAAAATGCAATGAATGAATAATGGCAGTACGAAAGTATACTGTCGAGATTGTGATGAAGATGGATAAGAACTACCAATCAGACTTACATACAGATCACAACGTTGGAATTTCAAACGGAATGTGGACAAAATAATATTATCTTTCCAGGATGTTTGCGCAGTCCATGGGTACTAACATACCTTAATTTTAATAACCGTACAGCTCCTACAGATTTTTAGCCCCCTGAACAATGTTCCTCAAAGCCGTTCCGTCCTACGCAACATACTCCCATTGATCTCCAACACACAGCGCGTCCAAGTCTCGGGCAACGTCATTTTGTCAGTCGGTCTTTTGGTTTTCCTGGTGATATTTTGTCAATCGGCTTACTGTCTAACGTTAAAATACAAAGAAAATTTAACATAAATTTTCCTTTCATTTTCCGTTAAAGCGCATCTGGTTTTGAAATGTTTGCTCGAAGAGGTAAGCAATTGTATTAATTAAAGGTAAACAGCAATGGAAATGTACAAAGGAAGCATTCGCTGGCGCACGGACCACATCATTTATCGCTAACACGGCGCTATAATATCCGCTACTAACGCGTCAAGAAAAGTTACTGCCTTTACAATTTATACGAGAGCTCCACGCCTCCTTCTTTGTATCTCACTGCTCCAAACAAAATGTATCGCCGTAAAACGGGGATAAGCGACCGACTCCCACGCGAAGCACGTATTTTTTACGTCAAACAAACCCCCCATGGTTTGGTTACTTTACGATGTCAAACTACCACTTCCATCACATATATTATAGACACATGATATCCAGGGGTGCAGAAAATGTTCTGACTAATGCAGTTTATTGAAATGAACATTCGAGAAAGAATCTAGTCCGTTTTTCTACTCCAAAAGTTAACACTATAGCTTTTTTAGCGAATTTATACATAGCTTTATTGTTTGAAATTTTCTTTGGAACACAAGGCCTACATAGCACTGCAACTAAGTAACTCGCATTCAAATGGTCTAACTTGACCAAATTGACACGGAAAAAAACAAAAGTGACAAACTTACGACTCGATTCGGGACCTTTGGTTTATAAGTTTGTCTCAAAGATAACAACTAGACCAAGAGGGTTGGGAGAGTTTATTGATTAGACCGATTTTCAATACAAAAGCTAACTTTACATCTCTCAAACCACTTTTTGATGCATCCAAGTATTCGTGAATTCGTGAATGTCGAAGAGAAATGTTTATATCTCTTATGCCAATTAATTTTCAAATCATTGAAATATGCAAACAGTTTCAATCGCAGAGATACAGTACCTTTACGACCAGTTTTGAGAACAATCTGTTTTTTTTTCAGAGTATATTTAATTACCTTAAAAAAGTATGTCAATCAAACATCTTAAAAATACAACCGTAGTTAATTTAAGAAAAATCTTTAAAATTTTATATATTTTTAAATGTTGTTGCAACATAATATTTAACACCTCTGAAAAATACGATATCTCTCACGAATTGGAAGGGGAAACGGAACATTATTGATTCCGTTTCGATTGGAGCTGTTATTGTGTATTCGATAATCCCTTCGTGTTTAGTTTATCACATAAGGAACGACTGCCTGGATACATTTAAGCAGCTAGCGAGAAATTTTCTGCAGACTCGTTTGCGAAATAAACACAATTTCACGTCCAGCGACCTGTCTCATTTCCTGTAACGTTTGACGCGAGACTTAGCGCTAATGTTTGTTTTAAAGTTTTTTTTTTCAAAAACTACGGTCTTTAATTTTTGTCAAACAAACCATTATAAGTGGTAAATTATTCCACTTCTACGACATATTTTCCGACTATAGTTCCATTTTTATAAGTCCAACATAATATGGTTTATGGTGAAATTATTTTTTTCTTAATTAATTAGTTTCATCGACATCTTCTGATAAAAAATTGAAACAAAATGCATTCTAAAATAGCATCAAAAGTTATTCAGGTTAATTTTTTTCCTCAGTAATATTGACCTGAATAACTCATCTCTTACGGTGTTCGGGCAAAATGTAGTAATACACCTGACGTCAGAGCAATAAAATAAATTCTTTTGTCCTCTTACTTATTCCTTGCCTCTTCCATGTTCCTTATTCCTCACTCTTAGCCTTCATCCCCTTACCCCGAGTCTGCACACAGTGTTACATATGTTTTTTTTCTGTTGTATGACCTGGAATTTGCATAATTTATGGATACAGAACTATTTAAAAGCGGACAATACTCCGCATCATATGGATCGACAAGGTCAGCAATGCAAATGTGCTCAAGAGTTGACAGACAGTTGCTGACTAAAATCAATGCCCGGAGGTGTCCTATCTGGGACTTGTGCTCAGGTGAGAGAATTTTGAGCCACTCTTGAAACTTGTCGAATTCATACAAAGGGTAAAGCTAGTAAAGATCCCCAACTTTGCAATTTTTGCGTTGAGTCTAATCAAACATTCACAAAGCCTTTTTTGAAATGCAGTGAAGAAATGGACAGTTGAATTTGAGTTTATCTTAAAGCTGAATAATTAACCGAACTATGATACTTATTGTAGCAGGTGAATAAATATACAATTCAATGATAAAATATTCCACCACGAACATTATATTGAATAATTCCTGAAATAATACCCCCGACACGAAGTCCATAGAGAAAGGTAGTAGGTAGTCTATAAAATAAACTTCCAATAAGTATTACAGAGAGGATAAAAATCTGAATGTTTATTCGGAAATTGGGATCACAATCGTAAAACATTTGTGACGCCGATAAAACACAAGAGGTTCTCACACCTAAATAATATACTCGCCATAGAGCGGACGTGGAATGGTAGGTAGCTGGGGGTGAATATTGTTCAAATTAAAACAACTTTAGCAGCTGGGGTCTGCAAGCGAGTTGCTTCAAAACAACATTATACTTACTTTCTTTATTTGTTTTTAATTCCAAATTTGGATTAAGAGAGTATACAATGAATCACAAAGTAAGACTTTGGCTAGACCGATTACGATATGTGGAACTGAAACTAGAGTCAATATCGCCAGAATGAGATGTAAGAATTTGCTCCATAACGGTTTAAAGTATCGCGGTCAGGCAGTCAGAATAAGCAAAATAAGGGAAATACCTACATATTATGAAACGTAGATGAAATGAAAGCAGAAGAAACGATGTGTGACTTGTTGATATAATGGGAGATGACCGCATGTCTTATGTGGTAGTGGAAAGAGTATTACACCAATATCCCTATTCTGAATTATTTCATTTACCTCGGTAAAAAATCAACATGAATTTTGTATGGCCAACAGAGCGGAGGCCGTCGAGATTTACCGTCTCTTTCGCGAGTTAAAAAAAGCGAAATGACAGGTAAAAATCAGTATGATTGGAACGGTAACTTAAAAGAAAAGATCATAATATAAGTAGCTCGTAAAGAGAAGAGAACACTGAGAGAAATTTCGTCATGGTGGAGGCACGTACAGTAAATGGTTTTATAAAAACCGCAGAATACAAGAAAAAATCATAAACTTTTATGAAAAAAAACATTATCATTGAAATAATCAATTTACCTTATCTGCTTATTTCCATTCCCAAGAATGGAATTTCCGAAATTCTAGTATCAGGGAATTATTCAAGTAATTCATAGATAGAAACAAGTTTACTTGTTTTACGTTTTTCTCAGTAAGAATAGAAATAATGTAAATGCTGTATGTCATTGATTAAACCAATGCAACTTGAATAAAACATTGATTCTATTTATAATAATTTAAAATATCCTGTACGGGAATTGTTTTTTTCTATTACGGAGATGGTTTATATGAAAACGCAACATCATTGGTATTTTCAAAGATGGAGCATGGAGTTTTTCCTGGACATCCGTACAATTTCAAAAACCTATGCAAGTCAAATATATTTCTGTTGTAAAATCCATTATTTCTTTGGTTTTGAGTAAAGCCAGTACAAATAATAGGATAAAAGGTAAGAGCTGGTAGGTAATGGAAAATAGCTAGTAAACTTGAAAAATCCAATGACAATAATTAATTTCAACAGAAACAAGTAAATACGAGAATTTCGCAAGGACAACGTGAAAAAATCCAGGCCCTTGACTTTCTCCCGTACGGCACCTGTTAAAACCAAGTTCGTACGGGGTTTTCGCAAGTACGTACGTAATGGAGTAGGTAGGTATATTTTTTTACCAGACGCAATCGACCTACCTCTTAGATCTACCATTAGTTTGCTCGAGCTCGTAGATGCAAGACTTGTTTACTCATTTCTTTATAAAAGTTAAAGTTTATACTAAAATCATTTTACAAATTATGGACCTAGTTATATTTCTCTATACAATGTGTGATCTGGATAATTATTGATCAAACTAATTGTACGAACAAAAGACAAACATTTTACGTTGAAATTGCAATTGCGACTTTAAATAATTGAAATAGATACCTACCTTAATTCAAACTCCGTGTTCATATTTATTTTCTCTTCAGGTTAACAACCTATTTTCTTATAAATAAGTAGGTATACTTAACAGATTTTTTTTTCAATGATTTTTATGGGAAATATTGATTTTTTTTTCTATTTTATTTTAAAGACCTTCAATTGAGATCAAGTGATTTTACTTTAAAAAAATATGAAAATATATTTTTTTTAATATTCTCAATTTAAGTAGGTATTGCTATATTTTTTTTGTTCATAAAACTCGTTTGACATAAAAAAATTAAGTGCCGTATAAGGATAAAAAATAAATATAAAAGACAAAATAAAATATCTATGAAAATGTGATTTTTTTGGGAAATTCTTCTTCTTTTTCTTTTATAGTGAAGTTTTGATAAAGAAGAATATTCCAAAAAAACTTCCGCAATTTCATCGATAAGTTTTTATTCGTACAATTCGTTTGATCAAGTTTCGAAATAACACATTGTAGATGTTAGGTAAACATGTGTGATCCATACGGGAGACAACTGAGGGATAGCCTGAGAAGACGGTGTATTATCCCAGCTGTTTGGCGAGTTTCCTCAGGGAGACTATGCGTCACCAACTCATCGGTTAATAATTTAGATGAACTCTACAAAACGAGCCGTATGTAATCTAGGGAGACGCAAAAATTTCATCAAGTCATCAATACCTCCATAGTGTCTTGTTTTGATCAACTGGGAGAAAACGTATCAAGTACGAAGAAGACAAACTCAATCACCCGGATGTGTGGAATATTATAGATCTAGTAGGTAGGTATTGAGAGCTTAGATAGCAATGACGTAATAGGTAAGAAAGGGGCTGCTACCTGGTTGAATCAATTACAGCATTGGTTTTTCCTCGTAATGTACTAGAAAATAAAAAGGCTCTTCCTTAGGTATATCAATGAAGTAATGGGTTGTACCAAGCACAGCATTGGTGTTTCCTCGTACTTTACTAGAAAATATAAAGGACTTTACTTAGATATATCAATGATGTAACGGTTTATACCGCGTACGGCATTGATTTTTTCTCGTACGTTAATAGAAAATATAAAGACTCTTACTTAGATATATCAATGACGGCATTGCTTTTTCCAATGAACTATCATTTAAAAATTCAATGACATTGCATAGATCAATTCCTCTCCAATACGTGCTAATTTCCAGTAAACCGTACGGGAAAATACCTCGTATGAAAATTCAATGACGGAGCATTGAAAAAACCAATGCTTCACTCTAAGTCAAAAAAGACAGTTCTTACGAGAAAAAACTCAAGAAATACGAGCTTTTCCCCCTTACTTTTCTCTCAGTGAAGAATAAAAGATTAAAAATGGATGACGTAGCTGTTTAACTTAGGTTGTATTAATCAAAGAAAAATATTGTTGGTCTATATTCCAGTTCAAAATGGGCCAAAATAACTTTTTCTCCACACATTTATTTGCATACATACACAATGACATGACTGTAACCGCAACACATCTAGAACATTTGAATCACATCCAGCGTGACATGGGGTAGGCAAAAGAGGGCAACAGAAATAAGCTGTGACAGTAATGGCTTAAATTAGTTTTTATTACGTTAGATTAAACTGAATGCTGAAAAATATCATTTTGTGCCTCTCTACATTAAAAAAGAACCGCTTTTTGGGTACGGATGAACAAAATTTGAAGGTTGAATGTTTCAGAATATAACATAACATAATTACATACTTATTTAAAAGAGATAAAATATTTTGACATACATAGAATATTAAAAAAGAGGTTAATTAATGGTAAAACAAAATAAGTGGTAGAGTTTGGAATTAAGTTTTCAAATAAGAATTGAAAAGTAGACATTGTGCGTTCTAAGGATATCTTAGATTAATGAAAATAAAAAGTTGAAATCAGACCTTCAAAGTGAACTGTCACGCATTTTTTCGTTTGAAAGTTATTTCTCAGTTTTACGAACAAACAACACATTAAACCGTGCAATAGTTGTGATTGATCGAATTAAACATCGTGTAAAAACTGTGAATATTCGCAAGACCCAAAACATAGCACACACAAAGTTTTCTGTTATCAAAATCATTATCATTTGACAATCCGTCAAATTTCATATTGTCGTTAAGTTCCATTTTGGCCGGACACACTCTGCGACTGTCTCGTCATTGGCTGTGCAATCAACGCAAGTCCTGCATCGCTGCCACTAGCGCCACTCTCGCTGAACTAAAGTGAATTCGAGTCAAACAGGGCTGCCAAAGAGGTACTTTTTAAATACAATATACATCAACAAGTTCTTAATAAATTAAATACTGTTTACTACACACTTATACACCATGAACACCGAAGAACTCATACTAATGGTAAAAAACGCTGCATTGGGCCTCTCTAATATCATAAACGAACCTAACAACAAATTTACCAAGGATCAAATTGGAAAAATAATGCCAATTACGGTGGAATTTATGTCCGCTATGAGTCTGGCAACAGCTAGGATCGCCAGCCAAGAAACCGAAATTTTCCTCCTTGGCAGGCAGCTTGAAAAAGCCGAAGAAGCAAAAAAGACCACCGACGGTTCTGCTGACACCATCTGCAAGGCATTGACTGAGTTGACCGACAGAAATACAAGATCAAGAAATGTTATCATTCAAAATGTCCCTGAGGTAGACCCATCCCTACCAATCAACGATCAAAATGTCGTGGATCGTGCTCAAATCGACAAACTGCTTGAAGAAATTGCAGAATTTCAAAACATTAAACCTACCAAAGTATTTCGATTGGGAATGCGAAGGGATGACCGGATCAGACCACTAAAGGCGGTTTTCGAGGACTCGAGTGAAGCAGTGACTATTATGTCAAATAGGTTTAAATTCCCTAAAAACATTATAATCAAGCGGGATCTTACTGTGATACAGAGAGACGAAGTACGGAAACTGTGGGAAGAGGTGGACATACGTAAACGTAATGGAGAAAGCAACATTACAGTCAAATTTATCAACTCCACACCGAAAATAGTACCTTTAATGTCAAAAAACATATAATAAAATCACACATTAGTATTTATTATCAGAATGTTCGTGGACTAAAAACCAAGCTATCTACTTTAAGAAAAACAATTGCTACACTTAATCACGATGTGTTTATATTTACGGAGACGTGGTTGGACAAAACAATAAAAGACTCAGAGCTGGGTTTTGGACCATCATACAATATTCACAGAAAGGATAGAGACCACAATACAAGCATGAAATCTAGAGGTGGAGGAGTGCTTATAGCTACCAGCAAAAGACTACAGGGTAACACATTGAAGACGCTAAACAAAAATATTGAGCAGGTTTTCGTCATGCTACGAGCGGGACGGTCGAGGATTATCCTTGGTACAGTATATTTACCCCCAGCTACAGACAAAAATCTGTACGAACTGCACCGCGAAGACTTGGAACTACTGCGGTCACGCCACAATGCAGCAAATTTCATCATAGCCGGGGACTATAACTTGCCTGGTGCTCGTTGGAGGGCCGACGGTGCTATGGACATTGAGGGATCGTCATTGGATGAGTCCACAGAAGAATTACTCGAGATTACTAACTTTTTGGGACTGCGCCAGATAAACAATATCCCTAATCATAAGGATGGACTTCTGGACCTGGTTCTGTCAGATCACCCAGACGTCAGGGTTGAAACACCACCTGAAAATGCACTACCGATAGATCAGTACCACCCCACTCTCGCAATCGAGGTGAACATACCTTCTTTGTGTAAGTCCAATAATTTCATTAGCTTTCTAGACTTTAAAAGGTGTAATTATGCAGAAATTATTGATCACTTATTTTCCTTGGACTGGTCATACATCGTCGATGGTGACGTTGATGTTTCTATCCAAAAATTTTACGCACTCATCAGCAAAACCATAGAAAAGTATGTCCCATTGATTTCTTTTAAGCCTGATACATTTCCCAAGTGGTTCAGCATTGAATTGAAAAATAAAATTATTGAAAAAAAAATTGCTCACCAACAATATAAACTCTCTCAGTTGCCACATGATTATAATACATTTAGCTCTCTCAGAGACGAGTGTGTTAGGTTGAGAGACAAATGTTACAAAGACTACCTGGCGGACGCTGAGTGCACCACCAAGGACTGCGGAAGCTTATGGCGGTTCAGAAATTCGCTGACCTGCTCCGATTCTGGTTATCCAAGTAGCGTGTTCCTTGGTGAAAGGGTTGTCTGTGATGGGGATGATATGGTAAACCTTTTTGCCTCCTTTTTTGCTAGCGTTTACGAAGTCGATGTCCCTCCGAATGAGTGTCGCGGTTGCGGGGGATCCCTTGACATTGAGAGTGTCGTCCTTGACCTATCGGGCGTTGAAAAAGGGCTAAACAGCCTTGACGAGAAAAAGTCTGCTGGGCCAGACGGTATTCCGCCAATTTTCCTCAAAAAATGCGCAGTGGCTTTAGCCATTCCAATCACCTATCTTTTTAATGAATCCCTAAGAAAGGGAACTTTTCCAAATGTTTGGAAGAGCGGCCGCATCACTCCAATATTCAAAAAGGGTGATAAAGCAAATATTGAAAATTACAGACCCATTTGTATCCTCAATACAATAGCAAAGCTGTTCGAATCGTCCGTCCTGGCGGTCATCTTGCCTCACATAATAAAAATTATAAGAATTCAACAGCATGGTTTCCTCCCAGGACGGTCCACATTAACCAACCTCTCAATATACGAAAACTACATTGCTAACAGTATGTCAAGAAGAATCCAAGTAGACAGCATTTACACCGACTTCCAAAAAGCGTTCGACAAGGTCAGCCATAGCGTACTCTTGAAAAAGATGGAAATGCTTGGTTTTCGGGACAGTCTCCTAAATTGGTTCGGTACCTACCTGTCGGGTCGAATACTACATGTCGAGATTAATGACCGAATTTCCGAGGGTTTTATTGCTACGAGTGGTTTACCCCAGGGGAGTCACTTCGGGCCGATTCTGTTCCTCATATTTATTAACGACGTAATCGACGTTTTCAGGGACGTCGAGGTCCTCCTCTTTGCAGATGACATCAAACTTTTTCGGGGCATACGTAGCGAACAGGACTGCTTGGTTCTCCAGCGGGCTCTGGACGGTCTGTCCGAGTGGTGTAAACGAAATCGACTATACTTAAACGTTGCAAAATGTCAATACATCCGTTTTACTCGAAATAAAGATAAAATTGATTTTACCTATCAAATTGATGGTGTGAATCTGGAGGTCGTGGAAGAGGTGAGGGATCTGGGAGTGATTTTTGATAGTCGGCTGTCTTTTGTTAGTCATGTGACGGATGTGTCCTGCAGAGCCATGAAGTCACTGGGTTTCATGTTCAGAACAGTATCGGGTTTCAAAAATGTAAATACACTGAAATTATTATTCATAACCACCGTGCGTAGCATACTAGAGTATAATTCCCCAATTTGGTCCCCCTGTTTCACAATTCACAAGAAAAACCTAGAAAAAGTCCAGAAAAAATTCCTGAGATATGTTAATTTCATTCTGAATATTCCCAGAGCCGACCTTAACTACGATTTTTTGTATGCACTTACCAAATTGGAAAAGCTCGAAGACAGAAGAATCCAAAGCGATTTAATTTTTCTATTTAAAATAATAAATGGTCTGTGTGACAGCCCTAACTTGGTCGCCGAGGTGGGACTCCGTGTCGGCAATCGAAGTACTAGGAACAATAACACATTTCATACAGACAATTCTTTTAATACAACCTACCTTCGTAACACTGTTGTCCCCCGTTTGCACTATTTAGGAAACCAATACCTCGCCGACATAGACATCTTCTGTAGTAGCTTACCATCCTTCAAATATAATCTCAAACTCAGTTTCGCGGAATGATGCGTGTAAAAGTTGATGAATGATACATTTTATTACCTATTTTAATTGATTTACTATTTTATTTTATTAATTTTTTTTTGCACATAGTAGTAGCGGTCTTACTCATTTTGGCCAACTTAATACGCTTTAATTCGTTTTAACTGATTTCAATTCATTTTATTTAAATTATTATTTCACTTTATTTAATTTCAATTTAATTTTTGTTTAAACCATTTTTGTGATCTTATTATTCCTATTTTATGTGTGTGTGTTAGTGTGTATTTTACTCAAAGAAATGTTCAAATTAAAATATTTTTTTTACTAATTGTTATTATAATATTATTATTGTTTCTCTTTTTTATAGTCTTCTGCATATATTATTATTTTATTCGATCATAACACATCATATATAATTTTTAATGCTTTTATCTACATATCATAACCATCTTTTGATTATTCTTTTTTTTTCTGTTTTATTTTTAACTGTTTAGGTTGATCTCTTTGTGAGTACCTATAATTTTCATAAATTTGTATAGATAATGATAATTTTTATAATCCTATTATTCCTATTTTACGTGTGTTTAGGTGTGTATTGTTATTCAAAAAAAATGTTCAAATTGAAATACTTTTCTAATTATTGTGTCTATTGTAATTATTTTGATCATACAGAATTTTAATGCTTTATCTATCATGTCTGTTTATTGTTGTATTTTTATATGTTAATTTGTAAATGGCTAATAAAGCCGTAGAAAGAGGAAATAAATAAATAAATAAATAAATAAAGTGAGGATCAACTACTGAAGTGTTGTAAAACTAAAAATACGTACTAAGACGTATTTTTAGTGCCTGATCATAAGCCCATTCTCCTTCATGTGTGTGAGTCCTGGCACCTGACCAAGGCCCAGACACAAAAAGTCTCATCCTTTGAAATTAAGTGCCTAAGGCGTAAGATGGTACCACCGCATCACGAACGACGCTATACGCAGGCGCACCCAGCGTGAGCCCATCACCTCTACCATTGTGGGGGGGAGATGGACATGGCTGGGACATGTGTTAAGGATGCCGGATGATAGTTGGCCGAGGAGAGCGCTGTTCTTCCTTCCATCAGGGTCCCGAAGACGAGGAAGACCCTCTCACACTGTGTTCCGCTCCTTCGAAGCAGAGCTGAGGGACATGGGCATGGTGTGGGAGGAGGTCATAAACATTGCGTAAGATCGAGCGTAATGGAGGGCTCTTGTTGCCTCCCTATGTCCCTGAGTGGGGTGTAAAAAGGAGAGTTGATTGTTGTTGATTGTTGATCAACCACTTGAAAGAGAAATATAACCTCCATCCAATACTTTTTTCTTGATTGTAACATTCTTTGCGCCGGTCGGCGCGGGTCGGAAGCTGCTTTCTACGTGTTCTTACCCTATCGTTTGATGTACCATACAAGCCTATAAACCAATATCCTAACGAGTTATTAAGGTTTTTAATTTCAACTATGTCCCAAATTGGACAATCAGCGACAGGAGAAATGCATTAGTGGACTTATGCAAATCTCCTGTCTATCATTTATTGTAGCGGCGGACTTAGTTCATTTCACAATACGTAATATGGAGATATTTCTTATGTAAAATGCTACCCAGGAGCAGATTCTGGAAGCAACCACCAGCTAATGAATATTATTTTTAACCCCTTACCGCATGGTGGTCCATATATGATCCAAAATATTTTTTTGCAAAAAAATACAAGATTTTATTAAAATATTCCACAGTTCTAGCAATAATACCAAAGCTTTGTCTATCGTCTGCATTATTAGTTATCAAACTGTGTGCTAGATGCCTCTGGTTGCATTATGTGTACTCTCAATTGTTTCCAACTGGAATTTTTTTATTAACTGTAGATACGTGATATTCAAAGGTGTTTTTTTTCTAGTTTTTTTCTAAATTTCAATGGTAAAAAAATTGTAATACACTCCTTTACTATTAAATTGATTAGGTAATTAATAAATTATCACTTTTATTAAAGACTTTACTTTTTTATTTAAATACAGGTGAAATTATGATTATAAAAGAAGGTTGTTTATATAGGAAAACTAAACACTAATAATAAATAAGGTGTATAAACAAAAGTGCACAGACGCACTGACGAGTGGTTTTCTTAGCGGCCAGAGTGTTGTCATTCAGCTGGTGAGTATTTTACTTAAACAAACATTCTTGTTCCCAACCGGTCCCATGAGGACTTGGTGTATTAGTAAACGCACGTGTATTGTGGAACTAGGAGATATGTGAATAGACTCTAGGCGCTAAGCAAGCCACTTGCCAGCAGACTTGACCAAACACTTCTCTATCTCTCTAGTTCAAACATAAATTTGAAACGAAAATTGAATTCTTACTGCTTTATTTAAAAACTCTGATCAGTGGAAAAAAAAAGTTCAGCGGTAGAAAATTTGCGATCAAGCCGTCGTCGAGGTAGTTTAAGCCATATCGATTGATTACGAGCTGATCTCTGTAGATTTTAGCCCACCATGTTAGATTTTACGTCAACTGACAGCTGTTTACAGAATACAAGAACGCTTTCTGTAATAAATATACTGTTTTTAAGTTTTTTCCCGTCCAATTAGATTAATGAAATTTCTCAAGATCATAATAATTAATTCTTTAGAAAACATTTAAAAGAGATCTTATGAAATGTCATTTTTTTTATCTATTCCACGCCATTGTTTTAAATTTATGATCATCTAACACAAACCAGCTACTGTCATAAAGCCACACTTGCCTTCAATATTTGTTCTCCGTTACAACTTATCTGAGTGTCATAACCATCTTTTGATTATTCTTTTTTTTTTCTGTTTTATTTTTAACTGTTTAGGTTGATCTCTTTGTGAGTACCTATAATTTTCATAAATTTGTATAGATAATGATAATTTTTATAATCCTATTATTCCTATTTTACGTGTGTTTAGGTGTGTATTGTTATTCAAAAAAAATGTTCAAATTGAAATACTTTTCTAATTATTGTGTCTATTGTAATTATTTTGATCATACAGAATTTTAATGCTTTATCTATCATGTCTGTTTATTGTTGTATTTTTATATGTTAATTTGTAAATGGCTAATAAAGCCGTAGAAAGAGGAAATAAATAAATAAATAAATAAATAAAGTGAGGATCAACTACTGAAGTGTTGTAAAACTAAAAATACGTACTAAGACGTATTTTTAGTGCCTGATCATAAGCCCATTCTCCTTCATGTGTGTGAGTCCTGGCACCTGACCAAGGCCCAGACACAAAAAGTCTCATCCTTTGAAATTAAGTGCCTAAGGCGTAAGATGGTACCACCGCATCACGAACGACGCTATACGCAGGCGCACCCAGCGTGAGCCCATCACCTCTACCATTGTGGGGGGGAGATGGACATGGCTGGGACATGTGTTAAGGATGCCGGATGATAGTTGGCCGAGGAGAGCGCTGTTCTTCCTTCCATCAGGGTCCCGAAGACGAGGAAGACCCTCTCACACTGTGTTCCGCTCCTTCGAAGCAGAGCTGAGGGACATGGGCATGGTGTGGGAGGAGGTCATAAACATTGCGTAAGATCGAGCGTAATGGAGGGCTCTTGTTGCCTCCCTATGTCCCTGAGTGGGGTGTAAAAAGGAGAGTTGATTGTTGTTGATTGTTGATCAACCACTTGAAAGAGAAATATAACCTCCATCCAATACTTTTTTCTTGATTGTAACATTCTTTGCGCCGGTCGGCGCGGGTCGGAAGCTGCTTTCTACGTGTTCTTACCCTATCGTTTGATGTACCATACAAGCCTATAAACCAATATCCTAACGAGTTATTAAGGTTTTTAATTTCAACTATGTCCCAAATTGGACAATCAGCGACAGGAGAAATGCATTAGTGGACTTATGCAAATCTCCTGTCTATCATTTATTGTAGCGGCGGACTTAGTTCATTTCACAATACGTAATATGGAGATATTTCTTATGTAAAATGCTACCCAGGAGCAGATTCTGGAAGCAACCACCAGCTAATGAATATTATTTTTAACCCCTTACCGCATGGTGGTCCATATATGATCCAAAATATTTTTTTGCAAAAAAATACAAGATTTTATTAAAATATTCCACAGTTCTAGCAATAATACCAAAGCTTTGTCTATCGTCTGCATTATTAGTTATCAAACTGTGTGCTAGATGCCTCTGGTTGCATTATGTGTACTCTCAATTGTTTCCAACTGGAATTTTTTTATTAACTGTAGATACGTGATATTCAAAGGTGTTTTTTTTCTAGTTTTTTTCTAAATTTCAATGGTAAAAAAATTGTAATACACTCCTTTACTATTAAATTGATTAGGTAATTAATAAATTATCACTTTTATTAAAGACTTTACTTTTTTATTTAAATACAGGTGAAATTATGATTATAAAAGAAGGTTGTTTATATAGGAAAACTAAACACTAATAATAAATAAGGTGTATAAACAAAAGTGCACAGACGCACTGACGAGTGGTTTTCTTAGCGGCCAGAGTGTTGTCATTCAGCTGGTGAGTATTTTACTTAAACAAACATTCTTGTTCCCAACCGGTCCCATGAGGACTTGGTGTATTAGTAAACGCACGTGTATTGTGGAACTAGGAGATATGTGAATAGACTCTAGGCGCTAAGCAAGCCACTTGCCAGCAGACTTGACCAAACACTTCTCTATCTCTCTAGTTCAAACATAAATTTGAAACGAAAATTGAATTCTTACTGCTTTATTTAAAAACTCTGATCAGTGGAAAAAAAAAGTTCAGCGGTAGAAAATTTGCGATCAAGCCGTCGTCGAGGTAGTTTAAGCCATATCGATTGATTACGAGCTGATCTCTGTAGATTTTAGCCCACCATGTTAGATTTTACGTCAACTGACAGCTGTTTACAGAATACAAGAACGCTTTCTGTAATAAATATACTGTTTTTAAGTTTTTTCCCGTCCAATTAGGTGCTCCCTTCATATTTTGGTCCATTTTGTTTTGGTTTATCATTTTGATGATAGAATTTTTTTAACAAATAAAGCAAATGTTGCATTCCCGTAATCATCGAGGTCTTACAACCATGATGCACCAACTAAATTTATGATAAATATAATGATGTTTTGAAGAAAATATTTTTAAAGTAGGTAAAAATATTAAAATTAACATAAATTAAATGAATTAAAACAAACACAGTTGCATTAAATGAATTAAAACAAACACAGTTTAATTCATTATAATGAACTTTCACTACGTAAATACACAAACCTTACAAAATATAACATAAATTAGTTCATTTTGGCCAAAACATAAAGGTTTCGTGTGATTTTATAAGGACTTAACAACATTTTGATAAAATAAAATAAAAAAATAAGGTCTGGCACCTATTCTGCACTTACTCGAAATCATTCAAATCTGACATAGCACAAAATTTCGTGTGAAATGTCATCTTCATACAAAACAAACGCGGATCAAATATTTTTTTTACAATAAAGTAAAAACTGATCAGTGTATGTATGTAATTTGTAATTTAACGATTAACGATTTTTTTATAAATCAGACGGATAGAATTTAGAACGGATTTAGTTTTTTTTTAACGACAAAATGAATTAAAAATTTGACAGATTAATGAAATTTCTCAAGATCATAATAATTAATTCTTTAGAAAACATTTAAAAGAGATCTTATGAAATGTCATTTTTTTTATCTATTCCACGCCATTGTTTTAAATTTATGATCATCTAACACAAACCAGCTACTGTCATAAAGCCACACTTGCCTTCAATATTTGTTCTCCGTTACAACTTATCTGAGTGTCATAAAACTTTTATATCAGCCTTATTTTTTTGTAATATAAAACGTGCTTCTTTCAGCCGACTTATATAATTCTAAATATTATTCTATAGATCGTGCTTACTTGGGATTTCAAAGAATTTTCCTGTCCTTTTAGAAAAGTAAAATTCAAATTTTTTTTTTGTTAAAAACAGAGATTTTTATTAATGGTAGTACTAACTATGATTGGATTCCTGAATTTTGAAGGACAATAATTAGTTTCATAAAAAAGATAAAGACACTTAATTTTGTATAGGTGTAAAAGTAGAAGGCGTTTATTTATGTATTAAGTATAGACACAAAAAGAATGCTGAATAAGACAAACAAAAAATCATCAAACGAACACATCTCCAGTGCTCCCATAACAGTCAACTTCGATATTAAAAAATAAAACTTAATAAATACTTCTTGATACTCTTCTTCTTCTTCTTATTCTAGGCCTGAAGACCTGTTATTAAGAGGTGGGGTTTGCCTCTTGCGAGGTCGACTCCCAGCTGTCTATCCACCTCTTTGGTGGTCTGCCTGGGAGTCGTCTTCCGTGGGGTTGGCCGTGCAATGCCATGTGAGGGAGTCTGGATGAGTCCATTCTCCTCACATGTGCATACCAGTATCTTCTTCTTTGCCTTCCCCATCTTACTATATCTTCAACCTCGCATATTTCCCGTACCCTCGTATTCCTTATTCTATCTCTGAGGGTCTTCCCAGCAATGCTTCTTAGAGTCTTCATTTCTGAGACTCTTAGCGCATTTTTTGTTACGGTGGTATCCGCTCTAGACTCTATGCCGTACGTCATAATGGGTCGCACACAAGTTTTATAAATTTTCATCTTGCTGCTGATTTTCATGTCGGGGTTTTTCCATATTGAGTTTCTTAAACAACCCGATATGGCGGCAGCCTTGTTTATCTGACCCACTATTTCAGCTGGCAGATCCGTTTTTCCACATAAGTCAACACCGAGGTATCTAAATTTCGGTACCTGTTCCACGGAAATACCATCAACAGATATGCTGCAGTTTATCGGTGACCGTGAAAACACCATGCTTTTTGTTTTCGCCACTGATATTATCATATTATATTTTTGGCTTGCCCGGTTAAACGCATGCAGAAGTAATTGCAGGTCCGCTTCATTTTCAGCAAAGATGACTGCGTCGTCTGCATAACAGATGATGTCTATGGTCTGCTCTCCCAGCCTATATCCCCTTCTTAGTAGCTTAATCTCGCCTACAATCTCATCCATGATAAGGTTGAAGAGAAATGGGCTTAGGCTGTCGCCCTGTCTGATACCGGTACCGACACTAACAGGATTCGAGAGATGCCCATCAACTCTGATTCGGGTATTGGTGTTGCAGTTCAATTGCCCAATTGCGTTCACTATTTCTGGTGGTGCTCCTCTTTCAGTCAGTATATGTATTATGTCACCGAGTCTTGCACGATCGAAAGCTTTAGTGAGATCTATAAAGCATGCAAAGGCCGGCAGGTTAAATTCAATAGCTTTTTCCTTTATTTGCCTCACTATGAATATTGCATCTGTTGTAGAGCGGTTTTTTCGGAATCCTTGCTGTTCCTCTGAGTTATAGATAATTAATTCTAGCTTGGATTTCAGGATTTGCGTAAAAAGTTTAAGGGTTGAACATAGCAGTGATATCCCCCTGTAATTATCAGGGTTTGTTTTTTGTCCTTTTTTGAATATGGGGACAGTGATACTTGTCTTCCATTCATTTGGTACGCTGGATGTAGCCAAGATGACATTAAACAAAGTACGTAGTTCCTCTGTTAAATTCTCTCCTGCATATTTTAAAAGTTCATTATTGATGTTGTCCACCCCTGGTGCCTTTCTATTTTTGATCTTTTTTATGGCTCTGGCGATCTCTACTGCCTCAATTTCACCCACATTTTCTACAATTAAAATTTCAGGTAGGTCTTCGTTGTCTGGTTGGTAGAGGCTTTGAAAGTAGGTCTCCCAATCCTGAATAGCTATTTTCTTTGTCTGTACATATTCACTCACAGGTTTCTTCTTACTTCGAAGCATTTTCCACACCCTCTTCTGAGCTCCATATAGATCCTTCTCCATGTCTTTAGTGAATCTAGTCCAGTAGTCCCGCTTAATATCCCTGATATCTGAGTTTATTTTATTTCTAATTACTACGTATTGTCGGTATGTCTGTGGAGAAACAGCGCTTTTGTATTTTAAGTATGCCGATCTTTTTTCCGCTGCAAGACGTTTTACATCTTCTGTAAACCAAGGTTTAGTATTTTTTCTACCGTTGAGATTTACAGTTCTATTGCCTAGCGCTTCTTGAGAGGCGTTATGAATGTGTGCTCTTATTTTTCTCCATGCTGTCTCCACATCGTCATCATTAGTAACAGGGTTGCAAATAATCTGTTCTTCTATAGCTGCCTGATACATAATTCTACTGTCCTGGTTCTCGAGGTGTTCAATATTGAGTTTTTCAACATAATGGGGAGGCTTATTTTCAATATTGGGTTTTTCCATTCTGACTTTGCACAGAATGAGTTTATGGTCCGAACCAATATTAGCCGAGGATAATGCTCTTACATCAAGAATTTCTAATGGATGTATTCTTCTATTAGTAATTATATAGTCAATTACTGATTTTTCACCCCTAGAATTTTCAAAAGTATACATGTGTTGTGGTTTATGTGGGAAGAAGGTATTGTTGATTCGAAATTCATTATGGGCACAGAATTGTATGAGTGAATCTCCATTTGTATTATGTATAGCTTCATTGAATCTCTGCTTGATTCCGTCCAGCTTCTGATCTCCTATTCTCGCATTGAAATCTCCAAATATGATCAATTTATCACTTTGTGGTATATTTTCTACGACATCTTGCAGTTTGGTGTAAAACTCATCGGTCTCTTCTTGTGGTTTGGAAATGTCTGGTGCGTAGACACTTACATAGTGGGTGAGGGATTTTCCAAGTTTTATTGTCAATTTGATGATTCTATCGTTGATGTATTGGATATCTTCTATGTGGTTCTCGTACCTTTCATGGATTAATATTCCAACGCCAGAGTGAGCTCTTTCTTCTTTTTTCTTCCCACTATATGCAAATATATAGTTAGAGTATTTAGAAGTTCCTTGGCCTTTCCTTTTAGTTTCGGATACTCCACATATGTCAATGCTATGGTTGTTTAATTCTATAATAATTTCTTGGTCCCTCTTATTCCATGATATTATATTCCAGCAGGCAAGTCTAACAGAGCTTCGGTTTTTCCACAATCTTTTTTGGTCTCGTTTCCGTTTTCGTGCTTTGGTCGTCTGTGAGGGGAGTCCTTTGTCCGAGGCTTTTTCCTTCTCTTTGCTGTGAGCCAGATTGATTGTTTGACAGCATGTAGGGGGCTGGCCTTGCATGCAAACCCTCCTCCTTTTTCATCCGGGCTTGGGACCGGCATCGGCGGAGCATCTTGATACTCACAATAGAAAAATAGACTAGTCATTATTATGAATTGTTATGAATGTAATATGGTTGATAGGGTCTTAAATTGTTTTTAGTTTAAGTTATTTTTGGTTGAAGGTACCTACATAATATATTGCATGAATATTATAGCCATAGTATTGCCAATTTTTTTGCTTTAATAATTTGAATTCAGATTGTATTGTTTTTACATTATTTTACCATTGATTTTTTATATTTGTTTTAGAATTGTTAATTGTTGTATACCTTAATATTTTTATTATAATTTTATTGTAATTTGTTACGTTGTTGCTCATTTCTATGTAATTACTGTTCAAAAGGCGTTTACGCCGTTTATGTTTGAATAAATAAAAAAAAATAAATAAATTATTATAAATCTAGTTTCTAAGCACAATAATTAATATTATTGACGGTGTTCTTGTTATATATTTTATGTAGAAATACAAAGACAGAGATGGGTTTAACGAAATGTAAAAGGGGATGATTTTAGTAAATTTGGAAATGTTTGGAGGTCAAATGCTTCCATTACAAAAATAAAGGTTTGAATATGTTAATGAAACTTGACGCCCTGTGCACGTACGCATAGCAGGTTTGAAAGCTAGTGCCTCCGAAGAATGCTGTTCGATGTTTGTACGACACTGATCTTAAGGGGGCTGATGTTGGTTGGGATGAGGCGGTGAGGACTGCGGGTGATGGCGAGGACCTATGGAGTCCATACTAGGAAGCGGAAATGGTCGAAGAAAAAAAACAGTGGGCCAATGAAAAAGTTCACATCTGCTAGGTAAGAGAATAAGAGAAAATAAAATTATACCCTTTCTAAAGTTTAGCTAAAAGGTCTGCATTTTGACAAAAAAGTGATAGTCAGTGTTAAGTCTATTAAATTCAAGGTTTAGAGAGGGTTAAAAAAGGCATCCTGCATTTTATTTCGAACCCTCAAATAAAACGAGTTCACCTTTGACAAAATTATTATTCCTTTCAGGAACTCAATAGCGTTAAATAATCGCACAGAATCCTCTTAAAAGGCTTTTAAAATTTCACCCAGTGTTGTAATTTTTACATGTTATTTAGTACACGAGTATGCGCAACGATCTCGATATGAAATAATATAAAAAATATATCTTTTCATGTTCACTTTATACCCGTCGTAAAATTTGAATAATGCATCGTAAAAAAATGACGATCGTCTTTATCGTTGATAAAAAAAGGAAACGTAAATGAAGCCATGATCATATCATTACCTAGCAAGAATATGCTCGAAGCCACTCAAAATTCAAATTCCTATAATAATAGACTCGTTAAAATGTTAAAAGTGACTCTAAGAAAAAAATTATAATAATAGTGTTTCCTTGGGATTAAACACTTAATTTTTGACGTTATTATAAAAAAAAAAAACAAAAGAATATTTAAAATCCAAAATCACTCGAGCTCGGCTAGAGGAGCAAAAGCAAAAATAAAAAAAAAAAAATTAAGTGTCACTTTGTTATTGAAATAAATCTCTAGAGACGCCACGAGATTACTTAATGTGCCTTGGCAATGCAAGAGAACATTACACGTTCTGAAACTTTTTCAATCTTTTTTACCTGAAAGTAATTAGTATTCATTAGCGGATAGGGGCGAATTACATCAAGTATTTACACGCTTACATGTTTATTCAACTTTCATAAAATCGTGTGCTTCCTAATTTATTTTTTTAATTAAAAACAAACCAACTTTAATAAACAGCAATGTTTAAAAACATTTTGTTAAAATTGAATATCCGAGCGGAAATTAAATATACATATGTAATTGAATAAACTCATTTAATTTAAAGTTGAATAATAATGAATGTGTTGTATATTTTTATTCTCGTTTAAATTTTTTTTTCAATTTTGACACATTGTTTTTTTTAATTTCAGAACTATAAGAGACCGTGTTAGGAATACCAGAGAGTATCTAGATCTCTAGCACTGTGTGAAGCTGGAAGATAACGTCAGATGTTGCAGAAGGCGTAGGAGGGAATGTTGTAACCATGTGCAAAGAATGGACGACACCAGACTCCCTTACATCGCATTTCATAACCAGTTACAGAGAATGCGACCTTGCGGAAGACCTCCGAAAAGATTGAAAGATTCTTGGAGAATAACCTCACAGGAGAAATGACCCTGAAGAACAGGCCAGCATGGCCTAAACCAAGGAAGAAGATTTTTTAAAAGGGACAGCTTCAGAATAGTTTTAAATATGTTGCTACTGGTTTTGAGCAGAATTTTAAAGACACATTGAATTGTGGATCAATCAATATTGGATTCGATTTCTTTCTTATTTTTCTCCTCTGAATAAATCAGCATAGGTTATTCGCTGATTCTCAAACAAAGATAATCAATCCCCAATACAATTTCGCTCTGATAATAAATCAATATTCATTAAAAGGCATTAACGCATAAAATTATTAGATAAATAATTAACGATTGAATAATTTTGAAACTACTGCATACAGAGTATTCGAAAAAATATTCGTATTCTATTATATATAACAAACAAAAAAAAAACAAAGCTAAGAATATATGAAATCCCATCGGGAATTGGATATTGAAAATAGAATAGTAGGTACATTTATAAGATTTTATACAAACAATATTTCAATTATTTACTGAAATCTCATTTTGGCATTGATTTAAATTCCATAGGGACATGGACGGAAAAAAAGGAATATAAAATCGTTATGCAAAAAGTCGAATGAAAAACAAAATCAGGTTTTGTTTTTTTGGAGGGAACACAACATTTTATTTGAACAAATCTCTGGTTAATCCACAATCATTCTTGACACTGAAATGTAAGCATTAAGATGGGTGAAGAGTATAGGAAGAAGGGGAATGAGAATGAGGGACTAAAAGGAAGGAAAAGAAAGGAATATTAGAACATCATTAGTTTAGTAGACCCCTGTATTAGAATTATCTGTCAACCCGGCTAACAAATCATTTCGATTTACGAGTAGGTACCAGCCTGTTTTATTTCTGGAAAATAAGCGGACTGGAAAAATAATGGTAAATACTGTCATTAAGGAATTCCATGAATTATAATAATTGTATATCCACACACAAGAGAAAATATTTGTTTAACAAATTGAAAAATGTGTTTTATGTAAGAAAGCTGCCTTGTAGCGCCAATGACCTTAAATGTTATAAGAAGGATGCGCTTTATTAAGATTGTGAAGGCGAGACAACTTTATTCGTTCATTCTCCCCTTAAACGGTCCCAATCTGATTTTTCGATTCCCTGCCTCTTACAGGATGCTCGTAAAATCAGTAAAAAGAGTAGAGGTACTATTTTTAGCCGGCAACCCCACAGTTACTTTATACCACAACAAAAGTTATTATTCAAGTGGTTGGTAGCCTGGCTTTTAGGACGAGGGCTTTCATACTGGAGGTCGTGGGTTTGTGTATGTGAAAGAGTCAAAGAGTGTATTTGTGTTCAAGCATAGATATTTAAAAATAAATCAACATTATTTTTTGACTTTTCGGTGTCTACAGGATTATTTGCTGATTAAAAGTCGAATTCGTATAATTCTGTATAATTTAGAATATTTTCATAATGACAAAAATATAGCTCAATTAACTAAAAGAGCAAGCCAGAAAAACTGTTCAAATGATCATGTTGAAATTTTTTACTTAAAATGTTGGAAATTGTTACTAGGTATTATTGTAAGTTATCTTTTATATTGTAACTAGCTCCATTACCCATTGGCTTGTTTGTATTTAAAGGGTTAGTTATTTCTTCAGACATGACGAAAGACAATATTCAGAACCGTAGAAAACTCAGCATCAGAACAGCCGACTGTATCTTGATAACAGTTTATCAACTTCCAGCCCCATATCTATAATACCAAGCAATACCGCCTTGCATACTTAATCCAACACATAGAAATACTTCTTACAAAAATCTTAAATAGAATTTATATTAAAATTGGTATAATGACTAAGTATTAGAAAGTTAAAATCTGTACATGAGAGCCAATTATAGTCTTAAGAACATTTTTTTGAGTGAAATGACTTACATACATATCCAAAATATGCACTGAATATTCTATCCAGGATTAAAAGACCAAGTTTAGTGATTTTGTTGATTTTTCGGAGTTAAGACAACATGGTGTTTTTTTCGTTTCGAAATTTCCGGCAACCGCATCCCACAAGGAATGATTTGTACTTATCCAGAGAAAATCATAAAAAACAGTATTGATCAAATAATAATAATAAAGAATAAGAGAAAGAATGATGCCAAATTATTTTCAACAAAGGATAATAATTGTCTATTTACTTCAAGAGAATTGAGACTTGAATAAATGAAGAATATTAACCGGATAACAAACATCTAAAACGTGATATAAGAGGAGAGGGAGACATCCCTCAGCGGGCAGCCAAAAAACACGTGATCTAAGGATTCCGTGTCCAGTCCACATTCACATCAAGGGGAAGACATTTCTGGTGTTTCAATATCAATAAAAATATGTTTGAAGAGGATATCAACTTATAATTTCTTAGAGCAATGGCATGTGATGAATATAATATTATGTATGTTACACTTACTGATACAATATTATAAATGCAAATTTCTACATATTTCTGGTAAGTAAAAAGTGTTTAAGAAAACGAAATAAATTCAATATTCAAAACGTAGATACTCCGTAGATATGTGTAAGTATATCAGTTGCGAATAATATTGTATTTTATGAATGTCTTCATGTAATTTCCGGTTCAAACGCCGAAAGAATTGAATTTATTATTACTTATTTTATATATGAAGATAGGAAAAATTTCCTTGAGAAATATTACCATCGTTTATTTTTCTCTGTGTTTTCGTTTAACGATAATAATTTCTGCTGTTTTTTAATTATACGAAGAGCTCTTGTTTTATTTTTTTTTTGTATTTTTTTTCGTTTTTCCGCAACTCGGTGCTGAGGTCTTGATGAATTTGAAAATTAAGTAATGCCCCGGACGTGGACTTTTGGAGTGGCGTTGTGTTCCAGTATAATTTATCTTCCCGAAATGCGCCGCCTAAAGTATGGTGACCGAGTCGGGAGAGCTATTTTTAAAAGTCAAATGCAACTGTGGCAATATTTTGGCGTCGACGAGTTACGAAAATCTCTACCATAATAGATAATTTGCTATTTTCATGCAGCTTCGTACCATTGGTTTATTCAACTCGTAATAAGAATTGGTTGAAAATCGTAAGAATATTATTTGAGGTATTTGACTAACATAAGCTAGTAATTTTCGTTCAGTTTTAATATCTACTGTACATATTTTTCAGTTGCTTCTATAAGTTAATTTAAATAATTCTACTCCTTTATTCATAGGCAGTTAAAAGTGTATTTTTTGCCGCTGTGTGGGGAAGTTAGAGGTCAAGTTTCCCAAATTATATTTTAGGGGTGCACTTTACAGAATGTTTCATGAGCCTTTATTTACTATCAGGGGTAAGGGGTCTAAAAATTGCAAAAATAGCTTCACGCGATTAAAGTACAAGACTCTTGGTTATAACTTTCAATTATTAAAGAAGATATTTTTTATGAAGTCCGAAATGGCAGGTGGCACGACCAAAGAAAATGTCGCCACTATAATTAAGTGCGAGGTAATTAATTCCAGCGTTAAACGAACGAAACGATATTACATAGTTGTCAAAGGGCCCGAAAAGTTAATCATGCTATATGAAATATCACCCACATTTTTATAGGACTTACCTTCTACGTTGTCCGTCACTAATGCCTGCTTCACACTAGGTTGAGAGGCGAGTAATTCAGTTGCTAAGCTACACGCTATTCGACCAAAAATCGTTCACACTATATTCCAGTTCAATTCATTACTGAAGGTTTTTAAAAAGAACAGCCCGCAACATAATGTTGGGTTAGTTGTAGGAATACATCAATAAACCCGCTCAATGTACATTGTATTATGAAATGTTGCAACTTATAATAATCTAGACAAAATTATGGGTTGACAGTGACAGTGCTTGTGATGCGCGGTGGGGTTAAAAAAGTTTAACGAAATGGACTCGATTTATCTAATCAATTGAATTTTAAGTGTTCAGAGACATTTCGTTACTAAACAACACGCTACTCACCTAAAATACGCGACCAATGTGAACTACGCTTAATGTCGATGTCAGGTTCAAATAGAACGAGATAAGGACATGACTTCTCATTACCAACTTATCTTGTAATATTTTCTTACAGGAAAATTCCTCCTTTGTATTTATAAGGACCTACACCTTTATTAATAAAGCTCCGAAAAATAACTTCACATATGAACTGCTACAGAAACATTAAGAACAGTTCAAGGGTCATAGCATCATTGGGACAACATCATGTTTTTTTTAAATATTATTAAAAAAACATTTGCAATAATTAAGCGAAAGTTGATATTGGCTAAATATCATAAAAAATGCATCAATTTGAGGGAGGTTATTTTTGTCTAACTGACATAAAATGACTAGTCTTCCAGTAAATGAGTTGAAGTAGTCCTACTGAGCTATTTTCTAATAATTTTCATTTATTTACAGTGTATATAATATCTTTGTTAAAGCATCAAAGACCATTCATTTTCTTCTGGGCATAGAACATCCAAAACCACCACGGTCCAATATCCCTTTAAGCTCTACTACCAATTTAGGTAATGCGAAAATTTGAAACAAATTTAATTTTTTATTCTTAATGAGTATTATTTATAAAAATTGGATTGAATTCCATGAATAAATCGAATCAATATATCCGAAAATCTGTTTTAAGTGAACCTATTATATGATTAAAAGTATGCAATAAGCTTACGATAAAAACCATATAAATAACAAATTAAAAATCAAATGGCTGGGAATTTATTCATATTGTCAAGTTAATCCCCGGTGTACGCATTAAATTACGTGTTTAAAGCCTAATGTCAAACCGGGTTATTCTCTAGTACTATCAACAGATAGCAGCCATTGTTTTCTTGGTCATATAGCCAACATTTTAACAGAAAATCGTTTTGTAGATTAAAACAAAGAGAGGGGAGACGAAATAATCTGACTCTCACGAAACACACGTATGTTTATACAAAGGTTATTGTGGTTTAAGCGAGGTAAAGAAAATAAATGTATGAAAAATTACGAAAAGAATATTTGAAACTAAGCAAGTGCCTCCGAAAAATGCTGGACATCCCATGGTACGATTTTGTGCCGAACACAGTTATCAGAAACCTTGCAAACCAATCGCTGGTCACAGCCACTGTAAATTTCCGCTGACTGTCCTAGCAGGGTCATGCATTTAGGAAAAGGTATATTTCATTACATATTATTATAGGTACCTACTTTTTTTTTTACAAAGGTGGCAGTATTGTCGAGGAATTTGCGCTTGAATGCATTTTCTATATCAAAAGGGGCCTAGAAAATTACAGAGAAAAACATTTGAGACTTTCAATATAAGTAGGTAAATATTTAGTGATAATGATACATTGGATTGAAAACAAACAAATTTGAAGCACCGTAGTTTATTTTTATATAGGTATCAACACTATCAACAATGAATTTAGACTTTTTTCGTATTGTTGTACCTACCTGCGTAAATTATAATAACTCGATGTATTCAAATGGAATCCTATCCCTTGGTCACCGCAATACGCGTTAAAGGCTGGACGGGTTTCGCTATTTCTTTTTTGTTGTATTTGCTTTTGTCGGGTGAAGGTTCTTATGAATGCAAAATTGAATGGTTCTAAGAGCATTTGAAAATTTAAGCTTTCCTATTTTTGAAAATTTAATTGGCGTTTGACATCTGTCATAGTTCATGCGATTGTCAGAATCTGACGTGTAAAAAGGCTGGACGGGTTTCGCTATTTCTTTTTTGTTGTATTTGCTTTTGTCGGGTGAAGGTTCTTATGAATGCAAAATTGAATGGTTCTAAGAGCATTTGAAAATTTAAGCTTTCCTATTTTTGAAAATTTAATTGGCGTTTGACATCTGTCATAGTTCATGCGATTGTCAGAATCTGACGTGTAAACATCGTTTTAAAAATATGATTTTATCGGAATTATAATATTGGTTAAATAGGTAACTAATTTATCATTTTTAAAAATATGACTTCGATATTTACCTATAGTTTTAAGATAGGACAGTGTCTAACGGGACAGCTAGTTACTTATTGGAATAAATCTGACTTAAATCGGGAATAAAAAATATATTAATATTTTCATGAGAAGGTAATTTTTATAAGGATTTATTTCTTTGTAATTTTATAGATTTACAGCGGAAGTATTTTATTATGTTCAGTGTAGAAGGAATTATGGAAGCGCTGTCTGTTCTCTCGAGATAAAGGCGCTGATCCTTTAAGATGTATCAATCATAAATGTGGGTTTTCCGTTTCCTGAAACCGATTCGTGACCTATAAAAGAATCATGGAAAAGAGAGACAGCGCATAAAGCAAATCTTATTTTTATGTGAATGTGTGCATAGTACAGTGTAACCTTAATCTTAAAATGCAATTTGGAATTTGAGCGTACGAACTAAATTGGAATCGATTTGACGTTTGGTTTAGATTATCAACAGCTTAAATTCTACAAGTTTCAATATAATACAATATAGACAAACATGAATTTTAACTTTCAATATTAATATCGAAGAAATAATCGCCTTGGTTGGTTTCAGAAAAAATAATACCTTACCGCTAGCCAATCATAATTTGTCGGAAAGTGTGAAATTAAGTATAATTGGATCTTATTTACCTGTAACAAAGAAAAAAAAACAATGATTAGTATTTTAATAAGATGATATTTTCAAAATATTAACATGTAAATCTATATTTGACCTTTAAGTTATTAAAATCAAATGTTTATTTTATCAGTACAAACAATCCAATGTGTGCGTAAAATTTATGGAAAATAATATAATTCAAGCAAGATCTTTTATGTTTTGGGCAGAAGGTGCTTGGTAATTGTCCATTTCAAAATAAAAATGAAAGAGTCTGGTATATTTCCATCATTATATTAATTTAACATAATAAAATATAGAGTGGGAGTAAAAAGCTATACAATATAAAAAGGGCAAAAGTGAAAATAAGTATAGGTAAATGAACTAGGCGTTTATATTGAAGTGCTAGTTTTACTAAGTGGACAGACATTTTTACATGATGAAATACAGAGTGGGAGTAAAAAGCTATAGAACATAAAAGGGGGCAAATTGAAACGAAATTTACATGAACAAAGCGTTAATATAGAACGTTTGATAATGAAGAAGATAAGACCTCGGTAGTCTAGTGGCAAAGGCTCCGACTTCAGATCAAGAGGTCCCGGGTTCGATTCCCGGTCGGGTCAGAAATTTACAATGTGTTTTTTCACTTGAAATTTCTACTCGGGGTTGGAATCCTGTCTCAGATTGGACGGGACCGGTTGACTGGTAGACAATGCTTCAAGCATTAAGTTCCGTCGGCTATACTGACACCTATGTATAGAAGAGTGTTATTTATATTTATATTTATATATATTCTCCGAAAACCGGTTCATGTTTGAATTATAAATTTTGTGATAGAACTATACAAGACTCTATCATTTATATTTTAAAAAAATCTTGTGTACCATCTGGATAAATCGTGCTTTTAATTTTGCGTACCACCACATTGTGATGGATGACCTTTTGTTTGGATAAGTACAATAAAAGATGAAGACAAGCATAAACTCTGCTATATAAGTATTAGTTACCAATACCTATTAGCTAATTGCTGCATTTTGATTGCAAAAGGCATCATAATTTGAAAACAAGCATTCAACCCTTTAAATTTGATTAACCTGGAAATTATTTAGGTGAACGGAGGTAGTCGTAAATATCCCTGAATATTCCCAGGATAAACAAAGGCAGTAAGATAAGCAAAGATCTTGTCTTATAAATCATTTCTAATGCACGAAGCCGGTATCGGTCATATAATTCATGTGCGCATAAATATCCCAAGACCATCAATTTAGCATCTAACAATCCGCTTGGTAGGTATATTGTTGTTTAGAAGGGAAGCCCGGAGTGGAGTTAGATTTAGCAGAGCTATGGCATTACGGCGTGGAGTAATTATTATTCTAGTGCAATAACTTAAGGTGGCGGCTCACGGATCGGTGAACCGATTCGGATTTACGGTTTAAAATAGTCAGGAAAAGAAAAACCATTGGATTTTCAATCGATATTTTGCGTATTCTTCAAACAAAAATGCAATTTTATACTAAACTAGCTTTCCCGACAGACGTAGTCCTGTAGTACTTACTATGAATGAATATTGATTTCGAATTTGTTATTTAAACAAAACTATGTTTAAAATACGATTTTATAATCGGAGTTTTGGTCAGTCTCCAATTAGACGGAATTCTTGAGTTTATAAGGAAATGGCTCAGGCAATTAATTAGAAATGTTTGAACAATTGTCAATAATATTCCCTATTGAAATATTATTTTTTTACAAAACGTAGAGTTTCGCATGGGAATGATAGAAAAATGGATTCCTAGAGACCCTACCGTATTGAATTGCTGGTCCAACATCATAGTAGGACCACTTTTAGTAAGATTAACCAAGATATACAGAAGTTAACAGTTAACTATTAAATACAATAGTTAACGATGCAATAGTTAACTTTTTACCTTGCAAAAGGTCAACCTATTTCATACAACAAAACGAAACTTTAAGGACAAATATAAAAACCACGGAAAATTTTATTAGGCATTTGCAACGATAACTAATAGGTATGTTTAACAGTGAACGCTTCTTTTTTTGCTTCAGAGCAGCGACGAAATTATATTTCAAGGGACTTATATAAAATACACTAATGCCATATTCCGCAAGGAGACTCTCCCCCAGACATCCCGTTATCAAGTATTTCGGAAGGATTTTTATTATCATAAACAGCTTTCCGTCTATAAGCCCCACTCTGTCATGCCGTTAAAAACAATAAATACTCTTGTAATCTTAGAGTATTTCAGAAATAAAAATATGCCTTTCCGTTTCGTATTTACAATTTTCAAAAAATGATATTATTAAAGTGAATCGTATTTTTATGTCCCTCTCACTGATGGATATTACTGAGGCCTAATAAAGTAACCAACGAATGAAGAAGATCTCTCGAAAATAGAAGAAGTGTCACTGTCAGTTTATATATTGTACAGGCGAAACTTCAAGATATTTCTCAGTTTTAGTATGATTTTAGTTTTAGAGTATTAATGCGCTTGAACTCTGACTCAAACATCAACCTTAGGAACTTAAAAACATAATTAGGTATAACCTCGAATTAACCAATAAATGAAACAGAAAACGTTGTTGCAATTTGAAGTCTCTTTAACCTCAGATAATTGAGATTATCCTTCCTCAGACCTACTTAGTAATTAAGTGGCTGTTGAGTTTGTTTCCTGGAAGGAGAATGGACTCATCTTGACCCACCAGACTGCATTGCACGGCCAACACGATGGAAGACGGCTCCCAGGCAGATCACCAGAGATGGATAGACAGTTGGGAGTCGACTTCGCAAGAGGCTAACCTCACGAATTAGAAAAGATAAATCTTTTAGGATTCTTAAATTTTTGTACGAAATCGCCTGTAAAAAAAATAAATCGTTTGCACGTCTAGCTCTCTAGAAATTCTCATCACAGGTATGTCGTTACTGTTTTATTTATTTATTCAATCACAAAGTTGATAATTTATTCAATCATAATATGCCTAAGGCCGTTAACACAACATAATATCAGGTGCAAAAATCACAAAATCGACAATCATTCGCAAATTTCAATTTTGAAATATTATCCTATCATGAAGGTAGTGTTACGTCTATGGAAAAATAAGTCCTTGGAAAACGTTTTTTTCAGACCAGTAAACATTTTTGGATAAATTTTATTATTTACTTGGAGGTATAAAATTATTCAGAGAATCGTTTGAATCCGTTTGAAATAATATCATGAGAAACCTAATTATTAGAAAATAATAAATTTACTCGAATATCTAGTCTACACAAGAAACTAGCTACTTACGAATGGAATATAAAGAGATTTAATAAGCCATTTAATAGAGGGGTAATTTAAAATACCTTCATGAATTGAAATGGCTTCAAGGGTTCATTTTGCTAAAAGAAAATTCAACAAAAATCCCCTTTCGTGAAATAATCGCAAATAAAAAAAAGGAGATTTAAAAGGTTAACGTGGGATTCCAAAAGTATTAAAATTAATAAAAGGCTCTTTTGAGAAAGTTGTACTTTTGGGACAAAAAAATAAACCCTCTTAATTGAATACGTACAAGTGACACGATTCTATATTAAAATCCCATTGATCAGACTTAAAATAAAAAGTCCGGCTATGGAGAATAACCAAATAACTTCTTGAGAACCTGAAAAAAAAATCGTAGAGCAAAACATTCTACTATACTTGATGAATCTTACTTATTCCATGCATTCTCTATCATATGCATTCTGAAATCATTTGCTTGCTGCCTTTGGAATAATATCGTCTATCTTTATCTTCTACAGTCAGCCGAAATATGACCCAATCATTTTATTTTAACTTTACAATCCGATTACATGGTCCATAATTTCATATAGTTAAGAGTCAAACATCTTCATTACCATTTCAAGGTCTTTAAGACTTATATCTATCATTCGAATTCCACGGATGATAACTTGTATGTTTTTATTCAAACATACGTAGGTACTTAAGTGCTTGCAAGAACTTGTGTTAAGTGTGTTTGAAAATTTTGCAAATACGGTCTAAAAAGGAATGTCAGCAAAACAAAGGTTTTGGTATTTTAAAGGGATGAAGTAAGAACGAATTGTAAAATAACCGTAGAAAATGAATGTCTTGAGCAATTGAAAGAGTAGATATGTGTATTTAGGAAGCATGTTAAGTCGGGATGGAAAGTGTGAAAAAGAAATCGAACGTAGGAAAGTCGCTGGTTGCAGGGTGGGCGGTGCACTAAGACCTATAATGATAAACAACAACGTCTCACTACAAGCAAAGAAACTAGTGCATAACGCAATCCTGTTACAATCAATGATGTATGGTTGTGAAAAGTGGACATGGACGAAAAAAGAAGAATGTAGTATAAATGCAGTAGAGATGAAATAGCTACGAAGAATATGTGGAAAAACTTAAAATGCTGTACTGATGATACATCCCAACAGACAACTAAAAATGGTTATAAATTGATCAAAACCTCTTATGTTTTCATACATTCAGCTCTGCAGAAGTGACTAGATGTCGCAAAAGATTTACAAGACGAATTTTCGCAAACAAAACATACCAAAAAGTCTTAAAAAATATGAAGAAATAACGTAACAGACATTGTCATTCAGGCTTATTATTTGGCATTCGTTCATGAAAGTTATCAAAGCCCAACAATCGATTAGTTAGGATGGCATTGTTACCCATAATAATTTTAGACAGTTACCTACCCACAAAGGTTCGAAACTGTGAACATAGGGTATGGTTTGAAACATCTGTACCTACAATAAGTTAACACTCCAAACAAAATACTCTCAAATGAACAAACTCTGTTAGGTACCTACCCATAATATTATCTCAAGGGACAGAGCGGTGATGCCTCTAGTATTGATAACTAATAATATACACTTTATAGAAACAGTCAATAATAATATCAACAAGATACAAACTGTAGTTACTTGGAACATCAATAGCTATCTCTAATATAAATGAAAGTCGGGTTAGTGTGAACACTTATAACTCGAGATCGGCTGAACAGATTCTACCGATGTTTGATTTATTGGATTCTTCTCCGCCTCGGATAACAGTGGGGCTAGTACGAGTTTTATCGAAAGCTAATTGCCCCCAAATAAACGCTTATTTGCGTGCAAATAGTGTTCTTAAATCAAAAGAACGAATCGTTCGATCATTTTTGTATGAAAAAAATTCGAAACTCTTTCGATAATCGTTTCGATATTCGATCATCGAAAACTTTTACTAGGAGTACAGAATAAATAACTAATAAAAAGTTGAATACATGAATAAGAAATGAGTTAAAATATAATATTAAAGTTAGTATGGATCGGATTTTCTAACCTGTACTGCCACCGCCATCTGTTGGGGAAATAGGGAGATGTCTGGTCGTTAGATATTTTGGTAGAAAGATTCTATAGATCAACGTTTTCCCCATGTTTCCTTACATGGCGGTAATGTTACTGACATTATAATTGTATATTACAACCACATAATTATTTATTTTTTCACAATGAGTAGTCATGTAGGTACCTATGTTAGCTATGTAATGTTACCCAGCAATATTTTATTGACTTTAAGGCGAGACGAAGTTCGATGGGTCAGCTAGTTATATAATACAATAGAGCAACCTAAAAGCTAATAGAGTAACGATACTTGTTTGGATCAGTTAAGATTTAAATATAAGGGTTCCATGTGTTTTGGTGCTATTTTTACCACCTTAAATGAGTTTTTACTTTGTCTGTGTGTTTGACCAGTTCAAATTTTGCAAATTATTATTCAAGTTGACAAACATGAAGCTATATAGTCAGCTTTGTAAAGCTCAGAACGAGATATCATTCGACCTTTTATCGCATCTAATTTTCACATTAATAACAAAACTGTTAGAAATTATTTGACAACAAAAAAATACAGCTATATAGCTCATGTCATGATCTGTTTATTTTTTTTACAAAATAGTGGGAACTAATACATTTAAATTAATTAAGGGCCGATCTTATAAACGAGAGACCAAAATATCCGTAAGTTTATCGATGGTTTACTAACAAATTGTCGTACTGATTTTTTTTCCCATCACGCCGTTTCCCGAAGGGGGTAGGCTGAGAGTACGGATTTCCATTCTTTCCTATCCAAACAAACCTCTTTCGCTTCTTCCAAACGCATAACATTCCGCATAGATGCTCTTCTATTTCTTTTGCTCCTGACTTGGCCCTCCTCTAAAACTGAACCGATATGATCGGACCATGTCATTCGAGGTCGACCTCGTCTGCGTGCACCCATTCTTTCAGATTTATATATCCTTTTTGTCATTCTTTCCTCGTTCATTCTCTCTACATGCCCAAACCACCTTAATTTATACCACCTGAAATTTGAATAACGATTTTTTTTAATACGGAAAAACGAGCAAATGGATCATATTTCGGTGGTTTAACTTTTAACTAACGGATGTTTATAAGACTGGCCCTTAAAGCTGTATATTAACAGTTTAATGATAGCCGTGGTAAAACGGAGATCTGTCTCCAATGCTGTTTACTGTGAAAGTGAGAAAGAAGAAGAAAATACATTACAATTTATCTTGTAGGATGATTTTAAAGGGTTTCTTTGGATGAAGAAATAATTTGAACCCTTAAAGAGGTTGAAAAAAAGCTTTCGAAAAGTTTGTTAAAGTCCTTTGGGGGTGCTGAGTCTTTAAAAATCCGTGATAAGAATCAGGTTTAGAGAGGTGTTACATGAAGAGCAATAGGAGTTGGTAGAACTTTTGATGAAATGGAGAACGATATTACTATAAAGAGGCTAAGAAAAAAAAGTAGTGAGCACTTTTTTTTGTGTGTAGAGAAAACTTTTATCATTCCCTGAGATCTTATAATTTCCATTTGTAAAACCGACCTTGCTATTCTTTAACTAACGACCAAAATGGGCGAGGGAACATTTACACGGATAAAGTAATAATGTTAGTCTGGGGAGAGTTTACAGTGTGGAGTCCTGACCACTCGCATGCGTGCGCGCTCATAAAAAAGGAATCTATGTGCCTCAGAGGCGGCCCTAGTACATAGGTAACAAATAAAACGATAAATTTCAATGCGGGCAGACCTAATCTTTACATTTGGAATATATAGCTGGATGGCGGCTGAATGCTTTATAAGATCTTCTACCTAAAACGAAAAGTATTTAGTTATGCTTCATTGTTATCTGGACATATAGGCATAATTATTATTCAGATTATTTAAAATAAAAACGCATGTTCGAAATGAAAAATGGGATATCCAAAATGACGAACGGCATGGGTATTCACGAAAAAGATTAGTTGGAACAAAACTTAAAGGTCACTTTTTTAAGGTAAATGAGACGAATTCCAATTATTTTTTAGATTAATCTTCACATTTTCCCGCATCTAACGTTTCTATGAATATTTTTTTTTTTGAATTATGGATCGAGAAAAAAAATTGAGAAATATTCCAGAAAAACAAACCTACTCAAAAAGCATCTTAAAGCCAGCTAAACTGTTAAAATAAAAATTCATTCTACATTCATTTTAGTGCAAAGTACCCTTGAGTTTCGAATATTTGACTGGTTCTAAACTTATACCAATTAACTATAGCCATCAGTCATAATAATATTCCATGGAATTTGTTTTTACCTATTTGTAAAAATAATAGAAGGTGCGAATAACGATAAGTGAACATTTGATTGATATATTAACCATGAAAAAAAAACAGAGCACGAAATTTTTCTTGAAAATAATTTTCAAGACTTAAATAAAAGGAGTAAGGCGAAGTCCAACAAGAATGACGTGGACCGAACATATTATCGTCTTCAAAGAAGTGAAGGTCAAAAACAAAACAAAAAATAGGAGAGGTTATATGGTATGCAGTGGAAAAGCGAAAGACGTGTGCTTGGAGAGAAAGGAGTGATGGTCCATTCTCTCACATGATAGGGAATTATCTTCGATAACTTCAATAGGTCCTGTTTTCTTCTACGTATAGTTTACTTGATGTCTCTAAATTTCACTGATTTTTATTAAATTCTGCTCGATTTCACACCAAAAAATTTGTTGTACGTACTTTTTTTTGACTTGTACTATCCTTTTTTTAATGCAATGCCGAACTAAAAAAAATATTATTTTAAATTTGTCAGAAATAATGAGTTTTGTCAAGCATTTAGTTATAGATAAACAAAATAATTTTAAATTAACTTCTTTTTATCCGCAATCGTAAATTCGATTTTGCGATTTTGTAAACATCAAGAACAATCTTAGAGAAAACGCGAATCAAAATCCCAGCAAATTCCAACGATGTTCAATCGATTTATATAGCCAAGAATTGTGGGATTTAATTTTAGCTCAACCTATGGTTTTGTTTACTCTCGAGATTAAATTAACGGCTCTTTCGTGAGCAAATATCTCCTAGACTTCGTACACGTACCAAAGTATTATAATCTACAACGATTTAGCAAATATTTGAGCTTAAAGAAAATAGCTTTTTATCCAAATTATTAGACAGTCGAAGCGGTGTCAGATAAGCAGAGAGCTTTCTTTTTTATTTTGTTTCACTGTTTGATCTATAAAATTTTAAATGACAAAAGGATTAGGGTTCCGACATTTTTTAAAGAAACCATTCTACTCGTAGAAAAATATGTGGTCGTTCTACCAACTGTGAGTATATAATAATATGTACGCATTTTTCTCACTTGAATAGGCGTCAGTGTAGACTGTAGATAGCGGAAGTTATTTCCTAGACGTAAACGGTGTCAGTGAAGTGGTTTATAGCTTGATAGTTACGACACCAACTTTCGTACTGAAGGTCGTGGGTTCAATCCCAAGTTCCGACCGTTTTCCTATTTTACAACATAAGCCTAAATTAGTTTACTGTGAAAAAGTGTATTTGTGTTCAATTTGAGTGAGCATAGATTTATTTTCATTCAATCTAAGAAAGGATTCGGGCTCCGAATGTTTAAAAACGGCTATCGAACCCGACATCTCTTGTGATTGGTAAAAAAATCTACAAGCATTGATTTCCACCGGCTGTACTGAGAAAGTGTGATTTATGTTTTTATCCAAATGTAGTTGTGGACATGGTATGGGGCGGATCCATTGGACAGATCATATCAGAAATGACGAGGTATTGGACAGGGTCGGAGAAACAAGACAGCTCCTAACTAGGATGCCCAACAAAGAGCCAATTGGATAGGCCACAACATCAGGCACCCGGGCCTGCTCATTACCATCGTCGAGGGCATGATAGAAGGCACCAACCACAGAGGTCACCCTAGGAAGAGCTATGTAGAACAAGTGATCAGGATATGAAGAGGATGGCGTGTGACAGAGATGAGTGGAGAGAGGGAATCAAAATGCTTGAGACATACCAATCTTTGGATTGATACCCAAAAGAAGAAAGTTGTAGAGATTACCCACGTCACTTCATAAACAAATTACATAGCTACATAAAAAATAAAATCGTGTTCGAAATTTAAGGCAAGCAGATTACTAGACTTAACGCGTTTTAAAAATATCCTAGCTTAATAGAAAGAAAGAGTGAGGATGAATAAATTAATAGACATGTCTAACTATCTGTTTTATACGATGTATTATCGTCTACGTATTTATTGTGTACTAAAATATTTACAATGAGTAAAAGTAGTATAGAATTACGCCGAATAGTTCATAATTTCAATTAAATAATACATTTCATTAAAAATCAATACAAAGTACACACCACATTATAGGTGGAAACAACGAAATGAAAGCTAACAGTGTGAAATGTATAAATATTTCACGGATAACTTAAACTGAATTATGTATTGTTATAGCCGCCCGCAATATCAAGTCTTTCCGTACCACGTAACATTTAACATATGATGGGTATAAAAGTGTTTTAACCCTCATTTCGTGCTGAGTATAGGCACAGTTCAAGTGAGCGCTGTAGAAAAGCCCCCTCTGAATGTGGGGCCACCCCGCACGCCCCTCCCAGTCCATTTCAGTCTTTGAGAGATCTTCTGAAGGTGATTATTAGAATTGAAATCTGTTATTTATCAGCGCACAGCATCTCATCTCCTCTTCTCAACATATTGTGACAGATCAACACTTTTATTCCATTCCTTTCTTTTCGTTTCTTTTCTTTCTTTAAAACGTGACTCTTAGAAAAGTATTCTATTAACTTTTCCTTTTCTTTTTAACGATCGGAATGATCACTTTAATACTACCATATTTCATTATCATATTTTATCCAGTATTGAAAAGGAAAAGAAATATTTATTTATTTATCGTATGGTCATAATATGTACATCACATGTTTACATGTCATTGTAGAAACAATACAGAAAATTATATTAAAATATATTACAAACATCAGTTGTAATGGCTTGCAGTTTCTTGTCTCTGTGATGTGATGTACCAGTGCCAGGAGATTGTTGTTAATAATTGTCTGGCGACCTGCAGTGCTAGTTCATTTAGCGGTACCCAGGGTGAACCACGAGGAGGCGAACTAGCTTTTCACCAAAAGAAATATATGCAGGTACTTATACAGCAAGCAAAGTTTGTATTGTGAAAGAGGAGAAGAAAGATGCCCTTCGGAACCATATCGGTGACTGAATCGCTAGACCATCAACCACGAAGCTTCTCTAGTTATTCTGAAATGATAGATCATTGCATAGAAAAATATCAAATTTTGAGCCTAAAAAATAGGTAAAGATCAAATACATATTTCCAAAGTGAGCTAACAATTGGATGAATAATACAATTTTTTTTTCTAAAAAAGTGACCTAATGACGACATTTAAGGATAATGTTCAAATGTAAGTTTCTATGCTTAAATTTTATTCTCAAAATATTATTAATACTAAAAAGGTCATAAACGTTGCGCAAGATCGAGCGCAATGGAGAGCTCTTGTTGCCTCCCTATGCCCCTAAGTAGGGTCTTAAGGGTGTTTGGATTTGGATTATTAATACTATCCGGGCTGTATGGCCGTGGTCGATGAGTACCTACTGTTATTACTCAGTACTTAGAGTAATAACAGTACTCATCGATCACGGCCATACAGCCCGGATAATATTAATAATATTGACGCCGGCCGTGAAAGCCTCTCAAAATATTTATTCTCAAACTTACGTAAGCCCAATGAAATAAAACTCGTACAATATGCAGAGATGCGTTGAATCCCCATCTGAAACTACCAGGTTTCTACTAACCTAATAATAGCATGAATATCATTATACGCACGCTTATTTAACTTTGATTTTAAAAGGCAACATAGACCTACGAATAATTTTAATTAAATTACACAAACAATGTTATGTTATCATGTGGACCTATTGTAGGTACAAATAATAAAATAACATCGTTTGTTCATATCTGTGTAGTGTATGGGGCCACGTATAAATAAAATAATATAAGAACGTGCTTGCTTAGTTTATATGCAACATTCTGTATGTAAATTTTGTTTCGTAAACAAATTTCGGGTTGTATGTAGGTTTATATTTGAACCCTTGGCATTGTTTGTTTTGGAAAGCTAAAGAAGAAAAATAATGTTTATACAAGTGGTTATCATATTGGAAGGTGATTCTAGCAAATATTCCTATGTTGTTCCATAATAATATTTGGAACACGAGTCTCTAAGGTGGGTTGTGAGTTACCTAAACACGGACTTCTGATTTATTTTTACCAGGTGATGTGTATATTTGGGAATATAGAGAGTGTTTCTAGGAAACTCTTATCCAAAAATGTCTATATAGGCGAAAAATAACAACAACATATTATTAACGGTTTAAATCGAGCCTGCTCCAATGTAAAAATATATATTTTTTTAGGATTCTAAATATATAAAGCCATTACATTAAACTTTTTTAAAATTAGCTTGTTTGGTTTGAAATTAAAAAAAAATTGTCTCTCTTTTGTTCCAAAATGTTTTCCAAAAAGTAAAAGGGGAGGAAACAGTATACAAAACCATGATCAGGCCAGAACTAAGGTAGGTATTTGAAAAATTAGAGGAAATTTTCTAACGCATTTGGTTTAAGCGCGAACTTTAAGAATATTATCATAACATCAATGTCGCAAAATTCATAAAGCTCAGTCGACTACGCTGGCTGGACCATGTTCAAAGATAAGGCCGTTCTCTAAAACATTTTATGTGGAAGAACTACTGCAAGGAGGAATATTAGGCCCATTTTGCGATGGCTGGACGGTGTGGAGAGATACCTCAGATTGCTGGGGGTGGACGATTGGTGGAGCCTTACGGAGTGAAGGGTGGCTGAAAGAGGGTTGTAACGACCCGGATGTACATATATACTAATTATACTCAACTTATTATGAAGGAATTAGCGTTGGGGCAGTTGGCCCAGTGGTTACCGTCTCGGCACATTTGGAAGACGGACGCAGGTTCGAATCCTGCCAGGGGCATGGGATTTTTATACAGCTAAGGGCGAACGATGTTAACGTAAAGTTATCACGCTAATGCACTGGGTTCCTAAAGAGCGGCCCGTAATCTGACAAGAGGGAAGTTTTTCAAAATTATGAAAATATTTTTATCACTAAACAGTATCAATATTGACAATGTTCCTAGCTGTCACATTCACCGCTACCGTTATACAGTACCGTAGTCCTAGGGAATCAGACCATTAGCCAGCATCGAAATAACATTAGAAGACGGTCGTAAGACCGTATTGGTTTGTCCACACTATTTAAAAATCGAACAGTAGGTATTAGTCAGTCATCAGTTCTGTTGTTGATATATCTTTATAAGAAACTGGTAGAAGTTGCTTGATAATTCTTGGAAGTTCTTGTAAGTTACAGGGTGCACACTGCACATTCTTCTTCCTGTTTAGGTTTTCCCATTATTTGTCTCTATATTTCTATATAAATTATAGCAACTTTTGTTTTAATTCATAATAAAAAAAATAGCTGGCATGTAAGTCGGGTTGGTGTGTGTTTATTTCGAATCCGTTTAATAGTGTCGTGACTGAAAACAATTTGTTTTAAAAATAATTTATACATCATGGGGCGACACCCGGGCAAGTGACGATTTATACGATTACGCCATATCACCCGACACTAATGTTATATCATTTTTTATGTTACTTGTTTAACATCACGACCTCGCAATCCAAATACTTCTTGTATGTACAATGTTGGAACAGAACAAAGATTTACCGTTTTTAATTATTAATTAAAAAAGTAAAACCAATATTTCTTGTTAGAACTTGTATAGAAATAAAGGGGAGAGAAGGTACATTTAGCAATTAAACTTCTTTCGCTGTAGGCACTAACGGCAACTATTGGACTGAAATGATATCGACGTGGAATGCACATGGAGAGTTCAAAGTATTCTCGGCATGGATGTGAGGAAAAGGCAGAAACATCTGAAAAAAAAGCTATTCTAAAATAATCTTTTCAACCTCAATGCATCTTTTAAAATGGCAATTAGTTTTTCAACAGCTTCCAAAAATATTTTTATCCTGCTCTGAAAAATTATGGTTTTGGCCGCCTTGAAATCTTCATCGTCGGAAAATCGATTTCCACTAATGTTTTTTTTCTCAGGTCTGAGTACAAAAATTGTCGATAGGTACTAGGGCTAGGCTTTGAGGGAGTTGATTGATATTTTGGAAACCATACTATCGAATAGCATCCTTCGCTATGTGCGCCAAGTGAATCGCCGCATTGTCGTCGAGAAGAAATTGGCGATCAATTTCCTTGATTTTTTCTTTAATGTCTTCCTACAAACCATGCAAAGTGCTTGCGTAAGCTGTCGCGGTTATACTTTGGGCTGTTTTGGTATAGTAAATAATCATAAACTCTTTCGAGTCTCAGAATACTATAGGTTTTTTTAATTGATGTTTTATTGAGTTTTGCCTTATTCTGTCAGGAGTTTAAAAACAGTGCGTTGTTTGATTTTGGTCAAAATTTTCTCATCAGACATTTTCTAACACTCTTGAGAACACTTGAGAAAAAACAAATGATAGTTCGGCGTGATGTCATAAGACAACCATAGACAAAAGTATGTACATATAGGTACTCATTACTATCAAAAAAGTTTGTTGATCTTTCTAAATTGTTTAAATTTTTTTTTATGTCACCTGTGATCATGCAGAACCTGCGAAACTATGTAGTCAGGGTATTTAATCATTATTTTGTGGAATAATAAATCAATTGTTTTATTTAAATTAGTCTAAAAAAAGTTCTTGTTGCCTCCCTATGCCCCTGAGTGGGGTGTAAAAGGGAGAATTGTATTGTATTGTAACAAAAAAGTTGTCATAACGAGAATACATTGAACATCCTTCGTACATTGGACGTTTTGAATCATGTATATCGACTGAAACTGTATCGTTGTCGATGATATTTTTTTAACTTACTTACTTCCGATGGCCATACAACTCCTGCAGAGTTTTAGGCTCAATGTTTTTCCAAGCCGTCCTATTCCGCGCAATGACTGGATATTTTTTTAAGACAGGATTTTTTAGTATTTCAATCCTTAACATTATAATACAGAATGTAAAATATGGTACCTATAAATATTACACTAACATATAGGTATTCATATTTCATTTCATTGTGACTTATGTACTTGAAAAAATAATAATTAAAAAAAATGTATTAATTTAATAAATGATAACATCCCTTTTCAACATGGGTGAGGACGAGGTTAGGCATTCACCAAACATAATATTTCACATGAACTGAACATGTAATTACTCATTTTAATTATTAATAAAATCCCAGAAATATTTCATGATAATAATTTAATCCATATAATATTCCCAGTACAATAACAATAATTACAATTAGGAGTGAAATTTATTGAATGATTACCAGAATACAAAGAAGACCAAAATTGAATAGAAATAATAATATAATATAATACCTATAATACACAATGATATCCTGAACATCGATAACAATTATTATTGGGATATAACCTATTGTCATATTATGATGTCTATTTCACATCACATTATATTATTATGTTGAAGGAACTTGTATTAAAAAAAGATGAATATTTACGTTATTTATGATATGATATTGATAACATTTTTACCCATCACGCCGTGTCCTAAAAAGGGATAGGCAGAAAGAATGGACCAACAAAGCCAATAGGCAATAAAGATGAGACATTCACAAAAATGGATATAGTCATATCCTGGCGCCAAATACATGACAGCAATCGCAGTCTTTAAATTTGGTTGCTCTCTTGTTCTCAATAATTTCCAACTTTTATCTCTTTTTTTCATTAATTATTTAATATCTACTTGTTGCATACGTGAGATTTTTCGACATGTTGAACATGTTGAGATTCTCATAATTGGGAGTTTCGGAGACTTAAACATTGCCACCTAATGGCGAACGTTGTTAACGTAAAATGATCCCGCAATGGTTTGTTCCATTTAAAAATCGAACATCAGTAATGAATTCTTAGAGTTTTTAGTTGTTAGATATTCAGAAAGAATGAACCTCAACTTTTTTCTAACCATGTATACTTCTTTCCCTTCTTTATTTTTTGAGAACTGATTCGTTGATTGTTCTTCCTAAATGCAAAGTTATGTGGTTTCACAACTTATAAAATAATAATAAAAATAAGGACTATTTATAACGCGGCGTTTCATGCTTAGTAAATTTAGATATAAATAAAACTATCGCATATTAAAAATTCGCTGAAAGAAGGCACAATTTTTACATTTAAATACATTAAAATTACACCAGGCAAGAACAAAGGAATGGATGGCGTAGGTACCTATGTTTCCTTAAAAAAAATACAAGCTATTTTTAATACTCGTCTTGTTTGAAGTATGTAGGTATTCAGATTATAAGTAAGTAGGTAGGTCGGTATACTCTGAAAAAAAAATAAGGAAAAAAGGAAGTTAAAAGAGGGATTCATATTGTTTTTACAACATTAATTTTTATGGAGAGTTGCGGTGTCCTTTCGTTAATTCATTTCTTCTGAGTCGCACGAAAATAGGCTCCATGCCGTCTTTAATGAATTACGGTATAATTTAGTCTCAAGAAATGGGGCCTGTTGTCGTTAGTATGTTAATGAGTTCCATCGGTTGCTTATTTAATTTTCATGAAAAATATCCTTTAAATTTAGTTTATGGTAAAGACCGTCGAGTAGACAGGAGTAAAAGAGAACAGACAACAACCTCTGGGACTTGATGACACCACTTTTGTACTCGTATTTTTAATTAGATTATGCCTTTGAGATACGACGCTTGTAACGGATACTTTTCTTCAAAAGTTAACGATGTACAACGCAATCGCATTAGTTGTTAATGATAGCCCTCTTCATTAAAAGAAAACTAAATCTATTTGATCGTCAGAATGTGAAACCCGCCAGTCACCAGTCAGGAAGGATACAGAACAGATTCATACGAGATTTTGTTTAAAACATTCTGCACATTCATTAACCTTTTACCATATTATAAGGTGGTTGAGGAAGGTAAGTCCAGATGTCCAAAACCGCAATGACAAGATCCTGGATTCTCGATTTTCTATATTATGCTGCAAAGACGTGGACAAGATAAGATATACGCTTTCGAGATGAAGTGTTGGAGGTACATGCTAAAAATACCATCAGAAACGCAAACTTATAAATCTTTTTTTCTCAAATGGAATAGAAAACAGGACGTTACAAGACCATTATTCGATATTTTGGCCATTTAGCTAGAAGGGAATCTGATAATAACGAAGAGCTGCCTGTTGGCGTAAACTCAGCGGCCTAGAAGGCGCCTTATACACCTTAATGCCTTGCCCGCTGGACAGCCCAGGTTGAAACGATCATCGGTCTCACGATGGCAGAGACAACAGCAGCGCATCAGGGTAGACATGACCTTCAGGAATGAAGAGGACTGCGAGAGCAAAAGAGAGACTTCTATGAGAATGGCAATTCTTTCATTTAGAAAATTTCGAACAAAGTTTCGAATATAAACATGGAAGGTAATCGCTTCGTGATATTATTATTAACTTACGCAATAATTATGTGGTCGTTTTTAAAAATGTCATCGACAATATTTTTTAATGTAAGTTTTTAGTTGAATAATTTTTTCACAACTTTGTGATACATAATTTAAATGAAATACAAATTTTGCTCTTCTTATCCAGAAAGGCAAATAAATCTACTATTAACTCAACAACCACTGATGACCGCTTTTGACTTCATAGTACATTTAAAAAAATTAAAAAAAAAAACTACTAATATTCAAAACTTACAAACCTAATAGGTTAGGTTCCACACTTAATTGTTGTGAAAAAAAAAGGATCCATTTATATCAATTGTTTTAAAAACGTATACCTACTTAGGTAGCTATTTATTAAGTAATCCATTTATAAATTTGACACGTAAGTACATCTACTTTTGTCCTTGCCAAAAAAAAACATCAGGATTTTGCTTCAGGATTTGATATATTGTAATAGTAATAATAATAAAAATGCAAAAGTGGAATAAATTGTAACACAATATTACAATTTCTTGATGTGAAATAATAAGTAGATATAAAAAAGATATAATAATAGAACGGGATACTAACTGTGAAAGATAATAATGGAGAAATATGATATTTCATATCCCATTGTCACCGCCTTGTGAGACGGAGGCAGAGCAGCTTCCTTCCAGACGAGAAGTGAATAAGTTAGCATTTTGCATATAATAATATGTATTAGGATAATGCTGTATCGGTATGAGACGTTCTCAGCAAATTGCGATATTCATCTCACAGCGATGCTGAGCTCCGACTCCAAGGAATAATTTCCCTTGATGAGACTCATAATAGACAGAATAATTTAGTTCCTATTAGTCTTGGTGCTACATTTTAGCCCTCTACCATTGCACAATTTCTTCTCGAAAATATTCCACTTGAAAATAATCGATAAGATAACCTATGAATAGCAATATGAGACATTGAAGGTCATTTGGAAAACTGCTAAAGATGGTTAAATTCTTTAAACAATTTTTCAAAGTAAAGAGTACCGATTAAATCTAAACTTATATATATTGGATCTTTACTTCGAATTTTAGCTGTTTTCTTCTGAAAACCAGTTGAGTCTGACTGGTTAGGTTTTGAAATTAAATAAGTGTTTTGTTTGTAATTTTAAAACATCTGAGGAATTAAAATGGAGTTTTTCAGGAATATTTTATTCAATTGGTCGATTTCCTTTGTTCTTATCTTCTTCTTTGGGTGCCCTGTCAGGTCCCCCCGACGTTGGCGACCACTTCTCGCAAAAGCTTCTTATACCTACATTAACAAATGTTATACGAAAACTTGTAACGTGAATCAAAGCAAAGAAAAAAGAAACATATTCCCCTAAGAGGTATTTTGTTTCATGGCAATAATTCGTTGGTTTGGTGAGTAGTCGCTTAAACTCATTTTCATATGTCGACAATTATTAACACATGTTAAGTTTTTCTAGACATTTTATTAACGAAATATTCTGTTTATCAACATAATTGAAATTCTTACTAATAACCGCATTGGTAGAGACAAATCGTTTGCTCAGAGAAAGGAAATTTTGATATGAATCCAGGGTCTATACAAAATGAAAAGAAAGAAAGTAACACAATATAATAAACGCTGCACCAAGATTTTCATATACACTTTCAGAACGCAATTTGGCGGCTGAACTACTACACCGTTTTTTAAAGAAGGCGATATCAGTGAAAAGTTAGATAGTTTCTATGTATAAATATTCCAGCGCAAAATATATGGGTGGGTATTGATAACTAACTCTTTCTAAAGTGTGATGCTGAATATAAACAAGAGGGGACTGTGTTCTGCTGATGCAACTTTCAGGAAGTGTTGATTATTGTAGACCATCGGCGTCAGTGGCTCACTTACTTCTTAGTTTATTAACTAAAGACGGGGTACTATATTTAGAACAGATACTTTAACTTACGGATTAGTTTGTCAAGAAACTTAAGGATAGACTGGACACTTTTGGAGTTCTTGAACTTTGGATCATTATATCAACGTCCAGTGATAACTTCGTAAATATGTATTCATTTATTATACGTTCTAATAATATTTTCCTCATGTTAAATTTGTTCCTTGTTTTTCTCAAAGCTTAGGTGATAGATACCTATTAATTATTTTACAAAAAGTTTAAACATACCAAGTGGCCTAGGGTAACATCACCAAAGATATGTATTTTGTGCCATTCAGATAATCAAAAAGTGAGGCAAAAAACTAGTAGTTAAAAAATTACTATGAAGCATGGAGTTTTGTTTGCCAATTGAACTTCATAAGCTGTGTATTGCTTATTGGAGCCAGACTAGATAATCAATAGAGATCATTTGGGAAATATAAAGAATACCACGTGTTCCAGTTCTTATGTATATAACTAATTTAAATACCTAAATCACTTCTTACTAGATTTGTAGATTCTGCAGATAACGTGGAATGTATTTCCATAAGGTTATTATTTTTTCCAAACAAAAATATTAAGTGAAACTGATTTGTATTGAACTGATGACAGTTCATGTTTGCGAATACAAAACTTACCTGCGCAATTCTATTTGTATACGGTGTTTATTAAGTGCACTTTGAAAGTCTTAAAGTCGAGATTTTATTCTAAGAAATTATTCTTTCACACTTCACAAGAAGTGACAATCGGCAAAATCCCGCTGAACTGAAATTCTTTAGAACTCTTTGAACGATTTATAAAATAAAATAAAAATAAATCTCCCGCTCCAACAAAGAGAACGACTTATTTCAGGTCAAATGTATTGGAAAATTTTAAGGACCTATATTTCAATACAAAATTTTATATCAAGAAAGATTGTTAATACATTCTTTCACGATATGTAGGTATGTTTTTATTTCTGTAAATTTATTATAACAACGAGTAAAATGTATTATGGAATTATTTGATTATACTTTCTGGTCCTTGCCATTTGTGGTATTTAACGTTCCACTTCCGAACTAAAGCGATCTATTTTGAGCCAAAGGCGAAAACGGTAGGGATGCCTAGCTCTATAGCAATATCGTATAGTTCATACATGATATGTTTTTCATTCTTACGCATATCATTTTTTTTTTTCATTTTAATATAATATCGTGTATTTTACAAATTTGGTACTTAAGTATTTACCAAACACTGGGTGCTCAAAGCTAGATAAAACAGCTCTGCAGTGGATTCACAGTTCTAGAGTATTCAATGTAAATAGTGCATACACCAGCTAGATAAGTCACTACAATATATTGAGTTCTTTAGAGAAAAAACGACGAGTTTGCAGGCCCTGTCTTAGGCCCCCCATTCACGATCACTTAATTCGTCCAAATGGGGTGATTTCACTCCAAAGATGACCGTGAGTAGGAAAACCAAATCTGTGGAAAGATAGGGTGAGTTGCATGGCCTTTAATCTAAAACTCAATTGCGTCAAGCATTCGTGCATCACTGCAAAAGGATCATCAATGGAGAAAATCGAGTGGGCGTGGTCCATGTCGCTACGATTTGATAGCTAGTGTAAAAAACTTGGTGTAAATTTGTCTCTTTTTGTCATAAGCCTTCAGCCAAGATACACGTGTTGCTGTTTTAAATTTAATAATAGCAAAATACGTATATTAGCGTAGTGAAATTTCGTAAGGATTGAAAAATGCTCGCACAAAAAGTTGCATATCTGTTAAAACTATTTGGAGTGATCTTTAAAATGGGACTAATTTATGGATAACATTCATTTGGCGAGATCGCGAATGGGGGGCTTTATGTCTTGGTGGCTGATGGATGAATGCTGTACTAACTAAAGTACTAGAATCTGATTCAATACTAACAATAACCACGTACTGATAAGGGATTCTCGTTAAAAAAAATTAAATAAACCGGATTTAATTTTTTATAAACTTTTTCTTACATAACACTGATTCGTATTTTGTATCCCGCTTAGTATAAAACAAGGACAATTTACATTATTAATACTTGGAATAAAATAATGAGACAACCGCGCTTCACTCGGTGTTATTAGAACCGTTATTTCGCTGAATTTAACTGCGCAGCAAACTGTTCTGGATAATATTAAATGTTGATATTACGGGGAGATGCAGTTAATATTTCACTGCTGTTTTAAAGGGAAGAAATATTAAAGTATAGAAAAATTATACAATATAAAATTATTATAACAACTGTATATTAATTTAAAATTTAAATATTATTATTTTTTATAATTATTAGTGATGAAGTTAATATAAACACTGACAAACCTCCAACTAGTTACGTTTATCGGCGCACGCAGGGAGAGAGTACGGACTTCATTTCATTCCTATCCAGACAAACCTCTTTCGCTTCACTCACCAGCATTACATCTCCTATTCCTTTAACTCCTGTCTTGGTCCTCCTATAAGCCGGCACCGATATAATCTGCCAATGACGGTCTTGGTCGGCCTCATCTCCATGCATCCATTCTTTCAGATTTATGGATCCTTTTCGTAGTTATTTCTTTATTCATTCTCTCAACATGCCCGAATCACCTCTGATGAATTTATTCACATTCATAAGTCTCTACGTAAACAATAACTCCACATTCTTTTCTTATTTCATCATTCTTCACCCTATCAATCAGACTTTTAAAATACATATCTGAAGATCGTCCAGAAGACTAATGCGGTGTTCAGACGGGGCGATATAAGGCCAGACGATAAAAAAAAATATCGTTCGGTCGCTCATTGATCGTCTGATGTGTTCACACGAGGCCACCGACATAGGTACATTCAATCTGTCAGGTGCGCTGATAGTTTTAAAAATGGCGGACGTCGAGGTAAAGTCGCGGAGTAATTGGGGTTAGTTGAAAATATTGTTTTAGACGATATAAGGAGACTGCTAATTGTGGAAAAATAAAAAAAAGCAGATATTGGGTGCGGAATTCGATTCTAAGGAGAAATTAATTTAGAGCAGTGTTGTCAACTGTCAAGAAACAGAACATACGGACGCCGCGCATTACTGCGCATGCGTGCATCGTTCCACCAGATACAAAAGTTGAAAGGCATTCAACGTGAGACGATATCGCTTTCAACCATTTTTATCGCTTCAGATTTATCGACAATCTGTTCACACGGTTCAATTGGCTGGCGATATTTTAGTGTCCTGGCGATATTCGCCTCGTCTGAACACCGCATAAGACAGAGCGGCTGTATGAAAACGTCCTTCGAGATTTCGACGTGCTGCTGTTTGCTGTGGATTTTTGTAAAAGAATCGTTTTCGAAGTCAAATTGCCATTAGAAGTGAGTATAAGAATAAGCACATTAATTTGCTCCATTTCGGATAATATTGACTATATAATATATGATATTGCGTCACAATTTCCAACGAAATCCGTCCCTCTCGTCCCAATCGTTGTGAGATTCTGAAATATGTAATAAGTCGATCAGAGTTTTTGCATCACAGAATGTCTAACAGCATTTTGAAGTTGAACAATTAAAGAAACAGTAGAAACATAATAGGTACGTACTTATATCGTTATAATAATGTATTCAAATTGAAATAAACTTCAAAAAAAATTGTTCAAAATCTGTTTTAGGTGAAGAACTAACTCATTAAAAAAACACAGCAATGTTATTTTTGTAGAAAAACAGCAACAACGAGATAATGTAGTGGGTAGGTAAAGCAGTGTTTTTTTTTTATTATTATTTTTGGGGTGGAAACTGGCGGTTTATGTTGGGTAGCTAGCTACCCTTTGTCCATCTGTCCCACGATAAATAGAACGGATACTTTTTTAACATTCCATTTCAACTGCTTTGAACTAATTACGACATCGAATGAATAATCAGACTCGACGATTTCGTTCGAATAGACACAACGCAGCACAACACAATCACACAGTTCAATGGAGAGAGAGGAAAAATAAACAAATGCATATTGAATAGTTTTTGGAGAATTTGACTTATACTGACACATACATTTTGTACATATGAAAATACAAAGAAAATGACTTAATAAAATATTACAGAGAGAGCAACCAATTCTTTCAGGGAATATAATTCGTTCCTTATGTTACGATTGAATGATAAGATTTAAGTGGACGGTCATAATCAGCTGTTTTTGGCATGTCAAACGACAGAAATGGGACTAAGAGATATTTTGAAACTAAAAACTTGTTGATTAAAATTGTATGGCAGAGATAGGTGTAAAAAGAACGCCTCAAACGGATTTAGACGCGCGATCACTTTTCAATTAGGACAGGACTTAATCCTTGTAATAATCATCGCAATATATTATTATTTTCATCTATTTTCTCATACCTAGACTGAACAAGAAATTTGGTAACGTACTGAAATTAATAATTATATACCCAACAATAATTTGAGGTAGGAAATATTTAAACAGTGTATTTTGAGTAATCTGTTATTAAATAATATTAATAATTATGATCGCACGTGCTGATATTATACAAAATTGAAGTAATAAAGCAAGTGCGGGCGTCTCAAATTCCCATCATACTCGTACAATACCCAGCCCAGGCAGAGGCAACATATTTCAAATAACCTGATTGATATAACTACAGCAGGTTCACGAAATTGTGAAAGAAAATATCCTAATATATTACGATTCCAAGCGAAGCCGTGCTGGTGGTAGCAAGTGTTTCGAATATTCAATATTAGCCAGCCGCAATCCTACCTGAGGAATATTGGAAACATTATGTACACTAAGCATTTTCTTGGATGAACCAAAGATATTTTGTTTTCCTAGCATTGTGCTTTGTTGTACTTGCTCCGATATTGCCTTCCCTCTTGCATATTACCTACGATACTACTTATATAATATATTTTTGATTAAAACAGTGTTCCCGGCGTAGAAGGAGGGAGGTTAAATGAAGAAAATTGGTTCGGAGGTAGTGATTTTGTTAACATTCTATGTAGGTGAAAGGAATATTTTGATTCCCCTAAATTTGAATAATAATTTACTAGGCGGGTTGGAATCGAAAATCGGCTCTGAGTAAGAAGGAAATCGATTACGGTTTTGGGTCCCCGCAAAGGTTCAAATTTCCTAGATTGTTATTTTGGCTATTTCGATATTGTAAACCAAAATATTGTGGTGTTTGCTTTGACTTAAAAACACAATAAATCAAGGAGCAAACAACAAACGTACTCTTTGATTAGGTCTGTCAAATTGTTTATTGAATTTTTGGGGAGTTGATTGCTATAACTATCCGATGCAGTACATCGATAGATGGACTACCAGCTATCCTTTCTCCATTTAAGTGGTCGTCTTGGAGGTCTGTTGTGTGGTTTAGTCTCCTTGTCTCTTGTCTGTCATCTGTTCATAAGATGTAATAGTTCCATACACGTTATTTAAGTGACAAGAAAGAGAAGAAATTTCTTCGAACAGAAAAACAAACGAAATTAATCGAGATGATCTTATATTTTTGTTTAATTTATTTATTTGTTTCAGTTTACTTATTGTAAACAACATACACAAGATTTCATAAAATCACAACATAATATAATGGTTATTTAGTCTCTTAACTATTATTCGATAAAAGTTAACTTAAAATCAATGGATAGAAAGTTATTTTAGAGACATACATTTTAGTTTAATCCATTGTTGAACAATTTATGAAACAATTAACGTAGAAAGCACGCATTAGGGAAGGCTCTTTGAATATTCGTGAAGGATTTGTAGGAAAGCACTGAGCTTAGCGGAATATTTTCCTCCTCGAACGATTATCAAGGCATACCTCAAACTAACTTCCACATACCCATAGGTATAAGATGCACGATACATGGGTAGATTTATACCTACCGAGTTGTACAAAATTACCCGATGTAGAGAGATGTTATTAATACCACGAGGTTAACTCGGGATTCCAGGTGTAATTAGCTTACTTCAAATGAAGATAGCTGTTTAGGATATTATGAGCACTTTGTGTTTACCTAATAAATTTCACACACTAATCCACTAGATTATCGTAAGCAGCAAATTGTTCCCTTTTACTCTCTGATAAGTTTCCCTTTTACTGCGAAAGGGTACGCACCCTGTTTTTGACTACTTAACCTTTAGTTTCTTTATAAAAATAATTCGAAAACCGCACTTTAAGGCCATCTGAAAACAGTCTATATATATATATATATATATATATATATATATATATATATATATATATATATAAAACTTCTCACGAGAAATATTGAAAGAATCAGAATTCAGAGTAGGTATAGAAACGATTCCATGAAAATTTTTCGAAACACAATTCTTCGAAAACTCAATTCTTCTAATCACAATTCTTCGAAAAATCAATTGTTGTTCTAAAGCGAATTATTCGAATGAATATTTCTACGAATATATTTCTTTTTTAATATTTGTATTACTTTAAATGAATTCGGGGAACAGCTGAGAAGGTATAATTATTATAACCTAACATAACCAAACTCATTGATGTAAATAAAAGAAAGCTTGCTAACGCTAACGTAAAATAAAAAAAAATCGAAGAATTGTGCATTAGGAGAATTGTGATTACGTATATTTGCAATAAGGTGAATTGTGATTTCGAAGAATTGTGATTAGAAGAATTGTGATTTTCGAAAAATTGTAATTCGAACAATTTATAAGGGTTACCCCTTTGAATAGTTGAATGCTTATAATGACCAAGTATAAATTTTCACTGTGTAAGTACGATTTTAGCTTTTTTGGTATTTATTGGTAGGTAGCGTTTACAAGAAACTCAATATCTTATACTTTTTTATTTAAAGATTTAAAAAATATTAAAAATATCCTAACATCCTGAAAAACTAAATTTTTAAATTTCGAATAAAATAAAAATTGTCTATGTAAACAACCGATTTTTGTTGTTTTTAACTGTCAACTAATGGGTAGAAAACCTTAATTCCCCAGTGAATAATATTATTTTTTGCATAAAAATACATATGTGTTCTACCACTCATACTGAGAATTTATTTTTGAAATTAAGTATCTTCAAAAAGATAGGATAAGATTTGATGCAATCTGAAAACACAATGAAAGTATACATATTCAAAGAACGTAGAATAGAATTTTTAGCTCAAATGCTGACAATAAATTAATCTCGGTATATTTTGGACAAACCAACTATTGCCTTCTTGCCATTGAATTTCAAAATTGCTTTGAAGTCTAGCATAAAATTAAAAAGTTTTGAATACAAGATAGTATAGAAATAACAAACCAAGAAACAATATATCAACAAAAAAAATGTTAGTATTTTGTAGTAGTATAAAAGGGGGTAATTTCAAATGTAAATTATTACAGAAATTTCAAAAGAAACAAAACATCTTAAAGAATAATGAGTGAGCTTTCTACAAAAGCTCCGACCTTCTGCAGCCAGACGCTTTGTGATGTATCAGCTTCTTCATGTTTTATGTATACCTATACTAGCTGACCCATCAGACTTCGTTCAACGTCTTCGTACGATAATATCTTTCCAAAATAACTGCTTACTTTCTGAAACATCATGGTAAATAAAAATTCGTTAATCAAACAAACAAACAAAAAAATAACACTTCCTACGACAAACGGCATAACCTCACAACTTATTAATCAAACTTAACTCGCATCTTTTTATTCACTTCCTGCGTTTTAATTTATACAGAAATACGCTTAAAATAATATGTCTGAATCTATAAAAATTATTTCTGAAAGTTTGTTAGAAATTCTATCAATAATCTTCGTACCATTATCAGTGTTTTGAAACTAAATGATTGTCAGCTAAATAAAAATTGTGTTGGTACAGAATTTTCACAGATAATAATATTTTTATTAATTTTTATGCAATGATGTGTGCTTTATATGATATATTGTGATTTATTGAATAAATGATTTGAAATAATAATAATATAACACTTTTCTATACAAAGGTGTCAGTATAGCCGGCGGAGCTTATTGCTTGAGGCAATTTTTTCCAGTCAACCGGTCCCGTCCAATCTGAGACAGGCCAACTCCGGGTAGAAATTTCAAGTGAAAAAACATTTTGAAAAACTCTGACCCGACCGGGAATCGAACCCGGGACCTCGGACCTGAAGTCCACGCTAGTATAACTAGGCTATCGAGGTCGGTTGTACTACACAGATGGCGTTGTTGAAAAATTGTGTTGTTACGGAATTTTCACAGGTAGTCCGTACCATACTAACTTTAATATTACATTTTATATTATTTTCTATCCATTTTTCAATTTTTAGTGACTGTTATCCGGAGCGGAGAAGAATCCAATAAACCAAAAATTATAAAAATATGTTCAGCCGATCTCGAGTTATAAGTGTTCGCACTAACCCGACTTTCTTTTATATCTTTAGAGATAGTAGGATCTAAGTACATAGAGCATTAACTAGCTTTTAAATTTTCATCACAACTTCTTTTTAGCATTTATTATTGCTGTGTTACACGGTTAATTTGCCGCAAACATGCGACAATGGGGAAGAAAATGGGGAAATGGGAAGAGCGGGAGACGACATGTTAAGAAGGAAAAAAAGGCCGAATGATGATTATAATATTAAACGACCCGATGGATGTTCTATTCTAATCACGTCCGTATTTATTGTGTCTCGTATATTTCATATTTCAATAAACATCCGAAATATTTTTTGTCCGTATATTATTATTATTATGAATATATGATTTTATTTCTACTTCTTTCTTCCCCCCCTCCCTCTTCGAGTTCTATTTTTTCATTTATTTATTCATCAAGGGCAAATTGCCTTTTAAAGAAAAATAAAGATAACATAGAGAGCAGTAAAAATACAGAGTAAAAAGTACATACATACATGTAAAACTACAATACACATATTATTTCCTCCCTCCATAAGCATTACAGAGATAAAAATTAAGTGCAACACATTACTTCTTCAGTAATAGAAGAATGCAATAATATGAGAATACAAGGCTGATGGATGACTGATGACAGATGCCAGAAAGATGATTAGAAGTCTCAATCTAGATGATACATAAGAGGAGAGGTATTTGGAGTACTATAAGTGATTAAACAGGATGATAAGTATTTCAGGTCGCTAAATTACTATGCGTTGAAGAACGTCGAGGTAGAACAGCTCCATAAATCTATTCCATAAAATTTATCCAAATAACGAAGAGTCATTCACTGTCTCGACAAGATAATAAAAACAACAGTTGACACAGACGGTGCGACGAACAAGACTACAGAAAATCGTCAATAACAATGATCGAGCTGAATGACAGATTACAAGAGTTATTAATGGGAAGGGACAGAGGAAGAATTGGAATACCATGCGCTGCCTTGGCGAACGGGACGTTTTTTTAAAGCGTTTTATGGATGTGAACACGTGCGGATATAAAAAACGTACATAACCATATAATATCTAGATTAAAATATGTGCCTAATTTTTGATAAAGTAAAGATGTATTTGATTTCTTCCCAGAATAATTTTAATCTCAATATATTTGAGTCTATGCTTTTGTATTTAAATATTTACATTTTTTTCTAATCAAATCTCGTGGGACCTCGGTAACCTAGTGGCGTGTACCGAAATCCGATTGAGATATCCCAGGTTAGATTCCCGATCGTGCGTAACAAATACACCAGATATTTTTAATTTAACTTAATTTTTTTCCTCCAATGCGAGTAAATAATCTGCCACTTTTTAGTACCTACTTAAAAGATATGACAACATTTTTAAAAATATAGTTTAATAATATCACTATACAAATAATATGTTTTGACCCTATTCTTTAAAACTTTGGATTGAAATTATTTTAGACAAAGTTAAAAGACGAAAAGCAAGAGCATAAAACCTATTGTCTCACTTGATACACCACTTGAAAAAATCCGTTTCTCTTGTATTAGTACTATGCCGCAATAGGTCTGGGAGTCTTTCGTTAGTCTGAAAATATTCAACCTAGTACCTAATACCCTTATATTATATTTTTAAAGACAGTGAAAGTTCATGATGATCATTTAAAGAAAACGCAGTTGTTTCACTTTAACAAGAACTTTTTTCGAATCTCGAGTGTTATATTTAAGTCTCTTGACAATACCTGCGCGAGTTAGAGGAAAGCCATCGAAAAATTCGTTTTTCTGTGAAAATACTTACAGCTGTATTTTTTTTTAAATCATAATACGCTTATATTAAAACAATTGATTCGATGTACAGTTTTCATTGTATCTGATAATGCACCACTGACACCTGTCTAGTTACTGTCAATATTAAAAGTAAGATACCTTAAAAAATAAACAAAATTCTGTTTGCATTTGGTAGAGGTAAAAAGTTTACACAAAAGAGTAATCAGATACAATACTCGTATTAAGCATGGTGTACTGTAAGCATGAATAAACCCACAAAAAAGGCTTCGAGGGGTGATGTTTTTTTCTAAATCGATCTTATCAGTATGATTATTCTAACAAACCCACCGAGGAAGTATTTACTATTCAAAAATACAACCTTTAGAAAATAATAACATTATTAACAACCCTCTAACGATTTAAAATCCGAATATTTCGACTCTGTTATGTTGTTGCCTAAATATAAAAATAAGCCATTTCGATTTTTTTTGTGATTAAGCAAGTGTTTGAGCTGAAAGAATACAATACAACAAAAACTTTAAATACATTGCTATGAATAAAACAGTCGATTTGTCACAGGATTATTTCGTTATTTAGGAATGTACATACATATTATTTTGAGGGATAAAATAAAGAAAAAAATGGTATAATGGATGGAAGAGAATCTCTTGGCCCAAATGCAGCATCATTAATACGACTGGCTCAAGATCCGGAGAAGTTCCAAAGGGTGATTGCCAACCTCCGTTAAGAGCGGCACATGAAGACGAAGAATATTTACTGGAAGCCAAACCTTATTATGAATAAACAATCAAATCTACGATTTGAAAAGGCGACCAATTATTTTAGTTATTTATTCATTGTGTTGCCCATTCTCCTGTATGGGTGTGAGTCCTGGCACCTGACTCTGGCCCAGGCACAAAAAGTATCTGCATTCGAAACGAAGTGCCTCAGGGGAATTTTGGTTATAAGATGGTACCACCGCATCACGAACGACGCTATACGCCGGCGCACCCAGCGTGAGCCCATCACCTCTATTATGTGGAGGAGATAGACTCGGCTGGGACATGTGTTAAGGATGCCGAATGACAGTTGGCCGAGGAGAACGCTGTTCTTCCTCCCATCAGGGTCCCGGAGACGAGGAAGACCCTCTCATACTGTGTTCCGCTCCTTCGAGGCAGAGCTGAGGAATCTGGACATGGTGTGGGAGGAGGTCATTAACGTTGCGCAAGATCGAGCGCAATGGAGAGCTCTTGTTGCCTCCCTATGCCCCTAAGTGGGGTCTAAAGGGAGTTTGGATTGGATTCATTAGATACACCAATATAACAATGAACGAAGCAAACAACAAGAAAAAATGAAACAAAAACAAATAATCCTCATTGGTCCAATAACAGGCATCACCCGCATGGCTATATATACACCAAAACAATGAACAACACAAACAACATGAAAACATCAAACAAAAACAAATAATCCTCAGTGGTCCAATAACAGGCATATCCCGCATGGCTATTATATTTTACTTCTATGTTACAATGAGGCTGTTTTTATAATGTTTGACAATGAGTAAACTCTACTCAAAATCTGTTAACTCAAATCACTAAGTTGGTAGGTACCTAAAAACTATCTAGGTATATGGAACATGACTAGTGTAATGATATGATATCCAAATAATATGTAGTTGGAAGCTTATTATGTTGGTTTAAGTTATCGGATATCGAAAAAAAATGGAAATCCACTACAATGATGATGAGACATGCGGAAACAGGATGTGCAATCAGGAAATTAAAGCAAAATTCCACAATTATTATTAAATATTTGAATATTTCAACGGAAATCCTTTAAAGAGACAATACTGATAGCTTCACATTATTTTGAAACATCTGTCATTTAAAAAAAAACTCGATGCTCAAAATCTGTTTCGAAGCCACACGACTCAAAGCGTGGAATAAACCGATCGCCGAAGCGCAGTCAATCGATTTAACAACTTCTCTCAGATAGTATGGCACACACGACACACATGTCATTATAAAACAATATCCTGTTCGGGTTCGACACCTGCCTGGGTCCACTAATGTGACACGTCATACACCTCAATATGATTTATATCAGAACACAGCCACGTGGGGTTTTCTGATAGTACGGTGATATCATAGGGGTTATCTTCCTTATATTGCGATACCGGGTGATTTATACCCCAGATATATTAAAGGCATCGGGGCACATTACTTCCGCTCTGGATATCAAAAGAACGGGAGTAAATAATAAATTCAGCAAAAAGAACTGGGTGGTGTGTCATTAAATACACGAAAGACAGAACCCACATGATGTTTCAAAGACAGAATGTAAACAACACCAAATTCAAAGAAAGTAGGGGATAACCCTCTACTACATAAAACAATTTCGCAAATCTCGTTATTACCCACAAAGTATATAAATGAAGTATACATATTATACATTAGAACTAATTTATAATCATTTGGATATGTGCATACAAATAAATATATATACCTATTAACATCATCATCATCATAATCTTTCTCCCTTAAAGGCCCCCCGCACATCGCAAGTCTGCCTGGAGGAGACCAATCCGCAGCAAACCCGACCCGCACGAAGCCGACCCTCTAGCTCGATCAAAGCAATCAAACCAAAAAGCCGGCCACACACAAATCAAGCCCGCCGCGGACCCCCCAAACAAAACCGCAATGCGGAAGGCCTAAGCCCCACTGAGGAGCATAGGGAGGCATCAAGAGCTCTCCATTGCGCTCGAAGGCATCCTAGGCTCATTGTGCCTTTTCTGACCGATTGAGGTTTAAGTACGTGAATACACTTACCCAACCTATGTATATACTATATACTTTTAATTTCTTATAACCCCTGCAGACGTTTTCGAGAAATTCGATTTGGAAAATTCTACATATATTTTAAGTGAAAGTCCACTTATTGTAGGTATGGTACAATAACCATTCTTTTTAAGATTTTGAGAAGTGGTGTTTTACGAATTTGAGCCACTACGTACTTACAACCGTCATCATCTGCTGTTTCGAAGACTGGCTTAGTTCGATCAATCTGCGTTAACAGTATTCGCCGATTTAGGTGGTCGCAATACTCGAAATTAGAAATTATTGGCATCACTAAGACTATAAATAGTTGGTTTATGTTGGAAAACAAAACTTGCTATCTATCAGTGCAGAGAGAATTTCGCAAATCAGAAATTCAGTTCACTTTGAAACACACAAGTGCTTAGTTATATGAAATTCGAAACGAGATAGAGTGGGAAGAAACTATTGGAACATACGAAGACATTATGTGAAAATGCGAGCCACTAAATAATCCAGCTAACGGTTACAAGATAGAAAATGGGACACTTGGAAGTTGTCGACCTAAGGGATTCTTACCAAGGAGCCATCAGCCCATCAAATGCATGCAGGACCATTATTATGTCCCATGTGCGGTTGCACTAAATTTTCATGGCTAGACAGACACGGACATTTTGACAAACCACATAATTTCCAACCAAATTCAAAACTATATGTTTTAAAAAGAAGCTATTCCAAATGGTTTGAAAGTTTTAGTACTGTTCGAGAAATTAATTTTAATTGCAGTTGTGACTTGAATTTTTTTAAATTGAAAACCATTCTATTTGTAGAATAAAAAGATTTGCGATCGCAAACTGCAGCAGTTTCATAGTCACATATGACCATGCAGGACCTGTGCCTGCGAAACTAGTCGAGAATATCAAATAATTTGTCTAATAAAAAATTAATTGTTTCATTTTAATCACTTTACAATACTCTGCACTCCATACACTGGCTAACATAGATTTAGGTTAAAAAAATTCAAATAAGAAAGTGATTAGAAAAAAATTACCTCAGTTATCATCCTCATAAGCAAAAATATTTCCAGCGATTCTTTAATATTTGCTTTTTCAAATACTTAAATACCTAATTTCTCATTAATTAATAAACCATTCATAAAATTCGTTCGAGCAAGCACCTTCTGGTTGTATCGCATAGTTCCCTATACTTACTTGGGAGTTAGTTAAGACTGAGAATGTTTTGCATATGGAACAGACTTCTCCAATACAGTCTAAGTTAAGGTTGCATAAAGACAGGTAGTATGAAGGTAGCAAACTGTGCAGCTGAGATGTTACAAACTATTCTTGCACTAGCTATTCGGCAACGGAAACAAACAACACTACCTGGTCAAAAGATAAGGAACACGATATATAAAACCTGCACAGTTGGGGTAAAGGCTTGAATGAGGATTTGAGATCTGGGATGACGAACATCTACTTATCTGTAGAAGTAAAGGGCAAAGGTGTAACATGAATGATATGTTTGAGACATATAGAAGGCTATTGCTGCTGCTGTTGTTTGTATATTGGATGGGAAAGGCTAAGTTTATAACGACAAGTTAAGTAAGAAAGTAATAAAAAGAGAGAACTACAAAACTTTAGTACTTTTTTCCTATAAATAGCTGTAAAATAAAAAGGACACACTTCTATTTATCCATATTCGTCTCTATAGCAAGTGTAACTTAATGCTTTTAGGATTCTCTGCTAGTTAACCTTTTCCGTCCAACTTGAGACAGGCCTTACATCGCCAAAACATTATTGCTGTGAATAAATTAAATGATTAGCACTTGGATGTAAGCAAATCTTTCTTTGATAGTGAGAGGGTCTTACAAAAGCTGTTATAATAGCAATTATTATGACTATTCATCTGTTTGCTAATACTGTTCATAAACAATAAAAATTTGTTGTATTTTTTTCGTAGAATGAATACGTAAATAAGTTCAGTAGGTAAAATAAGGTGTTTTACGGTCAAAATTTACGATATAGCGGCTACGCAATAATATGCCAGGGACAGTACCTTCAGCAAGTCCAAGTATTTGTAGGTATACAGAACATTCTCAGTTTCAGAAATACGGTCACGATTTAAGTTTCTCACCAAAAGTATATACACACAAATTATTACTATTGTTTTGAGAAAACTATATAGACGTATTATGACTGTACCATTGGAGTCCTTATGTGAAATATTCTCTAACGACATTATCAACTTCTAAAATTTGATAATGGTCTATTATTTTGAGAATTCTTTCACTTCTTTTATAGCTTTTACCCTCGACAACTTCCTGAATTTCACTCAAACTTATTATTATTTTATTGGGTTTTGTTATGAATGTGCTGTAGAAGAAAATATATTTATTTATCCATATAATTTTAGCCAGCTTTTTGTGATATTCACATTATGTTGGGAAGTGGAAATATTCAAACATACCATGAAAAAGTGACTTTCCTTTACAAAAAAAACTTAAATATAATTTTTCTAATATATCGCTTGGCAGTCGATTACAGTTTGTGTTTTTTCATTATAAACTTAGCTGACGACTTTTTGGGATGAAAAAGTGTTCATATTATTATTTTGAGAGAAATCTTTGTGTGATTCCGAATTTGGTTCTGGAGACGATTTTTGAAACCTTTGGAAAATCATGATGAACAAAATACGATACTGTAATAACCTGTGTTACGAAAATAAGACCTGTGTCTGACTATCTTCAGCGTACGTACAAATTCTTTAACCACAGAACGAGAAACTTTGATTTTTGTTGTAAAACTACTAACATAATGATTCTGAAAAAGATACATAATGCTATGATCTAAGAATACTGACCTAAAAACAACCTCATAACCATCGCATCTGGCTGTAAACAGGTAAACCTTGAGAAATAAAACACTAAAGAGCAAAATTCACTACATAGAATATATTCTTATATGTGTGAGGTTCGACTAGTAAGGTCTTAATAAGATTTCAATAGTTCAACTTATAAGATCGTAGACATTGTTCATAGGGATTGCAATCCGGTCTCATTTTGAATCCGGCCGGATCCAACCGGATTTTCGTCAATCCGGCCGGATCCGATCGGATCCGACCGGATTGAAATAACCTTGATTAATTGTCATTTTTTACAATAATGAAGGCTAAAAATAAAACAGCTCATATTATCGAAATTAACTTAATTAGGGTATGATTACTTTTAAATAGTAAAAACTAGAAATAAAATAAGTTTCAAAAGAAATAAAATTCAAAATTAGATTACGTATTAAAAAAGTCAAATTTAAATTTAACGAAAATATTTATTTTGACCTGCCTTATTAATCATGATTTGAAAAGAAAGATTCTCAGAGAACCACACCACGAAAAAGATAGATTCTCGAAAACTCTTCAACCCATTGCGGAATAAACCATTCGAGGCAGAGTTAGAAACTCCGGATTTGGAGCTTCTGCGATATCGAGAACGTCAGGCAATGGGGTAGCAATAGAAGGCATTACTGGTATGATCACGTCAACATAACGGATCCGGTGATTCTGGAAATTATAAGTGATTGAAATCACATAAACCAACAGACCCTTGGACGAGCACTGAAGAGTTGGATGTGCAGTTGGATATCCGCGTCCTAGAAGTAATACCTATAACCGGGAATAATCAGAGACACTCCATCATATATCCAGAATACGTGTTTGAAAAATTATTTCAGTTTTATCCTTGAATATAGCTGCACACACATTATGACAGACTACCGAACTAATCTAAATATGTAATGTATAATCACTATCACTACATTCAATACTATCAATACGATAAGTCAACACTACCTAACCCCACGTTGGGCACAGGGAGGCAAAAACAGCATTACACTGCACTCAGTACGCCCGATTCTGTTTGAATTTAAGTGCGCACTAACTAAAATAAGAACGTTCCAATTTTATTAAGTGCACATCGGTATTCTATAAAAATTAAGAGCGTTCTTAATATGACTAATATTGAAATTAGTTCATTTTGGTATTCTACAACACTATTTAAGTCAATTTTAGTGCGTTCTTATGTCAAAACGTTCTTAATTTTAGTTCACACCTAATTGTATGCGACTTAAAATATATCTGATGATATTTTTATAATAAAAGTATTATTTTAACCTAATAAGTTTAAAAAAAGTGTTAAATATCTTTATTAAGGTAAATAAAATCATAAAATTGATTATTTGCGCGTGTTTCATTATGCCGAAATCGAAAATTGGAGGTTAGATCAAAATCACTACTTTCATAAAATACTCTTGCGTATATTACAACACGAGATTTGCACTAAAAATAATTATACTTATTTATTTCAAAAGGAAATCTAAGAGTTGGTCTGATAAAAAGGCTAATTTGAGATGCCTCTAACCCATTTGGTCACTACTTTGACACTCGTATTATTTTTAATAAACAAACATGACCAATTGCGCATGCGCGATATAGACCATAGACAATTACAATTCATATTTTTGTTTATGGTGAACTAATTTAAGCCATTTTAGTTTTTAGAACACATCGCTTTATAGAATACGAATTTTAATTCATATGACCTTAATTCTTAAATTTTGGAACGTTCTTATTTTAGGTCGAACAAATCCAGAATAGGGGGTAGTGTGACGCATTTGCCACTTCTTCTCATCGTTTCTTTATGGGTACCTACAATGACCCTGTGGAATTGCTAGGGATACGAATTCGAGTCCGGTCCGTGTTGAGAATGTCGAAAAATCCCTTAATATATGATTAACCGGATCCGATCTCCGGATCCGTCAATTTCTGCCGGATCCGATATGAGCATTTTGATGCCGGATCCGCCGGAATACCGGATCCGGTTTTCCGGATTGCAATCCCTAATTGTTCAATATACGCTCAAAAGAAAACAGAACATTTGATATGACATTTAATTAAATTTTTATTAAGTAAAAAAGCAGTAAGTACCTACTTACTACCGATGTTTGAAGGATCAACAGAGGTTAATGTTTATAAGTTTACGGAGAAATTCCTCCGCAATATTTTTATCACAATTGGAGTGATTGATGGATGGATATTGTTTCTAGCATGGAGTGTTTACTTATAACAATATTTTCAGCACTACTTAAAGTATTTTATAGCATTAATAGAAATATTTTGTGGGGACGTTAGCACTAAATGGGTACCCTTTTCGTGTTACCAAAGTGGTCTCACGCATGACACGTCACTTGTGTTATCAAATAATCAACGTAATTAGTCGCCTTCATGGTAGCACGCGTATACTTATAAGTATATTTCATTTCAATTTTCTGAACACAGATTCAAGCTATGAGTCCAAAAGAAATGAATAAAAAATCACAAACGGCTAAAACTTTAGGCGGCAAACACAGCGTATTGAAAAACGCTTCATAATTTTGTAATTATTATTATTTTTCTTAGAAAATACTCTACTTTAACTATTAGCCGTAAGAAAAAATATAATCGTTTTGTACGCCAGCCACTATATTTCACAATGAAAAAGAAATCATTATACGTGAATTTTTCTACAAACAAACATAATAGGTACATTAAGTGAGATTAGCAGCCAATGCCATAATACCTATATTAAGTGAAATCGATTAAGTAAAATTGTCATAAACGGGTATTTTGGTGGTAAACCCCCATGTCTCAAATATTTGACTTGACTAAACTGAAACTTTTTAGTGGATAACCCTTCTGTTCATTGCTCTCCGTGTTTGCTTTTGGAAGAACCCGATTTTTTACGAACAAAAAAACTAAAGAATTGACACCTAAACGAAATACCACTTTTAGAACAAAATATGTATGTACGAGTTTGAGGGGTTTCTGTTCCTGGGGAATATCAACCCGATGTTAAAATCTGACAAGACTTATGATTTATATTAAAATTATATTGAAATTGTGCGTCGCGAGAAAAGGATGAAAAGATACGTTTGTAAGGCTAAAGCTTCTTGCTGGTTATCTAACGAAATTGAAAATAACATAAAAGTATTGAAGGCAAAATGTAATGTCCCCACCACTCCACGAACATAGTAAGGCTTGTGTTTTAATAATAATAAAATGACAGAGGTCTACCCTGTCTACCCCCGAATGAGAGTTTGTTGTTATAATAGTGGGGGGTATGGGGAGGTTTATAGGAGAGGGAGGTAATTACACCCCCTTTGATTTTGTTTCAGCTGCCACCCTTCATGTACGGTAGGGATGAGACACGGCTTAAAAATCGATTATGCTTTAATACGAAATTTTATGTTGGTCTTTTTGTTTTAACTTTCTTTTATGACGTATAATTAATTACATAAAAAAGATAACAGCAAGGCGACCGGTAAAAAATGTTTATTGATTTTTCAAATAACTTAGGTTGTGAGTTTCTTACTTCCGATTTTTTTAATTATTTTTAATCATGGTGGCTTATAATATACTCTCGTTTCGTCAAGAAGTAACATTTTTTCAGTCTTTATAAAAAAAAATATTTATAGGATAATCAAATAATTATTAATGACCACTTAATATACCTGATGTCCGATAGGTTTTGATGTCAGTATTTATACAATGGAGATACTTCATTGCCCTCGGTGTTTCCAAATCTTTTGGCTCTGTTATAATACAAATCCGATTTATATTTAAGTGGAAAATTCCACAAGAGAACACTCTTGAACTAAATACTACATATTGCTTGAATGTAATCTCCACAACTATAAGCTACCCTCAAACGAAAAGTTTGAAGGTGGCATACACCTACATACATATAACATAAACCAACATTCTATAGGTAAATTAATACATACGTCTGTGTCGGTTCTTGTTTGGGACTTTTGGAAAATTTTCAAACAATATGTTTTCGGTTTGATTTAACGCGGGGGAAAGTCACAAAAGAGTGGACTGTCTGAATTTGTTCACATGTTTAAAGGTTAGGGAAGTATTGACTTCCGTCCCCCGGCCCCGTATCGATGTTCCTTTCAAAAAGAAAACGGACGTTCTTTGTAATTTTATTTATTTTACGCCCATGTGGCTTTATTGTTACCACACGGTGCCCATTATTTATACCCGTACTCGGTGAAATAATACCTAACTTCTACGCCGGCGTCGTCTGAAATATTTCCAAAGTTTAGGCACCTATATTCTTCTGCTCTGGTCACAAATGGCTGGCAGCAATTTTACCCACTCTTCATTCCGCTCTATTTGAGCAGATTTTTTTGGTTCCTCGTAGGAGGAACAGAACATGTCTGAATACATGTGGATGCAGGTATACTTGACGTGGTTATCCTCGGGAGTTTATCCTCTCGGTGATTCATTCAATGATGGAATTACGTGTCCTTTCCATCTCGCACGCATTTCATGACAGGGCTTTAAGCAGGTGTCTTCTTCCTATTGTTTGGAGAACCTCTTTATTTGTTAGGTGGTCCCTCTAGGATATACAAAGAATTCTGCTTTATTTGTTAGGTGGTCTCTCTAGGATATACATAGAAATCTTCTTTATCTATTAGGTGGTCTCTCTAGGATATACACAGAAATCTTCTTTATCTGTTAGATGGTCTCTCTAGGATATACATAGAAGTCTTCTTTATTTGATACGTAGTCTCTCTAGGTTATACATAGAAGTTTTCCATGAGATCACATCTCCGAAGCTCTGAGAAATGGATGCAAATGAAAAATACCGATTGGGTCGAAAATCTTCCGAGAAAAAATGAAACTATAAAACCTATATGAACTCTCCAAGTCTGCCAATGCATACCCCATACACAATAAGATATCCGAATTTATAGACGGGAAACGTTAAGATTTCGGTCGGAATTCTGCCAAGTTATCCATGCTTTAAGACAAATCTCTCTAACTGATGACACTTGAATGGATCGTCTGATGATAAAGGCGTAGATAGTTTCATAAAAACAATTGCAACAATTTTAAAATACAAAAATGGCTTCACTTGCAATACAGTTGTAACATAGTTTTCGATATTATACAATTCAATAATAGATGTTCTGTTGAATGGTCCTAAGCTGAACATTCAAGTTTCGAGCCAAACTGGCGCACCGCTTAACCAACTGCGGCGTGGATAACAAAAACATGGTATCAAGCTCTAAACGATTATATTATTGTATTATATTGTTACGACTTGAATCATCGAACAGTTCACATAAACCCTCTGTGATCTTATTATAAGTTCTTGCAAATATATCCGATATTGCTGTGAATAAATGACAGAATAATAGAGTACTAAAGATATAACTGAAACAATATTGGTTTCTGAACATCAATATATAATCAGTCAGCGCCTGCATAAACCTCATAATTGAAGATGTGTCACGAAACCCCCATAAGAGGAAACGTTGTGAAACCATAGTCCTATATGGATCATGACCGAACAGCGATGAAGATTTGACTGTCAATAATTCCAACGCCGGCTGTAAAAGGCTATAATATACGAGTAAGACACATTTTTCTATAATTTTATAACTGCACATTCAGCTTTTTTTTTATTAATACGTTAAAATATTCGTAAGTTTTTGCATCACTTTCTTCTCAGACTGGAACCGCCCATTCTTGAACGTAGGCCTCCTCTACGCTAGAAAAACCAGCTTCCGTTACATTACGAACTCAGTATTCTTTGAGACAAGAACAAAGCATTTTATGTATGTTTATCTCTTTCACTGGCGACCGTAAAATAATGAAAGTGCGAAAGAGAAAATGTAAGCTTTGGGTCTAGTGTCATTATGCGTAGTTTGACAGTGTAGTAAATAATACGCCTACTGAAATAAAATGCATGAACTAAGTCATAAAGGTTCAATTCAAAACTTTTACAATATTAGTTAGTATTAATATAGAAAATGAGATTCCTCTTTATACTGCAGTCGTTTAATTGGAGATTCCTTTACATGAAACTATTGCATTAGATACCTACACATATTGTTTTCATACAAAATATTTATTTCTATCCAGGGATCCTATTGCAGATTGGTCAGGGTCGCTTGAAATTGTCCCAATGGCGAAGTGATATCTTTAAATAGGCAATCTTATATATAAAAATGGAGAGCTATTTCCCGATGTCATCGCATCACGCCTAAACGGCTGGACCGATTTCGCTAATTCTTTTTTGTCGTGTATCAGGAGAATGTCCTTTTAGAAGAAAAATGCATGGAAAATTAGTAAATTAAAGAAAACTCTACGTAGACAACCTTATTAGTACTTTTTACCTTATGATTTTTATTCCAATTATAAAATTTTGTCAAAAATTGTCAAGAGGTGCGATTAACAGAATGCGGATGGAACATACATGGTTTAAAACAGACGCATCGTTCGGAAATACATTGGTCAAAAGATAATATTAAATTCATCACCATACTTAAATTAATAATTCGAATTCAATATTCATAGTTAGGTTAGGACCACAACAGAACAAAGTCTGTCGGGAAAGCTAGTTAAATAATAAATAAAAAATAATAATACTCATATAAGTACCTAATTTGGGTTGGGTAGATGTGAAAAGTTCAGAGCACCCGATAAAAGTCAAATCCGATGCGTGCTTTTACTGCTTCAAAAAATTACTCAGGTGGGCAAAATCTTAGACCAGAATCTGTACTATTTTCAGAGAAAGCTTTGCATCGCGAGGAATGCCAAACTAACTCTTGAAGAGTCGAAACTCGCACAAATGTAACGAATAACATAGTTGATGATAATAATATTATATTGAATTGTTTTGAATATTATTCCTCTGTACGTGAATACAAGTTGTATAGAATAAATATTCCGTCCGTGGAGTGTTGACTTTATACGTTTTGAACTCAGTTGAAAGCAATTTGTAACGATCTATAAAGTTGAATTAATCTTTCACATGATCATTGTTCTAAATTGAATAAGTAATATCTTTCTTATTAATTTAAATTTTAAAGGGAAACGTGGTGTTTGCAGGAGAAAATACTTCAATTAAAGTTAATAATAAGTAAGTATTTATAATAATAATCAGCGAGTGCCGCCGACTTCATAAAAGATTGGTTAAAAGTATATCTTTATATCCAGCAGGGTTATTCTCGTAGCGGTCTTATTGCAATCTTATTGAAAAGATATCTTAAAGGGCGGCTCGGATATGGATTGGACCAATCAGAGAGAAAGCGGGAGTGTCTACAATACGATGTAGCCAATCGTGGAACGATCATGACACTCCCCCTTTCTCTCTGATTGGTCCAATCCTTATCCGAGCCGCCCTTTAAGATATCTTTTCAATAAGATTGCAATAAGACCGCTACGAGAATACGGCCACTGATCATTTCAAATGCAGCGTTGATTCTGATAGAAACATCCGAAGAAGAATATTATAGTTTAAAAATGTCCAAGGTGTTTTACATTGAGTAAGTTCTTTTTTATGTGGGATGCTCTTAAAGTAATATATTTTTTTAATCTTTGGTTTTACAAAAGCTAAAAGTACAATGCTATTTTGAATGTTGAAGGGATTTTTCGGACTATTAATATAAAAATGAAGGTTTTAAAGATCTTATAAAGGCTATGTTTATATTTACAGATTTGATGAGTTGTTAACTTTATCCCAAAAAGAAATTTGGAAGTTGACATAACAAACGTTTGGAAATCATTAGCCATAATGAAATCGACTAACAAACTATGACTGTTTTCATTTCAGTCAAAGATAAACTCGCAATTTTATATTTCAATAATTTTGAACTTGTTTAAAATGAACTAAAACATCTATCTGTTTGATCAAATGTGTTCTAGTTAACAACTTTTTTTTTCACAAAGATGAAGAGAGTCGTCACCTGGAAACGAACCTCAAAAGGCAAACCTAGTGACCTACTCTTATTAAGCAAAAAATTCATAATCATTAACGCTTCTCTGTTGGTGCACAAATTTAACATTCGTGTATATTTTCCCGATAAAAGTTTTACAACGTCTATTTATAAGACCTTTCATAACTCGAAAAAAAAATTAAGATTGAAATTCACAATCAACACAGAGCTTACGACCTTATCAAAAGGTCGATAGAATTCAAATAGATTTAAAAATAAAACCAAAAAGCAATTAAACCCTTTAAAACAAGCATTTATACGAGTGGGTATATAAATTTATCAATTAATTGAATTATATTGAAATGTTTCCATGGGGAAATAGCAGATAAGGTTTTGGATGAAATTCGAGGACCGATTCAAGTAATCGATAATTATTTCTATTTCAATATTTACATCTCTGTCCCCATGGTGATCCTGACAAATATTATTCGAGAGAGATTGGATTGATTATATTAAAATAATATATCGTTGTTTGAGGATCACTTCGAGACATTGTTTGGGAATGTTTGAGAATCGATGTTCTCAGTCCAACAACACAAAACGAAGGTAGATATTGTGTAAAATTATGGTCAACATTCAATAAATTGAAACTTAGATCGTTGTTTTTATATTAAGTTTATAATAAATTTATTATTGTTATAGATTTCCTCTTGAGAAAGTCCATGCAAGGAGCAAGAGGTATACCGATAACACAGAGAGATGGTCTAATGGGCGAACTGTGCGATCTGGAGTATGCGGATAACCTAGCGTTGTTCAGTACGACAGTGGAGGAATTACAGCGCAGTGTTTCAAGACACGCCTTGGCCTTCGAGTCAATGCCAGTAAGACGGAGCTCATGGCGAGTAATGCCTGCCCCGATAAACAGCTACCGATAATCATCGACGGTCACCAGGTCTCCCGGATGGATACATTCAAATACCTGGGAGCAACCATTACCTCTGGTGACTGAGCTCCCGATACGTATCGGTATGGCAAGTGGCGCCTTTAACAACATGACCAAGATTTGGAAAGCGTGGGCGTTTAGTGTCGAGACGAAATGTAAACTGTTTGATGCATGTGTGTTGCCCATTCTCTTGTATGGGTGTGAGTCCTGGGACCTGACCAAGGCACAAAAAGTCTCAGCCTTTGAGAATTTGAGTGCCTAAGGAGAATTCTGGGCGTAAGATGGTACCACCGCATCACGAACGACGCTATACGCCGGCGCACCCAGCGTGAGCCCATCACCTCCACCATTGTGGGGAGGAGATGGACTTGGCTGGGACATGTGTTAAGGATGCCGAATGACAGTTGACCGAGGAGAGCGCTGTTCTTCCTCCCATCAGGGTCCCGAAGACGAGGAAGACCCTCTCACACTGTGTTCCGCTCCTTCGAAGCAGAGCTGAGGGACATGGACATGGCGTGGGAGGAGGTCATAAACATTGCGCAAGATCGAGAGCAATGGAGAGCTCTTGTTGCCTCCCTATTCCCCTGAGTGGGGTGTAAAAGGGAGAATTGATTGATTGATTGATTATAATAAAACTTTTCGAGATTAAGATATGGTTTAGCGTAACCACTGAATAAAGATATTATGTATAATTAACATATTAATATACAATTATACAACCTTAACCAAGAAGAAAAAATAATGTGCTACTTCCCAATGTTTCCAACATGTACCACGTGACTGCTGTTAAATTGTGATGTTTGTTGGTAGCGGTGTATGACATTCGACTTTTTATGTATGTGTAATATTTTAGCGTTAACACAGAGGAATTTTATGTTTACATATAATAAGTCAAAGAAAGTACCCATGTTTTGTTGTGTTGTCTTGTGCATGTGGATGAAAGTAAAATGAATTATTATTATTAATTTATCTTCAGTCACGTGATTTTTAAATAAAGTAACCAATTTTCGGTTTTGCGCATCCAAAAAAGTTGTCTAATAATATTTGTACTCAGTGTATACAACAATGAATTCAATATTGTGGGAGGCCTTGCACATGGCAGCGGTCCGGGGGGCTTGAGGCAGGCTGGTGGAGCTGGTGTGTGAAGATGGTCACGATCCTCTGCTAAAGATGACAGCTCCGATTCTCTAGAAACCGATCGTGCTGTATTAAAACTCAAAATCAACACTTATTTCATTATATAAATTAGTGAACACTTCTAAAAGGCATAAAATTTCAAGTAATTATCTATTATAGTTCCGCCGCCTATTTTATTTGACTGTCTAAATTCTATACAAATATGGAATGCGCATTTTCTATTTGGTCGATGGAAGAGATTGCTATTGAAATAGTCTCGCCGACGCACCGAAATATTTCTGATACCTACCATAAAAGTCAAACTCAATTTTGTTAAAAGATAGAATAAAGTAAGTATATTATTCTTTTAAATACCTACATCCTGGAGCATATCAGCTATAGGTAATTTTAGGTAGGTAATCTCTAAAAAAAACATATTTTTAAATAGTTTGGCGACAGATTGTTTACGTGGCAAACTTTGTTGAGTGTAAATAAACCAAGCGATGCCTTGTGTCAGTATAGCATCATGCAGATAAGTATCTACTCAGATAATGATAGCACTGTGGCGTGCGCAACAGAGCGTTTTGGCGGGCGCGCGCACGTCTCGTGCCCAGAAGTTCTTCGATACGGTCTCTCGATCACACCTGCCCTCCATACATACATGATAATAATAATTACACTTCGGAACATAACTACAAGCAAACTTGTATTAATTTATACATTTTTATAACTACGCGTAATTATGATGTTTTTTTTATGCCAACATTAATGAAATCTTTATGTATATTGATTGTAAATAAATTTCCTACATCGAACTTTAAAATATATTAAGTGTGATTTTTGTATCTTGAAATTGTTATAGGTCTTAATATGACCGTGGATTAAATAAATAAATAAAGAGACGTTAAACGGTTTCAGATAAACTACCACTTGTATTATACCTACCTATGTTGGTAAATCAGTCCATAAGAGATATTTTAGTATGTCAATATTTATTTTTCCTATGTCTCGAAAAGGAGAGGCGGAAAAACGAAAAGCCAAGCCAAATTTTAGCATCATATGATTTCTTATCTATCGTTGTTTTTTTTGTACCAATCAAACTGTGTTTTTATATGGGTAGGCAGAGAAAACGGGTATCTAGTAAATACTATAAAAAAACTTTTTTTTAATAAAACGAATCTGTACACAGCCAAAGTGAACAAAAATACACCATTTGGCTCTTACACACAATGTAAGCTACTTACAGTTTGTGTCGTGAAAGAGGAATATGGTTGGCACCCGGGATCGAATCCACGACCTCCGTACTAAACAATATGAATGCCGGCGTTGTAACCGCTAGGCTACTACTAATACTAAAACTACTTTAGCATAAATGGAAATAAATCATTCATAGCACATAATCACATCATCCATAGGCTAAAAAGCTACCTACTTCTTGTTTGAGCCAGTAGCATGGACATTAGCAATAATTGAATTGAAAAACTGATTTATGGGATTGCGTTGAAGTGGGATTTAATAAATAGAGTCTATCTCTGTCACCCATCCATATTTCCTATAGTCCAAAATTATTGCCATCTCTCTCTCCTTAACCTTGAACCTGCAATAAATGCAACGCAACGCTATCTTCAGTAATTAATTACGATTATTCCGGAACGCACGCATTGCGCGTATATTTCGCTTATTGCCGCATTTTTATCGTTTCGCTAATTTAATCAACCCGCATAAAATTAATTTTTCTTAACCATCTAAATCCGCTTACTTTACTTTAACATAATAAATATTGCATTGTTTGTGTTGTAATAAACCAGTGGAATCATCCAGGACATCAGGGGATCCATCCGTGCACCAGAGTTCCATAACAAAAGGTAGGAATTTATTTATTAATTCTCACCATATGTGCAAACCTTTGATGAGTTTTTTGATTCCATTAAAACCGCATCCCGCATATACAGTCCGCTAATCCGCTCAAACATTGAATGGTCCATTACGAACCGGATTGAATTAGCTTTCGCAAAATAAATTTATTGCAAATTTATTTAATTTCGAAAAAATATTGCATTTTTTCGGAACACAAAACCGCAGTTTGAACAAGCATTGTCGATAAATTACAGATTAATTTTGTTCATTCGTAGTATTAAAATATTATTAATTAATATTTTCGCCGCATTTAAAATAAATTTAATTCATATTAAATTTAGAATAATTGTTGTAACGCATTCACAAGTATTGTTAAAATTGATTGCTGTTCGCTAAACGCATAGCAGCGCTAGGTACTTACTTGTACTTGTGAATTGATACATACAAAAAAATTAACGCACCTTAAGTTATTTATATTAAACATAATGATCCAATCGAACTGGATAGAAAAATTAGATTTCTCAAAATAAATATAGTGCATATTTATTTAATTTTCGAAAGATATTGCATTTTTCGAAATACGAAATCGTTTGAACAGGCTTTAATAATAATAAGGTTAATTAATTGTTCTTTCATATTCTTCAAGTATATTATTTAAATATATTTCCGCTTATAATAATAATATACTACAGTTCAGATATCAAATTTGGTATTATTGTCATAGAATTATTCACATCGCCTATCATAAGTACATTCGTTGACTGATACGAGTTTGAAAAAATAATATTATTATCTCGCAAATAAATATATTTAATATTTATTTAAGTATAGAAAAAATATTACATTTTTTCTGAATACCTAAAACGCATTTTGAACATTCTTAATATTATCTAGCAAATAAATATATTAAATATTTATTTTAGTATCGAAAAAATATTGCATTTTTTCCGAATACTTAGAACGCATTTGAACAGACATAGTGTAGTGTTATATTGTTCATTTATAAAGTAAAATATTAATTTACCGCAACGATTGAAATATTGTATTTTTATTAGAAACTCTGTGAAGAATAATTATTATTATTTGGTAAAAATTCGCTCTTCACGGCGTTTCATCGCATCGCTTAGGTTCATACTTACATATCTATTAGCTGTGGTACCTTTCTGTTGAATACAAAACGAGTAAAAATACGTTCATTGGGAACTTAAATCGCTACAAATTATAATTAATAGTATTGATTTATTGAGAAGTCGTTTTATATTGTTATTAATTGCATAATAATAATTAGTGATAACTACTCGCTGTAAATTTATATAGAATTTCGTTCGTTTGTTTATAGAGAAATATTTTTCGCTATATAGTAAATAGTAGATACATTGTTATTTATAGTTAACTTACAATAACATAATGGTGGACCGACTTAGTATGTTGGAGGCCTTAAAGGACAGCATAGAGGAGAGAATCAAGTCTCTTTACGCAAAGATCGCAACACTGGTTTCGAATACCAGATCGGCCTCGCAATTTTTGGTTGATTCCTCGACATTAGAGGAAGATTACAAACAATTTAATGATACAATGGAAACTATTGTCTTATTAAAAATTAAACATGTCGATGATTATATACCGTCTTTTGAAGGTCTAAATGTTTTCAAAGATATGGTTTGTTCAATTAAATGTAAACGGGATGAATTGCTAACAGAAAAACAAAAACTTGTTTCACCATCTGTGTCTGTTACTGAGAGTACGAACTCAAAAAATCGCATAAAACTACCAGTTTTGGACATACCTAGTTTTGATGGAAATATTCAGAATTGGTCTATATTTTACGAGTCATTTAAAACAAATATTCATTTAAATACTTCGCTTGACAATTCCCAAAGAATGCAATATCTTATTGGGAAATTGACTCACGGTGCTCTAAATATGGTAGCAGGAATAATACCTACAGGTGAAAATTATAATAATATTTGGAATAGTCTGGTTAAAAAATATCAAGATGATCGCACTTTAGGATCGTTTTATATAAATAATATTCTAGACATATCTCACTCACGTCATGATTCAAAAAGTTTAAATCTCTTCATTGATAAATTGTCTGCAGGTGTAGCTGCATTCAAGCAATTAGCCATTAAAGATAATTTGGATTTTGTTTTGTTATGTTTCGCTCTAAGAAAATTAGATTCTCAAACTGTAAACGAATTTGAAATGTCAGTTAGAGAGAAGGAAATGCCCTTGCTAAGTGACTTAGTAAATTTTGTAAAAGATAAAATAAAAATAATGGAGCGTACTTCAAACAATAATAATTTGAAGAATTATAATAATAATAATTATGGAAATTATAAACAGAAAATTAATCATCGCAATGTTTCAAAGTCTTTTATGACCAATACCAAACAAAATACTTGTTCATTATGTAAAAATTCCCATACTCATTTTTATCAGTGTTCTGAGTTTAAAAAACTCAAACCAATAGAAAAGTTTAATTTTATAAAGTCGAATAATGGGTGCATAAATTGTTTAAGTTTAGCCCATAAAATAACACACTGTAGTTCTACAAATTATTGTAAACATTGTAATAAAAAGCATCATACGTTGTTGCATTTTGGTAATGAAAATGTAACTCATAATAATAATAATAATACTGAATCTGTGATGATTGCCAGTACGTCAACATCATTGCTCGCTAGTAATAATAATAAATTACATACAAAGGTAATTCTTTCTACCGCACAAGTATACGCATATTTGAATGAAAATAATAAGAGATTGATTAGATGTCTTATTGACAATTGTTCGCAAAATAATTTAATAACGCTCGCCTGTTGTAAAAAATTAAACTTACGAATTATCCCTTTACACAATTCGGTTGTCAAGGGTGTGGGAGTCAGTTCTAAACCAATTTATGGTTATACATCGTTGAAAATACAATCTCGCATTAATCAACACTCATATGAGATTCAATGTTTAATATTGGATCAAATTACTGAGGACATGCCTTCTGAATTTATCAATACTGGAAATTTTCCCAAATTAATGTCAGTACCTCTAGCTGACAATACATGGAACGTACCGGGAAATATAGATGTCATTTTGGGAGCTCAAATCTTCCCTCACATATTATTGGGAGGACGAATCAATGTAAATAATTTATCTCCTTTAATTGAAACTACATTAGGATATTTAATTATGGGAAATTTACCTAACACATCTAATAATAATAAAATTAACAGTGGCGTCTCGCAAACAATGTCGATGATTTCTCTTATCGATCAATCAGATTTAGAGACATTGTCTTATTGTACCTATTCTAACAATGAGTTAGAACAATCTTTACATAAGTTTTGGCAATTAGATGAAGTACCTAATGTACATCATTTAAGTCCAGAGGATGAGGAGTGTGAAAATAACTATTGTTCTACGGCCTTTAGAGATGGTCAAGGGCGATTTATAGTATCTCTTCCATTTTCTAAAGAACCAAATTTATTGGGTAATTCGTACGCCACTGCTCAGCGACGTCTAATGTCTCTTGAGAAAAAATTCAGAATAGATCCCACATTACGCAATCAATACAATGATGTCATTAATGACTACATAAAAAATGGTTATTTAATTGAAAGTCCCTCTCAACATGACAAAGGATATTTTATACCACATCACGGTGTCATTCGACAGAATAAATTAACTTCAAAGTTGAGAATTGTTCTCGACGCAAGTGCAAAGACGCACAACGGTGTGTCGCTAAATGACATTTTACACACTGGAAATAATTTACAAGCAGATTTATTTTTACTTTTACTTAACTTTCGCTTATTTGCTGTAGCCATTACCGCAGATATTAAACAAATGTATTTACGAATTGGTGTAACCGAAGAACATCAAAAATACCTAAAGATTTTATACCGCTTCAATGATGAAGAAAATGTTCGCATTTTTCAATTTAAATGTGTTCCATTTGGATTAAAGGCAAGTCCTTACTTAGCTATGCGTACAATACGCAAGCTTGCAGAAGCTGAGGTACAATCCTTTCCAAATGCCGCTAAAACCGCAACTTCGGATTTCTACATGGACGATTTAGTCAAATCAGTTCACGCCAGCCCCGGGGATCGAGAGGCTGCGAAGCTGATTAATGAGTTGATATCTTTTTTCGCTTCAGGAAACTTCGAGCTAGTAAAGTTCGCCAGTAACTCAAAAGATCTACTCGCTAAATTACCGCCGCAAAACTGTGCTTCTGTAGAGTTTTGTGATAATATGAATTTTAAGATACTGGGACTGCAATGGTCTCCAGAATCTGATATATTCTCATTTAAAATATCTCCATGCACTGACAAATGTACAAAACGAATCATGCTGTCCGTGATAGCAGGATTGTTTGACGTTTTGGGACTGGTTTCACCAGTTATCTTAACGGCTAAATTACTTATTAAAGCTTTATGGAGCGCTAAAATTGGTTGGGACGAACTGCCTCCTAGTAATATAATCAGTGCTTATCAAAGTTTGATTAATGAATTGCCATTATTATCGAACTTAAAAATTCATCGTTACCTGAACGTAGCTCCTGGATGTAAGGTTAACATTGTAGCATTTTGTGATGCGAGTCTTCAAGGTTATGGATGCGCAATTTACCTGCATGTTACGGACGCTCAGGGTAACATAACTACTAATTTAGTATGTTCTAAATCTAAAGTCGCACCAGTTAAGGTTGTATCACTCGCACGCTTAGAGCTTTGCTCTGCGTTATTGCTTTCTAAATTAGTTCGAATCGTCTATGATTCTTTCAATCCTCGATATCCTATTGAGGAAATATACGCATTTTCTGATTCCACTATCGCTTTGTCGTGGATTCATTCATCCCCGCACCGCTGGTCTATATTCGTAGCTAATCGAGTAGCCAAAATTCATGAAAATTTAGATTGCAAACATTTTTACCATATAGCTGGAATAGAAAATCCAAGTGATTGTTTATCTCGTGGATTGATGCCTTCGCAAATATTGAGGCATGAGTTGTGGTGGAACGCACCTAAATGGGTCTCGACTGCGCCTGACTCTTGGCCTTTCAAACCATTTATACCCACTACTTCAACAGACATACCTGAATTTAATTCAAAGACTTTAAATGTCATTGTACCTGAACCGCCTATATTATACCCGCTGATCACTCGAATATCATCATGGAATAAATTACTTCGCGTCGTAATATATAGATTGCGATTTATTCGCAAAATATCAGCTGTAAAAAATATTCAAGTTGATAATTTGGATCTAGCCGAAAAATATGTTTTGCTAACCTTGCAACAGGTACATTTTGGCAAAGAATATGCAGCTATTTCGCAGGGTAAGGAGCTACCTTTACCTTTCAAAAGACTTGATCCTTTCATAGACAAGGAAGGTATCCTTCGCATTGGAGGAAGATTGTCTAATGCAGACTTACCTTATGAAAGGAAACATCCCGCGCTACTTCCAAAATCTGATCCCGCTGTGGATCTATTGGTGGATTATTACCATACTTTACAAACCAGACAGAAATGGTGCACTAAAGATAAACCCATTGAAGTGGGTACTATCGTTCTTATACATCTCGATGATGTTTCAACCCTTCGGTAGCCCCTAGGAAGAATCGAAGAGGTTTTTCCTGGCTCTGATGGAGTCAATCGTGTGGCGTTGGTTAGGACCAATAATGGAACGTTTAAACGTCCAGTTGTAAAATTATGTCCTTTGCCAACCCAGTAATCTATCTTACAAGTATTCTTAGTTGTAAGTTTAGTTAATAACAATAATTCTAAATTTATTAAATATTGGTTGCTAATATAGTAACTTGTTTTTCTTTCTTTTCTTTTTTTTTGACGGCTTGTTCAAGCGCTTTTTTGTTCATGTTCACTTTGTCATTATTTGTTGAAAGCTTCGTACGCTTTAAGCTTTCAAGGTGGGGAGAATGTTTGAGCCAGTAGCATGGACATTAGCAATAATTGAATTGAAAAACTGATTTATGGGATTGCGTTGAAGTGGGATTTAATAAATAGAGTCTATCTCTGTCACCCATCCATATTTCCTATAGTCCAAAATTATTGCCATCTCTCTCTCCTTAACCTTGAACCTGCAATAAATGCAACGCAACGCTATCTTCAGTAATTAATTACGATTATTCCGGAACGCACGCATTGCGCGTATATTTCGCTTATTGCCGCATTTTTATCGTTTCGCTAATTTAATCAACCCGCATAAAATTAATTTTTCTTAACCATCTAAATCCGCTTACTTTACTTTAACATAATAAATATTGCATTGTTTGTGTTGTAATAAACCAGTGGAATCATCCAGGACATCAGGGGATCCATCCGTGCACCAGAGTTCCATAACAAAAGGTAGGAATTTATTTATTAATTCTCACCATATGTGCAAACCTTTGATGAGTTTTTTGATTCCATTAAAACCGCATCCCGCATATACAGTCCGCTAATCCGCTCAAACACTTCTTTTTCGTTTACTAGAAATTATTATTTTTTAGTACGTAGCTCATTGTTGCTTGACCGGTTTTACAGCCACCTTTTTATCTAGAAGTATTCTTTACTGTATCATCTAACTAAACCAACTATCTTTCATTATTGAATCAATATTAATATTTAAACTGTTACTATAATACTTCAAACGGAGATTAAAACAACCATGAATATAACTGTTTGTACAATCAAATGTGATTAAGTTTTATTTTTGTGTTAGTTTTAAAAATTAAATTACGTTCATCGAAGCATCGCAAACTAAGGACGGAGTGCAGGGTTCACAATAGAGCGGGTTCAGGGCAGTACTGTTGTACCTAAAAACATGAATACTAATTACGTTAGCAACAACTGGTATATTTTTTATGAATTGACGGTTCTTTGGTTTATGGCTTTTTAGATATGCTCCGATGCGATATGAAATATATGATTGAATCGACCCCTATTTTATAACAACGCTACTAATAGCGGTCTAACCTTTATTCACTTGAGCCATCGTAATGTTATGTTTTATTCATATTACAGAATTGCAGCAACAGTTTAATTAATAGCAAAATATACTAATAATACGGTGATGTTATGTTATATTCAAACTATGAACATTGCCTTTACAAAATAAAATTCAGACAAAATGACAAAGATATACTTTTATTTATCTAAAAATGTGCATCTAATGATTGTTTTTTTTTACTAAATAACTTCTGGCTATAGAGTGAAACTTTTTGTTCATTAACGCGGTAGTAAATAAATGGAGTATTTCACTTAAAATTATATAAACCTCTACCAAGTTCATAGATTATTAGAAAAAAAAACGTTTTAATGAAAAACATTAAAATTGTCTATTTCAAACTACAATGGTTTAAAACCAAAACATACTATTAGACACTGGCAGAATGCAAGACATGTTTGTTATTGGAGCATTGAAGATCTTATGTGATTATTTCAAGTATGTTTCAGGTGTTTATTTTGACAATAATGTAGGTAGGTAAGTACCTTTAAAGGTTTTTCTTGAAAAAACTAAACTATCGGTACCTACTAAAGATACATAAAATTTGGCACGAACATACTTATTATTATTCAATGAAAAGGCAAACTGAAAGAAATATTCAAATTTAAATAAAAAACTTTTTAACTATTCCACAAATTTAATATGGAATAGTTAAAAAGTTACATAAAATTTGGCACGAACATACTTATTATTATTCAATGAAAAGGCAAACTGAAAGAAATATTCAAATTTAAATAAAAAACTTTTTAACTATTCCACAAATTTAATATGGAATAGTTAAAAAGTTACATAAAATTTGGCACGAACATACTTATTATTATTCAATGAAAAGGCAAACTGAAAGAAATATTCAAATTTAAATAAACTATGGAATAGTTAAAAAGTTTTTTATTTAAATTTAATTATTTAAATTACTTCCACCAAGAAAAATGCACGTTAAACAACTTATAAATTTTATGAAAGAAATATATTTAAATTGTGGATAGTTTCGGTCGAGGGTGCTTGGTGAGATGTAAAAATAAAACGAGTCTTAACTAAAATAAAACTTTAGTCTTTGTTCATCTGAGGAAGGTGGCAGTCGCTCCCGAAAACTTGTTTATGATAATAATAATCGACCTCGGTAGCCTAGTTGTACTAGTGTGGACTTCAGATCCGAGGTCCCGGGTTCGATTCCCGGTCGGGTCAGAGTTTCTCAAAGTGTTTTTTCACTTGAAATTTCTACCCGGGGTTGGCCTGTCTCAGATTGGACGGGACCGGTTGACTGGAAAAAAATGCCTCAGGCAATAAGTTCCGCCGGCTATACTGACACCTTTGTATAGAAAAGTGTTATATTATTATTATATATTATTATTAATTTGTAGTAGCACAAATTGAAGTCTCTTATTTTTACATATTATGTGCTAAAGAAAGATATTTAAAACACTCATGTAAGAAAACATGCGAAGATCTGTTCTGTTGGAACAGAATAATTGATCCTCTGATTTTCTTAACGAGAGTTAAATAACCCATCAAGAGTGCTAAGAAAAGTTTCGTCGGGAATCAAAGTGGTTCCGTCGGATGTTTCAGGCTTTCTTCTCTCCACGTGGGTGTTCGCTCCATCCATACTATTATTAGCCCTAATGATACAAAAGTTGGAATAGGATGAGAACGTGGCGAACATACGGGAATACACATTTTGTTTGTTTCGCCAAATTGTTTTCAAACATTATTCCATGCATTTAAATAGTCTATTAAGGAACTTTTAACACAGTTATTATGATTGGGTAGGTGCTTGTTACTACCTTCATACACACATCGAACCTAAAGTATATAATCTATGTTAGTAAAATTCTCGAAATCAACAGTGTGTTTAATGTCAAAAATACTCTTAAATTTCTTTGAATGTTTTACTTAATGTAGCAATCTTTTGATTCTATAAAAAGAACTACTTCAAAGATAGCGGAAGAATATTGTACAAAAACGATTATTCGATCGTCAGTTTAAAGGTATACATTTTCCAATTATACCACCATGGGCTTACGACCGTCTTCAACAGTAATTTGACAAAATGGCTAACAAGGGTCAGTATTAGCATGAGACATTATTTTAAAAGAACTTTCTTGTTTTGAGTTTACATTTCAATAATTGAAAACATTTTCTACTTCTCATTGTTGAAAAAATTCATCAATAGTAATTTGGGTCTGTTCAAATTACGCCCTTATCCCTAAGTTATAGCCCTCTCGTGGTCTCCTGTTATACAGGAAGCTCTGCTGTTAAGCAATATTACTAAAAACTTAGAAAATAAAGTATAAACTCTGTTTCATTGAAAAAAAAATACCTATGATAATTTTGTTTTTTTTGGAAATGATCTTTTCGCTTTTATAGGTATAACTTTATATATCTTTTATAGATATCACTATTTTATATTATTATATAAATATATTATTTATAGATATCAATGTCTATAACAGCGAAAAGATATATAAGTCTTATAAAAATCTATAAAAGTGATATATAAGTCTCGCTAAACCTCGAGAACGGCTAGGTTTAGCTCATTCGAAATATTCGTTTATCCAGACTAGGTTTCTATATAATTCACCCAGTTTTACCCCTTTTCTATCTGTAACTTTCAAAGATCTCCTAAAGCGTTCATATTAACAATTCAATATTAATTGTTCAAGCTATGATTTTGGACAAAAAACACATAATCCTCGTATAGCACATGTCATTGTCTCATGTGTCACCTCGTCAGGGCGGCACATGGTGTCCAGCATCTCTGAACTTAGCCTCCAGGTTTGTAATTAAGACGCCTGTGTGTGGGGAGACCATCCTGCACCTTGCGGTCACCTTACAATGGTCTCCTGTTGCACTACCAATTACTACTATTGAACACATATTAACCGGTCACATTACACCTTATTGTATTGTCGAGTAGGTACCTACCAGAACCATTACCTACAAACATGTCGTTATCATAGGTAATGGTATTGATGGATCGCTACTTACCTATATTTCTACTCTGCATACAGGTTATTTACAATACTTCTTTGATAAAATGGACACTCAAGTCATTACTTTAGTTACAATTTAGCCTGTAATTTTTTTAGTTTGGTCTGAAAGGAATGAACCACGATTTATATAGATATCTCGTTCCCTCTTACGAATTTGTAAAAAAAAACACAATAATTTAAAAATATTATACCAGATTATTTTTAGTCACGCTCTTTCCCGGAGGGGGTGGATTTAAGGGCACTGTTTTTAAAAAGTATGTAAAATAGATTTTTATTCTCTTCTCAAATTCTACTTTAAAATTCACATCGCCTACTCCACTAACAAAAGAGTTATTATTTTCGTGTATTGTGTAGGTACTACAAGTTGTGTTAGTTTGTGCTCTAAGGTACATAAAACATTCAAAAGCAAGAAATAATTAACAATTCTTTGTTCTACGCAAGGTCCGTTGAATGCAAGAAGCTAAATACCGACCCGCACACAGGCAACTGCTTTATTATCTTTTCACATAAACATTTCGCAAGTATTTTTCCCTCTTTGTATTGTTTCAGTGGTTTAAGGTTAATTATTCATAGGGTAAGTACCTGGAGCAGTAGTAGGGCAGCTTTTAGTCAGTTGTATAAAGACTTCGTAGCCTGGTTCCTCTGTGATTTACTTCCCTACATGGCTTCCTTAGTCACTGCTGACAGATTGCTACTGTTCTACACTTCCATGTACCATTTACAACGCATGGACACTTTACTAATCCATTTGTCTTAGAGCTCTTAGCTCCTCTGTTTAATGTAGTCTCCGGCAATGCAACTATATTTATTTCAACTTAAAAACTACTCTCAAAGACTAAGCTATCAGTCGGATTAAAAACAATGTTTTTGCATTTGATTTCTTATTTCTTGGAGATAGCTTTAGGCCATTTAAAACGTCTTTACTAATCTTATGCAGTGGGTTCCTAGGGAGAGGTCAGTCGTCTGACAAGACAGCAGTTTTGTAAATTGTAAAAATGTTTTTTGTCGCTTGGAAACGACATACACAATGTTCTACACTGACACATTCACCCCTGTTATATCACTACCGTATTTCTAGGAAAACAGACAACAAGTGACTTAATTTGTAAATTCATTACTAAAAAAAACGAAACGACGCGCAACGCCAAATTATTTTACCACTGACGTTTATGGTCATAGAGTGTCGAGACATGCGTGTCTTGAGTTGAGGTTTGCTATATTGTTCACTAAATAAAAGTGTAACCAGTTCATTGAATCAGGTGATCTTTATAGACTTTGGCAAAACAAGATAGAGAAACGTCATGCGAGTGCTATAACAATAATTTTTGTGACATAAAAACGTTTGCCGAATCTTCTAGTACCTACCTATAACAATTTTAAAAAATTACTTATGCGTATACTAAATAGATATATTATTTTTAAGTAATAGATTTGAAAAACTTAGTAGGCACCTACTTTTGAAATAGTAACAGATTTCCTTTTTAAAATTTTATTTGTAATCAAATTTTGGTGACGACATGAAAAGAAAAGAAGCTAAGATTGACGGTAAAAAATACAAATCCTTAAAAACGGCATTAATAATATTACATATTCATATATTACAGTGATCTAGTAAATGCGTTGAAACACTGTACCTAATGTGGAAAAGGTTTCGAGCATAAAGCTGTCCTGGTGTCCGGTGAAACCGATGTGACAAGAGAATCAATGTAAGCCTTTTAATTATAAGCACTAGCGCTTTAATTAAATCTTTCCTGGAGAGTCTATCTTTCCCTTTGTCTCGAGACTCAATGGCGTATAATTACTTTGCTATTAAAGTCAGTTTGTTTGTCGTAGGGACAATGCAATTATTGCCTATGTAATGAGTATAAAAAAGTTTATTTGTTTAATTTAAAACGTACGTATCGGTTTTATGATAAAAATAATTAAGACAGAGCAACCTAGAGAGCAGCCTTAATGAATGAGATCGCAATGACAGAAATATATTGAAGATATCTTTTTTATTTTTTCTTAATCATGCCCAGATATTCGATCGATATCACATATTTATCATCAAATCAACTCAAAAACCTATAGGAAATATATGTATAACACTTCAATCGAAACAATCACTATTCTAACAATAATTAATTTATACAAGGTTTATTTATGGGATCCAGATTGTCCAAGTACTAAAACAGTATAAATCGTGCTGCGCATCCATCGCCTCGGTCGAGTGTATTGTTCCGAATGTATATTACGTAGTACCTACTAAAACATAGGCGCTTAGATAAAAGTAATGTTATATGAAAAAAAAATTAAGGTAGGTAAGTATTTTTTTATAAATCTTTTTATAAATCCGTTCATGTTATACTCACAGTTAAAGGTTCCTAAATTGGACATTTTTCATATAAGTATCTAAGTTATCAGAGAATTCACATACCTGAAACAAAAGAAAAACACAATTTGTTATAAAACTTCAATAGAAAAATCAATGATTGTAAAAAATATAAACAAAAAATCTAACATGATGATCAAAATGAATGTGCCAGTCGATAAATAACAAAATTATCCTCCGCAATGTCTAAAAGGACAAAATAAAAAACACCTTCGAAAGTTTGTTTCCAAACATTCACTAAATAAGCCCCGAAATAAATTAATTATAAATGAGTTCTTGAGATTCGTTGTTTCTTGAAACGATTCCCATGACAGCAATTTTACCCAAATATATGCCGTAAGTAGCCATAGGTGTACGTAAAGCCCTGGGCACATAATTTATTCTGCCTCTCATCCTCGATTGCGACATTAAGGTTTCAGGATGAAACTCTATGTTAATGTTTAAAAAGTTTTTTTTTTGTTACTTACCTACACAATAGAAATTCAAAAAAAACAAATTACCAACATCAATCATTTAACCTAAGAGTCAAATTGATGGATTTTGTATTTTTTGAACATCAAAAATTGTTGACAATGTAATTGAATTTTCGATCTCGTATGTATGCAAAAATGATCAGAGAAAGACTTCCTTGCCAAATCTTTGGTGGATCTTAACAAACCCAAAAGCTTTAGTACAATTTTTTTTATGAAAAATTCGAATAGGGAGGTTTTTATACAGCAGACAAAATTACGGATCTACTTATCTTTAAAATTAAATAATCGAATTGAACTCGTATTCTGAGTAGAGTTATTAAAATAATTAATTAATAAAAATAAAAAAATTGATTTTTTATTCCAGAATAATAGTTATAGAAATTTTTCAGGCACAGATGAATAATTATGGAATAAGAAATCAATAGTTGTATTTCAACTACTGCTTAAGGAATCAATAAACTGCAAACATCTGTAGATTTTTATGTTAGGTACCTACTAAAAATTAAACTTGATTCAATGACAATTAAACAATATATTTTATATCTATCAGTATTTTCTTAGCCTTAATAAATTAGGGGCGAGAATTGTGAATAAAATTTCTAGTTAATATGCAAGAGATGGCGTAACGCTTTTAAATAACGAAAGGTATAACACACACACACACCCTGACTCATTTACTTTCATGCAGAGTCCCGACAGAAAGGGAACTACTATTTTAATATCGAAGAACAGTTTTATAGATTTATAGCAATTTAGGTACGAACACATCCGCCCGAACTACCTACCATGAACCGGAACGTGGTGAACCCACTTCCTGTTTTGTATACAAACCAACCCAACAGTGTTATATTTTTTAAAGCGACGTGTTTGCGGAGTGAGTATAGGGTCCGACTATGATGTTTGATCAAGTGCAGGGTTCAAATACTGCTGATGTACACTATACTATAAAATAATGAAGTAGGGCGTCTTGAAAACTGCAGGATACAAGCTTCGCGCAATGATACTAAACGTCAAGCTTACACTTTCTCTTTCGCGTTTTCATCATTTTACTGCAGGTAGTAAGAGATATACATATATAAAGCTTTGTCATCATTATCGTCCAGCAGTGGAAATAGGCCTCCCTTCACAGCTTCCATTGGTCCCTGTCGGCAGCCATCCTGTGCCACTGGTGTCCAATCACTTTCTTTATATCGTCGGACCATCGCATTTGTGGCCTCCCTGGGTTTCTGCTACCGTTTATCGGTCGCCACTAAGAAGTTATCCACCGGACATACGTTGTTCTGACTAACTCTGAATAATTTGTCACCATTTATTAGGACACTTAGAAACAAATTATAAAATAAATAGGTAGTTAAAATACGTAGAGAATTTGTGAGATATTTATCAGATTACCATCCCAATTAAACCCTATCTAGTTTTCTAATAATATGCCTTCTATAAATCATTTCGTTCACGCGAAATCATTGAAAAAATTATACACTCTTTACACTCATTGTTCTAACCTTGCGGTATCTCTAAATGTTTAGCAAAATCACACCAAAAGGGTTTTTTTCGTAATTAAAACGTCATTTAAATAAGCAAAATGTATTTTAGCTCCACCTTTTGAAAGACAGTCATATTATATTGCATCTAGTAAATAAGCAAACAAGTATAAAGCTTTAAGCTTCTGCTGAGAGTAAGTACGGACAATATTTAAGCTATGTAGAAAAGAGGGAATAATAACGGAGAAATGCGTTCGACACGTAATTAATAAACAATTTCTTTACACTTCAAAAACACGAGCCGCGTACAAAAGAAGCTTACGTAAAAAATACACATTATTATTATTTTTGACACCCGCCCAAAAGTATTATCCTGTTTCAACGAACTTCTAAAGAAAAAAAATATTTATCACAGCGAAGAAGGCGATCTTAAATTTCCCTCGCTTAACTATTCTGCAAAATGGAGATAAGAAATTAACAGAGAGACTCGGTACATCCGCGCCCGAAGACTTTATTGTCAAGAAATGTGTTGTTAATATTTTCCCAGCGAGTGTATTAATTACCAGGGCTTAGCGATGTTCTTATCTGCTGAAGGTCCTCTCTCTTGTTTGTTTGTTAGCTGACTTTTCTATGCATATTAGAGAGAAGGTGGAAATTAGGAATACGAAGGATGTACCTGGGAAATTTATTAAAGGAAATTCTGCAGTAAGTTTATTACGGAAAATATTATGCTTACAAATATAAATTCAAACACCAACGTCTAGGAGTACCTGCTCAACCGCTATGTTGGCTAACTCACTTTTATTTGAATAACTAAGCAAGCGACTGACAGAGAATACAACAAAATGTAAAGCCAAGCACGTGTGACTTTGACCTTTACAAGTGTGTATGTGATACAAAAACACCTATGAATAAAATGAATAACACTCTTCTATACATAGGTGTCAGAATAACTGGTGGAACTTAATGCTTATTTTTTTTTAATCAATGCCAAATTGCCTTTTAAAGAAAATAAAGATTACAAAGAGAGCAGCAAAAACACAAAAAAGAACAAAAAAATACAATACACACAATTTCCTTCCATAAGCATTACAGACATTACAGGATGCCGAATGACAGTTGGCCGAGGGGAGCGCTGTTCTTTCTCCCATCAGGGACCCGGAGACGAGGAAGACCCTCTCATACTGTGTCCCGCTCCTTCGAAGCAGAGCTGAGGAATCTGGACATGGTGTGGGAGGAGGTCATTAACGTTGCGCAAGATCGAGCGCAATGGAGAGCTCTTGTTGCCTCCCCATGCCCCTAAGTGGGGTCTAAAGGGAGTTTGGATTGGAAGCATTACAGTGATAAAAAGTACATGTCTGACATTTGTTCAGTAGGTATAGTAGGAGAATACAACAATATGAGAATAGGTACATTTAAAAGGCTATTGGATGATTGACGACAGTTGCCAGAGAGATGGTTGGAAATCTCAATTTCAAGTGACACAAGAGAAGAGAGATATTTGGAGTACTATAAGTGATTAAACAGGACTATAAGGGCATGATATATCCACAGAAGTATCTCAGGTCGCTGATTTACTATACGTTGAAGAACTTCGAATGCTTGAAGCATTCTCTACCAGTCAACCGGTCTACCTATACCTGATGTCTTAATCAATTGCTAGCAACAAACTGCTGAAAGAGCGGATTGGAAAAATGGAGATATAGAACTTTACTCCAAACTAATCCACAGGATTAAAACTGATGTAACAGAGATCACTTATGCCATCCAAATATATCTTAAGGTGTGTTTACACCAAACGAACATAGTCTAGAAAAAGAACATTCTTTCTTGATCGCTGATATTGAAAGCAAGCAAACAACAACGAGGAAGAACTATAAATCTAGCGTGCGTAATCTGTCATCGACCATCGATGATTAGTTGACAGTACGAACAAGAAATCATGCTCTTTTTCTAGCTCTTGCTAAAGAGCCAGAGATAGAAATAGCGCGAAAGAATAGAAAATGTTTGGTGTAAACGCACACTTATAGAGTATGATAAAAAAAAATCAGAAATGATCAATATGATCATAGCAATTTTTTCACACTCATAGCCAATCATGAACAAAAAAATGAGAAAATATTTTTTCATATATCATTTTCAATCTATAAAAAATCAAACAAGTTGAAGGCACCTACATATTTTTTAAATAGTTTTTAATTAAAGTAATTTATAATTTTTTTTTTTTAATTTCCCTTAAAGTGTTATCATTCTTCAAATAACACATTTTTAGACGTTTAAAACAGCCTCACTCTAGCCAGAACATAGGTTTTAGTGCAGTTTTGCGAGAATATTTTATTTTGGCTAGAATTTTAATAATACGTAAAAACAATGTTAAGTACTTAGTTTAACTGATCAATAAAAAAATATTAGATTAAGCCAATGGTACTCAACCTTTTTTTTCGTCGGGCCACATACATATAGTTTAAAAGTTACGCGGGCCGCACAATCCCCTCCCCCCCCCATAGTTCGTTTTTTAGTTTTATAAAAATATGACCAAAGTTAGGGATGGATGAAATATTTTTGGGCATAATGATGCAGCGTTCATAATCTAGTAAAAAAATGTGGGTACCGTTAGCAGCAAATAGTTGATTTTTGGTATTAGTTAAGCAAGTGAGGTATTCCCCGAGAACGACTTTTTGCGTATCCACAAGGGTTATTCAATAGGATAATTTTGTCTGTACTTTGATAATTAACAGCAGCCATTTTGTTAAAGTGAAATACATCCAATTAGCTGTGATTTAGTCTTTTAACTTTGCAAAATTTAAAGAACGTAAAAAAATAACAATACGTGCAAATTTTATCCAAATAGGTATCCCTTTCGATCAATATCCGCTTATTTTACGGTCACCTAGATTTCACTTCTCGATACTGGGTGCAAAAGACCCTATATTTTAATAGGAAAGGTGGTTCGTAATGACAATCTTCTTCAGATATTAAAGAATGGAAATGTGTTTTCTTTTAAATCACATTTCGGATAAAAAAAGTGGCGGGCCGCACAGAAAAGCTCGGCGGGTCGCATGCGGCCGGGGCTCACAGGTTGAGTATCGATGGATTAAGCTATCAAAAATAATAAAAGGTCTAAACCATTGCATTCTACACGCTACTTATATCTTAAATAAAAAGTAGGAGTTATTTTTTTTTCAAATAGAGACTGATTTAATATGCTACCACGATACAAAATATTATGCTTTAGCGCTAGTAAAGAATGACCATAAAAAGCCAGGTTGTGTGTGGTTTACCTAATATATGCAATACTCTTTCTGAGAACAGTTCTGTTCTACAGGATAAAATTGCGAGCGCAATGAATGTTTCTTTTTCTCCTCGTTGTGCTTTCTACAGGCTAACGGTATAATTTGGTAAGCTCGGAACAGCCTTATTCTTTGCCTTTTCTTTTTTTTCTGTGTCTATTATTCACACTGACATAGCGGATGGAAGGAAAGTAGGTACAACTGAGAGATATTTTTTTAAGTAAATAATAATATATGCATTGTGTGTTGTACACGAAACCTTTGAATAATGCAATAAAAACGAGCAAAAACTCTTTATAATTCAACTAAGCCGACATGATATGTACGTTCATTTTGTACACTATTCCCAAACTATGAGATTTTTACATGAGAAAATAATTATTGTTGAATAAAAAATTTTAACTTTTTTTTATACAAAGTTGTCCTTCCAAATTTTGATGGATGCTCAATGACAATTCTGTTAGACTCTTTCATGATTTTGGTATGTTTTATTTTTCACGTTGAGATATTACTGTTTTTTGCGAGTCATGTAAAATTGCAAATCTTACCAGAAAAACCAATAAAAAAGACTGTATGCGAGTTTTTTTTTCAGACAAACCATTTGATGCACACATAAATTCAATTAGTTTCGATTTATAATGGTTTCATTTCAAAGAATTATTCTATTGCTCATTTCAAAATGGACAAGGTACGAGTAGGCTTGCAAAATTACCCTGTTATATTAGCTTAACTTTATTTATCAAGGTGGAGAGCAAAGTACGAATATAAGAGTACAAGCCAGGGTCAGGCCAATCATGATTTACGCAACTGAATCCAGTGTCGGCAGATGCCGAACTAATGCATTGCCGATAACCGCAGAAATGCAGATTCTACGCGTTATTCTGGGTAAGATACTGAAGTAGTGAACGAGAAACACAATTATAAGTGAGTCCTTCAACACTGTAGTGTAGGTAGACATCATCACGTGGGAAGAAGATGCTTTTGGCGCAACCAAGCAGAAAAAATGGACAGTGATAGACATTCACAGGTAGCAGCTCACAACATTCCGCTAGTCAGAAAAACCTTCCAAGAAATGGAGCTGATGTGTGATGCTTGGAGCTCAGTGTCCCAGGGAACCTAACTTCAATAAAACAGGCCATCAGACCTAGTTAAGGAGAAAAAAAGAAAACTTTTTTTTCGCTTGTTTTTTTTTTAACTTTAATATGAAATTTACTAAAGTTCCAAATGATTCAAGCACTGTTTGTTTTACGTATGACAAGTATGTGAGTGTTAGTACAAAAAAAAAAAACACCAATACTGTGCCGGTGGTGTGACAACCTTCAAACTGATCCGTAAGTCGGGTTTGGGAAGCTTTTCATCCATAAACCCGTCAATATGATTAGAACTCGTCTATGTAAAAAAAAGCACAACACTGCTTCGTGTCGCTTTGATCTCGTCTGCTTAGCAACGCCTTTGGTTTGTATAAATAGAATTGGAATTTAGCGATGTGAGGATCTTTTGATAAAACCTTAAGAGCGAACTACATATTTTTGCGTTTTACATGTTAATGTTAATAAATTATTGAATTATATGTACTACGTAGGTATTAGAAGCGACATTATTTTTAATGTAAATTTTTGGTTCGCGAAGTACGGAGGTGAAGAAACGTCGAGAGTAGTTAATGCATCAAAAAAGACTACGGATAGCTTTAATCTATATTAAAACAGCCGTAAGCTAAGTGGTCAACTTACGCCGCCTAACCAACGATTCCCCGCGGGCCTCGCATACTGTGTAGATAAGAACTTTGTACCTACACCCTATAGCCATCATTTACTTGTATAATATACGTCATAATCACGTGATGAAAGGTCATCGTAGTTAGATATAGGTAGGTACTATAATAGGAATATCTAAGTGATTGTAGTCCAGCGGTTTAGTTGACGGCGTGCGTACAGGAGGTTTTGGATTCGAATCCCGGTGCTGACAATTTTCACTGTCATAACACAAACTTTGCTTTTCTGTGAAAGACGTTAGAAGTGTATTTGTGATCACTTTGTGAGCTTAGATTTAATAAAAGAAAAACCGAGCCGCAATAGACATGTATTGAAAATAAAGTATATTTTCTTGATCGTTGATATGGTCACCGAGAAAATTACAAAGAGAAAAAACTGTCATCGCCCAACAATTAGTTGTTATTTCTATGGTGTCCAATATAACGATAAAATAAAGTACACTCTACATTCCGGTTATATTCGTTAGGTTTAAATGCACTCTTACAAAGGTATTGATTTGAAGTATAGATGCGTGTGATAACTTTACGACAAAAACGCTATTTGACATTACAAAACGACGGAAGGGTGAGTAGAACATACAAGTTTAATAATGAAAATACGCGTATGGAGATGTGGTATGAAAGGAATCTGAAGACATGGAGAAATAATAATATTTGATTTGGTCCTCACGTCCCAGGGGCACGCCCTCCGACTGCAGATGTGCGTGCTACCACCCTCATACGTGCAGACACTTCCTTCGCAGCCTCTTATAACCTGCGGGGCCCAAAAAACCTTATATTTTACTGAGCAATGTTAATAATAACAATATCTTTTGCGGTGTGATTGCTGGAGTCAGATTGTTGGCAACACGCAGTAACGTTTGATAAGCATGATCGAGGTCTATGGGAGGAATTAGCCACCGAAAGAAGGCCTTCCATGTCAAACGAACCTTCTTGCCAAAATTCAGGCAAAAATAAAACTCCGAAGGTCCGAGACCGGCCCAATTTCGATGCGACCTCACGCCTCGAACAGGTACCAAAAAGGGGGCCGAAATTCGGCTATCAGATATAGTGTATATAGACAAACGGAAAAGGTTCCTGATGGTGTACAGACTACAGGGGCTGGAAGCTATCTTTTAACTATCTGACTCTTGACTCTAAATGCCTAAACGTACTTCCAGCAGAGACTCTAAATAGGACAGGATTTTACTTCGCCAAAATTATGCCACGACTAGCTGCAGTCAAAACGATCCTGCCTATTAACAATTTTAATGTCTATCTCGCGTGCATTTAATTATTATCGATCTCAATATCAAAATAAACGTTCAATCACTTTACCGGCGAACTAATTAACCTTCTAGTCGAATTAACGCGGGCTGTTCATCAGACCGCAAGTTTTCCTCATTAGGTTTCCGAGTGGCTCACCATCTTGGGCTTGTGCACTGCTTTTTCGAAGGGAACTTCCTGAGCTGAGCTGAAGAGCGTCCAATTCAGTCAACCCATTCTCCCGGAGAGTCATGTGAGGTATATCTTCAGTCCACAGAGCTCCTAACATACCTACTATACATTATTGTAACTTCAATATATTTACAACGGCGCGATCAAAATACATATTAATCTATCTTATGCGCGGGCAATAACAAGCTCAGAATATCATACTATCGCGACCGGATATTCATAACAAAATTACTCTCTCGAGGAACACGCCGACGTACCTAATTTTACAAATGAAAATTCTACACTAAGGTTACTAGAAGGTTCTAAATATGAAATTCCTAACCGGATTCAAAAATAAACATTAAAGATAGGTCACATCACTGGTATCGGAAAATGGGGTAACCCGCGAATGACAGATAACAATTCGCGACGTGTGCTTGACATGTGACGTGTGAAAACAATACAGGGAGGTACATGCTGCAATACAATAAGCCCAATGGCACACAGAGATCACAAATATTCAAAACAATGCCGTAACGCATCGGCCATATATCTCTCAGCTAAAACCAATCGAGCAACTTGCTCATAAGCATGCTTGGCGGGGCAACCAAGCAACAAACAAAATACCACACAAGAAAACATCTCTCTGTGTCCATACAAATTCTAATATCAAAAAAATCTGGTCACTCACCCAAAATTCTGCATACCTTCAAATATTTAGCAAAAAGCACAAAACGAAAATAAACACGTCACATTCATAGTTGGAAGTTGAATTACCGCGGGGCTGTCCAATCTAACGATCCGCCACACGTCCTCCCCTCTATGGTTAGCCCAGTCGAACAATAAATAATATATTATAATAATTAAACAGAAGGCTTAATCCAAAACCGAAGATTCTAAGTTTTATCAAACGCGAATTTATCAAATGTGATATTTCAACCTCCAAAGATACACATCAATCAAGTCGCACGCAAATCCCGTATTAATAACAACACACTCGGACACACCCCGGTAGGTACATAATATGCACAATTGAAATATGCGAAGGATATTAAAAATTACTCAAACACTTCAACACAAAATTTAAGAACGTCTCCCATCGGAGCGTGGATCTAGACTAAACTTCAAAAAAACTATTTGTCCTATCGAGGGCCAAATATACTATCTCAAAACAAAGAAGCCTTGCCTTCTCTACTAATCCCTTTAAAGAACATTTTTTCTAAAAAATGGTTTCCCCGTACATCCATTCAATATGTAAAAATACCAAACCTTCTAATCTGTCATAAACAAAGAAGCAACTGGTTTTCAAACTCTTTACCATCGCGTTCCCAAATTTTCAAATAATGACTTAACAATATTTTGAATAACACATCTGAATAAATCCCTCACATCAATTCGCCAATCCTTTTTTATTCAAAATATTGTTTCTTTAATTTCTACATATCAAAACAAAATATCTACTTAACTTTAAAAAAAATATATTGTATCAATCGGCCATTACAAATAAAACAATTCCACCCTCTCTTTAACGATTGAACAATACTATTTTTTCTATTCTAATTCAACCTTATACATTGAACTTAACTGTTTGCTATTTAAAACAACATTATTTTACTTTATAGTATTTATATTTTTATTTCCTCAAATATTTACAGTTCTTATTTTTAACCATCACCATATTATAATGTCCTAAACATTCGAAATTCGATAATTTATAAAAAATTCAAAAAGTTTTAAAATGTGTTTGCCAAAGATTTCAATATATATGGCCTCCAGAACTAATGTAAATTATAATCTATTCAATCCCTTGCCATTTTTATAAGTAAATCCCCAAAAAAAAATATCTGCTACTAAAATAAATTACTTTTGCTAAAACATTTTAAGAAACATCGTTAATGTACACAATAATATGATATTATTATTGTAACTAGGTATGTCCAAAATTCTCGGATTTGTCAATTATTATGAGGGTAAACCACCATTCGTTATTTTCAACTTTAAAATCATAAAAATACTATTATTATTTACAACCAGGTATTATGCGACACCAAATCCTGTATTTTATGTCTATTATAAAACAATGCCTTTCTTTTAAACTACATACCTACTTGAAGTGATTCCTAAAAAAAATTTCAAACGGTTCATAAAACTTTGAAGCAAATTGATTATAAAAATTGTCACAAATTTAATAGCATTAATAATTCTAATTATCTATTGAAATGCCATCTGCATAAATAATCTAACTTATTGATTATAATATCTACACAAGTTTTATCTTTACTAGCCATATTTAAACTTAATTATTTAAAATCCATTAATATTTCTGAATACATCGGTATTCATACCTAAAAAAAACTTAATTTCTTTATAATGATTACTCCTATTATTAGCTTATCCTGTACCTTAAAAACTATACATATAATTTAAAATTCTCTTTTATTGGCCTTATAATAATAAATTAAATATCTATCATATACCTAGTATCGGCTTAACATAAGCTATAATCTAAGCTATTCCACAACTAGCACATTTCCATTCATCTATTGAAATTCTATGTTATAAAAATACAAAATAATTTTGTACCTCGAGCTGAAAAGGTAATCATCGTACGTACCTAGGTATATAATATGCAACTGCTCAGTCTATACACAACTTAAGTTCAAGCAAGCGTTCATAAATAAAAATCATATGTCAAATTCCTATGTGCTAATTATTTTTCTCCCAAAATCTAACATTATAAAAAAAATATATTCAAATATTTACAAACAATTTCTCTTCTCAACCACGTTTAAAATTCAAAGCTCGGTAACTAATCATTATTCCTCACATCTACCAAAATTGCTTGAATTCTATAATACTACTCAAAACATTCGTAATAAAAAAACACTTTCACATCAAACTAACTAGCTCAGAAAATAAATTTTAAACAAAATTGACTCTCGAGAAAAAAAATTTTTTTTTCAAACAAAAAAAAATTCAAAAAATTAAATTTATTTTACTCCAGGGTTTAAAGGTTCTAAAAACTGCTCTGTGGTATAACAGAACTAACGTTGGACGCCATTTGATAAGCATGATCGAGGTCTACGGGAGGAATTAGCCACCGAAAGAGGGCCTTCCATGTCAAACGAACCTTCTTGCCAAAATTCAGGCAAAAAAAAAACTCTGAAGGTCCGAGACTGGCCCAATTCGATGCGACCTCACGCCACGAACAGGTACCAAAAAAGGGGCCGAAATTCGGCTATCAGATATAGTGTATATATACAACTGAAAAAGGTTCCTGATGGTGTACAGACTACAGGGGATGAAAGCTATCTTTTGACTATGTAACTCTTGACTCTAAAGACCTAAACGTACTTCCGGCAGAGACTCAAAATAGGACAGGATTTTACTACGCGAAAATTATGCCACGACTAGCTGCAGTCAAAACGATCCTGCCTATTAACAATTTTAATGTCTATCTCGCGTGCATTTAATTATTATCGATCTCAATATCAAAATAAACGTTCAATTACTTTATAAACGAACAAATCAATCAACCTTCTAGTCACATTACGTACGGGCTGTCATTTAAACCGCAAGTTCTTCCTCATTGGAATTCCAAATCGCTCAACTGCTTCGGTCTTAGCGCGCGACCTTTTCGCCAGTGAACCTCATGAACTGAGCTGAAAAGCGTCCAAATCAGCAACAGCCCATTCTCATAGACAGTCATGTGGGGAAGGTCTTCAGCTTGCGCCAACAGCCCTCCTACACATACCGGTTTTATAACATTACGTTTATCACGGCGGCGAAACTAAAATACAAACTCTACATGTGCGCGGACAGACGCGAACTTTTAGTAAACTCATTCATAGCTCGACTGGATAAAATTACTCTCACGGGTAACAAACACACCAATGTACCTACTTTTACAAATGAAAATTCTACACTAAGCTTACTAGAAGGTTCTAAATATGAAATTCTTAACCGGATTCAAAAATAAACATTAAAGATAGGTCACACCACTGGTATCGGAAAATGGGGTAACCCGCGAATGACAGATAACAATTCGCGACGTGTGCTTGACATGTGACGTGTGAAAACAATACAGGGAGGTACATGCTGCAATACAATAAGCCCAATGGCACACAGAGATCACAAATATTCAAAACAGTGCCGTAACGCATCGGCCATATATCTCTCAGCTAAAACCAATCGAGCAACTTGCTCATAAGCATGCTTGGCGGGGCAACCAAGCAACAAACAAAATACCACACAAGAAAACATCTCTCTGTGTCCATACAAATTCTAATATCAAAAAAATCTGGTCACTCACCCAAAATTCTGCATACCTTCAAATATTTAGCAAAAAGCACAAAACGAAAATAAACACGTCACATTCATAGTTGGAAGTTGAATTACCACGGGGCTGTCCAATCTAACGATCCGCCACACGTCCTCCCCTCTATGGTTAGCCCAGTCGAACAATAAATAATATATTATAATAATTAAACAGAAGGCTTAATCCAAAACCGAAGATTCTAAGTTTTATCAAACGCGAATTTATCAAATGTGATATTTCAACCTCCAAAGATACACATCAATCAAGTCGCACGCAAATCCCGTATTAATAACAACACACTCGGACACACCCCGGTAGGTACATAATATGCACAATTGAAATATGCGAAGGATATTAAAAATTACTCAAACACTTCAACACAAAATTTAAGAACGTCTCCCATCGGAGCGTGGATCTAGACTAAACTTCAAAAAAACTATTTGTCCTATCGAGGGCCAAATATACTATCTCAAAACAAAGAAGCATTGCCTTCTCTACTAATCCCTTTAAAGAACATTTTTTCTAAAAAATGGTTTCCCCGTACATCCATTCAATATGTAAAAATACCAAACCTTCTAATCTGTCATAAACAAAGAAGCAACTGGTTTTCAAACTCTTTACCATCGCGTTCCCAAATTTTCAAATAATGACTTAACAATATTTTGAATAACACATCTGAATAAATCCCTCACATCACGTTGTATCAATTAAAGAAATCCCACCCTTTGTTGTTTTTCGAGTATACTGAGCAAAATTAATGCAGGTCATATGGTTATTGGTTACTGTTTAAAATTCTCGAATAAAATATCCCGAAATTCTATTAGAAGATTCACAGAACGTGGAACATTCAAGTTTGTAAACCTTTAGTTACCTTGAAGAGCTGAAAAGTTAGAAAAGTTACCTTGAAAAGGTAACTAAGAAAATAAAAATACACACGTTTCTTTGGGAATTATCAAAATTTTCGATATCTACTGACAATGTTTTTATATCTTTTTTTTCACAAATTACTTTGGAAAATCTTTGAACTAAGTACCCATACTAACACAAACTGTACTCTATGCTTGCACCACAATTTTAAACATTTTAAACTTTGTGTTAATTTTTCACCCTTAATTTTCCATTCTCTGGAATGTAGTAAAATCATTGTCAATAATGACCAGAGAATGGAATATTTTAAAAACAAATAAATTTATTTTGAACATCACGTCACTTATAGTCGTTTTTGTAGAATCAAAACCTATTTGAAAGGGTTTAAAATTCGAATTTGCCAATGGTCATAAACTAACGACAGATAAAATCATAGACCAAAAAGATAATATTATTACATGAGAAAAACTGCGAGGTACCTACATAATGGACCCCATTTGAATTTTGGAGTTAGACGCCTGTTAGTAAGTACGTGCCTTTAAAAGTGAGATGGGGTATGAATACCGTTCTATGTTCGCAACGTATACGAAATCCCTAAATGGAATATTTCTCCTCATTGGTATTATTTTTATTGGCAGCTGTTGGCATGGCTTTGAGAGATATCCTTGAATCTTGACAGCCTAATGTTGGTAGTGGGTTTTTGAAAATCTCTCACGTACAGAGTACGCACTCCAACTATTTGACACGAGGAGTGTCGTGAAAAATGTTTTCTTTATCACCACGAATAAAAAAAACCTAATGGCAGGTTCAATATTATGAAAGCGAACCCACAAAAAGAAAAAAAAAGCAATTACGTGGAATTTATAAAAAAGATTCAACCATCACTTGGATTTATTATATGACGGGGTGGAACGTGTGTCTCGCCTTCAACACATTCGTCGATATTGCCGTCCATATTGAAGAATCAAGTTAAAATAATGGTTAATACCCATATGTGAGAGTGGCACTTTTATCGTGCCGACATCAACAGGCCGTGTGGTATCGACAGATCTTCGATGGGAGGGGGTTGGGTAAAGGGTGAAAGGTAGTGAGGTGAGGGAGAAGGAAGATTTTTGTGAATTCAAGCAGTGAAATATTATATTAATATCATTTGTGACGTTCAAAAGAGGATCGAGAAAATAATTATTACGATTATTGATTTTTTAACCAGAGTTGGAATACCTACATATGCATATTCTCCCTCTGCGGAAAACGGAGAGCAACAAGCATGAATATGACGAAGATAAATTATTGATGCTTTCGGCGGTAACATTGAAACATGGAATCCCACACGTGCATTTTCAGTGCCACAAATGCTTAAACTTTAGGTGAATTTTCCCCACGATACATCATCAAAACAATTTCGTTTTTATTGTTAGCTTTGTTGACAGTCTTTTGTGTTGTTAAATAAGTCTGTTACATTGGTTGTTGGTTTAATGACACTGTTTTAAATCATTCCTTCAAAAAGATAACACTGAACAAAGTGTTACTACAAGGTTGTTAGAAGCTCGTGATTTCACCATTGTGATAAGCTACAAAGCAACGCGGGGCAAAGAGTCCCTATAAATAAATCGAGAAATTATCATCTTTAATTTTCTTCGAGAGCGTAGTAAAAACAAGTTGTTAAATATTCAAAACGTAATACAATTTTATGACCGAAATGTTCAAACAATTTTTCAACAATTTCCCGAGCAAACAAGTAAATAAATCTATGGAGAATAATAATTCCCCGAGTTAATTAAGGGACTTTACTTACGAAATAAAATTACGTGAGTGGAAATAGTAACGGGCTGGGCGTATATATCAAAGAAGACAAACGGCCTAACCCATTTAGTTAACGGGTTACTTAACATACGGCCTGATAGGGCCCAAACACTACGATTGATTAAACGCGAACCGGAATGGAAATATGCAGTCTATATCCCGGTTTTAATACACTCTCATGCCCTTGTTAGTAGATTTCTACGTGGCCTGGATGTCTCTCATCAGCTCTCCATGTTTGACAGATATGTTATAAAATATCTACATGTATGAGGGTTACTTTTGACAACCATGGACATCCTATTTATAATAGGTATATATTTCTATATAAAATAGTCCCCTATTTCTTTTGGTCATCGGACCAATTTCACTAATAATTCTTTATTTGTTGTGTTTGCTGCTTTATGGAGAAACTTGTCGCAGGTAATCTTCTAAGTGCTTTTGACATTATCAAATTTTCTACTTTTGAATTTTATTTGGTGCGATTGTCAGAATGAGATCTGTAAACATGGTTTATAACAGATGAATTGGTCGGAAGTATATTGGTTAAATTGGTATTTAATTTACCTTTATACAAATTCGAATCAATATTCTTAGTTAAAACAGGACAACATCAAGCCATAAGTTCCGTCTATTCAAGCCTCATAGGCTTTCAAGAATGACAAACAAATTTAATACAATTTTGAATTTGTTGACATCGATTGGGCTAGCCACCCATCATGCTGTGTCGGAGCGGGACGGCTCAAAGAGGAGTACGGATGAATGCAAGATAGGTTTATGGAATGTGAGAGGATGTATGGATGGAAAAATTAATGAAATCATTGATGTTTTGAAAGAAAATTTATAGATATTATATGTCTGACTGAAACGAAGAAGAAATATAGTGGGATAATAGAGAAGAATGGTGGGAATGTAATTTGGTCTGGGGTGTCGGATGAAGAGCATGCGAAACAAGGAGTGTATGCGGAATGTTATGCGTTTGGAAGAAGCGAAAGACGTTTGTTTGGATAGGAAAGAATGGAAGTCCGTACTCTCTTCGGGAAACGGTTGTGATGGATAAAAAAAAAATATTGAAAATTGCGATAAAAAATATATTGGCTGCCTATTATTTGATCAGAAACCATTGTCTATATATTATTGTGTTTGGTTCTTCTCTTATATTTAATACCTATGGGCTAAATTAGAATAAAAATTCTGCTTATGGAAAATGCAATATTATTTGTTGTTGTAGCTGGGCCTCGGAGTCGAGGGTCCCCTTCGCGCTTCCAAGAATAATAAAATAAATATTCAATATTATACTACCAAGTCAATACGACTATCTTAAACCGTTGTTCTGATCTAGACTAGTTTTCTGGCTAATCACTACAATTAAATTAATTTTAATTGTGTGTTGTTCTGTTATTTGAATTCAGAACAATGAATTACATACAGTAAGTAAGTATGCTGTCTGTCAACTTGTCTGTGACAATGTCTTACCAAGAAAGGCCACCAATTAATCCATCAGTTGAATAAACATTTGCCTTTTTAATATTGAAGTCGTGTACAAGAATCGGTAAATAGAAAAAAAAATCAATAATCAATTATTTTAGGTTAGCATAAAATGTATCGCAACATTGTCTTATCACATTACTCACTGCCACAAAAAAAATAAATATAGGGTTCTTGAGCAATCGATTCAGATACAACATAAAAGAGTAAGACTCCATACAAAAAAATGTCAAGTCGAGAAGGAAGAGGTTTGATAGATACTCGACATTCGTATCACCCATACGTACGGCATACATAACATTTTACCACTTTGACTTTCTTTAAAACAGCTGTTACAAACTGCCGGTAACGAAAGCAATTGTTATGAACACTAATAAAATAATCAGCCATTTAAGAATAAAAATGAATTCAAATTTTCCTTACCTTTGAATTCTTTAAATCATACTGAGAAGAGGAGTATTGTTTATGTTTGACTTTATATGAGAAGGTCAAAAATAAAAAATATATATAGGTATTTCTTGCTGGTTCAGGAACATTATGGAGAAAATTAAAATTGAATTTGTGGAATAACAAATCAACTGTTTTATATTTTAAATAACTGAAATCAAAAGTCTTATTTATCAATTTATAGGATATGAGTCCGATCTTTGCTGATAGAAATTATTAATGGTCTTCTTTCACAGACCAAAAAAAATACTGCACATAAAGGATTATTGCTAATTGAATAAAAACCTTCGATATTTGATTATATTTTGATTTTGGAATAAATGAACACCTTCAACTCTAAAACAATATCAGGCAATTTTTTGACTATAAAATGTCCAAAAATCACATATCACATTTTCTTACTTAATTTATCGAATTAAAAAAAAACAAGAACACTAATCGCAGGAAGTATTCAGGAAAAAATGGTGTTATATGACAATCAAAATAACAAGAAGGACTGCGGAGGACAGACAGGATGGAGGTGTTTGTGTTCGTTAGGGCTAGCAAAATAAAAATCATGGGTCACGATGCTCAGTAATGAGGAAACGAAGGAAGAGAAAAAAAGTTGTTCGTGCGGTTTTGGGGTTCGAAAGGTTGCATGCCTAATCAGCGTTGCAGTTGAAGGAGCGACAGAGCTTAATCCCGAGGCTTAGAGAATAAGCAGACAAGGGTTGGACACCCCTGCGAGGATATTCGACAGGGTAATAAGGATGATAGTGAAGGAGGGCGAGACGCGCACATCTCACACTAGCTGCTGCGGTGAGTATGTAAATTATTATGATTCGGGACACGTATTGCGAATAAGCCAAGGATCAGGTTCCTCTACCTTTTGTCGCTCGGCTAAGACATTGAATCATGACTGTTACTAAATTTTCATATAAGGCAGCAGAGCACGTGAGGCGAAGATAACAAAAGCACAAAATAACAGATAAAGGATATATATTTACTTTTATCGCTATAACGGCTCTGTGTTCCGATATATCTGCTGTGTGTTGTGTAGTTGTTCTAATAATATATCCGTCGTGTGTGTGTTATAGTTCGAAGCCGCGCGCGTGTCTAATACAAAACTACGGTTATTTTATGCTTGGGTGTGTTTCGATAATATAAGTAGGGTTTTATCCAGAACCGTAAGTTTAGCTGATTTTGAATAAAAATAAGCCTATATATCTGATAATTGCTTTATATTTTTTTACTAACAATCATAAAACTTTACAAAAAATATGTATGTGGTTTGAAGCCTTAAATTCGCATACCGCAGCAAATTTGAGCCCTAGTTTCGAATATTAATAACAACACTTTTGGTTATATGTAAAGTAGGTAGAAACTGTTTACATACCTTTTTGTTCACTTCTAGTAAGCCTATATAACTTATAAACTGGACATCACTAGCAATGTAAAAAAGATATACCTAGGTAAGTTATTTACTTAATGAAAATATCACAAAATCAAACGAAATTACTTTACAATTTTGTTCATATTCTCGATCAACACGTTATTAGAAGATGAATTACAGGTATGTATTGAATTATTTTTAAACTTAGACGATTCTTTGTTTTTTGTAGGTACAGTTCTATCACAAAATTTGTCGTTGAAAAATGAACTGGTTTTCGGAGACTATCGTCTGCATTCTTCAAATGCTTAAAACTTTATATTTTGTGAAAGTGCTATTTATACAAGACTCCTTATTTTTATTTTGAAATGGACTGTTAACAAGCTGCCTAAATTATCAAAAATGACTTGTTTTGTTTGTGATGTTAAGTGGTTGGTGTCTCTAATAAACAAAGAGATAAATCAAAATCAATTGCTTTAAAAATATAAAGTTTTAAAAAGTCTTAACAAAAAGAGTCAGAAATATGTTCACTTTGAAAAAACTCGTACAGTGAAAACACAAAGAGAAATCATCTTGTTAGTTTTTAAAATCAACTCCAAATTTTCAAACAATCACAAACGTTGCAACAAAGATAACTTCGTCTGAGGAGAAACATTGTTAGTGAATTTTATAGGAGAGTTTCTCTACGTTTCCTACCCAGCAATCACATAAAATCGTTATTGGTACCCTTGTCTCTCTCAATCACGTATCCTCTTAAGGATCAATATATTGTTATTATCATCCTTGTATATTTTATGTAGTCGATACATTATATTCTAAAGGATATTTCAGCTGAAGCACCTTGTCATATAAGTTGGTATACATTAAACACGCTACGTAATAAATACTGGCGCCAAATACATAACAGCACTCGCAGTCTTTAAATTTGGTTGCTCTCTTGTTCTCAATAATTTCCAACTTTTATCTCTATATCTCATTAATCAATTATTAGGAAAATATCTACTTGTTGTATACATAGGATTTTTTGACATGTTGGACTTGAATTCTTATGATTAGGAGTTTCGGAGACTTAAACATTATCACCTTATGGCGAACGTTGTTTACGTAAAGTGATCACACTAAGCCAGCCTTCAAAATAACAGTAGAAGACGGTCGTAAGCCCGTAGTGGTTACATTTAAAAATAGAACATCAAAATTGAATTGATAGTCATTAGTTCAGTACTCCTCCTGTCGCCCTTCAAGGCAACAAAAGATCCCTATATTGAAACGACGACACAAACAGATCCATTAGTTGTATAGAAAGAGGAAGAAGAATTATCAATAAGTAGATACTTTAATTTTAAGCCACGCGCCAAGATGCACATTTGCAGCATGACGTATAAAAGACAACAAGCAAACTGGTTCAGCTAATGAAGGCAAGATGCACTCATGGTCTTGTCTGTCATTAGCTTCAAATTAAAAGTGGCCTTGTATTTTATTGATGGTTGAAATCGATAACAGAGCATATGGTAATCTGTATCAATTAAGTAGGACGAAAGCTGATAACGTTGGTGTAACTACAAGAAATGGTAGTCGTGTGCTGCATATAGGTTGTGGTTTATACCAAGGTGTCGGAGTATCCGTTTTCTTATTGCGGCGAGGTTGTCAAGTGTCTACAAAGGGTCTCACTGACGCCAATGGTAATTGATTATTCAAACAAAAAAAATAATGTTTAAGCAATATTGACAATCTATACCCATACGTGTCAGTAAGAGAAGCTTAAAATCTTTCAAAGGAGGTAAGGAAAGAGCAATGGAACTTAATATTCCACGGAGATATAAAAGAAGTCATTTGAAAATTTTATATATAAACAATGGCTTGCCTTTATTTCGATTTAGGTTCCAGATAACGGATTTAATTAAATGTTCAGTTTAAAATATCATGTTAAGAACTACATAATCTTCATCCTTAACAGAATTTTATTGTGTAAAAACGTGGCTAAAGTATAAATGAATCGTCATTGTTATGAACTATTCTCAAAATAATTGTGATTGGTTACCAGTTAGAAAGCTACTTTAGTTACTTTAATTGATTGCGAGATTTCTAATAACAATAATAATAATATAACACTTTTCTATACAAAGGTGTCAGTATAGCCGACGGAACTTATTGTCTGAGGCAATTTTTTCAAGTCAACCGGTCCCGTCCGATCTGAGAGAGGCCAACCCCGGGTAAAAATTTCAAGTGAAAAAACACTTAGAAAAACTCTGACCCGACCGGGAATCGAACCCGGGACCTCGGATCTGAAGTCCACGCTAGTAGGTACAACTAGGCTACCGAGGTCGGTGTCTACCGAAACCAATTTCTACTCGAAAATCAAATGAGAATAAGATTTGTTTCAAATATAATATTATAATAATATATCAATAATTATTATGTTAGACTTTTAGCATCAGCTTATATGAGCTTTGTTATACATTTTCATGATTAAAATGATTACACAGTTGCACTTTCACAATTTTTTTATGAATCTCGAGCGCTTTCGTCCGACTCACGCAGACATTGTCGAGAGACTAAACTAAAAATTTTAAACTCAAAGAAAAGTATGTTACAATGATGGTGGGAGAGGATACTATAACTAACAGATGACAAGATGCAACTGTGTAATCATTTTAACCATCAAAATGAACTTTCGCTATGTGAATACACAAACCTCACAAAAAATTATACATTTTCGTAGATCTGGGCGCATAATAGGTATTATATCGTGTCTTGGGGCATAAAATACATACCTATATTGTAAACTAATATTATAGTTATTAGAATGGGTTCTAATAGATACAAAATGCCTAGAGGCGAACAGTGTGCAGTCAAGTGCACAAACATCTAACAGTTTAAACTAACTCCATCAGTACATTGCACCGGATATATTTGGAAACGAGAATAAATATAAGTTTATCTTCAGAATACCATTTTATACATTTTCTATGGTGAAAGTCATGTACCCGTTAACAATATCCTATGTATGTCCCTATGATAATCATAAGCATTCTTTACTGATGTTGTTATTATTGTGTGAAGATGTACATTTGCAAGTCCTGCTACTTTTTAAAAAGCCTTGACAATTGGCCATAATCTCGTAATTATCTCATAACGAGATTTTTACTATGAATCTGTGCTCACTGAATGTGAACACAAACACACTTTGTGTCGTGAAAGAGGAAGACGGTCGGCACCTGGGATCGAACCCACGACCTCCAGTACGAAACAGTACGAACGCCGGCGTTGTACTCGTAATTGCTGTAGGCTACCAACCAGTTCAGTTAATTGAAAAGGTATTCAGAGAAAAAAAAACTTATTTACTTCCTAAGCCTAACGATAATACAAAATCCATATCATTATTTGGTAAGTTAGTTAGAAGGTATCGTTGAAACACTCTAACCCCACGCGAACTTACATACATACACCCCTATTACGTAACAGATCCTCTAAAATTTAGTTGCCGATAAAAAAATAGAGGCCGCTTAATTATAAAAGCTTATTCCATAACTGACAGTTCCTCTAAAATTAAGAGGAAGTCCGCTTAAATGACCTACTAAAATTTAACTGCCGCCAAAAAAATAGAGGACTCTATTTTTAAAAAAGCTTATTCCGTAACTGACATTTTCGCTAAAATTAGCGGAAATCCTCTTAAATGACCCGCTAATTGATTTAATTTTGGCGGCTGGCAAGAAGGTCTTGCTAAAATATTAGAGGATGTTTTTTCATACAGTTGGTTATGTCGTTGCTTTATGTCAGATTGAGGCGTCATACACGACTGTGTTGTATTCGCGCGCTTTTGACGTCGTCTCGAGTTTTATGTTCAAAATTGTTGATATGTTGTGTGATAATAAAGAAATAGTCATTTTAACAGAATAAAATATTGGTGTATAGTTATTTTCAGCGATTACATAAGGGTTCTGTGTGAAATTTGGATTTTAGAAGTGCAGTTATTTTACATTGATCACTAACCAACCAAGCTTTACTAAAATTGACAAATAAGTAAGTGAATTATTAATATTGATTTTAAGAGTATGAATTTATGTTTTTTCTGATATATTAAATCTATATTTCAATATTAATAGGCGTATATGTCGCTAATATGCTATTATTTCTTCTATTAAACTAACCTAACATTGTTGTTTGTAATAATTACAGGTTTTTGCTTGTTGTGTACCTGGAAGTAAATTAAAAATATATAGGTATACCACTCTATTCCTTGTGATTCGGAACATAAAAACAAATAGCTGAGATGAATTCCTAAACCTCAAATATTGTTTGTGGGAAGCCTTTAATAAATTGACGATGTCATCAGGGCAAAAATTACAGGTGAGTTTTTTGTATAAAATTAATTGTATTATTTATAGAATATTTAATTAGTTTCATGACTCTTACAAAATTTGTCAAATCAGGAAACTTTTACGCACAACCGGACTTCATAGTGAAGAAAAGCTTTACTTATGCAATGTGTGCAATAAAAAGTTTTCAAACTCAAGAATCACACGCGAACTCATAGTGGAGAAAAGCCATACGAATGCAACCATTGCGATAAAAAGTTTAATCAATCAAATAATAACTCATGATAAATGCCATTTAAATGCAAAGTTTCTTATAAAAAGTTCAAGTTTTTTTTTATTTTCATAGAGTTTTATTATCAAGTGCTTTAAAGTCTGACATATGAATTCGGCTACAAGAAAACAAAGTTTGCATGAAGAAGTTTACCAAATCACGAATCTTTAATCCACACACATGACATTATAGCGGAGAAAAACCATACGAATGCCATGTTTTCAATAAAAAGTTTACACACTAAAGTAATTTTTTAAAGATTCTCATATGAATTCATAGCGTAGAGAAGCCATATAAATGCAAAGTTTGCATGCAAAAGTTTAATCAATCAAATAGTTAAATACATACATGCTAAAAACTATTTGAATGCAAAGTTTGCAATCAAAAGTTTCACATGTGAATTCAGCTATGAGAAAGCAAAATTTACAGGAAAAGGCCATAGGTCGGCGCCACGGGCGCCTTTAAAACACTAGTTTGTACATAAAAGTGTAAATAAATAATTAATAACCATTGAAAATATGCTTTAATTTCAGATAAATTGATTGTGATACTACATGAGAAGTTGAACCTGAAAGAAGATGCTGTTCCATGTCTGGTTTCTGGTTTCCCCATTAAATTTTTAACAAAATGATTAACCACCACCTCAAAGGGAGTCTTCAGAGAGAACTGCATACTACATTCAAAGAGTAAATGATTATCAAATGTAATGGATTCACTCAGATGAATTGGGAAGCTTGATATTTCAAAACTACAATTAAAATATCATGTAGATAATAATTGGTTTTACAACTAATTTCTCGGAAAGATTAATTTATACTACTTGGAATATAGCGTAGGTTTTGTGTTATCCATTAGGCTCATGAAGCTTTTCATTCACCTTTCACATTTTAGCAGTCCCACAGATAGTACCTTGTTTGATCAACTGCATTATTTTTACTCCAATAAGTGCCCATATTGGGAAATAAAATTATTGTTATTATATACCTACCTATTTGTTTCTCTTTAATAATTTAGTTTTTCCAAACCAAAATATGTATTTGTTTAATAAATAAAATTATCATGAAGTTCGATTTAGACGAGATGGTGCAATTGGGCTTGCGAGGAAATGGCAGTAGCATTGCGGGGGACCCTGCACCTAGTAGCTCTGGGGCAGGCTGGTGAGTTGGTGTGTGATGTTGCTCACAATCCTTAGCATTGAGGGACAGATAAAGTTTTATCTATATATTGCAAGTATATTTTGGATGAGTACTCGTAAACTCTTGTCGATGTCTGTAAGCCATCATAATTTTTTTTAAATCCTATGTGCTGAAGATTGAGAATGGTTTGTATCTACGATATCTAATTAGAAATTTACTCCTCAAGAACCAGATCTTGATTTTATTTAACATTGATAATAATATATCTGATCAAATAACATACAGTGAGCAAATGCCCACTCTATTTACATTCATGGGATGGTCTCGGGTTTGAACCCCAGCCGAGATAATATGTGGAATTTGTACTAGAGAGGACTTGAGCTGTTTTTTTTTGCTATGAAGTGCAAAAACAATTTGTTCATGATTTGTTAGTTATCTCTGAAGGCAAAAATACAAATTTTAAGATTATCAATGCATGAAGAAATATCAGTTTCATCACATTTATGGAGCAATGAAAGGCCTATTTATCATTTTGAAAAAGTATGGAGCTGAGTTAACAGTGAAGGATATACTTTGAAAAAAATATTACAAATAAGAAGGTACATATTACTTACTATTGCATGTTCTGAGATTCATTTCAATATACAACACTATCAACTTGCATTAAACACTACGGCCTGTTTAGAGGGAATAATAATTTACTAGCGGTATCGGTCAAATCAATGACTGCAGAAGCTTCTTACCATTTTGGGCAGATGGCGGTGTACAATTGAAAACTGGGATAAGATTGTAAACCATTAATTAACAATAATACTTTATTCCAAAAATACATACCTATACAAAATTATAACTACCTAGTAATAAAATAGAGTATTTTATATTCATTCATAATGGTAATTATAAATCACATTTGATAATGATAATACATAATTAACACAAGTTGGCAGGCTTATTGCCTTAAGAAATTTCTTCGAAGTATGCATAATATTAGTAGGCATATTTTTTGAAGGTGAAACATATAATAATCTAAATTTAATGTTTTTTCTACAACTTTTAAAATAAAATTTTGCAATGTCACTTAATTTAGAATATTTTATATTGCCAAAATATTTTCATACTGCAAAACGGTCATCCTCAGTGACTGAACTCAATCTGCCAATCCAATATTTCTTATCCTAATTCTGGTACTTCTGGAAATACAGTTATAACTTTTGTAGCATGTATTTTTTTGTTGTGAAGCTTCACCCGTCTCAGTACGGAATATTCTTTATAAATTTCAAATATTGCTATACATACCTACCCCTATACTAACAGGTATGCATCTATTTATAATTTGGTTTCTGTTGATCGTGCGATTTTGCACGTAGGCCACAGGTCATGTTGCCAAATATGGATATAACTGCACTGGTGTAAGTGGGATGGATGCCTATGCATTTCACTCACTCACTTTCTCTCCACCCCTTTTTTATAATTAGTTACGACGCAGATTCTATTCCTATGTTGTCAAACTTTCGCTACTGAGTATGGGAATATGAGAGGCAGATATCTTCCATCTCTCTCACCCATAGTCACATGATCACGGGCCTGCTGACCCAAGTAAAACGACCGTTAAGTATTTTTTTCCTTTGTTTCAAAATTCATTCTTTAAACTCACCTTGTGGGAATCAGACGTATAAAATTTTAGAGTACTCCCTGATAGTTGGAGAAACTCAAACCATTTCTTACCGCGATTTCCTTAGAATCCAACCAATTATATTCATAGATACGAAAAGTGATTAATATTGTTGTTTTAAAAGAATAAGCAAACATTTTAATTGATTGTAAATTTGATACAATTACTGTTGTGAATTACGTGAAAATTCTGAACTTTTGTATATTTTCCAATTTCCTGTTACACGCAATAAACAAGTGTTTCATAATTTATCAAACAACATCTTTGATTAAACAAATCATCATCTCCTCCTGGATCGAACTTCCAAAGACCAGAGATTCTGAAGTCCGCTCTACCAACACTAGCCGAGGCAAGTATTCATGGTTAAAAGAAGAAGAGAAGCTGAAGCAGATTCCGACTCCGTAGAAGACACGTAACAATTATGGCGCTATCCAACGTGTGAGCATCAAATCCAGAACGAGCTGATGGCAATGCGAGCAGCGTCAAGATTCGAAGACATCCAGAGGAACCTTGTCTGCGCCTCCCTTGACTCACATAGATGCCGGACAGGAAATTGGTGAGCGAAACGTAATTAATAATCCAATTCTTTTGAAAATCACTAAATAATGCAATAACACAGTGTTCTGGTGTTTAAAGTTTTTTTTTGAAAATGGTGTATTAAGTTGCCTTTTTTTTTCCTTTTCTTCTCTCTTGAGTATTAGCAAGTTCTATTATCTCAATTTAAATTCTGAAATTGCTAAAATTTTGTTGTGGTCCAAGAGCCGTAAAGTTTTGCAATACCTACAGATAAATTCAGCCGACGGCAACTAGAAAAGTTTTTTTTTGTGTTTTGTTGCAATTTTTCTTGAAAATTTTTATTTTTGCATTTGAGTACTCTGTTCTGCCACAATAATTCAATAACTTTCCTTGAGAAAGGGTCTTCCTCCCTTGAATGTTGGATAAGTGAGTGAGGTTGAGATAAAACTTCGATAATTTTAATAATTTTTTTTTTTGACTTTCTTGTGATCGAATACTCCCGACGGTAGTCAAAGTTTGAGATAGTCACACTCCGCTAGTTTTATTTCTTAATAATGTCATCCCTGGTCGATCAAGTTATTCCGCGTGTGGAGAGGGCGACATGCAAGACTCTCTCTAAAGCACTGTTGAATAGAGGAATCCAGCCTGATGTAGGTATTGAATCTCTGCGAAGGCAATGCAGACTTTTCAATTCTAACTTATTGTCTGATGTAGGTCAGCGTGACAATCACCCTTCGGGATTGTTAGGTATCCAACGCCCTGATAGCCTCTCGGAGATTAATCCACCTCGTGATAGTTTTGTACCTTCTTCTCCGCCCACTCAAGCCGTGACAATGATAAATACTAATGTTTCCAACGATTTAATTATTACACCGGTTCGCAGAAATTTAGATAGACCCAATCCTACAGTTAGCCAATCACACATCATACATTCAGTAAATTTTAGTTCATGGCCAGTTCAACATTATTCCGGTGTCGAGGATGTTAGGGATTTCTTTTTGAGATTGGAGGAAATCTCCCGAGCTCGAAATTTTCCACTGGAAAACCTAGGCCCCGCCTTGCCCGAATTTTTGGAGGGAAAAGCACTCACCTTCTACCGGACATTTTATAACAGTGTTAAAACTTGGACACAGCTTAAACAATCGTTTATCAAGCGCTTCGATTTGCCTGATGCTGAAGGCAACAGACGATTGGAAATCTTAACTGCATCACAGCAACCTTTGGAGAGTGCTAGTGATTACATTTCACGTATAACCCTTTTGAATCAGTCCTTACAGTCTCCATTGCGTATGTCAGATATCCTAAAGGCCATCAGAAAAGGATTAGATAGCAGATACGCCAGTGTATTAGTGTCCAGGCGACCGAACTCAATTGCTGAGCTAGATGAAGTTTGCACGGAGTTGGAGTGTGTTTCGGTTACAGTTCCAACCCGCTCTCCCTCTAAAGTTAAGATAGTAAGGAAAAACCCTGTTCAATCAATTTCTTCTCAACAGCCTTCTGCTCCTATGATTAAATGTTTTCACTGCGGACGTATAGGTCACATTGCTCGAAACTGTTACTCTAAGTCAGGACCCAGTGCCAATAATGTTCATTCATTTCAGTTTAGGAAACCCTTCAATCCTGTGCCACGCCAACGCTTACCTGACGTGAGTAAACCGCCTCCCCCACTTAGAAATTCAAAAAACGAACAATGAATCCTGCAATTTTCCCGAGCCCAGAGACCTCAGCTCGCGAAAGATTGTCGTGGATTCAGAGTGTTAAATTGTTCTTTTCAACATTGCAGGTCAATAAAGTTTCCGTAATAAACGAGAGAGATCGACGCCCTTATTTGCTATTTTCTATCTCTCAAATACAACTCCGAGCCTTGCTTGATACCGGATCAGCTTGTAATGTCCTAGGGGGTCAGTTATATCGGTCTTTTATCGAAATAGGGTTCCGTCCTGAATATTGTCAGCAAAATATTCGTGGGGTTGACAATAATTCCATAAGATCTATAGGTACCATAGTTTTGCCATTATGTTACAACAATAAAATTCAGCAGGTTAAATTTGTTATTGTTCCTTCCATTCCTGACCAATTCATTTTAGGGTCACCCTTTCTGGAAAAGTCAGGAATAATTCCTCGGTTGTTCCCCACCAAAACCCATGTTACGGTAGCATCCATATCTGATCAACAGTCGTCTAATGTAGAATCAGCTCCAAAATGTCTTAACTCCATAAACGATTTGACAGTGTCGCAGAGGAAAATTTTGGATGACCTGAAAAATGAATTCGAGAATATTTCTTTTGAGAAGATGGGTTTGGGTAGGACGAATGTAGTTTCTCATGTCATTAATACAGGTGATAGTTTGCCCGTTAAACAGAAATTATATCCAGCTTCCCATGTACGACGAGTTCAGATGTGTCAAGAAGTAGATAAAATGATAGCTTTAAAAATAATAGAACCTTCCCGTTCCCCTTGGTTAAATTCCTGCTTCTGTGTACCAAAATCCGATGGCACAGCTAGATTCGTTCTCGATCCTAGAAGATTGAATGAGGTCACAGTCTCAGACTCTTATAGACTCCCTAATATCAACCATATGTTGGATAATCTGAGAGACACCAAGTTCTTAACCACCTTAGACTTGAGCTACGGCTTCTGGCAAATTCCTTTGAGTCCAGAAAGCAGACCTAAGACAGCCTTCTATGTAGAATCCAAAGGGATGTATCAGTTTGTTACCTGCCCGTTCGGCCTTAAAAACGTGCCCGCCGAAATGCAGAGAATTATGGATAAGCTTTTCTCCGATTTGGGACAAAGAGTATTCAGTTTCCTTGATGATGTTTTGATTTGTAGTTCAGATTTTGATTCCCATATTTCCACCTTACGAATTGTTCTCCAGCGCTTGAAAGAAGCCAACTTGACAATTAGGCTCAGTAAATCCGTGTTTTGTAAATCATCGCTTAAGTACCTCGGTCATATTATTGACAGGGAGGGAATTCATACGGACCCAGATAAGATTAGTGCTATGAAAGATTATCCTAGACCATCCACCAGTAAAGAAATCCGCTCATTTCTGGGATTAATGTCTTATTACAGGCGTTTCATTAAGGACTTTTCTAAGATTGCTTCTCCCTTGACTCGCCTCACGAGTAATAAATTTAACGGTAAAAAATTCGAATGGTCAAATGAAGCTGAACTTGCCTTCCAAGCCTTGAAACAAGCAATGATTTCCGCTCCAATCCTTAAACCACCAGACTATTCCCTTCCGTATACATTGACGTGTGATGCAAGTGGAGTTTCCTTGGGCAGCTTCTTGTCCCAGAAAGACTCTAATGGAGTAGAATATATAATTGCTTATCATTCACGTAAATTGTCCGGTCCAGAACGAAATTATAGTACCACGGAGAGAGAACTTCTCGCCATAGTGGATTCTATACAACACTTTAAAAGCTATCTAGACGGAGTACACTTTACAGTAGTCAGTGATCACGGATGTTTAAAATACCTAAACTCAATTTCTTCACCTTCTGGTAGGTTAGCCAGATGGGCTTGCCGACTTTCACAGTTTGATTTCACTTTTGTATTTAAGCGTGGCTGCGAAAATAACCTTGCCGACGGATTGAGCCGTATTCCTGTTTCTAGTCTATCTGTTCCAGAACCGTTTGAAAATATTATAGACCCCTGGTATAAAAAGGTGTACAATTCTTGTCTTCAAAAACCCCAATCGTTCACTAATTTTATGATAAATGATGGACACTTGTATCGTTATTCTAGGTATAAAAAAGATTCCTTGTCTAACTCTCCCACTCACCTTTGGAAATTGGTTGTCCCTGCGTGTAAGATAGAAAGTCTCATATTGGACTACCATAAGGGAAACTGTCATTCTGGAATGGAAAAAACCTACGAATTTATTTCCCGTACATACTTCTGTAAACGATTATTACCTCTTGTTAGACAGGTTGTGAATGAGTGTGAAATATGCAAGGCCTACAAGTATAATAACCAAATGCCCCATGGTCTTATGAAATACCCTAAAAAAATTGAACGTCCCATGGAAAGTATATCTATGGATTTCATAGGTCCCTTACCGCTGAGTCATAAGCGAAACCGTTACATTTTCACTGTAGTTTGTAATTTTAGTAAAATAACTTGGGCATTTCCTCTCCGAGCCGCAAATACCAGTAGTATAATTCAAATCTTAGAAGAAAGAATCTTTAAAGTCTTTGGAATCCCTCGACAGATTGTTTTAGACAACGGAAAACAGTTTGTTTCTCGACAGTTTAAAGAATTCTTACATTCCCACGGAATAAATGATCTTAGATATAACGCATATTTTCATCCCCAACATAATGTCTCCGAAAGATATAATCAGTCTCTAGTAACCTTGTTGGCAATATTAGTAGAGGAGGACCAACGCAATTGGTGTAAACATCTTCCAAAAATCTGTTCTTGTTTAAATTCTATGACTAACATTGCTACCGGATATTCTCCACATTTTTTGATGTTCGGTAGAGAGTACATTCCCCACGCCTCTTTTTATAAGCCACTACAGATAAATCATGATTCCCCGTCTGAAACTTTTGATCCCTTAAAACAAAGATTGAATGACATTTCCACCCTAGAAAATCTATATAATAAAGTCTCACAAACGTTAGTACAAGCTTTTAATAAAAATAAGGACCGTTATAATTTGCGTCGTAAAGACATATCCTTGTCAATTGGTCAGCTGGTATGGAGAAGATCCCATTATCTCTCAAATGCTTCGCAATATTTTTCAAAAAAATTAGCTCCTCGCTTCATTAAGTCTCAGGTTGTACGTAAAATATCAAGAACAATTTTTGAACTAAAGGATTGTGATAGTGGATCCATCGGTAGGTTCCATACGAAGGATATAATAAAGTTGTAGTTTAGGTTTTATCATATCTTGATTTATGGTTAAAGGGCTCCTGAGGACCCGTTCCCATACGTTTATTATCTTTTAACACCCTGACTAGTCTCGTACAGTCAGAATCATAAGTCAAATTGGGCTCACCCCAATACATGTGAATTTTGTTTAACAAAAAAAAAAAAAAAAAAGAAAATTCTAATCGAAGTATATTCAGAGATCCTAAGTGTGCCTCCTGGAACCCAACCTTCTGTTGGCTATTCATTTGGGAGGAGCAGGGCGAGAATTCCAAGTATACGATCCTACTTGGCATCTCTCTTCCTTGTGGTCCAGTATGATAGCTTACTTCTTGCTTCAGGCTATCATATTGGGACAACCCACGTTTAAATACTGTTTTACCCGGTAAGAAGCATGATCTCCATTTTTATTATTTATTTTTTTTGTTGCACTAAGGGTAACTTCATTTTTTTATTAATTAATTTTTTTTTTTTTTGTCTAACGACTTGAACTCGGTACGCCTTCTCATTAGATTACCGTGTTCCTTGTCCGAGGATGTAGGCTAAGTCATGAAAGACTTCTTTCAATTATGTGAATTCCATTAACATATCTTCTATACCACCCACATCCCTCTAGGTTGTCGAGTAATTTTTATAATTATAATTATCTCAAATAACTTGTAGAAGAATTACGTCCTAAGTTCCTTTTTTTGTGTGACTGTAGTAAATAAAAATACTTCCCAGAATATCTTAATAAATAAATGTTGTGACGTTATCCCGCTCCGCTTTTCATATTATAACTTCACATCACTAACAAAATGTGTGTTCTCTCCTTCATTAAACTGGTTTTTCACTCACTAATCGTGTTGCGTCCCCGACACACAGCACCGCCCAGAGTCGGCGAGTGAGCGAGATGGCATGTTTTGAGCCTGTGAGAGAGTGGTTCAGACATATTACACATTACGTGAACTTCCACAGTTGTTTACGAATTGTATCGCTCGCCCCGTAAAAACTTCCATGCGCACCGCTAGACCCACCTCCCGGCCCACAAAACTTCCCTGCGCCCCGCATCGCGGCTAACGAGTTTCATAGAAGCGCGTCAGAATATCGACTCTTTTCATAAATTCCCCACTAATAATTTTTTTTGTCGAATACGTTTTGTTTACTGGGTCAGTGTAATTCTAGGTGTCCTATATAATTTCTAGTTTGGTATTGAGCGCGGATACTATTCTGTGTTGTTGTCTTTCGCTTCTGCGATTGTTAATTTTTTTTTTGAACGTTAATTGTAGTCACGATTTATCCACATGGAACTATTTTTTTTCTTCATGATATTACCCTAATCGTAGTAATACCTTCTATACTGTTTTGTTACACACAGGGTCAATATTAGTTATTCTCTTCCTTTTTTTTTGGAATGCTCAATTCAGTTCTCCTTGATCTAATCGCACCCGTTAAGAAAATTTGTGCGAATCATAAACTTGGTACACTCTCAACCTTCCTAATTAATTTTTTTTGAGAGCTGTAAATGAGCAAAGCACACTTGTGAGAATGTGTGTTGAATGAAATTTTTTTTTGTACATTTCTGGTTATGCCAGGCTTGTAAATCTGTGCTATGATAAGCGCAATAATAAACTTTGGTACACTCTCAACCTTCCTATATTTTTTTTGAGAGCTGTAAATGAGCAATGCACCCTTATGATAATGTGTATTGAATAAATTTTTTTTTTGGTACATTTCTGGTTATGCCAGGCTTGTAAATCTGTGCAATGATAAGCACGCTATCTGATGTAAAAATGGCATCTTTCGTCACCGCATTGTTGGCGTAGAGCAGACATCAATTTCAATGAAACTTTTTTTTTTGTGTTCCTAATTAAGGCCACAAATCTTCTTAATTATTAGTTAATATTTTAGTCGACTCATAACGTTAGTCTACTGACAATTTGTAGTTAATACTTCTCTAATAATCTTAGACAATTTTTTTTTTGAGTTGCAACTCGTTTTCTCTATTTAAGTATATTCTTAACTTTTCTATTCGATTGAAATGAGGACGCTCGGATCAATCTTATACAACTTTGGCATACTCAAATCTTTCTCTCTTGTCAGGAAGTAAGATAATATTTTTTTTTGCTGTTTTGGTTTATTATTGGAATTTTCCTAGTTCATTCCCCGTATTTTCCCAAACTAGGTGGCGCTCAAAACTTAGTATTGTGTCCTAATTACAGGACAATAGCTAGCATGAAGTTTGACATCTCTTCTTACTTGTCGATCCGTAATCTTTGGGCAACGGATACCTTTCTCTTATATATTTTTTTTTTTGTGAATTTCTTTCTTTGCAGGATACTCTTATGCAATTGTAAATGATATAATAATTTTTTTTTATGTACAAACACCAGAACATTTAAATTAGTTCTCTCCAAACCTTTGAGCTACAAGCTAACCTTAGGAGTGCTCTTAAACTACTCAGTGAACAGTGAACTAAATCAGTGGACATTTCTCACTTTGAGAAATGTTATGGGCATTTTAAAATCAATATTAATAATAATCTAAGTGAGCACTATCAGATATTCTTAAGAGATGTCCTTGATGAAGAGGAAATATTGTACGAAATATTTTTTTTATTTATATTTTTTTTATGTTTATGTTTAATATTCTGTCACCTTCTACTTCTTGACAGTTGGATTGTTAATTGTATTGATTAAAAATAATAATTTTTTTTGTGGAATTATTGGATTGCAGTCTCTGCTTGGAACCATTATTTAATAAATTTTTTTTTTGTGTTGTTTGTCTAACCGTGTGATAGTAATTATTGATGAATAAATCTAGGAGTGAGAGGTTGTGAATGAAGGCCGTTAGGGATGGATGAATAGGTAAGAAAGTGTGACAAACAATTTACCAATCTAGGTTCTACTCTTCATGAGGGTTGTCCCATACTTCCACAATCAAATTTTCTTCTCATGCCATGTTTAAATTCCTTATCTATATGTATGAAAATATAAATTTTTTTTTTGTTATACCTAATTACTAAACTAGGGTATCTATCTTTGGTATACCCCTTACAACTTTGGAACTCTTGAAGTTAAATGTTCAAGGATTATTCTAAATTCCTTGATCCTACCTTATTGGATCAGTCACTCCTTAAGAGATTTTTATGTACTCAAAATCTTCTTTTTTTTTTTCCTTTTTTTTCTTTTGGTAACTAAAGATCGATTTGTAGCATGTATTTTTTTGTTGTGAAGCTTCACCCGTCTCAGTACGGAATATTCTTTATAAATTTCAAATATTGCTATACATACCTACCCCTATACTAACAGGTATGCATCTATTTATAATTTGGTTTCTGTTGATCGTGCGATTTTGCACGTAGGCCACAGGTCATGTTGCCAAATATGGATATAACTGCACTGGTGTAAGTGGGATGGATGCCTATGCATTTCACTCACTCACTTTCTCTCCACCCCTTTTTTATAATTAGTTACGACGCAGATTCTATTCCTATGTTGTCAAACTTTCGCTACTGAGTATGGGAATATGAGAGGCAGATATCTTCCATCTCTCTCACCCATAGTCACATGATCACGGGCCTGCTGACCCAAGTAAAACGACCGTTAAGTATTTTTTTCCTTTGTTTCAAAATTCATTCTTTAAACTCACCTTGTGGGAATCAGACGTATAAAATTTTAGAGTACTCCCTGATAGTTGGAGAAACTCAAACCATTTCTTACCGCGATTTCCTTAGAATCCAACCAATTATATTCATAGATACGAAAAGTGATTAATATTGTTGTTTTAAAAGAATAAGCAAACATTTTAATTGATTGTAAATTTGATACAATTACTGTTGTGAATTACGTGAAAATTCTGAACTTTTGTATATTTTCCAATTTCCTGTTACACGCAATAAACAAGTGTTTCATAATTTATCAAACAACATCTTTGATTAAACAAATCATCATCTCCTCCTGGATCGAACTTCCAAAGACCAGAGATTCTGAAGTCCGCTCTACCAACACTAGCCGAGGCAAGTATTCATGGTTAAAAGAAGAAGAGAAGCTGAAGCAGATTCCGACTCCGTAGAAGACACGTAACACTTTTTGAGAGGTTTTATGGTAGGCGCACCATTCGCAGCTCCATTAATGAAAAATAGAATCTCTGGCTCTTCGTTATATTTTTGTATTCATCTCACCAAAACTCTGAAAAAAAATATTTTGATAGTAATGAAGAGCGAACATAAAAATTATCTTACAAAGTTATACTTTGTACAAATTCTTCATAAACATACTTTTATGAATCAATATTGAAAAATTATATCCTTTTACAATTACCTACAATTTTTAGTTTACAATAAGTAAGCAAACACATTGAAATATTAATTGATACTCACATCTTTCCATGACTTGAGATGGGCCATTTGACTCAATAAAATGACACATTCCTCCCACTTTTTGTCAACTGTGCTTACAATATTGCCTTTATTTCTGCATTTTCGTCATCCTTTGTGACCGCAACATAATTATTAATAATTGTCCTTAAATCGTTTTTAAAATAAAAATGAACGATCAATTCTCTTGTAAAAATAATGATTGAATTTGGCGGATGAACGACAAAATTGACACTTGAACCATAGAAATGACTGCGGTTACGTCATATATTCATAATTTTACTTGAAATCACACGACCTGCAGCTATGTTCACATCTATGATTTTAGAGGGTGTTATAATCATAGATTTTGGCGGGTCCGCTAATATTGGATGTTACGGAATAACATTTTTGAATTAAGCTTTTAGAGGATCCGCTTAATTTCAAATTTTAGAAGGTGCTAAATTTTAGAGGATCTGTTACGTAATAGGGGTGATAATATGACAAAACCAATACAATTACTTACCTACTGGAAAATTATTTATACTAATAATATTCGCCTGTTAGTCGATAGGTATATGTTGCTATGACCATAATAACGATCAAAGGTATCCGCGGGTAATATTATATCGACGAATCATAATATTATGTTGTTTCATTCAACTGTAGTTGCAATTTGGATTTTATTTTATTTTTTATGCCTGTCGTCCGAGAGGCATTGCTGCCAGCAAAACTATAGAGAAAAATAATGTCAATTAATCAGCGTTATACGTATGTTCGGATTTAAAATTATGGCAATCCTATTATTAAAATTTGTACAGTTGTAGCACAAAAAATATGAGATATGTGCTAATTTTTGTGAACACTTAACATAGTATAGGTATGTACAAAATTTAAACAACTCATATTTGGTGTGCAACAATGATACATAAAAGTCTCAATAACAGACGATCATTTTCATTATTCAATGGTGAAGTGGACTCTTCAGAGTGCATTCATTAGCCCATTCTATGCGGCTCGATGGGCCATTCGAATTAATAATTGAACACATCAGAACCTTAATATTATGAACGTCATCCATATAACAATCAAATGGATCTGCGGTCGAGATGTAAAAGCTGAGCTAATTGCAATACACATTATTGGATATTGCTATAAATAAATTTCAATCGGTTTTACAAATTACAATGGACATCGGCTTAACAAAGGTCTTCATTTTTTTTATTTATATTTACATTATATTATTAAGGTAATAAAGTACCTACTGTGATAGATGATATATAAAATTGGTTATATCAATAGATGTAAAGATCATTTCTAAAATAAGTGGAAAATCGATCCAAGTGAATATACGCGTGACTTCAAACAAGGTTATGTCCGAATGTCGAAATTCTCTGTTAATGGCCCCCAAATTTGTTTTTAGCAACCAATTCAGCTTGATTAAGAATTATAGTATAACAAAATTAACGCATGTGTATAGTTTATGATATAATAATTTACCACTATAATCTTTAAAAGCAAGTAGTATATAGTTTTGACATAATTAATGGTTCTTTTAAAACTTTGGCGAGTTTTCCTCAGGTGTCTTTTAAATAAATCGAATAGCAGGTCATTTATGAGGAATTATGATAATCGTAACTATCAGTTAAAACGTATTTTTTGATCAATTGTTCTTAGCGGAATTCATACGGAATTGGGGTGTCAGTTTGATTATATTTACGAATAGTTCAAGTTCGTCAATGCTCTCCTTTGATCCTTTCAACTTAAACTTTATGACTAAATATCTTCTTCCTATATAGGTATCAACGTGTAGCAATCTGGTTAGTAAAATGCTAACTTGAAGGTTTTATTTCCAAAGAAACAACATATTATTCGCTGTACTTGCTGTACTTAAAATAATTATAATTATCATGAAGAAGTCATAAATCCGATGGAGACAAAAATATACGTAGATAATACATTGATTCTTATTTAGACAGAAAATATAAGTATCGATAGAGGTAATAATGTAAATAATTTAGTGATTCCTTCGCAGACTTTGTAGGAAATTCCAAATAGCGATGGAATAAACAGCAATAACAGAAACATTCATTGAAGATATTTTGTGATTAGTCAGGAAGTTGAAGGTAATAATATCAGGAATGAGGTGACCCGATCGTTTCTTCTGGAGTAATAAAAGAAGACGGATGGTACAAATGTTACGTTAACCCGTAAGCCATAAATCTCCTGCTCTCCGCGGCAACATCCTTCTTACAATATATCCTCGGTCCTCAGCTGCCTCCACATTGTGCGCTTGAGACTTATTTTTCACCTTATTTTCAATAAATTATCAACCTACACGAACTTTATTGACTATTCTAAGACTAAAATCAATTCATCTGCAGAACCGATTTGACTTACTCTGGTTTCGATAAACCTATTTGGATATGCTCAGGGGAATTGTCAAATGGTAAAAAAAATGTCTCGAAGTCCTAAACTATGACACTCAGGCATTGGCAACGTCTGCTGACCGCGGAGAACAGGGTTCTGAGACGAATCTTGGGATATGCGGCTGAACCACCATTGATCGCCAGTGTCATCAAATCTAGGATTGGCATGGATCGGGCATGTTGCCAGGTCCGGGGTAGAGAGGTCCACAAAGAGTCTTGTGGACAGTAGACCCACGGGTATAAGACCACCTGGATGACCAAGGCAGCGGCTAATGGACAAAGGCGCCCGTGATCTTGGTATAAATGCGACAAAATAGAAAACCAGTGTTTTTGTACAATAATATACATGAATGATGTGTTTTAACCAAATATCGTTGTTTTGCAGTTGTGATTGACTGGAAATGAAGTAGAAAGTAGATAGGCTTAGGTAATACGAAGTTACAGTGCCAGTGTTTTATATATGAAAAGCATATCATATACAATTAAAATATACGCATATTTTAAAAATCACGTAATTTCTAAGCTGAATTGCTGCCCCCTGACCCGACCCGCCCATCGTATCGGTGTTTGACATAAGCCCCCCTCTTTTGTATAAACTTTATAAATTGTGTTATTAATTTCCGGGCAAAGATACTCCCCACAACGCAACGCCACTCTTCAGCAGTATGCAAATTCCGATCCGTGAGCTACGTACATTTTAATATTTCGCTCGATTCCTTTTTTTTAACGGGATTTTTCGCTGACACTCAACCAAAACGCGTTATATTGGATTTTTGAGTCTGGCGGGTTGAAAAAAAAAGTTTACTTTATTCATGGATTTGATGAAATTTTTTACAGATAGGTACCTAATGTTTTTTTAAATTTGAAAATAGCACGTATGGACTACAACTTTTAGAGGAATAAAGGGATTTTTCATTATAAAAAATTGAATAAATTATTTGATAATCGATTTTTTTTACATAAAAAGGCTTCCAATAGAACATGCTATTTCTTAAACGAAAAACACATTAAAATAGATGCGGGGTATTTCACTGTCATTCGTAGTCACGTAGATTATGCACGCAGATGAAAGATCCCTTTACACATTTCATGTAGAATAGCCATGCGGTAGGTACCCGATATTGGAGAACTGTGTTATTTGTGTCGTATAGTGTACTTTTGGTGTCTCTAATTAGTAAAAAAATAAAAAAAAATATATAGAATAACTAATTATTATTAAAATAAATAATATTGGAAGATTTGTAATGGTCATTTAAGAGTGTGAAGTGGTTGGTGACCCAGCGGTTACAACGCCGGCTTTCGTACTGCGGACATCGTGGTTCGATCCCAGGTGCCGACCATCTTCCTCTTTCACGACACAAGCTTTCAGTAGCTTACTGTGAAAGAGTCAAGGAGTGTATTTGTGTTCACTTTGAGTGAACACAGATTCATTTTTATAAAAAAATAAATAAAAAAGAGCAAGACTTCATAATAATAGGTGTTAAATCGTTGTTCAATAGATAGGTACAATAACGAAAATTGTTTAGTACAAAAATATTGATTTTAACATAATATGTATAAAACCCAAGTTATGCAGCTGAAATTTGATCGGGGCTTTGATGAAATCGCTTCACCCTTTAAACATTAGTACTGGATGGATTATTATCCATAATGATCCTCCAAAGCAAACAAATATCGTTCAGCCAAATGGAGGGAGGAGGTGAGCTGTGTAAACACCGGAATCTTCATCAAATATGTCTCAGGGGAAACGGATCCGGTATCGGCTCCATCTCCCCTTGTGTGCGCTGATTATAATAATTAAAATATGCAAACATGGAATTCGATCATCCTTTAAATTTTCATCAACAATTTTTTTTTTAGTTAATTTTAATTATTGTAAAAAACGCCTAAATGTCAATTATAATAAATATCTGCAAAAATAAAAAAGCTGCTAACCTAGGGTAGCCCAGAACTCATAGTATATTATAACAGCCTTTTCGTGTAAAACATATATTTGCATAAAAATTATGATATGCATTCATTTTGAATTGAAAGATTCTTAATTTGAAAAAATTCTTTGCTTTAACGAACGCTTACCGTTTTCGAAAGCTTGATAACTAACTACTATCCGCTTTTTTCTTAAGATGGGGTGAGTTTAAATCGAATGCTTGTTGAAGCAGATTTTAGAAAGAACACTGCTACAACATTTTAGCATGTCGTATACCTGACCAGGCAAGTCTAAGAGTTCGCTCCTCATGGTGTCGTGTCAGACGACAAAAAATCGTCGCTGGATAGATGTTAACAGTTCCATTTAAAATGTTCAGAAACATGTCGTTTTTTAAAATAGTCATAAACATATGTATTGTAATACCTAAATTTATATTCATGTGAAATGAGTAAACTTAAATTCTTTATCACATTATTTAAAAAAATAATGAGAATAAAATGTTGACAACCCCTGCATAATTTACCGACGTCGTTATTGGAATTTTTCCATCTCATCTATAGGTTTTGCCGCAAACTTGTCTCGAATTTTTAAGTCATTCACTTTAATTAAAAACTCCAACGTATAAGTGTGAAAAATAACAACGTGTGCTTTTTTTCATTTATTAATAATAATAATAATATTTTGACCACAAAATTATTAAAAATAACATTAAAAATGAATTTATTAAACGATTAAAAAAAGTTTTGAAAAGTTTTCTCTCCGGGAGAAATAAAATTATGGCCATTAATTCATGGGTTGTACCGAAAATTTTGTATTCTTTTGGAATCATTAAGTGGAACCAAACGGAACTAGACAAGATAGATTTAAAGGTACGTAGTTTTCTCACGCAATATAGGATGCATCATCCAAGATGTTCCTTGATGAGATTATATTTACCAAGGAAGATTGGTGGTAGAGGCATGTTAAACATCAAAAACATGAATAACAAAGAGATAAACCTCCTCCAATCTTACTTTATCTCATCAAGGAATAAATTGGGTTATGAAGACCTCATTGCGTGTGATTTGAAGTACACGCCCTTAAATTTATCAAATCCTGTTTCACCATCGATAATTGGGGTACAAGATCGGGTTGATATATGGAAAGGCAAGTCTCTCCACGGTCGATTCTTCGAAACTTTAAATTCATCACATGTAAGTCTTGAAGATTCGACTGGATGGTTGAGGTTTGGTGAACTATTTAGCGAAACAGAAGGTTTTGTCTGTGCAATACAAGACCAAGTCATCGTAACCAATAATTATAAAAAATATATTATTAAAACACCTGACACTATTGATAAATGTCGTGCATGTGGCCAAACGGGAGAAACACTCAGACATATTTTGTCTGGGTGTTCTCTCCTGTGTGGTTCTGAGTATCTGCACAGACATAACGATGTGGCTAAAATAGTTCATCAAAAACTTGCCTTGAAATATGGTTTACTCGATTTTGAAGTACCTTATTATAGGTACACCCCAATTTCGGTAATGCAAAACAATAATACAAAATTATATTGGGATATACCAATACAGACTGACCGAACGATTAACGCAAATCGTCCGGACATTGTATTGGTTGATCGTAGGAACGGGATAACCTATCTCGTGGATATCACTGTACCGTATGACGAAAATTTGAAAAAAGCCGAGCAAGACAAGATAATTAAATATCTTGATCTTGCTCACGAAATCAAGGATATGTGGCATACACCAACCACACACATAATACCTATAGTGATATCGACGAATGGAGTTATTCCTAAGTCTCTTAAAGACAATCTAGGGAAACTTGGCATCTGTTGTGGTCTCAGATATGCCATCCAAAAGGCAGTTCTGTTGTCCTCATGTAGGATGTTAAGAAGGTTCCTTTCTCTGTAGTTCGAAGATCTCTCATGATTACATTACATCGTGATGTATCATGAGAGATAATACCGATATTTTTATATTTAGTATATAGCATTGTATTTAATTTTAATTTATTTTTATTAATTTTTTTTTACAATGATGTATACTTCATATGATATATTGTGATTTAATGAATAAATGATTTGAAATAATAATATAATAATATAACACTTTTCTATACAAAGGTGTCAGTATAGCCGGCGGAACTTATTGCCTGAGGCAATTTTTTCCAGTCAACCGGTCCCGTCCAATCTGAGACAGGCCAACCCCGGGTAGAAATTTCAAGTGAAAAAACACTTAGAAAAACTCTGACCCGACCGGGAATCGAACCCGGGACCCCGGATCTGAAGTCCACGCTAGTACAACTAGGCTACCGAGGTCGGTTTTTATTTTTACTTTGTGAATAATAATTCTAAATAAAAACCCTTATGATTTCGATCCCAAATGAATAACTTAAAATCAGTATTTTTCCAGTTAAATGCTTCGAAAAAAAATGCGCCTACTCGTACCTACTACTATTATGGTGCATGATGTCGATCATGATAGAGGTTGATTTTATTCCAAATATCTATCCACTGCTTGTCGAAACTGTTCTCTTCAAATGCGATCTTATGTTTTTGAGAGAGCAACTTTAGGCTATAATGATAACCCTGGGCTATTTTCGAAAGATTTCCTCATCAAACTGATGAAAGAACAACCAGCCTCTAATCTTATGGACAATTATTGTGGAAGAGACTGCGCAGCACATTATGAAAAACGACCACTTCTTATGATAACATTATGTATACCGTTTTTGTTACATTTTCAATAGTTAATTTGGACTCCTTTAGACTAACTTTCTACTATTATGTCAAAGAATGGGACCTGTACTTTGAAATTTAACTTTAACGATGGGTCGTTATAAAGGACTCCGCACACGATGCGATGCGTTATTCGTGAATCTTCCCCGAGAAAGACACGCGAACGCAGCAATCAGTTTGAGCACGTACATTTTCATACAAGTCCTCAAGAATTACTGCGGCGTCATTTAGCTGTGAACAAACAAGGTGTAAAGTTCTATGTTTTTTTTCAACGTCTTCCGTAACCAAACTGGACTGGAAGGAGCGATGACTAACTGCAGTGTTTACCCACAAGGAATTATTATAATTGTTGAATAATATAATTATAGTTGTCTGAGTATTGGCAACATACGAGGTAAAAGGAATAACTCTATGCCTATCTTTAAATAGGACAACACTGTTTTCTTTCGGGGCCTTTTACATAGCTCACTTCATAATAGAAACATTTAGAGTGACAGATAGTACCGGACTAATATTAATATTAAGTAATGGAAATTACTCTTTACTTAAATTATCATCAAAAGTAGTGTGCAGGAGTACCTACATTACACCAACTACTTCTTGTAATGAATAAGACCGGAACAAATGTATCTTGGACCGGAACACCGTGACATTAAGCTCGAAACATGTGGAAACCCTAACCTAGAGGTTAAAAATCATAAAATAGTACCAGCAGCCCGATTCACGGAAAAGTTTAAGTCTAAGTTTAGTTCGAAGTTCGAACGAAGTTCGATTCAAACCCTCCGTGAATAGGTACATAGACTGTAGATAGTCGCCGCCTACAATTATTATTACCAGCAGCCCTATTCACGGAAAAGTTTGAATCGAACTTCGTTCGAAGTTCGAACTAAACTTAGACTTAAACTTTTCCGTGAATCGGGCTGCTGATACGAGAAATGGAGGACACTTCGAAGAACCTTAAAAAACCAAGGCAAATAATGACAAGAAATACGATGACGTCTGAAATTGTTAAGGTTATAGGTACACACAATAAATGATTGTGAGAACTTCAAAGACAAGATTGTAGGTAACTAATGAATTTCCCGGAATCTTACAACATTAGGGACACAAGATATTACTTCGTAAAGGAACAATATTATTATTTTGTTTTCTTGTATTCATTTTTCACGATGCTTTCAACGAGACAAAAATGTATGAGTAGTGACAGTGACACATAGGCTGACATTACGGCGGAGTTGGCTCACAGCAACAAGCCTTGAATATTATAACGACATCACAGTGACAGAGCAGCGGAGGTAATATAAAAATTATTATGAAATATGAAAATCGTTAAGGAGTTATCTCAGTTTGTCAGGAATTTCTCATCTCCGGAGACCGGATTATATGCAACCCAACATTGTCGAAATTATATGCAATTAAATCCCCAAAATATATGCATAATAAAATTGAAATAGATGACCAAAACAAAGTAGCTCTTTAAAAATATCAGTACAAACTGTTCTATTAGAACAAACACACTCTTGTGTTGTGACATAATATGTCGTGGCGCATCAGAAACATATTTTCATATAGAGTCAAAACATACTATAATGCAAAAGTGTGTCTCTTACTTTAATTAATAATAACTTAGCCAGGAACAACGCAAGTGTGATTCTAGCTTAAAGCTGACGATTAGTAGGCTAGAGTAGGCACTATATCTACCTAGTAAAAAAATACTTTATCACTGTGTTTACTTTGAAGAACTGTTTTCTTCTAGCTAAAGTCTACTAAAGCACTATTATTTTTGATAAATTGACTTACTTTAGGCTCGGTACTCACTTGCGCCGCAAACGTGTATCGTTACATCAATTTTATCAAAAGGGTGTATGTCATTGTGTTCCGCTCACGTTCGCTTTTAACGTATACACTAAACTTTTCGATTAAATTGATGCAATGTCACACGTTCGCGGCGCAAGTGAGTACTGGGGCTTACACAACGCGCATACAGTGATGTCTAACGAGAGCGAAAGAAACATTGTATGCACTGCAGAATACTGCAAGAGCTAGATCTATCTACCTAGAGTTTGAGCGGTTTTTGCTTGATTGAATTGCTATTTATACTTCTTGAGTCAAAATAAAGTGTGCTTCCTTGACCAACTCTAGCTAAAAAAATCTAAAATGTATTGGTATCTGGAAACAATTAAATCAACTTATTATATTTTTACGATTTAGAGAACAAAAGCATATCGTATAATAAGTAAAATTTTGCAAAATATTACCCCAAATATGCACGATCAAGCGAAAGAAATATGCATTAGTCCGAAAAAATTCAATATGCAAATGCATATAATACGCTCTCAACTCATATATCCCTCTACTCCTCAAACTACCTCTCGTCACCTTTCACTTAGCCTCTTCATATTTTTAATCAACACGGCGACAACTTAGATAACGCGCCAAAAATATATATATTTGTTTTTTTTTATCCGCGTTAAAAAAACTTCATTTATTTTTTTTACAACACATTTTATCCCTTTTAATTTTTTCGCCGATGAAACTAAAGCTTGTTACACACGCATGAATAAGGCCGTATCTCATTTATAAGGATATAAAATGTTCCATATTTTTGTAATCTTCTAATGGAATTACGAGGGAATCAGGGATTACTTCAGATAGCTACGCACAAATATTGTTTTTTGTTGTTATTATCTTTATCGTTAATTTATGAAGGATCCCTATTATATTCAAATCAATTATTTCTTTTATTTCTAATAAATTTTATACCATAATCATTTTGAGAACTTACCGATAGATTTTCAGAACAAGGTTTCTCAACCTTTCGATATGAAAATTATTATTTCCACAATTAGGATATTGTAAAACATTTGGAACAATTCAGTTAATGAGTCTGTGGGGCTGGTAAGAGTTTTATCGAAAGCTAATTGTATGCAAATAAGCGCTTATTGGCGTGCAATTAGTGTTCTAAAATCAAACGATCGAAACATCCGATCATTTTAGTATGAACATTTTTCGAATCTCTTTCGATGATCGTTTCGATATTCGATCATGCTGATATTAATGTCATCATAGCATCGGTACAGTTCATCAATCTACCGGATCAATACATATTTTTTTTAATTATCAATCAATTATCACGAAGGCCGTTTGAATAGGTATCACTTTGATAGACCGGCGTGGTATACAAACTAATACTTGTCTTGTTTTCACTTCCATTTTTAGTCACATACTTTATGACATCACCCGGAGCGTTTGAGGCTTGAAATTAGATTTAAAAAAATATATATTGTCGCGGCTTAGAATTCGAATATAAAATAAGTAAGACGATTGTTATCAATCTTTACGTTACTAACCTCTTTTGTGAAGTTGTGCGAATAAAACAGGTAGTGTGTGTCAAGCTTAAGAATAATAAGTGCGGGCAACGCTGATTGCCGGCTTACGTGTGATAGAAACAACGGATCACACGTCTGTGTAAATGGGGTCACGTAAAGCGAAGCGTCATCGCTGCTGATATCCTGGAATTTGGCGTTAAACGGTATGTTGCCTGTACTAATATCCAAAAGGTTTTTTCCTCTCCCATAGATAATAACATGTAATACCTTAATGCGTATTGGAAACGAATTTTTTTTTTTTATTTTGGTTTGTTTATATTTTTTTTATTCTTCGTCCATCCCTTTCCATTTCTACGTGTAATGAAAATATAAAAAACAAAAACAATAACATGAAAGTGAATTTCGCGTTTTTATTTCTATACATACATCTGTCAGAATGTTGAATTTTGACAACACATCACTTTGAAGTATAGAAAATTCATACTCGCTGAATATTATATAACAATATTTTTACTGTGAAACGTTGTACGTGTTGCTCGGCAACTTTGTATTTTTTTTAAACAATATTTTTCCAGACACGTTTTTATAATATCGACATGGTTTGGGTCACGGTTGAAAACTTTTTTTAATAGCCTTACAAAAAACGGTCGTTAGCTGGTAGTGGCTTAATGTCATCATCTTAAATCATAATGTGAGTGTGATTCTTCTTCTTCTTCTAAGTGACAGCTTATTTTACCAAATAAATCAATAGCTATTAGAAACCAAATCGATTCTCGAGTACAGCACGGATACGATTAAAAATAGTCCCACAGAGAAAAACATAATTTCCGTTTATTTATTTTTTTTTCAAAATTTTACCATTTCAGTTCTGGAGGCATCCCACTCCATGTATATGAAAAAAAATATGACAATATTGACCAACATTTAGTGAAAAGGAGAATAGCGAAAAGTAGACTAGAGGTAAGTAATTACCGACTTCGTTAGGCAATAACTTCTGATTTAGAGCTCCACATTTCGATGGCCGGTGGGGTCGGCTAATTAAAGTGTTTTTCCGTTGAAATTTATATTCTTATATCTTGATTGAAAATCAATAAAAATGAAATATTTTTTCATGATATATTATTTGTACGAACTAATCGACTGTGCCGCATTCTATAATAAGACAAACTAACCGTTCTGACTGATTCTCAAAAAAAAAAAAAAATATCTGTGAAATGTGTGAGCTGTACCACTAGTATAAGTTTTCGATGATCGAATATCGAAACGATCATCGAAAGAGTTTCGAAAAATTTCCATACAAAAATGATCGAATGATTCGATCGTTTGATTTTTGAACACTATTTGCACGCTAATAAGCGCTTATTAGCGTGCACTTAGCTTTCAATTAAGCTTGTACTAGCCCCACTATTATTTTTTTATAAAACCTAAAAAAATATGGAGATTAAATAATATTTTTACTTGGTTGGAGGTCTTTAAACTTAATTAAAAAAAAAAATTTTTTCGTAGGAATAATATAGACTTTTTGCTCTAAAAATAAACATTACAAACGAAGTAAGTTATTCCGACGAAAAATAAACCCGAATAAACAACTCATATAAATTCGTTTTTTATCGATATAAATATATATATCAGAATACACATACACACACACATTCTCCCTTTGAGGCCCCCCACACACCTGAGGCCAGCCCGGAGGAGACAAATCCGCAGCAAACCCAACCTGCACGAAACCAACCCTCTAGTTCGATCAAAGCAATCAAACCAAAAAGCCGGCCCCACACAAATCAAGCCCGCCGCAGATCCCCCCCAAACCAACCCGCAATGCAGGGGGCCTAAACCCCACTTAGGGGCATAGGGAGGCACCAAGAGCTCTCCATTGCGCTCGAAAGCGTCCGAGGCTTATGGTGCCTTTTCTGACCGGTTGAAGTTTAAGGACGTGAGGTGGTCAACCTCACGGCCCCGATCTAATTTTTCGATTTCCTGCCTCTTACAGGATGCTCGAAAAACCAGCAAAAAGAGCAGAGGTGCTATTCTTAGCCGGCAACCCCACGGCATATATCAGAATATAAAAGTAATAATAATGTACATTATACAATTGGGTTATGAAACATAGACTGTCAATCAAATTCTCGAGTATTTTTATGGAAATATTTTTTATTCATACATAGCTCGCTACCCCTAACCAAGAATACCAACACGCAACCCCTAAGTAGAAAATTCAACCACTTATTTAAGAAAAAATCTAAATGGGTTAAATTCCATAGATAAATTTATTAATTCACTAATAAATTTATTAACTCACGTCATGTTATCGATGTTTAGGTAATGGTAACAATTCAAAGTATTATTGGAACACCTCAGACTAGAAATGGATGTAATTTTTTTTAAATTTTTTATTAAAATGAATCTTTGCTCACTCAAAGTGAACACAGATACACTCTCTGACTCTTTCACAGTAAGCTACTTAAAGCTTGTGTCGTGAAAGAGGAAGATGGTCGGCACCTGGGATCGAACCAACGACCTCCGCACGACAACAGTACGAAAGCCGGCGTCGTAGCCGTAGCGTAGAAATGTCCCAAAAATACATTAGTTTTTTTTCCGTTATATTCTTACATGTTTTGGTAACAATTTGGGGTAGAAGAAGTGTGTAATTTTTTAAGCTAGTAGGTAAAATATATTTTTTTATATCTTCGAAAAATTAAGCAATTATTTATTTATATATTTTTTTTTCAAATAAACATTCATAGGTAGTATCGATAAAAATAATAGATCTAAAATAAGTCCCAAAATTTTTCATGAGATCAATAATCAATCTAATTGTTCGTAACAAAAGGGAACCTTTCGAGTCATTCGTCATGTTGAAGGACAAAAGAAGAGTTAAAGTTAGATCAACGAAATAAAAACAAAACACCCTTTTAGGGACAATAAATTATTGTTTTATTATGATTCAATTGAATTACTCACGGAATACAAAATGTCAATGTCTGACGGGAAAAAAAACATAACAAATGATCTTTTGATGCGCCCTGGACGTGCCATTTGTATCCAAAGTAATAATCCAATAGTCGTCCTGCCCGCGTGGTGTGTCAACTAAATTTAGACTATCCTCATTTTATACGAGTTTCAACTTATACGGTTTTCAATAACATAATAACGAACAACTTCTCTGTAAAATCCAAAAATGTCATCAACTCAATACTTGCAATAAGTCTTAGAATTTAGCACACAAAAACAAATTTTAAAGAATTTCCTTACAAAAAAATACGTATCCTAGGTATAAGATGGATCAATTTTATGCCCAGTGAAATCCCTGAAGCTGTAAGCTGGTTTAGTCATGTCCAACTTCTGTCCTTAGATTATGGAAGCCTATTTTAAACACCAGGTGGTAAAAAAAGACGTGGTAGATTGCCAGCACTCACTCTCAAGAGAGCGTACGATGGAGACTTTCAGAATGCTTCACCTAGGGACCGAAATAATAAACTTCATAGGACATACCAAATTAAAGTAAATAATAACTAAGAAACATACTTCATTCTTTTTTTTATTTTGATGGGGACAACTGAAATTTTTATTTGTTGTAAAAGGCAATCTATAATATAAAAGAAAGTCGGGTTGGTGCGAACACTTATAACTCGAGATCGGCTGAAAAAATTCTTCCGATGTTTGATTTATTGGATTCTTCTCCGCTCCGGATAACAAAATAACTAAATAGTTGGAAAATGCATAAGAAATAAAATATAATACAATATTGAAGTATGCAATATGCATGCAACGGACTTCCTATGAAAAATTCTATAACAACAAATTAATTGTTTACCATTGACAGTAAAAAGTTTGGTACGCAGATTTTTGATGGAGTTTCGAGCTTTAATACATTTTTTAACATTCAAACATATTTCAAACGTATTTTTGTATAAATTAATAATTTTATTTATTTGTGAAATAATGAAGACTTTGAATTTGCGATGTATCGAAGAATACGTCCTATAGCATAAAAAAGTACTTCATGTAGTCTATTCACAGTTGCATCCCGTCAGTTGCGCAGTGCGCACGTTTCGTACCTACATAAAATATCGCGCTATTACATCGTCTGTGCCTCAAAAAGTTATTAGATATACATTTAAAAATAAGAAAATAAACCTTAAAATATAAATATCTAAAAAATAATTAAATAAATTCTGAATCGCAAAGTAGTATATAAAGTGTTCCCAGTGAAGTGTCATCGAAATAAATAAATTAAGAAAATAAACCTTAAAATATAAAATATAAACCTTAAAATTAAAAATAAGAAAATAAAACTTAAAATTTAATTATCTAAAAAATAATAAAATAAATTCTGAATCGCAAAGTAGTATATAAAGTGTTCTCAGTGAAGTGTCATCGAAATAAATAAATTATAATTAAATAAATATGTCGTTCAGCAATACTGTTGAAGCGATCAAACAAGAACTAACTAAACTATCCAACTGTGCTACCAACAATAAAATAAAAAACAATATTGAATCTAACCTAAATATTCTTGAAGTTTTATATAGTAGAGAACTAATTAAACTAAAGGATGACTTGATAGAAACCCAACAAAAACTGTCAACAACCAATGATATGCGAGGAAAAAATTTATCAAAAATAATAGAACAATCGATGACTAATGAAGGCAGCCGAAATACAACGAAAAACAGAACTTTTCCAGTTATTGTTCATGCTAAGCAGCAAGATAATAATATGATGTCATCTGAAAGTATTGAAACCTTCCTTAAAAAAAATCTACAGGTGGGATCACTTGGTCTGGGGATAGCGGGGATAAAAAAGACAAAATACAACAAAATAATAGTTAGCTGTACAACCGGAAATGATGCCAAACTCCTCGAAACAATCATCAACGAGAAATTCCACTCGGACCTGACAGCTGAAATGTTAAAAAAGAAAACACCATGGATACTCATTAAAAATATTGATGCCGAATATAATCAAGAAAACTTAACCAACGACCTATTAGGACAAAATGCTGATATCGCTGCTCTTGCTAACATACACAAGGAAAACAAATTTACAGTTAAGAAAACGCTTCGAACCAAAAACTCAGCTGAGATACATCTCCTGATTGAAACAACTAAAGAAATTAGAAAACACATTTTAAATAGGACAAAAATAAATTTAGGATTTCAAAGCCTCCATGTCCAAGAAGCTGATCCAGTCATCCAGTGCTACCATTGCCTTGGCTATGGACACACAGCCGTCAACTGTCTCAATAAGGAAAGTTTACCTAAGTGCCCCCATTGCAGTGGGAACCATAGGTTTCGTGAATGCGGAAAAAAAGGCCATGAACCCAAGTGTCATAACTGCGTACAAAGAAATCTCAAGAACAAATTTACGTTACAAACTAACCACTCAGCGACTGACAAAGGAAAATGTGTGTCTTACAAAAAGATCTACAATATTGTATCCCAAAGGTATGATGATTAGAATGCTAATTTTTATTATTAATATTATTTTAATGCAAAGATTTATCCAAATGTATCCTAAAGATATGAGTAATACAGTTTGTTATCCTATAATAGTAAATGATTCAACTTTAATAAAACTATCCATACAAATATATCCCAAAAGTAAAATCATTAGTATAAGTCACTCTATATTGATTAAAAGTAATATTAGCTACATTAAGTACATAGAAAATTATCCCAAATACATTATTACTAGAATAAGTAATCTTTTTAATATAATGTTAATGCAACCCCTCATTGATAAAGAAAATAATAATATATTCATTTGTATAATAACATTGGTCATGGTATTTTTGTCATGTGTAAAATACTATATAAATAAACACAAATGGAAACAATAGCAGAGTACGTAGATAGTAATTATAATATAGAACAATTTACATGTCAATATACCAGCGAATGTAGCGAAATAATCAATAATATCAATGTTTGCAGTTTGATAGTGATGCAACTAAACATTAGAAGTATACAAAAGAATTTTGATGAATTTATTCCCCACTTGAACTTACTACGCACTAAACCAGATATAATCATATTAACGGAAGCCCATCTAAATGTAAATAGCCCTAAATACAATATTCCTAACTTTAATTATTACTGCACAAAGAATCACATAAATAAAAATAGCGGCATATCTATATTTGCGCACGACAAATTCAACAATATTGATGTTACAGAAATCAGTATTCCACTAGTAAATTGCTTACAAATAAAGCTTGAGAAAAATGAAACGGAATTTATCATAATCGCGTTATACAGAACACATGGCTCAGATAAAAATATATTTATAAATCACTTAGAAAATGTAGTGAAAAACATAAAATGTAAAAATATTATCATTACGGGCGATATAAATATCAATGTGGCTGACGATTATGACGGAATGGACAAAACCTTATACATTGACCGCCTCATTGAAAATAACATGAAACTCTGCTTTAAAAACTATACTCGTGAAGTATCAGGCCAGACACCCTCTTGTCTTGATCACTATTGGACTAGCGCCGAACTTAGCCAATTAGATAAAACTAAAACGATCATATGGAAAAACTCAATTACAGACCATCATACAATTATTCTTATACAACAACTAGAAAACGATGAAAGCCATGAAAAACACGATGATAAACCCAAGAAATATATAAAAATTGATATGGGAAACCTCAAAGAAACATTAATGGCAGAAGATTGGGCTCAACTATACCAGTGCCAAGGATCTGACGAGAGCGCAGCAATATTTTATTCCATACTTGATAAACATATAAGCAAAGCATCAAAACCCGCCCAAGTAAAGAACAATAAATCGAAATATAGGCCCATAAAACCATGGATTACACATGGTCTGATTGTCTCAATAAGACAAAAAGAACAAATGTACAAACAAATGTTATTATACCCAAATGATATGGAAAAAAAAGTTTTGTTTAAGAAATACCGAAATATGCTTACAAATCTTATAAAAGATACTAAAAACGAATACTACCATAACCAAATAACACGTGCTGGAAAAAACCCAAAAAAGGTATGGGATACAATCAACTCGGCAATAAACAAAAAGAGAAACCACCAACCCATCGTAATGATAACAAACGAACTAGGACACATTGTGAACGTCAAAGAAGAAACAAAAAAAGCGGCGAACATATTTAACAATTTCTTTAGTTCTGTCGGGGACAAGCTGGCCAATAAAATAATAAAATGCGGATCTCATAATAGATCAGACGAACAACAAACAGAATCTCCAACAAATACTGGATGCCTCAATGCATTCAAAATAATTGAGGAAGACGAGATATGCAAAATCATAAAATCTATGAAAGGAGGCACTGCACCTGGGTTTGACGGAGTAACTGTAGACATCATAAAGGAGAATAGCAACACCCTTGTAAAGCCCCTAACCTTCATCATAAACCAAAGTATTAAAAACGGTATATTCCCGGAGATTTACAAAAAAACCAAAATAATACCCATATTTAAATCTGGTGATAAAACCAACCCTACTAACTATAGACCTATTTCTCTTACATCGAATATCGCAAAAATATATGAGAAGGTAATAAAAAAAAGATTACTCGACTTTGTAAATAAAACTAATCTACTAAATAAAAATCAATTTGGCTTTAGAGAAAATATCGGGACAAATGATGCAATAGCGAAATTAACAACGTTGATTACAAATTCGTTAGACAACCATGAAAAATGTGCGGGTATATTTATTGATCTACAGAAAGCTTTTGATAGCGTAAGCCATGAAAAACTTATCAGTAAATTGAAAAAAAATGGAGTAAAAAACCGCGCATTAACATGGATAAAAAGCTATCTCCAGGAAAGACCACAATGCGTAAACTTGAACAATACGGAAAGCGACAATAAAACATCAAAATACGGAATACCACAGGGAACAGTTCTGGGCCCTGTGTTGTTCTTAATTTATGCAAATGACCTGTTTGACCTTGGGACACAGTCTGTAATCATCTCCTTTGCTGACGACACAGTCATGTTGAGCAGAGGAAGATCGTGGGATGAGGTGGTAGAAACTGCAAACAGGGATCTCAAAATCATAAAAACCTGGTTTGATTATAACCTACTAACTCTTAACGCACAAAAAACAGTTATTGTTCCATTTTCAATTAAGGTTAAAAAAAACATACAAGATTTATCAATCAAAATTCACCACCAAGAATGTTTACAAACAAAAGACTGCTCCAATAAAAAATGCACACCATTAAAAACGGACAAAATAGTTAAGTACTTAGGTATACTGATTGACTCACAGATGAAATGGAAGGACCACATAAATAAGACAATTGAAAGGCTTCAAAAAATATATTACATATTCTACAGGCTGAGGAACTTCCTGAAGAACGATGTACTGAAAACAGTATATTACGCCCTTGGTCAGACTATCATGCAATACGGGATTGTGGGATGGGGTGGCGCTTATTCTTCCAATTTGGAACCTTTGTATATTGTACAGAGGAAAATAATAAAAATTATTTTACACAAGCCGAGTGACTATCCCACAGACCTTTTGCATGAGGAATTCTGTGTTCCAAAAATAACAACATTGTATAAAAAATCAGCGATCAAGCAAACTTACAAAGCTTACAATGTATTATCACAAGACGATGGCCAACCGAATACAAACATAAGGGAAAATCCTAGACTAGGAAAATGTATAAAATTACCAAAGAAAAATACTTCTTTTGGTCAAAACCATTATACCTACTGGGGTGTTAAATGGTTTAATGATCTTCCCAGATCAATCAGATCATCAAACCAGGAACAAAAATTCCTTGCGTATGTACGTAAACAATAAAATTTCTTAATTTTAGGCTTGGTCATTGTTAATGTTTATGTTATTTATTTATCTTTATTAATATGGCGAAACCACAAATATTGAAATAACCCAACCCACCTGATGTGTCAGTTAATTTAAAATTATCTAACTTTTATGTATGCCTAATTTTAGAATTGTTTTAATGCCAGATAATTACATATTGAATTGTTTTTTTTTTTGTTTTTTTGTATGCCTAATGTGCAATAATTTTAGATGAAACCATCATTTGAATGTGAAATAATAAATTATAAACTTTTATATATGGCAATATGTATAATAAATACTCATATCATTAATAATTATAACTAATGTAGAATAATGTATTAAATAAACTTTTTATAATGGCGAATAATTTTAACTGAAAAATTTAATATATATCGTCGAACAAATATTGTAAATTAAAAAATTAAATATATATTGTAGAATAAATATTGTAATAATAAAATATAAATAGGTTTTAAGAACTTAGATTAATTACAAATGTATAATAAAAATACAGTCAAATGTATAATAAATACTTATAGTATTAATAATTATAACCAATGTAGAATAATTTGTGAAATAATGACTTTTATATAATTTAGAATAATACTTTTATATAATTTAGAATAATTTTATATAATTTAGAATAATAATAATGTAGAATAATTTGTGAAATAATGACTTTTATATTGGCAAATGTATATAAATTTTTAATTATCAAAATTTTTATAATGTAAGAATAACCTTAACTGAAAAATAAAATATATATTGTGGAATAAATATTGTAAAAATAAAATATACATAGGTTGTATAGTAAATACGTCATATCATATTATTAATAATTATAACTAATGTAGATTAATTTTTTTTTAATAAACTATTTATAATGTTGAATAATTTTAACTGAAAATATAATATATAGGAATTGTGGAATAAATATTGTAAAAATAAAATATAAATAGGTTTTAAGAACTAAGAAAAAATGCAACTCTCCTCGAAGCACGAGTCATACTCTTTTCGAGGTCAAAATAAATTAGAAAATAAGATAGAATAATTCATTGTTACCATAAAAATGTATTGTAAATATTACAAATAAATAAAAAAAAAAAAAAAAAAAAAAAATTCTATCTGATCTATGGAAGGATGATACGTATGTATGTATGTGTGCTTGTATGGAGAGAGAAAAGGAGTATGTACCGTGGAAGTTTACCTTCGTCTAAAAAGACAGGGAAAAATTGAAAGCGAAACGGGTTGGCCGAAATGTCAAGATGAACAAAGGTTTATTACTTTTAAACGATGCTTTTACCATGGGCACATCTCGACACGACCCTTCGTATTTTCCACTAGATAAACTGAACGACGAATACTTTTTTTTAAAATTAATTTAAAGTGTGGTTAGAAAAATTTTGAAGAAAAAGATTAAGTACGTACCTACTATTTAACATTAAAAGTGCAGAAATAAAGAATATATTTTACTTGCAGCAAAACCTGTGGGATGACGGCATACAAGAGAAATTCTTTGGCTGTCCTCTAAATCAGTTTTTTTTTATTAAATGAATCTGTGCCATCTTAAGTGAACACAAATACACTCTTTGACTCTTTCACAGTTAGCTCTTTAAAGCTTGTGTCGTGAAAGATGAAGATGGTCAGCTCTTGGGATCGAACCTAAGACCTTCGCACGAAAAAATACGAAAGCCAGCGTATATATTATATCCTGTTATTATTGATTATTAAAACAACTATCGACATAAGTTTAAGATGAATTTAAGAGTGTAATAGAACTAATATACCAACTTACATACGAACTTAACCAATTTATATAATAATTTATTCTTCATTCAAAGGTGATGTTTTCATACACATCATCTTCGACATGCAGATCAAGCATTCTAAAAAAATATCTTTCAACGAAATTGATGAGCGATTTGGTCAATTCAAACAAATTAGTATCTATCACTTAATTATAATATCATGAGTATGATATAAAAATAATTATATTTCAAAGGACAGCGATACATAATTATATTAAGTTTGTATATAGGTATATATCAATAGACATTTTTCAAAAGGGAGTAACGTGAAGAGAATCCTTTATATCATTAGGTACTTACATGGAAAGAGGATAATATAATATATCACTAAAAAAAGTTTTTTTTTTGAGAGTACATGTATAGTATTTCGTTCCTTTGATGAAAAAGTTAACCATAAAAAAGCACCCCTTTCCCAAGATGTAAACTTGTATTTTAATATACTTTTATTTTATATTATATACGTATTGAAATAACATACCGAGTTTCTTTTTAACATTTCAAAGAGAATAAAAAAAAAGTTGAATAAACAAAGAATAATCGGGCAACACGTATCAGGGTTATAAATAATAATACTTTTTACTTTTTATCAGTCTACTTTTTGATAACAAGGAATTTTTCTTTCATATAAAATAAATACTGACAAAAGATTATCTCATATCGCATTAAAAATATATGAGGGATGGTTGAAAAATATTTTGGTAAAGTATCCCGTAAGCATTGCGCAAGATCGAGCGCAATGGGGAGCTCTTGTTTCCTCCCTATGCCTCCGAGTGGGGTTCTAGTCAATGGGGGGAGATCAATTGATTCAACATTAACGTCACCACACCACATAGTTCGATATATGTCATAAGGTGATTATTCATGATTCTATCGGCTGTTTAAGGCCTACAGCTCCAAAATAATGTAACTACCAATCAATTGATCAAAAACATCAGTAGGTAGCGAGAGTACTCGTCCAGCTCAATCCCACCGTATCTTATTTTTAGTATAAAGAAGAATTTATCGTGGTCGTTGCATTTAACATTGAAAAATGAGAGAAGTCTTGTATTCATGTAAATATGTCATTTCAAATGTTAACCAATGCATATGAATAGCCTTAGTTCTACAAAAACAATCTTGCTCAACAACACATGCCGAGATACTAATTTGCTAAGCAATTAATTATTGTAAACATAGCAGTGTAGTTAAAACAACTATTTGTTGCCTAGAAGACGATATATTCATACCGTGTTCCGTTCTTTCAAGGCAGAAATGAGGGATCTGGACATGGTGTGGGAGGAGGTCATCGAAGCTGCGTGACCTCTTGTTGCCTCCCTATGCCCCTAAGTAGGGTCAAAAAGGAAGTATAGTATGTATTATGTTACAGCAAATTATTGTTCCTAAATTTTCTGGCAAGTTTTTTTTTAATATAATGGCAATTTGTCAGCTAATCGATAACTATAAAAATTGTCTCAAAACTAACCCATTTTCAAGGGCAATCATATTGTCTTTTATTTTATTGAAATTGATCACATGACCCCAAAACACTTCATGTCAAATCTAGTGAATTTCTGATAGTCTATTTTAGCACTCCTTTACGAACATGCGTCTATTGCTTTCCAGTCTGACCTCGTTCAAAGAAACGGACTCTTTCTTTCCTGTGTACGTTTAGCTGCGGGATCATAACAACGGTAACAAAATAATACGATATTATATCGCCGGCAGCTTAGATAATCTGTGCTGTTGTTTCCACAGAACACAGAAGTTCTCGTTTAAAGATAAAAGAATCTAAAGGATATAAATAATAATATATTTGAATTCGTATGCCATGTGCAGACTGATATTATTTTAAAGTTCTTTGAAATCGTGTTGTGGCTTCTTTTGATCGTTAAAGAAGTAGTTAAAGAAAGAAACAAACAAATTTACAATGAAAACATGAATTATTTCTTTGCCGACAGCTTTCTTTAAACAATCTTCTATATTATAAAAATGGTACATTTTTAAAGTAGATACCTACCTATATTATTTCAGTTATGTTCAAATTTTACTAAAACTGCCTAGTTATTAAAACAGCCTTGGCTAACACGGATTTTGCTATCGATTTTCATATTTTTTTCTAATATTGTTTGCTTTAAGGACATTTGAATGTTTGCGATCTTACTTAAAATTTTAGCTTCTGCCGTTTTTTAATAGCTTAATGCCGCTGATGACAAAATATATTCGATAAATATATTATCTTAAAATGTTTTCAATTTAAAATAGATACATGTAAACCCTAGATAAAAAAAAATCAATGTTAAACCTTTGATTTATACATTGACGATCTTTTATACCATGTAATCTATATTTTTTTAACTCCATTCAGCTATTCCCGCTGGTATTAGGAGAGTCAAAAAAATGTTTCACATAGTTTTCCTAATACAACTTAATGATAGGTGTACAATTTCAACATAATAAAATATACTTAAATATTGGATATTTTTTTAAGCCCTTGAGCGTCGTCAAATATATAAAATTAAAATATTAAAATCACTGGTCATATATAAAATTAAAATATTAAACTCAATGGTCAATTTTTTTTTAGTTTTTTCACTAATCGTTTCACTTTGTTCTTAAACACTTTCAAGTTTTTAGACTTTTTCACATCAAGTGACAGTATTTAAAATGGACAAAATGGTTGGCATTTTTCTTAATTTCGCAAGGGACGTAGAGTGATGGTAGGAACGTATACAAAGAATTAATAAACTCGTAAAAAAATATTGTCGAAAGCCTTTAACACAGTCATATAGTTTAAGCGATGTGAAGAATTTCTTATGGAGAGTAAAAAACGTGTTACCCAAAAGAGGATGAAAAGAAGGGAAGCACATAAAAATAAAAGCAATAATAATATAGATTTCGCAGTGACAGGCTCCACATTTTATCACGCGATGGACAGAGCTATAAAATCATTCAACCGCTCCGGCGCGCGATATCCTCTGGGCTTTAAGACCCACTGCACGCCACTGAAATAGGTATTATTATTTATTTTATACAATATTATGTACTATTATGTACTCGCATTACAGTGCTGCAGCTATTTCGAAGAGGGACGGCGACTTCATATAAGGGCACTATTAATCTGCGTAATATTTTTCAAAATTGTTCAAGAAGAAATATGCATATAAAAAGTATGTTTGTTTTATAAGGCTTAGTTTAACAATTATATCTCGATCTCGATGAAATATTGAGAAGTTGAAATTTACATTTTATCAATATGGGACTTTTCACTGTAGACTTTAGAGCATAGCGAGTCAATTTTGCCTAAAAAAGTGTACACAAGACGGAACGATCATACGAAGCAACAACTGATTACATTACTACATTACTGATGGAATTGATTACAAAATATGAAAAAAAATCTTAGACAGAGAAAAGCAAATAAGCGTTTTACAGGGCCAATAGGGTAAACGACGTTAAAATGTTAAGCAGAGTAAGAAAAAGTTAAGCACATCTATATAGTATTTGTAGAAACGGGTCCTGAAAAACGGTCGGACTATGAAGAGATAGCGCAACAGATAATCTTCCACAACTTGAGAACAAGATTGAGGTGCCTATAAAACCAAATCGAAGATCTTTCAAAAAACCAAAGGAAAATCTTTCGTGAATAAAGTTATCCATATTTTTTTTTTTTTTTTTTATTTATTTATTTTCGCTACCTCCAAGAAACAAAGTTTCGCTGTCGGAGGCAGCACATAATAAAATTTTACATAGTTTGGTACATGATAAAACTTAAGCCTAGTACATAGGTACCTATGAACTATTTAAACTATAAAATAACAAAGATAAAAATGAAAGAAGAAAAAAAAATAGAAACGAAAACCAAGCAAACAATAAAAAAAAAACAGAAGAGAAAAAAAAAAAGAAAAGAAAGAAAACATTGAGTCATTAATAATAAATAAAACAAAGTGGGATAGATCCTATCAACTTAAAATTAGAATATAAACAAGACACCAAAATACAAAATGAAATCACAAAACAAGATGATCCCTATGCTTGGTATGATATGACTGCAGAAGACACCTATATTATATTAAAGCCACCTGAACGTTATGTCTGAGGGGATGTTTTCCCAATCTTTTGGTCCTGTAGTATTGTAGAAGACCAATCCTTGGCAGAGAAAAGGATATCAAGAAAAATTATAAAAAATGTTGTAAATTCTGACCCAGTTACAAGAATCCTATATGGAAAAATACGAATACCAAATTTTAGAGAAAACTCCCAATCTTGTTGTGCTAGGGTCCTTGCTTCTTCTAGATTGTCCCTGCCATGTATGTAGGTAAGCAATATAATGTTACACCGTCCAGGGATATACGCGTGAAACATTGCAATCCTTGGAGAGAAACAATAAATGTTATTTGTGGCTTCAGCTTAGCAGTAATACCTCTTATAAGTAAACTGAAATTATGAAATAACAAAGTTTAATCAGCAATTTACCTTTAATTTGCCAATGATATTGCTTTATGATAGACCACATTTAAGACATTTTAAATCCCATTGACAGTCAAGGTTCAACAAACATTAATTATTACAACTTTAAAAATGGACAAAATGGTATTTTGCTTTGATTGTAGTCATAATGATATGAGTGTAGGGGTAGGGATTGGGAGAAAGGAGGAGAATTTTCTCAGCAAACCGGAGCTTTGCTCGTTGTCGGGATAATTAAGAATTTAACAGATTGTGCTGGCTTTGAAGGATCTGAAGCTCCCAAAAAGAGAGTGTTGATGGCGTTGTCGCAGACTCTCCGGTTCTGGAGCAAGGATTACTGAAAGCGACAGATAAGGATGCAGAATCTTCTTCTCCCACCACAATTTGTGTCGCTTATGAAAACGATTAACAGGTATTGCAAAAAATGAACTGACGATAACTTTAATCAAAACAAAATGAATGACATTTCTAGACTCAGTAATACTGTAAAAAAATTAGACGTGTACACAAGTGTTTAAAAATACAGCATTTTAAATACATTTTAGAAAAAAAAAACATTTACCTGTTTATTTTCCTGTTTTTAGAACCGTGATTCTGGATGAAATTCGGAATACAGATATTTTAAAAATAATTTCCTTTTAAGCCCCGTTAACATTTAATAATAAACACAATATATATCTAAAGTTCTCTTTATAAAAAAGCATCCCAATATCGCGTAACATCCCACTCTATAAGGCAGCTACACTTTCATAATACAGATGAAATAATAAAAAGTTATGGGTTTGCTTAAACATATTTTAAAAACATTTTTCTGTTGTAGGATTTTCATTGCTTATAATGCAGAGAATTACCTTAAATTTGGAAAAAAATATACCGAAATTTCCTTTCAGTTAAAATTTTTAGCATAATATACGATCGTGTAAGACCCGCCACCAGTGGTTGAAATGGATTTTTTATTTTATAAAGGGTGTCGGCTTTTTATAACTTACATACTTACATAATACATCTACGACGCTACAACGCGACGCCCTGAGTCGGTCTCGGCCCCCCTCCGCAAACTTCTCTAAGCCACCCTATCCAACCCCCAAAAGCCCCAGATCCCTCTCAGCGCCATCCAGCCATCGTAGCTTCGGTCTTCCTATGCTCCTCTTTCCTTCTGGTCTCGTGCAGATGACCGTGTTTAGCACAAAGTGTTGATCTGCTCGCGAAACATGTCCCAACCAACGGAGCTTTTTCATAACTTAACGAGGAATTAATTAAGATTATGGTCGACAAAGCACTAACTGAATTTTTTGGTACAGGATTGATTTCATAAAGACTGTTTGGCGCAAAGGTTTTTACCGTCATGCTAAACAGTGCCATTTTTTTAACAATAAATAAATCAACATCATAATAAAAATATGCAGTTTCTTATTGGGTAATATTCTTTAAACTAATTTGGTCATCGTCTGTAATAATTTCCAAATTTAGTCGAATATAACGCCACAAGGACATATTCTCGAGAAGCGCAATGAATTATGTCCGACTTGGTTGTTATATTTCACTCCAGTTACAGATAACGTCCGATCATATTCCATAATCAGGTGCGTTAGATCAATCTCTTTTTCACAATCGGCATGTTTTTAGATATAAGTATGTCATCCTGGCCTATACAACGCTGACATAGCTGCAATGCTGCACAATGCGATAGTATGAGATTTTATTTCAAGTGTCGGTCAGAGTGTCATTAGGATACCGAAAACGAGGAAGACTCTCTCACACCGTATTCTGTTCCTTCAAATCAGAGATTTGGACAAGGTGCAGGTAGGTCATTGAATCTGCCCAAAAAGCGAGCACGGTGGAGGGATCTTATTGTCTCCATATACCTACCTCTAAGTAGGTTTAGGTACCTAGTATGTTATGTCAGAGAGAGATGTTGAGAGATGATGAGAGAGAGATTATGCTCATTATAGCGCATGACCCTAAAATAATAAATAAATAAATAAATCTTTATTGGATATAAAAAAAATACAGTGTTAATGCAATTTTGAAAAACTACCAAAAGGCGGACTCATTGCTGCAAGCAATGTCTTACAGCCAACCTCAAATGACAGTATTCTGCCTTTTTTTTTTTAATTAAAATATTCAATAATTGATGGTGGTGGATTTTTTCTACCGTTTATTCAAAAATGTTTCAACAAAATAATTGACTTCTGCATAAACTTCCATAAGAAGATTTTAAAAACAGTTTACCAATTTGACTAAATATAAAACAAAATTTGCAGTATAAATAATGTTTGTTTGTTTGATTGTTTTAAATTGGTATGACTAAGATTATAATAAATTTTAAGTATTATAAAGTGACAAATAATATATTCAAAGAATACAAAAAAAAAATCTCTAAAATATTTGACCATTTCAAGCACTGGTGTTTCTTGTAACGCGCTCTTATACTTTTGGGGGGTTGAAAACTGTACGTACGTATATCCTCATAATATGCAGTACATACATAGAGTAGTGGGAGGTACATAGGTATGTAGGTGTAGAGGTATGATTATATATTTATATAGCATAACAGTGAATTCAGTACACATCCCCCTGGGCTCACTAAACTTTACGGCATTCTTTCTGTTATTTATGACGAATTTCTCATGAGCTTTAAAAAAATACGATACACCATTTTAATGGCGACACACGGAAAACTTTCACTATAATAGACCGCCGTTCCGTTAACTTATTTCATATTTAACTTCTCCACTCTTTATGTTCTAATGTTTTTTGTTCCTAAGAGATTTTTTATATAAAGTAAAGTCGCCTAATGTCCGCATACATCGCATGTTTATTATAAGTCATGCCATTTTATTCAGTTGGTAAGGGATTTCTGTTTTTATATTTTTTTTTCAATAATTATTTAAGTATTTATTTATCGTATGGTATACAGTACATCACATCATAAGTTAAGTTTCGATGTGATGTACGCCAGGATCGACGTTTAATTATCTGACGACCAATGTGCTAGCTCATTTTGAAACATAATAATAACAATCTTTTTGAAATTGAATTTTGTTTTGAAATAGATAAGAATTTAGAGCAGCATATCCTTCATTAAAATAAAAGCGAATTGTGTAATTTAAAGAGTTTTTTTTTTTTAATATTTTTTGATAGAACATGCATGTACGTACATAATAGGTACTTATTATTGGAAATCTCAGAGAAAAATCGCAGCTCCTAGAGAATGTTCATTTGATCAGAAAAATGTCATCGAGAAAAAAAGTATTTTTACATCATGAAGGTTGTATCGTCTAACCTTTATATCCTTTTCACGAAAAAATATGAAGTACGGAACAATGATGAAAATGTAGAGATCGAAAGACGATATCTGTTTGAAGAGCTGTCTTCTTTAAAGAATGAAAACGATACTCTTATTGAAATTATTGAACCTATCTCTACAGACGAAGGAGCTCCATACCTTCGCAGTATCGTTGAACAGGTTGCTCTACGATGTCATTTGATACGATAAGAGAAGCTTCAATCATTATATGAAGAGGAAAATAATCGAGAACACTTTTTATCCACCACCTTGAGTATAACTCTTATATAAATTTCAAATGATCTTTGATAATCTGCTGTTTTATTAATATGCTATATTTTTTTTCTATTAAATATCGATGAAATTGAAGTGAAGAATAAAGTTTTGTAATTGTCTGTCAAACCAAGTCCAATCAAATGTGCAATTAAATCATGCAGTCTTGCACTTAAAGGGGCACGATTGCTATCAACGCTTACAAACGCCATCGTTGATTTAATTTAGAGCGTCTCTGGAAACGACACCATATCGACCACACCTTCAACCATCAGAGAGACCAATCTTAGTCTGAAGATCCAGACTCGGAAAATAATAATAATATTCAACGTACAACAATCGTCAAATAGTTTTGAACACAGGAAGTAATGAGACAAATTGCAACAAAATACAAAAAACTTTAAATAAATGATAAATATTATTTTTTTAGGGTAAAAATAAAAGACGGTTGTGAAAAGCCCCCCCCCCCCCCCCCCAAGACAGAACAGATCCCAAATTTTGTCACAATCGGGTTGATGATTCGTTTGAGCATCCCGTTCCAGGTGCAGGGAAATAAGAAAACATACGGGGCTATGTAAAGTGGAGAAACAAGATTATAGAATCCAAATTGAAGAGCTATTTTTCAATAATGAAATTTCATCAAAAGTATCGTTATAAGTAATCGTTATTGTAATGTTTCTTTCCCTCATGGCTGAAAATTTAACAGAATTGTGGTACATAGCATTCGACTTGTAAATTTAGCTAATTTTTCTATACAATATTTGAACTTGTTCATGAAAGCCATCTGCGTCATTCGTCAAGAAAAAGAATTTTTTTTTTCAGTCAATTACAGTCATAATAGAGCGAGAAAAAAAGTTCTTAGAGGAAATTTTCAACATTCAGTTTATTAAGGCTTGGTCATTCGCTTAGAAGAAATGTTATAATGCCTTTATATTCAGAAGAGGCCATGAAAAAATCAAATATCCGATTGCCATCAACGCCGTGACGTTAATCCAAGAACTTGTATAAGGCATGAAGACCTCTCTACCATGGTCTGTATAATAAACTTTTTTATTATTGAAATTTCAGCACGAATTGTTTTTCAGTCAATTCAAAAAATTACTTAAAATCTCGAAAAATTTTCATATTTTTTCTCAAGTAATTAGGTACTGATTATTTTTATTTCTTTTGCCAATAAAATTTTTATGTAGTTATAAAAATCACTTATAAAATCAGATTTTTTTTTGTTCGATTCAGATAATATTGTTACTTTTTATTTTATCGGAATTTTAGTGCAGATTATAAACCTAAGCTAGCAAGTACTGACAGCTAGAACTGAAACTAAATTCAAAAGACCTTCCTTCCAATTTTGGCTCGGTGGCATAACCGTTATCGTCTGCAATAGTTGTATTATTGGTTTCATCTGGTCTGAAGAGGTCATCGTTCAACAATCAATCTCCCTTTCACACTCAGGGGCATTTCATAGAGAGGATATTATATATGTATACCTATATAGTGAGAGGCAACAAGAGCTTTCCATTGCGCAATGCTTATGACCTCCTCCCACACCATTTTCAACTCCCTCTGCTCTACCTCCAAGGTACGCAACACGGTATCAGAGGGTCTTCTACGTCTTCGAGACCCTGATGGGAGGAAAAACAGCGCTCTCCTCGGCCAACTGTCAACTGGGATCCTTAACACATGTCTATAATGGTAGTAGGAGAGGGCCTGCGCTGGCGTATAGCGTCGTTCGTGATGAAATATGTCATCAAATAATAATTAAATTTGAATGTAACCCAAAAATGTCAAATCAAAAAGGCAACCTTAGGATAAAGGATTAGATCGCTATTGATTGAGAGGTTAAGAGATAATGATCATGAAAGATTGTCATTAAAATTCAGAGGATATTTTATATTGAGTGCAAGTAAGACACTTGTAAGGAATTTGAAAAATAATCTTTTAAAGAATTTGAGTTTTTGAACTATTTGATATTTAGGTTATTTTGAAAAAAAAAAACTCAGAACAGTATGAAGAAAAGGCCCGCCCGAAATCCCGCCTGAAAATAAGCCCATGAATTTAGATAATTTTTGATAAGGTTGAGCGATTTCCAAAAGCAAAAGAAACCATTTTTCAAGAGTGGATTGTTAAGCTTTTTTGCTTGTCGAAGTGAATTAACATGACCTTTTATTCAATGTAACGTAGAGTTTTGACATTTTGACTGACAAAGAGTCAAATAAACATTATATTAATAAAAAAACTAAAAACCTAATATTAAGTATGATACTATTTGATGAAATAAGAAAAAGAAAATCAAACATCACTGTAATTTTACGTCCGGTTGGAACATTCCGGTAGATAATCACAAGATAAAATAAAAACAAATGAATTTCTTTTGAACATAAAACTAGTGTTTTCCCATGCAAAAATCTCTGCAAATTTACTGGGTCTAGTGATCACGGTAATTGTGTAGTGCCCTCGCTGCTAGAGACACAGTAGAATAACGTACAAGTCGAGTGACCGTAAACATATTTATTATTGTAACAACGACTCTTTCATTTATAGTATAAGTTCTTACTTACTATAGCTGTATGCTATTTATATCTAATAGAAACAATAAGTCACATTCACATTCTAGATACAGTGATACCTGGAGATACGAGTTTTATGACAAACGAGTTTTAAGATACGAGAAATAAAACGATATGAGATATTATTTTATTGAAATACGTGCAATAACGTACAAATCGAAGGATCGTTCATATTTTTAACGTAACAAAGACTTTCATTTATAGTATGTGATTCCTTACCAGCTGTTTTGTATGTCAATATGTCACATTAGCATTACCTCGAGATACGAGTTTCTTGACCTACGAGTTTTGAGATAAGAACAGAAAAACGCTAAAAATAAATTTGCTTTGAGATACACGCAATAATGTTGTCGTCAAGTGACAGTAAAGATATTGTGTTGTGTAACAGTGACTCTGCCAACATTATGTAGGTAGTAGGTAAGTATAAAATTTAACGAGGTCTTTGACGTAAAAGAGTTTTTGAGATACGAACATTTGGGCATTTGATTCCAATAACTAATAACGCCTTTTTCATTAGAAACGTGTAATACCTATAATATAAGTTTTTACTTACCGATTATACTGTATTTAATTGAAGCAGTATGTCCACCAAATATAAGCAGAAATTTAACAACACTCAATCACATATAGGTACATAAACTTCTGAGAGAGGTAGAAAAAGATCTCCTTCGAAAGATTTTAATTAAAAGACCTGGAGATGAAAGTTCGAAAAGAGTGACGAAAATAACGCGTATGTAACTCAAATAGTACAAAAGCATTTAATGAATCATATTGATCGAAGTGTAAGGTTGGGGATAATGAAGAACTTCTGTTAGCATCAGGGCGGCATTTTGAGATCGTAATTGGATTAATGATATTTGAATTAATTTCAATGGGGATAATTTTTTTCTAGAAACGAACAATTTGACATACGAGTAACGTTAAGGAATGATAATTACACTCGTATCTCGCAACATCCCTGTACAATGAACATACAGCCATGCTGAAATACAAAGTATGCATTATGTTTTATCTTTTATGAAATTATTCTACCAGGTGGTGTTCGTTAACAGAGGTTCATTCACCATAACTTTAATCAACAACACTTAAAAAAAACACCAAAGCATACACATAGGTTGGTATAATATAAGTATAACGATAATTTATTTTTTCAATACGGGTTAAAAATCAACCTGCAAATATTTTTTTTTTTTTCATAAAGTAACGTATGTACACAGTGATATTAAAACTGCGTTAGCTATAATGAAGGGAAAACATGTTTTATTTTTACAGACCGAGGTTAACCTACAAAAATTTTATAGCACTGATATCAATTAATGTCAGAAGAGGAGAAATGCCAAAATCAGTAGTCCCTCTTTCAAGTCACCGTTTTTTTAAACAAGGCATCCACGATTCATATGCCGGTAGAATCAATATTGTTCGTCTGTTATATTAAATTGACAGGTTTTCTGGTACAACCTGCTTATGAAATTAATTTATACGGCTATAAATGTACGTTTCCGATGTAAACGTTTTCACGATCGTTACATACAAGGATGTTATCGATAAATAAAAAGTAATTTAGAAAAAGAATACTACGCAAGTAACAATACATGAATGAGAGAAGCTCAGGACTGGGATGATTGGAGGGACAGGGGGGAGGCCAATGTTCAGAAAAAGACAAGCTAATAAAGAACAAAAAGAAGAAGAACCACGTATCTTTGAATTTCCTTTCAATTTAGTCTTTTAGTGAAACAAACAAGTTTCAAGAGAATGCTTGAATTTCACGGTTTATGAACTCAATGGGAAGTTTAATTCTATTAAATATGATGCAAGTATTTCGGGAAACGCAAATCTATCCTTAAGAATATTATAACCATCACTCCAAATAAACTATGTATTTTGAGAAAAAGCAGACAGAAATATTCATGGGTTTTTGTTCAAGGAAAAATTGGCGTATCAAGTTTTTTTCTTAGAATGAAATTGCGCAAACATGACGTTTTGATGTGGAACGATTACACCAAGATAGCGCTGAGTCACTGTTGAGCGGGTAGGCAGAGAAGACTTCTCTCCCATCCTATCCATTATCTTCAATTATTTAGGGTTACTATTCAAAATGTATCGCTTTTCCTCACACAATGATAATATTTTTTTTTCATCTCAGCTTAACTCACCTGATATTAGAATCACGATAATATTTCCATACATACACGGATACATGGTTTGAAAAAAAAATGCTATAAAGTATGTTTTGTTTATTAAAAACATATCTTTTTCATTATCCATGTCCGATCCCTAGATGGAGCATATAGATTATTGACTCCAGCTGTATCGCAAAAAAATCCTGCCCATAATACTTGCGCCCCAAACATTAACCTACAGTTTTTCACCGTTAGGAAGGGCCTACCGCATCTTCTACTGTCTTTTGTCTGATAGCTCAGGCTTTGACAAGTAATCTTCTGTGAGCTTTCTCACTTCTTATACATCTAGGTCAGTCGCTGGAACTATGGTAGTGAAGACATTTCTTGTATTTGGCCATTTAAGTCACTAATTGTTGTATTGTATGTATGTAACGGATCACTAGAATTTCTAAGACACTTGCTCTCTAATGATGTGAGTGTATTTTGAGCACACGTTGGTTAAAAAGTTGGACGAAAATTGCGGAATATCAAACTCGATGTCTTAAGATTTGTTTGTTTGGTATTTTCGAGTACATTTTATTTCAACGAAACCCGCGAAGTATTCGCGAAATGTACGTATATGTGTGATAATAATGATTCATACGGCACAGTGAACACAGAACCCAGATAATAACCGGATAGTAATAGAGTTTAATACGCGCCACATAAGAGCCATCGCTTCTTCCATACAGCACCGGCCGGCACATCGTCATGCCCCGTGGCCACCGCATCAGTTTGTCACGGGGTGTGAGCCGCGCTAACGTCATTTCTACAGCGACTCTCCAATGCAGCACGCTCATATTATTGGGGATTTATTATGAAATAACTCCACAGAACATCAAGCAATGCTACGTGAAATGTTCTACTGAATGTTACTCTATAACAATTTGCAAAAACACCTGGTACCATAGAATTTGGATGCAGGACATTAAATTAGTGGTGTTGTCAAACAAAAAGGTGAGGTAGGATTACCGCTATTAAAACTGTTTTGCGCATAGTCATGCTAAATGTTTTTTTAACCGTTTATTATATTTTTTAAGCTTTCACTCGCTTAACGGTTTATAAATAAACACTAGAAAATGTGTGTTTTAGTTTCCAGCTGACACTTTATCCTCAATTAATCAGTCTAAGATATTCTTAGAACGCGCCAAGTCTAATAAATGAAATGAAATCGGTAAAAACTAAAAGCGATCAAATGCAACATAAGATCGGGCATGTCGTCAGGCCCGGATAAGAAAGGTCCACTGAAAATCTTGTACAACAGTAAGCCCGAATGCAGATCACCGCCGGGAAGATCAAGAAAGTATCGCTCGGTACATACAATTGCTTCAGTACGCCTATTCTACGATTTCATTACCTTTATGCTGACGCTGAAGTAACAAAATTTTGTATGGAAATGTGTATAATGCACCTATAGAATACTCCGAAAAGCTCCGCAGCCCATACATTCCCGTGAGTTTCTCACTTACGTTAGTGAGAAAAAATGAGAATTGGGGTACAGGATAGCGTTATCAATTTAATGTGGAGTTTGTACAGCTTTGGGAAACTCTGGTTATTAGTTGTCAAAAAGCAGCGGCGTATGTCCGAAGTAACAACGTAAATAATTCAAAGACGTGTGGGCAGATGTTTTAACCTCGCAAGACAATATGCTTCTGTGAATAATAAAATACATTTTACAAAGAGGATAAAGCATATTCACACTTTATAATATTAGGGTTTATAAAATCAATTATATCATGTATGGATAAGATGATATTCAGAACAAAGTAATTTACCTTACTCCTTATGTAATTTACTTACAAAATATATATAGGACCTATATTGTAGGTATACCTACTTTGTTAAGATGGCCCTTAAAATTTTATTTTGGAGTGTAAGCAATCTTCTACTTTTGATATAATGGTTTTAATTAATCTTATAAAATTATTTATTTATTAGTTCATAGTTCACACTCCATTGTGTTGTTTAAAACGAATTAAATTCGACAAATGGCGATTGTGAGATACATTGGTCGATAAAACCCAGAAATAGAGTAAGGTAAAATGAAACATTTCAAAAGAAAAAAAAATTATTTACGAATATAAAGAAATGAAGATTGTTTTAATGATAATTAGCAGGCGCGTGGTGTAAATTGTAATGCCTAAATATGTGTCTTTATTGATTTACTGCCAAAAATGAGTACCTACATTAATGGAAATATTGATGAGAGGGTTTGACTCGATATAAATGTATCACTGTCAAGAATGAAACAATAAATTTTAATTTTCTAAGCTCAAACGAGATATTGTAACCTTTATCTAATGTCAAAGTTTTTGTGTGGAGGCAGTTCCAATTGACTTTAAAAATGCAGGAAATCGTGTCAATTAAATATTATAAGAAAAAGAATATACATAATTTACAAAAATATGAAGATATTAAATTAGATAGAGAAAATATTTTAAATTAAAGTTTAAAAAAAAATCTAATAATATCAACATTACATTGTAAACAACGGAAAATTTTCATATTACAAAAGTTACGTCGAAGTTCCGTACAAAATTTTTCAAAAGAATCAACTGTTAATAACTTCCTCTCTTTGGAGTTATGTTTACGTTTTATAAAATAATAACAACTTTTGTTTTACGTTGGCTATACAAGACTTTAACAAGATTTAATACGGAGCTTAATTATTATGAAAGTGTTATTGAAAGTAGTGGAGAAGAAAAACGATCTTAGAAGGGTAAAGAGTTAAGGAGAATAAGAGAAAAGATTCCTTAATAAATTAAGATTACCTCAAGATTCCCATAGTAGTGTTCAACCAACAATCTTAAAGATATATTATTTTCGCTCTAATAAAATATTGAGTCTTGACTTCTAAAAATCGGACACTATTTTTGAGAAAGCAATTTGGGACATGAAAACTTTCAATTGCAGCCGATGAATTTCATATTCTTCTATCTGATATTTTTTTATGAGCCACATTATCTGAGTGAATTAAAATGAAGGATTATAATTTGGCGATGTATGATAAATTTTTGAAAGGTTAATCAAACATTCAAATATTAAATTCTCTAATTTTATTTTGTTTCAGATGAAAGCTACTAATTTTTAATACGGAACAAATATCAACATCACCAATTAGCAGCAAAAATATAAAAAAAAAACATATTGTCAAAGGAATTATTCAATGATAAAGGTTAGTCTTTCGCTAAACTTGAGACTTGTATAAAATTAAAACATAAAAAAGTTGCATTAATTTACTCGGTTTGATGATTTTTTTACGTACCTACTGTGTTCAAAATCGGAAGTGGTTGGTAGACTAGCGGTTACGACGCCGGCTTTCGTACTGTTTCATGCAGAGGTCGTGGGTTCGATCCCAGGTGCCGACACTCTTTCACGACACAAGCTTTAAGTAGCTTACTGTGAAAGAGTGTATTTGTGTTTACTTTTAGTGAGCACAGATTCATTTTATTAAAAAAAAATTAAAAGGTATAAGACCGAGATAAAAAATAAATGAATGTAGCTTACTGACGAAAGTTTTTAATTATCTTGAATTTGTAGTGTGCTTAATAACTGTTTTTTTTTAAGAAATTTCATACTAGAAGACTCTCATACTGTTTTGTACAGGAGGAAGTTACACAAAGCTCGTTATGTAAAACAAACTTCAATTTCATTAAGATAACATTGAGTTATACTCTGTGTGTGCTTACACATTTATGCACACAAAAAGTTTAGAAAATACAAAGTTAAAATGTAAAAAAAACCCAATTATTGAATAAAGTTAAAATGTAAAAAAAAACAATTATTGAATAGGTAATGAAGCTTTTATCTTAATGAATCGGACTTCATCTAATATAAACCAAATACACTTTGCCTTTTCACCGTTATTGTCTACAGAACTGTAAAATGTCAGGCGATGAATCTTTCGTAGAAACAATAATAATTGTATCAAAATATTATAATCTTTCGTTTCATTGTATAATTTAGGTACCTACTAAACACGAGTTGTATGAAAAATTTATATAAAAAATAGCTATGAGAAAATTTGGAGCTGTACTAGTACCTAGTTATTGAAGTAAATTTACATTCATTTTTACAAAACGGTAGGGTCAACGGTCTTCTTCCATTTTTACAAAACTTAGAAAAATATTAAACTATGTAATTTTTTTTCTATTTTGACATTTCATACACAAGGGGGGGGGGGGGTTTGGCCATATGTTAAAATATTGGTCAGTTTCGTTCAATAAAAAATGACAACCTTTAAATTCTTGAGAATTGGGGACTCCTTTATTTATTTATTTATAAGTGCGTACACGGCAATATTTTGCCTTTAAAAAATATAAAAATACCAAGATATATTCAGGTACAATGTCAATTGAATGTCCAATACAAAAATAAAACAATATAAGTAATAAAAAGTCATCAAGGCTTCAAGGAAACCATACAAGAATGGGAACATGAGTCCCACTTCAGTTGAAAAACCACCATGTAAAATTAAATCATCAATTCATCAATCGATCAATTCATTAATCCTTAAAGAAAAATATACCAAAACTCTTAGGAGAGTGGCAGGTAACTTTTGGATATCAAAATACATGATACAAGTGAGCTACCAAGTAGGGACATTAGTACGAAATATTTTAATACTAGCTTATACCCGTCTTACTTTACGTTTTTGATTCCGAATGTCAGGCTTGATCGGTAGGTAATTAAACAGGTTCTAGTCTAGCTTCCCATTGCTTAACAGACCTCTATAACTGACATAAGCACAGAAAAAGAAGAATGACACTTTTAATGTTTATTGAAATTTTGTATGAAAATCCTAAAAAATAGGGTTTTTTAAATAGCTCTAAATATATTAAAGTTAATGCAGCAAATTGTATTAAAGAACCTTCTCCGGCATTTTGCACGGCTCTGTGCAGATTCATATCTGACGTAGCATTTGTATTTTGAGCGTCATGCTATGACATACGGTAAAAAGCAAATAAAAAACATTTCTGAATTATTAATTAGATAGAGAAGGAGGGGCTAATGCTAGTTTTATTTAATTTCCCAATTTACCACGCAACTTTCTTAATTTTTTCTTTCATAAGAACCTTCTACTGATAAAAGCCAACACGACAAAAAAAGAATTAGTGAAATCGGTTCAGCCGTTTAGGCGTGATGCGATGACATTAGGTAAAAAGCTAATAAAAAAACATTTCTGAATTATTATGTAGATTTACCACGCAAATTTCTTAATTTTTTCTTTCATAAGAACCTTCTACTGATAAAAGCCAAAACGACAAAAAAAGAATTAGTGAAATCGGTTCAGCCGTTTAGGCGTGATGCTCTAACATACGATGGAGCAACGACAAAAGGCAAATTAAAAAACATTTCTAAATTATTATATAGAAGATACTAACAATGGTTACATGCATATAGTGGCATTATGAAGCGGGTCGGATACTATATAGCGATGAGGGTAAACACAACATCAATGCTTCGATCCGCTCCATTTACTGCCTCAAATTGCATTGCCTCATGCAGCTTAGCCATGCCGAGGTGGAATTTATGGCATGAGCGCTGTTGCTGTACCTCCCATTATGAGTGTCAACAATGTTAGATATCGCGGGAGAGCCACACGAAATAAACCATTAATATTTGAAATATTTTGACATGCTTTGAAATATTACACATGAAAATACCTTACGGTCCATGTAACGCGTACTTGTCATTATTCAATTTGTTTAGAAATATTTTTCGGGTTAAATCATCAGCATGGAACTTATAGAAAACAGTTAAGAAAAATTCAAATTCATACAAACATCGAAATATATATTTTTATTTATTTTCACACAAAATTGTTTTGAATTTTTACCTACGGAAAACATTATGGTTATAGGGAAATAATTATTTGTTCAATATATAATACCTATGTACATTGATTGGGAAAATGTTAAATCAAATTTTTTAGTAAAAATTAATCTGGGTTCACCCAAATGATCATTTTCACATTAAACGAAGCTTGTGTTGTCGGCACAGGGGTTCGAACCCACGGCTTGCAATACACTGACAAGTTATTTCATAAAGCCATTGTAGTTATGGTGAAATGAGTTCGGACACTTTTGATTTCTCATTTCCATTCGAAAATACAAAATGAATAATAAAAAATAATGTTAAGGAGTATTTACTATTTATGTTATTGGACACAGTAAAAATAAACGTTATGATAAAAGGGCGTAGAATGTTTTTACAAAGATAATTAGAAAAAAGTTAAATATTTACTGACGAATAAATATTGAAAATGATGATCACTCTCGCCGTATGAATATTTAAAGCTTATTACATGAAAAGTCACTTAGCGTTGTAGATAAAGGTGTGCAAATATTATCCATAAATATTATTCAAGAAGTAACTAAGAGATCTTCTCGAAAGATAAACAGTTTCATCAATAAACTTGAAGATGTCTCTCGCAGACTCTCTCTAGACGCGAAAGTATCAATAAATTATGTGTCTGCTCACTTAAAATGTTTCCAACTTGGCGTACTTAAAGGCTAAACAAACTTCAAGTTCATTTAAAAGTAATAATATACGGAAGGGTTTAAGTAAACATATTAACTTTGAAATTTAATCGCGGTTAAACTTTTTTTTATTGCTTTTAAGATCCACACCGCGAAACAAGTAGATTGTTATTCATCGCGGCATGTTGAATTATTCAGATAAAGAATTCTCAGAGCAAAGTTTCTCGACAGCTCTCCTACAGTCATAAATAATATAGGTTAGTATTGAATTAGTTAAATAATTTATTTTTACTTTTTCTTAAATGTGCATGAATAAAAACAAAAGGTTATCTATTCAAGACAAACAGTTTAAATTATTGATATAGGTATATTTTACAAATTCTCAGTCAAATAATAATGTAATAAGTTTCATTCACATTTCAAGTTTAATGTTTCAATTATTGATATTTTGTCAAATTCAAATGATTCACAATAGTAGGTAATAGCTGAAGTTATATTCAGTTGATGGAAAAAGTTAACCGAAAATAAAATGATTAATTACCTATTATTGTCATACTCATTTTTTCTGTGTTTAGAGTCACTAAAACTGAACAAATATAGGAACATAGAAATGACATGAATAGTTTGTCGAAGGTTCAAAAATGATCACTTGCAAAACTCAGACAAAAGCTTGAAGACACAATGACATGCTTTAATCCCGTCTAAGATAGGTTGTAAATATTTTATAAGAGATTTGAAGAACTCTTTGCAACTGATGGGGTCCAGTCGTCAGATACTTATTTCTTGCGCCTTTTTTTACCTTTTGGGGGTTAGTAAGAGCATTAGGTGGTAAACCTAAGGTCCCAATAAGATTTTTCGATTTCCTGCCTCTTACAGGATGCTCCAGCCAGCAAAAAGAGTAAAGGTCAACCCCACGGTACAATAAATAAATAAATAATTTCTACGTGTAATTTAAGACCAAGTCAGACTATCCGTGAATAACGTCTCTTTTACCTACGAAAACATAAATCCCCCGACATTATTTTAAACATAGTTTCTTTGTAGTCGTACATTTCTAGGACGACAAGTAAGTTTCTATGTATTTAAGTACGTGCGACTTAGTTTATTCCTTACCTGTCGGAAGACAGAAATGGTTCAACATTGTCTGCCCAACACCGGGTCCGCTGCTGTTTACACGGTTCATGAGTGCTCAGTGCTCGCTAAGTGGCAAACGGAAAACTCACTCGGAATACGAAATGAAACATGAGAGTGCGGAATCTATAACAAGAGGTTCTTTTCTTAATCCGATTGATACGTACAATGTTCAAAGTACACGTAAAATACTTTTTTTGTGTTAGGTACTTATCATGGATTGAATTTTTACAAGTTTTGCTTAAATGAATATACTCTATAGTAAAAATGTGATTGGAATACGTTTTACAGAAACTTAATTTATAAAAGACAAATAAATGTTTATACCTATGTCCGAAAGGTTGTGAAACCGTGAGGCGTTACTCGATTTTTTATATAAAGGAATATGGACTCACTCAAAGTGAACACAAATACAATTTAGACATCTTTCACACTAACCAAAGGGTTGTGTCGTGAAAGTGGATATGGTCGGAACCACGATTCGAATCCATGATCTTCAATACGCTTTACGTACGAAAGCCGTCGACCAATATCACTGGGCTGCCAAATACCTCATTATAAATATTAGAAACATAATTATTTGTACAATTTACGAATCACTTTTCTTAAATATTTTGACTCCATTTGGTGTACCTATGTAATATGCGCATAACCGTTAAAACAAAACTTCATAATTTGTGGTTATTGAGGTGATTGTATCATTCCTTATTTTTGCGTAAGCACATGCGGGCTATGCGCTCTAATATGATTGTAAAAATAAAGAAATATTTTCGACAATATTAAGACAAATTGCCTCTTTGTCAATGCTGTAATTGAAACAATGGTACCCTAAAAAGCTACCTATGAAAATCAGGGTACAGTTATAAATATTTTATACCATTAATTAATTATGCAAAAAAGTAGGTAGGTAGATACATAAAATAATTGTATTTTTTATCCATTTTTACTGAATATGGAAATAAAAAAATAATAATCGTACATTTGAAAAATTTATGAGTAGGTACATTACAATTTTCACCATTGATTGCAAAATTTCATTAAAGCAAAATTTATGGGGATATATTTTTTTGAAACAATATGCAAATAGTGATATTATAGGACATACATTTATATATAAATGTATATTATGTTATATTTTGTAAAACCTTATGGGATCAAACATATATTCAATGAATAATAATTATTATTCATATTTGAATGATTGCATATTCGTATATTTGTATATTCGTATATTCCAACCCTCATAATATATTATCATAATCATCATACACAAAAGCAATATACAGTTCCTGTTAACATATAATATGGCTGTAGAGGGGTCAACAAGATGAGCAAACTTGATTATTTATCTATTGTATTGTCTAAAGCAGGGGTCCCAAAGTGTGCGCCGCGACGCCCTGGTGCGCCGTAGAAAGTGAAGAGAGGCGCCGTAAGTCAATCATCTATCACTATCCGAAGCCACCGATCACTAATCGAAACCAAAAAATTCGCGGGTACCTATAAAGCAACAAAAATTTTACTGAACCAGTGCTAAAACTAGCGTATCTCTGCGATATATTTGTTAACTGAATAATTTAAATATTTCTTTACAAGGCAACACGCTCATGCTGAAACTGTCGGGGCGACGTTTAGAAAGAAACTGCAGTTTGAATAAAAAACTGAATGAAGGTAGCCATCAAGATTGCTTCCCGCAATTTGTATACACATGTATATCTATTCCAAATCGCTTACTAATGTAGGGCGCCGTGACAAAAACTAAACTTGCAAGTGCGCCGTGAGCTGAAAAAGTTTGGGAGCCTCTGGTCTAAAGAATAGGCGTATAAGAAACAATCAAGATGGTTTTGGGAGTGGCAAACATGTTGAATAAACATATCAGCCATATCACACAAACAGAATATTTATAAAGAAAATATTTCTAAGATGCGTATTTAAAGTAAATGGTTTTCCTACAACAATAACCTCGCTAGCCTAGTTGTGTAGGGAAGTAATTTATTTGATTACTAGCTGACCCGTCGAACTTCGTATCGAAATAAATAATATGGGTACTCTAGGTTTTATGCAACAGAGGTCAAATTCGTATTTTAGTTATTTAACATGAATGACTATTTACTGGCATTAGCAAAACATGCATACCACGCTGCATTCATCGGGTCTGATTATATTTTTACATCAAAAACATATAACCTATGTTAATATGATGTGGGAAGAGGACATCATTGCGCAAGATCGAGTGCAATGGCTCCTATTGCCTCACTTTGCTCCTGAGTGGAGTTCAAAGGGAGTTTTAATTTTGATTGATTTGATGTTCCAATTCAAAATACGCATTGAGGTGTAAATACTTATTTTACCGATCATTCTGATTCACGAAGAGGGTAGGCAGAGAGTATTGACTTCCATCCTTTCCAATCCAAACTCATTCGCTTCCTCCAAACGCATAACATTCCGCATACATGCTCTTATATTCGGTCAGATATGGTCGGTCTATGTCATTCCAGGTCGGCCTCGTCTGCGTGCACCTATTCTTTCAGATTTATATATCCTTTTAGTCATTCTCTCTTCGTTCATTTTCTTTACATGCCCAAACCTTTTTTCTTTATTCACTTTCATTCTAGTTACTACACTAACATTCACTCCACATTCTTTCTTATATTATCATTCCTCACCTTATCAATAAGTCTCTTTTCGCATATCCTACGCAGTGATCTCATTTCCACTGCATTTATTCCAACTCCCAAATTTTTCGTCCATGTCCAAGTTTCACTCCCATAAATCATCAGGATTGCATTGTGCATCAACTGTCGATTTCAGAGATATCTTCTTAGAGGTCTAAGTGCACCGCCAACCCTTCTCCCAGCCAATTTCCTTCTTTCAATCTCTTTTGCACACCCTGCATCTCTTCTAAATAAATTACCTAAATAGACATACTTCAAAGTTGTCGACATTCACTTTCACACAACATTGCGTTCTTAAATCTTCTATTTCAAAATAGTGGAAATAATTAAAAAGCTCATTTAATGCACTATCTGTGATTTTTCTTAACTTCTATTACAACATGGTGGAAGTGTAGCAATTTTTATTTTCAATAAAGAAACAAATGCTAGGTCATTAGCAAATAATATCCAGCTTTTTTTACATATTAACGATGCGGATTATATTTACCTTATATGTATGTACTCATCCTCTAAAAATCAGCCCATAAACGAAGAATTGATTTTCAAACAAACAAAAAAATATTCTACTTGTTCTTCAATATAATCATGTATTCCTTGTGTTAAAACTTATCAAAACTCCTTATAAAATGAACTTCAATTAAGTAAGTATAACTCCTTAATAGCAATGTTATATATACGATTCTATTTGCTGGCGGTTTTAAAATCTTTGTAAAAAAAGAAAGTTTACAAAACTCCTTACACTTCATTACAATAATGTATTCCTTGTATTAAAACTTACCAAAACTCCTTATAAAAATTAACTGCAATGAATATTATATGACTTATCCAATCAATCTATTTCATACGATATATTTTACATTCGCATTCTATTAATTGCAACAACAATCAATCCACTGACAATTCTTTCAAATGTCAATTAATAAAAATTCAAAAGTAGAAGAAAATTATATTGTAAAAAGTACTAAAAAGATTATCTACTTTCTGTCTTTAATTTTCTAATTTTCCATGCATTTTTCTTAATTTTTTTTTCTAAATCAACCTTCTCCCGATAAAAGCCTACAGGACAAAAAAGAATTAGCGAAATCGGTCCAACCGTTTAGGCGTGATGCGATGATATCGGGAAATAAATCTCCATTTTTATAGTGTTCTTAGATTTTCTAATTTCCATGCATTTTTCTTAATTTATTCTTCTAAATCAACCTTCTCCCGATAAAAGCCTACACGGCAAAAAAGAATTAACGAAATCGGTCCAACCGTTTAGGCGTGATGCGATGATATCGGGAAATAAATCTCCATTTTTATAGTGTTCTTAAATTTTCTAATTTTCCATGCATTTTTCTTATTTTTTTTCTTCTAAATCAACCTTTTCCGATAAAAGCCTACACGGCAAAAAAGAATTAGCGAAATCGGTCCAACCGTTTAGGCGTGATGCGATGATATCGGGAAATAAATCTCCATTTTTATAGTGTTCTTAAATTTTCTAATTTTCCATGCATTTTTCTTATTTTTTTTCTTCTAAATCAACCTTTTCCGATAAAAGCCTACACGGCAAAAAAGAATTAGCGAAATCGGTCCAACCGTTTAGGCGTGATGCGATGATATCGGGAAATAAATCTCCATTTTTATAGATTTCTTAAATTTTCTAATTTTCCATGCATTTTTCTTAATTTTTTTGTTCTAAAAGGACACTCTCCTGATAAAAGCCTACACGACAAAAAAAGAATTAGCGAAATCGGTCCAGCCGTTTAGGCGCCATCCGATGACAACGCGAAATAGCTCTCCATTTTTATATATAAGATTATTACTGGAAAATTCTACTCGTAGTTGCACGGGACCGGTTGAGTCTTTAAAAAATTCTTTAAACATAAAGATCCGCAGGCTTGATTGAAAATTATAGAACAGAGTGTTATTTATTTATTTAATGATTATAATGATTATTTGTTATTACACATTACGCGCACCTACTTTTCTCTATTTTATACACGTTGCATTCTCGACTGAAGGCTCCTGAAGATCCATTTTCAAGGCATGATTAAAAAAAAACTTTGGAAAAAACAGGTCACTGTATAGTAAATAAATTTGGATTAGACAAAAATTGCCAAAATTAGGACGATTGCCCACGAAATGATCCGATTTTATCAAACCGGCAACGGGGACCACACAACATGGGTCCATAATAATGGCTGAAAAAGGGATGTAGGTAACACTTAAGTACTATAAAAAATCATGTTTTGAATGTATGTAAAAAAAAATTCATTCCAAAACACTGAATATTCCTACCCATACAAGTTAAATGAAAATTTATAAAAAAAAAACTTACCCTAAATAAAGAAAAGCGATTGTTCGGAATAGTTCATGAGAAAAAGTGCACGTCGGTGGAAAGGAAATTTTTATTGGAAGGCGTCTATGTCCCTATCATATGTACGTCGTGGGGCAGCAATTGAAGGATATTGGGAAAAAAACTTGATGGAGAAAAAGTGAGAAAGAAGATTGAAGACTTTACGACATCTCCTACGTGTGTGAATGTGACTGAAAACTGTTTGCGATGGGTCATTGAATGTCCTTCATTTATATAGATTACTACATAAAGCCTTGAAAAATATCCGGCGGGGGTGAAAAAATGTAGACTGTTGCTGAAAAGATAGAAACGGGAATATTTTCAGAGCGTAATAGCGAACATTTCGCTCGGAATTGTACGTTCTTTGTTTTTATGAGTTGGTCGTGTTTAATCACAGCGAAAAATGGACTTTGCTATCTGAGAAAAACGTTGCATTAAAGAGTCACGATGTTATGAAGTGTTTATTAGGGTAATCCTTTAAAAGCGAGACTGTTTTATTAGCATAAGCTCTATATTTTAATAGTTTCATTGTGAATAAACTCATTTGTCTTTTGTGGGATTATTAAGTGAAAACTAAAAGATAATCTGATAAACAAAGGAACCATTATTATAACACGTTCTGGATATTTTGACGTTGACGGCTTTCATCAAATTCATCGAAGTTTGCCATTTGATTACTAATATACCTACATATTATAATCGCATGGTTTTCGAAATGGTGGAGGTCGTCAAGGGGATCATGATGGTTTTCGAGGTTATAAATTTCGAGGTTAAGAACTGGTTAGTTTTAAAAGCTTTTTTTTTTGTAAAAAGTCCGATCTAAAAAGTATTTCCTATTTTATAATTGGTAAGATCATTCGTATCTCAATATTTTCCTACTTGTATTATTCATCTGTATATATTATATGCCCATTCTCCTTTTTTGGGTGTGACTCCTGGCACCTGACTTTGGCCCAGGCACAAAAAGTATCTGCATTCAAAACGCAGTGCCTCAGGATAATTTTGGGTAAAAGATGGTACCACCGCATCACGAACGACGCTATACGCCGGAGCCGTGAGCCCATCACCTCTACTATTGTGTGGAGGAGATGGACTTGGCTGGGACATGTGTTAAGGATGCCGAATGACAGTTGGCCGAGGAGAGCGCTGTTCTTCCTCCCATCACGGTCCCGAGGACGAGGAAAACCCTCTCATACTGTGTTCCGCTCCTTCGAAGCAGAGCTGAGGAATCTGGACATGGTGTGGGAGGAGGTCATAAACATTGCGCAGGATCGAGCGCAATAGAGAGCTCTTGTTGCCTCCCTAATCCCCTAAGTGGGGTCTTAAGGGAGTTTGGATTGGATATATTATCCACTCGACATCGGGTGGATTGCCTTATAAAATAAAATAATATTCATCTGTAGGGCGATATTAGATGCAATGACATTAATCGTGCCCGCGGGAAATATTACATTGATTAAATCTTCTTCTTCTCAGCCTATTCCCATCCACTGCTTCCCATCACAAAGGCCTCCTCCATCTCCTTCCACACCGCTCTGTTTTGGGCTTTTTGGACCCAGTTGACCCCAGCGTATTTGACGAGGTCGTCTCTCCACCGTAGTGGTGGTCTCCCGACGCTCCTGGCAGTCGTTCTGGGTCTCCAAGTTTCGACCCTCTTCGACCTTTTCTCTGCCTGGTCTCTTGCCAAGTGACCTGCCCACCGCCATTTGAGGGAAGCGATACGTTGGGCAATATCTGCAACCATGGTTCTTTGTCGTATCACTTCGTTTCTCACTAACTCTCAGGGTGATACCCAGCATGGCTTTTTCCATGGATCTGTGGGTAGCCCTTATCTTCTCTGTACCCAACTTGGTCAGCGTCACTGTTTCCAGGCCATCCATCATTATGCACGTCTCATAAGCTCTGCGTTTTAGGTTCATGGGGATTTTACGGTTATTGAATATGTGACTAATTTCCTCGAAGGCTGCCCAACTTAATCCAATACGTCTTGACTTCGGCGGTTTGGTTTTCTCTGCCTAGTCTTATGGCGTGACCTAGATATGTAAATGTAACTTGGATAATATTTTCTATAACAATTCCATCAATTTTAATTTGGGAGCCTTCTGTGCCCATCACCTTGGTCTGTTTCAAATTCATGATAAGTCCTACTTTCTTTGATGCCTCATTTATTTCCCGTAGCATTTCGGCCAGTTCTTCAGGGTTCTTGCTCAAAATAATCATATCGTCCACGAAGCGTAGGTGGTTCAGGTATTTACCATCGATACATATCCCCTTTGATTCCCAGTTCAGGTTTTTGAGTGCGTATTCTAGTGCCAAGGTGAAGAATTGCGGAGATATTGTATCTCCTTGTCTGATTCCCCTTTTATCTGGTATATTTTCCAACCTCCAGTCTTCGTTGAATTTTACTTGAAAAGTCACACTTCTGTAGAGGTTTTTTATGAGCATGGTTATTGTTAGATATTCAAAAATATCTAATTATTTTGAGAAGGGTATCACAGAAATATTCAGATCTTCTTGTTTCCTTCCCCCTCCCTTCCCCATCCTGTGCTCATCAAAGTTGTAACAGACTACACTCTCTTCTGCTGTGAACTGTCATTGTGACAACACGTAAAGTGAAGTTCAGTTAATCAACCACATAAAATTCATCCAAAATTTCATCAAATAATAAGTGTACACATTTCAACCTTAAATTTAAACAAATCCATCATCAGTTGTGTCGTGAAGAAAGTGAAAACTCAGGTGAGTACACCAGCGTCCTTAACAGTCCTTTATTTCAGTAGTTGTATTATATCTTTTTTAAAGAAAATACTCTACATCTTTTCTGGTCCTTCGAACCGGATATATTCATTCCTATATTTTCTGTTATTTTCAAAGCGATCTGAGTATTTCATGTTCATATCATTTATATCATATCATTGATATACGCTTCATACATAAATTCATTTTTTGTAAGATCATAACTTGCAACAAAGTATTGTGGGTAGTGTAATTTTCAGGTATTGTAATTTGTTTCAACAGTTGAACCATAGACAACATTCATATAGACAGATAGTTTTTGCGATCAGCTGGCAATTAGTGCGGCGGCCATTTTGTTTGTTTACTTTTGTATGTCACATTGACATAACTTTGACAAAATGTCTGCTGAAATCAAATTTAATTTATCCAAAAGACCTATTGATAAGCTTTTGGAATTATCTAAGACTATTAATATTACAAATTACGAGGAACCAACTATAAAATCGGAATTTTTAACACGCTACGAGTATGTTGATACATTTTATGAAGATTTTCTTAAGTGTTACATTTCAATCGAAGCTGCTAAGAAAGTAGGTTTTGATAAAGAGGAACATTTGGATATTTATAATGAATATGAAGAAAAAATATATTCAATAAAATCGGTGTATAATTCATTTTATAAACCAAAACCAGCACAAAATATCAAAAGCGATATAAAAACGGAAGTCATTAGTTCGCATAGTAAATTTCATATTCCAAATATTCAAATTCCTAGTTTTTCAGGTAAAATTACAGAGTATATAAATTTCAGAAACATTTTCAAAAGTATAATTCATGATGATCATACATTAAAACCAATACATAAATTGCATTATTTAGTGAGTTGTCTTAAAGGTGACGCCTTACAGTTAATAAAACATTTAACATTAAGTGATGAAAATTATTCTGTAGCGTATGCTATTTTAGAAAAGCGGTATTACAATACACGCATTATTGCCGAAAAGCATTTAGATGCATTATTACTGGTACAGCTTAATACAAAAACATCATTGCGTAATTTTTTGGATATTATCAATGAAAACATTTTAGCGTTGAAGGCTATGAAGTTTAAAGTTGATGAATGGTCTTTTATTTTATTACATTTAACATTAAAGAAGTTACCCATTGAATTGCGTAATAAATTTGAGTTGCAATACTCAATCGATGAGGAATTGCCAAAGTTTTCTCAATTGATAGAATTTTTAGAGGCACAGTGTAGGGCAAATGAAGCGTGTTGTAATCAGTACAATGAGCGTAGACAGAATACATTTTCAAAACAGCAAATAACAGTTATATCTAAAACACCTAGTAAATGTATTTGTTGCAACGGAGAGCATTACATATTTGCATGTACCACATTCAGGAACATGCAAGTTCACGAAAGAAACAAACTAATCAAAAGTTCTAATTTGTGCTGGAATTGCTTGCACCCTCATCGAGTGCAGCAATGTACGTCCAGCAAGAGATGTAGGGTGTGCGGTGGCAAACACAACAGTCTACTGCATGTGGGGCGAGTCCTTGCGCCGAACAATGATACGTCTTCTTCCGCACATTTACAGCAGGTGACTGCAACGGGCAGTAGCACTCCTTCTTTTTCATGTGTAGAACCGATCACTCATGCAGTGACAAGTACTTGTTTGCAAGCGAACCTTCAACCTACGGATCAATTAGGTAGGGTTGTTTTGGGTACCACCATGCTACATATAAAAGATGAACATGGTAATTTTCACGAAATTCGGGGTTTAGTGGACCCTGGAAGCACTTGTTCTCTTATTACAGAGGCGTGTGTGCAACGCCTTAAATTAAAGAGACAACGTGCAGCAGTCTCCATAGCAGGGGTAGGAGGAGAGAATTCTCACTATCCTAATTCTCATATCAGGTGTACAATCAAACCAATTCAAGGTCAAGAACCACAACTTGACATTATTACATGCAGTATGAAAAGGATTACAAAAGATTTGCCATTACAAAACATTAGTTCAGAGGTTTACAAAAAATTCTCAGGTCTCAATCTTGCAGACAAACATTTTCATATCTCACGTCCTATAGACATTTTGTTAGGAGGAGATGTTTTTAATGAAATCATGGATGGAGGAAAACTCACATTTGACTCCACGCTACCATCAGCATATTCCACTATATTTGGTTGGATAGTTATAGGAAAAATTCCTGACATTTCTTCAACAAACCATAGTCAACTTGTAACACATGCAGTTACATTAGATAATTTAATTCAAAACTTTTGGGAGCTGGAGCAGGTTCCAGAGACCTCACAGGTCAGCCCAGAAGATGAAAAGTGTGAGCAACATTTTACACAAACAATATCAAGAACAAAAGAAGGTCGTTTCATAGCACGACTGCCTTTTAAGGAGATTCCTCCTACATTAGGAGAATCTAAAATTTTAGCGCTTAGAAGATTTTATTCATTAGAAAATAGACTTGAAAAGGACCCCACTCTTAAAATGGAATATTCAAATGTAATGAATGAGTACATGAAGTTGCATCACATGGAAAAGGCCAAGATTTCAGATATTAAATATTTTCTTCCACATCACTGTGTTGTAAAACATTCTTCTACTACAACTCGCGTACGTGTTGTGTTTGATGCGTCAATGCGTAGTACAAATGGCTTGTCACTTAATGATGTTATTATGGCAGGGCCCAAATTACAAAAGAATATATCAGATGTTTTATTGAGATTTCGTTTACATTCTGTAGCATTTATTTGCGATGCACGTATGATGTTTAGACAAATAGATCTGCATCATGAGGATCGTAATTATCATGGAATCTTCTGGAGAGACTCCCCAGATAAACCATTAGAAGTGTTTCGACTTACAACCGTCACTTTCGGTATCACTTCATCACCTTATCTCGCTATGAGATGTTTGGCAGAGTTAGCCAAAGTTGGTCAGTTGTCTCATCCAAACGCAAGCAAGATTATTCAAAATGAAATTTATGTTGATGATTTCGTTTGCGGTGCTGATAGCGTTCAGCAAGCTCTCGAATTTAAATCAGAGTTAATCGATCTTTTAGCTCAAGCCGGCTTCGAACTTCGTAAGTGGGCTAGCAATAGTAGGGAGTTTCTGTCCAGCATTCCCAGTGAATGTTGTGAAGAGATTCAATCATTTGATTCAAAATCTAATATGGGAATAAAAGTATTAGGTATTCAATGGATACCATCAGGCGATTATTTTAGGTATAATGTGAATATTCAGAATACTACTATAACCAAACGCGCAATTTTATCCAACATTGCTAGAATTTATGATCCCTGTGGATGGTTGACGCCTGTTACATTTTTTGCTAAGTCAATATTACAAGAGATCTGGCTCTTAAAGCTAGGTTGGGACGACATAATTTCTAATCATATTTCAGATAAATGGAATCAATTCATTTCTCAGTTACATGAAATTCAGAACATTCAAATCAACAGGTGCGTAGTTTCATTAGACAAGGGTGTTGACTATCAGTTACATGGATTTTCAGACGCATCCGAGAAGGGTTTCGCGATTGCGATATATTTACGTTCAGAAGATCAATTAGGTAATATAGATGTTCATTTACTTATGGGGAAGTCCAAGTTAGCACCTGTGAAACAAAAATTATCTATTCCACGAATGGAACTCTGCGGTGTTCACTTACTTTCAAAATCATTAAAGTACATTCAAAACATTTTAGATTCTATTCACATTTCATCTGTATATGCATGGTGTGACTCAAAGGTCGCACTTTCATGGATTCGTACACCACTTCATAAATTAAAATCATTTGAGGCCAATAGGGTATCACAAATTCATTCTAACTGTGATATAAACATTTGGAGGTACATACCTTCATCTTCAAATCCTTCAGACTGTGCGTCTAGGGGTGTACTACCTAATCAGCTAGTGAATCATAAACTTTGGTGGAAGCCACCATTGTTATTCAAATCGGCTTCTGACTGGCCGGTTGATAGTGTTGCGTCAGAGCATAATAGAGCAGTGGAAGATATTGTAACAGATGTAGGATTAGCTCACGTCGTAGAAAATCATACCAGTTGGGATATTATAGAGAAATATAGCTCATTTTCCAAACTTGTAAGGGTGACTACCTATTGTATGAGATTTATGCATAACATACGTAACAAGAATAATAAACATTTGGGATCCATTACTGTCGTTGAATGGGATAATGCTTTGTTAAAACTCATTAAGAACGTACAATCAGTAGAATTTTCAAAAGATATTAAATTAATAAAGAATAATATGAGCCATCGTACAACATTTTATAAGTTAAGGCCTTTCCTTGATTCAAATGGTATCATACGAATAGATGGAAGATTGCATAAATCTTCATTGTGTTATGAGGCAAAACATCCAATAATTTTGCCGAAATCTCATAGTCTTACTTTGTTGATAGTCAAATATTATCATACCCTCTATTTACATGCAGGGCCATCATTAACATTGTCCAATCTACGTCAGAGATATTGGATAATCTCTGGACGAAGCATAGTTCGTAAAACAATCCATCAGTGCATGAGATGTTTTCGAGCAAAACCCAAAGGTATAGAGCCATTGATGGCTACGTTACCACAAGTCAGAGTACAACAAGCAAGAGTATTTTCAAAGACCGGTTGTGATTTTGCTGGTCCTTTCTATATTAAGTCATCTACGTTGCGTAATGCTAAAATACAAAAGGCTTATATATGTTTATTCATTTGTATGGTAACAAAGGCCGTACATATTGAAATCGTTTCGGATTTGTCCACATTAGCTTTTTTAGCTGCATTGGATAGGTTCGTTTCACGAAGAGGACTCTGTTCAGATTTCTATTCTGACGGAGGAATGAATTTCGTTGGGGTAAAAAACTATTTGAAAGAGGTTCATGCTTTTCTACAAAATAATTCAACAGTGGAGAATATATCAGCTTATTTAACGGAAAGACATATAACCTTCCACAGAAACCCAGGTTCCGCTGCACATTTTGGGGGCCTGTGGGAACGTACAATTTCATCTATCAAGTCCCACATGAGGAAAACAGTTGGGGAAACTAAATTTACATTTGAGGAACTCTACACCTTAGCGACAAAGGTAGAAGCAGTTCTTAATTCTAGACCAATCTGTGAAATGTCCGACAATCCTGAAGATTTTGATGTCTTGACACCAGGACATTTCATCATAGGTCAACCTTTATTGAGTATTCCTGAAAATTGTTTAGAAAAAACAAATTTAAATTTATTGGGAAGATGGGAATTAATTAATAAATTCAGTCAACAAATCTGGAAACGTTGGCATATCGAATATTTACACACGTTACATCTACGATCTAAGTGGACTACCGATCGTATTAATGTTAAGATAAATGATATAGTTTTAATAAAAGATGATAATTTACCTCCACTTCAGTGGAAATTAGCAAGAATAGTTAAGTTACATCCAGGTAACGACGGTGTAGTTAGAGTAGTGGAACTTCGTACTTCAAAGGGCTATATGACAAGGCCAGTTGTCAAAATATGTCCCTTACCATTGGAATAAAGCCTTCATTATTGCAATTTTAGACATAGGATCGTTATAAGTTAGCAGCTAATCATACATTTAAGAGTTTCTTCATTTATGTATCCTATATATAACGTTTTTTTCATTGTTGGGATGGACCAACATCTAGAGATAAGTTCTAGGATACGTATATATGTGCATACGTCCACATAGTTTTATTATTTTAATTCACCTTAATTTTAAGGACATAAGTTTGATTCAGCATACATAATCATAGTATAGTAGTAAACTGTTGAAGCAATTGCAAGTGTTTTGGTGGGAGATACTCCTGTACCTATATACATTTTTTTACATTTTTCATTTCCGGGTGGTGAGGATGTTAGATATTCAAAAATATCTAATTATTTTGAGAAGGGTATCACAGAAATATTCAGATCTTCTTGTTTCCTTCCCCCTCCCTTCCCCATCCTGTGCTCATCAAAGTTGTAACAGACTACACTCTCTTCTGCTGTGAACTGTCATTGTGACAACACGTAAAGTGAAGTTCAGTTAATCAACCACATAAAATTCATCCAAAATTTCATCAAATAATAAGTGTACACATTTCAACCTTAAATTTAAACAAATCCATCATCAGTTGTGTCGTGAAGAAAGTGAAAACTCAGGTGAGTACACCAGCGTCCTTAACAGTCCTTTATTTCAGTAGTTGTATTATATCTTTTTTAAAGAAAATACTCTACAGTTATCTCAAGTCAATTCTTGCTTGATCCATTGCAGCTATTTGTTGATCAATTGACTAAATATGTGACATTTATTCGGATGATCCTACATAAAACTGTAGCTACAGGAAGGCATATAAAAATTACTGCAGTCTCGATAAAATTAAGATAATAATATAAATACAGAGAGAATATTATATCTCATTTATAGGAAAATCAAAAAAAATAATGACACTTTTCCATTGCTGCTAGTCATTAAATATTTCACAAGCTCACAAACAAAGGCTGAAAAAATGTCCTGAGAAAACTGATTAAGGAAAACTTCATCAGCTGTTTATGTTCGAAATTCAAAACAAAACGATATTTCGATGTATCTGCGCTTTTGTTTCAAACAAATAATTATTGACGAGTCTTTGCTTTTATATCAAGAGTAGGTACAACAAGCGTGAATGTTTTTTGTATAAAACAGATGAACAGAAAACGTTTCATTTGTATATTTATTTATAGTGACTACATGCAAAGAGTTTCTTCTTGTTTTACGGCTAAAGAAACAACGTAGTAACGGGAGGGAATGCATGTATGTGGAACCTTCGTACATATTTGATCAGACAAGGCTCCCGTTTGTACTTTCCCGTATACATTCACGATTCACATCTATCATCCACTACGTATTTGCTCATCTATTATTCTCTATCTTAATACATTGAACTGAATGAGAAAAAAGAGTTTTCTATATCACAAACGGAATGAAATTATTATACGAGCGATCTCTACTAGAACGAACTGTTACAAAATCGAACTTCGGCAATTCCTTGAACGAATCTAAAAGCAATAGATCTAGCTTATTAAAATACGTTTTATTTATCAAATAGCTTTCCCGACAGACGTTGTCCTGTAGTCCCTACTATGAATATTGATTTCGAATTTGTATATTACAAAAATACGTTTAAAATAGGTATGTTTAAATGTAAAAAAAATATTTCTGAAAGCTTGAAAGAAATTTAATAAATAAATCTGCATATCAATGTTTAATCAAAACTCATTTTGTTGTCAGTAAATCCGTTCCATGCTAACTAATATATTATAAGTATTTTATATTATTTACCATCCCTTTTCGATTTTTTAATAATTATTCTGTTATCCGGAGCGGAGAAGAATTCAATTAACCAAGCATCATAACAATCTGTTAAGTCAGTCACGAGTTTATAAGTGTTCGCACTAACCCGACTTTCTTTTATATTATACAAGATCATTGATTGCAGTTAAACTCATCCAAACTGTGACGTTTGTCTATACTGGTTTGTGCTTTGGAAGATTCGGTTTTTTATTTCTAATATTTTAACGTCAGCAAAAATACATTTTATGTTTTAATCATATAATTTGTTAAAACACGTATGGGTTTTTATTGTGTTGCTTTTGGATGTAGTGAATATGAATTTTCATTAGTAATAATTTATCTTCAGTCACGTGACTAATAAATAAAAGAACCAATTTTCAGTTCTACGCATCCACAAAAACTCTCATAATATTTATACGCGATGATTGTAAACTACATGAGGAGAAACATCATGTCGATTTTTCGGTAAAGATTTTGTTCATCATTATCAAGAGTGTTGTTAATGTATTGAAATTCTGTGCGGAGGTATTGCAAGAAGACGTTTGTTTTTAGATTGCAATGGACGGCAATGAATTGCAAGGTACATATAGGAATGTTTCTTTTAAGTACCTACATTAAATATATTTTATATAAATAAAAAAAAAAGGTTTCGGTGGTTTAATAATAATTTGGTTTATTCAAACAATTATTGGTTTCAAACAACTCTTTCGCTTTGTTTTGTTTACTCGTGTACCTACGTTTGTCCTTTTGTACTCAAATCGAATTCTTTTCCAAAATAAAATTCCCAAATGGCCAACGCCCTTCTCCCTTCACCCTCGCGACCGCAAACACGAAATAATATTATTGTTTCTTTACATTTAATGTTTCCTTTTTTTCCTCCTTAATTTTCTTGGGAATTTTTTTATTACTTTTATATTTTTTTATTTAATAAACAAAAACCCTTTAAGCTTCGTAAACTAATAATAAACAAAATGAAATATATTCGACGGTACAAATAAGGTATGTATACAAATAAGCACATTTTTTTAAATAATTAATTTAAGTCGTAGTGTAATTTCAGTACAAATATATAAACCAAAATCTGACTTCGTGAAGAGAACACAGAGAAACACTACTTCTTTATATTTGCCGTGCAGTTGCCGGCTAACAATAATGCTCTGCCTCTGCTCTTTTTGCTGGTTTTAGAGCAAGGAAGTATCGGGAGGTAAATCGAAAAATCAGATCGGGACCTTAAACCTCATCAGGTCAGAAAATCACAAGAAATAAGCCAGGGGGGGGGGTTAGGTAGATAGTGTCCCCCCTGTGAAGGCGATGGATCGAGCGAAATGGAGAGCTCTTTATGCCCCGAATTGGTTAATTGCCCCATTCGAGGTCCGCGGCGGACATGATTTGTGTTGGCCCGACTTTTTGGTTTGATCTCTTCGATTAAGCTAGAGCTAGAGGGTATGTTTCGAGCGGATCGGGTTTACTGCGGATTGGTCTCCTTCGATCTGGTTTGCGGTGTGTGAGGGGGCTTACAGGGAGAATTAATGAATGATTAAATTCGGTTCTTTTTAAGTATATGGAGAACGGCATGTTTCAGCTACAAAATAGCAGCAATAGTGTAAAAGGTAGCAATTGCTTTTTTCCATACATTTCAAACGTTTTTTTTTTTTATTATTTTAACAGCAAAATCGAAACAAAATTTTCACAAATAAGCTACTTTGTGACCAAAACTTCGTTAATTTTATTATTCCCAAAGTTTTTCTATGTACCTAAACTAATTCGTATGAGTTTCTAGTCGTCCACTAAGTATTTCACAGTTTATTTATTCTTTAAAACACTATTTTGCATTTGCTTAGATCTATTTGACTTTGAGAAATAGTAGATGTAATTAAATCTCAATCGGCTTTCTAAGATCGTGAGCAAATAATGGAAAGAGTATTCAAAAGGAGTGCACTCTTTACAGGATAAATTCTTTTTGATGTCAGATAATAGGAAAAAGTAATATGATAGGTACGTTTCCTAGATGCGTCTCACTTTGAGATAATTAAAATCTGTATCCACTCCATTCGAGAATTCACCCTTATATTTTCCATATTAAAAAAGCATGTTGTGAAGTATTGAATCTTTATAGTATTGTACGGAATATAAAAGGCAATTGAATCGAGAGATATAATAGTGCTTTTAAGTGCGTCTCTTTTGATGTTCACAATTAATTATTCTGATGTGTTTCAGAATAATTATTTTTTAATAGTATTATGGATCTTGGATATGATGTATTTTATTCAATTACACAATAAACCGATTTTGGCAACTGACTTTTACATCATCAGATTATTAAGTCTCATTTTTTGTGCTATTAAATAAAGATTTGTAGAATAACTACAGAAATGTGCACTTTTTTCACAAATATTGAATATTATTATACTCATTTGTTAAAAAGATATCATTCTCTTTGGTTCATTACTTTTGAAATGGTTGGCAGCCCAGTGGTATCAGACGACGGCATGGGTACTTACTGAAAGTAACCTATTAGATAGTGTGAAAGATATGATATGATATTCTTCACTCGCCGAGATATGTTTGTGAGGTGTGATATGCAGGACCTACCCAACTAGCAAAATCTGTACTTGTAGCACTCCCAAGAGTAAAATTTTGTAGACTTATAAGATACCTATAGCATACTTTAACCCTGGATTTGGGCGCAGTTATAGGAGCATTTATTTCTATAACGATCCTATAATCTGTTCTTATAAGAGACTTATAGCATTCTTCAATCACAAGATTTGGACGCACTTACAGGAGCATTAATTTCTATATCGATCTTATAACGAGCTTACAGAATGTAAATAATCAAATAATACACTTGACGAAGCGCAATTGGTTCTATAATGATCTTCAGCTATGCATTCACAAGCATAAATACTCCTATAAGTATCTGCCATAAGTATCTTACCAGACCAATCTTGTTTAATGTTTACTGGTAAAGTACTGTATAAAGTAAGTTTTGTTATGCTTTTTGTGCGTCGTGGAAGTTTTTTGTTCTTGTTTTAAATACTAAAAAAAATGTAAGTACATTTTCTATTATTAATATAATACATTTATTAATAAACAGCAAAATATAATTGATAAAGGACACTCATCTATCCACTGTTGGGAACGTGGGAAGTCATTTTTACTGTAAATATGTACCGCAATTTTATTATTTTATTCACGCGCTTCGGAAAAAAGCTCAATTTACAGTTGTTGTAGAATTTTTATTTCATCAGTTTTATATGAAAATTCGCCATTTTTAAAAATACTCTGCATTGAGTACTTTACAGAACCATTATAGGTACATTGTTACTTATAACAGTTTCAATCAAGATAACACATTGCCTCCATTTTAACAAATTAGGGTAGATCAATTTGAACCTCATTATTGTTAGAAGTTTTTTTTACTTATTTCTTGATGTCTTCAGTTAAATATTTCGACTTATTTTCGATAAATTTAGATAACTGACAAATTGTACGGAATATGCAAGTCAGTTGATGACAGTGGAGGCTGTTTTTATATTGAAAACAATAAAATCTCTGGAAATACGAACCAGGTTTGAATTTTTTACATATTACAGTCTACACAAATGTAGTATTTGCAATCAAAATTTCCTTAAGAAAGTAACGCGGGAGGAATTCACGAATTATTTAATGTGAAAACCACATAAGTGTTATATTTTCTATAAAAACTTTTCTCAATAAAACAAAAAAAAATAGTTTGCGATGTCATAATCGAGAACAATTTTGATTAGATTGATAAGAATTATAATAGAAAAATGTGTATGATGTAATAATACTATAGCTACTATATTCAAATTGATATTTTCGAATTTTTGGCTTTACAACCTATACAAAATGTAGTATTTGCAATCAAAATTTCCTTAAGAAAGTAACGCGGGAGGAATTCACGAATTATTTAATGTGAAAACCACATGAGTGTTATATTTTCTATAAAAACTTTTCTCAATAAAACAAAAAAAAATAGTTTGCGATGTCATAATCGAGAACAATTTTGATTAGATTGATAAGAATTATAATAGAAAAATGTGTATGATGTAATAATACTATAGGTACTATATTCAAATTGATATTTTCGAATTTTTGGCTTTACAACCTATACAAAATGTAGTATTTGCAATCAAAATTTCCTTAAGAAAGTAACGCGGGAGGAATTCACGAATTATTTAATGTGAAAACCACATGAGTGTTATATTTTCTATAAAAACTTTTCTCAATAAAACAAAAAAAAATAGTTTGCGATGTCATAATCGAGAACAATTTTGATTAGATTGATAAGAATTATAATAGAAAAATGTGTATGATGTAATAATACTATAGCTACTATATTCAAATTGATATTTTCGAATTTTTGGCTTTACAACCTATACAAAATGTAGTATTTGCAATCAAAATTTCCTTAAGAAAGTAACGCGGGAGGAATTCACGAATTATTTAATGTGAAAACCACATGAGTGTTATATTTTCTATAAAAACTTTTCTCAATAAAACAAAAAAAAATAGTTTGCGATGTCATAATCGAGAACAATTTTGATTAGATTGATAAGAATTATAATAGAAAAATGTGTATGATGTAATAATACTATAGCTACTATATTCAAATTGATATTTTCGAATTTTTGGCTTTACAACCTATACAAAATGTAGTATTTGCAATCAAAATTTCCTTAAGAAAGTAACGCGGGAGGAATTCACGAATTATTTAATGTGAAAACCACATGAGTGTTATATTTTCTATAAAAACTTTTCTCAATAAAACAAAAAAAAATAGTTTGCGATGTCATAATCGAGAACAATTTTGATTAGATTGATAAGAATTATAATAGAAAAATGTGTATGATGTAATAATACTATAGGTACTATATTCAAATTGATATTTTCGAATTTTTGGCTTTACAACCTATACAAAATGTAGTATTTGCAATCAAAATCCCCTCTAGGAATAAACGCGGGAGTAATTCGCTAATTATTTAATGTGAAAACAACATTTTCACGAAGAATAAAAACATTTGAACCACCTCGACAAAATGACTGGCGTTTACCTATAAAGTGACTGAGTTAGTAGTTTTGTGTACATTTGCTCTTATAACGTATTAATTAAGTACTGTTGGTTTTGTAAGAGTCTTACACTAGGCTATAGCAGCGAGAACTTATAATGATCTCAGCCAAGTATGTTAAAGAATCTAGTTTAAAGACTATTTGCACTTATAGTGTTCTTTTGAAGTACTATTTGTTTCATATGAGTCTTGAACAAGACTTTATGACGATTACTTATAATGATCTCGGCGAAGTATTTTATAGGATTCTTTTATCTTACAAAATGCTACTTTAGGATCAGCATTTTTCTCAGGACTATTAAGTCTTAGTGCATGCTCTTATAGGATTAGTCCTCCTATAACTTACCTATAAAATAGTCTTGTAGCTATCTATAAGTCTGAAATACAAAATCAAATGCTCTTGAGATTATCAACGCTTGTAGAATGCCATTATAAGTAAGAGTATCCTATAACTGTCCTGTGCGATAGTTTTGTAGCAAACTATAAGACTGAGATATAAAAACGAATGCTCTTGAGAATATTAAGGCTTGTAAAATGCTATTATAAGTAATACAGTCTACAACAATGCCATTATAAGAGGTTTATAAGTATTGAAAGACTTATAATCTTTCGTTATAGGATTACTTTGCTAGTTGGGTAGTCATGAGTAATGAGAATGCTGTTGCAGCTGCCGAATATTGGAGTGGAGTGGTCTAGTGGATGGGTCATCGGACTCGTTAAGTAAGTAAGTAAGTGTGAAAGATGTTGAAAGTGTATTTGTGTTCACTTTGAATGAGCCCAAATTCATTTAAAAAAAAAAGAAAATGTCACATGATCAAAGTTAGTTATAATTAAAAAAAAAAAGAAACATTTATCGTCAACGAGTAAGTTTTTTACTGATTTGTAAGTTTGAACTTTTAATATAAGAAAAAAGAATATGAACACCATGAAGTGCAGTGAATGCAACTCCTATAGCTGCTTGATATTATTGACCGTAATTATTTCAAAGTATGCTGGGTGATATTTCAAGAATGTCAAGCAGATAATTTAAACTCGAAGTCACCCTGACGAAAATATATTAGATATGATATTTGACCGGAGACCTTATATTCTTATAGTTCAATCCACTACACAGAAGATATCCATATTACATATGTTATCATCATGTTACAAGCAAAGGGTGTTTTTTGTAATTCTAAGTAACCGATTTCTTATTGGTAAATATCGGTTTCGATTTCTCGCTGGGTTTTTCAGTTGAAGTATTGCAGTTAAAATTTCTATTCTGAGTTGAAATCTGTAGGAATGGGAGCAGTTATCCAGTACATTATGCTTTGAGTAAAAATGTTTAGTAAAATTAACTCATTGAATATTCATTATTGGTGGAAGACGAAGACGCATTGATGGCAAATTATAGTGGTATTCGGGTGGCCGAATACTGGGGATTACAGATTTGATGGTGTTCTGGACACGGAAAGTAAGTAAGTATTGGTGGAATCATTTAAATATAGCTGTTATTTAAATGAAACAAGTATTTTATTATTCCACGTATTATTAAATCCCCTGAAGTGTCGCAGGCACAGGTCCTGCATTTTCACAAGAAACTGATCCCGTTTTATGTCACCTGTGGCCATGCAGGAGAAACTAGTCAGAGTATTCCACAAATTATTAAAAACCCTGACTAGATTCTCCTGCATGGCCACAGGTCCTGCATGGAGAGTTTCTTTGTCATATGTGACCATGCAGAACCTGTACCTGCGAAACTATAAACGGTATTTAATAATTTGTGGCATAACAAATTAATTGTTTCATGAATTTAAACAAACATAGTTGCACTTTCACACGATATTTTATTGAGTCTCGAGCGCTTTCGTCTATGTCATGTAGACATTATCAAGAGACTAAAGATACTTATTTTTTTTTAACAATGAACTTTCACTGCGTAAATACACAAACCTTACAAAAAATAAAAAAATAATCGTTTCATTTTAAACTACTTTAATTATTTTTTCCTGCTATTGGATATGTTAGCTAAAAAGAAAATATTTAGCTCTAAAACTTTATAATTTGTCTGCTTACTAAAACACATTTTACTAACGCATGATTATTTCGCTATGCGACGGGGGTAATGACAGTGCTCAGGTAATTAATTAATTGGTTAAATTTTTGACGGAAAAAAATTTACAGAAACAATTTTGCAATCCAATCTACAGAAAACTTATCTTTTTCTTGGAAATATTTCCTAAATGTATACCAATAGGTCTTCGATATTATAAACATAGGTCTTCGATATTATAAACATGTTATTACGTTCACAAGAAAATTCTCCATTATCAACACATTTAATCCATTCACAACAAAAGAAAATCTCCCCAACCACAAATAATTAATATCTGCGATCCGAAAATTCATTGTTAGCCATAATAAAAATTAAATAAATAATATTCCACCGTAAGGAAGAATGATTTTATCCTGATTTGAGAAAAAAAATGGTAAATGGATTTTTATCAACAACAATAGCTGTCATCAGCATAATGAACAGGTAAATTGAGTGATATGTTGACAATGGTGTCCCTCCGAAAATAGTCACAATGGTACCTACGTCAATTTATTTCTTTAAGTATCTAAAAGGATATTATTTATAAAAGATAGACTCTGTCATTGAAAAAAAATATTGCCAAAATAAATGACAATATTATTTCTTTGTACGATTTGTAGATACTTAACATAAGGCTAAATTTAGACTTGTGTGTATTTTAATATTAATTTTAAAATTGACAATCCGATTAAAGGAAATAAAACAAACTAATTAGAAATAAATAAGTTGTGTAGGCATATAGATAAACCGAATGTTTTATTATTGTTTTCATTGTTATTACTTCATTCCATTGTAATATTGGCATAATAAGAATGAGTAATAAAACAAAAGAAGATAACAAAAGGAAATCAAAAACAAAAGAATTGACCTTAATAACGCGTCATACGAGTAAAAGGTACTAACTTTTGTTAGCTATAATAGAAGAATCATCGTATGCGATTTTGGTAATTTATGTTATATAGAATCTCAACTTGCGAAGTTGACACGTCACCAAAAGTAGGTATATGAAAATATTTAAGCCATATTACCTTTTTTCGAATGAAACTAATTACTCTTATTATGTAAATTAGGCTTTGTGGCTTGTGAATTGAGAAGCCGATCATGCGAGGTCGCCTCCTAGCTTTTTCTCCAATTGCTGTTAATCTTTGACGAAGTTAGACATGCAGTCTGAGCGAGTTTGACGAAGCCTTCTCGCAAGTAAGTACATATCAGAATTTCTTTATATTACCTTGGGATTTGCCAATATCTGTTTACTTTCATAATCTGATGAAAAGGTTGTGATAAAGCGGCCAAATTTGCTCACAAGCGCGTAGTTATTTATACCAACTTGGTAAAAAATAGGTACAATAATTCTACAGTGTAAACATCGCACTACCTGCATTATTCAATCCAACGTCCATGACATGAAACATGCAGCTAAAGTAATTTATTGGTGTAAAAATAACCGCAGTACTGCGAAGCTCGTTACTCGTAAAAATAATTTTTGTTTAACTTTGACATAACAATTACACAGTACCAATCTATGAAAAAAATTAAACAATGTACTGTTACAAAAAAATTGTTTCCATATTGATTTTATTTCTATTAAATTACCAATGATATTTTAATTTTTTGGATAAATCAGTAATGTGAGTTTTACGACATGTACAGTTAGAGAAATGAATATGAATTACGTTAGATAATCACTTCTTTCGCTTTTAAAATGTTACTAAAAAATAACGTTATAACAAGTCAATATCAAGGCCATGGGGTTGCCGGCTAAGAATAGCATCTCTACTGTTTTGCTGGTTTTTCGAGCATCCTGTTAGAGCCAGGAAATCAAAAAATCAGATCGGGACTGTGATATTGGCCACCTAACGTCCTTAAACCCCAACAGGTCAGCAAAGGCACAACCCATCCAGGGAGGATTAAGGCAGATGGTGTCCCCCCTGTAAAGGCGCATGATCCAGCCCAATGTAGAGCTATTGTGCCTCCCTATGCTCCTTAGTGGGGCTTAGCCCCCCCCCCCGTATTGCTGATTGGTTTGGGGGGGAGGTCCGCAGCGGGCTTGATTTGTGTGGCGCCGACTTTTTGGTTTGATTTCTGCGATCGGGCTAGGGGGTTGGTTTCGTGCTGGTCGGGTTTGCTGTGGATTGGTCTCCTCCGGACTGACTTGCGGTGTGCGGGGGCCTCAAGGGAGAATGTATGTATATCAAAAGCGCCAATGAGATGAAGTTGTAAAATTGGAGTGTATAAGTAGCATATTATAAAAGGAAACGAAGTATGATGCTCTCTTAGCCGATAAGCAATGGTCTTAGATTTTTGTGGGAAGCGTGGAAAACGAGTGTTGAATATGAACTTCAGATATTTTTTTTCAATGTACTTGTGCTCATCCAAAGTGTATGCAAATATGTGTACTTTTGACATCTGTCACACTTAAAAAGGCTTGTGTCGATAAAGAGGAAGATGCTCAAAACAGGGGATCGAACCCACGACTTTAAGAACGTGACTGAATCGCTAGGCTATCAATGTAAAAATTAGAGGTCACATAAGTAGAATTATTAATCAATAATTGTCAACTATTCCAAGAGTTTTCAGAGTTATTATAAACGTTTATAGAAAAAAGCAGAATAAGTGACATGGTGAAAAAACAAATTCATGATAATGCACAAAATATTTGGTTATTTTTTCCTGTTCTCATCAGGCTGCTACAAATAATAGAAATGAAGTGTTTCAATAAAACCGATCAACACGCATTATTATGGCAGATGAAACTTCACTGGAACTTCATACATTTATGTGAACGATGTCGAGTTTTAGGACCCGTTTCATGACAAATCATCATTGAGAAAGACACTATGATTTAGATAGGTATAGCTATTTTAATTAACCTCATTAGAAGTTGATGACACACAACTCCCAGTTAGAGATTATACACGTATTTAGGTAAGTATAATATACATAATACGTAGATATTAATCTAGCAACAGAGTAGGATGTTTTGTTGTGTACAATTCTAATTTCCCTTGAGGTGTTAGCACAATTTCCACTTCATATCGTCATGTGTTTGTCGAGTTTACACAAACTTGGATGTTATACATCGTGCAAGCAATAATATTCTCTATGTACCTACCGTTAATAAGTCCCTACCACAATTTGTGTTAAAATGATACGCCAACCATACAATATGGTGGGTTTATATAATACACGAGGTGTGCAATTTGGACATAAACATCATTCGATCATATAAATCCCTAATTCGTTTCAACGATTTTGATGACAAACCAATACAAATATTTTGTTTGATTTATTCTACAAAGGTTGTCAATCTTAATGACTTAAATACTTTTGAATACTTACACATGTCCGCACAATATGATGATTGGAAGCAGAGTGGGTAGGCCTATATATATTCAGCAACTGACAAAAACAGATTGACGAAGAAGAATAAGAAGAATGAAGTATAAACTCAAGCAAATCCTACAATCTAACAGCCGAAAAGAGAACCCTATGTTGATATCTAACACAAAAATTGACAGTTGTCGAAGGACGAAGAAAAGAATAGAAGATACAAGTAACGAGAGAAATACAAAAGAAACAAAGAGTTCTTTCCTTAAATAAGTTAACTAAAAACTTTGTTTTTTTTTGGGATGAGAATTTGTTTTCAAGACTTTTACAGCTGAATTTACGAGTATATGTAATATCTTCTGCTGAAATACGCTTTAAGTACCTACACATAAGATATTTTTTTTTTATTTGTGTTTTAAAGTGTTAAGTTGGTGTTTCTAATAATTAATAAATGACCTCTTCAAAAATAGACTGATATAGAATTTTTCTAGATGTGAATATTGATCTGTTCTCAATTAAAACTTAGAGCAGAAAGGTGAGTATCTGAATTAAACATGAAAATCAAAACACAATCTGAATAAAATCCGGAACAAACTTATAAATATGTTGTTGCAAAAGATTGAGACGCCAGAGCTGAAAAGGAAAATAATTGAATTTTCTCAAAACAAGTATGCGATTCCTTTATATAAAATATCTCAGTCGAGAAGTAACACAATTGAACAACAACATGAGATCGGAAAAGTACAAAACGGAAGTTAAACAACTACGGAGAAGTACTTCGTTTCCGGTCACGTTACACAATCAATGGGAGGAAGGAAAAAAGATGTCAAAGTTACAACGCACCCTATCTCTTAGAAGTCGACAAGAAAATAACTAATATATATTTTTTTCCACATATTGGTTTCCTTTCAATACACGGCAATTTTCCTGTCTTATACACCTACACAAAAAATAATAATATCCTTTCATATTGAAATCAAGGCGAACTCGCAAGATAGATCGTGTACGCTTGAACTTCCTTCCGCTTTCAGGAATCTTACACGCCTCAGGAAATTATTGGGACCTAGGCACGTACCTTTTGAAGCTCTGATAATGCTTAATTCTCCGGTACTAAGAATACGCTCAAACGATAGGCCTTCCACGTAAACTTTTCAACTCGCAATTTAATTTACTGCACTCGTGTTCTAAAGCCGATTGTTCGGCCCTCGAGGTAACACGCAACGTTATATACGAGACTTCCACTATAATTCTTAGACCAATTACAAAACTATAACTCATTATTTGGCATAGAAAAGTTTCATTGTCCGATTAATTGTTTGATGATCCCTTAAGGGGTTCCAATTTTACTTTACCACATTGAGTACTGCGAAAATATTACATTCCTTCCGTAGCAACACAATTATCGACTTACAGACGGATAATATAAATATGAAAATTATTTCCCATAGGAAGATTGGTTGTGTCATAGTAAGTATGTAACGAAAATATTTGACGTGGAGATAGAGTTTTGCAACGAAAAATGAGTAACGGACGAACTAGTCAGATATTATAAATGTATAGGATATTGGCATCGTAGACTTTTCCATGTTTATGCCGACACCTAAAGCCGGCATAAACAGTTATTAGCAGCTTCAAGTAAAGGCAAAGCATCGTAAGTTCTTCATAATAATTAATCATATACCAGAAAATTTTAATTTCAATTAAATGTTCACTTGTCACGAATGTTATTCTTTATCTTATATGGCCTTTTGCACAAGAATCACGGACCGCACGCACTTCACACCTGGCGGGCGACGTGATCGGAAGCTCCATTCTTTACGGCTGCTAAACCGACACCGAGCATCCCAGGTAGTTTGGCCGGGCGGGGATGTGAAGAGACCAATATATGATTCTGTGTAGCAGGATCGCACGTGACAGTAATCAGGGAAACTTATTTTACGGAAAGCTCTCGTATTAATTTAAAAATAAGTTCAAATATCTGGTAAACCCCGGTGTACAGAAGAGTAAAATTTCCAAGATGCTGAACAAACTGAGATAAATAATATTTAAATATATTAAAAGAGAGAGATCTGCAAATAGATTGACAGTAAACACTAGTTGGAATCTTACAAAATATATTTCTTAGAAATCATTTCGTTCGTAAAAATCTTACGAAGACCATAACAAAAAACGACTATCATAATACAAAATAAATAACAAAAGATGAATTCAATACTTGAAAATATACGAAATACAAATAAAATAATTTCAAAGAATAAATTTTCGTAATAAGTTCTTATTCTTTTTGTGCGGAATGATGCGTAAGTCTAATCTTACACAATATCAGCTAGTTTTGTCTTTTAGAAATGATTTATTTTCAAAGATTGTTCTTTTCCATAGTAAAAATATTATCAAAAGGATCCAGGATTATATATCGAATTGACTTCATTCGAAATAATGACATAATTTTATGAAAGACGAAGATTTATTTTGATTCAATTATGGATATCCCAAATATATTTATGAATGACTGACTATTTTTTTTTTTATTCAAGCAAACTTACAGTCATGTAACATATATTATAAATTTAAAATTTGGTACATCGATTCGACCAACTATGAATTTATTTTCCCATAACATTTTCGACTTTCATGATTTTGAACTCAAGCGGATAGCCGACGTTTTAAAATTTACGCTACCACAATTTAAACTCTTTTAAACTGGGTTCCTAGGGAGCGGTGCGTCGTCTGACAAGACGACTGTCTTTCAAAATTTTGAAACAGTTTTTTGTCCTATTCTGACACATTCACCACAGTTTATCTTTTGTTTTTGAAATAAAGGTAGCTACGTTTATTTCATTGTTGATTGATAGGTAGGTACGTATATTTGATTGATTGTACCCCTAGTATAAATTTTCAATGATCGAATATCGAAACGATCGTCGAAACGATCGTCAAAAAAAACAGTCCTTAGCCCGTAGTTGTGAAATAGATAATTTATTAATTTATGATATCCACGGCCTAGGCCTTTTACATGTTATACATTACATAATATCGCACAAAATTAGAGAAAAAAAATTACATAATATTACACCAATGAAGGGTGTAATATTGGGGTGGGCGGGCGGGCGGACCATGTGGCCAGATGCCCGGACGACAGATGTACCAAAAGAGTAGTGGAGTGGCAGCCTAGACAAGGCAGAAGAAATATCGGCAGACCCCAGGCCAGATGGGCGGACGACATCGCAAAGGTTGCAGGCCACACATGGATGAGAGAGGCTCAGGACAGGAATGATTGGAAGGAGAGGGGGGAGTCCTATGTTCAGCAATGGACGGAGACGGGCTGAAGAAGAAGAAGAAGGTTTTGTTAGAATATAAATTTTAGAGAATCGAATGAAATTGTAGTTCCAAAAATAGTCAACTTATTAATAAAAGACATAACAGAATATCAAAGACAACAATGTTTTAGTTGTATAATAGAAATTTTGGAAAAATAATGGGATTGGAATTTTGTAATCAGTCAAGATATTTATCTTAATAAAAAAAAGCTTTATTGTGTAAGATATAAAACAATACAACATTCATAAAGAATTTACATTCTCAGAAGAAATCCATATTATCTATATGGTTCTATAACAATAACTATTATGATGCTATGATAAATCTGATAAGTAATATTATTTATTAAGAGTGGGATCAAAACAGGAGTGTGTTCTGTAAAATAAGTAAATAAATATGTTCTGTATTATATATTATGTAGTTTTATTTTTATATTTTCTGAGAGAATTGTTACGTCCAAACAAATAAGGTTAAAGCAGTTCCTTTAACAACGAGACCCAAGTGATTACAGAGGTCCTCGGCTGATAACAAACACAAGAGTCCCCTTACTACGCCCGTGCGAGCTTTCTCCTTACGTATCTCTGCGACTGAAGGATACCACAGACGTTTTTAAGATGTTATCCCAGACATACTGTGTATTGTATAAAGTGTGCACCGTACTTAAAACGTTGGAAATCTGAAAACAAGCTTTGATAAAACGAGCAATCTCGGGATATGTAGGGATTTGTTCGTACCATTTGGATTCAATTCTTAACGAGAAGCGACGGTGAGTTTCTTGTCTTTTTTTCTAGTTTTCTCTCAGAATAAACACACGAGTATAATTACTTTACTGTGACATTTTGATTACTCTTTGTTAACCACTTCAATCCTCCATATCCTATATTAGGTAGGTATATTTTGTAAAGTCCGTCTGAAAATTTAACGGTATGACGATGGCAGGAGTCCAAGGGAAATAATATTTTGACACAATGACTGGTATTCTCAAATTCACGTTCCAACTCAATGCAATCAATGATTGCAATTGACTCCATGGAAATCACAATCCGACAGTTGTTGATAAAATGTTTATTATGAACGAGCTAATGACATGTTATTGTATTTCTATGGAAAAATCACAACAGCCCTGTCAAAAAGTGAATAGCCGGCGCAATCCTTTTTGGCTCGCGGTGGCCAATTTCGGAACTATAATGTTATCTTTGTACAATAAATCACTGCGCCATTCCCGCGTGACAAATAGAATATTGCTGTCTACAAAATATCACCATGTCAACTTAAACAACGGATCATAAGGGCGGCGCACACATTGGTAAGTAGTATAAGCGGGTGCGTGAGCGAGTGCGAGTTACAAGTGTTATAAGCATGTGAGGACAGAACTTCGAGTTGCGAGTGAACTTAACAGTGATAGAAGCGGGTTCTATTTTTGCGAGTATCGTCCCCGTCCTCCTTCCCCATATTTGCAGGAAGCGTTCGCGCACCCTACTTGCACTGCTGCCCCGGTGGAGAGAAAAGAAAATAAACAACACATTGAAATGAGCAGAGCAACTTTGGATTCGCACCATCTCTCACTTCACAGAAGTGGACATGCACTCACTTGTCACCTGCAATTTTACTGCGTAACTTGCACTCGCACATACAGTTGCAACTTGACAATGTGTATATGAGCCCTTAATTGAAACAACGCCAAAAAAGCTCTTGCGTAGAACTCGGTTGGTTGCCCAGTTTTTGTGTTGGATTGAATTCACTCAGAATAGGTAGAACTGTCAAAAGACGCAACAACTATTGGATACGAGGAATCAATCGTCTTTTTGTTATTGCAGAATAGAAGCTCTCGCTTAGAACTTAATCGGTTGCCAGTAGTTACGCAATTAATGTATTGGATAAAATATTTTGAGAAAATAGAATTGTCAAAAGTTTCAATATCAATTGGATACGAGGCAACTCAATCGTCTGTTTTTCATTTCAGAATAATAGTCAATATAGGAGACTTTGAGTGGAGCTCCCTATCTGTTATTGAAGCACTGTATCGTTCAGTGTTCTATTGACTTTTTTTACAATCCGTGAAGTATCCAGTCGCTTCCAGATTACTCAAAGCATAAGCTTTGGAACTTCACATATTCAGATTAATCAATTGTTCAAATACGACTTGGTCTAAATAATTCATGCAACAATTTGTGTAGTAATCCTCTGGATTTTGTAGGAATAATGAGTACCACCACCAGTGCTGAAACACCAAGCCTCACTTCTAATTTCGCAGAGAGCAAAATGGAAACAACGGAAAATAAGCAGTACAGCACAATGTATTGTTTCAGAACAAATACGAGATGAGTTTGAATAATTTAACTGTCGTCACAAAATGCAATTTAAATTTTCTTACTGTGAGTAACAAGTCAACATATTATGAACGTATGTGTGAGTGTACTTTGTGATCCGGTATTTTGTAACTCGTCTATACGGTGTAAGTAGAATTTGCTTGCACAACCAACAACAAATTTTAAATATTTTCACAACGTCTAGAGCAAAGGAACTTTTAACAATGTTAAACTTTTTATTTCAAAAACACAAATTTTCCGTAAAAGTACTTCGGTACATTCTCGCGTGGCTGGCTGTACCCGAAAAGATCCCAATGGTACAATAAACTTTTTATTTCTTACAATAATGTACGTATTTACGCAACGTTGTTGAACATTTTCAAATAGTTTATTTTAGTTTTATAGATAAGCACTTTTTTTCATTCGATTCTTTCGGCTGGTGTTTGATGGTATGTATTCATTTTGTTAGACACTGCTTAGATTCTTTCATTGCAAAAACTGGGCACCCAACGTGTGCTCAAAATTGAAACGAAGTTGAGAGTAAGCACCTACGAAGAATGCTGGGTTGTCGAAGACTTCGTGCTGAATACAACCATAAGAGACTAAACGGGTCAACCACATTCGCCACTACCACAAAACTCCATCTACTGACCACGTACTGAGGAAGTCTACTAAAGACATTACGTGACTTTAACTCGAATTCCATCTGGAAGGTGAAAGGAGGCGAGAAAGATCCTCCGAACAGTCATGATTGTTCAAGGCTGATCTTCAAAGTGTTGGTATCGGCTGAAAAGATGCGGTAAATACTGTTGGGGACAGGTTTGCTTGGACAGGACTTGTGAAGTCCATATGCTCCAACTAGGATGAGAAAATGGTGAAAGAAAGAGTATCTTATCCCGTAACAACTAAATTTGTTCGCTGGTGGAAAAACCCTTTCCTTAAATCTCCATAGTTTTCTACGGCAACCACCCGCCTCCAAAAGCCCTTCATATGATGAATCTTTTGCCTGAGGCTTGATTAAGATTGAAATTAAAAGAATGTATAAAGAGAAAATAAACACTTCATTATTATTATTTTATTGGAGCCAATAGACGTCAAATAATGTCGTTTGGAATCTAAGCTCATTATTGATTTGAAAAATAGGTACGAAACATTTAAGGTAGAAAAAAAGCTCTTAATACAAAGGTGAGTGGAAAACAAGCGATAGGAGATAGGAATAAGAAGGAACAGGTTATTGAGGTCAAGTGGGGTAGCACGGTGGGGGTTTTTTTTTTTTATCAAATTGCGTAACATTATCCCTTCTTTATGAGATACTGGAATAAAACACTTTTTGCCGAACAACTAACAACAAAGTACGCCGGCACATTATTTTCCGAAAGAAAAAAGTTTTTTTTTTATGAAATTCGATAAGGAAGAATATAATACGATTTCTTACCGATTAATGAATGCTGGAGGAATTTTAAAACGGCTTACCTGAAAAAAAAGAGAATTCATTTTTAATTATTTGCTAAAAATCATCTCATCAAAATAAAAATACGTACACCCAAAGAAATAATTAAATTTTTGAGTTTATTCTGCCCAAACAATAACCCCATATTATTATGTACATAAATAATAAAAAATAAAAAAAATATATAGGTATAAAATAAAAGTTTACAAAACAAAATACACACATACTCCCTTCGTGACTCAACTTAGGGGCATAAGGAGGCAAAGGTGTTTCTATTTCAAAGGAACGGAACAACTGTGAAATCAAACTTACGATGGACGAAGTTCTCGTTAATCAATCAATACCTTTAACCTCATCTATGAGGTTAGTCTTACTCATTATCAATTCTAGGTCGATGTCTAGGTCGGTCTATCTTTCAGAAGACTTTCCTCGAAGTCAAGTTCATTGGCTTCTTTTATTTATTTATTATTTTATAATTAATTGTATAATACAATATATTAAGCTCGAAGAAATAGTTGCGTAAAGCGATTTAAGGAAGTTTTATTCTTTGGACTGGATTCTACCATGCATTAAGTTATATGCTTACCTTACAACTAACAATCAGCAACATTTCTTATTTCTCTAAAAAAACAATACGTCGAACCTTTTGTTAGTGACATGAAACCGGAAAAAACCGATCTATTTCGTTTTTTGGATTTAAATTTTTTAAACAAATCGCTCATATTGTTTGACCCGTTAGTGTAGTTGCCATAGAGTACAGGAGGCAATAGTAGCAAGGATGAAACTACACAAAGGAAAACATAAAATAACGGGAATGTTTTTGTACTGAAGGTAAATATATTTATGTAGGTATAGTATACACATAACAATCCACATATATTACAGCCTTGACTTCCCATTGGGGATCTAAACCTGTTATTGTAATATCTTCCTAGTAAAACATTTTTGGGATGCGTTGGAAAACAACACGGGTACTTCCACCGAACATTAAGTTATACAGGAAAAAATATTTGTATTTGGTCTCTGAAGAGATGACAGTATTATTTAAGGGAGTATTTCTCCTTATTATTTAAGGGAGATTTTCTTTGTTTCATATTATGTACACACGATGACTTTCTTTTAGAAATTATGTTCCTGTAAGTCCACAAACAACGAGTAGTTATATTTCAAGGAGATTCGCATAGATAATCTTTCTTGATGAAACAAATTTGATCAATTTTATTTTACCCGATTTCAAATTTAATATTTGCGAATATTATAATAGCTAAGCAAGCGTCTTTGCGTTAGACGTCTTGAAATGCATATCGTTCAATTAATTAAAAAAGTTTAATTTATGGAAACGTATATTTTACTCATTGTTATTTTTTTGTGTCCAGGCCAGGAAGATAAATGTTTTAGCTAGGAATCAAGTGACCGATCAGCAGAAAATTTGGTAAAAGCAAACTTAAATATATAAAGGGTTGAATTCTCATCAGTTTTTTTTAATGATAATTTAATTTAAGAGAAAAATTTGTGAATTTTATTATGTGGTTATTTTTAATGCTAATCCTGAAACATTAACATCATAAAAAAAACGTTAAAGAAAGAATTTGTTTAATGTTATATTTTCATATTCTTCTTTTATAAGTCAATTACTCGATGCGTGACATTCTGCGGAATAAAAGTACGGCCTTTCGTTTAGAACAACCTTACAAGGGGGAGACAAGGAGAATAAAAATGACGTTTATAATATTATTATCCTTGAAGATGATTCTGTTTTACGAGTTGATGTTATTAATTTTTATAATGCTCCGCACACACATGCGACATTATTAGTTTGCGAGCGGTATAAGTGCGTGCGTGCGTATGCCAGTGAATAAAAATCCACTTATTTAGTAATTCGCTATCAGAAAACCGTTTACGCAACGTGTCCCCACACACTAAACGTGTTATAAATTTCCATCTTTCCCTCATATAGCAGATATACCCCGAGTATCTACAAGCACCTACGACAATTTTCCACCAATTTTTCTTGCTCGTATATTTTTTATAATAACCCGCATATTTTTTATCGCGAGTAAACGTGTTATCTTGGGTAGAATATGACGTACTCTGCAGTGCCAAATTAACAGCGCTTTAAAGTAAAAGACAGAAAAGAAACGAGAAAAGGTTCAGAACATAAGCAGCTTTGTTGCATAGATTTAACAGCTAAACAAAAATATCAGAGTGGCTTAATCGTGATTCCAGACAGAGAAAAAAGCAATAGGAATAAAAAAAATGGAAAAGTGCGACCAAAAAAAAATTGGATCGACGATATTTTCAGACAATGTTAAACTTAAAAAAAAACATTTTTTTTATTGTTTTTTTTTTTTAATAAAAATCAATCTGTGCTCACTCAAAGTGAACACAAATACTTTATTTGACTCTTTCACAGTAAGCTACCTAAAGCTTGTATCGTAAAAGAGGAAAAAGGTCGGCACCTGGGATCGAACCCACGACCTCCGAACGAAATAGTACGAAAGCCGGCGTCGTAACCACTAGTCTACCAACTACTTCATTGTAAGTTTAAGTGGATTTAATCAGAATCTTCTAGGAAATAAATCTTTCTTCGAGACATTGGATTTGATTTTCAAAAAGTTTGTTTTCCAGGGTCTGCGTTATTATTACGGAGTTCATTTACATGCTTCAATCAAATCTTATGTTTGGTAGAAATAATTTGCTAGTGCACAGTAAGGAAACATATTTAAAAACCTGGTGTTTCACATAACATTTTCATAAAATACCTTTTTTACAATTGTACATTATGAAGAATAATTCGACCTCGATAGCCTAGTTGTACTGGCGTGGACTTCAGATCCGAAGTCCCGGGTTTGATTCCCGGTCGGGTCGTAGTTTTTCTAAGTGTTTTTTTTTTTAGCTACCCGGGGTTGGCCTGTCTCAGATTGGACGGGACCGGTTGACTGGACAAAATTGCTTCAGGAAATAAGTTCTGCCGGCTATACTGACACCTTTGTATAGAAAATTGTTATATATTTTCATTATTTTTATTAATATAAATCAAAAACACGCATTTTATTATATAAAAAGTACATTCAAGGAACCTTAGATTAGATGTTCCATCAATATGCCAATGTACATAATTTTATGTTATTTTGAAAGACATAATACTTAATGTAAATTGAACTGTCAAAGGGAATCCTTTTATTTGACAACAAGTACCAGGAGATTGGACAAATATTATGAAGAATAAAAATGTAATTTCTTTGATTTTGTATTAATATAGATATAGAAGTTGATACTTACTCCATGATACAATAATTGTTTTGCTTTCTTATTTTGTTTAAAATATAACCAATGGAAATGGAAAATGTTCTTCTATGGTTTGGCATCCTTACACGATACAAAAGTCAAACTTGACTCAATCTATTAGAGAAAAATTGTTATAATTTCTTAAGTAAAAGATAATATTTTGCGACATAAAAAACGAACATAACACTTTGGCATGCGAATATAAAAACACGTTATAGGGAAAATGTTTTTCATTCAGCGCATTATTATGTTTTGTTTCATGGAAGTGTCGTTTCATGGGAATGTGTTATTATCTATACTGAAGACATTCCTTTATCTTTATATCTTCTGTTTTCCTTTCCTTTCTGTTTTCATACAACAGTGTTATAGTAACATATCTGTCATCTTTATATTATTATATGAACATTTGATTCGAATCGCTGGATGTGATTTTTTATGTTGTTTTTGGTCGATGCGTAATCATTTAGAGCTTTTCTGTAAGTCTATTTTTTGTTGAGAAAGACGCCATTAAGACGCCACGATTTGACAAAACGACATCATATTTTTACTATCTCCATTTCATTAAGTTTTCAAGACATATAGGCACTTAAAAGGACAGACGTCGTTGGTTATATAAGTCATCAATATGTCACCGAGGTCCATACGTGAATTCACTCAAAGTGAACACAAATACTCTCTTTGACTCTCATAGTCAGCTACTTAAAGCTTCTGTCGTGAAGAGGAAGATGGTCGGTATTTAGGATCAAACCCACACGCTCCAGTACGAAACGTAATCGCCAGGCTACCAACCACTTCCGTTAAGAAGTTAAAGATATAAAAAGTGGCACATAAATCACCGAAGTTTTCCTTCGAGGAAAGAAGGTTCGTAGGTTTCATCTCATTTCTAGTTTCGCTTTGTGCTTTTTTTTCACACTTCGAAGTTTTACTGAAACAATTTCAGTTTGAACCGGTAAGCCAGAGATGCGCCGAGTTGAGCTGTGGCAGGAGATCTCACGTCAGACAAACTGAGATGACCGCTGGTTCCAACCTGCTATACCTTACATGGAGAACCCTAAACAGAACAAAAGTGTCGCGCTGTTTCGGTAACCTCAAGAAACGACGGGCATGTGACGAGAGAGGACAATAACTGTGAATGTGGGTAAATGCATAATATTGGATTGGTATACGCGGGAGGACCTCATGGACATCACTGAAAGGGCCATACATTTGGCCAACTACTGGGGATTGTATTGCTCTGAGGATCCGGACTCAGGAAGTAAGTAAGAAACACACTACTATTCACATATCGGTTGTTTGACCAGATGGTACCTATGGATTTTTCAGTTAGGAAAGCTAGATTTGTAAATGAAATATTACAAGAAATATACCATTCTTTATCGAAAGACATTGCGATCTTTCATTTTTTAACCGACTTGGTATCATGGTCCTAGTTGTGTAATCAACGTCAAAGAGTCATCTGGATAGTGCAAGACCTGTCTCGAACAGCGAAGATATAAGAAACTAGTTAGCCGAGAAGATCATCATAGCTCCGACCTGTCACATGAAGAAGGAGGTGAACGAAAAAATTAATGATGAAGAAATTGAAAGCTGGCAACAAATCGAGTGAACGGTATACGACATTGTGTACAAGGATAAATAAATATGATGCAAGTTCGCAAAGCTTCCTATTACGGATATTACCTGTTTATGACTAGGAAAAGCTCTTCATTATTTTTATTCATCATCGGCTGAAAGCAATAATATTATGTACCTACCGAGGAAAATATCCTTGAGGCAACCATCCATAAATTACTTCCAATGAATAACTGTGCGTCCCGAAGGATGTATTTATTATTTTACGATAAGCAGGAATTCATCTTGTACAGCTCATAATTCTTATTTAAACACCGACCAGCCTCAGTATCTTTGAAATTAATACGAAAAAATAAATACTCACATGGAAAGAAAAACAGGCTTTTTGTATCAACTTTTATGAAGAAAACTGTGATAGAGAGTGCTGTTGGAAGTCATACTTTTTATGAAGATTGATTTGTAAAGGGTTTAAAAAAAATAACATAAATCTAAGTAAGTGATCATTTTTCTAAATCAATTGTTCTTTTCTCGAATTCTTTAAAAAATGGCAACTTCGCAACGTTTATTAGCGTGCAAATAGTGTTCTTAAATTAAACGATCGAATCGTTCGATCATTTCAGTATGAAAATTTTTCGAAACTCTTCCGATGATCGTTTCGCTATTCGATCATCGAAAACTTCTACTAGGGCTAAGGTTTCTGGATAAAATCCATTTCGTTAATTTGATGAAAGAGAATTTCATAGAGCGGGAGAAGGTCATAGACAATCAGCATGATAAAGTGCAATACCTATAGATATGTTGTATCCCTCTAATGATACAGAATAGAGGATGATCTAAGGGATTTACCCCAGAAGCCTTATTATTTGAGACGCCGCGCGCCGTACTTTCATTTAAAGATTAAAGCAATATTTCCAGGTCGTACTGGAATTTTTCTGTATTTTGACTTGAACTACCACTCACTTTGGAAAAAACTGATACATCATTACTTATTATATAGATCAGAATGTCGATAATGTAAGTGCGAAAGGTCTGTATCACATCCTTTAGTTCGTTAATAAATTTTTTGACTCACTAAAGCTTGAAGAAGCAGGCAAATAAGAAGACATTCGTTTTACCACTATATGAAAGGGACAATTTAGCTTTTTTTTAAATTGTACCTTCATTTAAAATGAAGAAGTATACATGTAACCCACTAAAGAGATTAGACAGAGAGAGGTTAAGGAGTTTAGATAATAAATGTAGAAATAAAATACAAATGTGGATAGCGATCGCCCATTGGAAGGAGTTATCTAATCGAACGACCTTCCGGCGGACGCAGTTAAGTTACATTTTGATAGTATTAGCAAATCCTAGGAAACAGTCAGGAGATAATGAAGCAAGAACCAGTAGTAATTGTTATCTTCGCTGAAATAACAAACCCTAATCTTTAGTTCGGGAACGGAACGTAGGAGGGCGTTTTAGTTTGTTTTTACTACCGCAGATAACTAGTAACCACTTCTTGTACCTACATTAGCCAGTGGCGTCACGCTCGTGTCACTATAAAAGTAAAAATTTAATAAGATAAAAAGTAAATATTTTCTGTCGCTTTGTGTGTCTTATTTTAAACTAAAGCATCTACTGTTGCTTGACTGACAGCACTGCAGCCAAGAATCCTCCCTATAGCGTCCTGAAGATGAGGACGTCCCTTTCATGATGTGATCCGCTCCTTCAAAGCAGAGCTGAGTGATTTGGACATGGTGTGACAGGGGGTCAGAGACTGCGCAAGGTTGAGCTCAATAGTTTCTTGATGTCTACCTATGCCCCCAAGTGGGGTTTTAAAGAGAGGATATGTTGTACAGGTGAATAATTTGAGAATTGGAGAGGGGCGGCTGGGGAAAGGAAACTGTAGAGGCAAAAGTTACTGGAGGCCATGGCTCGATTTGGTCTGTAGCACCGTTGAAAAAAAGAAGAAGTGTGTATGTATATAATTAGTCAGTAAGTCGATATTCGTTGCTTCTTTGCTCGTTAGTTATAACTAATACAAATTAAAACAATCAATGCGTCCACGGGAAATATTATATTGACGAAATACATGATAGTTGTCTCTAGAGATTCTCTCTCTCTCCCTGGCTTGCTCCCAGCTTAACGTCTATGAAGACTGCTAGGGTCAGCTCTCCCCGTCCTCAGGCTGTAGACTCTCCTCTGCTGCACTACTTCCCCCACCCCACATCTTTGCATCTGCTCGCGCCTTTGCGTCACCCTAGTTGTCTCTAGAGATTCCTACATAAAACTGTTGCTATGGAAAGAAATGTCAAATTGTAAAAAATTGTACTTTATCTCTTTTATTTCTTTCGTTCAACAGGCTTTATAGTTAGTTCAAACAATACTAATATTTCATCCTAGCCTTAAAGGCAGTCACGTACTGGGTTCTACGGAGCGCTCCGTCGTATGATAAGACGACTGTCATCGAAATGTACGGTAATGTTTTTTGTCACGACGAAACCACATGAACAATGTTCTACACTGACAAATTCACCATTGTTTATAGCAGTACCGTATTTCTAGGAAAACAGACCATTAGTCACTTAAAATTTTGAGATTTCAAATGAAATTGACTCCGCCACTGGTGTATTCTTAATAATATTGACTGTATTTGGACAAAGTCGTCCAAAGTCACGATTCTGACCGAGATACTACTAAAGATAGGTAAGTTAATTCGATTTAAAGTTCTAATCAATTTAAGATCATCTGTAAACCGAGCCCACGCCCCCAACAATAATTGGCAAGCGCAATTAAGCCGTGGATATACCTACGCTTGTTTGTTTTCCTCCAGCATTAGATAACGAAAATAATTGTTTGGAAAATTTAATTACACGTTTAACGATAATAATAATTAATTAATAACCAACGGTATAAGGGAGGTACCTACCCAATGGGGTTTTCCTGAAATACTTGTTACAAAATCAATATAGGTATTATGCATGGTAGTATAAAAATATATATTATAGGTACGTAATATTTCAATGACTTCATATTACATAAGCAATTAGTTTGGAGTTATGAAAGACACTGCCCACGTTCTCGGAGACGATGAGTATCTACTCGTTTCTGAAGCTAATCATTGAAGACAAATTCGAGGAAAGGCATGGTGTTGGTTGAAAACAGGTGTTATGACTCCGTAATATAAAACGTGGACTGGAATCCAAACCATCGGGGAACTAATTCATGCAGCTAGAGACAGGGAAGCATACAACCAACTTCGGCAGGACGGGACACTTCAGAAAGATTAAAAGTTATCATTTGTATATTTTGGGCTAATCTTTCATTAATTTAAGAGTATTTTAATATAGGGATAGCTTTTTTTAAGCCCTGTATGATTTTGTTGGATGAAGTAAAGCAAGTTTTTCAATTGAAAACAACGGCAGTATGTTTTGTTTTTGTACTCTACCACGGTACTTAGGTTTAAAGTTACTCCAACTATACCTACAGATTAATTTAAACAAAAATAATATAGGTACACTCACTATTTACCCACAACGACTCTAGATATTCAACATTCCTTAATATAGTCCAATATAAAAAAGCAGAGTCAGTAGGTATATTAATTAACTCCCTCCGATATGTATTTTACTCTTCATTGTATGCCAGGGGGAAGAAAAGCATACCTTCTTCTAAAATTTTTGCAGATAAAAAAAACTAGCGGAAATTAATGGTGAACGCGTAGTTTAGTTTTTTTATAGAATAAAGAGAAAATATTTTTCGGAATTATATTCCACAATTATTGTAAAATTTAAAGTGTAATAATCGTTAGCAATAAAAACTTATAGTTGGATATGATTTGGTCTTTGTTTTGTATGCATTCACAGACCTACGTATGATTGTAATACTCTATGCTCTAGCTAGGCTAACGGTAGGTACCGAGTGTGAACGTGCATTATTATTTTAAATTGTTAGCGCTGATAAGAGCAAACCGACGGTTTCTCTCTGTGAAAATGTTCACGAAATGAAAGAGTCGTATTAAAAATATATAAGGGGAAAAATACAGGAGATGATCGATTTACGAACAATTTTCACGTATAGAACCTTCTCGTGACAGTTTTTGTATTCGATTTAAAATTCGAATAACGAATGATGACTAACTGTACCGATCGTGAAAACCGAATGATAATGAAACCTTACTGCTGTAACTTAGAACAGTGCTGCAGACCTCGGATCAAAATTCAAGAATTTTATAAATTGAACTTAGTACATAGAATCCAGTGTCAGATTGAATGAACCGTTTGACAGGTATAAATTTGAATTCTAAGGTAAAAAGTATTGTTATCCTTCTTTATATAATTATTGTACGGTCAATTTGTCATCTTTAAGGGAATACCAAAAGATATTTTTTTTCTAACCTTCTGTAAAGGTGTTAGACAAAAATATCGATAGATATTTTTGTAAAAAAGTGAGAGAAAGTTAGAATAACGCTTTGTCACCCAGAAAAGTGGATTTTTGTTATTTTATAGCCGTCTCAAATAATTCACTCAAGTTTTGTAAAATCCTCTGATAAATGGTTGCTCAGTTAACGGAAATTGTTTTCGAATGGATTATATTCGTAAGCCGAATATCGACTGTACAGTGGTGGGTATAATAACAGTAATAACAGAAACATTTGACATCGTCCGGACATGTTAAGTGAAGCGAGCTGTACCTATAATAATAAAGCAAAGATAAGGGATGATTTGAGCTCGTATCTTGGAGTAATCATCTGCACGCTATGTTTATTACCACAAATATACCAGCCCAGCCCTTCGCAAGTACTGGAGCTTCTGCTACATACAGCCACATAAGGGTTCATCTCGTTAGAAGTACATGCACGCATTCGACTCAAATGAACATTCTTTATATTAAAAAGGAAAAGAGAAATTTATTTTAAAAGTCAACATTTCTTTATTGCGTATTTTATAAGTGAAACCTCACAATATGTTATTAATAATATTAAGTATGTATCTACTAGATAACTCGGAAAACTTCGCATCACTTACATCCTAGCCTATATACTTAATTTCCAGTAACCCATAACCTATGTATCCGTTGTTGTGACGAATCTGACAGGCAGGAAGACTTTTTATGGGTAAACAAAATTATCATTATTCTATTTTATTCTCAATGCGCTTCTCTCTTAATTTATTCTTTCAAAAGAACCTTTTCCTGACAATACAATACAACAATACAATTCTCCCTTTTACACCCCACTCAGGGGCATAGGGAGGCAACAAGAGCTCTCCATTGCGCTCGATCTTGCGCAATGTTTATGACCTCCTCCCACAACATGTCCATGTCCCTCAGCTCTGCTTCGAAGAAGCGGAACACAGTGTGAGAGGTCAAGTTTGTATCATTATTATTGACACGGTACTATATAACGGTTTTCTAAAATAAGTCTTATTTAAAACATACAGACAAAGGAAAATGTTTCTACTCTCGACCCTGAATGTTGTCGAATGGATGTCTGAGTTCAACCAAGTTAGAATTTACTTGTATTCAAAGAGATCTGCGTTCTATTGTGGGTGATGATGTTTGTACTTGGAGATAAGAAAAGGGCGGTGCGAAATTGAATTGAATTATTTTGAGGTAGGTAATGAGAAAGAACAATTGGTTTGTTTTGAACTACCAACTTGTTTTTGAACAAACAAAAAAAAGCAGAAATCTTGTTTTCGAAAATGAAATTCAGATGATGAATGAATTGCTTGATTTGTTATTTAACTTCCTCCCTACAGCGTCCTGAAGACGAGGATGTCTTTCATGCTGAGCTGCGTTCCTGCAAAGTAGACCTGAATGATTTTGACATGATGTGGTTAACACTGCACAATATTAAGAGCAGTGAGTGCTTTTGTTGCCTCCGTAAGCCCTTAAATGGGTAACAAACGGAGTAGGTAATATGTACTTTTATGTATGTGAATTAAAACAAAGAAAAAAATATTAACAACTAAAAAGACAACAGAATATTTGTTTATTCTTGTGATCTTTAGCGTGTCTACGGTCACAAAAACATTAAACATTGCTTAATAAAACTAAGTAGGTAATTAAGTATTAGATTCGGGCAGTTTTTTCGTATGAAAAGGTAAGAAGTTACTATTCAAATACTCAATTTAATGTTGAAAATAAAATGATATAATAATATTTCAGCGGGGTGAAACTAATGAAGACCGTCCTTATAACGAATTTTTAATGGAAAAAAAAGAAACAGAAAAGTTCCAGAGGCGAGAGAGAGGCAGTAGCAGCATTTGGAGAGCAGAGAGCCGGCAATCTAATACGTACATTGTTCGAGAGGGACGGCATAAATCTAAGTTTATGTTGATTCGAAGATAATGAATATAAATTATCCGGCATAAAAATTAATGATGATAATATTACGAAGTAATCTCACGTAGGATCCAAAGAATAATGCAATGTTAGTAAGGCAAGGTAAGGAGAGGAACATTCTATCTAAAGCCGTGAACACACATGAACGGTGTAACTGTAACAACAATGATAAAGACACTTATATACAAGGCTCATGTGTATAATATGTATCATTATTGTTTTTCTTGTTTGCAAGATCAGCGGTTCGCTTTCCCCTTAATTGCGCGTACTTATTAGCAAGGTCTATGCGACCAATAAATTCAGTAGCTAGGTCAAATCATTTTGATTTCCCATCGTTGCAGGGTAGCGAAAAATATTTTGGCTAAACGGTTATATACAGACCGATAAATGGGAGCTGTTTTTTGTTTTGTTGTTGACTGAGAGTTTTTATGGGCTCACTGCAAGATGCGCGCGATTTTTTCATACCAGGGCCCCGTTCCACCATCATACTTCGCAACTTTGCAGTTTTTCAAATTATAGCATCGTTTTTGTTCTAGAGGACAAACAGTTTTGTTTCACCATAGACACTATTCATTAAAAAAATATTACGACTTTGCGAATCAATTGAAAACATTATTTTGACATCTCAAATTTGCGTTATGTTTCAACACGCACCACCCTAGATACCACTGTACAATTGTAGTGTAAAGTGAAATGAAAAGAGTTTTCAAAATAATCTAGACGCCGCGCGCCGCCAAGCAAATATTTTGTTTTCATGGAACAATATTGTTTCAATGTGCAAAGTATGATGGTGGAACGGGGCCCAGGTTTGCGAACTTCGGATACACTGTGATTTTATTTGTAACAGAACATGTATCGGTTACGCTTAATGCCCGATGTCGTGCGTCGGATTCGACTTTTAATCGGATGTCGTCGCCCCTATTCCTACTATGCCGCGAGGGAAAAATTATTGACAAATGACAAAAAATCGTTACCGGATAGATGTGAACAGTTCCATATAAATTATTCACTATTGTTCAGCCACCAACGCACATGACATTTTTCAGAGTTTAATCTCACTGGTGAGGACATGCCTTAATAAAATGTTAGAGTACCTACATAGATGCGGGTAGTGTGGAAGCGAAGTGACTTTCCTACCCGTCGGTACAATATTAAGTTGTTCAACATTCAATATAAGTTTTAACGTTCGTTTCTTTACTTTTTAATGTTCCGTTTCGAATAAGTGAGTTAAGTTTTCCGCTTTTCCGCCTCAGGGAAAAAGATTGAAAACAAATTGAGCCCAAACCCCCTCTCGCTCCCTCCTTGAGAGACCCGTTACAAACGGAATGCCGATTGAAAACAAACGCTAAACATTTTTTTTCTTTATTATTTCTGCCCCGCACCTTCGGAAATTGCTATAGAAGGTTATTTTCTTCAAATTGGTACTTTTAGAGAGTTTTATCACTTGTTTGCTTCTTGCAGGTCCTTTGATGATAACGTTAAGTAAATAATATTGAGTCAAACTTGTTTATTTTCCCCGTGAAAACACCTGCCAAATATTATTATTTTGCGTCAATTAAGAAAATATTCAAATAATTAAGTCGACTCATAACTGGTGGGTTTTTTTGCATGGGTTCAATTCCCATTTTTTACCATCAGTTTAGTTATGTTTAAGTTAAATCGAGGTGTGCGTGGATGGAACTGGTGGCTCTGAAAGGGGAACGTAAAGCTTAAAGTCGCGTTAACATTGTATAATTTAGTAACTTAAAACCATTTATTGGTGCGCCGGCTGGATGTTGTTGGGCATGATGGTGACAGTCGTCAGGAGGAGCAAAGGAAAACGCAGGTCAAACCAACACACCCACAAAACAGAAGATGTAAGGGCCACAGAGCCCACTTAACACATGACGTACATTATTTTTTCAGGTACACACCACCACCATGACCTACTGACATACGACAATGACCGACAAGATGCATAATGGCTCAGTCCAGTGCGCATCGACATCACACTAACAAACATGTTATCTCTTTCAGGTATACACGAACACATTAACACACGCACTCATTCATTCATTCTTCAATTAAGAAAATTCACTAAGCGCGCGACGGTTATAAAACTTAAAATTTAAAGTTGGAGTATAAAGCGTAGGTACCTACAAAATGTGTCATTGTGAAATTTTCTGCACGTTTTCTTTTAGAAGAAGTATTTTCGGAGTTTAAGAAAAATATACGTACCGTAGCTTTTTCTCCATCCCCCTTTTTTAAATGAAGATTAATCTTTGCTGTCATCTTTTTTGTCTTAACCTATTAAATTGTCTTTTGATCCATTTTAAAGAAAAAAACGTATACCTACCTACCTGCCTATTAAGTAATTAGTGGAATATTTTTAAACATCATAAAATGGTTTTATTTATAAAAGTAGCGCTTTAGAAGGATATTCAAACAATATTGTTTACTTACAACACTAGTTTTATTATTATTATTCTAAAGTTACTAAAAATGCATTATAAATGTCGTTATGCAAAAAAAACATTTGGTATAGACAGTTATAAAATAAAATTCGATAAAATCGGGCATTATCTAGGTATATATTAATACGTGAAGGAAAAACTTTGTGACCATTTTTACGAATATTGCTCGGAAGGAGGAGTATGAAATTTCGCACACTTATAGTTCTGTCTATATGGAGAAGGGGTGACGAATGCTAATATTTTTTTTCAATTATGCATAAAAATAGATTAAATCAATAAAAAAACACTGTTATGTATTTCATACTCACACACACATCGATGTATTTGACATTATTTGACAAAGATCTTTTGTTTATCTGTGGTCAAATTGAGAATAGATAAATATTTTTGTATTTTTGTTATTTATAACCATAGAAAAAACTTTGAACATATCAACATTTAAATTTAACGTGACGTATCCATGTCATTGTTTTGGAAAGAAAATTGTGACTAGCGCTCGCTCAGTCTTTGACAATGGAAACTCAATAATGTTCAAACTTATAATTTAAATTAGTTATGGTCGAATTTTGAGCACTGGTCGACCTCTAGTAATTATTATTGTATGTTTCATGGTTAAAATATCTTTACGGTAACCTTTTTCTATTGTTTAATTGATAGGCTTTTTGCAAAGTAAACGATCTTGTAAATACATTAATATGATCGTCATAACCAACAAAACACCCCGTGGTTTTTACAAATAGCTCTAATGACTACATGAAACGAATTTTCCGGACAATTTAAACGCACCGCTTTATATCTAATTTATCTGTGTCTACAGCACGATGAATGCATAATGCAACATCCCCCTTTCGGGGCATACTATAATATATGTTGTACCTACATATATCTGCGCACGCCTTCAAGTAGGGGAGAGGTGTGTCAATTGTTACAATTTTTGTTTACATCGTCATAACTTTTTTATTAAAGATAATAATATAAAATTATTTTTTACAGTTATTAGATACATTCTTTGGCTATAACTACAAATGTTATAAATATTAAAAAACGCATTGGTCTTTCTGATAATTGCACTTATGTGATGCAGGTCGGATTGTAACAATTGTCCCACTGGGTGGTACAATTGTTACAGTGCCCTGAGTCAATTGTTACAATTTTAACTCATCGTATTTTTCAGACTAATGATGCAATTTTTACAGATAAAAATTAAAGACAGATGGTAGCTCAAGTAATTGTGTATTTAATGGAATAGTAAAAAAATAAAATAATACAAAGAGTTTAAAAAAATACGAAAAAAATAATATCATAAAAAATATTACTAAATATAAAAATTAATAAACATAAAAAACAATACAAAACGCTCAACACATTTGATAATATTATTACTAAATTAAAGAAAAAGCATAAACCGAACATATATGATACATTTTTTATTCGAATAAGCAATGAAGACAAATAATATTCGGATCATTATTTGCACAAGTACTATGAGCCCATTTGTGGCAATCGGTGCACTGTAACCAGTCTTCTTTACTTTGATTGTATGGTTTACAACACACAAGGCAAATATCACCATTTTCAGACCAATTGCCAGAACAATCGCCCTCTTCAGGTTTCTTCTGCTTCTTCTTTTTATGGAATGTAAGCTTGCCATTTTGGTATTTTTTTTTTGCCTTCTTTCTATGTCTCTCTTGGATATGTTACCTCTAGTTGTTCTACGAACCCTTATGTAAACCATATTCCTGAATCTATAATATTAATATAAAATATGTAGATACATATATAAATATGTAAATCCTAGTTCAAAAAATATATCCTATTAAAGGGGGTGTCAATTGTTACATGTAACAATTGACACCCTGACTTTTGTAACAATCGTACCACCACCAGTTTTTTTTCCACAAATACGGTTATATGAACTACTACTAAAATATTTATCAAAATGCTTACATTAATATGAAGCCTGATTCTTAATAAGCTTTTTTATACCACTCTCACTTTCCTGCGTTATTTATATTTAGAGTAATTTAAAAAATTTGACGCACGCCGCAAAAATCAAATACATCCCAAAACCATATAAACTGCGATTGCCAAAATAACAGCAGGCCAACCTGACCGGCGGCTACGTCGGTAAAACAGTTAATTGTTTGGGAATTATCTAAGTATTTATGTTATACTATTTGAGGTTTAGTAGGCGCCATATTTGCGATGTAACAATTGACACACTGTAACAATTGACACACCTCTCCCCTACTCATACATGAAATTATGTAAAGGGAAAGACTATTAGAGGACGGGCAGAAGGAGGCCGCTCCCGGTCTCAAGGGATGGTTGGGAATGAATGATTTGATTTGGGTTAACACCACCATTTAACACCACTGGAATTTCTTTTCTTTCAAACAGACCGACTTAATTCAACAAATACTTTTTTCCACAACCTTTCAATTACTCTCACAATCCACTCAATTGTGCTTATTTCTTCTTCCATTATCCCCCAGACCATAAATTTCTTATTCCTGCTCCTTTCATCGTGCAGCCTCTGTGGTATTATTCATCCAGCTACTCAGAGTCATACACTTCTTTTTATCTGGTCATATTAATTAGTTTTGTACAAAAGTTTTCCATTCAACGTAAATTTGTCTTTATTCAATATACATTGTGTAAGAAACTTTTATTCGTTCCTTGACTCGCCTCTCGATAAAACGATGGGATATTTTCAATTGAACGATATTTTAATAGATTCATATCCAATATTTGTAAGTTAGTCCGTAACTCAATTTTCGTTGAAACACGTAAAATATTTTTCATACTCATATTATTCATTGTCATTCAGGCCTATGTTCAGGAGTGGACTGATACAGGCTGAGAAGAAGAAGAAAAAAATATAATTCATTTGTTGGTTGATATTCGTTGCTAATATAGATCGCGGGAAATATTATATAGACGAAATATGTGATACTTGATCTTGATTAGAGGTTCTTACAAAGATGATAAATTGCCTGCAGTCCCCAACGCCATTCAGTAAAATTAAGACCCTTGAAGGATTATAATTGATTTATAGGACAATCAAACCATACACGATCCTTTTCTATACCTACCTAGCGTCCAACAGGTTTTGCTGCTGGCTTCCAATCCAATGGTAAGTTTTAAAAAGTCAATCAAAACACACCTTTGTGAACTTAAACAATATTTACTACCATAGTTAAATAAATTGATATGTACGCAACTGAAAATCGGTAAAGTTTACGAAAAAGTTCATCACAAAAAAAATATCATAAAATTCACATTAATTTAAACTCATACAAAATACTTTAGTCGACCGTATAAATATTTTTATCTTTTTCCATACATTAAAGGAAGGAAACCTAGTTGGCGTGTATACAGGGCCGGAAATGAACACCCTAATGACAGTGCAGCCTCAAGGAAGTTCCTTCAAACCAAACCTTTTCTTAACGATTGACGTATTATTAATCAACAAACTCAAAATGAATATATTTCATCCCTGTATGTGTCCGGGTTGGGATATCCATAGGAGGGTGGATAATTGAAATGATCATACTACCTACAAACTGTTTCTAACAAATTTGAATGTCCCTTATACGAAAGTTAAAAGGTAAAAGGATTTCTCACTTTGACTCCCAGCCACAAATATAAACTAAATTTCACTCTCTATCCCTCATTTGACTATAATTATTTATACAAAAGCAAGGTGAATCCCAAATGATAAAATAATATTGTAAAGTGTTGCCATTTCGTACTATATAATTTGTAAACTCAACTTTTCTCATAGCCAACTAAACCGGTATAAAATTTAAGAATCTTTGCTGTGAGGAAAAAAATGACATTTAATTACAGTCCACGATTACTTTTAAGCAAAAAAAAATTCTATAATATTTTCATTGCATCTTTGGTTACAATAATAATATTTCAACGCTCGTTTTTGAGATTACCTTTGCAGTTCATAGGGCAGGGGTACTAAATACTGTATACCTATAATAATTATTCGTTCAATATAATAAAATTTAATTAGCCAACCTGTAATTATAATGTTAAAAATAATATTATAATCTTATTAAAATAATTATTATATAAATACATTCAAAGGTTCGTCACAGGGATGTAAAAACTGACAAAAGACTTTAATTCATTAAACGAAGCGACTTGACTGCGAAGTCGAGGTTGCCTGAATCCAAAGGCTCTGCGGGGAAAAATATTTTTTTAATAAAGGTAAAGTAATGGAGTCATAAACACGACAGGGTTGGACGAGGATCAAATTCAGCGTAATTTTTCCGTTCTCCTAACCTTTCAGACATTAATAACTGAGCGGGCTCCCGTACAGGTTATAATTACTATTATTTGTCACCCTGCGTCGCCATGGGTCCGGGCGTCTCTTTATTAAGGGTCCTGACGACGCGGCGCCGTGCTCGTCTCATGTGTCCAGATCCATCAGCCTGACAACGCTCCTATCCTAATACTAATGACCACCGGCTATCCGCTACTAGCTACGGCTTTCTATCTAATAAATTTCAATTTAACACATCCCGCTCATCTATCAGTGGCTCTCTTTGTTACTCAAACACCTACCTATATAATATTTTGTGCAATCGAAGAGACGAATACAAAATGAATTGGTTGGAATATTTTTTACCATTCTCTCATTTTAATAATTTACTGGCTTTACCGATAGAAGTTGTCCTTTTTTACCTTACTATGAATGTTGAATTCCATATTGTAGCATACCTAAATTAATTAAGTACCTGTTTAACCAATATTATTCCGACCGATGCATCTGTTTTTAACGATGTTGGAGGGACGAACTCTTTCAATCGTACCAAAAACTAAACAACTTTAAGTTACCTATGCCAAAAGAAAATAAAAGGTACTCGGAGGTCATGGGTTCCATCCCAGGTGCCAAACATTTTCCTCTTTCACGACACAAGCTTTACGACGTACCTGACTGTGAAAGATTCAAAGAGTGTTTTTGTGTTCCCTTTGAGCGAACACTGACTCATTAATTAAAAAAAAAAGTTGTTAACAATCGATACCCGGTGTGAGGTTTTATGCTGAAAAAAGAAATAAGATTAATAATTGTTTGAGTGGTTTTAAACCATGGATTTTATCAAAGGGATGACAATCTATCAGAACTTCATTGAGTTTTTCTCAATTTGTGTTTTATCTGCAGATTAACAAACTATCATGAATTAAGTGGTCCTAGTATAATATAGTGCTTTTCACATTATAAATCTATCTATATACGCTTGAAACAAAAGTCGTGGGTTTGTAGGAACACAAACATTATAAATTTACCATTTCCAAAACCGCACCGCAGAACTATTCAAAACAGAATCGGGTCTAGGAAGAAACGCTACCTGAAAATGAGTATGTAGTTATATGTGAGGGTGTGTGTGTGTGTGTATTTGCACAATTTATTTGAGATGTGGAAGGTCCTTTACAAACAGCCCAACTCTAAATAAAGTAGCCCCCGCTATACAATAGAACATAATGCGGGTTCGTAGAATCCACATTCACCAGCTACCTATTAGATATTTTCCTATGTAAATATATAATGGGCACGTGGCCGCATTTATATTTTCACAACTCTGAAAAACGCTATCATAATGCTACCGTATTTAGCTCACATTGTTTAAGAGAAATGTCCCTACATTTTTTATTAACATTGCTCATTAAGAACCCAGTTTGTATTTACAGACTGTTTGCACCACTCAATTACCTTTTGCGCTTTGTTTAAATCTCAGTAGGTAGATACATATAGCCATATAAAAACTCTGGAAAAATGCAGGCTTTTGTCAGAACAGCTGACTTTTGTTACGATTGAGAAAAGTACTTAAGGATTTCTTAATATTTTGTTAGGAAAAACACGTTGGAATAATGGTTCCAAACTGAAATTTAATTGCTAGTAAAAAAACAACTTTGGCATACGTAAAAAAAGGAAGAAAAGTTTTGAGATTTAAGCATTACCGGAGAATGAATTCACAAAGGTGTAAAAGAGAGAACGTATGTATTCAACGAGCGCAACTTGAACAACAAAGTTAAGCCGAGTGTTATCAAAGTTTTTAAAATAAGCGCCAAACTACAAACAAGCGAACAAGCGAAGCTCCACACATATAACCCCATATACAACGACTATGAATAGTACAGCACTATGAATCTACCCGAAAAAAAATCTAATTTAAAGGCTATGTATGGTTCACAAAAATTATATTAGAGCTTCTTTGTTGTGCGCGCATAGGTACACAATTGTCGAGTTTCTACAAAACTTTTCACAAAGAGTAATTTAATACAACTTTAAACATAGCATTTGTTGGAGATGCTTATATCCTCTCACACACATACTGTTCTCCGCTAAATTATAAGACGCAGACAATTAAAATAATAATAATAATAGAAAAAACTCAATTGCATACATTTAACGTTTCACTGTTAGCGCCTTTTCCGAACCGGTCCGGTTATGTGTCATTACTTATTTTGAGTATCAGACACCTTAAACCGTTATTCTTTAGTACCTACCTACCTACGATTCTTCTTCTTCTTTTCTTTATTTAGACGGCAAAGCACCCGGTATCGAGTGAATCATGCCCATATTTATACATGTGTCTGTTAAGCCGCGTACAAGTACAACTCAACAAAAAAGGGAAAGCAAACCAAAAGAACACAAACAAAAAATCAACCGAAAACAGGCGGGAGACAGAGAAAAAATACCTAGCCTAAAAATGCCATTCAAGCTACCCACCTACAAACATAATTATTATAATATTGAAATCACAAAATAATATTGTAGTCACCACTAAATACATTCCATCACCATCATTATAGTTGCAAGTATAAACAAATTACTAATACAGTTACACGGGAAAAGGAGCAGGGCCGCAATTTATCTACTATAAAATACTTCGACCTTTATATAAATATATTTTTTTTATTTTTTTATTAAGTTTTTGTGCTTTTTTTTTCCTTTTTAATTATTTTATTGTTTTTTTTTTTTTTTTTTTTTAATTTTATTATTTTTTTATTTAACGTATATATCTATATATATACATACTCCCACTCGCATCATAGTTTTTTATCATACTTTTTAAGATGGTTAACTAAAATCACATTAATTTTTAAATCGTTTAGGGCTAAAAGGGATATTATTTTAATGGGGAAAGTGAAACAGAACTTTGAGATGTCCTTTATAAAATCTTGGTTAGGTAAAAGCGGACAGTTAAAGAATACATGGTCGATAGTTTCTTCCTCCTTCCCACATTCACAAATAGCATCGTTCACTATGCCAATTCTGGCCAAATGAGAAGCTAAAACGACATGTCCTAATCGGAGACGGCATATAAGAGAAACGTTAAGCTTAGGCATTTTACAATTTTGAAACCATGGACTATGCGGAATATCACCCTGCACTGTCCTGTAATGGCCACCAGCCGAGGCATTCCTATAAACTTCATTCCATTCCTTCCTAATAAAACGATCCACAGCGCTCATGCAATCCGTAATAGGCAAAACGAAGGAGTGGGGCAACACTCCGCAAGTGCAAGCTTCTTTGGCAAGCGAGTCCACTCTTTCATTGCCACTTATTCCGATGTGGGAGGGAATCCAAACGATTGTTACGATAAGACCTCTCACGGACGCCAAGTACAAAGAATTTTTTATGTCACCCAGAACATGGCAACTCAAAGCAGACCTTGAATTGGAGTTCAAACACTTTACAAGACTCAGAGAGTCAGTGAATATTACAGTACGGGGCAAAGCAAGCTGCAAAATATTTAACAGGGCCTCTCTCAAAGCCACACATTCAGCTGTGAAGACGGACGCAATTCGAGGGAGTTGAAACATACAGTTTATGTCAAGAGAAGGGATGCAGAAGGCTGCACCACACTCTCCATCAGAAGCCTTCGATCCATCAGTGAATATTCTGACAAAGGAGCTCCATTTCTCCTCTACCTTTTGGCTGAATAAAGAGTTGACTACGTGAGGAGGCAAAGATGAAAATGACTTATTTATATCAATAGATTCAACAATGTCAGGATGGTATACGGTTGCTTCAAATGGAATGCAGAATATAGGAAGTGAGGGAGCCAACAAGTCTGGGAATTCTTTTAAGATTTCTTCAAAAATTGAACAAAGCAAAGGTGGAACTCTTGAGTGCCAGAAGGAATCATTCTGACAACTATCTAAGAGGCCACTTAATTTTGGTATGATAGGATGATCAGATAGAACTCTCTTGAGAAGGAACCCAAAACCAAGGAATTTTCTGCGTAGGTAAAGAGGTCTTTCCACGCATTCTGCCTGGAGAGCGATCAAAGGAGATGACTTCATGGCTCCTAAAATGAGTCGGAGGCACTTGGACTGAACTCTTTCCAATTTGGTTGATAGATATTTCGGAAGGGGATCCATGAGAAAACTACCGTAGTCCAAGTGACTACGAACAAGAGCGCAGTACATTGTTCTCATAGAAGCGGGATGTGCTCCCCACCAGACCCTAGATACCGCTCTCATGACGTTAATATTTTTTTCACACTTAACTATTGTTTGTTCTATATGTATATTCCAATTTAACTTTCGGTGAATGGTCATGCCGAGGAATTTAATAGAATCCCTGATGGGGATTGGCACGCTGTTACATTTGATGGAAATATCTGGAATCTTGTGTTTGTTGGAGAAAATTACCATTTGACTTTTAGAAGGGGACAGGGACAGCCCGGCCTCCGAAAACCAAGGCTGTATAAGGTCTAGCGCGTCCTCCATTCTATTCACAGCTCGTGTCATAAGTTTATCCCTACAGTAAACTACAAAATCGTCCGCATATTGCAGTACGCTGCAGTAGGTTGGAATGCGGTGTTGAAGATCCTGGGTGTATATGTTAAATAAAATGGGACTGAGAGAAGAACCTTGAGGCAAGCCTTTACACACCGTTCTTTCAATAGTCTCTCCGGGAGTCTCGATTATAAGCCGACGTTCGCACAGTATGTTAGAGATCAATAGGCAGATGGAGTCTGGCATCCCCAGGGTAGTCATTTTTTTATTAAGAATTGGTAACAGCACATTGTCATAGGCACTAGAAACGTCCATGAAACAAGCCACCATAACTTCCTTTTTGGATTTGGCTACATGAGCGTCTGTAATTAAAATACTCAGGTTATCCAAACATGATTTACCCTTTCGGAAACCGAGCTGCCACTGGGGAAGTAAGTTTTTAGTCTCCAAATACCATTCAAGTCTTGACTTTATCATTTTTTCCAATATTTTTAGAAAGCAACAAGACAAAGCAATTGGTCTGTAAGACTTTCCTAAGGATGGATCCTTACCAGGTTTAATTATGGGTATAATAATTTGTCGCTTCCATGATGTGGGAACAGCGCCAGATTCTAAAATGTGATTGAATAGATTCAAAAGTTTCTGAAGGAAGGGAGTTGGGAAGTGTCTGAAGAAAGAGTATGGTATCATATCTGGGCCAGGAGATGAGTCACCCGACGATTCGATTGCGTGTGTCAGTTCCTCTAGAGAAAAGTGAGACGAGAGTAAGCAGTTTTCTTGTTGGGGAGCCGAGTCTACTTGAACTGTTTCAGACTCATTTGGCACATACGGCGGTGCCAGTCTCTCCACGAAGCTATCAATCCAATCCGAACATTTGTATGGGTTGGGCTTGGGAGACAATGAACCTCTGAACTTCTGAATAGAAGACCAGACTTCCGAAATCGGTGTGTCAGGAGAGAGAGATGAACAATAATCCTGCCATCCCCGTCGTTTCTTTTTCCTTAGGAGTTTTTTGGTTTGGGCCTGAATGTTTCGGAAAGATAAGAAGTTTTGCTGCGAGGCACATCTTTTGTACCTCTTAATGGAATCAGATCTCAACTTCACCATGACTGTGCACTCCTCGTCCCACCAGGGAGGAGATGACTTTTTCCTTTTATGGGTTTTTTGTTTTGGAATTGAGGCATCTGCTGCTTCAATTACACTCTTAGATAATTCATTCGCGTAGGTATCCACCAAAAATACATCACCGTCTATACATCGTTTGGAGAAGTTACAATTAGTGAGAAGCTCAGAAAACTGTGACCAATCTGCTTTTTTTGTTTTATAACCCTGTCTTAGTTGGGTTTTTTGACACTGAGTTCTGTTATTTTGGATAGCCAAATGAATCGGAAAGTGATCACTTGAGTAGGGATCACTTGAAATTTCCCAAGACAGCGAAGGGGCTAGATCGGCAGAGCAAAGAGATACATCTACCGCACTCGGATTTTGGTTAGGTAGGGAGAGTCTGGTAGGTTGACCATCATTAAGGATTACCAAGTTCTGATCATCAGCAAATTCCAATAGTGCCCTTCCTGCGGGATCCGTGTTGTGACTACCCCAAGCAGGGGAATGTGCGTTGAAATCGGCTAGTAAGATATATGAGGATGAGAGGTTAGAAACAACTCTCCTCCAAAAATCAGAATCAAAGTGGGTTCTTGGGGAAGAGTAGGCTGAAAAAATAGCAATACCAAGGATCTCTGCAGCTACTATTTGAGATCCCAGGCAGGGGGGAATTTGTAAAGGTGAAAATTGGAGATTGTTTTTGATAAGAAGGGCGGCCCCGCCTCTACCATCGGAGCGATCGTCCCTTAGGCATACATAGCCAGGAAAAGATACAACGGAATCAGTGGAAAACCACGATTCAGAAATAGCAGCTACGTCTACTTGATGCTTTTTCAAAAGGTAAATTATGTCATCTCTGTTGCTTACTGCACTGCGACTATTCCACTGAAGGATAGACAGGCTGTTTATTTTCTGGATCTTTGGAGTCATTTTCGGAAACAAATTTATTAAGAGTTTGAATTAGAGCAGCGTATGAAATGTCTGAATTTTTTGATGAAAGTACTTCCAAAACTATAGAGATTAATGTTTTCAGGAAGTTTTTGTTGTCATAGTTAAAATCATTGGTTAGTCTTTCGATATTTTGTAAAGATGGATCTTTGTTTTGAAGGGCACATCCATTTGGTGCGGATGATAAAATGTCCCCATTTGGGGAAATCAAGAGGGCGTTAAGCTCTGCTCGGTCATACGACAAGGGAGTAGACTTTCTTGGTGTCTTATATACAAATTTGCCTCTTGCAGGAATCGTTCTATCTGTACTGCGAGGGTTATTTTGTTGAGAATTATCAAAGGTTATATTGCGCTGGGGGATGGGAGGGGATTTCGTTTTTTCATTCCTAACTATATTTGCATAAGATAGTTTGCGTTGAGGATGGAGTTTGGAGGCTTGCAAGTATGAAATGTTATGAAAGGCCATAGACTGTTTTATTTCTCTTTGTCTCTCAAACTCTGGACATGTTAAACTAGTAGCATTGTGGGGTCCCCCACAATGAAAACATTTTGATTCTAATGTGCAATCTTGTGCAGGATGGTTATCTCCACATTTGAAACACTTCTCCACCGATCTGCACACTGATTTGGTGTGGCCGAAGCGAAGGCACCGGAAACACTGAACAGTGGGGTAAAAGTACGTTTCCACTGTGAAACTGTTGTAAAAAATATATATGTTGCTTGGCAGGCTTTGACCTTCAAAGGTCACTACAATTGAGCCAGAAGGCTTCCAAACAACACTACCGGATGTTCTGTCTTTGTAGTTAAGACGGCGAATTTTTAATACCTCCCCAACATCAGGATTACATTCAGAGATTGCGGCTTTGATTTCTTCGTCGGTGATATTTGTAGAAATCCCCCTTATGAGACCCATACGAGTCACATTGTGGGTGGGAATGTAAGCTTTGTACGCAGCATTGGATTGAATATAAATGTTTTTAATAAACGAGTTGGCAGAGTTCGCAGTGAAAAACTCAATGGATAGTCGAAATTTTCCCTCCGACTTGATAGATCCATTAATAACGTTGCCTAACCTTTTTGAAAAAAGGAATCTTCCGAAGTCCATCGGATGAATCCTCTTGCCAGACTCGGTACTTTGTACAAAGACTACAAACGGTCCTAACGATTTGGAGGAATAAAAATGTTCCCGTAAGGGAGTCTCTTTTGGGTTCGAAGTTATGACAGGGGGTGAGGAAGAAGATGACTGATTCAATGGAGAGGCAGAGTTAACTGATTGAATAAGATGACACTCTGACTCTTTCATTATTGTTTCGTTATTTCTTCTTTTCCTCTTATTCATATCCGGAGGATCCGGAGGGATGGGAGGTACCGGAGGAACCTCCATCTTTTTTAAGATAGAAGTACGAACCGCAGTTTTTATACCAACAACAAAAGAAAAGTAAATTGAAAAAAATAATAGAAAAAAAAAAATAGAAAGTAAGAATAAAACTTAATACGGACCTGAGTCTTGGTGCATAGAACTTAATAAATAACAAAAATAAAATTTATACTTAAATAATAGATCAGCCTTGCAACAACACTTAACCACGTAAACAAAATAATAATTCCTCGGACCCAGCGCGAAGCGGCGTACACGTCCGTCTGGCACAGTAGCGGGGAATCGACGTGTACCTACGATTCTTGATGACCCTTTTGTAAAGCGTCAAACCTGGTGAAGCTATCAATGGAAGGTTTTCTGGGGAGCTTCCGACAAGACACACTAGGTGGCAGCGCTTCTAATCAGGTCTATTGTCAAATTATGACAGCTGTCAAACATACCATCTAGCATTGACTGATGAATATTATGCTAATATATCTCCTCTCTTTTTTGTTTTCTCAATTAAACAATTTAACGTTTTAATTATTGATGATTTCAAAAGTGGCTTTTTCTAGGAGGTAAACCATAGTGTGTCCTTTTACACTACACACAAACAAAATCACTAGGTATGTATTTGTCTTCAAGGGTAGATTTGCATCACTGTTCTTTGAGAATAAGTCTCAGTGGTGCTGTTCTGTATCTTCTTGTTTTATTGTTTTCTGTTACGGTATTTTTTCATTTGTATTTAGGTAAGTAGGTATATAAAAAATAAAATAAGATAAATAATCAATTTATTTGTAATAGTATGTAAAAATAAATGTACAATGATTATTCTAAACATATGGTTGATGTTTTAAACGTTAATTTGACCAGTGTTGCCAACGCCGTTTTTCAAACGCAGAGTAGCCCAACTGAAAATTTGGTATGCGGTCATTCCGAAAATTTTAGTATCCGAAGAGAAGTGGGAGTTCACTAAAAAAAGGTCATTTAGTATCCGAAAGGTGAAAATTCGCTAAAAGGGAAGTAACCCAAGTGGCTACCTGTCGCCTTAAGATTTTTTCGTCGCATATTCTCGTTCCAAATAGCCCAAATGGCAGTAAATCGCCCCCTTTGGCAACACTGAATTTGACAATAGACCGGATTAGCAAGGGCGCCTCTAGTGGCACAAAATGGAAAAAAACATCCCATTGCGATTAACTTAAATGCAAGTTTGAAACGGAAGTCAGCTGGTTCAGAGTAAACAATAACTTTAAATTTGGAAATACAGTCATATGAATCTTCAATCAAATGAAAACGTGTGGTTGATATTTTAAAAACAACAATATCAAAGCTCCTCAGAAAACGTCTTTGAATACTCCATAGATTAGGTGTAATGACTGTTGTAGGTACCTATGCCGATTTTAAAAACTCAATGTTTAAAAAAACATTATCTGTTCCCAATATTTAGACTAGCATTATCATTGGTTGTGGTAAAACAATATTAACTACGTAAGAGATGCTTTTTATACTCACAATTCTTATACAGAAAACAAACGAAAAGAAAAATACGTGTAAGAAAGACTGTGTAGCGAATGAACAGAAATTATCTAAAGGAACCGGGAAATTAAATTACAACTATTTTTCCATTCTTTTGTGGAACCGTAATTATTAACTTTCAACTCATGCTGCAAACATTTCCTATCTTCAAATGTAATTGCAACTATTGTTTTTACGGAACGTGTTTAATGTTTTTCTTAATAAGAAATAAGTTTAGTGTACGATGTTTTTTCTAAATAATGAAAACCTAAACGATTTGTTTTAATTTCTCGGTTTGTAATAGTTTTGCAATAAGTAAGATTGAAAACTTTAAATTTCTTTAAAATTCTTCCAATATTTGTGTGAAAATACATTATTTTATATAATATTTAGTTTTACTTCTACTAAAAAATGGAGACGGTCTTCACCAAAAATCGGAAAATGGGTGAGTATGATTGAGATAAACCATGACAAGGATCAGAAATAGCTGCTCAAATTGAAGAACAGTATTCTAAATCAAATTGTAGGACCAAGGCCGAGATTCGCAACTGGCACTTGGAAGCTGAAAAGTAATGCAGATATACACGCGCTCACAAGATAACCATGGATCACCAGGACCGAGATTGGGCATGTTGCCAGGTACGGGGCAGAGAGGTTCATAAAAGAGAGCAAGCCAAATGGTAGAAGTCCACCAGAAAGACCAAAAGACAGCGTCTCGTGGACAATATCGCTCAGGATCTTGATATGCTGTGTGGGAGATCAATGGGAGTCCGTTGCGTAAGAGAGAATGGCTTGGAAAACCATTGTTTTGAAGCCAAACTCTACAGGAGTTGTACGGCTATCAGAAGTTACTAAGAATGATTGAGAATGAATGAAACAAATCTTGTTGAACAGTTCGGAATTTTGCTCATTCACTTTTATTCCATAACAAGAACTTTGGCCTTCGATTGTTTCTTTCAGTTTTACATTTATAGGGTAAGATAGGCGTGAATCAGGACCAGAAAAAATGTTCGACTTATCTATGAGTTCGGCTTATCGAGACTCCACTGTATTTTGTGATAACACAGCTGAGTTTTGCAAATTAACCCGTTTTCTCTCCACTCATTTCTCTAATAGTTGAGATGATTGCGTGTGAAATCATTATGCCCCGCGATGTAACGATGAAAAAGGGTGGAAATGTGACAGAATTATTAATAATCCACAACCTTAAAATTTCAGTGAGAGTGTCATGAAAATACGTTGTTCGTCAGCGGGTGGCTTTCACTGGATCTCAGCTAAATGATCCCCCATGGAAATCGTCACATATTATAAAACGTATTAAATATACATACGGTGTTCTCCTCAAACAGAGATGAGCACGAAATTAGTACTATCTCCTCCAAATGATTCGCGTCTGATACGAGATGTCACTCAGTTTATATTTTTCCTGTCATAAACAAGTTCAAGAGAAAAATAACATATAATATGTGAAATGTTCAAAGCATATGCAGGGTTTTTTTATTGTTGAGAAATTTCATATGTACCTACGGAAAACATGTCAAAGACTAAATGCAAAACTTAGCGGTAATATAATATTTTGTATATATGTTAGACAACTTAAGAATTTAGTTCTAGATATAAAAATGTATAGGTATTAAGATACTTTCGTTCAAAGTATTTTCTTTTATAAGCGGAATGTGCTTGATATTTTCAAATGCAGCACTTATCTAAGCTGGATTCAGCAAAAACAAAAGAACGAACAAACAAATTTATAAGAAAATATTTTAAAGAATCTGTGTTTCTCACTCCCCATATCTGTTTACCTTTTAAGAATTTAGAACAGCATTTCAGAATCTTGATCTTTCTTTTCACCTGCACGATAAGAATAATGGAAAGAAGATTAGAATCTTTCTATTCTAAAAAAATAGAAATTTCCTTGCAGGAATGTAAATTATAGCATAAATTTACGATTTATAACTACTTAAAGTTACCAATATGGTGGCGATAACGACAAAATAGGGAAAATGTACGTTATTTGTACAAGGTTAGTTAATCGCTTCCTAATAAGGTTATAAATATTTACGATTTTGAAACGAAAACACGTATTTTTGACATTTTTGCACATACACCCTATAATATTATAGCAAGGATTTAGGTATATCTTCTATATAATAATTTAGAAATGTTTTTTTATTTGCCTTTTGTCGTTGCTTTACGGTATGTCGGAGCATCACGCCTAAACGGCTGAACCGATTTCACTAATTCTTTTTTTGTCGTGTTGGCTTTTATCAGTAGAAGGTTCTTATGAAAGAAAAAATTAAGAAAGTTGCGTGGTAAATCTACATAATAATTCAGAAATGTTTTTTTATTAGCTTTTTACCTAATGTCATCGCATCACGCCTAAACGGCTGAACCGATTTCACTAATTCTTTTTTTGTCGTGTTGGATTTTATCAGTAGCAGGTTCTTATGAAAGAAAAAATTAAGAAAGTTGCGTGGTAAATTGGGAAATTAAATAAAACTCGCATTAGCCCCTCCTCTATCTAATTAATAATTCAAAAATGTTTTTTATTTGCTTTTTACCGTATGTCATAGCATGACGCTCAAAATACAAATGCTACGTCAGATATGAATCTGCACAGAGCCGTGCAAAATGCCGGAGAAGGTTCTTTAATACAATTTGCTGCATTAACTTTAATATATTTAGAGCTATTTAAAAAACCCTATTTTTTAGGATCTTCATACAAAATTTTAATAAACATTAAAAGTGTCATTCTTCTTTTTCTGTGCGTATGTCAGTTATAGAGGTCTACAAAGCAATGGGAAGCTAGACAGAACCTGTTTAATTACCTACCGATCAAGCCTGACAATCGGAATAAAAAACGTAAAGCAAGACGGGTATAAGCTAGTACCAATAATAAAACGAAAAAACACAATACTGTATCGAAGTTATGGCTTATCGGCTTTCGAAGTCTATAATGCGAATTACCCATTACCTTAGGTTCGCTTTAAACGACATTTAACGGAATGGCTAGAAAACACAGCAAAAAGTGAAATATTTCAAAAACAGAAGCGAATAAAAAATACGCAATATTGCTTTTAAGTTTTTTTCATAGTAAGGTTATAAGAAACAGTTTACGACTGAAACAGAAGTTAATAAAAAATGATTAACTATTAAAACAGTAACAATAGAGGACATAAAACACAATACACGCAGTGCCTATTCTTTGGCCCCCGCATTTAATAACATTTTCAGCAGATGACAGTATAAAAGAAGAAAAGCTAGGAGAAAATAATGCGATAACAGTATAGTATGTGGAAGAAAGAGATGAAAGGACGAGGAATTATTTAGTTGGATCGAACCTCGATTCGATTAAAACGAATAACCCAGAAAAAAGTGGAATTCATATCTGGAAGTCAAAGAAATTGTATTATTTTCAGTTACAATACAATTTTGAACGAGACGAAAAAAAACTGTAGGGGAAAAATCTTTGGAAATAATGTATCGTATAATGTTATTATTCCTTGTAGTATCGTGGGCCCCTACCTACCTACATAGTATTGGCTGGGAGTTATTATTTTTATTGTAGTAGGGCCGGCACAAAAGGAAGACACAAAACGCGCTCACTAAATAATGACAAATCAATACAACAACGCGAACGGTCTCTGAATAACGAAAACAAATTTCGTTTTGTCAAGAGAACTATGAATAATTTATTTAACACAGAATATACATTTAACGGCTGTACAAGGGTAGTACCAGACCTATATACGTGTACTGTCGTGACAGGGGAGTTCGTGACAGCTTTCTATGAACGTAACTACTTTGTATGTGCCTGCTGTGTGTTTGAAGCTCGCTTGCTGGCACAAAGAAAAAAAACCTGCAATAAATAATATTTCTAGATGCAAATATATAGATTTGCGGAGCAAAGTTTTGAAATTTGAATCTTTAACCTATTTTTTCAAATATCAAATATTATATTGTCTTCTTCTTATTCTTCTTTCATGCCAGCATTATCCTCTTGGGAAGCTGACTGCCAACTATACCTTCCACGTTAACGTGATTTTCCTGGAGGCTTATTTCCCTTAGCTGGTTAGCTGGAAGTTTTTCATCTCTACTAGATCTCCAACCAAAATATAATGAAGGCATCATTAATGTCGTATAGACACTCGTTTCATTTTCAAATCTTTGTAACTAGCGGCACAATTATGTACAGTTTGTAATAATGACTTTTTTGTGGCAGTTACCTATAGATTTTTGTCGAATTCCCGCTAGGTCCACAAAAAATTAAACATTTTATAACATTAAGGAATGAATTATGGCCAAAACTTACAAGTGTAACGATTTTTTATGAACAAATCAGTAATCATATATTTGATAAATTCATAATTATATCAATCAATCAATCTCCCTTTAAACCCCACTAAAGGGAATAGGGAGGCAACAAGAGCTCGCTATTGCGCTCGATCTTGAGCAATGCTAGTGATCTCCTCCCACACCATGTCTAATTCTCTCGGCTTTGCCTCGAAGGAACGGAAGACGGTATGAGAGGGTCTTTCGCCTCTTCAAGATACTGATGGGAAAAATAAAAATTAATTATTATTATCCCTGTCTAAATTATACAAGTAACAATATTTTCTTTTTATGATTTTCTCAATAAATAAGACGCCATTTCTGTATCATAACAAATATTAATAAATTTAATATTTCTCGCAATCACTTCCACAAATAATAATATTATAAATTTTAAAGCTTAATATTATTATTGCTTACAACTGACACTTCAATTAAAATCACTCACAGAATCCGTCATGAACAGGTATTCCTATTACTTCTGGGATCCATTCATACTAACCTTCCTAGTTGGTAATTATTTCTATCGACTTTCTCCACAATTATTATTAACGTAATTAAATGTGATTCTCGGAAAATTAGTGTGTTGAGGCTAAGTTTTATGTCAATACTAGCTTTGTTTATAGCTATGAATATTGAATTCGAATTTGTATAATGATAAATTATTTACCTAATTAACCAATGTTAATCCGAACGATGCATATGTTATAAACAATATATTTTGCATTGTCATTCTGTCAATCGCACAAACTGACAGTTTCTGTCAAATAATTTCAAATTTGGAATAAAAACATATATGTATATATTTTAAAATGTTCCAAGAAGGTTACCTACATAGAGTTTTCTTTAATTTCAAATTGAGAATAGATTAATATTGTTTTTTCTTAATAATAGAAAAAACTTTGTACATATCTACATTTCAAATTTGACATGAAAATTTATATTAAAAACCTATATTGAGCAAACGCTATTTCACATTTGAAATAAAATCTTGAAATAGCATTTGCTTAATATATTTAATATAAATTTTCAATATTATAAAAATAATAATGTTCTAACTTATACATACTTAATTTTAATTAGTGGGCAGAGCACTGGACGTCCACTAGTGTTATTAAATAACTCAAGGTTCGCTTTGAACAAAAATAGGTATGTATGTACACTACACTCTTAGACGTATGAGTCAATAATAAACACAAATCGGTAACAATAGTAAAACAATTATATCCAAAATTATTCGAACCCTGTATAATCCAAAATACAGAAATTCCTCGTATCTTGATAATAAAGAAAAATTTTATATCCGAAAAATCAATTAAGTAGGATCATATACGTAAATTTCAGAATACTGAAACGCCTCATCAATACGAGCAATAACAATAAATGACAACTGTTTCAAATTAAACAAAAAAAATGGTGATAACCGTTAAGGCTTTGACCAAACGACGTTACATATACGTTACATAGTTGTACGGTCACATGTTCGAATGAAATAATTTCGGGGAATTTATAAGACTAGGAGAAAAGGTCGACGGGTTCCCCATTTAACTTTCTCCTTCATAAATTCAAAAATTACGAGAGAAACATTCAAAGCAGCTACACAAAATATTACGGATTTGTATGAGATCTTTTATTAAATAATAATTTTATTGTAATAGTTACTAGGGGCGCCACCCCTGCCTGTTAATATCTCTCATTACGAAATAACTTTCTGAAGTATTCATGTTTCTAAAATCAGTGATTTTAATATAATAATAATACGTTGAATTAAAGCGTTGTGGGTGATCGTTTATAACTACGCATTTTGTCCCCGAGAAGATTTTTTGCTCAAACCTTTGTGTAGTCTCTGGATGGTCAAGATTTTTGTATTTAATGTATTAGGTATATATTTTTGGATACTTGCGTGTTATTATCAATGCCAGATCTGGTATTAACGGGTTTTTAAATATTTCGGCTACTGGACACGAGCCCAACATTAATAATTAATATCGGTTTTAGTCAATAAAAATAAGATAAAACCGAGAAATGTGTGAATCGGAAGATGCTACAGAAATTGAAAGAGGCAATGGTTTATTCGTGAACCATAACATATCCCTTACATCACATTACCCAATCAGCAACAGGACTGGACGTCGAGGAAACCTTCCATAAGATTGGAGTACCTACAGTTGGGATCTACAACAGGACAGCGTGGCCTTAATTAAGGAAGAAGAAATTTCAAAGACGCGGCGAAAGAAGAGTTAAAGAAAAAACTGTGCATAATACTAGAAAAATCTGAGCATCCTTTTTTATTTAAAAGGAAATTCACACAAAGCTACGAGCCGTCTATAAATATATGAGAGCGTCCAGTTAATATTATTATAATACATATCTGATCGAGTTAGTTTCCCTCCACGTCCTAGGGAGTGCCTACCCTCTTCATCATCTGATAAACTTTATTAATTTGTTTGACCGCCATGCGTGTTGCTAACAACAAAAACATTATCATATTTGGCTTTAATGCTTCCAAACCCTTGACCACACACTAACGGCTATAACTTTCTTCCCAAAACCGAAACAAAAACCGTGAACAACGCACGTAGAAGTAATCTTCGATATAACACAATAATAATTATTATTATTATCGCCAAAGGTAACCGTTTTGGGTGATTCATATTACAGAAACTAATTGCCCAAAGTTTTTAATTCGCAAATAATTTACAAATTTTGTTAATCTCCATTTCATAGTTTTCGATATACCTACGGTAGGTACTAAATACAATAAAAATAATTTAAAAAAAGAAAAACTTTGTATGTTCTACTTTTAATTTTGAACGTTATAACCTTATATATTCGAAATAAAAAGTAGAACATAACGTTTCTCACGACAACAAATTTGAAGATTTACAATAAAAATTATGTATAACCTATGCTTATAATAGAAATTTGTTGATATCCTAACGGTTTCGTCGCCAATTTGTATTCGCTTGCTGAAGAAGGCCGTGGATTCGAACCCTAACTATTTCTTTTTTCATAACAAAAGTTTACTTTTAATGAAATACGTCAAAAGTGAGCACATTTTTCATAACATTCTTCAAAAAAAGAGTAAGTTTTGTATTGCTTTACTGAGAAAAATAATGAAAAACTTTATTGAATAATAAAATAGGTAGGTACATAATTAACCAAATTGAAAGGCTTCTTTCTTAGGGAATTGCGGGTTGGTTTGGGAGTGGTTCGTGGCGGGCTTGATTTGTCCGGGGCCGGCTTTTTGGTTGTATTGCTTTGATCGAGCTAGGGGGTCTGTTTCGTGCGGGTCGGGTTTGCTGCGGGCGGGTCTCCTCCGGGCTAGCTTGCGGTATGCGGAGGGCCTTAAAGGGAGAATGTAGGCATGTATTAGGGAAATTTCTTCCCCAACCAACCAAAAATGAGCATGATGGATAAAAATTTCCTTGAAATTGCATGGAGAGAGCGCGTTGAGACCTCTTGTTGCAACGCTGCGTAGAGAAAACATAAAGCAAACAAATTTTCATCTAGAATACACAAATTGAAAAAATAAAACAGAGCGTGCTAGAACTAAATTATCTTATATTCAACCACACCTTATTATTTCGTAAAGACTTAATAAGAAAAAGAGAAAATTATTCAGAGGAAAAAAAATGTGGATTCAGAGTTTTATAAGTCACTGTCAGAGTTAATATCATCCTGCTGGGCGCTTGCACAAAGGTTTCATTGTCTGGAGAACACCCACCACGTTGCCGCATTAATCATGCGAAGACAGCAATTTGTATGTCTTAAAATACAATAAACAGAAACAATAGCAAATAGTGGAACACCTATAACATAGTCTAAAATAGAACCTTTCCCAAAATAAACACAATTAGTTTCAAGAGGTAATCAATACAATGCGACGTTTTCTTTTGTACGATAATAATAACTTAATAGAGTCTTAATATGCAACCTTTGTGTAGCTTACTTCTTTTACATATATTTAACAACTCTTCATTTAGTCATTATTCATTTAAAAAACAAAATATAGAAATAATGGGTGATGGGAATGAACATGTTCTTGACAACCTAAAGGAATTAAGCAATCTAAGGCTTGGATATAGTAATAAAAGGCAAACCATGATGGTTTGATAATTATTAACGCATATTGATTTCTGTTTAACTATTGAAACATGGTTACTCTGTCTGAAGCGGGTGTGTGATCTAGAGAAGGCAGATGACCTTAAGTTCATCAACAGTAGAGAAATGGAAATTGTATGTTATGTTAATGTTTTATATTTTATCATGATTTTGTTTCTAATCAAGAAACAAATAAACGCGATTGACACCGAATGTTCAGTCACCAACTTTCGTTCCCCAATGCCGATCATCTTTCTCTATCCACGACTCAAGAATTTGATCAGTGTGAAATATGTCAAAATTGTATTTGTATCACTTTGGGTGAATCCAGATTCATTTAAAAATTAAAAATAAGATGGTATATGATAGCACTCAACCACGAAAAACCCTATACCTTTAAAATATATATTTGCCATAAAAAAATCACATCGCAAAATCAAAATATGCAAGTGTATTATATACAAAATTATTGTTGCAGTTAAAAGTTTGTGAGTATTACAGGTTTGTAAATTAACCAATTTTTTTTTCCAATATAATGCATGTTTGGATATTTTTTTTCCTTAACAGGAATTATAAATTCAAAGAGAATTTTTAATAGTATCTCCGACAAGAGCCCGGAACGCTGCATAACGTTATAACAATATATTATGGAATAACTTAGCTATATTATCATTCTAACGCATACGAATATTCGTGGTAAATTACTCGTAGGTACATACAAAATTATCTCATTAAAACACTCGTCCAGAAGTCCTAAATAAATGTATGATAACTCTGCAAAAAGCTGCTATGACAACAGTTTTCATCAGTCAAAAATAAAAAAATATATTCGTAAGTAAAGGTAAAACAGTATCCATGTAGCGGTCTTGGTTGATACAAAAGGGGATTTGGCAACATCAACTTGTTTCGAATTCAAAAGTTTAAAGCCGATGAATCAGAAAAAAAGAGTTTGTTAATTGATTTATTTGTTTTTTCGACGAGCGGACAAAGGACACGTCGATACAAACAAGAGTTTGATCTGCTGTGTTTTTTTTTTAGAAGTTTGCCATCCGTGTTCGTTTTATTATTGATTAGGAGTTTTTTTACTACTTTTTTACTTGCTTGTGATTATCATTGTCTAGTATGACCTCTGACATCAACATACGGTAATGTCAAAAGATTGAGAAGCGTGCTAAATGTTGCATACATGACACGCGTACCCTAAAGAGCAAAGTAGGAACGTTAAAGGCATTTTGGTTATCTGAACAAGGGTCCAATAATAAATTTTCTCAAAGATTTATCGTCATACGTGATCATCTTAGAACATGTGCTTCAGAATTATTCTAGTTCTTGCTTGGTTAAAACGCTGAAAACGAGCATTTTTTTTTCACTAAAAGATCAAGAATAAGTTCTCTAATCTAGCTCTGACTTCGTTTTAACTGCTATACCTAAATAAAACTAAAAACCCAACACCCATTTTTCCAACTGCTATTATGTTAAGGACGATAATAATATGGCGAAATACAACGATTATCCACAAGGGACAAAATTCTATTTCATAATAAAATTTATAATTAGGTACTGTTATAATATTATTCCGCTAATCTTTATTAAATATGCAAGCTCACACCTCATATTAGTATTGTTATTTCAAAAACAATCCCGATACATTAATTAATTCATGTTTTGGCACAGATTCCCCGGTCTCCACGAGCAGACAGTGCGGATATGAAAACCAGACAATAAGTTACCCGGATGTATTACGCTAATATGTCCAGATAAGAACCGGTGTGGTAGTTATTTAGGGGAAATTTTGCCGAACACAACGGTATCTTAATGATACGAGTATACTCGATGCAATTCAAAATTATATTCGCATGGGGAAACGTATTGGATTCAAAATATTATGTTTGCAATTTTACATAGGTACTTTATTATTTGATTCAAAAATTTTCTCCACTTTCAGGTTTCAAAATCTGTTTGGTGGGTATATAATATAATTATTAGTATACCTAATGTGAGATGGTTTGTACCATACATTTATTTAGTAGACTTAATATATTTTGATAGACTGTTTGGCCTTGAATTCGCTTAAAATTACATACAATGAACATCAAACGCATAATGACTATTATTCTGAAATGAAAAACAGACGATTGAGTTGCGTCGTATCCAATTTTTATTGAGACTTTTGACATTTCTGTATTCTGAAAATATTTTATCCAATACATTAGATGCGTAACTACTGGCAACCGATTAAGTTCTAAGCAAGTTCTTCTTGCGTTGAGTTGGAACGTGAATTTGAGAATACCAGTCAATGTATCATCAACATACTAGTGGATACCCGGTGTATTGTATGTTTCCGAGTCTACAACAGAGATACAAACATTGATTTTTATAACTATAGGTAGATCATGTTATCATAAGTTAGTATTCGCACATGATTAAACCATCTTCAGTCATTTTTAAATAGTCACCAATTCAATAAACACGCTATCAGTACCTTTCGTATATACAAGAATGACAGATGGGTCAAGAAAGCTTAATTATAATTGTAAAATTTTCTCCTATTGGACCCAGAGACCATAGGCCCCGAAGATATTCAAGTAAAAATCCAGTTCAAAAATTCTGACTAGACTTAATTCTAGCTAGAATCTTTGTTGGAACTTTGGCGCAAAGAATATTCCAAATACCATTCACTAAAAATTTCATTACTCAGTTTTACACCTAAAAACACCTTCAGAAACAAAATTTATACGCAGTGTACGGTAAAATATTAGCTCATAATATAATATAAGACTCCTTTAAAATGTTATAAAAGGCAGTGTTTGAACATTTCACCGCATATTTTGAGGATACAGACAATTATGTCTAAAACCGACTCCTATCCAAATAATTTACATATCTCCCATCAGCCAAACAAGGATTACGATCCTTTGATTCATTATTGTTGTACTGCGGCTTTAAAATAAATACTCGCCAGCTTCCTGGGTAAATTTTACGGTTAGGAAATGATTTTGCAAGACAAATAGTAATTTGCATAAAACTGTTTTATAGACCGAATTCATGTTTGCATAAATTTCATACGTAGACCTGTCGCTTGTTACGTTATATCAAGTATTTTAGAATTATTGTAGTTAAAAAACCTTTTTACAGATATTATTAAAGTGTTATTTTATATATTCGTCAACGTTAAATGTACTTTTTTATAAACCACTTAATTGCGAGTGTAGGAATGAATGGCTGTAAAAATTAACCTTAAATTTCGTTATGTTAAATCAATTTAATAATAATACTTATCGTTTTTGAACCTTTTATTCCACACAAATATAAATTCATAACATTTAATCAGAAAATGTTTTGTTAATTAATATAAGTCTAATATACACAAAGTTTCATAATTAGTCATTAGTTTGTTAGTAATATTGATCTGTCTATTCTATACTACCAAATGTTTGATGTTGAAAATTATTTGCGCTTTTTGTTTTTGTTTGCGGTTTTCAGGCCACCTTCGGTCTTTGGACTAAGTCGAACGTAATCGGTCGAAATGTTCTTAAATGGTATAAAGTTGTCGATATTTTTATTCTTATACGATTTTTGGTTGGATGATTTCGTTGGATATTGCTCTCGTTTTGTTTTGTAGGTATCGGGAATCTACATTCTATCACCAACTGGAAAAGAAGGCCATTTGGGAAGTGTCGACTCAAGCAAACCCGAAGTCGCGATCCATTCGTATGCAAATTTCCTACGTTACAATACTGCGCATCCAAACCAGGGTCTGAAACCCAACCCTTCTACATATACCACCCTCAAAAACACCCCCTATAAAAAAAAGAATGTGTAATAGAATAAAGACACTGTATTGGCAGTGTGGCGACATCTTTATATTTTAGTAATATAAAACACAAGATGGTCCCGTTCCTTTTATTAACCAAAAGAAAGCGATACGGCAGAAAACATATTTTGCCTCTAAAAAACCCTTTTCGTTATTGTCCGACTTTAAAAAGAATTATAAATTTTCTATCCCAACACAGCTACATATAATCCCTTTGAAGAGTAGCTAGCTAACGACAAGACTTGTAGGTACAATAGGGAGTAAATCTAATTTTTTGATTTAAGGTAGGTATACTATTTTGTATGGACAAATCCAATTTTAACTAATATGTAAAAACTAATGACTCTAACAATTCTTTTTTTTTTTAATTAATCTGTGCTCACTCAAAGTGAACACAAATACACTCCTTGACTCTTTCACAGTAAGCTACTTAAAGCTTGTGTCGTGAAAGAGGAAGATGGTCGGCACCTGGGATCGAACCACGACGTCCGCACCAAACAGTACGAAAGCCGGCGTTGTAACCGCTAGTCTACCAACCAATTCATTACTGATGATTGATTTTTAAATGGAACAAACCACTACCGACTTACGCATGTCTTCTACTGTTATTTGAAAGCTGCCTTAGTGTGATCACTTTCCGTTAACAACTTTCTCCATAAGGTGGTAATGGGTAAGTCTCCGAAACTCCTAATCATGAGATCTCTCGACATGTTCAAAATGTCAAAAAATCCCATGTATACAACTAGTAGATATGTAATAATAATTAATGAATTTAGTGATAAAAGTTGGAAATTATTGAGAACAAGAGAACTGCCTAATTTAAAGACTGCGACTGCTGTCATGTATCAATCCATTTTCGTAAATATAGTTATCGAGAAAAATTACATAGGTATCTAAGATGATTTTATTTTTCTTACTTAATCATCATGATACAAAGGTTGATACAGTTCAAGTAGATAAGTAATATGAAAGGCAATCATTGATTGACAATATTTTAATAACATTTGAATAATGTGTACAATACTTAGCAAGTTGAGAATATTCATACAAGACTTGTTCTTGCCCAATCATGCCAATCTGAATAGAGTCTTAAGCCGACAAGGTCATAGCCAAAAGTCTCCTTTGAACCAGAGAAATGAAAGAAAACAAAAATAGCGCTGGTAAAATACTTCAAGACAAGGTCCGGAATACAGAAATCAAATTCGAAGCACTAAAGAGAAATAACGTGGAGGTCTGCATGAAAGAGAATCGTATTAAGACTTAAGAGCATGACTTGATAGCGAGCTAATTTCAACAATATATTATTATGATTGAGATAAAAATAACAAAAAAAAAATAATGTGGATAAGGTTCACATACAATATTTTTTTAGTTTTAGGCATAATAAAAAAGATTTGACCGAAAACTTAAGGAGTTACACGAACTTTTGACGTATAATGACGTAAGATGTTTTTTCCTTAATACTTTTAAAAGATTTTTTTTGACATTTAATAGTTCTATTTTGTTCGACTAAGGATGAATCTGGAGACGTAATAAATCCAAATATATTCCGTCCCATTACAGAATAACGCTGGAAAGTTTTTAAACGTAAAATAATAACTAACGAAATAGGCACTTTGGTTTCATACCCCCCCGAACATGTCTTAAAAAAAGTTATTTTTTTCTTCGCAAATAACACTTCATTAAATTACCAAAGTTAGAACGGCCCCTGTTATAAATAATAAAATATATTTTCTGCCGGTTTTTTTTAGAATAGTAGGTACCTATGATGCAAATTGTTATTTTTTAATCAAGTCAGCAAATAAAGATTGAAATAATGTTGAATAGTATTAAACTTTTCTTTAAGTATAATATTATACGAGTATACTATGTACTAATAATTTATAAAAAACCAACGATTGAGTTTTTTTACACAGATAAACATTCGTTTTGGAAAAAAACTTGTTTGGTTGATTTTAATTTAGGCATTCTGAGTTATAAATAAAGATAATAATCTTTGCGAAAAAATAAATTTAATAACTTTGACAAAATATCTTTAGGTGTATGATTGTGTATATCGTGAGGTTGCCGGCGAAGAATAGCACCTCTGCTCTTTTTGCTGATTTTTCGAGCATCCTGTAAGAGGCAGGAAATCGAAAAATTAGATCGGGACCGTGAGGTTGACCACTTCACATCCTTAAATCTCAACTGGTCAAAAAAGGCACAATGAGCCTCGGACGCCTTCAAGCGCAATGGAAAGCTCTTGATGCCTCCCTATGGTCCCGAGTGGGGCTTAGGCCCCCGCATTGCTGGTTAGTTTGGGGGTAGTTCGCGGCGGGCTTGATTTGTCCGGGCCGGCTTTTTGGTTTGATTGCTTCGAGCTAGGAGGTCGGTTTCGTGAGGGTCGGGTTTGCTGCGGATTGGTCTCCGCCGGGCTGGCTTCGGTGTGCGGGGTGCCTTAAAGGGAGAATGTGTGTGTGTGTGTGTGTGTGTGTGTATCTATATAATATTTGTCTTGAACACTGACTGACTGACTGCCTGACTGACTGATGTCATTAACGCCGCTAGATGGCGCGCCACTCGCAACTAAAGACAAATAATAATATTGTTCTTCTAATACAATATGGCTGACAGCACAGCAGTGACAACTGACAGTAACAATGATATTATTATGCCTGGTGGCTGAGCAATTTGTTTTAAAGGTCTTGACGTAGAGAAAAACAATTTTTTGGGTTATTAAAAAACTCACATGCGAAGTCAGCGATAAGAAAGCAAAGTGTACCAAATTAGGAAACTTTTACGCACAGCGGGACTTCATAGTGAAGAAAAGCCGTACTAATGCCATGAGTGCAATAAAAAGTTTGTGGTTTCAAGTAATTTAAAGAGTGACAAGCGAACTCATAGCGGAGAAAAGCCATACGAATGCAATAATTGCAATAAAAAGTTCAATCAATCAAATAATTTAAACAACCAAAGACATGCTAAAAGCTATTTGAATGGTAAGTTTGCAATAAAAAGTTTAATTTCATTTTTAAGTTTGCATAAATAGTTCAATCAACCGTGTGCTGTAAAGTATCACTTGCGAATTCGGACAAAAAATTGACAAATCAGGAAACTTTTATGCACAGCCGGACTTCGCTTTACTAATGCAATGTGTGCAATAAAAAGTTTGTGAACTCATAGCGGAGAAAAACCATACGAATGCAACCATTGCGATAAAAAGTTTAATCAATCAAATGATAAAATCATGATAAAAGCCATTTAAATGCATATTTTGTTAGAAAAAGTTCAAAATTTGTTTAAAGTCTGACATATGAATTCGGCCAAAAGAAAGCATAGTTTGTATGAAAAAGTTTACCAAATCAGATCTTTAAATCACAGACGCGATTTCATTGCCAAGAAAACTCTTCTGATACAATGTGTGTAATAAAAAGTTTTTTTTTTGCATTTTTATAAATAGTTATAGTATCATGAATAGTTATAATCCATCATCGAGTGCTTTACAGTCACACAAATGAATTCGGCCATAAGAAAACAAAGTTTCCATGAAAAAGTTTACCAAATCACGAATCTTTAATCCACACACACGAGATCATACCGGAGAAAAACCATACGAACGCCATGTTTTCAATAAAAAGTTTACACACCTAGAGTAATTTTTTAAAGATTTTCATGTGAATTTGTAGCGTTGAAAAGCCATTCATATGCAACGTTTGTTATAAAAAGTACAAAAGTACAAGTTTTTTTTTAAATTTTCATCGAGTTCTATTATCAAGTGGTTTAAAGTCTGACATATGAATTCGGCCATAAGAAAGCTTACTTTGCATGAAAATTTTACTAAATCATAAATTTATCCCATAGACACGATATCATAGCAGAGAAAAAGCCTTACTAATGCAATGTTTGAAATAAAAATATTGCACACTAGCGCAGAAAAGCCATACGAACGCAACCATTGCGATAAAAAGTTGAATCAATCAAATGATAAATCATGATAAAAGCCATTTAAATCCATATTTTGTTAGAAAAGGTTCAAAATTTGTTATAAAAAAAAAATATCAAGTGCTTTACAGTCACACAAATGAATTCGGCCATAAGAAAACAAGTTTCCATGAAAAAGTTTACCAAATCACGAATCTTTAATCCACACACACGAGATCATAGCGGAGAAAAACCATACGAATGCCATGTTTTCAATAAAAAGTTTACACACCTAGAGTAATTTTTTAAACATTTTCATGTGAATTCATAACGTTGAAAAGCCAAACATATGTAAAGTTTGTTATAAAAAGTTCATGTTGTTTTTTGAGTTTTCATGAAGAATTCAATTAATCAAGTGTTTTAAAGTCTCATATAAGAATTCGGCAATACGAATGCAAAGTTTATATGAAAAAGTTTAATCAATCAAATCGGTTAATACCCACATGCCAAAAGCTATTTGAATATACAGTTTGTAATTAAAAGTTTAAGTTGTAGGTATTTGAGTTTTCATAAAGAGTTGAATCAACCAAGTATTTTGAAGTCTCACATGTGAATGCTCACAGCTATGCTATGAGAAAGTAAAGTTTGCATAAAAAAGGCCATAGGTGGGCGCCATGGGCGCCTTTAAAAAACTAGTTATTTATGTTTATCTAGTGGGTTGCATGTGATAGGAAGCTATAGGGATAAAGTTTTACAATCCCGTTTAGGAACATCGTTTGCAGGTGCACAGGTTACTATTTTACCGGAAAAATAGTTGTGATCTTTTAAAACACAAACAAAAACAAATACCTACTCTTTTTTATCAATTAGGTACGCGAGCGATCTACATACAAACTACTTTGAACCCCACTCAGGGGCTTATGGATGGACTATATGGAGGCATCCATTGCGCTCGATCTTGCGCAATGCTATGAGCATTCTGCAGAAAGTCATCATTATTGGAAGGGGTCAAAAGCCATGCAGTGCTCGTGTTGCCATACATATCTCACCCTACAGGGAAGTAGGTAGTTGAGTGCAATGATTATTTTTAAAGTTTTATGAATTATGAATTTAGGATGAATTTAAACAAACACAGTGTATTTTAAAAAGTTAATTAATTTTAAAAATTTTAAATTTTATTTAATATTTTATCAAAAAAATTACAAACCAACATGATTTTAACATTAAAAATACAAATTATACAACGCACCTTGATGATCTATTACTTTATGCTTAGATCATTATTATTCTAAATCATTGCTCAAGAAGTTCCGGAACAATAACTAACTGATCAAGTTCAGTGAGCCTACACTGAGGTTATGGTTGAAATGACAGTGTTCAAATTATCACATAAGCGCATTTTCGTATATTTAAATGTAAAAATATACTCCAATATAAAATCTATATACTTTTATTAAATATGTATATGACATTGTTAATCGAGATAAGTATGCAAAACTGGAATTTTCAAGACACTAAAATAAATAATATACGAAGGTGACTTGCTTGCTCTACATCACAAGAGAAATAAAATTGCGTGCAATACCTTATGAAGGAACCTAACGTATTCTCGTCAAATAAAGTATGCCTTATAAGGTTATTGCCTTGAATTGTATACAATTCAAGTCATCCCTTGGACAGAACTTATCACAAATATGTATTTCAGAGCAACGATAGAATTCAGACAAAAACTTTATTGTTACAAAGATGAAACAATTGAAACAAAACTACCTACAAAGTATGTTTTTGAAAATTTTAGAATTCGTTCTATTTATTAGTTTTAAAATTCGAGAATAATGGTAGGCATGTACAATAAACATCCAACAAAACATAATCAAAGATATGTACGTACCTACAGATTTGAGGGTTATTTTGTTATTCTGAGTGGGTAGGGAACGCAGATTTCCCAATGCAACAAAGGAGAAAACAGCTAGTATTGTTTAATTATATTTTAGTTGTAAATTATCTTAATTGTCCCAATTGTTAAAGGACTTGTGTAAAGTACAGTTCATCAAAATTATAACGACATTAAAATTATATCAACCCTTCGCTTCCAAAAATAATAATAACATACAATAGATTTGGTAGAAAATTGTTGTTGATAAATTAGTTTTAACAAATTCACTTAAGACATTCCATCTGATTTTTTATGGTTGAAGTTTTTGATATAATTTTGCAGGAAAATATGTTGATTATTTAAAATCTGACGTTCTTGCTGGTTTTGATCACTTTTCACAAAGAACGGTGTAAGAAAAGAACCAGAGAGATTGCTGGTAGCATGCCATGTCTCTTACAGCAAAAATTATAGAGAAGTGACGATTTTTTAATAATTAAAAGGCTTGTGGCTTTTTACATGTCGACAAGACTTGTCTAAGACACTTAGTGTGATGAACAAGAATATTAGGACTTTTTTCTTTCATTCTTTTTTCGTGTCATTATGTGTGTGCCTCTACGCGTATTTTTGTATGATAACTTTAAAAAACAAAACAAATAAATTAAGTCAATGAATTAAAAGCATATAGCTGCGGATTGTATTTCTCCCTTTGGCCGGATCATTTTCCATTACCAGGGGCCTCATTCTGCACTAACATCGCGATTCCGATATAATTACATTCTTAATAACAATGTCATTATGATAATTTTTTCTTCTATTTTTGTGTCACCCATTTTTTAACCGGACCTTCAAATTTTTGAAAAGAGTGATTGGACTGTATTGTATATATTATATTGTATATATTAATATGTGCGCGCTCACATTACTAGTTTAATAAACAGTATTATTATTAAGTGTCACTGCGCACTGTGTCGATAATTATGTACCCGTGCCGGTGCATCTATCGCGCACCAATAATAACAACAAAATTATTGTTTGTATCATAGAAATAATAATATATCAACTTTTAACTACATACTTAGTAACTTTTTATAATGTCGTTTTTTAATAATACCTATTGTTTTTTTTCATATCATTTTTACCAATGTTTCATTGCCTGTATTTTTTTTATATATACCTATATATTTTGTATTGTTTCTCATTATTCAGCGAAAAGGGTGCAAACCTGTTATGCTGAATTATGACTTTTTTTAGTTGTTAATAAAATAAAAAATAAATAAAAAAAATTCCTTAAACTGTATGATTTGTCACAATTGTCTTTGTTGTTATTAATCCAGGGTTTGTTGACGTTCGTTATTGTTTCGGTCTGATGGAGATTATTGTATTTTGGTTTATTTTCCGATCTTTATTTTTTGTTTTATCCTTAATATTTTATACACCTAGATAATGTTTTCCTTTTGCTTTTGTTTTAAATTAAATTAAATTAAAATTGAATCGTGCTTTTTTATCATAAATTTTAATTTTTTTATTATTGTTTTAACTATATTGTATGATTGTATTCGATTTGTCTGATTTTGTTGGTATTTTTGTTTGTTCACTTTAATAAATTAATGACGTGTAAAAGCCGTTAACGCCGTGAATGATTTAATAAATAAAATAAATAAATAAGAATTACCTACAACTATACAAAAAAAGCTATATTAGAGATACCTGTTATTGGAAAACTGGTGATTCTATGTTTTTATCAGATTATTATTGTGTTGATTTATTGTGTTCTGTTGTTCAGCGTGTTGTTTTATTGTGTTCTGTTGGTGTCAATAAATAAATAAAAATAAGTTCTTCTCCCGGTGCCTTATCAGATATCCTCAATGTCAGCATCTAGAAATGTTGTAAGTTGTAGAAGGCTAAATTCATAACCTTTTCCAGTCAAATGTTCTACTTACATGGGTAAGCTAAAGCTAGTATTTTTTCATAAGTGTTCGCCGATTAATTTGGTATAAGAAACGAGAAATATAATATTTTAACATTTCCATAAAACATACCAGAATAACTTCCACCCCAAACGCAGTGTAGGTAAATTATATCCGATATTGACAACATAAGTACAGGGCATGTTGAAAAAAACGATTACATGTCTTGTTGTAATAAGGAAACAGAATCGAACCAATTAACACGAACCAGTAATACCATTAGTGTAATTTATTGAATCGTTTTTATCATAAATGTCCAAATGTGTATCGTTTATATTGTTATTTTTATTGTTTATTGCACCGCCAACGAACCTTACTCTCACCGCTCACATATTTAATTTTATTTTATACCGTTTTAAATTCGTAAATTGTTTTCTTTTAATTATTCCGAAGAAGTACCTACTTACTGAAATTATATTTCAAAATGATTGAACGTAATTATTGATATAAAAGAACAATTGGAACAATGCAAATAATGTATGATTCTAACGTGACTTTTTTTGATGTTTTGAAAAGATATCCAATGCGTTTGATTTTAGGTAAAAAAAAAAATTCTCCATCACTATATGCAAATCCTTAATAAAGTTACCTTTTGTACATATTCCATATTTCATGTTGAGTATGGTGAATTCACTTCGAGGATTGAATTCATATAGATAGTTTCTGTTGTTCTTAATATTGTGCATAATAGTGGAGGTATATAAATGTTGAAATGGTGAGTCTCACCTCACTAATTGTGGCGAGTAATATCGTGTTTTTAAATTTGAAGCGCTTTTTTAAAAAAAAAAAATATGGAACTTGTTCTGCAGATAATTTTAGAAACTTCTACGTTATTTGCTCAATGTTTTGCCTATTTAATAGCAAGTGTTATACCTTTTTGAATAGCTAAAGAGACGTAGAAGTTTTTAAAATTATCTGCAGAACAAGTTCCATAATTTAAAAAAAAAACCGCTTCAAATTTAAAAACACTTGGTGAAAATTCTTTAATCCTAACCTTTGTCGAGCTGTATTCTTAAGCTCTTAGTAGTAGGTTCAGTTTTTGTTGATCATTTTTATTAATTGACATGTCCTCTCACTAGATACACAAAAAACTGGACCCAAGGACCTCTAATCCGAAGAAATCGATAAAAAGGCAAAAAAAGAAAGGATTTTTTTTTCAAAATCTTTAAAGTTTAATATCTCCATAACGGTTGAGTTTCGGACACCATATTGTGGAATCAAATCCATCAGAAATGACCTAAATAATAACGTCCTTTAATATTCCGTACGACTTACCCTGTAACCCTGTATAATAGTACCAATATTATTATATTATACCTGCTTACTGTTTTTTTTTCTATTCATATGTAGGTATTATGTTTTGTTGACTTTTCATTTTGGTGTTAGTACAATGCACTTAGTATATACATTTATTGTTACATTGTAAAATGATACCTATATGTATATTGTTTTTTTTACTTGTACACTTTTTCTGTATTATAAACACTGTTTGACGCAAAGGTTTATACCGTCATGCTAAACAGTGGAATTTTTTTATCAATAAATAAATAAAATAAAACAGCATAAGACAATGAAAAGGCATTTTTCGTCATGTATTATAGAATCATAAAATCAGATTTTTTAGATGAGAATATAGAAATTGAAATACACGCATTAAATCAAAACAATATGATTCATGTCCTAGACAGAGCTTTTCATTATAACTTTTTATGTTCACTTTAAGAGATAATCTATAGTCTAAGCCCGTACAAAAATGCGACTCTATTACAAAGTATCTCCAATCACAGACTATTCGGAGTTTGTTTTAATTTATTGCCATGAGGCCTGGTCAAATGCCAAATTCGTTTCTCTTAAACAATATTAATCATATCGCGTTCAGAATTCCCGCAATATTGTTCCATAACTTGGCACATAATTAACGAAATTTTCCGAATAAAAGCAGATTTATGATTCTCGAAATTATTGCATATTTATTGCGTAATAATTATCGTTTTATCAACAACTTATTATCAATCCGACATTACTTATCAATTCAGCAGATCATTTAGCATAACTTGAAATTTTTCACAGTTTCTTTAACACACTAACTATAACATGGTATTTTCATGGTGACCGATCAACTACTGCAACTGTTAATGGAACAGGTGCTAAAATTAAGGTTACGTTTTCAGTGTAGACTTATATGGACCGACGAATCTTTCAGCTAAAAGGGTGGTGTAAACGTAGGTACACCCTCAGAATAGGAGGTTGGTTGGACTCTATTAAGAAGAGGGATATAAGTGTCACCTATCTGATGTGCTGGATTACGGATGTCTTCAGACCGGCCGGTTCTGCAATTTTTCTTCTGCATTCATTTAATAATTCTTCAGACAAAAAACACACCTTTGTTTATCAACACCATCACAAGGAAGCCATTTCAACAACGACAATACGACAATAAAATAAAATAACAAAAGTTCCATTTTCAAAAACACTGATTACGTTTTTATCAAAAACAATAATTAATAATGTTCGAAATAAATATGTAGGTTTCACAAGGGAACGAGGTAGGAACTGGGAAAAGGTAGGGTTCTGCGTCTACAGGTGGGTCAAATAAACAAGACTGCTGCAATTTCGGATAATCTATACGGAAAAACATCAACATGAAAATAAGCAGAAAAATGAAAATAGATATATAAAACTAGTGTACGATGGTTATGACGTAGGTACGGCTAGACAGCATCACAACAAAAATTACGGAGAGTTTCAAAAATTAAGACTCCAAGAAGCATTTCTGGGGACCCTCAGAGATAGAGCAAGCAATACGAGGCTAAAGACATAGTAAGATTGGGAGGTGGTGAGGCAAAGAATAATATGGTATGCACATTTGAGCAGAATGGAGTCATCCAAACTCCCTTATATTGCATTGTGTGTCCAATTCCATGGAAGACGACACCCAGGCACCACTAGATAGTCAGCTGTGAGTCGATCTCGCAAGAGGCTAACCCCACCTCTTAAACATTAGTTCTCTAAGCCTAAAATATATGGAGAAGAGACCATTACAACAATATAATTTACAATCCGGATTCAAATTTCATATCAATTTTGCAGATGGAATTCACATTTAATATCCATGACGATATCAAACGGTTTAAATGAAATTACATGGGGACATTAAGTTCAAATAATTGTATATTTAACGGGAATCATGTAGTTATTTTGGGATTTAATCCAATTTACATACTTGATACAGTATGCACTATGAAAATTGCATTCAATTTGAAACGATATAATATGGTATCATAGTGCTTACATACTGGTAGGAACAAAGCCGGCTGTAAGACATCTAATCGGTGTCCGACTACAATACTAGCCTATGTGAAAAAAAAACTAAATTTAAAAACGGCAGATTCAAAAACTAATGAAATGCACCAAAAAACAATGTCTTTTTGCGGCCCAAAATAGGAAAAATATTTAGCTAATCTTGAACATAACTGGTTGGATATGAATAATCAACCAACGATTCCAATATACAATACTCAATAAATTTTTATATGAAAAAGCAGCAATTTTTCTAGTGATGGTACCATCATATCTTCTTCAGTCAAGCCCATTTCGTCCACTGTTGAACAATAGCCTCCCCCTTAACTGATATCAGTGGGATAGTTGGATAGTCACAGGAAATGACTTCATACCACGCTGTCTAGTGTCTAGGCGCGTTGGTATGGGTTTGCCACAAGTTTTTCCTTTTGCTACTATTATGGGGATTTAATCTCATGAAAACGGTACGGTTTTATACGAACGATAATCAGTTGCCAGAGCCTCGTGAATTTCTAGCAGAGGGTACCACGTCCAGATAACACATTCGGATCGCCTAGGTGATTTTCGCCACCGCACAACGCACAAATTTAATTTTAAAATTAGAAGTTCACAAATAATGTTTATAGTAAGTAGTTTACTTTAATTTAATATTCAGCACATTTTAACGTGTTTGAATCTCTAACGACTACTTGGTGGCCGTAGAAGCGACTTTATGTCCTGTAAAGAAAATGTGAAATATGTCGCGGTGAAGTAAATTGTATTGCTAAGAAACTGTGAAATATGTCGCGGTTAAGTAAATTGTATTGTGAAGAAACTGTGAAATACGTCGCGGTTAAGTAAATTGTCCGAGTGTGGCAGCCGAGCGGCGACATTCCCCGTCTATAAAGGTCCCGTGGTACTACAGCCTCCACTAAAACTTTGATAGTTTGCAATTTATTGTGGCAAATTTTCCCCACGGGTGATATTTTTAAACTACATGCGGATTTCATTGTAACTGATGTAATCTATTTATGGACATTTATATCCAAACCAAATGTTACCCTAACAATCGATTGTCGTAACTTTCTTCCAATTCCCCAGAATATCCAAATAAAGCGTTATATAAAAATAAAAAATAAAATCATACCATTAATACACTCTGGTTTTGCATGTTAAATATACATACAAAGTACCTTGATAATTTAAAATGCTCACAGCAATCCATGGAGAGAAGGATGGTCAGAATAAGTTTTCGATATAGAAAAAGAAATGACAACATCAGACACCTAACTAAAGTCGTCGATATTATGGATTTTATGCCCCGAAATCGACAAGTGGCGGCCATGTGATAGAAGTGTTAACAGACCCACGAAAAGATAAAAATACGACATAATAATATGGGACGTGGAGAGAAAGTGCATGCAGATTGCAGAGGGAACAGAATAGAGAAAGGTGGAAATGTTTGGAAGAGGGCTTTAATCAGCAGAAAAGAGATGGCTATGAAGAAGATCTTGATAATAAACATACGATAGTCGTGGAAGAAGTTGGTGTGCAAGATTATCATCTTACAAAACAGATAGATAGCTTCGGATAACGAACCTTTACTTAAAACCATCAAAGCACAGGATATAACTGGTAAAGGTTTCAGGAACGCTGTAAAAAAAGAGACATATAGAGATGGTGAAGCTAAATATATTATTGTCAGATGGCGTAGAAAGCGAAGGCATGGAAAAATGTAAAATACCTGGCCGTATACATTTCGCCATGTCAAGATCTCCCAAAAGATGGAAGGACAGATTAATTAATTTTTTTTTTTAGGAAAAATTAATCTGTGCTCACTCAAAGTGAACACAAATACACTCCTTGACTCTTTCACAGTAAGCTACTTAAAGTTTGTGTCGTGAAAGAGGAAGATGGTAAGGATCAATACACAAGAGAAAAATGTTTGTAACAGTAGGCCAGTAGGCCAGCAACAACCTTTGCATCAAAGCATAAATCAAGGGAAAAAGGTAAAATATCTAATGAAGATATTCTATCAAATAGAATTTATTACGAAAATAAAATGGCACTCGTATAGAATAAAGAGATATTTAGTATCACACTGTATGTCAAAATACGAGATGATCTTCCGTCGTGTCATTACATGGGCCAGAGAGCATTCAACGAGCTGTTCATAATGCATATATTGTATCCACACACGAAAATCGCAGAGCTACAGCTTGTTTAATAACTTTGATCTACATCGAAGATCTTACAAGATAAACCGGTACGTCAGTCTTATGGCTGATATTATTGTTTAGCTCAACCAATTGTAATATAATATGTAGGTTTAATAACAAAAGCAACGCTGGTGAAAATAGTTCATATTTTTTTATTTCATACTGGCCTTAACAAGGCCTACGTTGATAAGTCCCAATAATATTCTGCCTTCCTGAAATACAGAAGTCTTATTGTTTCATCATCCCATAGTACCTACAGTTATAATCTATGAAAAAAATGGAATAAAAAACTATTTTTAGACACACAATCTTTAACTTAAAAAAAAAGATTTATTTTCTATTAATTTCAAATAGTTCCGAGAAAAGAGTTCAATAAAAGAAGCTCGTCATAAAATACCCACCTTCGCCTTGTAAAATATTGTTTCATTCTTGAAAATATTTCAAAATCTGACAAATATAATGCCATATTCAAAAACGAAATCTGATAATGGCTGACTAAAATAGGGATAAGTATCTAAGAAAAAAAGAGAAGTTTTCAAGAAATTATTTAATTTAGTCTTCTACCAAACAAAGGGCTGTATTAATTTCATCTCAATCTTAAAGATTTCTCATACAAATAAGGGCTTTGTGTTAATACCTCCAACAAAAGTTTTTGCCCGGAAGAATATTCCCTACAATAAAACAGTGACGTAATCAACAAACTAAACTAATTTGAGGAAAAGAATATCCAGGTCGCACACATAATTTGAGTCATGGGTAAAATATTGCGAACAAAATGAACAAAATTAGTGATATGAATCAAATTGTTGTCCACCATAGTCTTTATTGCGACCTTCCTTACAATAGGACCCATTTCTCGTCTACTACATCGAAGCGCATACACATAGATAATGTTTTATATTTTATAAATCATAGAGAAGAATGCGGTTTAATTTTTTCTTTAATTTCCACGTCCACTCCCTATTTGGGGCATTTGGACTGTCCTCCGCAATCCTAGTAGCCGCACCAAATGCCCTGGAGATAAGTTTCGTTTTAAGCGGTTTTATTAAGAAGGTACGTTTATTTTTGGATACGCTTGTTGACAGAAATTATCATCCATGTGATGCAATGTACTATTAACACAATAAAATAAGTCAAATTATTCGCAATATTAGTTGCTTTCATATATTTTTTGCAGTTTGCTCGTACAAAAACTTGTAGGTATATGACGCAAATTTTGGGTGCAACGAAGTTTTATACCGAAATAATTCAGGGAGATATAATTACGTGTCTCGTTATAACATCCCTTCAATTATTCCATTACATCTGTCAACTTTATTTATCACGAGATAACAAAACGCCCCCGCACAATATTTCGCTTCTTGAAAACCTCATTTCAATTCCTTCGCCGACTCCCTCAGGGTATAATAATGAAATACTAGTGAAGGGACACACTGGCTGTTCGTGTGACATCACGCTACACCGGCGATAACTCACTCTATTCCTAGCCGGGCTGATCAATTCTGCACGTAGGTACACCTTGACGTATTCCAGATGGAGTTGTTTCAGGAATTTACCTTCTACAAGATTTACCTTATATAACTATAAGCAAGCAGAGGTTGAAAACATTTCGTCAACACCGTGGATCTTTTTTTTTCACTCTATAATAGTTCATTATAATATGACTACAATGGATCAGCTTTGGGATTGAATATTATGTTTTCTTTACCAAAGGATTATTTTATCAGACTATCGTGGAACAGTTTTTTTTTTAATAATAATAATGTATTCAATGAAAATAATACATTCGTTTATAAATACAATTTGGTGACTACCTCCACAAGGCAATGCCTATATTGGAGAGGAGGTTATTGAACAAAAAAATAAAATACCTACACTTTACAATAATATAGAATAATAAAAATTACAATCAAATGTGAAAAAATTAATAATAATAAAAAAACACAGTTAAAGAGATACATTCTGCAAACCCACCCAAGCACAACCCTTGATAGCTTTTTACAACATAAATGGTCAATCCTACGATAAATATTGTGTTTCTGACTTTTTGGACTGCGGCGCGTCGGCAGCATATTATATTTTCATATATGCACAATGCACATACCTAGAGCCACAACACAATAATGCATCGATCTCTTACCATACTTAATTATGAAACCAATAATATTTCATGCGCGCCATAGCACAACAACATAATAGTAGGTTTCTAGCTTTAGATGTTTGAACACACTTTTAAGAGAAAATAATAAAAAAATGTGATTACTATTGTAATAATCTATAATATTCATATTCTTACTCTACGGAGTAAGTAATTTACATTAATTAATTAGCCTTAAAGAAAATGTATAAGTAGATTGTTGCTTTTGTTTAGAAAGACAAAATAAAAGTTGATGCAAATGTTATCATAGAAACTGAATTCAATGAAAATCTTTATTTAATAAAAATATAACGAATCACTTGATTTTGAAACAAACGGTTCGAAGATTAGCAGATTACAATGTTAGACTTAGTGTGGATGGAAGAGATGAACCTGTAAGACCAATACAAGAGGGGAGAATGTTGGATGTTGTTAGTTGGATTACAGACTCCGAACGAGTGAAGAAGGTTTACCACAAGAATACTAAGCAGGCGAAGCTCAAGAGTGGATGGATCGTTAAGATTCTACAGTCATTAAATAATAAAAGACACCATGGGTATCAGCTCACAAGATAGAGACAGCCCGTATGAAAATGTTCTTCTCCAATTGACAGAAAACAAACACGTGATCAGCATTTGTATTGTGTTTTATTTACCATCTTACATACTTGTATCGCGGAGTTTCCATCCCTTCTTTCTTCATCCCCTTCGACGCGGCACACCGCAACTTCCTACCAAATCACTTTTCGCCATTCACCCTTGCATATATCTCTATCATATTTTATTGATGAGAATGCTTTTGAATAATTTGTGCCATAAACAAAACTACAGCAACACAACAATACTACTAATAAGAGTACCCCTCCCCTTTTTACATATTTTACGTACGAAATAAAATAAAATATTCAATATTACTATCTGTGTTGGAGCGAGGTTAAAAAAATATTTCAGTGCTGGAAATGTGTTCATCAAATGACTGAATATCAATCATTCCCGTGACAGGTAACTTTAAAAATGTTAATAATTCCAGTAATTTACACTAACGCAAAGGCAAAAAAATATTTTATTTAATATTCTTCGTACCTTTTTTTACTAATGGATTTCATTAATTCCATTTCAATTTAAATTAATTTTGAAATATTTCATGAATTCTTTTTTTGTGATGGATGTAATCACTAATTGATGTCAGATATTTGTTCAGGTTATGACATAATAATGAGAATTATTTAGTCTTAATTACGGAATAAAAGGCAGTAAGAGAAGAGAACTATGCCCTGCTCTTTTTCACTATTTTTCAATACAATATACTCCTTAGCCGAAAATTTTAATAAAAGTTCTTGAAACAACCTGAACATTAATTCTATGTTTTCTTCTTGACATAAAGCAAAGTTTATTGATTGACTCACGTTTTTCGACTGGTTAAATAGATGTTACAATAATAAATATATAACAATAAATTAATTATCGATTTCCTTTTTTAATGATAGAAAAAATGATAATTTAGGAGTAATTTTACACTACTAATACCTCCAAAACAACGTCGAAAGGTCGAATTCTAATGAGAAATTTTTAATTTGAAATGTTTATCTTCAAAAAGTTATAAGTAAAATAAATAATTATGATTTTTTTATTCTAAAATTTGCGATACCTATATAAAATTTTGTTTCTTATGTAGACTTCCAATAACGGCAGTATCTTTGTGTACTGTATAATCTGAACTATATTTATTATCACTTAGTATTGCATGAGTGAAAAAATATAACAATGAAATAATGTTCTGTCATTATTTCTATTAATTCTTATTTGCTTTGCATAGTACGCTTAAAATACGAAGAAGGCTTCAAAACTTTCAATCATTTATCATTCGTTTCCCTTAAGTCAGTCCACCCCTAACCATCTATCTATCAATGTTTTTTTTCAGTTTTGATACAGGTAAATTTCTATAAGACAATCACATTAGAACCCTTTTCGGTTTCTCCATTATTTAAAACATTACTCACCCTTTAGAAAAAGGTGTACGTGTAGAGGGTGGATATCTATTTTCTCGGCCCATATACCAAGTGCCTCTCACTTACAATGATCATACTAAATAGAAAAAAGTGAGTTTTTCTCTATTTCCGTATCAATCGATCCCCTCAAACCCAACTCACCCTTATATATGTGAAAGGAGTCCAGTGAGACGAACCCGTCTATCAAAAATTTCCACAGGAAAAAGTCGCATAAGAAATGTATTTTTTTTCTTTTTTCGTTTTTTCGGGTTGGTTTTTTCCCATCTGTTTGCCATATAACGACATACATACCTACACCATCATATACTTACAAAAAACAACAACTTCAAACCAGGGTTGTTCATTTAATACTTTTCGTATGTTTTTAGTATACAGATTTTATGTACAATTTACAGTAGGGCATTAAGCGAGATTGAACTTGTGCATAAATGATACAAAATACGCACTATTCTTAAAAACTGTAATGGCGAACAAAAAATTCAAGAGCCTACATACCTATAATGTTCTTACTACAGGCATAACTTATTGGGAAGAATATACTAATTTCAAGTGGCAATAAAGCATTCGATCATCTTATAAATAATTGCCCTATGCAAACATTCCAAGACAAAAATAATTAGAACGGTATCGATGTCCGTTTTCTAGGAAACCGTAATATTAGGCTTACGTAGACAACGTTTTAAGTTATATAATTCACAGCGGTATTACCACCGTTATTGTGGCTGCACCGCTCTTCTAGAAAATAAGAACTAAACACAAACTGACTGATAATTCAATCAAATGGCTTCTTGAGTCTCTAATGATTGGTCATTGAGCCAACAACAGGTGAAGTGTTGCTGGATTTAAAAGAGGTTTATGTAATTCTGTCATGACTCTTAATAGTTTTATGTCAGCATCAAAATTCATATAGGCATTATTTGTATCATGCTGTATAATACTATTCTTGCTGCTTATAATATTAGAGTATATGGCGGGCTTTCCGCATTACAAAGCGGATAACCTTTCGTTTGAATCCATCCACGTAATGAAGAATGGATAGAACATATTACTATTAATATACACAGCACATGAAAAACATTCGGTTTTTATTATTAAGTACAAATCTTGTAGAAATGTGCAATGATCCCCGCATTACAAGCACCGAGTAAGTATACGGAGGTTAGTAGGATTCACTTCCATTATGAAATGTAGGAAAACGGAAACACTTACAACGCTATCTATCGATTTATGAAAACACTGATTGGATTGAAACTGTATTCAAGAACAACCTTGTAAAGTGTTTCTGGAATGTTTGTCTTCATTTAATTGCTGATAAGGCCTTCAACGGTCTTTATTGATATAATTATTATATTTTTTTTTAAATTACTCATAATTTCTTCCACAGATGAGAACCTGGATTCAGTTTTCTCAGCCGATTTGCACATTAAATTGCTTTGCCGTGCAACGGATACACTAGCATTTTTCAAAAAAGATTTCATAGACAGTTCCTATCACAAACGTAAAAACCGGAACCAATATCAACTTGTTTTGATATGTAAATTGTATGCAGTCGTCGAAATCCATATTGATCAAATGTATCGTGATCCGATATCAACGAATTGGTATTCAACAGACATCGTTTATATTGGACTATTTTTTATCCCGGGACACAAAATCAAAATAGAAAAGAATAAGCTAACTGGACAGATTTTAGGAAACTAGAGCAATATTTGAAAATAAAGAAAATTCTACCTGTGTTTGAAATTTAAGAATACCTTTTTTAATACTGGGATTTGAAAAAATATTTTTGTCCAGAAACTAAAAAAAATGTTCAAAAATCATGGAAAGACAAAATTGTGACCTGCTCGTTACCACATGTAGACATTGTGGTAACGAGTAGGTCACAATGCAAGACAGGCATAAAAGAGATGGACTGCAAAACTTGTAAATTATTGCAGACTATTGAAAAAGACACACATGAGACCACCATCATAGAAAAAAATAGTTAGAAAATATTATCTCAGTTGTAGGGAAAACCCCAGACAAACAACTGTGGAAAATAATGATTAAGGTCCAATACAATCCAAAAGGGAAAATACTTAAGAATAATAATACTTGAAAAAAAAGAAAACAAAAAAAGTAAAAAATATAACCTAGTTTAAGCATTCCTACTCTTTATAAATTTCATAAAGCACACGGTGTTGTATTGATTAAGTTATTCCTTGCTTCTTTGTTAACAATAGTAAACAAAATAGAGGAGCTAATGCTAATAATGTAATTGTGTCTTCTGGGTGTTGAGGGTGTTGGAATGGACAAGTAGTAGTTAATGGCAAAACACGAAGACGTCGAGGAGTCCATATTGCGGGTGGTAAACAAAAGGAGTTTATTGATAAATCGTGTTTGATTCAGAATTGATGGGCAAAGAGCGTACGCGATCATTAACTGTAATGTTCTATCATTATTACTTCGCCATTAACTAATTGGTTGGGTGTTCAACTTTCTGTTGGGAACATTATAATATTATTTTATATTATCGTTATTATTAAACGAATTAAAAACACATTTGGTTTGCATTCATCAATAACTGCCGATAGTATCGCGCCAGTATGAAATCCAAAATGTTTCAATTCCAAACATTAATATCATTTATTACTTTCCTTTTGCGATATGCTTCCTTACAGCTCGCCATGTTTCTTTTCTATCGATGTTTTAGTAGACTTTTTTTCCTGGAACCACTCATAATTAATTTTTCTTTTAATAATGTTGAAGACAATTTAAAACATTCATAAATTAGATAAAAAATTTTGATTAAATAAATGTTTTTTTATGAGAAAAAATAGTATTTTTTTTTAAGTTTTGTTATAGCTTTACACCATTCAAATGTTTTAAATAGATGAGCTAACAAATCTTTCATTAGAAATAATAGCTGTGTAAAATGTCATAGGTAGCTACTCTTAAAAAGTGAAATCGTTGTTGCCATTATGATGTGAAGACACGGATCTTCTAAGTTAATATGAATCGCATGAAGCTAATACAATGTGGCTCCCGGTAGAAAATGTTGCATAGTCTACTTTGGACAATACTTTGGCAACACCAAGAACGGTTTATTTCACCTTTTCATCAAGGGTAAAAACTGATGGATTTCGTTGTAACCCATACCTAAGGGTAATCTTTTGGTAAACACAAATACTTCTTTTCCATAGAATAACTGACATCAGACACAAACAGCTAAATAGTTAAATAGAAGAAGGTGTAAAATGTGGCAGGTATTTGAGATTTCTCTTAATGGTGGTTGTTTGCTCTTCATGTTAATAAAAACATCTTCCCTCACTGGCTACTCCATAATGCGATATCGAAGGGTGGACGCTTTTAACTTATAAAAAATGTGTGAATAAAAATATAATTTGGGCCGTTAAAAAAGGATCGTTCGGGGTCCACTCATTTATGGCAATATTTTATAGCGGTTTCCTCAACATTCACATTAAATTTGGGACACTCTCGAGTTTCCTTTACATTATGTTGCCCATTGTGGTGTTATATCATAAATATCTACTTGAAAAATACTCACCGACCCACCCATACCCAGTTACACTGTCAACTAGTGTTGAAACCCACACGTTTAAATATACGTTCCAAAATTTTATATTCCCACCAAATAAGTCCACCGATGAAACACGGGTTATTTTGAGAAAGTTTATAAAATTTAAGTACGGTCCAGTTTGTTCAAGTTTGAGGTAGGTACAGATATTTAGAAGACAGGTTAAAAAATATCAACAACATTCTCGCGCCAAGATTTGTACAGCAGGAGAAACAGTAAAGCGGATAGAATATCATTTCTGCTATTCAAAAAGTAAAGAGCTGTTTTAACTTACAATAACATTCATTCAATACAATACATTTGTATTGGTTTAAAATATAGATGATGGTCTCAGTTATGGTTCGGCTATGTTAATAATAGAATTGCGTAAGTTTTAACGTTTCTTGTTGCCTACCTTTGCCCCTATATGGGGTCACAAAAAGATATGTAGAGAAATGGAAAATTGGGAAGGTGTTAAAGACAAATGCTTTCAACATAAAAAGTGATTCCTTTACCTTTTTACTGCCTGTCTGTGTTCAAAACGCACGTAAAAAAGAGTTTGAGATCCAGTGCCTCCAAATAAAGAATGCAAAGAATTGAAAATTCGAAAATAATTTTTTTTTTTAATTTTTTCATAGTTAGTGAACTATGTAAAAATTAAAATAATAAATAAATTTACACAATCCTTTAAATCATATTTGATGATTTTAGTAATCAAAAAAACTTCAAACATATCGTTATGTTACGAAATAAATAAAATATTGTGCTCGGAATCTTAAAAAGGGTTTAAACCAGCAGTTTGCTTATGTTGTTACGCACAAAAAGGATATAAAATGTTTGCTGAATCGTAGAAATGTGTGGATTTTATAATAGTGCTTTCATCTTCACATAAGGGTCGGTGCCTGTATCGCCGGCTGCCTTGTAAATAACGATATGAAATGTTATGACGTAGTAACATTTGTTGTATGGGGATGTGTAGAGGGTACATTTTAGTTATTATTTAGGGAGAGGGGGGGGGGGGGTGAGACGGAGCCTTGTGAAAATATTAATTCCTTGGTTAGATGATCTATGACGGGGGTGGAGTCCGTCTGCAATTTGCAATCCAATTTCACTCAAACATGAAATGGGTTAAAAGCTATGTTTTATTGATAACTAACCGATGTTTCCATGACAAAAGAAAATAATATTAAGTGTAAAAATATTTTAAGCAGTTATGGTTTCATTAATAAACCTTCTTTACGTGAAATTTCATTTAGTCAATAATCCGAATCCCATTCTAAATTTTATTGAAATACTAGTAGCAATTTGATGTGAATACAATAGCAATATCTGTACGCCGCGCCGCCTCCTATCAAACATTACTTACTTAAATTTTTCACTAATTCCAAGATAAGTATCTTAATTTATTTATTTCTTACATATACTGCAAGGCCATTTTCTTGTCTAAATAGTTGGTATGTAGTATAAAATATCACAGACACAATCAATAATGAAAACAATTACGTATTGAATTATTGCAGGTTTGTGTGCCCCATAATATATGTAGTTGTTGTTTTTATATGTATTCTGAGTACCATGACTTTTATTATTAGTATTATTAACTGTGCATTTATTTTTATTTTTAAATTAAGTTTTGATAAATGTATTATGATTTTTATGATTGAATTAATTTGACTATTTTGTATGTTTTTATTTTTATTATTATTGTTTTGAATTGCTTATACACTGTTTTGTTAAACATTGATTTTATTATTCTGTTGTCATTGTTTCATGTATTTGATATTTTTATTGTAAATTAATAGTATTTTTTGTTAAATTCTGATAAAGGCAAAGTGTTGCCGTATATTCACTAATAAATCAATAAATACACCCAAAATAATCTAATTTAATAGGTATCAAAATAAATAAATTATTAAAAATAATTAGATCTACAACTACATGCAATCATATATACAAAATTCACCGTCGGGTCAATAAGCATCTACCCACTTATAACAAGAATTCAGCGTTGAGTCAGTTGCCCTAATCACTATAGGCAAAAAAAATATTTTAAAATTGAAAAATAATACCATTTAGCTGAGTTTCAAATTGTTATTTTTCGTTTGAATGTCAATAAAAATGTAATTATTGCGTCACAGAATTAAATAAATAATCCAGTTTTTTTTATAATTTATACTCTTTCAGCATATTTCAGATGCATTTTAAAGCAGAAAGACTGGCGTTAATTTTTAATCAAACTATTTCAATGAAATCTGAAAAAGATTCATGGAAAATAGCAGTAATTTTTCTGCAATCTACGTTCCAGTGCAGAGCTTCATCCTCTCTATAGGTACACAAATAGAAACTCGGTTGAATAAAAAGAATTATTTCCAATCTTACAATCAGTTGCAGACACTGCTCTAGTATAAAGGAAAGTTTTATGTTGAAAAGCCGAGCGAGCCTCGCGTTTTCCCGCAGGGAAAATTCAAATTTATGTTGGGAAACTTGTCAAAGAAGGTATTGTGAATCCATTACATGGTAATCCACCACTGATATATTTCCTTCAGACACTCAGTCATCACTGTTTGAGGACAGGTTATTGGAAAACTTTACTTCCCCCTTTCAAAAACGTCAACCTGGTGTTTATATGAAAAATAATATTGATCAAATTTTGGAGTTACACCTCACTTCATCCGGGGGCGTCTATTTTGTTTGACAATATCTTTCGGATTCCTTTAATCATAATCTTCAAGAGATATACCGTCTTACCACAAAAACATCGTAAATATATCCATTCACAGCTGCAAAATAAACATCACCTAGTACGTAATAAAACATTTCTAAATTGATAAACAAGGGAAGCTTGATGCTTGCTAGGATTTTCATTTAGGTCAAGAAAGTTCATTTAGGTATTCTCATGTTTGCTCATAATTTACCTCCAGGTCCAGACAACGAAGACTTTATCCGTCAATGGGTGCAAGTACTGAAGTCCCTTTTTAAGATCGTTTATAAATGAATCTATTGCGTCATCTTATAGCCGCAAGCTGTTGAATCTAACAATTCAATTTTTGACCCGGACACAAACATAAAAAAGACCCGAAAGCACGTAGCGAAACGCGGAATGTCCTTGACCGGACAGATGGAAACGCTCGTAGGTTTGGAGCGCATCTCGAACGCTTTCAACTTACTCGCGTAGAAATCAAAGAGTAACAAAAGCGTTTGAGATTTTACATAAAATTGTGTGAAGATGCAACTATTTAATCATCATAATGAACTTTCACTACGTCAATACAAACATTTTTTTAATCTTTGATTGCTAAATGCATATTTTGTTTCTCTGTGTTTATCTAATTCTCTGCTTTGATAATGAAAAACGTTCAAAATACCGGCGCTGAACTGTGAATAAATAAATTAAAAAAGACATAAAGAAATTATTTTGCTTGGAGTTAGAAGTAGGTACGTAGTATTAAAATAATGTAGCAAAGAAGGTTTTGTGCGCAAGGAAATTATCCTCAACTAAGCCACTAACACAAATTTTATAGCCATTTTCACATCTTTTATCACAACAACGGTTTATTTTTAAAGCTTAAAACTCCACACAAAAGTGTAGTGAAATGTTTTATGTATTGTGTACCTGATCTAACTTAAGCGTTCCGTTACAGAAATGAGACTTTCATAGTGATTACTTTGGGCTTTTAAAATACCGAGAAAACACAACTATACGTAATTATTTCTATTTTTAACCTAGATAAAACCATTTTTCTTCATAATAATACGCAATTTTATTTCAAAATCTTATGGAACAATTTTACATAAATTTGTATGAACATAAAGTTGTAATACTATGAACCTGATTGGCAAAAAAGCCTATCGGACGACAGACATAATAAAGAGAGAAAATACAAATGTTAACAATTGGATTTCTTGCCGTAGCTATAGGCTGCATAATTGCGAGATATATAGGATAGAATGAAGCGTTGGAACAAGCACAAGATAGATTAAAAAGAATTAATTTTTCAGTAAAAATAGAGGGTAGGTATATAAAAGAGTGTTTGGTTAGTATTTGTTTTCCATTGTATGTACTATTTTCACTTTTAACCCTAGAAAGCTAACCTCCGTCGAGTCGACGGGCATCGAATAGTAATATCACTGTCTCTTTTTAACGAAGCATCCGATCATCTTGGTTCGGCTAGTCAACTCAGTCTTGCTTTTTTTACTTTTTTTTTTAGATAAATAGAGCTGTTGCCCGTCGTTTCGACGAATGGTTAGCTTTAACGTTAGTATTTTAGTTTGACTAGGCGTGCATATTTTAAAAGTAAACTGTTTCTTTTTTGATTATTACGATGTTTTTATTAACTGAAGATACGATAACTATTGTGATAAGCCAGGAGTATAGTGACAATGATCTGAATGTCGATTCTGAAAGTGAAACCGAAGACATTTTGGCGGAAGATGATGTCCCTTTGGCTTTGGACATATCTTTAAAATTATCTAACACCTAGTGACTCTAAAAATTCATTACTGATGTTCGATTTTTGAATGGAAAAATCATATCTTTAGACGTCTTTTAGACGAAAATTATGAACCATCAGTCTCTGAAGAAAGACATTTGAGTCCACTATCTCATACATTTAGACGGTGAAAGAATGTTGTCTTCTTCTTCCTCTTCTTTGCAGCCTTAAGCATCCACTGCTGGATGACGGCCTCCCTCGTATATTATATCCGGCCGTTTCTGAATTGAACTTGAGATATGCGAGTGATAGTTGGCAATACAAGGCCACGCTTGTCAGCGGGTTGGCCACGGATGCTTCTCCTTTAGAAACCTCACAAAGCAGTATCATATTCTATGGTAAGACTGGCTTAAACAATGATGCCAACGCAAGTCAAAGAAAAGATCGAGAGCGATCTTTTAGGGCAGCTATCCACCATTCAAGAGCAGCAGCCTTTGGGTCAAGTGCAAGAAGATGACAAAGAGTCATGAAAGAGAGAATACGTTAAAAAAAGGCTTTTGGGAAGAAAAAGTTGATAACATTAAGTATTTCTAAGGTAGAAATATGTGGTGAACATTAAGTTATTTTTTGTGTCACATGTGCTATAAAATAGTTCATTTTGTATTTAAAAATAAAGTTTTATGTTTCCATGTGCCATGCAACGCCAGAAAACTGATTATTTTTTAAAAAAAATTGTACCTTGAGCATTATAAACATTTTGATGAAAAAATGTGTTTCTTTAGAGGTCTATGAAAAATCGTTATAATTTGAAAAATAAATTAAAATATTTAATTAATATTTTTTTCTTAAATTAAGAAACCTATTGAATAACTGTAATATAAAGAAATAAATATCCTAAGATTGCAACTTGTTACAAAAAAAAATAGTTTTTGTAATGTCCGTCGTTTAGGCGGATGGTTAGCTTAAACAGGGTACTCGAGAAGGTATCCAGGGTTAAGTAAAACACATTAATTATGTAGTTTTCACAGCATTATGTGCTCAAAGAACCAAAAACCATATTTTATTACGATGCTAATTTATTATGTACTGAGGCACCTACTTGTTTCCAGTCCGGAAATGTAATACATATTTGAAATCAATAAATTACCAAATGGGTTGTTTTCTTTACTCTTTTCTCCACCGGGGGCAGCACTGACAAACAGGGTCTAATAGAAATCAGTGTTGCCTCCGTGGGCGATTTATCGCCATTTGGGCTACTCGGAATGACAATCTGCGACGAAAAAATCTAAAAGGCGACTCCCCGGATACCAAAATTATCGGAATGACCGTTTTTTGTGAACTTTCACCTCACTTCATCTTTCCAGATACCAAATTTCATCTTTCTAGATACCAAATTTTCAGTTGGGGTACTTTTTGTATGAAAATCGGCGATATTAGGCCAAGAGCCGTTGGCAACACTGACAGAAATGTCAAATTTAGGTTTGGCTATAACCACGCTAAGATAATTGTATACAAAAGCGTGTAGGAATTGTTGTAATAACTTAACGTGCAATAGTCCCTGTTCATTTTGAATATATTTATATAGGATATATACTATACAACAAAACTGAGAAAATTCAGCAAGACACCAACTATACGCTTTCGAAAAGAATGAATGACATATGGAATGACATTTGACGTTAGACCCTTATTAGGTGTGCTGCCATCTGGTGGGAATTGTCGGAATATCCCTAGAAAACACCCCATTAAAGTCGCGTAGGTACCTATTTCATAAAAAATATTAATTTCATTTTTTTTCTTATGGAATAGAAAAAAATTGAATCAACTTATTGGCTGGAAAATTGAAAATTAATATTATATTACGTATGTATTATTATTAAGCATATTATTTTATTTTTGAAATATTATTTTTATTTAAACATTTCATCCTAAAATAATATAAAATTTGTATAACATAGTGTGAAAATATTATGAAATCTCATAAATCTTACAAAGAAAAATACAAAAGATTGATCACGGAGTCAGAATAAAGTGTTTTTATTTAACTTTGACCATCAAAAAAACAATAAGTGAAAGATAGATAGCCATGGCAGACATGGTGTTGAAAATTAGGTACATTGCTGTATTTCCCACGATAATGAAAAGGCAGTCCATAGTTGTAAAAAATATGTGGATAAGACAATTTTAACATCAATGAAAAATTAGTTAACCATTGTTTAGCTCAAAAGAAAAATCATCAATTTTGAAATGAACAAAAACACTTCCGCCAATAGTTTCAAATGTGGAAGCCATTCAATTTCTTTGTTTAAAAATGTGGGTAGGGACAAAGCACATTAGTTTGAGTTATTTTTGCTAACAATATTATTTTGTATGAAAGCTTTATGCAAAAAAATTAAGAAGGATAATCATATCACGTCTTATCCAACCCTTATACGAATGCTAAAACACACATTGCGTATTATGATGAAATTGGATTAATAATCGAGACGAAAAGACATAAGGAAATGATAAACTAAGGCGTATGTTTACACTTGGTATTTTACAAACCTACCTACCCTAATAATAAAGCTGGAGATGTAATGGGTGGGTTGGGTATGTACGTACATATTATATGGCAACGGGGTACATTAAGTGCGTCTCGCTACACCCCTTGGTGCGGCACATCTTTTGATGATTTCTCTCATAAATCTGTCAATGGCAAACTCACCCCCTCGAAGTCTCAGGTCCTTTCAAGAAGATTTTCATAAGCCCATATATTGATCTCATCACCATTGTAATAAAGGGGACCTCTTGTGTCAGCATAAAACCTATCGCAACATTAAGTGTGACACCACATCCTCATTATTATGTCATACCCATAGTTTATAAACCCCATAAGAAGTGTTATAATATTTTCCCCGACTCAGCTTTACCATTTTTAAGCTGTGTGCTTTTTTTCTGTCTAAACCGATTTATTACGATTCGAAAAAAGGTTATGTAAAAATACGATAAAGTAATTTCTTGTAAAAAAATAAGGTTTTTTTCTTGTGGTTCATTTTCGATTTCACTATTGTTGGCAGACCAAGTGTCAGAGTTGCGAAATTCTCAAGTCCCAGATCCAATGCCCAGCAAAGCAAGATTATAGAGTTTGCATCCTGATATACATAAATATAGAACAGCGTCAGTTGATTGCTTTACTTTGTAATACTTAATGCCGGCTGTACTATTATTTTTCTGAAACCGAATACCTTTTTAATTTATTTTAGAAAGGTACTGGAACGTTTTATTTCTCAGAATATCAATATTTTATCCAATTTCATAATTATTTCTTAAAAAGATGTTATTATCCGGATATTTTATTTTAATTTCAACTTTTTGGAAAAAAGGTAAGCTCCCACTTCTCCAAAATACGACTTAATTTTCATTCCAATTTGATGAAGGGCACTTAGTAAAAAGGGAAACACGAAGGAAGGCTTGGTGAATGATTATGTAATTTAGCGATTAAAAGATAGATACTTGAAAAAATAATAACGGATTATTTAATGAAAAAGTATTCATATTTATGGGAATAAATTTACAAGAGAATATTGTTTTTCTATTTTTAACCGAACAAAAATAGACAGATTTTTTTGGTTTTGTCACGTGTCTCATTTGACACAGCCGATCAGATAATTATTGTGTTCGATTTCAAACGTTATCAAATTAGAACATATGATATTTTCAATATCAAATTTTTGAAACACCAAAATTCTAAAATGATGTCTATCCCATGTCATTAGTCTTCTTACGAAAAGACGCTAACTACTAGGCCAATTTCAATCAATCAATCGATTCTCCCTTTTAGGTACACCCCATTCAGGAGCATAGGGAGGCAACAAGAGCTCTCCATTGCGCTCGATCTTGCGCAATGTTTACGACCTCCTCCCACATCATGTCCAAAACCCTCAGTTCTGCTTCAAAGGAGCCGAACACAGTGTGAGAGGGTCTTCCTCGTCTTCGGGACCCTGATGGGATGAAGAACAGCGCTCTCCTCGGCAAACTGTCATTCGGCATCATTAACACTTGCCCCAGCCAAGTCAATGGTAGAGGTGACGGCCAATTTACCCGACGCTAATTCCTTTGAAATTATTTTTTTTTTTACAATTTTATAGGGAGTTTATATTATATGCAAAATGACATAAGTTGGACATATTTAAAAGCAAAGTTGGTTACTTAACGAAACTATACAACTTGATTACCAACATGATTTTATTTATTGGAGTTGTTGGATTGATTTGTTGGAGTTTGGTAGTAGTATGTCGTAGTTAAACACATTGAGAAATCTTATACACTGTGATAGTTGGCTTTAAAATATGATAAACTCTTAATTGGTCTAGAAAAAGATGAAAAAAAGAAAGTTTACGTTAGTATATTAAAATGAAAATAAAAATAATGTTAAGGTAGGCAGTCATTTCCCTACTGAAAATCACGAAATAATAAGGTAAGGAGAAAAACGATTTAAAAAATCTCTCAGGTCTATTGGGCTCAAAATATCAGGTAAAAACGTCCATTCGATTTAAGGACGAGGATAGCCAACGGCTGGTCCCTGTGAAACCATAAGTTACCCATTATACAGGCAAACCCCGATAGTGAGTGTTTAGGTACATAAATATAACACAGGATACCCCACTCAACATACAAAACCGGTTATATCGCAATTACTACAATTTGTATGCGTTTTTTTTTAAGTAATTCGATACTTTGCTGATAGTTGTACGAACAAATCAATAACTCTTAGCGTGTTAAGGTTTTTAAAAGTAGGCTGCAAGTTCAGTTTTTTTAAGCTAATCCCCGGTTTGTAACAAAAAATCACCTCTCAATTATTAACAAACTACTTTTTTATCTGATCACTTTTGACTAATTTTTTAGTTTTAAATGTTTGGGTGAAAATCTCGTGTTAAATTTGTATAAAAATTTGAAAAAAAATCTTAGATAAAGAAAAGTGTTGAAAAAATGCTGTTTACCTACTCTCCAATGGATAGAGTTTATAATACTTGAAAAGGAACAGAAAAACCAAGTAGTCATAAACAAAATAAGTGCATATCACATTTAACAGATAGGTATTGAGATTAAAAGTTATGCTTCTTTTGGCATAGAAACATATTATCTTACCCTGAAGTATAAAAAAGTGGCATAATGTCAATTGGCACTTTGAAATTAAAAATAAAACAATTATTAACAATTATCTGCCGGTGCATAGGTGAATACTGTAATGCCGGCTGATGAAAGAAAAAACCGAAAATAAATAAATAAATTTGACATAAAATGGATTGTCATGAAAAAAGTCCCAAAATTATTTTTTCTAAATATTACGTAGGTATGTCACCTGAAGCTTTTTTTATTGATGATGAATTTATATTTATTTGTTTGCACAAAAATAAATAAAAACAAAGGGAGTGTGTCGGTTTGCGCGTAGCGTGGAATTGAATCGGTGGAAAGAATTTGTTCAATGACCCGTTTATTTGAAACAAAGCAGTGAATAGGTCAGCGGGACTCCGATCCAGCCTCCGACACGGCCTTCCGTTAGGCAGATCAAGCCTCCGTGTAACAGCACAAAAGGAGGGACGATAAATATTGAACGACCCATTCATTGTTTCCAATAAAGAAAACGCTCAATTCCGAGGGACGGACACGACACTCCGAAACACGATTTAAAATTCGAAATTAATCGAACCATTAGGCGCTTTCACATTATTGTTCGGGGATTTATGAAGCGTTCATTTTACAGGAAATTATTTAATGACAAATCGAATTTACCTTTGATAATTTCCGTTTATTCCGAATAGCGTCAAGAGTATTTTGGTTCCTATGACAAATTCACAGATATAATGCCAAGCGAAAGTGTTGGTGGGCGGGAAATGACAGGCGCAACGCAGAGAGACACCCAAATTTCTAAATGGGGAATAAGAAAAGAATGTAAGGGTTTGTGTAAGACAGAGATAGTGGAGGAAAACGGGAGAGCTCTACATCCAGAAGTGGTTGAAGCAAAGGTTCAAAGCTAAAAGAAAACTGTCGATCATATAACTTGGAGGTTCAGCTTTACCGGATCTATCTCTTCAGTGGTCTTCCAAGGAGGCGATGCCCTGGTGAAATTTAATTAACTATGTGTGGTATCTAGTCTGGAGTTGTCCATTATGTTGTCGTGGTCTCTCCAGAACCTTCTTCTGTCTCTGCCCCATCGTACGACGTCTTCAGTCCCCAAGGTCTGTCCGATATCGTTGCAAATTCTATATCTCGGCGTCCTCCCTGTGATTGCCCTTAAGACCTTCATTTCTGATGTTTTGACCAAGTTTTATTTCTGAGAGTATCTACTCTTGTTTCTACTGCATATGTCATGAAGAAGGATTTGTAAATTTTAAGCTACTGTAGCAAACAATAATTTATTGTTAAAAAGTATAAAATATTATCGAATCTTCTTATTGAAACTTTGCAGCGTTTTTATTACTGTGTTATTCTTCAGAAAATCAATAATTTATTAAGGGTTTTAAAAGATAATTCACAAAAGAAACAGTTAAAACAGGAGACGAGGATGATTTCCTTAAAATGTTCAGTTGAGTACCTATTGAAAGAAAGACTTAATTGTATCACTCCGTCGTTATCAAAAAAGACTAAACAATATTGTCAAATAAGTCCAAATTTCTTCCCAATTGGTTTAGGATAAAAGAAATGAAATGGAAAAAGTTAAAGAAACTGCACAATTTTGTTTTTGAAATTCAAAATATAAAGTATTTCAGAAGGGATAGCGTTGAAATTTTGATAAAAGTTCCCCGAAAACTCTGAGTTAATTTTGTAATTTCCATACAAGCGAAACATTGCAAAACTTTTTTGCATTTTGAGCAAATTTATTTGCATAGACGATCAAAGAAAATTTATTCTCTGGAAGGTTTGGAGTAAGACTCGACCGTTTCTTAGTTTTATATTTTTTTAATAAAATAGGTATGTATTTTTTCATTGAAAACCATGATAAAGATTGATCCAACAGACGATTCAAAAGATGGGGATGGGGATGATAACGATTCCTGTAAACAAAGTACCTACCACAATACAAGATCCTTTGTTGCCTGATTTAAAAGACTCCTCAGCAAAAACAACAAGACTTATTAAAAGGTACAAAAATAATATATTTTGCAAATACCAGAAATCCTTAATATAAAATCTATGGGCAAAAAGTCAGAATATGAAATAATAAATTTCAGAAGCTGCTGATACCTTTTTACGTAGGAAGGTATAATAAATAACAAATTTATTGGAAACAAAAATCTACAAACAATTTTCTATACTTTGCGTGATTCTCTTCAACAAATCGATAAAGACATTTATCTTAAGAAAATATGAAATAAAATATACAATTTACGACCAACATCTACGAGTCGATAATAAGCAAAACCTCTACCGCAAAAATAGTGGTAAACAGTAGTAAACACCCTCGCCAAATGGGGAGGTAATCGGATACTTCGCTTTAGGGTTGTTTCCGATTGAACGGGAATCAGAACTGGGAAATATAATCAGTGAACTTTTTAGATTTATCCCTCATGAGTCGTGATAGAAGAGTGATTGGTTAGAAAATGCGGGTACTGAAGACGTGTTTATCTTTCTAAGAAAGGTTATCTTTTTCCAAACTCCAATACAGATTTTTTCAAGTCATTACTAAAAAAATTAAGTGTGGACGAAAAAACAAGAAAATACAATAATTATTTGAGATGATTTTGAATCTATGCGTTTGCCCGAAAGTCTTATATTTATGAAACATTTTGCCAAAGATCGATACGAATTTCTGTCAATTGAATGGATGATAAAATCTGGTCAGATACTTAAAAACCTTACAAATCTTCATCAGTTTAAAGCGGAAGGTTTTTATTTTGAATATTGAAGGGGGGATCATACCATTATATGAATGAGTCTCAGATATAGAATATGGTATGAAATTTTAAGCACTAAAACAGGAGTACCCGTCATTGTGGAAAGGCGCGGCAAAATGGCACGGGGTGATCATGTTCCCGCAGCACAAACGACAAATGGACGGAACGCCTCTTATGCTAGGAAAACGCCGATGGAGAGATGCTTTGGTTACTAACATCTGCCAATAGTCGGGTGAGATCATTAATCAGGTGTTCCTGGTAGCAAAGCATTTTGTATCGAGCAGTTCACACTTACCCGGCAATAATCGAATCCGACACACGACAAGTGGGAACGGGCAGTTAGGTTTGCTAGCGGTTGGGCATAAAATAAATGCAGAAGGCGCAAGGTTGCAAACCATGGAGGAGGCCTACGTTCAGGAGTGGACGGTTCCAGGTTGAGTAGAAGAAAAAACTTCTTACATATTCTTTTAATCAAGCCAAGTTATTTCATACTTACAGGGAAGCCATAATCGTATACATCTGCCTTCATAAAAATCACTAATAACGCTTTGAATGAGCTTCCAAGTGGGAATTTCAAAAATATATTCTTAGTGATATTTAACGCCAATGGCCGTTTTAGTGTTTTTAAACTATTTAGCAATCTGACGGTTAAGATAATGGGGCAAACAATTTGCTATAAAATTTATATATTTTCATGATAAAACTGAAGCCAAGCTCGTGGTTAAAATAAAAGTAGAAAACAAAGAACGCGAGTGATTTTGGATCGTAAAATTATATCGCCTAAATAAAAACGTGAAGATTATATAAAAAAATTAAAAATAAAAGTGAAAAAAATATGGCTTAAAGGCTTTTATAAGCAGATTAAAATTTTCCTGAAAAGATTAAAAATAGCCCACGAGATCGGTCAATAAATACGGGTAAAATTTTCACACAAAAGCACTTTGTTACTCATATGTTTGAATTAGCTTTGAGCACGAAAGGTTCTGAAAACTACCTTCAGCTTTCTAAGCGTGTTCAATCCTTCTTGGTTTCAGACGTACACACTTACTAACTAGTTAATTCATAAGAACATTAGTGGGTACATAGATAAGCCACTCGAAAAAGCACAACATTATTCACATCGTTTTCGTATATAATAACACATAGGAAATGGTAAACCAGACAAAGTAAAGTGTCTGAAATAAATGTCATAAAAATAATCATAATTTCAAATATCGCTATATATATTTTAAAAGCCCAGAACAAAGACGAAATGGATGACCGATGGACTAACGGCGCCTACCCAAAGTGAGCGATACCCGCAGGCCATACATACAAACACCTGTGTCGTGATTTTGAGTGAGTAATTTGAAAATATGCACACACAACCCATACATGTCAGTTAGTTGTCAATGTTGTGCAGACATCATTGAATTCAGGTAACTAAGGGTCAAAGTGACTGTGAATCATCCTGGCAACGAGAGAATGTTGTAACAAAGTATGCTAAATGTAACAAACGCCCCTGTGTTAGAAATATGAACTAATGCAAGAAATTTGAATTAAGAATACTTATACAGAAAATTCTCACCATTATTATTTGTGGAGAGTTTTGGTAACAACAGACATCATTTACGTGCCATAACGAAAATCAAAGTCAAAATGGGAGACGGAGTCCCCCGATTTTCAGAGTAGGTACAATTAACTAAAAAATATAAAAAAAAATGTGAAACACTCTTAATATCTTGGTAATAAATATTGTTTATTTTATTATGGTATAGCTATAATGGTTATGTGTGTTTGCTTTGGCGTAGTCTTAACTATTTTCATAAAACAATAAAAAATATTTTGGTATTATTATGGCTGTTTTTCTTAAGAGGCAGTTATTGGGACGATAATAAGTTTGATTTATTTCATCCTTCCTCTAAGGCTGCGCTGCTAAGGTACGAACTAATCAGATAAAAACTTATTGATATATTATTATTAGTTATTTTGAAGAAGTTTCCACGTCTGTAATGGTATTGGCACATCTAGCGCACCGAATAGATTCAATATTATTAGCAAAACTAGGGGAAGCCCGGCTTCATGTGACATCGTCGCCCGTTTTTACGGTTGCACAACACACAATGGGGGTTATTCTGAACATCCGACCCTATCGAGTTGTGTGCGTCCCGATAGTGTCGCGTAGGATCCAACTTTTTGTATAGGCTCTTACTATTTACGAGTCACATTCGAATGAAACATCGGATGACCGGTTGCATTCGTCGCAACACTATCGGATGTCTACTCAACGCCCATTTCGCTGTCGCTTGCGATCCAACCAAGTCTTCACTAGTGTTTAATCATCTTTTTTTAATTTAAGTGTAAAAAATGGCACAAAAATTAATTATTTGGTATAAATTTGGAAGAATTTTAATGAAAATTGTTTAAAAAAGTTCTATCTAAGAGTATAGATATCATGTAAAAGATTGCTTACATTTTGCAGTAAAAAAATAATTACTTAAGTATAAGAAAAAATGATCATTGATATAAATAACATATTATTAGTATTGTCAATTAAAATAGGCGCGTTTTTAGGTAAAAAATATAGTTAAATTTTTTAAAATTAGTATTACAAAATTATTATTTTGGTCCGTCATGCTATTGTATCGTATCCGATGCAACTCGATCGGGTCGGATGTTCAGAATAACCCCCATAGATTGTCTACATTGCGTTAATGGGTAACTGAAGGTTGTAGTTAGTGGGTAATTGAGTCGTAAATGATGGCTATGGATACCTTTCTAGAAGTTCTTGTCTACACAAATATGATGGGAATTTTTTGTACAATTTTCTTTTTTCGTTTTGTACATATCGCATAACCGTGAAATAAAACAAGTAAAATAAATAAAGATAAATAATGGTTTTCTCGACAGAACTTCTACGATTTTACTGTGTTTATTAAATTCGACTTTTTATGATGATAAATTAATTATTTATCTATAAAACCAATATAATTCCGACCAATGTATCTGTTTTACCTAACCGATGATTACAAGGCACATTCTGATAATCGCATCAATAATCAATCGACTGAGAGTTTAGCAAACTTCAATTAAGGTTAAAAAATAGAAAAATTCATATTGCCAAAAGTACTAAGAAGGTTACACACAGTTTTCTAAAAATTTCTAATAATTCGTGCAAAACTCCAAATTTAAAAAAATAGGTAAATTGATCTAGGAATTCACTCGTGATGCTAACACCGGACTAATTATAGTTTGTGTGTATCCGCCAACTTTAAACAACAAAAATAACGCCACCACTACATGTGTATGCCTCATAGCGTTAGTCGGTCAGTGTTCTGGACTACTATAATATAATATAAGCAAAATGGGAGGCGGCAAGTCGATGATAATGATGACGGTACGAAACACTTAGGCAATAATTGACAAATCTCGTTAAGTATTTACGTTTCCCTTCTTCTTCCTTGCTGGGATAATTACAGGAAAACTTTTGATTGGTAAGGAGCAGGTAGTCTGGAACTATATATTAGCCACCATCAATATTCCATTCGAGAGAACATCTCTCCACATTAAACTTATACAAAACGTCTCTTCGTTTAATCATTCATAGAACCGATAAGAGTATTATTTCAAAATATTTCTTTACCTTGTCATACATTTTAATTATTCTATGTTTCTCCCACATGCTTATAGTTCCTCTTGCGAATTGAATTGGTAGTTTTGATGGTGTACATAGATTTAATTGCTTCCTGCTTCCTACCCTTTTTACCCATCACGCTATGCCTTTTTAAAAATAGGCAGAGACAGCCACTCTATTCTATCCTTTAACTTCTTGAACCCATAAACCAAATATCATACAACCTTTCCTATTTCTGTTGCTTCTGGCTTGCCTGAGGACGAAATTTATGTGTTTGATTCACGTCATTCTCGGTCGACCACGCCTTCTAACACCTTGTCTAACTGTAATGAAATCCAATACAATTTCTTAGAAAGTGTTTGATAATAAAAATGTTAGTCGCTATAATGGTGTTTTTTGGTGAACAAACTATATGAGAACCTACCAGATCAATGTGTGTTGATAAACAAAGTATAGAAAGTCCTAACCTATCGCGGTCGTATCAAGAAAATAATATTACAATGAGTGATTTCTTAAGTCAAAGTTTTCTTATAGAGCGTGTTTACTTTGAGAATTAAACACTTATCTTCGCGGGCGCCATTGTGGTAGCTCTTTCATCTCACCGTACGTTTTCCGACTCTAAACAATGGGGAACTTTACAAAGTTTCCTCTTTCTCCACCCGGTGGTCTTTTATTTACGGAGCGGAGCGTACACGGAGCGGGTATATAGTCGAGTTATATTCCTCCTTGTACACATATTTAAAAGTATAAGTTATGATCTTAAAAACCATTTCACTCGAACAAAAACCGCTATATTATAACTCATAAAGTTTGTGACAAGAGACTTCCCGTGGAACAGAGACACTCCATTTTATATTTCAGCGTGGAAGTGGTAAGGGCGCTGCGGAGGGCACTCGCTCCCACCTCCAGCACAGACACACATAAATACATTTCTAATTTATAAGTTCACTAGATCCATATCTCCGGTGAATTCCTCCGTAATAACCCTCCAGAGATTGAAATATTACCAAACTACGTCTTCTTTCATTAAATTATTACATTCTGGACCTTTTATTCGTTTCATTTATTCCGACCTTGTTTTTACAAGATCAAAAAAAAAACATTTGAAAAATCATAGGACCATTAATTTATTATCGTTTGGCATCATCCAACAAATGATGGGATCTTCAGAAGACAAAAATATGCAATTTTTGACCGTTTTATCCAGGAGACACTAGTATTTATCAAGTCATCAGGCCGTTGCAAGATATTAGAAGCAGCACATTGCATTTCATTATACATATGCGCCAGAGAAGTTTCATATTAACTTTTCGACGAACGACAGCAATATAATATGTTGTCCCTAGATTTGTTTAATTGGTTTTATCTGTTTTCCCTACCTATCCACAACATCGGTTTTCCCGGAAAATCATTTGAGCTGATATAGGTATGTTTAAGACCAAAATGCAAAGAATGTCAGTCTACGCCAATCCACTTGACGAGCATCCAAAAATCAAATTAAGTTTTTTCTACTGTGTTTGTTATTTAAGTATGTAGCCATTCATCAAGAAGCAAATAAAATGTCTCGAATGCCTTTGTTGATAGAAACGCATTAATCGCCATGACCTATCTCTACTTCCATTGTGTTGTCTTCATAAAGAAGAAATTGTGCAAGGTCCATTGAGAGCAAAGTCGGTCGGAAGGCAGACAGCCGGGAAGTCATTAAAACCTTTGTGATCTCAATAACCTCGACCTAATCCCTCCAAGTAACAAAGGTCTATATCAGCGGCCTGACAGTCGTAAATCAAGGTAACACGGACTTTGTCTTTTCCACAGGGTTCTATTCAGACAAGCTACGTAATAAAATGTTATACATATACCCTACCTATACCTATTATAACAGACACGCTTTTCCTTGTGTATATTTTATATGAGTCACAAAATTAGCGGTATTCTTATCTTATAAATTGTTTTGCTTTCTCATGAATCTTCTTCAAATCACTGTTTGCAACATTTTTGTTAACAACGCTATAATTCGCGATGTTTTTAATACAAAAGCAGACAATGTGAAAGTCATACGATGTTCTTCCAAGGAAAAAAACCCAATGGACTACGCCTATAGGTATATTATTGATCCAAGTACTTACCTCGTTAAATATTCCTGTCAATAATCAGGCATTTTCAGCTACTTACCAATCTAAAATGTTCCTTCCCAGTCCTAAATGCTTGATATCAGTAGGTACAGTGATTTCATTCGTTTCGGATTTTGTAAGTAAATGATCAACCCTCTTGTGTATATTTCAGCAGAGATTCTGTTATTAAACTTTTCAATATTAAACCGATCTCAGTGCAATGAAGTTATTGTTATGTATTTACAAAATGTGAAATTACAAGAAAGTTTCACAAGATCCGAGTTGAACTGCAGCGTGCTATTATCCCGACTGTCTCGAGTACTTGATAACACTAAAAGTTGAAATCGGCAATGCAGGTCGTTTGAAGGTACTTCGACACAAACTATTCGGAATGAAATTCGATTTTCTGGAGAATGTTTTACAATGATTATCTTCAGCGGAAATAACTTTTACCTGCAAACAATTTCAATAATTTGTTAAAAGCATTTAATGCATTCTTACTGTGTACGAACTTGCATATCGCTCGAGTTCAAGTAATAATTTGAGATCTTCAATTTTGGCTCTTAACCAAGAAACATAGCAAAAACAAAGGTGACCCACTTCGAATATTATCGAATAAAAAAAAGACATGAAAAATGCAAAGAAAGCTGCGGCGGTGTCTGGATGCTTGAGAAATACCTTAAGGAGAAACAAACACATGCGATTAGATAGTAGGTTAGTATCGTATATATTTAACCTGTGTACGACCCATAGCCACCTACAGAATAAAGGCCAACGCAAAGTCCCGACTGAAAAGCTCCGAAATGAAGGCACTAACATGTATTTGCGGAAACACACTGCGTAATCGCATAAGGAACAACACCATCCGCAAATGTTCTGTTCAAATCGTGGGGAAAGCAACAAAGGCGACACTGGAAAGATGAAAATAGAACGGAATGTCAAGACGACAGAACTCCTCGTGTCGCCCTTCAACCTTGAAGAAAGAAGACCCCCGGGAAGATCAACAAAGCGAAGGAGTGAAGAAGAAATAAAAAAAATATGGATTTGTTTAAATATAGTAAATCCATTTAATTAAAATGAATAATTTCTATATTTACCCCTTTGCAGTGCCGGTAAAAGAACATTCATGGCCCGAACAGTTCCCCTCTGTTATTAATCCACAAAAGAAGACTTAAAAGCGAATGAAAGAAAATTTTTCGAAAAGTTTTTCAAAGTTTAATTCAAGAAAAGAAATATGATGATCGTTACACAAGTCCTTATCCAGATTACTTCGCTGAGCTCATGACAAACGAGTTTGAATAAATAATGCGCCATCTACAGAAGTCAACTGGACATTTTCATACATTTTTTGTCGTTGTGTTTTAAATAAATACAAGCAATTATACAGCGTATTCAACATGATAGATAATACAAAGGAACATTATGTATGTACTTTTTGCATTAAAAACTTTTATTTCAGCCGACATACCTATTATTATATTTTGGAAAGAGTAATGATTTGGACACATTAGTTCATCGGAGAAATGGTACAAAGGTGTAAGAATTCGAGAAGAGAGTAGATAGTGTAAAAGAAATGTGCGACTTATGCTTGATTGTGAATTTGGTTAGAATTTTTTAAATTGTTGTACAATCAAGTCCAAATAATAATAATCTTTAATTTCAAAGTCTCTTGAAAAATTATATGCCCACCTTGAATAATTATATGCCCACCTTGAATAATTATTGAACTCAAAAATGTCTTGTTTAAAAATAATTTTAATTTGAGACTTTAATGATGTTATAATTATTGTTACTCTTAGTATATTTCATTAGTCGAAAATTTACAAGAATCTACGAAAAATTATTTATAATAAATAGTTTTACGAACGTTTATATTAGAGAAAAAAAATCTTTTGTCATATTATTATTGTTCGTTAGTCGGTACATCATAAGCTTTAGTGTTGAAGTAAAAAAAATATATAACAAAGGCTACAAATAGCCTGAGAAAGACTAAGAAATATCACTACTCCCAAAAGGATTCTAACATCGCAAAAAATTGAGGAATATGTGGTCACTGAGAGACATAGAAAAACTGAGATTTCTGAAAGTATTCGATTGATATATCACAGTTTTTTTCTCAGACAATGATTGATGCGAGAATTTTCGAAAAGTTTGGTGATCAAATGGAGATTGATACAAAACTAGAATATACCAGAATATTTCATTCACTAAATTATAGTAAAACAACAATAGTTTTAAAATATCACCTTTAAACTTAATTCGTACATAAAATATATTTTATAAAATTAAATTCGAAACGTTACAATTTTATTATTTTATTTTATTTAATCAAATTCTTACAATAATTATAATTTACATTTGATTAATTATTACATATTCATATCATAATAAACAGTTTCTTCTTCTCTCATAAAACTCATAATATTTGTGTAGAGAGAGGTGTATATACCTAACTGTAAAATTTCACCAATATATTAAGGATGTGTATCTTAATACAGAGATAATGTCTAAATCAACTTAAGAAGTGACAGCTAAAAAGTAATACAATACTATAACTGTGTTTCTATTTCTAGCGCATAATCCTTAAACATTAGAAAGAGAGGAAAGTAAATAACCAACATTTATACTAATCAAAAACATTCTTCAATAGCAATACCTCTATAAAAAAAACATTATAAATTAGTGCTGCGGGAATAGGTCATAAATATTGCACAAGATCGAGCGCAATAGAGAGCTCTGTTCTAGTGGGGTGTAAAATGAGTTTTGATTCCTTGATTGATAAATTATTACTGACGGTATACAACCCAATATATTGACATCACCATAATAGAATGTGGTTAGTGAAACTAGGTTGGTAGCCAATAAGACGTTTTCCAATTAGGACACACTTAAAATCCAAGCATAGTGTAAATTGAGACAATTTAATGTACGGGTTGAAATTAAAAAAAAAAGAGAACCTAACCTATTTTTAAATTATGTTCTTTGAAATAGTTAACTTTTTATAGCGAAAGTCTTTTATGTGAATTGATGCAATTTGTTGAAATCGTAAACTAAAGTATTGACGATGTTTATACCATGGTGTTTTGATAGGTAATTATCTCATATTGACCTTAAAGTCAATATGAAGTAATGACCTATGAAAAGGTTCAAGCTATATGTATTATTATAACCATTTAAACAAAAGTCAGATATTGGAAGAATTTCGGAAATATGATTACCTACTATTTTGTTATTCACCCGTATCATCAATTGATTTTTTTTTATATAAAAATGAATCTGTGCTCACTCAAAGTGAACACAAATACACTCTTTGACTCCTTCACAGTAAGCTACTTAAAGCGTCCGATCAGTACAGTACGAAGGGCGGCGCGTCGTAACCACTAGGCCACCAACCATTTCTAACTTGAATAACTTATATACATTTGTTTATCTGTAACTTTGCAACAAAAAATTAAACAGCAATGATTCCCTAAGATGAGCTTTTTTATGGAATATCTTGTTAATTATTCCTATATAAAGTATACCATTCTATAATATGATGTTGTGTATGTAGTAGTATAAAAATATGGTTATACTATGTTTATCATCATTAGAAGTCTTGAAGTTGTTTGAGTTGTAAAATTACTCAGGTAGGAGCGTAGTGCTAAGGGTAGCTGACTCCACATACTGGGTCGTGGATAGGTTTGGATTATTTGAAAACACAAACAGTAAATTAGGGTCGATAACAGTGTAGAGTGTAAGCACTGACCATAAAGAAATAAGTGGAAAGAAAATCCGGAAACAGTTTAGAAATGAACATAAAATTCAACGACTTTTACGACAAAATAAAGTTAACACCACGATTTTGAAAGAGCGAACAAAATAAATATAACGGCTATTAGTTTGCTTTTTATGATTTTCATAAAGTATTTTTTACAGCGCCTCCAATAAAGCCTCTATTAAACAACTATGTTTTAATTACAGCCAGGATAACAAAAAAGTATACAAGGGACCACTCCAAGGTTAACCAAACATTGTTTCTATTTTTTTAGCCCATCGGTTTTTCCAGAATGTTGTGCTTAATTCTCCCGCTATTATTCCACCTTAATCCCCCTAAATCTCCTCTCTATCTCCCATCCACTACACCTGCACTATACGCGATATACGAACGAGAATTGTACCGGAGTAATTTTACCACAGCCGATAAATAGCTAATCCTTTATAACCTACAAACTATATACAGCGCAGTATCACGCAATCGTAGGCAGCACTTTATTAAGAAATAAACTCGAATGTAAATTTTATGATCGGTTACTAATATATTCCAATGGGAAAAATGTACTGATTTAAAAAATGATTCGGAAAATTGGACTTTAGTATTGTTTCTCTTTTTTTCGTCTAAATACCGCTCGGTCAAAAAAAATTAAATTGAAAACAAATTAACCTTGATTCATAAAATTCCCTTACAAAGTTAATCTCATCAGGTATGTCGTTTATAAATAACAATTACTTTGATTATTTTCAGTACTTTACTTTTCGAGACCGGACTTCAGACTTTGCCATTCCAGTATGCAGCGACGGATATCGCCTTGTCATTCGCCCTCACAAGGTCCTCCACGCCACAAGTCACCTGCATCGACGGGCACGTCAACAAGTGCAGGTCGTCCTACAGCTCCCCACAGTCACAGCTCACGTCCTCACCCTCAAGGAATCCCCATCTTCGTTGGTTGGCCCTGCATCTGGTCACCCCCACTCTGCGCCTATTCAAAGTTTTCCAGGTAGGAAAGTCAAGTTGAGGAAACTCTTCCTCGATGAGTTTCCTCATTTTCAGTAAGGCACCGGTCTTTATTGTGAGGTCATGAAGCAGTGGCAAAATATTTACAAATGGTTAATGTTTGGAAGCCAAACTATTTAAATGTTTTTAAATTGTCAAATAAAAATATCTGGAATAATGTGTTTTTGAGAATAAAAACAAAAAAAAGCAAAAAGCAGACAATATAAACTCTGGGTTCCAATTCTGTTTCATATTTGCGTCAACCCTTATTTTATCACAAGCGTCACAACATACCAACCACAACTACAAAACACACTGTCATAGGGGATGTTTGTTGCTAATCTACAAGATTTTCTTGTAGTACCTACCTATTAATTATCATTGTATGAAGTAACTACATTGAAATATGTCAAAGCAACGATAATAAATTATACAGGGTTGATTAAATAAGAATTGTTTTTTTTTTCGGGATTTTCGTTGAAATTTTTGTTTCGTTTCGTTTCGTTGATATTTTTCATACACTATACAAAATCAATCCAACTACGGAAAATATTTTTAATTATCGTTGGTTAATCGATGGTTTCTGTTTCTACAACAATTAATAATAACATGTAACCGCGGGAAGTATTATATATTGCTATGGGAAGAAACGTCGAATTGTCGTTAACATGGTAAAGTAAAATAAGGATGATTAAGTGATCAAAAGGACAATCAAAGAGTAAATGACACTTTTTTATGCCTGAAGTCCGGGTGTCTTTGCTGCTAATGACAGGTAATTCGACCAATTCCTTCAAAAGGATTATAGGTACTAGAGATTATTTGCAATAATTTTGTTCCATTAACAAAGGACTAGTGGCTTCCGAGTTTGAATTTAATTCTTGTTAAGTAGAGCCGTCTGTATGAAAAAATACAAGATTAGCAGAGCCATTCAAGTTTCAATTTTATGTCAAAAGGTGAAACACTGAAAAAAAAAAATTAAAAATCAAATAACACAAAAACCACTGGTATTAGACCCCTGGTTAATTGGAACAAAATTCTTGCAAATAAGCCCTATTAACTATACCTCCTCTCAAGGAATGGTCAAATTACCAGTCACCCTGTATTTACAATCATAGTTACACAACCTACACACGATTCATCTTGTTAATGAGTAGGAGATAAGTAAGTAGGTGTCTCGGATCGACAGTTTGGCAGCCTATCCGACAAGTTCAGCATATTATGATAGTTAATTATTAATTAATAATGACACATGTTGTGACACATTTTAATGAGTTTCATGTAAGTTATTTGGTAATTCGCTCTTACACACGGGAAAGTGGTTATTATCAGACAAACTCAGCCACATATCAACAAATAATACAGGCTTTGTTGTTCCAATTATTAAATCGTAGATACCCTGCATTATAATATTAAATAAGGGTAGTACCTATATAAATGACAAATCAATACGAAGATAATATGTCATATTTATCATGAATTATGTTTAATATCATATCCTGAAGTCTCCGAAATACTCACATCCACACAAGAAAAAATCTTATTGATGCTTGTGTCCTCCCAGTTCTAACATGTGGTATGGAAACAACTGTACTGACCAAAAGGATAATACACAAACTGGCAGTAACACAAGGAGCCAAGGAGAGGGAGATGTTGGGTATTTCTTTAAGAGACGGGAGAACAAACACATGGATACGAGAGAAGACCAGGGTTGTTGATGTGGTGGAGAGAGTTGCCACCCTGAAGTGGGGATGGGCGGGCCATGTGGCCAGATGCTCGGACGACAGATGGACGAAAAGAGTTGTGGAGTGGCAGCCTAGACAAGGCAGAAGAAATGTCGGCAGACCTTATGCCAGATGGGCGGACGACATCGCAAAGATTCAGGCCGCACACGGATAAGAGAGGCTCAGGACAGGAATGATTGGAAGGAGAGGGGGGAGGCTATGTTCGGCAATGGAAGGAGAGGGGGGAGGCTATGTTCGGCAATTGACGGAGACAGGCTGACGAAGAAGAAGAAGATGTTTAATATTTTATTTTTATGAAACTTCTTCTTCTTTAGGTTCCAACTCTTCAAAAGAAACTCGATCCTGAGCTGTTCTTAACAGCTCATTGACCCTTGCGATTCCGGTCCATCCTCGGATATAGTAAGGTATATACTAACCGATCCGGCAAACGTTATTCTTGAATGTGCCTTGAAATAGAATCAAATACATAATGAAATGTATAAAATAAATTAAGCAAATAAATCTAAATTATAAAAATAATGCGTGTTGTACGTACATAGGCATTGAAGGTTATCTAAGTATGTAAGCCGCATGCACGGTCATAATATGAAGCCAGCAAGTAAGTGAATGGATGTTACATGATGATAGTTAGTCCAAAACACGTAATTTTATAAGAAACTATTCACATTGAGAGGTTGGTAGCCCAGCAGTTCTGTCTCCGACTTTCGCTGTGGAGACTGAAGGTTCGATCCCTAGTTGAGACCAACTTCCCCTTAACAGCCCAAGCTTTGCTTTCACACAGGGAAATTTAGTTTTTTTTTTTTTTTATCTTGAATTGATAACCTTTGTACCACTTTAAATTAAATAATATACTCACAATGTGTTTTTAAGTACCGATCTACAATAAAATTAAGTTGTTGCGAAGCCAAAATTAGATTTGAAATGTTGATAATTGTCTCCATCCTACAATGATTTTCAGTTCAGAAAGTATTACATAGTAGGTATCCATTTGCAATGTAATGCAACTAATTAAGGTTGTATTATTTGAAGTACGGTTCAATGAAATTATTACCATACCTACTTCTTCTCATTTTACATGCTCATACTCATATGGGCTTAATCAAGACATAAAGGCAATGAATTCTTAAAAAATATTAAGTCTTCTCTAAGCAGAAATGGGATGAATTAAGTTATACTTATATTAAACTGGATTATAATGCAGTTCTAAGATATTAATATCCAATCCAAACCCAAACTCTCTACGCCCAACTTAGGAACATAGAGAGGCAACAAAAGCTCTCTATTGCATCTCGCGCAATGTTTATGACCTCCTCCCACATCATGTTCAAACCCCTCAGATCCACCTCGAAGGAGCGGAATACAGTGTGACCATAGACGTAGGATCTATGAATCTTAAAGCTCAAAATACGCAGGAATAAAAAGGTACTTTTAAAAAATATGGTACTTTTATGAAATTTGACAAGTTAAAAAATAAACACATAAATTTTCTTTTTAATTAAATTAAAATGTAGCGCTCTAAAGCGTTAGAGATTCAATGAAATTTTATTAAATTTCATCTCTGTTTCTTTGAACTCATCATAATATTGACTTTCACTACGTGAATACACAAACCTTACAAATGAAAAACGGCTGAAATTTGTTGTAACGACAGAGGAAGATGCTTTGCGAAGAAATAGAGCGAAAAGCAGAATGCACCATCAGCTTTATTTAGATAATATTGAAGCTAAATCCAAAATAGGCAGTCGCTGGTGGCGGGATGATAAATTCAGATTACACGCTTGGTTGGGTCGCGCCACCTTGATCAGTATGCTCGGCGCAGACTGAGGATATCTCCACAATACCAACACATCATAATGCTCACACACCGCGACCTGACACGCCATATTCACTCCGGCAGCTTGAATCGCTTTCTGAATACAATCTGGAAGAAGCGCACCGAGCTTAAAGAACTGTGTCAGCGCTGTACGCGACATCTCACCCAACGCTTCAGCAGATAACCAGTACAAACTATAAAATCATTTTAAAATAACACTTAATATTTTCCCTTTCAAATATATTGTTGACGGTATAGGAACATACCGATCACCTGAATGTAAGCCATTCGTGACAGACAGTTTATTTGACAGTTCTCTGTTTTCTCACTAATTTTAATTTATTATAATTAGTCATATCTACATTAATTATTCTATTAACTTTTATTTTGCAAAGAAAAATTCAGGATACATTTTTTAAAATAAAAGTATAGTTTAAAGCATTGACGATAAATGACATTTACACGCATTTGAATATAACTAATACAAAAAAAGTCTAATAATTGATAAGTATCTGTGTGCATATGGAAAACTTTAATTAACATTATTTTTTTTTGTTGAGGCCTTCCACCCGATAATTAACATTATTAAAAGAAAATTAAAATAAATTTCCAAATTCAGCCTTTGCAAACATACTTGCTAATTCGTAACAATAGGCTGAAAACTTCAAGGCTTATTAGTTTGTGGTAAAAGAATACAAGAGCCACCCCACACCAACGTCATAAAACAAAATGAAGACTCGAACTGGTTTTGCCTATCAACCAAATGATACTTCATACATATTCAATAGGTCCGGCCTGGTGGTTTTGCCCTGGGAATTATGTGCGCAGGAATCTCATTTTTTATTAATATCCATCACCATTATGCTAAATTTGTTGGTTGCATCGGTTTCCCGTTTTCTGCGTAATTTCTTGCTTTCATGGATGAATGATTTAACAAATCAACACCTTTTTGTTCATTCCCTTAGAATATTTTCAACCATCGAGTCTTTTCTCACAATCATTATTACTAATACCTTTTTCAACACATGACTTATTGCAATCATCTTATTTGGTCCAGTGATGCGTAATGCGTTTTGAATCAGTCAAATAATCACAATAAAATGATAAGTATATATGGAAGTTGATTTGGTTTCGTGCTTCAACTTCAACCACTGAATTGCGTTTTTGTTTGATAACATTATGAATCGTATTGTCTCTATATGGTTGATGACCCGATATAGCGAAAGATTTGAGAAAAAGACGATAAACGAGCTATGTACGGGAGATGTTGTAAATAAATAAATAAATAATTTCATGTTTCAGTTTTCATTATTTAAAATAAATGGCATTACAATAATTTTATCCGCTTTTGGTTCCACCTATAAAAATTAAAAACAATATTTTGCTCATAATTACCTTAAATAAGAGAACAAGCGGTTTAATCATCGAAAATTTTATGATTGTGTTCTTCGGTGACTTATTTTTTTTATAAAGTAACAGAAGGTTATTACGTTAATTTTCTTCTATGAAAGATTATTTTAAATAATCACTGAACCAAATGAACACCTAAATATTAATTTTCTACATTGACCCCTAGCCAAAAAAGGTCGCAGACACCAAATTTAGATTTTAAAGTTACAGTAGGTATATTCTAAAGTTCAATGTTTGCGAAAAATAATGATAATAATAATTTTAGGAATTTCAATGATTAAGTAATGATCAATGATTAAGTTAAGCTAAAACTATGATAATGTGTGCAAGAAATCAACGTCATTTTTTACATAAAAGTATATATTAAAAAAATGATAAGCGAATGCACGGCTAGGGTAGCTGCAATATACCGAAACGAGCATTTTGCTATGTAGTACGTAAGGAGATTCCCTATGCGTTTTCGCCTGATACAGGCACATAATCAATCACATAATTTACTTAAGTAGGTACATATGTTATATGTTTGATAACTACATAAAAATTGTTAAATATTATACACTTATTTATTAACCGACCTGGTTGCATAATTGTTTAAGAGCTGACTAGGTACTCGTATAAAACAACAGGTCCGGGATGACATACTCATGAATAGAATCTTCCCTTGTAATTTCTACCTTAGGACAACCGCCTGGTTGAACGGAACAGGTTGAGCAGTACAAATAGTCTAATGTAGTAAATTCTACCAGCTTTACAAATAGGTACAACCAATTTTAATTGGGAATTTAAAAAAAATAAACAAAATTTGAATATAAATTCAAATATTTTTTTACAATTAGGTATCTTAATTTATTTTACAAAGAACAACAATATAATTTATTTTAAGTCCACATCTTTTTTAACTGATATTCACATTTAAATAATAAAAAAATAGTAATACCTATCCCTATCATACAAATAGGAAAGTAGGTAGGTACTTACCTAAAAACATTTTGGGTTTACTCAAGAAAATAACGTGACATAAAATAGCATTTTTTTTTTTCATTCACTTATTTATGTAAACGCAAAATTTAAAAAATGATTTTTCACAAACTTATGTACCTACCTAAATATTTTAAAAAAAGCATGCAAGTCAGACAAACTTTCAAAATACCTATACATTGGCCATAAATTATTTTGAACAATTTCAAGTAGGTAGGTACATATAGGTATATTGTAATCACTTGTTGACATGTTCGACCATACGAGCTAACACGGAGGAACATTTTGAAAACATGATTAGGTACTTACCTAGGAATAAATTAAGCGCAATGATAAACATTAATTTGACAGTGGCAGCCATTGTAACTTGTCTATAATATCCTCTTCCTCTGTGACAGCTTTTTTTCGACGTGTTGTATTGTTTTGATCCCAGTGTACAAGGTTCACATCCCGCGCACTCAAACGGGAACCACTTCCGTGTGGGGGTATCAAATAACCACACTTTGACTATTATTTAAATTAAAATATTAAACAGGTTCAATGTTTAATATTATGTAAATAAATTAAAACACTTGTAGCAATGTACTGATGCAAAGTTGAAAACAACAATGTCAATAATAATATGAAAAAAAATAATAATAAGTATAAACACAAGGAACAATATTATTATAAACTTAGGTATGAAACATAATTTTTTGGTTACTTTAGTTTGGTTTTAGTTGGTTTGTTTATAATATGACTAGGTATAGAGATTTTTTTACTTATTTATTTAATCGTTCTTTGGATTTTGACATAAGTTTTAAAATTTTAGATTTTGATACAACCAATGTTTTTTTTATTTTTGAAAAAAAAACCAGACAAATTATAATTTAAATAAATTTGAAAAAAAACCGTTGTTTTGAAATAACTTAATATTTCGTTTAAATACGCAATAACATAAGAAAAACGGCAAAAAAGGTTTTAATATTGTATATTAATCATCGTAATGTGTAATATTATTTTTAATAAAAGGATAAATTATTTTTTTGATCGAAATCGCACTTAATATTATTATTACGAAAAAGACGTAAATAATCGCAAGAGCGTGAATGATAAACTCGCGAATAACCAGTACGCACGTCCACCCCCGTCGCCAGCTAGAATAGGACTGATTTGTATGAACCCGCTGTGTATGTACATTACATCAAGGATAGTATGGAGTGGTTGTGTTGATATCACAACGGCCCAGCAGCGGTAAAAAGTTGCCCTTTGTTGCGCTACGCCAAGCGTGTCGCCTCTGTACGACAGTTGGTAGGTACCTCACGTTGACTATGATTATTATAATATATAGGAACCTATGTGCATGGGGGTGAGTATGGACACCATACATATAATTATTTAGTTCCTACAAATTATACAAGTCAGCGTGCTAGATTAGCTAAAAGCATTCTGTCCCGTAGGTATTTTACTGACGAAATAAAGCTTTGGCAGGGCAAAGGTAAAAAAAAAAGCTTTGGCAGTACATAATGTACCTACCTATATTCAATTAAATTTTCTTTACAAAAATTACCTACACTTAAACGTGTTTTTTTAAGCTTAAATCGTGCCAATATTCTCCAATAGGCTCCTGATAAAGAGGTCCTGGGTTCAATTTAATGTCTGGTCAGATTTTTTCTAGAAGTTTTTTCGCATCAAACTTCCACTCGGTGGTCAATTTGAACATAACGGGTTGAATGGAAGAAGATTTTAAGCTCTGCCGCCTATTTATTACCTAAGTACTTACTCATAGCGGTGTGGTATTTATTTTTTATTTAGGTAGGCACATGTGCCTGCTTATATCTTATTATACCTACTTACATTTTTTTAGCAATATTTAAATGTATCTTTGTTAAATTTTTTATTAACTAATAAACGAGTTTTATGACGCTTTTCGTCAATTTAGATTTTTTAATATTTTTTTATCATTTCTAAGGACTAAAATAGCAATACAGCAAAAGAGCTAACTTTATTTTTATTTTGTTTTTTTTTTCTACCATTGTGAAACTTAAACCAATAATTAAAATCACCCAAAACCTCAAGCAGAATAATATAATCGAAAGCCGGCGTCGTAACCGCTGGTCTACCATGCAACCACTTCAAACTTCTTATTTGAAGTATTTGTCGGCCATGTCAGCTTCTATAGCATTAGACACCGGTATAGAAAACCCTGCATTGGAGGACAACATTATAAATAAATTTTCCAAAATGTTTTTTTCATTTAAGTTTTTTAAGAAAAAATGGCGATATCAAGGAAATTTGACCCCCACTATTCCATATATATTTTGTTTGTTGATACAGACCACATAATATACAAGCATACAGTGCCTAGCAATAACAATACATTTTATCTAATCCCGGAGTCAATTCACATTAAAACTAATGTACAGTCACGGTTTCCAAAGGTTTTATCTTTATTACACACACCAGCCATTATATTGTCATAAAAATACACCTTTTCATAAATAGCCACCAAGAAGTGTAGGTATATTTCTATGACAGAAGAGTTCATAATGCCGAAATGTTTCATAAAAGAGGGCTTTTTTGTTCAGAAAAAAACTGTTTTTTTTTTTTATTTTTCATTTAAAATGTCTGAGATAAATATTAGATTTAAAAAGTTATGATAAAAATCATCTGTGATAAAATGTAGTTTATATATGAAAATTTGACTGTTTGAATCATTTGAAGAGGGGTTTTCATGGAATGCTTTACGTACGATTTAACTCGAATTATGACACCATATTATTTTGGGCTACAGGAGAGTCCCTATGCCCCTAAGTGGGAAGTAAAGGGAGTTTGGATTTGATTTTTTGAGAATCTCTTCTGGCTCCTCACTTAACGGAATGGGCTAATATTTAAATAAGATCACAGTCTGATCATATTTTGATGAATATATTAACATGAATACTCCTCCACTTCCATCAAAAAATTATGTTCAAAGTATTAAACATCTCAAGGATTCGCTTAGGCAAACGGTTAAACTGATGAAGTCTTTCGCTGGAAAAACCCAGATTCCGACAATTGTGTTTATGGATTGTGTGTTGAAGGATCAGCCTGATCTGGAGATTGAGATTTTTATGATACCCTACTTATAACGAGACACTCAAAATTCCAGAAAAAAGAGCAAAATTATTGTTTTTTCACTTGCTCTTCACATCTCTCTCCTAACGGAGGTTGGCGACCATCACTCCAAGCTCCTTACGGCCTTACCAATGATGCCGCATCCGGAATGTAATACCACTGTAAGATTTTTAAGCCAATAGACTCTCATTCGCCCCATGTCCCTTATTTCCTCTATTTTTTACCATGGAATATATAGCCAAAGTATGCGGTCTAACGTTTCTTGAAAGTGGTCTCGACTCTCGAGCTCTCTTTCCTATTGCATCATGTCGACCAAGCCATGAATTGCAATTCGATGATTTTGTACAACGCCCCATATTGTAACCAAAATGCATAAAATTATACATTTATATAGTATATCTAATCTCCTTAATAAAACTTTCCGCCCCAGAATCTTTCCCTTAACGAGGCAACACCAAACATCGCTTTCACATAAAACAATATCCATTAAGGGTTGGTAAGTTAACCGAGATATTTCCATGGTTTATGATGTAATTATTAACCCAAGATTATCTTCCAATAAACCATGAAATTTCTCCGACAAAGGAACAGCTGATATTAATTATTAATTTTATTAATACATCTTACGTCAATCAGACCTCTTTTATCTTTCTTGGGTACATTAAGCAAACTTTTAGCAAAGCTCGTTATTATTAATCTATGTTAGTAGCATTGATTGAGAATGGTTCTCTACTAATAACTTCATAATGTTCCGACGGTTTTATATTAAGTTAAGTTCTTTAGTTCGTTTCATATTATCTTTTTAGATTATTGGGGAAATTTCAAAAATAATCGGACTTTACATTCTATTATTTATATTTTGTGTTTTTACATTTTTGGTGTTGGTCTTCCTTCCATCGGGGTCCCGAAGACGAGGAAGATCCTCTAATACCGTGTTCCCCTCCTTCGAAGCAGAACTGAGGGATGTGGAAGATGGTCATAAACGGTCGCAAGATCGAGCGTAATGGAGCTCGTGTTGCCCCCATATGTCCATTAGTGGAGTGTAAAGGAAGATATTTGATTGATTGGCTTTTTTTACTATTGCTAACAAAGCATTTGTTTACGACGCTATAACTCATTTTGTGTCTTGGTCTTCATTATCTCCAGTATTCGTTTTTTTTTCGGTTTTCGACCTTCCAGTTTCTTCTTCCTCACCCATGTCCGGTCTCTAGTTCTAATAAGGACATTATGAACTCCATAAGCTTGCAACCCTCGCAGCCACACGCTAGTCAACACCAATGTTCTGAATAACAGCTTCGTAGTCTTTTTTTTTGTTTGAAGGACCTACTGCATCACCGATTGCCTTCTGAATGGTAGTTTAGGCTTAGTATCTGACCCAGCTAGATCAGTCGGCGGAACCTTGAGTTGGCGGTTGGCCTGGAAGTTCCGAAAGCTGTGTTTGGCTTAAAATCTTTCCAACGGATTTCCAGAATTCTCAAAAGGCATTTGCTCCTGAGTTGGGTATCTTGAAAATTAGTACCATTCCATTTTTGACATATATTTTAGTCATAATCATTATTTTTTTGGTATGTACAGTATTCTCCTTCCAATTTCACACAAATTATTTGAAACACCTTCTATTTAAATTAATACGCAAGTTTAGAACTCCTGTTTGGTTCTTATCTATAACACACCATAGAATTGTTCAACTTTGCTCGAATAAAATCAATAAATTGATGATAAAAGTGCACAAAATTAGTAAATCTGAGAAAGTTAATGAAATATTTCCGTAAATAAAATATATATGTGAATGTTGCGACAAAGGAATAGGCGTAGGTTGTGCAGGATTTAAAGGACATATCATCAAGGTCATCTCGAGTGTATTAAAATATGATCCCAGTCCTGCGTATCGTGGTGCTCTATCTCTCCACTGGATAAAACATGCACAGTTGTACTGAGGGTCCACAGTAGGAATTTAAATTCGTCCCTGACTGCGAATAAGCCGAGACGTATTGAGGTTACTTCCCCGCTGTACAGAGGCCGCCCTTCCAACCCATTAAGCCACACCACGTATCATACGCAAGCAGTTACAATAATTCAACCGGTCTTAGCAATGTCTAATACACGCATGCCTTTGCGTTAGGATTTCCAACGGGCCTGGCCTGCGTGTACCTCCACATTACTTAAATACTGAAGTAAAACCCCCAGAAAATGCTTTAAGGTGGATCGGCACTTTCGTTTACATAAGTCAACCACGAAAATTAAACCTTCATAAAAATTGTTTCTCATTTATTTACCCTAAAAAAATAAATTGACAAAAGTACGACTATATACTTAATTCCTTTGTTATGGAACCTATTAAAAAAGAAATCTCATACAAAAATAACACATGTGGTCTTAAACATCCTCAAATGCTAGAGACCACACCTACGACTTTGGAATCCCAGTTTTCTAAAGCATCATGAGGTCTCAAGTAAAGATTATTTATTACTTATTTCTTCTTCATTATTGTCAGCCCTTTCTACTCCGCTGGTTGTAGACCTATTCTAAAGTTTTCCACTATGCATCTAAGCTAAGCCCACTCCGAAATTATTTTCTCGCTACGCCTTGAGGAATGTAGGTAGTAATGATATTATTAATTTAATACAGAGCCATATGTTGGTAAGGCTGAAAAGATTTACCTGTTAAAATTGAACACTAATTTATTTCATGATTAGCATCAAGTAGGTAGTTGGTTTTGTATTTAAGATGTAGTACTTTAAAACGGCGCGAAAATCCATAAAACTCTTCAATTGTCTAAGCTATTGACATAATTAATAATATGGCTTCTTGATGGGTGTATTGTTTTAAAATATGTCATAGATCTTTGCTCACTGACCTACACCTGATGGCTGTCCGGATCTAGGATCGTAATGCTGTTAATAGTTTATCGACAGGTGGTTACTTATTAGTTCACATATATGCTAGTCACACGCATATCGCTATCATCATACTTAATGAATCGATTATTGATATTTTTAATAAGGCAACACTACAAGTGTGAGAATAGCTCAAATATGGGTTAACATTTATGAGATTGTAAGTTTGAAAAAAATGTTAACCCGGACCTACAGTGGTTTAAGGTCCAGTCCGCACTGCGAAATTTCATCGCACAGATTTTTTTTCGCAATTCTGTAACACATCTTATGGGATTATTCACTATTCACGCTTGAGGAAAATCGTGCGGAAACAAAATCTGTGATTTGTTGCAAATTGAACGCGATGCGGTTCGGATTATTTCCGTGCGAATATTTTGTACAGTATGCAGTAGGTATGGCTATGGCCACACTGCGAAATAAAATTCGCAAATTTCTTTCAGTCGTGCGCTTGTAGTTCTTTCGATAAGATATTAAAAAACCGTGCGAAATTTTATTAGTAGTGTGTACTAGGTGAAATTTCGATCACGGAATATAATCCGCAAGAATAAAATTCGTGCGGTGAAAAATCGCAATGTCAACAGGGCCTAAATTTTCCAAATAAAAACTATACCAATTCTTACAAAAGTAGAATCAATATATTGGTTAAAACGTTCATCATCAGTGATAATTATAAAGATTTCGATAGTTTATGTGTCTTTTTTTATACAAATTTGAACAACTTTCAAACGTCTTCTACTGCTGTTTTGAAGGTTGGCTTACTGTGATCAACTACTTTAAGTTAAAAATTTCTCCATTTAGCTGGTCAAATACTTCGAAATCCTCGGAATTCCGAAATTATTGGAGATTTTTACCATATCAGTAGGAATAAAACTTCAATGATTTTTAGATTTTTTGTTGAATATGTTAAATTATTGACGAGGTTTCAATGTCGGAAGATAGCAGTAAAAAGACAGTGGTGAGTAGCTACCCCTGCGTAGAAGTGAGTGAGTGTATGTAGGGAAGGTACCTAGATAAGGCAGCAGGACACGATGAAAGTTTTTATCTTATTTCGCCTCTGGTACAGGATAGCGGCGCGAATCCACGCCGAGAAATCTCCTCTAATAGGCCACGTTACTTATCTCCTGGTGTGACTCACCCTAATATAAAATCATTATGACACATATACACCACCACGATCCTATTTATTTTTATGAAAATAACAGGCGTTATACGGAATATACCAAAAAATTTTTTCTCTCTGACTTGCCTGACTTTAGTGATCATACTTATTGAGATATCTTGATTCTGCAAGATCCTGATCAGCTTCTTTTACGACCCATGATCCCAGTCCTGCGTATCGTGGTGCTCTATCTCTCCACTGGATAAAACATGCACAGTTGTACTGAGGGTCCACAGTAGGAATTTAAATTCGTCCCTGACTGCGAATAAGCCGAGACGTATTGAGGTTACTTCCCCGCTGTACAGAGGCCGCCCTTCCAACCCATTAAGCCACACCACGTATCATACGCAAGCAGTTACAATAATTCAACCGGTCTTAGCAATGTCTAATACTCGCATGCCTTTGCGTTAGGATTTCCAACGGGCCTGGCCTGCGTGTACCTCCACATTACTTAAATACTGAAGTAAAACCCCCAGAAAATGCTTTAAGGTGGATCGGCACTTTCGTTTACATAAGTCAACCACGAAAATTAAACCTTCATAAAAATTGTTTCTCATTTATTTACCCTAAAAAAATAAATTGACAAAAGTACGACTATATACTTAATTCCTTTGTTATGGAACCTATTAAAAAAGAAATCTCATACAAAAATAACACATGTGGTCTTAAACATCCTCAAATGCTAGAGACCACACCTACGACTTTGGAATCCCAGTTTTCTAAAGCATCATGAGGTCTCAAGTAAAGATTATTTATTACTTATTTCTTCTTCATTATTGTCAGCCCTTTCTACTCCGCTGGTTGTAGACCTATTCTAAAGTTTTCCACTATGCATCTAAGCTAAGCCCACTCCGAAATTATTTTCTCGCTACGCCTTGAGGAATGTAGGTAGTAATGATATTATTAATTTAATACAGAGCCATATGTTGGTAAGGCTGAAAAGATTTACCTGTTAAAATTGAACACTAATTTATTTCATGATTAGCATCAAGTAGGTAGTTGGTTTTGTATTTAAGATGTAGTACTTTAAAACGGCGCGAAAATCCATAAAACTCTTCAATTGTCTAAGCTATTGACATAATTAATAATATGGCTTCTTGATGGGTGTATTGTTTTAAAATATGTCATAGATCTTTGCTCACTGACCTACACCTGATGGCTGTCCGGATCTAGGATCGTAATGCTGTTAATAGTTTATCGACAGGTGGTTACTTATTAGTTCACATATATGCTAGTCACACGCATATCGCTATCATCATACTTAATGAATCGATTATTGATATTTTTAATAAGGCAACACTACAAGTGTGAGAATAGCTCAAATATGGGTTAACATTTATGAGATTGTAAGTTTGAAAAAAATGTTAACCCGGACCTACAGTGGTTTAAGGTCCAGTCCGCACTGCGAAATTTCATCGCACAGATTTTTTTTCGCAATTCTGTAACACATCTTATGGGATTATTCACTATTCACGCTTGAGGAAAATCGTGCGGAAACAAAATCTGTGATTTGTTGCAAATTGAACGCGATGCGGTTCGGATTATTTCCGTGCGAATATTTTGTACAGTATGCAGTAGGTATGGCTATGGCCACACTGCGAAATAAAATTCGCAAATTTCTTTCAGTCGTGCGCTTGTAGTTCTTTCGATAAGATATTAAAAAACCGTGCGAAATTTTATTAGTAGTGTGTACTAGGTGAAATTTCGATCACGGAATATAATCCGCAAGAATAAAATTCGTGCGGTGAAAAATCGCAATGTCAACAGGGCCTAAATTTTCCAAATAAAAACTATACCAATTCTTACAAAAGTAGAATCAATATATTGGTTAAAACGTTCATCATCAGTGATAATTATAAAGATTTCGATAGTTTATGTGTCTTTTTTTATACAAATTTGAACAACTTTCAAACGTCTTCTACTGCTGTTTTGAAGGTTGGCTTACTGTGATCAACTACTTTAAGTTAAAAATTTCTCCATTTAGCTGGTCAAATACTTCGAAATCCTCGGAATTCCGAAATTATTGGAGATTTTTACCATATCAGTAGGAATAAAACTTCAATGATTTTTAGATTTTTTGTTGAATATGTTAAATTATTGACGAGGTTTCAATGTCGGAAGATAGCAGTAAAAAGACAGTGGTGAGTAGCTACCCCTGCGTAGAAGTGAGTGAGTGTATGTAGGGAAGGTACCTAGATAAGGCAGCAGGACACGATGAAAGTTTTTATCTTATTTCGCCTCTGGTACAGGATAGCGGCGCGAATCCACGCCGAGAAATCTCCTCTAATAGGCCACGTTACTTATCTCCTGGTGTGACTCACCCTAATATAAAATCATTATGACACATATACACCACCACGATCCTATTTATTTTTATGAAAATAACAGGCGTTATACGGAATATACCAAAAAATTTTTTCTCTCTGACTTGCCTGACTTTAGTGATCATACTTATTGAGATATCTTGATTCTGCAAGATCCTGATCAGCTTCTTTTACGACCCATTCTCGATACTGCGATATTAATTTTTAAACCTAAAGAAAATAACACAAAATAAAAAGGCATGTGATATTATTAACACTATTTAGGCAAAACGTTGTGCCGTGAACGAAGAAATGATCAGATCCGGGGTTCGAACCTAGAACCTGAAAAGAAAACCAACGTTATCTGGCCATATAAATTTTATCGAAATTTCTATCGATTTAGGTACCTAGTTAATTTCAATACTTTTTCAATCAAAAAAGGGGAATATCTTAGACTACGAGTTGTTATCTATCTTAACGATATTTCTGACGAAAGCTCCCAGGTTCGATCTTAGATATTTTTAGTTCCAATTTTTTTAACTCCAATGTTTTTCCGGGACTAGCAATCTATTCGCATTGAGCAAAGCCGCTTGCCTGAAGTAAATTACTGATGAGCTTTCAATTCCATCGGTTAAAACTTTTAATATGGTTTGAAAAAATCTATCCAAATCCAAATCCAAACTCCCTTTAGACCCCACTTAGGGGCATAGGGAGGCAACAAGAGCTCTCCAAAAAAAATCTATATGAAATCTCTCGAAAAAAATCTATATGATAATTTAATTTAAAATTTTTGTTACGCCAGTAAACAATTACGGAATGGGTAATGAATTTTATTTTATACTTGAAAGTGTTTGAAAATATACATTAAATTTAATAATTATGTGTTGGAAAACTTTGATAATCTTATTATTTAGGAAGACTAGATTAAATAAAAATATCATTCTTACTTTTGTTAGACTCATTAGATGTATGACGCTAGGACGAGAACGGAAATGAGACAAACGAAAGCCAGGTGCGCATGGCGGAAATGAGAGTTCTTAGAACAATAGCATCTCGGTGATACCAAATAGGTATTAACTTCCGCATTATTTTCTTGGTGACACATCCAAAGATTCTATCATATGTGGAATATGGATCATTCCAGAATTATTTCATATCATAATATCGCATTGTGTGTTAATGACAGTTAGTGTATAACATTATAATATATGTCGACTAAAAGAATTCTCATATAAGGCAGGTTTTTGAAGTGAAGAAAATGACAAGAATTCAGAATTTCATTTATTTATTTTACTTTATTGATTTATCATATACCCACAGCAAATAGCCTTTAACTATATGAAAGTTATTATCAACAAGTTCAAAATAAAAAGGTTAAATAAAAAAGAAACAAATTCATAAAAAAATATAGGTACAGTAAAAACCAAAAAGTCATATGTGTTGTTATGATAATATAACCAAACGATAGAACAATAATTATTAGTGTCGGAAGAACAATTCTACGTAGGTACGATGGCTGGCGTTGTCAAAGACTGTTGGATGCCATACAATAAATTAGTTTTCCAGAAACCAAACTTCCGAATGAATATCAAACCGTGATGAGGAGGGACTAGGTGTATGCGAAAGGGAAAGCTTACGTCATACTTAAATCGTACTTAAATCTATAGGCCCATGAAGGCGGATGATGGAGAATTCAGTATAATGATGAACTGTACAGTGGGGCTAGTACGAGTTTCATGGAAAGCTAATTGCACGCTTATAAGCGCTTATTAGCGTGCAAATAGTGTTCTAAAATCAAACGATCGAATCGTTCGATCATTTTTGTATGGAAATTTTTCGAAACTCTTTCAATGATCGTTTCGATATTCGATCATCGAAAACTTATACTAGTGGTGCAGATTATATGATGACATTAACATCAACAAATTCTTTATATATGCCGTCTATGTTGGCTGGGTTACATGGAGAGAATAGATGAACACTCTACACTAAATAATCTCCGCACTAAGAGCGGAAACCGAGACGGCAGACCGAGGATGAGATGTTTTGATTGCGGAAGTCGAGATCTTACTCAATCAAACCATCTCAATCTCAATCTCTGGGAGTCAGAAACTGGCGTCGCAGGGCGGGCGACAGGGCGGAATGGAGTCGACTGCTTGAGGAGGCCAAGACCCACAATTATTGGTTGTAGCGCCATGGATGGATGGATGAAAACTTTCAATATGTGAATTGATGAAAAATAGGTAGGTATGTAGGTATATAATTAACCTCGAATGACTTCATTAGGTTAGCTACACTGATGCACAGTCAAAAACACCAAAGATGTGAAATCTCATATCTCATAGTATATTATAACAGCCTTTTCGTGTAAAACATATCTTTGCATAAAAATTCATAATTTTACGATTAAAATGAATTTATCCTTGGAATTATTATAGAAACTTTAAAATGATATCGACTATTGGAGCTTTTTATTATCTTCTATCAATAGAACTACATATTCAATATTAACCGGTACATTAAGGGGGACCCACTGAAGTTACGCACCTCAAATTTTACGTGCTTGTGTAGGAGCATAAGATCAACCCGTATACCAAATTTTATGAAAAAATTTTTTTTCTTTTTTAGCCCTTTTTCTAGAACAAGTGAAATTTTCTTTGGATACTTTAAGAGGGTTCCCCTGAAGGTACAGATTTCAACATTTTACTGACGCATCTACATCGAGGGGCTAACCGTTCTACCAAATTTCAATCAAATCGGGTACGCGTACGGGTACGGGTACGCGGAAATAAAAATAAAAAAATGCATTTTTGGAATCTACACTCTCGAAAACGTCGTGAAAATTAATTTCAGCGAAATCTATTTTTTTTTTGAAATCCGATCATAAGACTCGTGTATATTCCATATACTATGAGTAAAATTGAGAAAAATGCATGGAAAATTAAAGAAAACTCTACGTAGACAACCTTATTACTACTTTTTACCTTATAATTTTTATTCCAATTTTGTAATTTTGACAGAAATTGTCAATTGGTGCGATTGACAGAATGCGGATGGAATACACGTGGTTTAAAACAGACGCATCGTTCGAAATCACATTCGTTAAATAATGCTAATTAATTCATCACCATACAAATTCGAATTCAATATTCATATTTAGGAACACAGGACAACGTCTGTCGGGAAAGCAAGTACTTAATACATTCCTATAAAATATTATCCAATATTATATATAGATACATATTTTTCAGCATGTTCTTTTATAGATTCCGTCAATAATGTTATAAGCAATGTTCTTCGCATCCGACTGAAAACGGTTTTTCGTATTTTGGCAAAACGTCTGAGTGCCTGTGTGTATGTAATCATAATTTAATACTGAACGTTATTTTCGTTACGAGAATTTTTTTCCCCAGAAATATCGACAAATTTGAGTCGATATATTTATTTAATATAAAAATTTCAACGGAGTCGAAAGATATTGGGCAAATTACTCTTTATGTGTTTACCGTATTTCCTTATATTTTGTTCATGGATCTATTTGATTGAGAATGAAATACTTATATTGAAAATTCCTACTCATTACATAATATGTAATAATTATGATAATTTAGTTTAAACGATTCAATTCGACCATTTTCTAAATTTTAATCATGAATTTTAATAGTTCAAACTTTGCAACAAATTAAATTATAGAAAAAATAACTAATGACTCTAACAATTCATTACTAATGTTCGATTTTTAAATGGAACAAACCACTACGGGCTTACGACCGTCTTCTACTGTTATTTCGAAAGCTGGCTTAGTGTGATCACTATACGTTAACAACGTTCGCCATTAGGTGGTAATGTTTGTCTCCGAAACTCCTAATCATGAGAATTCTCAACATGTTCAACATGTCGAAAAATCCCATGTATGCAACAAGTAGAAATTTAATAATAAAATGAAAAATAGAGATAAAAGTTGGAAATTGTTGAGAACAAGAGAGCAACCAAATTTAAAGACTGCGACTGCTGTCATGTATAAAAAAAATTAAATTATGTCCAACGTTGGGCCACACATCACAACAATAACGTAATTCCATTGTTAGGGTTCCTATAAGCTGGAATTAAGTAGGTATGCTTATTGATTAGCTATTCATTGCATTGTTGACATGTCATCAACTTTTAACATAATATTACCTAATTATCTACGTGAGTAATAATAGTAGATAATTATTATCGGTCGACCGAGAATAGGCGCCAATTTAAGCTCACGCCAAAGTGAATTGTAACATTAGTTTTTACTATTGTCATGAGAATAACTATAAAAACTAATAAGCCATGAACAGTAATTACTTAATATAATAAAGTGGAACTATCTTGTTATTGTCATTTGCTATAAAAAAGCTACTACTTTGTTTATTTTCATATTTAGATCGCGAAAGATGTCCTCTCGAAATTTCCCATGTAAGTAGGTATATAATATTTTTATGATTTCTCAAACATTGTATCATGGACACTAAGCAGACCGAAACATGGGGAAGGCCTATATTTAACAATTGACGAAAACGGCCGATGAAGATAAATAAGACTCTAGTTGTAGTGAAAAACTTACGCCTGGTGAAAACCGAATTGAAATCGGTCATGGGAATTTTCAAATTGCTCGCATACGATCACTTCCACTTTCAGAGCACAAGCTTTGGGTTATGTGAAAGATGTCGAAAGCAAGGGCGGATCCAGCCTTGGCACCAGGGGGGGGTCACAAAGTAAAAAATTTGGTATCTGGAAATTACACTTTGTAGCGAGATATCCTATAGTAGGAACATTAGTTAGAGCGAATATATAATGACGACCGCAAGGGTGCGAGTGAGATAGATATATCGCTTGCTTCGTCACGTCGGTAAAGAAAAAAATCAGCGAACAGGATTTGGCCGGCACGTAGAAGGTTAGGTGGTGCGACGGACAGTGTGTGAGTGAATTGCTCGACATGTCTCAGACACGAAAGTAATTAATAAAACTTTAACTATAAAATGTAATCCATACATATTGAAGGATAATGTAAAGTTTATTCAGTTAAAAAGTCATTTAATATTAGTGCAAAGCCTAAGATGGAATCCGCAACGAAATAAGGTACGTTTTCTTTCGATAAAGTTGATTTCAAATTTACAAATTGTAACATTAGTAGACAAAATTAAAATAGACAAGTCAAGATTAAATATTAAGTATATCTGAATGATAATTTTCAGATATGCGGTTCTAGTCTCGGGGTAGAATACAGGGTATAATTCCTTTTTCTGGATAAATAATTTTCGGATGGCAGACGTGGATAAAGTATTTAGTTGAAAGTGAGGAACTATCAAATTACGGCGAATATTCAAAACTCCGTCGAGTCTTGTATGCCTAAGTATTTGGATGGGGAAGAGAGAAGCTCCAGGGTTGTAAACTTCACATATATAATCAAAGACGGATTATCTTCGTACTTACTCCATACGCGTTGAACAGTTGACCTGTGGGTAGGTCAGTTCAAGGGTGAACCAAAAGATTTCAAGGCGAATTCTTGGGAACCAGTTGGAGAGGAGGAAAGTTCAGAGGTTCAGGTCGTGTCCCTCAAATTTAGGAATGAAACACAGCTGAGTAATCTTTTCTTAACTTTTTTTATTTAATATGGATCATGGTATGCTCATATTCAAATCGGTAGTTGATATATTCTCATAGAATTTAGTAATTAAAAAAATGGCCTTTATGTAAGATTATAAAAGAAGTTGAGGGAAAGAAAGATGTAATAAGTCGAAGCATTGACATTATTTTACTATATTTTTGGAAATCATATAATAAGATAACCTGCAACCATCTGCAGGAAGATTTTGTAAAAAACTTAATTAATTTTAGTTATTTGAATTCATGTAGTTTACAATGTTTATTGATTGAATGAATAAATTCAGTTTTTATGTGAAACCCATGTTATTTATAATTATAGAATACCTAACACTTTTCAGGACATAATCATGATCGTTACAGCTCACCCCCTGTAGAGTCTCAAAGTCCGTGGCATAATATTGTATGAGAGTAATAGATAACGGTTCCTGTCGTTTTTGATGCTAAGAAGAGAGGCAGAGCTTCCTTGCTTAAGAGAGAGCAAGGGAGGGTCGAGCCCTCTTAATAAAGTAACACTCAACGTTACAAAATGGCGTCCAACGTTTGAGGCATCAGAAACGACACAAAATCGAATTATCCAACTTTTTCCTTTTGTTCTAATTTGATTAATTCATTGGGGTAGCGACTTGTACATGTCTTGGAAAGTGTTGGTGCGAAAAGTGACGGCCAAATCCTCATTTAATTTTAAGCTAGTTGTAAGTCTTTTAATCAGTTTTACTTTTGTATGTAAAAGAAACAGTAGTTGGGTCATTTAATTTTTTTTGAAACAAAAATTTGTTACAAATTTTTTAAACATTAGTGTGGGTAAAAATTTTTCTGCTGAAATATACAAGTACACTTGTACAGTGGGTAGAGAATTTTTCTGCTGAAATTTTATAAGTGTGGGTATCAATAATTTTTTTTAAAGAAGTTATGGAGGCAACAAAATAGTAATGTGTTAATACATGAAAATAATTTTTTTGATGGATCAAATGCTGATCGCAATTTTTTTTTGAAAAAAAAAAAAAAAAAAAAAACCCAATTTACGAAAGTTTATATGAAACCCAATATTTAAGACATCTATATGGAATATAATCTAATGTACTCGATTATTACTATGTTTTAGATCCATGTTATTGATGAAGTCATTAAGGTTTTGGCTGGAATTCTTTCACTGTGAATGCTGTTTAAATTCCTGAGACCACACAGAAGTGCGAACAAAAATTTCTAAACGCTAATTAAAATGACCAAATATGTATACACGGAGATATTGTTTTACACTTTCAAGAAGAAAAACAAAACCGCAAGTTGATGTTTGAATTAATTTTTTATTTTTTCTAACAATTGAATAACAATTCTGAATATGTTACTGAAGTTTAGTGGACTCTCTTTTTTTTTTCTACTTCTACTGCTCGTGTTGAGAAAGGTGTGTGAGAAAGAACTAGTGGTCTGAAAGAAGCGTTTGCAAATTTAGATTTTATATAGGAAAAAATTTTTAGAATGAGGTATGGTATAAATTGAAGAGTGTCTCCATTTTTACCTTTGTGTTGCTTTGAAGGGGGGTCTATCGAATAGACATAGCTGAGTATGTTGAACATAGCGAGGTGGTAGTGGTAAATTTTTGAATAGGAAGCAGCGACTCTTCAGTTAAAAGAGTGAAGTCGTCAAATACGAATAGGTAGTCGTGTACGCGTGGCCTTAGCGAGATAAGTACACAGCGGACCTTTTTATGAATTCGTTTCTTATTGATTGCAAGTTTGTAGTCAAGAGGTTATGTATCGGGTTTGTTTACATCTCGTAATGTGCAAGAAGTAATTTTAATAGATCGCTCGTGCTGAGTCAGAAACTTGTTTTTTTTTTATATTGAAAAGAATATTGCGCAGGCGCGAGAAATCTTTAGCAAGGTCTATCGAGCTTGTAATGTTTTAGATTGGGAGCGCAGGAATTTACAATTTTTTTGATTAAGTGCCTTGTAATGATTTTAGTTGTAGAGAGTTAATTTTTTTCCTTGTACAAAATATTTATTAAAGTAAATAGTGACTTTCCTAGTTATCTATAGATAAGGTAAATAAATACCTAAATTAGTAGAGTGAAGATTGACGTTAGCTACATTGATGATACACTTAAATATCATTTGATAAATCTCTTTAGCAATTCTTTTAAGTTTTTTTTTTTTATTCGGCTTTTGAAGACGAAAATTTTTATTTTTATAATTAGGAAGAGACAAAGAAGAAAATTTTTATTTTCTGCTTTGGTTAAAATTTACTTCGGTTTACTCAGGCTTGGAAATAGATTGAGTTTAGTATTTTATAATTTTCTATTCTAGTGAAACATCAGCCAAAATGGACAAAGATCCCTTAATTAAACTTAGCGTACCTAAAGATGATGTGGAGTTAGCATCAACATTATCGGACGGCGACGGTATAAAGTATCAAAATATAGATTCGGAGCTACCGGAAACGGTGAATGTGAAACAACATGCAAGGAATATAAGCCGTCCAACGCCGCTCCAGCTGGACTTATGACTAATCGGAAATTAGTAGACAGACCCCTCAAGATGCTGAGCGTAGATCTTGTCGGACCTTTGCCCAAGTCAAAGGGGGGGTTCCTCAATATTCTGAGTGTGGTAGATGTCTTTACCAAATACGTGTGGTTCTTCGCTCTGCGAAAGGCGACCGCCAAAGCGATCGTAAACTGCATAGAGAAGAAAATCTTCCTACATGAAGGGGTGCCCCAAACGCTAATTTCTGACAACGGGAGACAGTTTGTCTCAAAAGAATTTAAAGAAATGTTGGAACATTACGGGGTACGTAACATCTTTTATAACGCCCTCTATTTTCCTCAAAATAACTGCGTTGAGAGGTACCATCAAGGCCTGCAATACACGTTAGGTATGCTCGTCAAAGACGAACATAGAGATTGGGATACTTACCTCGATCGAGTGCAATCCGCGATGAATAATACCGTAAACATGACTACTGGATACACGCCTTCACTCTTGGCGAAGGGTAGGGAGGTCATATTAAATGGTACGGTCTATGGGGATGTGGATGTTCGAGCCATTTCTAGAACCGACTCGTTAAATCAGGATCGGAACATATACAATAAGAGGATGGAGAATTTGGCAGTAACGTTTAAAATTGTTGCAGAAAACATGTGGCAAGCTTACGATAAATACGCAAAGAACTATAATTTGAGAAGATCGAAAAGGTTGTTCAACGTAGGCGATTCCGTTTGGCGTAAAAACTTCACTCAATCCAAAGCAGGAGAATATTTCACGAAGAAATTGGCGCCGAGGTTCGTCAATAGTAAAGTAATTCAAAGAGTATCGGACGTGATCTATGTATTGCAGGACGTAGAAAGCAAGGCAATAAATAGGTACCACGTCAGAGACATTCAAAAAGTAGACACGCATTAAGTGGGAAATTTTAGTTGGACATTCCAAGAAAAAAAAAAAAAAACGTGCCAGGAAATTAAGGGGATAATTTAGATATTTAGGAATGGGTAAGGATGCGGAAGTAAGCTAGTGTATATTACCCCGGGGATGAATGTGGAATTAGAATGAAAGAGGAAATAAAAGTTTGAAGGAAGAGTGTTGAACATATTGAAAATTTGTATGAATCCAAAACTGAGGCTGTCTAATGTGTCTGACTTTGTAAAAGGTAAAGGTTGTCTAGTGAAATGTCTAGTATGAAAATATACACAGCGCAGCGGGCGTGTGTTACGTAGCATATGGTGATAGTATTAATCGAGAGGTAAGAGCGAAAAGTGGAAAGAGGGTGAGTCTACTTATGATAAGAGAAAAATCGGTGTAAAATTTTCACCTGAAGGTTTCGCACATACTGTGGCCGACGGAATACAGTATGAGTAGTGAAGATGTAAAGTCATAGTATTAAAAATTTATTAGTTTAAAAAAGGAACATATGTATAATTTTAAGCTATTTGTGTAAATTAAAAATTTTAAAATTAGAGATTTCAGAGTCAATGCTTTTGTATCTATTAAATGAATGAGCCATGGGTTATACCTTGTCTCATGTAAGAGCGAGTTATAACTATCATTGTTCGTGTAGAAAAGGATAAGAAAAATTTTTGACTCTTGATGACCTGTCGCCATTTAAGTCTATAGACTTAACGTGCCATGTAAATACTCAGTACACTAGGATAAGGTCATAATGATAAGACAAGTGTAATATAGTAGTTAAATTATAATTTATAGAGTAACCAAGGAATACTCTAACTGAGTATAGAGAGCGATTTTGGGTGACCGAGGCAATTAAGAGGTAAAAGTTAAGAAAAATGCCTCAGGTATGCGAAGGAAGTTGTTTTTTCCATAGAACACAAGGCTTTTGTTATTTCTCGCATACTTAAGTTATTATATTCTAAACAAACAAAAATTCTATGGTGGCGCCTGGGTTACGTTTCATTATAATGAAACTAAAATGTACGAATAAGAACGTACGTGTAAATTTGAGCTGTTGAGTTAGTCGAAAGGACACCCAAAGTCAATCTCGAAATTGAAATTTAGATATATACTGTATCATGTTATTATTATTGAATTTTTCTTACAAAACCTTTGTTAAATTTTCAAAGGAAAATTAATGTTTTTTTATTATGAATTTCTTAGTAAAAGATGGTCCGCTATTAGGATGTGTTGGTTATGAGTAATTTCTTGTTTTAAATATAAAATTTTCTAGATGATAAGTTAGGTGTATTTGTTTATTGAGCGTACCATGAGACAATAAGTTCATTTAACTTTCTTTCTTTTCTTTTTTGGAGATGAAAAATGGAAGCGAGGGACAAGTAGTCGATTCGGCTATTCGGAGGGAGACGGTTAGAGGGAAATATTTTCTGTATACTCAAATACACAAAAAATTTAATTGGGAAGAGGGGTATTGTAGCGAGATATCCTATAGTAGGAACATTAGTTAGAGCGAATATATAATGACGACCGCAAGGGTGCGAGTGAGATAGATATATCGCTTGCTTCGTCACGTCGGTAAAGAAAAAAATCAGCGAACAGGATTTGGCCGGCACGTAGAAGGTTAGGTGGTGCGACGGACAGTGTGTGAGTGAATTGCTCGACATGTCTCAGACACGAAAGTAATTAATAAAACTTTAACTATAAAATGTAATCCATACATATTGAAGGATAATGTAAAGTTTATTCAGTTAAAAAGTCATTTAATATTAGTGCAAAGCCTAAGATGGAATCCGCAACGAAATAAGGTACGTTTTCTTTCGATAAAGTTGATTTCAAATTTACAAATTGTAACATTAGTAGACAAAATTAAAATAGACAAGTCAAGATTAAATATTAAGTATATCTGAATGATAATTTTCAGATATGCGGTTCTAGTCTCGGGGTAGAATACAGGGTATAATTCCTTTTTCTGGATAAATAATTTTCGGATGGCAGACGTGGATAAAGTATTTAGTTGAAAGTGAGGAACTATCAAATTACGGCGAATATTCAAAACTCCGTCGAGTCTTGTATGCCTAAGTATTTGGATGGGGAAGAGAGAAGCTCCAGGGTTGTAAACTTCACATATATAATCAAAGACGGATTATCTTCGTACTTACTCCATACGCGTTGAACAGTTGACCTGTGGGTAGGTCAGTTCAAGGGTGAACCAAAAGATTTCAAGGCGAATTCTTGGGAACCAGTTGGAGAGGAGGAAAGTTCAGAGGTTCAGGTCGTGTCCCTCAAATTTAGGAATGAAACACAGCTGAGTAATCTTTTCTTAACTTTTTTTATTTAATATGGATCATGGTATGCTCATATTCAAATCGGTAGTTGATATATTCTCATAGAATTTAGTAATTAAAAAAATGGCCTTTATGTAAGATTATAAAAGAAGTTGAGGGAAAGAAAGATGTAATAAGTCGAAGCATTGACATTATTTTACTATATTTTTGGAAATCATATAATAAGATAACCTGCAACCATCTGCAGGAAGATTTTGTAAAAAACTTAATTAATTTTAGTTATTTGAATTCATGTAGTTTACAATGTTTATTGATTGAATGAATAAATTCAGTTTTTATGTGAAACCCATGTTATTTATAATTATAGAATACCTAACACTTTTCAGGACATAATCATGATCGTTACAGCTCACCCCCTGTAGAGTCTCAAAGTCCGTGGCATAATATTGTATGAGAGTAATAGATAACGGTTCCTGTCGTTTTTGATGCTAAGAAGAGAGGCAGAGCTTCCTTGCTTAAGAGAGAGCAAGGGAGGGTCGAGCCCTCTTAATAAAGTAACACTCAACGTTACAACTTTTACACTTTACCTAAAAAAAAAAAAAAGGTCATTTTCAAAATTTGGTATCTGGAAACTACACTTTTCCTAAAAAAAAAAATATAAAAGGTCATTTTCAAAATTTGGTATCTGGAAACTACACTTTTCCTAAAAAAAAAAAAAAGTACATTTCCTAAATTTGTTATATGGTACTTTTGCTCCAGGGGGGGGTCATGGCCCACATGAAATTATAATAATGCTAGCAAAATAAAGATTTTATTGATAAATATCACTGCTCTACTTGAGATTACATAGCCTAGGGGGGGGGGTCATGACCCCCCTAACCCCCCCCCCTGGATCCGCGCTTGGTCGAAAGTGTATGTGTGTTCACTTCGGTTGAGCTCCGATTCATTTAAAAAATGGACGGAGCAAATGATTGTGACTTTATCAGCTTAAAAAATCTTATAATAAATGCTAAATATTACGATGATCTAAAATTTACCAAATCCAAAATCCAACAACGACATCGGAGAATACTAAAAAAAATCCATAAGTTCTATGTATAATTTTTGTTATTTTTTCACCATAATCTCCATGATAGGAACTTGTAGTTTAGTCTATATCAAGTCAATTTAAGTCGTCTTCTTCTTTTAATTTTGCAGACTTAAGAATCTGTTTGTATAAGGAGTAGGTACCCTATTGGGATGCTATATTCTAACTCTTCCTCCTCGATTTCGGAGCCTTTCCAGCTGTTGCTATCCGTTCGGAACACCATGCAATGCCAAATGTGACAATCTTGCAGGTTTATTCTTTGAGTATTTGGTATCAATTTCATTCTTTAAGTTTTAACTTTTCTCTGTATATAACTGTAAGTATGTACATATTTAGCTTGCGTTAAATTTATAAAAAAAACATACACAAGCATTTTTTAAACAAATTATCCTCAATCACGATATATGATAAAAATGTGGTTATACTATCTAAATGCTTGCATTATGCATAATGCCAAATTTCCCAAGTAACGAAAAAGGCTCCAGTAATTTTGTAAATATTTTTTAAATGCTCAAGTAAAGTAGTTCTTAATAACCCGTTGTAGCTTATTTTTCATGGATAATCTTATTCTATCTTCAAAAAGTTGAACATGTACCTATTACAAAACTGTCAAAAAATTGGAATTGTGTTTATAGGTGAACTGCAAATTGGTCTTAGCTATTACAATTTCATACAGATTATAGAATAATGGGTGATTCGAATGATATATTATGGCATATCTATTTAGTTAGATGGTATAGAAAGGGTACACATCGTATGCATTGAATGTTTATGTTTGTAAATCGTGGATTTATCAAATTCATCCCCCGGCCTGAATTTAAACAAAAGCCTCCCAATTATTTCATTTTATTGTTTTGAATTGTTCATGTTTCATTTTATTACAGAAAGATATGTAATAAAGTTTTATTACTTTTTGAAAGCCATGTTTTAATTATTACAGAACCGAACTACCCTCTTTATACAGAACGCCGCTTCGGCTCGTTTTATTCTGATTATTTCCAATGAAAATCCAACTTTTCATAAAGAGAATTCCTTAAATTCACACCACGGCTCATTGGTAAAAGAGCTTCCGCTACCTACCGCGCGGATATATTGAAATTTCTTGCTTTATTTACTGTTTTTCCAATTCCCTTTTGATTGTTTTATAATCAAAACAAAATTTTAATAGGGCTTCGCTTAAATTATTTGTGTAATATTTTCACTTAAGCAAACTTCTCAACAAGAAAAGTAATAATTACAAATATTATTAATTTGTTCTTAACGCTTAATCACTTGAAAATTTCTCTTTGGATTAGCTTAGTGTTAAATTGTTTGTTCTTAACACTTTTCTTCAATACTAGGTGCTACCCTTTAAAGATTCTGATAGCATTCTTTTCATTTTTTAGCACTTCATAGACATGCAGAACTAACTATTTGATGACAATCATCACTCAATTATTCTTAGATTTTAAGAGGTAAGTTTTATACAAATTTGAACCACTATGGGCTAACAACCATCATCTACTTCTGTTTCGATGACTGCATTGTTTAGTGTGATCACTTTATATAAACAACGTTCGCCTTTTAGGTGGTCGAAATCCCCGAAATCGTGAAAATGTTTCAATGTTTAGAAAAATCCTACGCGGCGAAATGCAACAAAAAGATGGATGGGCGTTGGAGATTCGCATCCCAGGAATCATAATACAAAAATAAACAGGACACAGTCCTTACATATATCAAGAACAAGAAGAAGTAGTAAACAAAATTATTAAGTAGGTAACTACTTAAAAGTCAAGGGTTGCAAAATTAGTTGTATACTTTAAACACAATTTATATTAATGGGGGTGTTGGTAAAAAATATAAATCTCTCTCCACCAATAGGTGGATACAGTCCATCACACGGTGACGGAGCCCCTTATCTTGTTACAAACTGGTACTTTTAGTGTAAATTTAGGTGGATTGTTTATCTAATTATTTAAAATATATTTATAGTATGGCATAGAAATCGATGTGCGTTGTTAAGTATGACTTAGTAAGGTATATAGGTATTGGTGTAACAAGAAACTACAGGCTGTTTGATTATTTATAGTTGAGATAATAGCGCGGGTTCTCCCTCGTATGTTATTATACGGGGTGTGTTATTATTCGTCCAGCCCACTAATCATAATTTTTATTTTAGTACGCGTCTAACATTTACATAATATTATTATTTTTGTACCAGAATATTAATATTGTTAAGTAAAACACTGATTTTCATCAACCTATATATGAGTATAATAAATATTAATAAATATTTCCGAATATTATATGTATGAGCCATCATTTTTAATAAGCAACTAAAAATACATCTTATAGTATTTTCTTTTCTTCTTTTTAAACACTGAACATAGACAAAAAATCATGTGTTGGAAATAGTAGATTTTTGAGGCAGAAACATCCGTGCATACACCCATAGCGCTTCAACCCTGTGTGTGCTAGTATAAGTTTTCGATGATCGAATATCGAAACGATCATCGAAAGAGTTTCGAAAAATTTCCATACAAAAATGAAGGAACGATTCGATCGTTTGATTTTAGAACACTATTTGCACGTTAATAAGCGCTTATAAGCGTGCAATTAGCATTCAATTAAACTCGTACTAGCTCCACTGATCTCCCTCAGCAAACTTCAAGCCGCTAAATGACTCACATTCTTCAACCAACTGATCAAGATAGTCGAATAGTGAAATACTCGATACAAATTTTTCAGAAAGATTAACCAAATAATCAGCCAAATCATGAAATATGGTAACTTTCAATGATGTCAACATCAGGAATAGTCTTAAGAATCTCAGGCAGTGATTTAGTTTAGAATACCGGATGCGGCATATTTAATGTCTGGTTCAAAATTGCGAGGAGCTCTAAATGATGGTTGGCAGGAGCGGAAGATGAGAAGAAGGAATTTTCAGACAAAAATGATACGGAAATTAAAAATTTATGCTTCACACGTTGAGCTATAATAGACAGCTGTGGAAGAAAAGTATAAAAATAATCACAAAAATGAAAGAATCTCGTATACTTCCATCGCAAAATTTAAGTCTTAAGCATTTGATAATAAGGCGGTAGTCTCCGAAAACCGGTTCATATTTATTTTGAAATGGACTATCATGTGCATAAGGTTCTCACTACGAAAATATGATCATATTTCAGAATACAGACTGAAGTCTTCAATGGGTAACCATGCGAGAGAGAAGAGACCTGCATACTCTCTGTTTGTTGTACAAAATACTTAATTACCCTTTCTCTCCTAATTACCCCAAACAAATATTCACCTTCCTCAGTTCGCACGAGCGATCGTTGCGATCTGATCAAAATAATTTGTTGCTCATTCCTCCCCACCGATCTGGATTCTACAATGACTCATTTACCGTTCATGTTGCTAGGCTGTGGAACCAACTTCCACTTTCCGTTAGAGGCTCTCAGACAATTCACTCGTTCAAAAAGTCGCTGATGACACGATAAAATATTATTCCAATTTCTAAGAGGATCCCTACCCTCCCTCTCCCTTTTCTCCTTCCTTCTTTTCGGTGTGCTCTTTTATTTATATATTATTATTTATATAGGTATGTATTTATTATTATTTATATCTTATTTACCTATTTATATTTTTTCATTTATGTATCTATGTTGTTATCAATATTTACTTTTTCCTAATATTGTAATAGACGGCAATACAGTTTTTTTTCTTCTTTTTTTTTTCTTACAATATTTTATATATTTTATTTAATTATTTATTTATTTATCATCATGCACCTTCTGCCCAAACATCGAAGATCTTAACAATTAAGACGCAGGACGTCGCTGTGAAACTGCAATAATATTTTGAAAGCTTGGATCACTTTTTCCATATTTTCAAAAGCTGTTCTATAAAATCGATTTGCGATTACTTGTCCTTAAAAAAAATAAAATACCTATATCGATTCCTTTTAATAACATGTTATTTGCATAAAACGCAAAGGGTAAAATCTGTTACATACAAAGTAAATAATGTTCTTGAATGAAACTGAACCAAAATATGTCACGGTTATATAAAATACTAACCGAAGTCACGTCATAAAAGTATAATCATTATTTATACCTGGTTCGAGTTAGTACTACCACTTTGATAACGATTTATGTTTATAAAGCTTTGAAACAATATCTACACACAATATTGTATGGTGTTAAACTCAAAATTAAAACGCGTTTCGTGTATGGAGTATTTATGTGAGCCGTTAAATGGAGAAACGGAGTCGGCCGTAATTAGGATATAAAATGCACGCGCACATAATCATCATATATATATATGTATTTGTTTTTCTGACAAAATTAACATCAAAATGAAAAAAAAACAACGACTTATATATAATCCACTGGAATCAAATGGTATGTAATATATATAAAAGATAAAAAAAACACCAGGCAGTGTTAAATCAAAACCTTTACATACGGGTCGTGTATCGTGTCATCGCTATGACATACAATGTTGATAAATAATAGCTCTTGTAGATACATTACTTTGAACTGAGCAGTATTAAACGTAGTACAAGTAGTAGTGATATAACGTGTCGAACCATTTTGATCTATCAGACCAGCCTGAAAAGATTCACGATCACTACATCCGTCCAAATGGAGTGATGTCACTCCAACATAGAGTTTTTTTTATATATAAAGAAGGTCAAAGATAATAAGAACTTCTTTTTGTCTATTTATACAACTTTCTTTTACCTATGACTTATTTAATAAAAATAACTTTATTTGTCTATGATTCTCTTGATAACTTAATTACGTGTCTATGTTTTTAACATTCTTTTTTCTATGACATTCACTTCTTTCGTTTTAGTTCTAGTATTTGTGGCAATGAAGATGGTCGTGTGAACGGAAGACTTCTGACAATATAAAAAAGTGAAATAAACAGAGTTTTATTCAAAATAATAACTTGTATCACTGCGACCAAATTAGATCTATTGTGACATCCTTCAATTTATTCATGGAGTGCTGCCTCTTAGTTTGCTTCATCTCCAGAGGCCTCTGGCAGAGTGACAGTGCCTCTTCCCGGCTCCTGCCCTCTGCAAGAAAGCTCCTTAATCGTCTTTATGACACTCCCAAAAGATAGGTCCCGACAGAAATGCCATCTCCCTGTTGCAACAATTGCTTTTAGTCATGTGACCTAATGTCCCCTTTGACCACTGATGCAAAAGTACCAATTATCCACCACATCATGTCAGCTCTACAAATGTGTCATTACATGTGCCATTTGTACAAACTAGTTAACAACATGACTGACACAACCAACTTACTGACTAAGATCGACTTTCACGTACCCATCAGACAGACCCGGGGTACACCCACTTTTAGACTGCCGACCTGTTCAACCAACTATGCCCAGAACTCTTACATATATCGAGCTACCTCCAATTATAATTCTTTTTTTAATTTTTTTTTTTTATTTCATTTGCTTGCGCCATAGACCCATTAAGGGCACTTGGGCACGTCATGGAGTGAATAGTACAACAATAATTAACAACAAAAATAAAAAAAACATAAAACATACAATCCTTACATAAGGCACAAAGTTCAAAATTTTAAAGATTAAGATTTGCTCTAATTCAGATGTAAAGGGTCTGAAATTAGAGCATCGTCAGTATATATAAAAAAAGGCAGAAGCAATGATTACAAAAAGTTGGAACCGATTGTAACAACACAACACACAATACAATTGACATTTTCAATACAAGCCTTAAACATAAGTTTAAATATTTAATCAAGAACTTGCTGCACCGAGGTTCATAGCGTTTCACACATTTCCTTTCCCATGTCCCAGTCCAAGTCCTTCCCCAGTCCAAATCCTTCCTCCGCCCCCATGCAAGCATTTAGTATTATTGAAATATTATTTTTTGTTAGAGTTTTTAATATGATAAAGAATGACACAGATTTCACTTGTTTCATAACGTATTATGTGTGTAAACTTACATAATTGGTCCACTTATTGTTATCATACCTGTTTTAATTTTTATGTATTGTTAATGACTGTATGTTTACCTAAATAAATAAAATAAAAAAAAATTACATCTCTTATAACCAGAAGTAGGGAAATAAAAGTACCCTGAGGTTGCCTGGTATCAGGGAGCCTCCGTTCGTAACAACTAACCTGCCAGATAGTCACGCATCCCTCGGGATAGGTCGAATGACACCTTGGATTGGGGATTTTTGGGCAGAAAGGTTTACTCCTCCCGGAATGATAGGACTAGGTGAGTATGGATGGGTGGGCTTATAGATGGTAGGAGGATAGGATTCAGGTGTGAAAAATGCCCTTCATTTTGGACAATCATCTAAGGCACACGTGTTGCTGCTTTAAACTTTAAATAGTGAAATAACGTACCTAATAATGACTGAAAAAAAAACTTTCATCCATTTTGAGTGATGGTGAATGACGGGCTTTATATTCCTATCATATTCGTTTGATTGGAGGATATCCTCTGCTAAACAAACCCCTATCAAAATATCAAAACAAGATATTTTGTCTTCTACCTACTCCTTATGTAAGGCTAACTGTTAGACGAATCAGTTTTATCTTGATTAACCTTTTTTACCTCAATCATTTTACCTCAACCATCATATTAGGTATTTAGTTTTACCTCAATCATGTTACAAATTTTTTGTTCATATGATGTTTGAACCGAATCTCTCTAAAACGAATGCAGTACTGTTTGAAAATGTACTTTTCGAATAAGTAACTTACAATCTTAATGAACTTTTAATAATCTAGTTATGACGAAGCAATGCTTCAATGCGGTTCCGTTGTATTGTGGAGATCCAGAGGAGGGGTTTTTAGTCGGTAGGTCTGCCCATGGGCAAGAGTCCGATTCAACGTCCATGAGGATTTTCCCCTCCTCATAAGTAAAAAAAGTTATCAGAAAAAATTGAATCTCCCAATATAAACGTTCTTCGATGAAAATATCCGAGTATTCTAGCAATCTGATTTTTTTAAATATAAAAATATCCCATTCTTTATTAGAAAAAAAATGTTAGATCTTAATGTTTAGTGAAACACATTTTCAAAAGTATCAAATTTAAAGCGGGTTTATTAAAGCACCTCTTTTATTTTGAGTAAACAGATTAATATTGTGATAGGTACGTACTTTTACCCCATTCGGGCTACATAGGTGGCCGATATGTTAGCATGTCCCACCAAACTACGCCGGAACTAGAACCTACGTCGTTAACTTTCATAGGAAATATCTATAACGTGGTCGTAGAACGTAGTAGGTTGTATAATGTTCCCTGCCTACGCTGTAAGTACGAGTTCACATTGATTGCTAAATCACCGCCCTTAAAGAGTTGTTTGTACTTGGAAGTATTTTTACTGCGAAAAACTCTGATTGACTCACGTACGTTTTTACGGCATTAACCGTATAGGCCGTTCAATTCAAAAAGTCAACAAGTCGAAACATTCGGCTCAGACGTGTTCTATCCATTTCTATAACAAAGGCCATAAAGCCACGAAGCCATTAGAGAAGATTAACTTTTTGTTAAAGGAAGAAAAACTGGAACTCTGAAGAATATTTATATCGAAACAAATAGAATAATACATCTCCCGTATTTATATCAAGTTGCTTCTATTTCTCTCTTTCTTCTGATCTTTATCTTTTTCTTTTAGACCCACACCTAGATTCTTATCAATAAGAATTGAAATAATTATTAGGTGTTATGAGATTAGGATTCTATAAGAAATAAAAAATTATATTTGTTCGATATACAATATGGGTAGGCACTAGGTACGTATATCGAATTGAGTTTACGAATATTACGTCGTTTTCAAAAGTATTCTATGCGTACTGAGTGCAACAAAAAGCGTTCGTCTTTTCACTTCTCTCTCTCTTTTTCTGACTCGCCTACTTGCAAAACGTCAAATTCGGAAAATACGCTCGGAAAACCATCATAACCAAATAACGGTCGGCGGTCCCATAAGTGTTGTGCACATCAAGAACATTACTGGAACCAGGAGTAAAGGAAAGAGCCAGCAAACAATCGGTGAGTCCCTTTTCAATTACAGTCCACTTCTTCTTCGTTCGTCTACGTACTTTCTGCTTAAAGCTGGGAGACGTAGCGGACACTATTGAATTCATGAATCTTAGATCTTTTTTTCAATCACATTTGCAACATAGCTGACGTCACTTAAGTATATGTTTTTTCCCCTTTTCTTGACCTTCACCCTTGTGTTGTTTCTGGTCAGTCTCAAGTTTTAGGATGAGTTACTAATTTATTTTATTAAATAAAGTAGGTACCTAATTTACACCAAGTGCCCGGACCACAGAAAGAACATTTTTTTTTTAAAATAATATAGTTAAATTGAATCAAATCTTTCTTTGCACATTCAAATATACTAATTATTTTAATGAATACAAAAATATTAATATACCTAATAAGAATATAACACTTTTCTATACAAAGGTGTCAGACGGCGGAACTTATTGCAGGGGCAATTTTTTCCAGTCAACCGGTCCCGTCCAATCTGAGATATGCCAATCCCGGGTAGAAATTTCAAGTGAAAAAGCACTTAGAAAAACTCTGACCCTGTCGGGAATCGAACCCGGGACCTCGGATATGAAGTCCACGCTAGTACAACTAGGCTACCGAAGTCAGTACAATGTTGGACTTTGTTTCTCCAACACGATATACAAATCTTTTATCTTGGCTTTGAAGAAACGATACAACAGCATTTTCGTAACTCTGATTTGAGGAATAACAGCATTTTTCTCTAACAACTGTCCTTCGGTACCTATCCTTATTAATATAACATATGTACATTTTCTTTTTACTATGGAAGAAGTAACGGATGCATTGTTGGTGAAAAGATGGTACCAACTTATTTTCAAAAAAATTCTAATTCACACAGTCTTCCAAACACAGAGTTTTTTTGTGCATGTGTTTTGGTCATGTTCCAGAACTCACACATGATAGAGAAGAGTGGGCAAAACTCACGCATCAAAACTTCTTCTTCTTCTCGGCGCTAAAATTCGACGCTTTCGTTTCTTATTACTTATCGATTATTTTAAAGATGATGTTTTGTTGATAAATTAAAAACCTATAATGAATTAAAAATAAAAAAGGATTATTATTTTAAACAATTATCTTTATTGTAGTTACATTCATTCAATATATGGTATTGTTATTTGACGAGGATGCTCTACCGCAATTAAATTGCAGTAACTGCTGATTGTAAAAAAGTGAAAAGTTAGAATAATAACAACAATCAGGTCGCCAACAATGAAGAATACTCCTTTTATAAGTTAGTTCTATCGCAGTGTTGGCGCACCAACAATTGCTTACATTATATCGATAACTCAATTATTCATCTCTAGTACTTTCTTCTATGAAAACTTTTACAACTATTCATCCGTTATAATTTATAGCCTTTATCCAATGGGATCGGCTGTAATATATTTCATTTTGAAATGTCGCTGAGTGATTCATTACTTTTTATTAAAATACAATTAAAAGATCTAATTAATTGGGAATTCTCCTTCTCTCTCTTTTGATAAGCCTGGTTCTTGGGATGACGATGTACAATTTTCCCTCCATCTCTTTGGTGGTCTACACTCGTCTGGTAGTTCTTCGGTTGTTACTTTTTTCGGATTAAGTCTCTCTGGACCCACTCTGCCAACGTGATCACTACAATGACGTATCCTCTCTCTCAGTCTACTTCACCTTACAAAATACACAAATTCTTCAGTTTCTACAACCGTGTTTTATATTTTGCCATTTTTGAGATTCATTAAGGTTGTGCCCTTCTATGTTGTGTTTCAGGAACCTTAGTTCTCATTTCATCCAGACTTATAAACCAAAACAATTTTTTATTATAAACCAAAACAAGTTTTGAGGTGCAGACGGTTCCAATATTCTCCGTTCTCCGCATCCCATAGGTATGAATGTCTCTTTTTGATATTTTCTAAATCAGCTTCTACCCCAGGCGTCCTGCCCTTCTTTTATTCAAAATATTTCCCGTAATTATGGTGTTTTCGTGTCTGCTAGAAGAATTCTAAAACTCTCCGATTACAAACAAACCGTTTATTAGAACCCACTTAAAAATCATCCCATTTTCTTTGGACCCTTTTAGTTTAATTTTTGAAAAATGCCCAGACACCCTACTACTCATTTCAGTCATTTCTATAGGAGAATTCATATGCCAAATCTAAAGTTCGTAATATGTCTACTTTCCGAGATATTCGTATACATTTAAAAACATTCAACCCTATTTTTCACCCCCTTAGGGATGAAATTTCCAAAAATCCTTTCTTAATGTAAGGTTTTGTATTGAAACCTACCTGTTTTGCAAATTTCACTCCTCTACCATTAGCCGTTTGGGCTGTGCGTTGATGAGTGAGAATGTCAGTCAATCAGTTAGGCACTTTCCTTTGTATTAATAGATTATATAATGTATAATTAATAAGGGTGCATATTTCCAGTGCCAAAATCGCGAAAATAGAAGCGTTAATGTTTCATCAAATGGTCCCATCTTCTAGAAAGAAAGTTTAACATGAAACAGTGAAACCGAAACATAGAATTTCAAGTTCGAATCTACGGCTTTAGTAAAACAAGTCGGCGACGAAACCTTAAGACCACCAATCACTACTTCATCTTTGTTTAAAAATGGAATGGAAATTGAGCTATTTTGTGAAATGTGTCTTCATAGAATGTTGAAATATTAATTCTTAAAAACCAAGGTTGTTTTCAGTCCTTACAAACAAAGTATTTACAACCGATATACTTCGTTACTTACTTGAGTTTCTTAACTTAAATTGTATTAAAAACATTACAAGTAAATGCTCTTTACTTAAAAGTTATCTGAGTTTAAAGATTAACAATTTGCAACGTGAAATACTCGCTGGAGAATCCGAGACTCGCAAGTCTATAAAGCACTGTAGGTACATAAGTGTCTCCTCGGTGTGTACCAAGAAATAATTACATTATCATACCTACTCTAAGATCGAGCTCATGTCCCGGCAAACTCTAAGCCACGAGCGCATCCCCATTATGAAATTCATTAGGATTACTGCTTCATCACGTCAAATTCCACAAATGAGGTAATCGACAAATACTGCCGAGACTTCAAACGCTGATACAGTTTGAACTTGTTAGGTATACTCAGGTGTCGATAATCTACATATCTATTGATCGTGAAATAAGTGGATGAATCAGTGGCGTACCTAACGGAGTGCAGTACGAACTGGTCATCATTTTTCTCTTTCAAGCTGCATTCTAATTCTTCTTTTTTGACGCCTATGGGAAGCTCCTCTTGTGAGGTGGAAATCCAGTAACCTCATGCACTATGTTTTGAAGTAGGTACGTCAATAGTCCCCAATATCTTGGAAACTCTCAACCTCTGCTTTATGCTGACCATGTCTGCCTTACTTTCGAAACCATTTGAGACATTTTAATTATAATTGTAAAAACATTATCACTTCATAGCTACATATGTACTTACTCTAATCTAATACAGGCATAAATTGTTAAAAACCGACCAATACCGGTTTCTGTCAAACGCCAATATAACTTCAAAATTATAATTAAATTATATTGTTAAAAAAACCAAAAAGGTTACATACTTGACGATTCCATCGATGATGGTGAAAGAAATAGGGACTCGCAAGGTGACACCAAATTTCCCACAGTGGTGACTCCACAGTTTAGCCGTTCACACGTGATACGATGTCCACCAAAAGGCTCCATTTTTAATGCATAGAGATCGGGAAATAACTTTTTATCTATATTATAAAAACGGCTGGACCGATTTCAAAAACAATGTACAGTAGGGTATAAATAAATAAATTATATTGGTCAAAAGGTTGAAAGCTTATCCTTATACAAATTCGAATTCAATATTCATAGTTAGGAACACATGGACAACTAAGCTTATATGTTTATAAAAGATTTATTCCAAGAATAAATAAATTCCCTCCTAAATAGCTGTCGAAATTTTTTGATAGATATATTATAATCAAATGACTTTTTAATATTTTACATACCTTACAACATTCAGCTGTTATTGAATCAGAATTATGAGTCGCCCAAAGCAATATAATTACCATCGTTTTTGAACACACGATCTGTGAAAATATTTTATTATTGAAAGTATGTTATGTTATCTAGTATTTTATAAATAGATAATAATACCAATTTCAGGATAAATCCTCAAACATTGTTTCGACTTAATGGAAAACGTTTTGAGGACTTATGCAGAAAAAATAAATCATCGTCATATTCGTTTTACAAAGCAATAACGGAGGTGTAAAAAATTTGATTGAAAACGTGAGATACGTACTTTATGGGGGCTAACAATTAATTTGTGGCTCTCAAACGTGGGATTTGTACACAAGGCCGCACCCATTGTATGGAAACAAAATAAGGACCACCAAAAAAGGTAGTTGTTTAATTTCTAGCTTAAGCCTCCATGAATGGAGGATATCAATAACACACCATTTGGATTCTTTTCATGCATAAAAAATTTCTTTAATGATTTTTCACTACGGCATATTCTCATAGGAAGGCGAACCTTACAGAAATCTCATCCAAGAAGGCAATCATTCCAATAACCTACTTCCCAGAGCATTTACTTTTGGCTCAGTAAATCTATGAAGCAATTTTTTGTTCCATTTGGGTATTAAACCTCAGAACAAGTCAAAATTTAATACAGTGTCTAGCATATATGTACGTTTCCATGCACTTGAGGTGGTTGGTAGACTAGCGGTTACGACGCCGGCTTTCGCACTGTTTAGTGCGGTTCTTTCACGACACAAGCTTTAAGGAGCTTACTGTGAAAGAGTCAAAGAGTGTATTTGTGATCACTTTGATTTTAAATTTTAATAAAAGAACTCAACTTGTGTGAGATGCAAAATATTGAACAAGCTTCTTCCACACCATGCCCACACCCTTAAAATCTGCTTTTAAACTCTTACGGGAGGAAAATTAGGCCAATCGTCATTTGGCATCTTAACACAATTGTAGAAGTGACTTGTCCACGTCTGGTGCGTTATAGTGTTTAGAGTCTTTCAGCGTGTAGCGGTACCATCTCAACACCACCTATATAAGATGGCCTTAGTGATGCGTCACATCGTGAGGCCCAGCATTCGCTTGCCTATTAATATCTGTATGTACTTACCTGTACGCTATGATATCTGTCTACACCCCGGCGGCCTGGTGACGCGAGAGGAAAAAATGCCCGTCAGCGCTAAGGCCTTCTTATATAGGTGGTGTTGGTACCATCTTAGCCTCCAAATTGTACGATAGCACTATGTATCAAAAGCGAAGATTTGCTATACCGTTTTCCTTGAGGTTAAGAAAAAGTATACAACTTCTTCCTCGGTCATTTCCTCAGTGCCGTGGGTTATGCAGCATGATTGAGAGAATGAAACGCCTCTAGCCCTGTACTCCGCAGCCCAACTAAAAATCTTAATTAAAACTTAGCTTATACGGCTTTTAAAACAACAAAGTGCGTCAAATCAGAGGTTTTTTTTATATATTTTCAATGAAGTTCAAGATTTTAACTCTTATGTAGAGTAAACTGGAGAGATCAAACTCCTGTGTATTACAGAAGACCTAAAATTCAGAAATAACAGGGCATATGCAATATGGTTAACAACACCTTAATAAAATGAATAAATGTACCTAATGATATTCGAAATGAATGTTATACCTAATATCCACTTTAAAGGTCCCAGTGATCCATGCGTATTTTAATCATACATAGTGCTCCTACGGGGTAAATTCGAATGCGGATAAAATGCTCTAATCCAAATTCAATATCAATTTTGATGGATTGGACCCGAAGAATTCAATACTTCTATGTACATATTTGTGTTATACGGGTTTTTACTGTTTAGGCGTATTTTGTTTCCGAGAAAATTGGTTTGCAATATAAAAAAAAACGCTGCCTAAAAGAGTAGTGCGAGAACGTGGAGTTTGATAGACAGACCAGGATATTCGAAATTTCGAAACGTTGGGGCAGTTCATGGATGACATAGATAGATAGACCATGGGGATGAAACATAGATAGACATACTATGTATTGCATATTTTAACGCAGCCATTTTGATATGTTGAGCTCCAAATCGAAGTTGTCCAGATTCATTATCGGACGGTCCTGTGTTCGATTCCAGATATTTTTTGCATGAAATATCTACCCTGTTTTGGCCTATCTCAATTTGGCCGGAGCCGGTAGACAAGATAAAGTTTTCAAACACAATAAGGTGTGTCGGCTATTATATTGACATCTTTATAAATAAAACAAGTTGATTAATTAACTCATATTGTTTTATACTACCAGCATATTAATTTCGACTGTATTGGTATACAGGGGGATCTTTGATTGAAATTATTTCAAACTAAGATTAATAAACAGGTACCTATATAAGAATATATCAATTTTATAACATCGGTTTTTCCTTGCAGTATTCTTAATTTTTATAAAAAATCACTCTTTTTCTATCTATGCGAAGAAGAATAAATCTAGATGTTTTTAACAATGGTAAAGTGTGGAGTTGTAACATAAGAATTCCAATATGTAGAAGTAACATAAAAAAAAATCATAAACAAAGCGGTGTATGTACTATGTAGGTATATCATAACAATGTATAAAACAAACAATAATGCTTGTCGCTGTCCCTTGTGTAATAAACACAAAATATACGTTGTTATATAAAATTAATGACTTCTATAAAATAAAACATAATCGTATTCCAATAAAGAAAACGTTCTTTTATGAGAATATTTTTCATGAAATGCTTCCGTCGAAAACAAAAACAAAATTACGGCTTCCATTATAATATGAACTATTATCAAACACGTATTTGTGAAATACCTAAACTAAAACGTAGAGCTTTTTTATAACACATAATATTATTATACATTTTTCTTTGGCTCAACAACCTTCTGTGAGTCTCAGCCTCTTTGCTACCCAGTCTCCCGTCACACTTCACCAATCATCCACCGCCAATAGTCCAAAACCTTCTATACTTTGATCAAGCAACTTATCCTGGACATTTCTATACTCCTTTTTTCCACATGTCAATTCCAATGCCGCAGCAGAAATTAAACATGTTTCTTTGTCACCTGTGACCATGTAGGACCCGTGCCTGCGAAACTAGTCAGGATATTGAATAATTTGTGTAATTTCATTCACTTTGTTTAAAAATTGGTATCTTATCAACCGTGTGTGTATGAAATTATTTGGCGTCCATGATGTGATTGATTATGATCCCATGTAGTCTGCACTTTTGTGTTGCTCTGGAAACCATTTTAAACACTTGAATACAACTTTGAGTGTTTGTAATGTTATGGATCAATTATTGAGTTACGGATATTGTTTTGGATATTTCACACAATATCTTTTGCGATTTGTTCGTGGAGGTGCAGTTCGTAAATGTAGAATATAATGGTGTCTTTAGATTATTAAATGTTTTTCAATACGTTGTTTGAAATACAATAATTTTGTATCAATTTTTTTCCCATCTTGAGTCTATATTATACTAGCTAGTTACCCGTGGCTTCGCTCACGTGTTACTGTATTTGCTTTCTTTTTGAGATTTTGAGGTAACGTTAACGTTAATTTTGAATAACTGACAGAATTATTTTTTTGACTCGGAATTTGGAACAGCATTGTTTAACGCACGTTGAACAACAGTTTTTACGTTATCTCAACAACAAATTGTTAACGTTGGAGCTGTCGTTAATATTTCGACTTGGCCTCCAGGCGTGATGCGATGACCACGTAAAGTAGGTCTCCATTTTTATAATAACGTAATATTCTCCCTTTTAAGCCCCCCCGCTCACCGCAAGCCAGCCCGGAGGAAACTAAACCGCAGCAATCCCGATCCGCACAAAGCCAAACCCTAGCCCGATTGCCAAAAAGACAGCCGCACACAAATCAAGCCCGTGGCGGTTCCCCCCAAACCACCCCATAATACGGGAGGCCTTGGACCCACTCAGGAGAATAGGTTAGGCATAAAGAACTCTCCATTGCGCTCGAAGTCGTCCGAGGCTCATTGTGCCTTTTCTAACCGGTTGAGGTTTAAGGAAGTGAGGTGGTCAACCTCAGTATTCTAATTGTATAAGTAATTGGCGTTCGACTATAAACGAATTTTCGACAATGTAGAGTAGGGAGAAAATTAACTGTCCACTGTTTATATTTTTTATTAGATGAAACGGATATCGGCAACTATCCGATATCCGGTCTATCCGGCGGCGTAAATAATATCCTGCCGGATACCGGATAGTAAAAAGAGACATGTTTGGATAACTCATTGATTTGTTTATTAAAGTATCACTTAAGAAATACACCTTATAATCACAAAATAAATTCTACAACTTAGAAAATTGATTATCAAGCATAAGGTAAATTATGGAGAGTAATTCTATATAATATTTCGTTATATAGACTATTAGACTATATAGAGGAAAACAGCAGCTTTGCTGGTCTTCGTAAGTAAGGGAAGTTTAATAAAACAACGTTTCGTCATATATTCATCCTAATGGATGAATTGCCGAAAAGGTTATAAAAAAAAAATAATAAAAAAAAACAATTCAGAATCGCTGTACAGGATGCATGGTACGAAAAATATATTGAAGTAGGTAGGCACGTAAAGTGTTTGTCTGAATTCACGGAAAGTGTTGTGACGGGCTGTCCTCTCTCAGTGGGTGATTGTACAATAAAAAACTTGTATTGCGATTAAATTATATAATATGGTAGGTACTTTCATTTATAGGTTCACAGGTAAAGTGGAAATATCAAACCAAATTTTCTTATGTAAAAAATTAGATGTAAAATTGTATAAAACTCAGCTTAAAGATTCAGCGGTCTCTTGTCTTTGAGGTCTTGGGTCCACCAGTCACGCCGACTGCAGGGTGGCGAGGAAACCGCCCCGGTAGATGCGCCCAGCAACGGTTGGCTAGGAGTGTCGACTAGTCTGGTCGCTCATCCAGAGCCCAAAAGGTGACGTCAAGTTATTACTCTTGTACGAGGAATATACGGCCCAGAAAGTGGCGTCAGCTGGGACACTTTGCACGGCTCAGAAAGCGGCGTCAGATGGGACCCTTGCACGCCCCAGAAAGTGGCGTCAGCTAGGAGCCGCGTTCTGAAAATTTAATTTTCGGAACGCTTAATATATTGGCTTACGTGTGAAGCACGTTTTGATATTTATTTTATCTTTTAGAAGTTATTTCGATAAGTATCAAGGGACATACCTTTTTAACTGCGGCTCGTCGTTTGATATGACGCCACTCAACACTATAAAACTGTTATTATATTTTTAAATTATTTGACTTTTAAGACTGAACTTATGTAACTCACATTAGAGAGATCATTCTCGATTTAACTTCTTTCGATTAAAAACCCTTTTTAACCCTCAATTAGATCTTACACCGCAAATTAGCGCGTGTCTCGTCGACTGAAAAATTGTGGCAATGGCCGCCTGTCTTCAGTATTGTTACCCCTCACCTCGCACCGTGACTCGACATAAAACCTGAAGCGGCTGTGTTGCCCACTCAAAAATTCTGTTACAAATATCCACCCCACCCACGAAAAATGTTGGAAGCCCCTGGCTTTCAACCATTTTTTCAAGAGGAACCCAGAAAGGAGAAGAAGAAGAAATAAAAGGTGACATCACCCTGCGCAAGCTTTCATTACGACATCCCAATACATGACCAGACAGAGACGGATGAACCTTCGACAAATTGAAGCTCCAGGTCTGATGGATGCTTCCCTGCGACAAGCATCGATCTGATGGTCCGATCGCGGTTTGGCCTCAGTCCAGCCTCATGTTAAAAATTAATAAAATTTGCACAAGCGTTTTATTAAGCAACGGTTGTGCAAAGCCCGGCGCCACTATTTGCTTAGTTTTTTTTTATCCCCTTCATTGGACTGGCAAAAAAACAAGACAAATAGAGAAGAAAAAATGAAACAGTCCAGGGAAGAGCTGCTGACTGGGCATCACTCATAATGCGTTGACCACCACATCGATACCAATTCACATACCTAGCTAGTTCATAATAAACAACTTAAAGTAATTTTCATAAGAAATATTTTCCGTGTTACAAAAAATATATTGGTTTAAAAATTGTTTCAAATCAACTAAGTTCTAGATCACTTAAATTCTAATATTAATACATTACTTATTAGTCTATGAACTAAAGGTTTACTTCTCAATGTAAAAAATTACTAGGCAGATCTGCTCGCAACACAGATTGCTCAACACAATAGGACACAAGTCCCGTTAATTTGAATAATTCCAAAAAAATACAAAAAAATAATTTGTTTGAGAAACTAGCTTGCTCATTGCAAAGTCACAACTCAAAGTGATTTGCCAATATTCATCACATATGTGCATGGACTACTGTCTGGACCTTGTTCACAATAAGGTCATTAGTACAAATGCCAAAATCAATACATAAATCTAAAACTAATAAAATACATGAAATATATTATAATACTTAATCTAACAAATGATTGCATGTTGCAGTCATGTGCATCTGTACATAGTCTAGAGAAGACATAATATTTTATATTATCAATCTAGAATTGTTTACTTGAGTAAAATCATTATCAGTATCGATTTTCTATCATCGCATCTATCATTTTATGCTATGCAGCATTCAATAAAAGAACATAAAGGTTTTCAATAGACTTAATTCTTACAGCTTAAATTACATACGTATTATATATGCATGACAGGCACTGAGATGTGCAATACTTATTTATTACATTATTTATTATTTATTATATTGAGTTATTTTAGAGCTAAATTGAGTCTAAATCTTACGACTTAACTTACATACTAGTAGTATCCAACACATCATATAAAGTTCAATAAAATTAACACATTTAACCTTTGTTACAATGAAACATTATAGCATAGATTGTTATATATATTTTATTTACATGTTTTTTTTTATTTTTTACGCACGACGCATCGTCGCCAGGAACGCGCAGGTTATTTAGTAACAACGTCATCCTGAGAGCATGCTGGACGCATAGAAATATGTGCTTTTATAATATAAGATTAATAAAACATAATAAAATTATCATGTCATTCGCAGATACACCGCCCACCACGGTCATTTACACAACACGCGTTTCCTTAGATTTTTCCTAGCTCTACAACGTTACTGCCTAGGTAATGAGTCATTTTAGCATCCATTCAAAACCAATCTTACCAAGTTATCATTCATCTGTCATACTTCACGCATGCGCTGGCCCTCGCAATTCTCATAAAAGTATTCATTCATAGATCATTCATACCAGACCTCACCCTATTAATGAACATTTTTCTCATCTCTTTCGATCTCCTACACAAAACATGAGTGCGCTCTTCACACTACTTATGTCGTACGAAACTGTTACGACCTCCAAAAAAAAAACGTATGTGTGCTCATCATACTACCTAAATCGTACCGTGACCCTCACGATCTCCTAAGTAAAGACCAATACCTCCTGCCGATCTTAAAATTCGACTAGGTCATTTTAATTCTTCGTTACATGGAAGGCTTACCATAAGTAACTCGAAAATGAGTTAAAATTTCTGTTTACCTCCAACCAAAAGAAATGTCCCACACGCTAGTGTCAGCTCAAGCGAGTGTCACACTACAGCGCGTCTAACCGCTGAGTACCTTTTGACGCCAGCTCATTGCTGAGCGAAGCTCAACACAACCTAATAGATAACATTTGCTAAAATCGACTCGTTAAAGAGAGCTGCGACTAAGTTTAGCCCTTATGTTTGCACCAGGTTTAAACATTATGTACATTCATTGAACTCGTTAAGATAAAGAGATTCAATATTGTCATAATAATTGTGGCTCACTACAACGTTGCGGACATATATATGACTTGTTCGCCAAAAAAGGAATTTCTAGAACACTGTTATGAAACTATTGTTTTCACATAAATACCTACATGACTATCACCAATATACCTAAACTATCATTATTGATCTCTAATACCTAAATTATATACATTTTTCTCGGGAAAAATATCAACTATTTTAACTAATATTCTGACGTATCTTACAAGCGGTACTTACAAGTATTTACAGGTGGAATTGTATTTCGAGGATTTTGTGGGAAGGAATTTTAGAGACAAAAGGATGGGATGATGAAGGATTGGGTTTGTTTGGAGGGGGAGGCACTGTTGGGGTAAGGACAAGGGTTTTAACAGTGACCTAACTAAGGTACCTCGGGTGCGTCATACCCGTAACTCTGTGGAGTAAGAGTTCCTTGAGGGAAGACGAGGATCTCTGCCTCAGCCAGTCGTCCGACCGAGCGAATGGTCGTCCGACTCCCATTTTAAGATGTCCTTCACGTGAAAACGGTTCCGTTGTCCCGAAATCACGTCTTCCAGTTGATAAACTATGTCACTTATTTTTTTAACGACTTTGCATTTTACGAATCTAGGCGCCAGCTTCGAAGAGTAATACTCGCCCGCCTTGGATTGCGCAAAATTTTTTCTCCAAACTACGTCGCCTTCTTCGTGTTTACGGTCCGTTCTACCTTTATTGTAATAGAGAGCGTTCCTTCTATATGCCGTCCACAGATTCTCTGAAACTATGTCAAATAGAGTGTTGAGATCCTTCAACCTTTCCCTGTACAGGCGCCTGTCCTCTTCTAACCTATTTCCACCGAGGGAGTCGGAGTCCGTGTACTCACCGTAGGCACCTCCGTCTAACACAAGCTCTCTGCCTTTCATCAGCAAGGACGGAGTGTAACCTGTCGATAAGCATACTGAATTGTTTATTATCGACTGAACCCTGTCCAAGAATTGGTCCCATTTCCTCTGTTCGTTGTTCACGAAGATTGCCAAAGTGTAACCTATAGTTTTATTGTAGGCTTCTACTGTGTTGTTTTGAGGAGTGTACAGGGTGTTGTAGAAAATCTTTTGTACTCCGTGACTCTTCATCGATTCCTGAAAGTGATTCGAAATAAATGGCTTCCCATTGTCTGATACCATCACTTGAGGCACGCCTTCGTGTAAGAATATCTTATTGACTATCCACTTGACAATTTCCTGAGACGTTGCCCTCCGCATTGGAAAAATCCAGCAGTACTTGGAAAATACGTCGACAGCTGATAGGATATACACGAACCCTGAGGACGACTTCGGCAGTGGCCCAAGGACATCGACGCTGATCATTCGCATGGGCCTATTCACCTTCTTCCTGTTCTGCATGATGCCAGCAGGTGGGACGTTCGACGGCTTGTATTGTTTGCATGTATCGCAGGCCTTAACCAGCCCTTTGACATCGTTAAACATACGGGGCCAATAGAAGTATTTCTCCAGTGCTTTGAAGGTCTTGAAGGCACCCGTGTGCCCATTATTATGAATGGCTCGTATCAGTTCCTGTCGTGCGTTGCATCTGGGAACCTCTTTCCAAGAGAATTCTTGGTAGAAAGGATTGTCATCCTTCGACAGTCGGAACAACTTGTCGTCTTCAATTCGATAGTTTATAAACTTTGCAGGATTATCCACACACCCACTATAGATTCTATCGTACCAGGGATCTTGCCCTGAGGGAATGTCACCATTTGACAAAGCTTCAATAACTTGTGGAATCCTGGACAGAGCATCTGGGACGTGGTGCAGTTTCCCTTTTCTATGCTCCACATCAAAGTCAAATTGAGAGATTCGAACGCTCCATCGAGCTAATCTTCCCGAGGGGTTGGAAATGTTTGTAAGAAACTTGAGGGCAGCGTGATCAGTTATGACAGTGAATTTCATTCCCTCAATGTATGGCCGAAAGAACTCTATAGAGTCCAAAATTGCCAATAACTCCTTCTCTGTGACTCCGTAGTTCCTCTCGTTCTTCGTCAACGATCTAGAGAAATAGCCTAATGGTTTTTCCACACCTTCTATTACTTGATGCAATGCGCCTCCTATTTGGTTTTGGCTTGCGTCAGTGTGTAGCAAGAACGGTTTGCTGAAATCAGGACAAGTGAGCACTGGCGCGGTGGTCAAAGCTCTCTTCAGCTTGATGAAAGCCTCCTCAGCTTCGTTGTTCCAGGCGAAGTTGTTTTCTCCCCGTTTTACTCGCAGAAGCTTATTTAGAGGTGCTGAAAGCTCACTACAGTTCCTAATGGACTTTCTATAGAAGCCAACCATACCTAAAAACGTTCTCAACTCCTTTAAGTTCTTAGGAGAAGGGTATTCTTCAATGCACCTTACTTTGTCTGGGTCAGGTCTGAGTCCTTCCTGATCAATGAGGAAACCCAGGTATTTCAGCTGACTCCTGCAAAATTCACATTTCGAAAATTTCACTGTAAGCCCCGCCTCCTTCAGTTTCTCTTTTACTTTCCGAAGCAGTTCTAGATGAGAGTCGAAGTCGGAACTCACCACTATTAGATCGTCTACGTAACAGAACACATTCTGGTCAAATTTTGGTCCGAAAAGTCGATCGGCAAGTCTTTGCAGCTCGCTGGACGCATTGACGAGACCAAATGGCATCTTGACGAATTCGTACAAACCCAAACCTGGCAGTGCAAAGGCCGTCTTCTGACATGAGGACTTCTCCAAGGGAATCTGCCAAAAGGCCTTGGAAAGATCCACCGAGCTTATATATTTCGCGGTTAAAAAGGGTTTTTAATCGAAAGAAGTTAAATCGAGAATGATCTCTCTAATGTGAGTTACATAAGTTCAGTCTTACAAGTCAAATAATTTAAAAATATAATAACAGTTTTATAGTGTTGAGTGGCGTCATATCAAACGACGAGCCGCAGTTTAAAAGGTATGTCCCTTGATACTTATCGAAATAACTTTTAAAAGATAAATTAAACATCAAAACGTGCTTCACACGTAAGCCAATATATTAAGCGTTCCGAAAATTAAATTTTCAGAACGCGGCTCCTAGCTGACGCCACTTTCTGGGGCGTGCAAGGGTCCCATCTACGCCACTTTCTGGGCCGTGCAAAGGGTCCCAGCTGACGCCACTTTCTGGGCCGTATAGTCCTCGTAGAGGAGTAATAACTTGACGTCACCTTTTGGGCACTGGATGAGCGACCAGACTAGTCGACACTTCTAGCCAACCGTTGCTGGGCGCATCTACCGGGGCGGTTTCCTCGCCACCCTGCAGTCGGCGTGACTGGTGGACCCAAGACCTCAAAGACAAGAGACCGCTGAATCTTTAAGCTGAGTTTTATACAATTTTACATCTAATTTTTTACATAAGAAAATTTGGTTTGATATTTCCACTTTACCTGTGAACCTATAAATGAAAGTACCTGCCATATTATATAATTTAATCGCAATACAAGTTTTTTATTGTACAATCACCCACTGAGAGAGGACAGCCCGTCACATAATTGGCGCCGAATTTGGCGCATAATTGGCACATTATTTGTAACAGAATTTTTGAGTGGGCAACACAGCCGCTTCAGGTTTTATGTCGAGTCACGGTGCGAGGTGAGGGGTAACAATACTGAAGACAGGCGGCCATTGCCACAATTTTTCAGTCGACGAGACACGCGCTAATTTGCGGTGTAAGATCTAATTGAGGGTTAAAAAGGGTTTTTAATCGAAAGAAGTTAAATCGAGAATGATCTCTCTAATGTGAGTTACATAAGTTCAGTCTTAAAAGTCAAATAATTTAAAAATATAATAACAGTTTTATAGTGTTGAGTGGCGTCATATCAAACGACGAGCCGCAGTTAAAAAGGTATGTCCCTTGATACTTATCGAAATAACTTCTAAAAGATAAAATAAATATCAAAACGTGCTTCACACGTAAGCCAATATATTAAGCGTTCCGAAAATTAAATTTTCAGAACGCGGCTCCTAGCTGACGCCACTTTCTGGGGCGTGCAAGGGTCCCATCTGACGCCGCTTTCTGAGCCGTGCAAAGTGTCCCAGCTGACGCCACTTTCTGGGCCGTATATTCCTCGTACAAGAGTAATAACTTGACGTCACCTTTTGGGCTCTGGATGAGCGACCAGACTAGTCGACACTCCTAGCCAACCGTTGCTGGGCGCATCTACCGGGGCGGTTTCCTCGCCACCCTGCAGTCGGCGTGACTGGTGGACCCAAGACCTCAAAGACAAGAGACCGCTGAATCTTTAAGCTGAGTTTTATACAATTTTACATCTAATTTTTTACATAAGAAAATTTGGTTTGATATTTCCACTTTACCTGTGAACCTATAAATGAAAGTACCTACCATATTATATAATTTAATCGCAATACAAGTTTTTTATTGTACAATCACCCACTGAGAGAGGACAGCCCGTCACATTATTGGCGCCCAACGTGGGGCTCTGTTACAGTGTATTATTTATCTCTTATATAAAAATGGAACGCTAATTTGCGCGGTCATCGTATGGGTAAGAACACGTTGAAAGCCGATTACGATCCGCGCCGACCAGCTCAAAGATTGTTGTCTATGGTTTCCATGCATTTAAATGGGCATGTCGGAAAGCGGGTTCCTGCTTTTTCTGTGGGTTTCCCCATTCAAATGCATAGTAACATTCTTTGCGCCGGTTGGCGCTAGTCAGAATCGGCATTCTACGTGTTTCTTACGAGAACAGCTGAACTTATATCGCCCATTTTTTTGTCGTGTTTGCTTTTGTCTGAAGGGTCTTATGAAAGAAAAAAGTTGCACGGAATAAAAATAAAACTTCCATATTATTATTACATTTTTTCTAATTTTGAAATTAAATCAGGCGTTTGACAGGAATCAGTTGTTTGATGAATGATACGATTCACGGAATGCTGATAGTAAATAATATAATGATATGTTTTATAACAGATGCAGCGGTTACAGTTATTATATTAAGTTGAAAAATAATATAAGGACCACGTCGTCGTCTGTGTTAAATAACTTTAAACTGAAATCAACTTAAAGTTATACATAAAATCTCGAACATATTATTTATATTCCAAGGCGGGACGAAGTTTGACGGGTCGGCTAGTTCAAAACTATATTATTATTATAGATTACGCAATAGTTTCGACACGTGTATTGGAGAAAGTAGGTTGGGTTGGCTAGGTGTACCTACCTACGTATATTCATACACGCTGCACCGGACCAGCTCGCGGTGTATGATGTATGTTTATTGTATGAAACGATGTCGTCAATAAATTAAATTTTTACAAAAGTTGTTAAAAAAAGTTCGAGATGTACTGCTATGATGTATGTATTTTTTATAGAAAAATCAATTATCTAGTTGGAGGGTTTCGTCGTTTATCGATATTTTTATAAAATTCTGAAATATATGCACTGAAACTCGTAAATTTGTCATAAAAAAAATATTTTTCTTTATAAAAAAAGTTTGAGAAATGCTGAAACTTTTTCATTAAACTATATTTTAGATATTGTATTTTTCTATATACATACACATTTTTAGGGTTCTAGATTTTATGGTTTTCGAGATATATGAAAAAATTAAATAAAAATTCAAAGGTTGGTTACTCCTGACTGAAAAAAAAATTCAACATTCTGAGTATACAAATTTTGTATGCTTAAAGTATTCAATATTTTCTGAAATTTTAGGATCTGTGTATCAAGCGAATCAAAAGTTATAAAGAGGGGACGGATACACACACATACACGTTGGAAAAGTGCCCCTCACCCCCTCCCCTCTAATTACTGATATCTTTTGAAAACGAAATAGTATAATTTGACTCTTTCTGAAGAAATCATTTTTTTGAAATTTAGATAAAATCAGTTTTAAACTTTTTAGGAGCCACTTAAAAATCATCCCTTTTTATATGTGCCCTTTTTCGTCCCTTTTAGTTAAATTTTGGAAAAATTGCCGAATACGCTAACACTCATTTCTATAGAAGAATTCATATGCCAAATCTCAAGTTCGTATCATGTCTAGTTTCCGAGATATTCGCATACTTTGAAAAACATTCAACCCTATTTTTCACCCCCTTAGGGGTGGAATTTCCAAAAATCCTTTCTTAGTGGAAGGTTTTGTATTGAGACCTACCTGATTTCCAAATTTCACTTCTCTACGATTAGCCGTTTGGGCTGTGCGTTGATGAGTCAGTCAGTCAATCAGTCAGTCAGGCACTTTCCTTTATTATTATAGATTATTCTTAGTGAGTGTTGTTAAAACTGTATTTTGTGTCTAATGTATGGAATGTTGTGTGTTAGGTTTGATTTTTTTTTCACATTTTAATGGATGAGCGCCGTATCTTATCAATATAAATAATCAAACTCGCTGGAAAGTGGATATAATGTTGATTGTAAACTCACGCTCGCCAATAACGCCTATATAACTTCCAGTTACGAAATGTCAATACCTACTTAATGTCTTAAAAGCCTCTTTACACAATCGCCCATCAGAAGATAGATAAGGCTCACAAAGAAAATTAAAAAATATTGTAAATATATTTTTGTTTCAAAATCAATATTCATAGTAAGGACGGCAGGACAACGTTTGTCGGGAATGCTTGTATTGTATAATGGTCACGGTTAGTCCATATGATGAGCCAAAAATTCACAACTATTCATCGTTCAAAGATACCAAGTCGTTATTCTCATGAAAGTACGGTGTATTTGTAGTCCTAGAAGATGCGGGGAGCTAAGTTTTAATTCGCTGTTTATAATCTCCCTCGCTGCTTAATATCTCCTTCCCTCGGGACATTCGTCATACTTTTATTAAAATCTTTTTAACAATAATTAGTTCGCGCCTGCTATATTCTTGGATGGTGTTTATTTTATCGCGAGCGCGTTTTGGCTAGAAATTAGATTGTATCTTGGAACAATGAAACAAATACCTCTGGGAGTTTTTTTTATTTTTCATTTTAAAACATTTAAATTTTGTTTTGTGAAAACATGTAACAGGAAAATAGTCTTTCTTTCAAGTGACTCTTTCAATCAGAATCTTTAAAGATTCTCAAAACTTTACTCTTTTCTAAAAGTGCTTTCGTTTACCTGCCAATTTGACAATTTTTCACAATTGTTGCCTTCCACATGATCTACAGTTACACCTTTGAATAGTGTTAATAGGAGGACGAATTAATAATAATAGAATATCAGTATTTGCGGTATGAAAGAGTCTTTCTTTCATGGAAAAGTCTCTACAGTTACTAGCACATACCCATTCCTCGTTTGAATAATATTTAACGTGTCTTTATGTTCTTGCAAATTATAATCGAAAATTAATATTATAAAAGAAGAGGAATTCTCTCTATTGTATAGGATCGATTGATTGACGGGTGATCCGAAGGCTGTTTTGAAACTATTGAAAAGAAAATGATTGTTACTTTTAATTAGTAGAATTCTTTGAAATATTTCGATTCTATTCATAATGAAAACTCTAATGGTGGATCGAATGTTTGTATTATTTGACAACATTGTGTATATTAGGTACTGCTAATTGGGAAGGGATAATATGGAAGCTGAACTGTTAAGACGAAAAACTTTCGTACATTCGATGCTTTTGTAGTTCCGGTGCTCTCCTATGGGTTCGAGACATCTGCTCTAATGAAAAGAATCATGCATAAACTTCGTGTTACTTAAGGAGCAATGAAGAGAAACATGTTATATATTTCACTTAGGGACCGAAAAACGAGTGTTTGGATATGTGAAAAGACCAAGCTAACAGATGTGACCCAAAGAATCGCGGAGCAGAAGTGGAGCTGGGCAGGTCGTGTAGCGCGTATAATATCTAATGGTAGGTGGACGTAGAGGGTGCTGGACTGGAGGCCTAGAACAGGACTCAGAAGAGCGGGTAGGCCCAGGAAAAGATGATCCGACGACGTTAAAAGAGTAGCGGGCCTGCACTGGAAGAGGGTCGCGTCCGACAGAGATGTGTGGAATTTTAAGAGGGTGGCCATTGTCCAATACTGGACACAAAAAGAAGGCTGAAGTAAGTAAGGTAGAACTTGGTGCTAAACCAGTGGTACAACGCAACGTTTTGAAGGTCCCGGGTTCGACCACTTTCACTACAAAAGCTTTGCATTATGTGAAAGACGTAAAAAATGAAGTTTGTTTTCACGTTGGATGAGCCCAGATTCATTTAGCAATAACAAACAATCGTTAGTCCAAATGGGCGTGAATTCAATCAAATATGCACAACATAACATTATGGATGAAATCACATTAATATTACACAAAAAAATATTATTATTAAAAAGAAAATTTAAACCGTTTTCAACGATCCATCATACAAAAAAAAAAAATTGTATAAAATACTTTTGTCTAAAGAACCAACAAAATATTTGTGTATTCTCTATTTTTAACATATCACTACAAACACTTTAAGTGAAAAAACAACTGAAGGACATGGCACTAAAAGCCTAAAAACGTGGAGAAAACTGGTTATTCGCTTTCTGAGAGTAGCTGAAACTTTGCAAAAGTTAACTTGTATTAGTACAACTCGTACGAGGAAACTTTAATCAACTTTACGACAACTTTTTCAGTGTTTCAGAGATACGTTCATGTAATCTTCTGACATTCTAACATTGTATTACAATGCGACAGAGGTGGTTGATAGCCCAGTGGTATCAGTCGATGGCTCTCGTACGTACAGCGTACTGAAGGTCGCGTATTTGAATCCTGGTCCCCACCTAAAGCTATTCTTTATGTGAAAGATGTCGAAAGTGTAATATGTGTTCACTCTGGGTTAGCCCAGATTCACAAACATGCATGTTTGAAAGATTCTGTCACATTAAAATGTCACGAATCAAACTGAATATTTCATAAAGGTACCTACCTACTTACTCAGGATTATTTGATACGATTAAATTTAATTTATAGAACCTTGCGAAATGATAGTTTGTTCATTTTTCTAGTTTAAAATGTTGAACAGTCCAGCTAGACCTTAGAGAGGTCCAAGTTTAAGTATTTCGATGATCTATAGTGTTCTACACTGCAAGCCTCTGTCATCAAATATTTGAATTTTTAGCGTATTTTTTATTTTAATTAAGTAGTTATAAGACAACATATGGATAATACCAACGAGACTCAAAAATTATTCATTATATAAATTTGCTTAGGTGTATGTATTATTCACTCATAATATCATCTGACCTATCAGAATTTGTAGTAAAAAAAAAATTAAATTGAGCAATGGAGATTCTATGTTTTTGTTTAATGATTTAACATTTTGTATGAATTTTTTTAGGAATCCAATAAACCAAGCATCATTAAAATTTCTTCTAAACATAATGATACATAAATGTTAATAATTATCTATACTGAAAATTTTGTAACACTTGCATTCGTTCAAACAGAATGAGTTGAAATTTGACTTCTAATCTATAATATAAAATAACACTTATAACTTGAGATCGGCTGAACAGATTTTTATGATACTTGGTTTATTGGATTCTTCTCCGCTCCGGATAGCAGAATAGTTATTTAAAATTTGAAAAATGGATAGCAAATAATATAAAATATAATATCAATGTTAGTATGGAACGGATTTTCTGACAACAACACCATCTGTGAAAAAATCCATAACACAATTTTTAATAACCATTGAGTTTCAAAACATTGGTACGCAGATTTTTGATAGAATTTCTTTCAAATTTCAGAAATAATTTCTTAACATTCAAACATATTTTAAACGGATTCTCGAATAAATTACAAATTCTTATACAATATTCAAGTAAGAACTACGAGAGACGTTCTCTCGGGAATGCTTGTATAAAATAAAATAATATTATGTGATATTCATAATATTATTTTATGGGTGTGAGTCCTGGCACCTGACCAAGGCCCAGGCACAAAAAGTCTCAGCCTTTGAGATGAAGTGCCTAAGGAGAATTCTGGGCGTAAGATGGTACCACCGCATCACGAACGACGCTATACGCCGGCGCACCCAGCGTGAGCCCATCACCTCCACCATTGTGGGGAGGAGATGGACTTGGCTGGGACATGTGTTAAGGATGCCGAATGACAGTTGGCCGAGGAGAGCGCTGTTCTTCCTCCCATCAGGGTCCCGAAGACGAGGAAGACCCTCTCACACTGTGTTCCGCTCCTTCGAAGCAGAGCTGAGGGACATGGACATGGTGTGGGAGGAGGTCATCACCGTTGCGCAAGATCGAGCGCAATGGAGAGCTCTTGTTGCCTCCCTATGCCCCTAAGTGGGGTCTAAAAGGAGTTTGGATTGGATTCATACGTTTACCATTTTTACTTGTTAACACAATGCAATAATATCAAGTTTGAATGTCGTCAAAGAACACTTGTTTTGATTACTCTGACAAATTCAAAGGAATTTTCAAGATTGTCGGAATACGTGCAGACTGCTGATACTAACAGAGACATTACGGGGAAGCAATCACATAATAACAATCTTCCATGAATCTACTTCCATACTTTAGACGTCAGATTGCAACTTTCATATCCTTAATTGGTTTTTTATTAAATTTCCTGATTTTTTATGAGTAGGTACACTGGTCGTGGTGACACTAAACTTCAATAAACTCGTATTCTACATAAATATACCTAATATGCTACAATACTCCGTTTGTGACCCCACTTAGGGGGAAAGATAGGCAACAAGAGCCCACCATTGCGCTCGATCTAGCCCTGCATCCCAAATCCCTCAGCTTCGAAGGAACGGTCTTCTAAACATTTTGCTTAAAATTCATACTGCCATGATAGGTATCTTTGGTGACATTATAATATTTAGCAGTCGCTGAGCAAATTCGGTTGATCACACCATTTCCAACAAGTGACTTAGCATTGAAGAACCTTGATAATTTTATTACAGATATATCTTTTCTTTTGTTCTTAATTTTCTATGGATCAATATAAAACGATATTCTTCTGTTCCTACTTTTATATTAAAGCGTAGCTCATACATATCATGTCTTGGTATCACCTCCAATGTCAGCAGCCTACCATTTCGTCTCTTTTTATGAAGCTGTGCTGCGTTATTCATCAAGCCGTTAATAAACCAATGAATGCAGCATTCTCTGAACATTTTCCCTGAAATTGTTAAATATATTTCAACCCTAAGCAGCAAGTCTCTGCTGTTTTTTGTTATGATTTCTCACTTTTGTGTTACATTAGGTTTATTTGAAAATGACAAATTCAGAACACAAACCTAAACTTATCCATGCAATCTTTTCTATCGTAAATATTCAATAGCAATTTGATGTAAATACTACTGCGCTGGATAAAATATATACTGTGGAGTATGGAGATAGTCGGTCCAATATTGTAACAGTCAAACATCCCTGGATATATAAAAATATCCCGAGTCCAAATAACACGGCCAACGAGGAACGTTATCAAGTCTGTACGGATTTGAGGGTCTATTTGCTTTGTCTGATTGCTGAAAATATGTACATAAAATGAATTTCCTAGAATATGAAAGAACTCGTATATTCAAAACATGGTTTAATCTGTGTGTATTATGGTTTACTATCCAGTAGTTAGAGTTTTGAAATATCTCTCATTTCACCGCATTTGAATGTGTGTTTACTTATTTTACATGTAAAATGCATATCAAAACACATAACAGATGACAATAATTTTATATAATAAATCATCATTTTATGTCCTGAAATGACATTGTCCCCCATTAAGATGTGTCACGTGTACGTAATATTATTTCAAACAATATCTGAAACATAGATATATTCAGGATTATATGTAACATTCACATATTTTTCACTCCGCAATTTTCAAAAACTGGCCTGGATGCTGATATTATGCCATCTTTGATATTATCCCGATCTATTTAGCCGATATTATGGTTTATCTGTACGGCCCTCTACAAGTTGATTCCAGTTATTTTTTTCCTTGATTTCAACTGATTTCATTATCTCGCCGTTTCATATACAGTCTGACCAATGAACAAGACAAATTAAACTGACCTTAAGCAGCTTAAGATTTGACGAAGACCGAAGTTTTGTATCAAAAAACAAAAGGTTCTTATGACTTATACAGATCAACTGAAAATTTTATTTAGGTAGATTACCATCGCTGTTTTTCCATTGAATGTTTCAACATTCCGAAATAGTAGTTTCGTCGGATTAACGACAATGCTGGAGAAATTAATTTATAAGGTAATTTGTTCTGGTACAATAATAGAAAGGCACCGACTAGTCTGAAATTATTTAATTAAAACTTTGCTGTGTCACGCGATAATGATTAAAATATTTTTTCACGCTACGTTAGACAATTTTATTATACGTTTTTTGGAATATATCTACGTGTTTTAATTTTCTTTATGTCCCCCGCGCAACATGGCAACCGTTCAACTTTTCACATTACGATTTTGATAAGTAAAAATTTGATTCCGCCTTACAACAGCCCTCACTTCTTAGGGCTGTATCCAACATAACGTCACACGAGTTTCCGGAGTGTTTTGATAACATTATTATGTTTTTTTGTCGTTTGCTGTAATTATTTTCTCCATGAGAAATAAAATTTTCTTATTGAGTATTTTCTTATTAAAAGTCTTAATCAGTTCAATCTGATTCCTTCGATAGTTTGTTATTCTTACCTTGTATCGTCAATACTACCTAGTTTTTTGGGAATAAATGTATAGTGGAAATAAAATACGCACTAAACGCCATAATTGAAAAAAAAATGAGTTGAGTATAAGGAAATGTTCTAAAAACCATTGCCCATAGCCTAAATATTGCACTAAGTCCATATCGATGATCTAAAGGCGTAAAAAACAGATCCAAAAATCATCATAGTACTATTTCTGTATGGGGGAAAAATCAGTTTTATTAGATTATCTCAAAACGAAGTTTTTGGCGTTTAGTGCGTATTTTATTTCCACTATACAAATATTAGTTAGAGAAATTCAAGATGTTTGGCTGGACTATGTTGAAGATAATTTATCCTTTCGACTGTAACTACTTGGTGGAACATACTTCGAACTTATTTAAATGAAACAAAATATTTAGTTTTTTCGAAAAATTATTTTATTGAGCTAACCTTATTGAGCTAGCGTTTTTTTTTAATGTTAAAATCTACTAGCCTGAAGAAGAAGACGTTCGGTCTTCGAAAACAGGTTAGCTCAATAAAATAATTTATGTTGAAGATGCAAATCAGCATTTGGTTAAAGGTAGTTTAAGATTTTCCGAACCCTCTCAGAGGTGGTTGGTAGTCCAGTGATATTAGTTGGTGACTTTCGTACGTACTCTGTAGCTACTGGATATTGCGGCTACTAATCCCGGAACCGATAATTTTCACTTGCTTAGTGTGAAAAAGGTCAAAAATGTATCTGTGTGCACTTTGAGTGCTCACATATTCTTCATCTTCTTCTGCTTTGAAATGCGGCAATGCACTCTCGGGAGAGTGATCAATGATGCGCACCCGCACATTTTCGTTTATTTAAAAAATATGATATTACTATCAAGAAAGATCTGATGGCGCAGGCCTGATCATATTGCAGCCCAAACGACAAATGGATGAAACATCTCTTGTGCTGGCGCCCTAGAACATCCCAAAGAATCTCCTGACGACCCCAACTTCGGTCGAGAGATGGTCTGGTGAGGTTTGCGGATGGTAAGTACAAAGTACATGGATCATGGAGGAGACCTACGTTCAGGAGTGGATGGTTCAAGGATGAGAAGAAGAAGAAGATCTGATGGATAAAGCCATTCATAGAATTATATCTATAGAACATCTCAAAATCAGTTCTTTTTTCGCACTTTTTTTCTTCATAGCATCTATTATTTTATTTTAACATTATTATATTATGTACAAATAGTGATTGTAAATAGTTTAAACATGATACATTGTGTTACAGTATGTACACTAGTAGTATGTGTAAGTATGAATTTGGAAAGATCTCAAAAACATATTTCAGTTCACTTTGAGTAAGATTCGATTCATTATTACTTTAAAAAAATGCTTTTGTAGCACGACTGGATCTTCTTCAATATCATAAGATATATTCAATAAGAAAACGACAAAATGCGAGTGTGATCCGTTCTCTAAAGATTGAAAGACTTCACAGTTGTGAAGCAAATGATTCGCTAAAATATTCAAATCTCTGTAAATGTGTATTAACAAAGTTAATCTTTTGAAAGTATTAGTACAAATAGTATTGTAAAAACGTTTTGTTATTTTATTAAGAATGAGACGGAGAAAAGACAATGATCGAAAAAAATGTAATTCCGATTTATCTCGTTTTTTCTCCTCAAATTTCTTCAAAGCGTTTTTTTCATCTCCTTCTTTCTTCTTTCTTATTTTATTTTCGATAATTTTCCAACTTACTTACTATAAAAAAAAATACCGAAAAAATCCGATAGCATCAGTGAAACGAGTTTCTTTTTTTTCGATGTTGTTTTTACGTCCTCAATAATGTACTAGTATATTTGGCGTTGTATTCAGCTTCGTATATATATTATATATAAATGAATATATTATTATATTGGTTTGAATTTTGGTACAAAAATATATAAAATCGAAATAATCAACTATCTATTTTTTTTCGATATTTACGAATGTAAGGAACTGAATGACAAAGAACGTCGATAAATAAATCTCATACAAAAGATCAACCATATTATATTATTATTATTTTATATCAAATCTTTTTCTCCGTTTGATTCTAAATCTATCTTATAACATTTATTTCATATGATAATTAGTTATTCATTACGTTTTGTGATGATTTTATTATCAAACCATTTAGTTATTTTGGTAACATATTATTATAATACCTACTGGTATTTGACAAAAGTATTTTTTATTTTTCCAACATGTTTTAAAAGCAGTTATCTTAGACTTCCACAGCACAAGCTTCATAAATTTGTACCTACTTGTAATCACATTGAAGTTACATGTGATTTTTAAAATAGATAAAAATGAAAAAAAAACTGTTTGTGGAAAAATATACATAATAAAAATATACCTTTCTGATTTAAAAAGCCATCAAAAGGTCACGCTCTTTTTGTTTCAAAGATCATTCAATATTTTGCCGACTCCGCTGGTTGGATCGTGATTAAAAATCCACCAAGCAATCTGTTCTCAGAAATAGACCCGCAGGAAGAAGGAGCATTGCTGGACGGAGCATAAAGAGATTTCGGTTTGCTGCTCGTGGATCATTTCCAGAGCGAGGCAGAGATTAGGGAGGCATATCTTCTTGGAGAAATCGGCTTAATAGTTTTGCAAGGGCCATCATAAGTGGAAGTTTAAACTAAAGATCCCGATCAAAGTGTCGTATTGTACTTTATATTGTGAGATTTAGGATTCTTATTTGACCATCTGTAATAAAACATTGCCTGTTTTTAATCATTGGACATACAAAATGAAAAGAACCTATATATTATTATAAACAGTGTTTAGCGCTAATGTTTTAATTTCATGCTAAATAGTGTCATTTAATATTAATAAATAAACTTTTTTTTACTTTTCTTTGAGTACTGTAGGCCTAGACAAATTGCATTTGGCGATTGACTGTACCTAAACGAATTCTTCGACAATGTAGAGTAGGAAGAAAATTAACTGTCCACTTTTTATATAAGTGTCTTTGTATGGTTTAAATAATTCTTCATATGTTCCAATGGACAGTTAATTTTTTCGCACTATACATAGACGAAATCTACGTTTGTAGCGGAACGCCAACTTGAATTTGTCTACGGGAGCTGAACACGAAATGCAACCTTTATCATTAAAATACCTGAATTAAAAAAATGTGACTTTGTGAGTGGAAGAGGACCTAGTACCTACTTACCTCCAGTAAAATTCTGAGTCAAATACGTTTATCATGGTGTTATTGAGAAATGAGAATAAGTTTTGATTTAAACTCATAGTTTTCGTAGTGCATTTTTTCGTCCACCTATCAGGGTCCTGAAGCCGATGAAGACCCTCTCACACTGTGGATTTTCCATTCAGATGCAGAGCTGAAGGATTTGAACACAATATGGGAGGAAGTTATTGCACCTGTGCAGGATCGAGTGCAATTGAGTGCTCTTGTTGCCTCACTATGCCCCCAAGTGGGGTTTTTAAATAGTTTTTTATTTTATATTTTCAGCGCAACCGTAATTTCTTACCTGTACCAAACAAATTTCAAATGAATTCTTATTTCTTATAAGGTTCTTATTTAATATTTTATATTCTTATTTTATTAACAAACAGGATATAGGTACCTACTAATAAGTAACAGTTACGTAAAAGTGATGTGCAATGTCAGAACTATCTGCTTACTGCGGATCTCTAAAGTCCGCAATTCACGATCACTCCAAATGAATGATATATCCAAAAAATTAGTCCCATTCAAGATCACTCCAAAAATGAATGCCATCTATTGTGACATTTTTTAACTTGTTTTTTTTTTCAATCATAATATCGAAATTCCACTAGATACCTACGTTAATACCCGGTTTTTTACTATTATTAAATTTTCAAAGACAGCAACACGTGTATTCTGGTAGAAGGATGATAGCAAAATGTGACGACTTGGACCACGTTCACTCATGTTTCCGCATTGAAGAACCGATTAAAGTGATGGACGAATGGCTTGACGCGATTGATTTTTGGACTGATGGATATTCGAAAACCTTATCATTCTACATCATCCCTTTGGTTTTCCCCACTCACGGTCCTTTTTTTTTTTTTTGGAGAGACGTCGCTTCATTCTAATGGATGGAGTCTAATTACCTTGTAATGAGTGCTCCTCTGGAGAAAGAGAGAGAGTATCATTGAGTCCTCCCAGACTCTCTAATAAGTTGGGAGACTCCTTTTCTGGCCATCAGAAAGACTCAAGATAAAATTCTAATTTATTTCTATAAGTGTGCCACAGCTTTTGAGACTCTCTTCAGGGGGGTTATAAATTAACTGAGCAAGGTTCCTTCTATATAAATGGGAAAACAATTTAAAATTCAAAGATTAATTGACTTATCAAAAATTTAATAAAGATCTTTCATTAACATAAAAACTTCCCATACAATTTCTCCAAGCAAGTTACATTAATAATTAAAAGAAAGAAAACACAGGGATATAAATTCCCAAATTTATGCTATTACATATTATATACCTATCATTGTAACAAAATACAAAGATTGAAGATTTTTCATAATCTTCCCCTACCGAACTAATATTCTTTAGTTTCTCAAATTTTATATCTCAATATAAAATCGTTTCACATAAACTATTTTTCACACGAAAGTGACTATACAACTTGGTAGAATAAATTCTTTCCTTTAAATCTAAATTAATCTTTCATTATCACCCCAACTAATCAACATGAGCGCACCAAATGTTAAAAATGGTAAAAATAAAGTTATAAAAATTTACTCAGCTTAAAAGACTCGATTGCTGCCATCTAGGAATCCTTTTCTGCAGAAGAAGTTGGTAAATGAGGATCATCTAGGCTTCAATATAACAATCGACACATAGAGTGAAGTTAGAATTGTTCAGAGGACTGCATACCGTCTCCCCCCTCACTTATGGATAACAATTACCTTATTTCGCCGCAACTATAAACGTCCTTGTATTCCCCAATATTAATTGAAGTGGTATCTCTCGACATATTGAATTAAACATAGTCTCCTTGTCTAAGGGTCTAGCATCTCCCCGGTACTAGGACCGCATTTCTAAAATTTAAATTTCAGAAATACTTTCAATACATTTGAATAAAATTAATAACTCTTAACAATTTCTTGTGAACAAAAAATTGTCTCTAGTACAATATGTCACATTCTCTGTAACTCGTCGAAATAAAAATGAGAGTTCACATACCTTATTTAATTGCGGTTCGAAAGAATCCGGAATTTGGTTATTTTATAAATAACAGAACAATAAATGATTTACACGGTTAATCCATGATGGATTACTCGTTTTAATTCACCATTATAACATATAAAAAATAAAACTATGGAGGTAACACAATAGTGTGACCGTTCCCCCGTGCTGCAGAACAAATTCTCGTGTTCAAACGATACTTAACCCCACCGGTACCCCTCTCTTTCTCGCGTATAACGCTCTCCCTTTCTAACCCTACTACGTATGTCGAGTTAAACTCGCCACTGCTTGATTCAAGAAAGTGTCTCGTTACAAATACCCCCTTTCCCCTCTAAATTTTTGTGTAATCTTTTACACAAAAATTTCTTTTACTCTCTAGCACGCTTAATCTACCTAATTGGTACGCTCATATCTAACCTTTACCCTGTTTTACACCTAGGTCCTAAATACATTTCAATAAACAAAGCATCTCACAGCTTTTAACTGATGATAAAATGACAAACTTAGCTTAGGAAAAAGAATCATATACATTTAACTTCGTAATAGACAGATTGCGTTTAATCTTGGGTACCTCTTCGACTAACTCAATGGCATATCCTAATTTGCCATATCCCGGGCGCCACCATGGAGCTTTTGATTAATTCAGTGTGATGACTAAGTGAAATACGAAAAGAAACAAACTCATTTCCATGGACCAAAACAAACTTATCGTACTCTCGAGGTAGTATCATTTTTACCTCTACTTGCCTGAGATACCCAACATTCAACACCATCAAATTCAGTTATACATCGCAAATAATAAATCAATCTTAAAATTATTTCTTATGTAAATAATACATGATACTCATATCACAACTTAGGTTTTGGAAGTACCGTCAGTGTTTCAGGAGTCCAAATTAAATCTTTACGCGATTTTATTAACATTATTTAAAGCAACTCAAGTTTTACAAACCGAGTTACAAACTTTAGTTTAACAATATCAGATGTAATAATCTGTAAGTGAGTGTCAGACAACTCTACTAATGACTCAGATGAAGTAACACTGACGTCACTCTACTATGCTAGATATATACTACAATATTATTTATACTTTAATTTATATTTACAAAATCAAAAACTTTTGTTCTTCTATTAAAGAAAAATTATATGTGCTGCTCACCACAGAACAGCTGAGCGAATAGGACTTGCGAGACGACACTGCCCTTCAGTCAACACTGTTCTATCAGCCAAATTACATTGACTCAAATTATTCTTTTCCCAATACATCTTCAAACGGGACCAACAAGTTTGCACCACTTTCCGTTCTTTCATCACATCAATCTATCAATAACTGCACTTCTTTACTATAACACTCGCCTATTGTGTTATGTTTTATACATACTTATATCATTCGGACTTTCACCCTTACCGCACTCTAGGTTACAGGACGAACACAGACAAAGCAGCTTCAGACAATATATTTTAACACAATTTTATATCCTCTTTCATACATCAAATCTATTCTGTCCGGGTTACATCTTTAACACTTTACCTTTCGCTCTCAAACATTCTATCTTCCTTACGTACTCGCCCATGCATACTTATCAAAACATATCATCGTCAGCATACCAGGATCTTGTACTCTCCCACCCCGAAGTACGTTTTAATGAATATTCTCCCATCTCTCATGGAAAATAACCTTAGATACAAATCTATACCATACGTTCAAATTACGCAGTACTGAACACCTCTTTACGCACAAACTTAACTTCTGATCAACCATGATCCCTCTCAATCTAACATTTTTTTATATACTCGTGTGTATATTACAGTTTAACACAAATGATACAGTCAAACTTTATATCACACTACTATTGATGTTTGCATACAACTGTCTTCGCAGACTACCCAAACATTAACTCCTACAAGTACTTAACTTGTTTACTGCTTGGTACTCATATAGATACGATGACCTACCATATTTCATTCTAAGTAACCACCGTCTATCGTGCTCTATGCTCCCTGAAGGGTTGCACATTGGTGCTACGACCTCTCGATATCACCTGCGACCTTTATCTTACCTTAAATTTTGACAACCTAAATCTAAACTTAAGCTTTTCAAAACAAATTATTTAACAATTAACCTAATGAAGATACCAATATATTTCGTATCAAATTTATAAATTACTTATAATAGTTAACTACTAGGATTAAACTAACTAATCAATTCTCCCTTTATGCCTCTTTATTATGTTTGAAAACAAGCTTTCCCTTTAATCCCCCGTAATCGCGATTTTGGTTGTCGGTTTGTCCGCTCTTATTTAGATTTGACCCGTTTAAATGATTCAACCTACTGTAACATACAGACTGATGATGTCCCGGCTTATTACAAAAATAACATACTATATTTTTATTCTGTTCGTAGCGACCCTGCGTTCTCCTTACTACGTGTGAATTAATATTATGAGTACTGTTACTTTTCGTTGGATATGATTCACGGCGTACGTAATTTGCGTCGTCTTTTTCGGCCCTTGTATAACCCTTATGTACGAGATCGTTGCTCGCTCTATTGATTTGCTCCGACTGTGTTGCCATTTCGTTTACTTATGATAACTCCGCGATTTTACCTCCCGAACGATTTCGTTTGGACGATCTTTTGCTAACCAGTGCATCGAATTTCGCGCATAAAAACATAAGTTCTTGAGTATTTGTCACCTTCGTAGTAGCCAAAAGACCCGCGTAATCTTCAGATAACCCGTTTATTACAACATCTAAAAATTCTGTATCTTCAACTGGACTATCGAGTAACTTATTCTTAGCTTTCAACCCCAGAATAAATTCGCTTGCGGACATGTTATTGTCTTGACTCGCCGAAAGAATTTCCAACTTGAGTTCTTTTTGTTTGTTAGCATTTTCAAATTGGATTAGGAATTTTGCTTTGAAGTCTTCCCATTCAAAATTAAAATCGGTTGCCCTAAACCATATAAGTGCGAAACCAGACAGTAATATAGGCATAAACCTAACGAGAGAATCTAGTTCTACGTCATAAACCCCTGCTAGTTCTTCCAAACGTATTAAGAAATCTCGTGGATCTGATTTGCCAGCGAAGTTCAAGTTCCACTTTCTTACATCTATTTCTTTAGCGCGAGCCGTATGTGTATTGGTAACCCCCGTCTTATTGTAATTGCTAATCGGTTGTTTATCTTTTCTCTTTTGCGTAGGTAATTTCCTAGTGTGTTGTTTGACAGTTATGCTTTCTGGAACCTCAAACCCTAAATCTTGATATTTAGTGCCGTCGTCTGATAATGTCGAAGTATGTTCTACATCATCTTTCGGTACTCCCAGTTTAAGCAACGTTTCTTGTTCCATTTTGACTAAATAACTCAACCTTCAATCTACCCGAAAAATTAAATTGAATATTGATTTACTATAACTTTAAAACAAGTCTAAAAATTCGCTTCTCGTAAATATAATTAATTTCTAATCTAAATTATAACAAAATTTTACGAAAATGTTACCTCAATATATTTGAACACGTTTTACTTAAGTTCTCTTACAATGACCTACTATTATAAAATCAACCAAAATCTGTATCAGCCGATAGCCCGCCTAACTAGATAATATATAAGTACAATAGGTATTGGTTAAAGTTGCTAACTCACCCAGAAATACCAAAGATTTTTTTTTTTAAATTTAATAATAATAATAACGTAATAATACACCAACCTTCAATATCTCGTCTTAACATTTACTACCTTTAAAATCCAATCTAGGTATATTTTCTTTCATTCAAATACATACTTCAAATTAGTCTTCCAAACACAACTATGTTTTTGCCAATCTTACAAACATAAACTCATTAATCCGAGAAGTGCTACTCGTAATACTCAAAAATAAAGTTGATAAAAGGAACCAAATAAAAAAATAAAATAAAAAATTAAATTAACAAACAAAGTTGACCTGCGTTTGAGTTGTATACTATGAATTCTTCTGAATGAAAAATATCTTCGTGTTTTAAAATTATTGCTGTGTGTTGACTAAAATGCGTGCCTCGCCGCTCCACCCGGTCAGAGTTCAGCAGTAATTCAGCAGAAAAATTCATAAACATCAGATGATAACTCTTTATCCGAAAACTAGAACATATAAAAATACAAAACTAGCATTAGTTTAGGTTCCAACATGCAATTTCATACCTAATCAAAAAATTTAATAAAAATACAAGTCTGGGCATCATAAAAATTTTCGCAAGTAATAAATTCTTCAATACAACAATTAGTTTCATAAAAATTTTGTTGCCTCCTAGGCTTCAGTAAAGTTAATTCATACCCACATGCATATACGAATTCAACAGAAAAAATTCTACCCACAAAAATTATTGTCAAAATTCTTGATTACTCTGCAGAAAAAATTAAAAGTTACCAAATAAAGTATACCTAATTTTGATTTATGCCCATAGCATAGTACTATGTAAAAATATACACCATATAAAATTGCCCAATAAAATTATAATTTAAAAGTAACTTAATAACTAATGGAGAATCTGTTCCGCAGAACAATGGCACAATCGACACTAAAACTTTGTTAACTTCAAAAATTCCCTCACAAAAATTCAAATAAAAATTAACAAACTTGCTCCAGTTAATTACCCCAAAAGATTTATTTATAACAAGTGAGATTTGTGCCTTTCTGACAGCCCCTTAAGTTGGACGCCATTTTGTAATGAGTTCTCCTCTGGAGAAAGAGAGAGAGTATCATTGAGTCCTCCCAGACTCTCTAATAAGTTGGGAGACTCCTTTTCTGGCCATCAGAAAGACTCAAGATAAAATTCTAATTTATTTCTATAAGTGTGCCACAGCTTTTGAGACTCTCTTCAGGGGGGTTATAAATTAACTGAGCAAGGTTCCTTCTATATAAATGGGAAAACAATTTAAAATTCAAAGATTAATTGACTTATCAAAAATTTAATAAAGATCTTTCATTAACATAAAAACTTCCCATACAATTTCTCCAAGCAAGTTACATTAATAATTAAAAGAAAGAAAACACAGGGATATAAATTCCCAAATTTATGCTATTACATATTATATACCTATCATTGTAACAAAATACAAAGATTGAAGATTTTTCATAATCTTCCCCTACCGAACTAATATTCTTTAGTTTCTCAAATTTTATATCTCAATATAAAATCGTTTCACATAAACTATTTTTCACACGAAAGTGACTATACAACTTGGTAGAATAAATTCTTTCCTTTAAATCTAAATTAATCTTTCATTATCACCCCAACTAATCAACATGAGCGCACCAAATGTTAAAAATGGTAAAAATAAAGTTATAAAAATTTACTCAGCTTAAAAGACTCGATTGCTGCCATCTAGGAATCCTTTTCTGCAGAAGAAGTTGGTAAATGAGGATCATCTAGGCTTCAATATAACAATCGACACATAGAGTGAAGTTAGAATTGTTCAGAGGACTGCATACCGTCTCCCCCCTCACTTATGGATAACAAGTACCTTATTTCGCCGCAACTATAAACGTCCTTGTATTCCCCAATATTAATTGAAGTGGTATCTCTCGACATATTGAATTAAACATAGTCTCCTTGTCTAAGGGTCTAGCATCTCCCCGGTACTAGGACCGCATTTCTAAAATTTAAATTTCAGAAATACTTTCAATACATTTGAATAAAATTAATAACTCTTAACAATTTCTTGTGAACAAAAAATTGTCTCTAGTACAATATGTCACATTCTCTGTAACTCGTCGAAATAAAAATGAGAGTTCACATACCTTATTTAATTGCGGTTCGAAAGAATCCGGAATTTGGTTATTTTATAAATAACAGAACAATAAATGATTTACACGGTTAATCCATGATGGATTACTCGTTTTAATTCACCATTATAACATATAAAAAATAAAACTATGGAGGTAACACAATAGTGTGACCGTTCCCCCGTGCTGCAGAACAAATTCTCGTGTTCAAACGATACTTAACCCCACCGGTACCCCTCTCTTTCTCGCGTATAACGCTCTCCCTTTCTAACCCTACTACGTATGTCGAGTTAAACTCGCCACTGCTTGATTCAAGAAAGTGTCTCGTTACAACCTATTATCTAGAATCAAACTAGGGAATAATATTTCATATCGAAATGTAACAAAACATGAAACAAAATTTGAATAGATATAATACTCGCGTGTCTCTCAAGAGCTCCAAACTATTTATATTGTTTTTTTCACCTGTAATTTATAGTTTCTATCCAGATACAGATATGAATTGGAATTATTATTGGAAAACGGTTCAATATCCGAATTTGTCTGATCTGTGATGAAAAACAAAAGCACGACAAAGGGCGTCGGCGTCGTCTTGCCTCGTGCATTGCCTTAGTAGAGATAGACGGAAAAACACGTACACTAATAATATGCTGTGAGAGTATCTGTTTAGAGAATAGCTAATAAAATTTCCCGGTACAGAGATACATCCCCGTGTATAGATATTCCTTTCCGATTGGATTTTGAAAGCTCCCTTTAATATTTACAGTCGGGATCACTTCCACAACGCCGCCGTGCCGGTACCTACGTGGAATATATCCCTAACACAAAAACACGTTCAAAATTCACGTCACTTCGTATAAGTCTCTCTTCTGCCGTATTTCCTCCGTCAAATATATCGAAAATGTTTTTAGTGCATATCCAAAGGTTCCTACCAATCAGCTTTCGGATAAAATAACGAACCGAAATTTTGTTAGATATCTAGAAGAATTAATCTAATTAACTTATTTCATACCATCTAAATTTTTAGATACAATATAAGGTTTGTGCTAACAATCGATCCTTTGAAAGACCGCTAAGGAAAATAAAGCGTTTGTCTAATGCACTGGGTTCCTAGGGAGCGGTCCGGCATCTGACAAGACGATAGTCGTTTGAATTATATGACATTGTTTTTTGTTACTACAGTAATAATATTGACAATGCTCTAAACTGACATACTCTCCGTTGTTTAAAGTAGCACCGTATTCGTATGGTCAGACGCAGGACTTTTTCATTAAAATTTATGAGAGACACCAACAGAACAGTGCACAACACAAACAATCAGAATCATGAAACTAAAACATAGAATCTCAAATGCTCCAATAACAGGTATCTCCCGCATGGCTATTACGCATAGATATGCAAATACAATCAACGTCTCCTGAGCATTAATAAAAACAAAATAAAACCCTAAAATAATAGGTTTATTAAACCTCCCTCATTTTTTCAATTATCAATTATGGATGCAGAAATGTAATTAATTACAGAAAAATATTATTAACGTGTTGGTTAGCCTGTCTGTAAAGTGGCCGACATTAAAATTTGCCTCTTTGACAACACAAGCATTTCTTTCTGAGAAAGATGTCAAAAGTGTAGGTATTTGTGTTCTCTTTGGGTGAGCCTGGCTTTATTAAAAAATCAATTAAGTGAACACAGAAATAATTTATTTTTACTCATTGTCGTCTACTCACACAACATCCCTCACATAAAAAAATCCCTTAAGAATTTTATTTGTTCTGAGTTTTGAACTAAAATTGCCATGTTTGTAATTTTTTTTAATGATTCTGTTTTCACTCTTTCTTTTCTCCGGTGTATTTTGGTAGTTGTAATCAATTCATGCTTGTATGCACAATAAAATCAACTAGGGAACTGTTTTTTAAAACTGTTTTTCATTTTAAACTAAACTGGGTCATTATACATAACCAAAATGTGTAACCGTGTTTGGATTTTCACGCAAAAATAATACATCCCAGGCATAAGCAGGACAGGATAATTTGTCCGCCAAAACTCCGGAATTGGTCTCATGTCGAGAGGGGGAGTACACCGGATATAAAATATGATTATATTTAAAAAAAAGTTTTTCCATCGCTTCAAGTATTTTCGTGTTTTTCAATGGGTCTAATGGCCAGGCCTCGCGGGTCCTACTCGACTCGCAGATAATATTTTTACATTAATGCAAATTCTATTAAAACTTTTATTAAACTCAATTACTTGGCTGCCTTGAGAGAGCAAGAGTCGTCAACATTCCACTAAAAGGGATAAAATATCAAATTTCTCTCTCGTCCCTTGAACTTTTCTTCAAAAAAAAAACTTTTTATTTTCTACGAAACACCCCGAAATATACGAATACAAAGTTTCTCTAAATAAAAAATCAACAGACACAAGGGGCATTGGGAAAATATAATAAAAAGTCTACGCAGAAATAATTTTATCTGAAATGTTTTTTTTAATACAATAAAATCGATATCCATAAATGTTACGGCTTCCTTCTATAGAAATTTCCCAAATTGAAAAAACATATTAATATCAAAAAAACATCATTGGATATTTAGTAGGATAGGCAAATTACCGTTTTAAGTTTCAGTATATCTTTGAGTGTTTCATTTTTTCAAAAAACCACAACACTAAACGATGGGCTAACGTTAGATTCATTCGAGACACAAACAATAATTAATTATAACACAAACATAATAACAACAACAAAAAAAACGATTTTTTACATGAATAATACATATATACATTCATTCTCCTTTTAATGCCCCCCGCACACCTCAAGCCACCCCGAAGGAGACCAATCCGCAGCGCACTCGACCTTCACGAAACTGACCCCCTAGATCGATCAAAGCAATCAAACCCAAAAGCCGGCCCCACACAAATCAAGTCCACCGCGGATCCCCCCAAACCAAACCCCGCGGCCCTAAACCCCGCTCAGGAGCATAGGGGGGCTCCGAGAGTTCTCTTTTGCTCTCGAAGGTGTCCGAGGCTCATTGTGCCTTTTCTGACCGATTGAAGTTTAAAGACGTGAGGTGGTCAATCTCACGGTCCCGAACTGATTTTTCGATTTTCTAACTCTTACAGAATGCTCTATAAATCAGCAAAAAGAGCAGGGGTACTATTTTTAGCCGGCAGCCCCACGGTCAGAAAAAATCATAACAGAAAAATGTTTAAAAGAAAATATTTTTATGCATTCATACTTAAGTTTACATACATAAGTTTAATGATCGAGTTGGAAAGAGAAGCGTTGGATGGCCAAGGCTGCCATGGTTAGGACGTTTCTTGGAGATAGCTTAGACCAACCAAGGGTTGTGACGCTGAGGATGTAGGTAAGTATTTTCACTTCTATCATCTAAAAGAATGATTTGTTTTTAAGCCAAGAAATTTATTATAATATCGACGACATTAATACACTCTAATGTATTGCAGGTGAACAGAATAATATTGTCACATAGAAACAAGAGACGGGATTCAATCATTTAATTTATTTGTTTTCGTTGTTCTTCGTTCACCTTGAAATACACCAACCTCTTGATATTCACCCTTCGATAATATTTTCCACCGGGACTCTCAGAGCCGACTACAAATCTGTGTAAACAAAATAATTCGATTGAAATTCAATCTTATCAGATACGTGTTATCGATTTCATTTGACTACTCAACACAACCTTGATAGATATCCTTCAATTATTTCTATGAATAAAAAACATCACATTGAAAAATGTTTCGTTTCGAGAAATTCTTAGAAAAATGTCTCGAATGTAAATATTTTTCACTTCTCTCGTTTGTTGAAGTTTCTCGATTTTATGGCTCATAAAGTTCCAATATTTTTTTTATGAATTCGAATCATGACCGTAGGCATTTGAGGCTTTACTGTAATTCATTTGGATGGAAAAATATGGATAAATTATTATGAATTACTGAATAATTTTTTATATCAGAACATCCCTATTTAAAACCGCGAAATTTTTTCTTGTGCGACTCTCGTAACTGTATTCAGTTTGAAGATGTTTATTTGCAGCAATACAGTAACAACAGTGCCTGAGCGGCCATGGCGTCTTTTATTAATATTTATACTAAACTAGCTTTCCCGACAGACGTTGTCCTGTGTTCCTAAATATGAATATTGAATTCGAATTTGTACGGTGATGAATTAATTATCATTTTGATCAATGTAATTCCGACTGATGTATCTGTTTTAAATGCCATATTCCATTCGTATTCTGTCAATCGCACCAACTATTTAACAGCTGACAGTTCCTGTCAAAATTTCAAAATTGGAATAATAATTGTATGGTAAAGTACCTACTAATAAGATTGCCTACGTAGAGTTTTCTTTAATTTTCTAATTTCCGTGCATTTTTCTTAATTTTTTCTTCTAAAACAACCATCTTCTGATTAAATCCTACACGACAAAAAAATAATTAGCGAAATCGGTCCAGCCGTTTAGGCGTGATGCGATGACATCGGGAAATAGCTCTCCATTTTTATACATGACAAGATAACACGGGCAGATTCAGCAAACTGCGTATACTACGGCGTATCACCAGATGACATGCACAGAGCATAGAACGATTGTCGTAGGCTGAAATTCTGTCGGATTCGTGAAGTTTTTTTTTCACCTTGGAGGTTATTTTGATGTTTAGATTGAACCTTATTTTTTTGTTTTTTTTTTTTGTCAATCATTATTAATTCATGCCAACCATACATTTTTTCTTTCTTACTTTTCTTGCATCAGCTCTCTCGTGTCCACAGTTAAACGTAGGGCTCTCCCTTAGACTCCCACAGCTCCCAATCCTGCGCACATATCCGCCTCCGACAACTAGGTTTTAACGTCAGATGCATATAACTTGTCTCTCCAATTATCGGTTGCCCCTCAAAAATATCTTGATCCATCTGGTGTCGGTTACCATGGTCAGATGTCCACTAGCCAACCCAACTCTAATATCGGTGACTCATATTTCCTTGAGAATCCACGAATTACCATCCTCTTCTCCATGGCTCGTTGTGTCACAGCTTTTTATGTAACAATCTGTTAGAGAACACGAAATGGTTGATTAAATTTAACGAATTATATTCTTCGATGTGCAAGCCACTGAAATATTCTCCTTTTACTAACTCTCTTTTACAAGTCCATGTAACATGTCGTCTCTCAAAAGTAGTTATAAAATCCCTCGAAAGAAAAAAATCCTGAAATAAAGCATAGAGAGCTCCACATATATTATGTATATGTGCGTACCAACATACTTGGATATGTTTTGAGCTCTGTTTAATCATTATACCAACATTTTTTTATGTTGTCTCATTTTTAGGTACCTACCTATATAATCCTACAAGTTTTTTGTGAGTCTCTCGTGCTGAAATAAAATCTGAGAATATATTTTGTTGATTTTTCTTTCGTAATTTCAAGCTTAGTTAATTTAACCTGTTCCCCTAAAAACTCTTTTTTAGTATTTCGACTGGAATTTGAATAATATTGTTTACTTTCAACTTCAATTAAACTATAAATAAAATACGTGTTGTAGGTCATAGTTCATGAAATGTAATAATACTTAGAATAACGATTTTTAAGCTATCAAGGTACCGAAAACGGGTAACATTTTAAATCGTTTTCAATGTTTTTATTTGTGTTTTTCTATTTTAAATTGTAATTCAATTTTGAAAATGCATAATGTATACTTTCATTCAATTTCTTTATTCTACATTTCACTTTTATTTTATTTATATGCCATTTTGCACATATATTTTATATCGTTTTCAATGTTTTTTATTTGTATTTTACTATTGTATATTCTGTCAATGCATATTGTATACTCTCATTCAATTTCCAATTTCCATTATCTACACTTTACTTTTGATTTCGCCATTTATATGCCATTTTGTACATACATTTTATATAGTTTTCAATGTTTTTATTTGTGTTTTTCTATTTTAAAGTTGTAATTTGATTTTGACAATGCATAATGTATGCTTTCATTTAATTTCCAATTTCTACATTCTACATTTTAACTTTTATTTTATTTATGTGACGTTTTGTGCATGAATTTTGTTTTTAATTATTTCATTTTGCATGCCCTATCCATTTGTCATGTATCCATCGCACCAAAAATTTGGAATTTGATTAGTGTTATTTATGGTTTTTGTTGTGATTTATACTTTGATTTAAGTTTTGAGGAATATACTTGCATTTTATAAATTTTTAGGAGTTTACCAGTTTGTGTAGTGTGTTTGATTTGTTTTTTAACATGTAATAGGCGTTTTTGTCGCCGTATATTGTATTAAATAAATAAAAAAAAAAAAAAAAATAAAAAAAACATCCGCTTATAACTGTTCTGTTCCTTTGAAGCACAGCTGAAAAAAGTGTAGTTAGCAAATTACGCAAGGTCGAGCGAAATTGATAACTAATAGTTGCCAACTTATATCCCAAGTCGGGTCATTGTTAGTCAGTAATTCACTAATTCAATATCGACAATGTTCTAAACTGTCACATTCACCGCTCTTTATAGCAGCACCGTATAGATAGGAAAACAGACCATTAACAATAGAAACCATAGCGTAGCAAAGAAATTTGATGTTTGTATATTCAAATAATGACGAATAAACTCATGTTTGTAATTTTAGGAATAAAATAATTATTCATGTGTTATGTTTGATTTCTTAGCAGAGTTTTTCACTATATCCTCGTGTTATATTATACAATACTAATGGAAAGTTTTAAGATAAAAAATAATTGATAGGTTCTTCATTAAAAACACGATGCTTAAACTTGATAAAAATATCCCTTTAATGGTATGGTATTTTGATACAACAAAATAAATATTGAATAGGAAAATATTTAAATTTAAAACGGACAGTTTAAATTTAAATATTTTTCAGGTTGGGCTTCCATCACTCGCGAAATAACTTCGCGTCGATTTAATATATTCAAATTGTGAAATTTACAATCCACCCCAGGGGCTCTGCTATTTCTATCTACTTCTTCGTCTCCTTTTAGGCAGGAAAGAAGCTGAGGAATTTCCAAAATTATTTTTCGGCAAGATAAGGAGTAATATCGGGGCAATAAATAACATTAAGTGTGCCCGCCATCTCCTAGTTCATAAATTCTTATTTTGTAAACAGACTTTTAATTTTCGTAATTTGAGAGCATCGCCAATGAAGGAATTAAACACGTTTACTGAACCTTGAAACAATCCCCACTCATTTCACCACGGAATTTAAAATACAACCCCTAAAAACGGAAGTAACTACACAATATACGAGTATAGTTACTTTTCTAACAACTGCAACAAATTCTCAAAAAATACTAAACTTGTATACTAATATTATGATACGCTTTTAAGCCAACAAAATGTCCTTTTCTAAATTGTTTGAATCATAAAGCGACACATGGGAGCATTCAAGAGGCACACCATCTTCCTCTTTCACAGAACACAACAAGCTTTGCTCTCTGTGAAAGATGTCAAAAGTGTATTTGGTTGACCTGAGTCTCAAAAAATACTTTCTTTTTAATTCTTCATGAACTTGTTTACTATCTAAATTTACTAACTGTACCTAATGCTGGGGCTTTTGGTTCTCTTTAAGTAAAAATAATAGTTCTTTAAATAATTTTCAGAAACATAATATGTTATATTAACACGGATTACAAAAATGGCAACGAGACTATTAAACTGAAAACTAGTGAACACAAGGAATAACGTTGTTAACCGTGCAATCGTCTGGAGCGAAGTGACATCGCCGGGAACTTTGTCGATATTCACTTACTAAAAACAATAATATATTATTAAAAATAATTGTAAATGTGTTGAAAAGAAAAATACAGTGGCGTAACTACAGAGTGGCAAGTCCCAGTCCGTGAGGCCGTGAGCTCAGAAATAATTTAACAACAATTTTTTTTTCCTTTATATGATTTCAGCATTCGAAACCAAAAGATGTCGAGGAATTTTTGAACGTATGCATTGATGCGATGATAAAAGGACTTTTTTTAATGGCATTGCTGCTAGATGAACTAGCAACGCTCTCAAGAAAAAGCGGATTTCTATTTTTTTACTGACAGAGGGCTCTACTGTGATTTTATTTGTTTGAATTTTTAACTCGTTTTTTTATGATCCAATCTTTAAACTTTTATTTGGTATCTATAAAATAGCTACTCAACCTATATTTTTGCGGCACAGAAAACTCGGAGAATATATATATTTTTTTAAATGAATCTATGCTCACTCGAAGTGAACACAAATACACTTTTGACATCTTTCACACTAAGCAAAGGCTTGTGTCGTGAAAGCGGAAAATGGTCGGCACGGCCGGGATTCGAACCTACGACCTCCAATACGCTGTGCGCATGAAAGCCGCCGATCGATACCACTGGACTACCCACCACCTCATTGATTATTTAATAGTAATAAAATTGATAACACTATAACGTTTTTATAGAGGGCCCATCCAAAACAATTGCCATGGATGGTATAGTTACGCCACTGAATGTTTACTTACTTTAAAGAACCACAAAACGAACGAACATTGCTTACCCCGCAACATTCAGTGAAAAACTACAGCAGGCCTTTCGAAATTCCTTTAAAAACATCAAAGAGAAAGTTTTTCACAGAAGAGCAACCCTTTTTAATTTATGATCACAATGGACCGCTATAGTCGTTTAAGAGAAACATTCGTTGGTAAATGGCTGTGACCGTAAGTATGCGAGATATGCACCGTATATTTTAATTAAAACAACCCTCAGCATCGGACACTTGAAAATGCAATGCTATATAAATATTTTTAGCCACGGGCCAACCCCTAGTGGGATCATCCACACAGAGGTTTCACGCTGACCACTCGCATTATAATATAACAATATGGGGTTGGAATCTATTTTGAGTTCAACTACCTCTCTCTCTTGTATTTAAGGCTTTTTTTCGAAAAACGTTATGTGTGTCACTACATTGAGATGGAAAAATCAATTAAAAACCTAGCTATTAGAAATTGTATGTCTGTGTCAAAGCAAAAAAAAATCAATAGAGTAAAACTTTTATAGTAACTTATATAATCAAAAATTATTGGGCAATAAAATAATTGATGGTGGGTTAACCTTTTGTATCGACTACTAGCTTTCCCGACATACGTTGTCCCGTAGCCCTTGCTGTGAATATTGATTTAATATTTGTAATTTATACAAAAAATACGTTAAAAGTATGTTGGAATGTTAAAAATTATTTTTGAAAGCTCGAAAAATATTCCATCAAAAAATCTGCATAGGTACCAATATTTTTAATTTCAATGGTTGTTAGGTAAATAATATTTTTTTATAACCAATATTGGAGGACTGGACGAACTCCAGAAGACTGAAGGAAGGCCGTTATACGTCCTCTATATAAGGGAAAGGGGTCAAAGCTGGACTGCAGCAGTTATCGAGCCATCAGCTTGCTGAGCGCTGTAGGCAAAATTTATGGCAGGATCTTAATAGATAGAGTGAGGAATGTGACTGAATGTAAGGTCTGGGATGCGCAAGGTGCTTTTATGAATGGAAGAGGATGTGCGGACCAAATTTTCTCTCTGCGAATGGTAACGGAGAAGTTATTGAACAAACATCAAAAGCTTTTCTGTGCTTTCGTAGACTTGGAGAAAGCGTATGATAGAGTCGACCGAAAGAAATTGTGGGAGGTTTTGTCATTTTATGGAGTGGATAGACAACTGATACGCGCTGTTGCTTCCCTTTACTCTGATAGTTCTGCTTGTGTCAAGGTGAATACTCATCTGTCACGGGAGTTCCGTCTTACGAGAGGGGTGAAGCAAGGATGCGTGATGTCACCTTGGCTGTTCAATCTATTTTTTGAGTTTTGCGTGCGTGATATAAAAAATAGTACAGTGGGTGTAGATCTGAATGGGATGAATGTATGCGCTCTGATGTATACAGACGACCTAGTATTGATGGCTGAAAGCGAACGTGATTTTCAAGAACTTGTGACGCTTGTGTATCGAAATTGTGAAATTAATGGTCTTAAGATGAATGTCAATAAAACAAAGGTGCTTGTTTTTGAAAGAGAAGATTTAAGAACGCAATGTTGTGTGAATGTGAATGATGAGAACTTGGAACAAGTGGATGAGTATGTTTATTTAGGAAGTCTATTTAGCAGAGATGGAAGATGTGAAAAGGAGATTGAAAGAAGGAAACTGGCTGGTAGAAAGGTTGGCGGTGCACTAAGACCTCTGATGAGAAATAAGAACGTATCTCTTAAATCCAAACAGCTGATGCACAATGCAATCCTGATACCATCCATGATGTATGGGAGTGAAACATGGACATGGACGAAAAATATGGAAGTTGGAATGAATGCTGTGGAAATGAGATCACTCCGTAGAATATGCGGGAAGAGACTGATTGAAAAGGTGAGGAATGAGAATATTAGAAAGGAATGTGGAGTGGATGTTAGTGTAGTGACTAGAATGAAAGTTAATAAATTAAGGTGGTTTGGGCATGTAGAGAGAATGAACGAGGAAAGAATGACAAAAAGGATATATAAATCTGAAAGAATGGGTGCACGCAGACGAGGTCGACCTCGAATGACACGGTCCGATCATATCGGTTCAGTCTTAGAGGAGGGCCAAGTCAGGAGCAATAGAAATAGGAAAGCATGTATGCGGAATGTTATGTGTTTGGAAGAAGCGAAAGAGGTTTGTTTGGATAGGAAAGAATGGAAATCCGTACTCTATGCCTACCCCCTTCGGGAAACGGCGAGATGGGTAAAAAAAAATGTTATCGAATTTTTCACAGATGGCGTAGCAGGAAATCCGTTCCATACTAACTTTAATATTATATTTTATATTATTTCTTATACATTTTTCATTTTTTTAATAGTTATTCTGTTATCCGAAGCGAAGAAGAATACTATAAATCATACATCGGAAGAATCTGTTCAGCCAATCTCGAGTTATAAGTGTTCGGGCTAACACGACTTTAATTTATATTACAGAATTTTACTGAAGATCGTAAGCTTTAACTTCAGTAACGAGCATCGTATTTCTCGCTACGAGAATTGGAAAATAGTATAATATGAGTTCATTTTTGACTTCCACAAATATTTTTAACGATAAAGTCGTGACGTTTTCGTAAAAAACGAACCTCACACTTTTTATTATCAAAAAACCTACCATTATCTCATTATATCAATCCATGCACATGTGGTGGACCATCGATGCATTGACGCACTACATAGTTAACATATTTCCCATTATTGATTTTACTAAAAGAAATTTCGAAATTTCGTGAAAACAATACGTATTCCTATAGGCACCTACCTTTGACAACTACAAAACACTTTGCCTACAAGACAATATACTCATGTGCCGTACGTAGTTTCTTGTATTGCCACATCCTGCCTTAAAAATGAACGTAATATTAGATTTTGTTCTGCGTGGAGTCGTGCAAAATATAACAAAATAATCTATTTCTAGGAGCATTTCACAATAAAATTAGGTTCCTACCTATAAAATATTACAATTATTCTTTCTCCACAGAGAAAATTGAAAAATTAATAAGAAATCTTTAAAAGAGAATTGAAACCAAAAATAATCGGGAATAAATGCAATGGGACAGAAAATAAATTAATTGAGCAAGAAGAAAAAAAGATGTAGGTAAGTTAAAGTCGCATTTCAATGACATAGGTACGTGGTTGAATATAGAAATTGTACCTTTTTTAATTCGATACAAAAACCGAGACTGAAGCGAGTATAACATTATTGGGTGAGCCTGTGCACTAGCAGTATAGGTATTATTGTTATAGCACGTTAATTCCCTCAAAATTTTAATTACGGATTTTAAAAGCTCTCCTTTAATTAGATCTGATTAATTATTACAAAAAGGAATTCCTGGAGAATATCATTAAAGTGCCAATAATATGAAAACTTAATTTAATTGTAATAATTATTATTTGGGAAGGAATTCACAGCGTCAATGAGCAGTATTAATTAAGGGAGATTGTTATTTGGTGCTGAGGGATATTTCCTTGGATGTTCTCCTAAAATTCAATTTGTATCAATATTATTGGACGAATTCAATTTACTGTGTTTTTTCCCTCGTTGAATTCTAATTGTTATTTTTTAATTTGGTCCAATGGAAATCATTGACCGTGTTAAAAAGACAGAAATTTCATTCCATTTTATTAAGGAAAACCTTTATTCCGATCAATGAAATTACTAACTTTTATTTTATCTAACAAACTTTTAAGGATTATAATATTAATGTTTAATGAGTGTGTAGGTACATTGCGCAAGATCGAGCGCAATGGAGAGCTCTTGTTGCCTCCCTATGCCCCTAGTGGGGCGTTAAGGGTATTTGGATTGGAATAAGTGTAGGTATTTATCATAAATATGTATTTATTCTATGTATATAAAATCAGTTACTTATATCATTTTTATCATACAATTGAATATATATTATTTCTCAAATTTCATGTTTCTATCGTTATAATTTATCACATATGTTTGTTTAAGGTAACTTTATAAAAAGAACAAAACAACTCTCGTATTAGCTTGCATAACATATCTTTCTAGTCAAACGATCAATTTAAAACAGATCAAAGGCAAAGGTAAAAATCATTTTAAAATAAATAAATAAAAGAGATCGCCTTTTAAGGCGACCAAGGCCTTCAGGATCTGGCGGCAACCGAGACATAGCCCATTAGATCGTATAGTTGGTACTATAACGGCTGTGTTTTTGAGTTGTGGGCCTTTTTGGAAAGATTTAATCGCCAACCCGCTTGGCAAGAGTGGAGTTGAAGCACGAATTACCCCTCAAATTATAAATATAGTAATAACATATCACACTGGAGCTTGGAGGACACCTACGACCACTAGATGATTACTAAGTATGCGCTAAAAAGAAAAGGAAGATTAAGCTTTCCAAGTGACTTGCTCCACTATTTGTGATACAGGTACGGCTTTACTTTTTTTTGTAAATGTCAAAGGACCCCTTGTGTCACCGCGACCAAAATAGATCTAGTGTGACCCTTCAATTCATTCATGGAGCGCTACCTCTTATTGTGCCTCGTCTCCAGAGGCCTCTTACAGAGTGACAGTGCCTCTCACGGCTCCTGCCCTCCGCAAAAGGTCTCCTTAATCTTCTTTTTGAGAGATAGGTCTCAGCAGGATTTCCATCTCTCGGTTGCAACAAATGCTTTTGATCATGTGAACGTATGTCCACTTTGACCACTGATGCGGAAGTACCTATTATATCCACCACACCAGGTCGGCTCTACAAAGGTGCCATGTACTCGTACATCCTCCATAGCCATCAGAACTAGGCAAATAAAAGTCCGCCCCTACATCTAGGGGTCACCCTGAGGTTGCCTGGTATCAGGGAGCCTCCGTTAGTCACTAACCTACCCGTTAGTCACGCATCCCTCGGCACGGGTCGAATGACACCTTGGATTGGGAATTTTTGGGCAGAAAGGTTTACTCCTTCCGGAAAGATAGGACTAGGTGAATATGGATGGGAGGGCTCATAGAAGGCAGGAGGATTGGATTCAGGTGTAGGAAATGCCCTGCATGTTGGACAGCCATGCAAGGCACCCCGTACTCTCTTCGGCTTGTTGACCCTAGCGTCAACAGGGATCGAATGTAACCGCCGTTTCAGCCTGGGGCAACGTAGCAGGGTCCACCAGAAATGCAGTGGCTGAGAGACATTAAATGCTCTTCTATTGCGCGTAACAGTTCCTTGGACCCCTCCGGCTTCACTTACGTTTATTTGTAAAATTTGAGAAATTTATAAAGTCACATTGACTTTGTAATAACAAAACTCCATGTTATTCCAAATCCCTATAAATTAAAACTTTCATTACAAAGTTTGTTAATGTTTTGCATAATTTAAAACAACACGACTACAAAAATTTAAACGTTTAATAATTATTATTGCCTTTTGTCTATGCTTAATTAAATACAAGTTCGTTTGAAATTTATTAGATCGAATTCATTCCAGAACCGTTTCAATTAATAAGTTTCTAGGTGGCTGTATCGACATAATTTATAAGGGAGCACAATGGCGATTATTTTTGAAAGCAAATGGCGTTTGTATTTATTATCGAAGACAAAAAGAAATTCCAAATTCGTTGGAGCCAATAATGAAATATTATTCTTATTAAAGGATAATGATAAATGTGTAGTGGTTGATGCTGATTCCCTTTATTTTCGATGAAGATGCAAAATGAAATATCTGCCATTAGCAAAGTGAACTCATTATCTTGGGGAAGGCTCTCTCCGGCCGCAGCCTCCATTATCCTCCGGAGCAGCGGTGTGAACTTTTGATTTGCCTTCACGACCCGTCCCCACACAGGGAAGTTAAAGCAATTAATTCGTTTTATGAGGCGATCAAAAATTTTAATTACTCCCCAGCAAACTTTATAAATTTACCTGGGAATTCACTTAATAAACAAGATTTTGTTCAGATAATGTCGTTAGTATAAATCACCGCCTCAGCTGCTCCTGGGTCCTCTTACGCCACTAAATACCCTTATTTTGCATCGAAACAAAACCGTTTTATAACCGCTATATAATCTAATTTATTTTTAATACAAAATATTTCCCTCTAAATTTTGCCTCTTCGTTCCGACTTTATCATCGTCATTTATTTGAATAAAGGTTTAAATGAAGAAACACGAAAACTGAAGAATATATAATAAAAAGAGTTTTTTACTTTAGATCATGATGAACGTTTCTTATAATAATATTACTTACATATTTTCATAGGTTTTTTTATTACGTTCCATGAAATTGACAACAGTGTTTTTAAGTCTCATCGTTCGAATATTTTATGCATATGATAATGCGATACAATTTTGTTTCTGTTGTTTAAGACAAAAAATTGCAATAATTTTTTTTTTATTTAATCTTTTGGCATTGCATCCATTTGGATGATTCATGCCACCAACAAATCAAAATTATAACAGCAAAAAAAATATAAGTATAAAGATAATAAAAAATGTTACGGATAACAAATTAAATACAAATAATGCAATAAGTATAGGCCACGATGTTTAGAATTTAGTAGGATTTTAAGGTATTATAAAAAATAAAAGGTAAATACATGAAGGTTAATTATACAATTCAAAGCAATAGGTATAGCCCATTATGTTTAGACTAAAAAATATAGGTATATACAGAAACAAAAATCAGTAGGTATTAAAGGTAATACAAAAATTAAAACAAAAGGTAGGTATACAATATACATGAAGGTTAATTATACAATTCAGCAATAATTATACCTACTTTGTTTATGACTAAAATCATCGAAAAAATAAAAGATAGAATGGTTGGTAGTCGAATGGTTAAGTTAACCATACTTTCGTACCTACTTATCATTGAAGGATCGATGATATTGTGTGCCAACGATCTACCTCGTTCACGGTACAAGTTTTACTTTCTCTGAAGTTGTCAAAACTGTATTTGTATGTGTTTTTAAATGGCTCATTAAAAATATAAAATGCTAATGAGTTAATTTCGCCACGAATATTCAATTCAAATTGTCACAAAGAGAGGAACAATAATCAGTAAAATAGCTACATACATAATAATATGTATGTATCCCGCATTTTAAGGCATAGTTTAGAATTTATCTCTAGTCAGTCAGTCTTTTTATGAATTTAACGGTACCTACCATTATTTTAAGTTCAAAATTATAACATTTTTATGAAATTAAAAAAAAAAATCTAACAGCGAATTTCTCAAATATGTGAGTCTTCCATTATAGGGGGAAAGTTGAAAGAATTATGTTATAGACTTCCATTGGGCAATTTTAAAATCGAGAAACAACAAGTTTAATTTTGAAAAAATATATTATTTTCTTTTTATTCGACATTCTCTAGTAAGATTATTATTGCCCAAAGAATTAAAAAAACCAGCTGTCCAAACTGAAAGGAAATGATAAAGAATAAAAAAAGAAGAATAAAGAGGTAATATTTGTCAATGTGCTCTGGAACAAAGGAGATCTTAAACACTTAAAACATTCAACCCAAATGAAACATAAAAAAAATGTTAATTATTTATTTCTCAAGGCATCTTGACGCGCTCTGAAGGCAAACGAGCAAGTGGAATCCTCGACTAAAATATGAGAAATGAGAACAATTTAATCCTTTACGACTTAACTTCTTATTTCTTTTTATTGAAACTCCTTGTTCGCGTATATCATTATGTCCTCTTATCTATTTCACACAGACACAGCTGTCTCTCTATCTCCAGGACTCGGTAGAATGGCAACACTAAAAAGATTGTAATCTTTTCTGTTACCGCAAGAACAATTTATTCTATCTAAATGTTGCATTTTTCATCTCACAATTCCCTCTGGTAGAAATTGAACAATTTGAAACACATGTCTTAATACTAAAGTGGTTAAATTGACCATCAAGTTTTTACTATTATTTCTGTTATTTTGTTCGTAAGTTTATTGTAAAAAGATTCTTGGAAGACGGTCGAAATTTATAACATTTCTGTGTTACTTCGTAGCCAAATGAAATACTTTTTTGATTAAATAAACGGGTTACATTAGTGGGAGAATAATAAACAAAAGTTTCGTAAACATAATCGTTTGAGTTTTTCTTATTAACTGAATATTATCAATGATAATTTATTTTATGCTGAGAGGTTTTTAATCTTTTCGGATTGAGTTCTTTCCTAAAAACTATGGTCAATAATGAAGATATATCTTTGATTCAAATAAGTCTAAAGAATGGACTTGCTTAACTAAATATTCATACAATGATCATATTATGTCATAATTTAGTAAGGATAGGATTACACGTTATTTTACAAATATTACATTGAAGAATTACCCAAAAGAAATGTCTATCACAAAAGAAACATCCGACACCAGACATACCTACACAAAAACAACTATCAACGGCATCAACACAGATACAACCACTCACAAATGGACAAGACGAGAACAAGACAAGAAATTAATTTTCAGCGTTAAAGTATGCCAAACAAACAAGTTCGAGGGCACTAATATGGACAGTCACCTGAAGCGATTCAATACCACGATCTTTCACCATGGCTTTCTCTGCCACCATACGATATTATATGGTCAATCAAACCGTGGTATCCTTCCATAATAATTCAGTAAAATTAGATTTAAAAGGGGTCTATTCATTCAATAATCATATGCAATACGTAAACAGACCTCACATGTGATGTATTTCCTACTACACCGCCATCTATTGTATTTTTTTTTTAAAGTAAAGCAATTATAGAGGAATTGTTTTGATTTCAAACTTATGACCCATCGGACTTCATCCCGCATCCGAATCAACGATAACAATTACATAGTGCAATAAATGATTAGCTAAATTTAATTAAGTTTTTATGTGGTAAATTGCATTTTATTCGTCCAGTAAGTCTAAATTATTTTTTTAATTGGGTTAGGTCGAAGGTCGACGGGCGGAACCGCTAGTTAGAAATAATTTCAACTGTGTTAGATCACAGACAGTAGGGCTGACAACCTCCATTGTCTCAGGTTAAAGACCTTTCACTTTGCAATAATGTTCCCCGTTTCCCTACTGCCGAAGAAGTGAAGTTAAGTTTGTAAAATAATCTGAATATTATTACATACCTACATTATGATTCATGTCAGTTAAAAGCATATTCAGGTCAAAATAGCCCGTGTAAGGGAGGCAAAAAACAGGGTGTCAAGTGAAATAATTGTCTCCCCAACACATAAGGATGCTTAATTACGAATTCATGACGATCATTCCACGTCACTTTTATTTCTTTCATACATCAAAATTTTGATTTATTTGTCAGATTAAAATTTCTTTTTTATCTCTGCGTTTTTTATAATCAAAATCGAAGTTTAAAGGCATACCTTCTTACTTGTTTTGTTATTGCCTACAGTTTGCTAAAATTGTCCAAGTTTATTTTAGTTTTTTTTTTTCCGGCTAGTTATTTTTTTAATTTTGTCAGCTTTTGTTTTATTTCAAATAAATTTTTCAAGCTTTTAAACTGTCTTAAAAGAAATTTATAATGATGTTGACTAATCTTACCCGAATGAATTTTTTGTCATATCCAATCTTGTTATCTATTTCTACATAGTATATTTTTCAACTTCGTCTTGTTTTAAAAAAATATGTTTAAATAGTTGGTAATACCTATTTAGTTTCTGCTTAAGCAACATAAGATTTTGATTTTGCTTTAGAACATTTTGACAACCTTATCTCATCTTGTGTGATCTTAGTGAAGATCTTCATGGATTACTTTTTTTCTTTTTTGACTAATTTATAGGTAGATATTAAAACGTGAGATTTCGAGTTGGTTCGGTTTTGTATCTACGTATGAATTATTATATTGCGTTTCTTATAATTATAATACTTTAACTGAAAATTTTTAAGCTCTATTATACTTACTTATTATCAATTAGTAAAACTAATATCGTTTTACTAAATGACACCTAAATATTTTTTTAAATGTATCTGTGCTCACTCAAGACTCTTTCACAGTAAGCTACTTAAAGCTTGTGTCATGAAAGTAGAAGATGGTCGGCACCTGGGATCGAACCCACGACCTCCGCACGAAACAGTGCGAAAGCCGGCGTCGTAACCGCTGGTCTACCAACCACTCCACTTAATGAAGTAAGAAAAATCTTATAGGTAGGTAGTTTATATTTTAAGTTGAATAAGATTGATTAAACCTACTTAAGTAAGTTCGAAATATAATATTATGAAGTTCGCCGTGAATAATAACAAGTGTACTCAATAACTCGCGCTTGTTTGAGACTCGGCTAGGTACAAAGGTACCTACTCGGCAATATTCCTTAATGAAGATTGAAGAAAATATTTGTTAGATAATTTCCCCAGCTGCTCTAGAGTGAGTGAGTATATTAGTTAATATTTCGCGTGTGTAGTGAAATTTTGTTTGTACATTATCTGGCGTGTTCGTTATGAGAAGTTTAATTGAATTTGTAATTAGTACGTCTTGCATACATTTTAAGACACCGTATTGTTCTGTGTGGTATGAAGCCCTATCTCGTTACACCCGACAATAAGTCATTGAGAGAGGTGTGCCGGCGCTCGCATTGTGTGAGGAGTAATGTATTTACACTCTGTTCAGATGATTAATACGTGCTCTAACGGCTTGCTTTGTATTTGCCGATTATACCTAACTAGACAACTTCCCATCCTCATAAATTCAAAAAATATTATTGTGTTCTGGAATATAATAAATTCAAATCTTGAACAGATCTTGAAACAAAGATGGCAAAGTTGAGTCGTTTATCTTTTATTTTTTGATGTCCTTTTAGAAGGTCCTAACTCTAACGTAAGTGTTCCCTTTTTCTTTATCCTGAGCTTCTCTGAATCTTAACCCTGTTTTTCCGTAGGCAGCACATTTGCCTGACTATTTTTTTCTGTAAGTTTTTCTTAAGAGTTCACTTCGGTCTGTCTCTTGATTTAGTATATGAGTTTGTGATATCTTCTGTAGACGCATCCACTTTGACACTTTCCGTCCATCGCAATTTTATACTTTGTGATCCCATTTAACCAAGGATAGTTTGTTTGAGTTTTATTGGTAAAAAAGAAATCGTACTTTTTATACACAAAACACCACTAGGTATGTTGTTGGTAAAATCGGTGTTAAAAGTAGGTAGGTACTATAAGAAAACAAATTAGTTTATTAAGATCAACAAAATCACACAAAACAACCTAGTTCAGACTCAAAACATCAGCTGCCACCTATATCGAGCAATAAATAAATCGATGACCACATAGGGGAATAGGGAGGCTACATGAACCCTCTCCTGCGCTCGATTGATGAAACACAGTATTAAAAGGTCTTCCTCGTCTTCCGAAACTTAATTTGAGAAAAGAAAAAAAAAGAAAAATGTCTTTACGCATGATCCATTCATGTCCACCTCTTTTACGGGTGGTTTTGTGCCAATGTAAACAAAAAAGTAAAATAAACACAAGCCATTGAAGTGAGAAAATATGACAAAAGCACAGCAGCCACAAACAAAACAATTAAATACTAAAAATATACAAAGCGAACTTTAAGCTGACGGGGCATTCAGCTACAGTTTTAACACTTCGTAGACCGCTCAAACATTCTTTGACAGTGAGTGGAACAAAGGATACGTGTTTACACGAGAACTAATCAGAATTACCCCCACACGAACCAAAATCTATCAAGTTTCCTTTGATTTCAATGAGCTGTTTGATCGTTTGCCACGTGAACCTCCCGCAAGTCGTTCCAGACGTCCTTCTCACGTACTTACTCCTTTCCTGTCACGGAACGTCAAATGATTCAACCTATTTTCGAAAGTTTTAATCAAATATATAAGTTTTTATAATCTTTATTAAGGCTCTGTCTTAACAAATGAATTGTTGATGCAATTCAACTCCAATATTACTCGAATTTTAAACCACTACGTCATCTACTGTGTTTTGCCCATTCTACTGTATGGGTGTGAGTCCTGGCACCTGACTAAAGGCCAGGCACAAAAAGTATCTGCATTTGAAACGAAGTGCCTCAGGAGAATTTTGGATATAAGACGGTACCACCGCATCACGATCGACACTATAAGCCGGCACACCCAGCGCAGGCCCATCACTTCCACCATTACGGAGAGGAGATGGGCATGGTTGGGACATGTGTTGAGGATGCCGAATGACAGTTGGCCGAGAAGAGCACTGTTTTTTCTCCCATCAGGGTCTCGAAGACGTGGAAAACCCTCTCATATCGTTCTCATGGTGTGGGAGGAGGTCATAAGCATTGCGCAAGATCGAGCGCAGTGGAGAGCTCTTGTTGCCTCCCTGTGCTCCTGATTGGGGTTCAAGGGGAGTTTCGATTTTTTTGATTTTGACGTAATCTACTTGTTATTTCTTAAGGCTGGCATAGTATAATCACTTTTAGGTCAACAACGTACGCTATTAGGTGGTCAAGTTTCAAATCCCATCATGCGTGTTTTCAAAAATGTGTTAAACATGTTTTTTTTTTCTCTCAGGGGATGTTTTGCGCTCCGACCTGTAGTGGTCTATTGTGCTTCCCCTACTTGCTCATGGTGTTACCCAATTAGAGCTTCCCCACTAATCCCAGACGCTTCAGAAAGTCCAGCATTAGGAGGGGATCCAAGGTGGCGAGATCCTCCACCTCTATCCTGTGTTTACCAAAACTTCTTGCTCTCGCATAAACTACTGCATCGCAGTCTGTAAGTAGGTGGTGAGGCGTTTCCACCCCTTCTTCACAGAATCTACAGGTTCCATCATCTTCGAGTCCCAGCTTCCTCAGGTGTTCCCTAAGTCTGCAGTGACCCGTTAAGAAGCCTGTTAGGGTTTTAAGACCTAGTTTACTTAGGCTTAAACATATTTTGGTTCCACTCCACTGTTCTTCTCTTTCTTCCCTTCCCTTCCTTCTTATCTCTTCTTGGAAGAATCTGTTACTTAGACCGCAAAAAGGTTCTGGTCCAACTAGGTGTGTTATTGCACCTCTTTTCGCTAGCCTATCTGCTTGTTCGTTACCCTTCACTCCGACATGTCCCGGGACCCAGAAGAGAGTGACATTATTATTCTTGCCTAATTCATTCAGTTTTGATAGGTATTCCCATACCATTTTAGAGTTGATGATGTTGGAACTCAATGCTTTAATGGCTGCTTGGCTGTCAGAAAATATGGCCTTCGGTTTTTGATCCGTCAGTGTACCATACAATGGTACCTTTTCTAAGAGAAAGGATAGCTTGTTCGCTCCATTCTTTCTTTGAATTCAGTACTGTAGAGAAGTTTTTCTCAAAGCTGAATGTCTTGATCATTATGTCTCCTGGTAAGTCGGCAAGATACGCGCAGTTGGACAGGATTTTTTCATGTCCTTCTCGCGCTGCCTTGATAGATCCGGCTTTATATAATCTGAGGTAAGCTTTCTTGGCTGTTTACTCTATTGCAATGTGCAAAGGTCCCAAGATCACCTCCATGGCTGCTGTTGGGCATGTTCTCATGGCTCCTGTGATGCACAGGCAGGCCAATCTTTGGACCCTCTCGAGTGCTTTCCTCGAGGTGTTGAGGTTTGTTCTTCTAGACCATGCTAGTGATACATACGTGATGATGGGCACGACCATGGCAGTGTACATCCATAGTATTATATTTGTGTTACATCCCCAGTTTTTCCCTGCAAATCTTCTGCATGTCATAATAGCTGAAGTAGCTTTAGAGACGACCTTCTCTTGTTGTTTGTTCCACAACATTCTTTTGTCTTGTATCACGCCTAGATATTTTGCTTCGTCGCTCCATTGTATTTCATTTCCATCTAATTTGATATATTTGATATTCGGGAGCTTCTTTTTATTTGTCAAAGGTACTAGCATAGTTTTCGAAGAGTTTAACTTCAATCCCACTGCTAGATACCATTCTTTTGTAAGATTGAGTGCATTCTGCATTAGTTCGCATAGTGTGTCTTCAAACTTACCCCTGATTGTTATGACAATGTCATCAGCATACCCGTTTATGTGGTAGCCTCTCTCGGTGAGTTTCCCGAGTACTTCATCAACGACCAGGCTCCAGATAAGGGGTGATAATATCCCTCCTTGTGGACATCCTTTTGTGGTATTGACCGCAGCGGTTGTATCATTTATGGTGCATTCTGCCGTTCTTGAGGATAACATATTTCCTATCCATCTGGAAGTTGTGTTATCTACTCCCCTCTTTCTAAGGGCTTCATTGACTGCATGATGCGATGTATTGTCAAAAGCTCCCTCTATATCGAGAAAGGCGCAGAGAGCTATTTCTTTTCCATCGATCCAACATTAAACATGTTGCTAGGATTCGAACCTAGGAACCTATTAAACTGTCAAGCAGTTGGATGAAATTGTTTAAAATGCGAAATGATGAAATATCTGTTGAATATTCTTAACAATTCCCACATTATTGAATTTTCCTTCTTTTTGTATTGGTGATCTACGTAAAAAATTTAATCGTCCTACGTTTTGACTCCAAAATTAGCTATAAATATAGAAAAGCCATTATTCTTCTTTTCTCTAATATATCCACTCTCTCTCTTGAGAGAGAGATCTTTGCTAATATAGATTAGCTCAGAACAGCGGGGCTAGTACGAGTTTTATCGAAAGCTAATTGCACGCTAATAAGCTCTTATTAGCGTGCAAATAGTGTTCTAAAATCAAACCATCGAATCGTTCGATCATTTTTGTATGGAAAATTTTTTAAACTCTTTCGATGATCGTTTCGATATTCGATCATCGAAAACTTATACTAGGGCTACAGCAGATTTAATGATCGAAATACATGACAGCAATCGAAGTCTTTAAATTTGGTTGCTGTCTTGTTCTCAATGATTTCCAACTTTTATCTCTATATTTCATTAATTATTAAATATCTACTTTTTGTAATACATGGGATTTTTTGACATGTTGAACATGTCGAGAATTCTCATGATTAGAAGTTTCGGAGACTTAAGCATTACCACCTAATTGCGAACGTTGTTAACGTAAAGTGATCACAGTAAGCCAGCCTTCGAAATAACAGTAGAAGACGGTCGTAAGCCAGTAGTGGTTTGTTCCATTTAAAAATCGAACATCAGTTAGGAATTGTTAGGCCCATCGTGCACTAGGCAGCCTGGCTGCGCAGCCAGAATATTCGTTGGAAATCGTGGCTGCCTAAGGTGCGCGGGCTCCCATACAACGTCATATTATTATTATGTTTTACTGGCTGCGCAGCCATGGCTGCGGCAGCCAGTTATAGCAGCCAATCGACGACTATTTGAGATCCTTACGTCGAGCGATATGGACGTGAAAGAACTTATTATTGTTTACCTATCTCGTAAAAACGCAAAACAAAAAAAGACACTGGATTCATCCTCTTTTTCTAGAAATGCACTCAAAAGGCTTAATCCAAACCTATCTCAAGGATGTTTTGCATTCCCAGACCGATTTTTAAATGTATTCTGTATTCTTCTGATGTTATATACCAAATTGCTTTACGACTTTCAATTTCCCGAATAAATTTCTCTCTATCGAAAGTCATTTCTAAAAAAGTTCGGAACCCAAAATACACCTGGCTGCTTCAACTAGTGCGCGGAGACCGACGGCAGCCACATACGTTCGCCTACACACGCTCTGGCTGCCCGCAGCCAGCTGGCTGCCGTGCAAGCAGACGCGTTGTTTTGGCTGCCGCAGCCGGGAGATCGTGGCTGCCTAGTGCGCGGGCTCCCATACAACGTCATATGTTTTACTGGCTGCCGCAGCCATGGCTGCGCAGCCAGGCTGCCTAGTGCGCGATGGGCCTGTTATCAGTTGTTACATATTCGAATTCAGTCATTAGTTGTTACATATTCAGTTGTTACATATTCGAATTCAGTCATTAGTTGTTACATATTCGAATCGAATAAATCGAACTGACACTTTATCCGAAGTGAAGTGACCCCGTAAGGTACAAATACACACACATCGTTATTTACGTAGTGGTGCGTGAGATCTGTTGTTTGATATGGGTGGATACACAAAAATACGTCGGTGGTATAAAAGTGAACTAATGCAGGAAATTTGAATTAAAAAATGTTTCACCAGTAGGTAGGAAGACATATTTTTTACATTCATTTTAATGTGAAAACAGGCTATAATTTCTGTGACATGGATATAGATAAACATAAAAGACTCATTCCGTTTCTTCAAAACAGACATGAGACATGATACGAGAGGAAGTCATTGGGAGCGAAAGATGTTGTTGGCACACGGGGGCATCTAAAGCTCTCCACTGCACTTGCTAAAGATTGTAGCAAAATAATTTGTATGATGGTAACAAAGAGTTCTATATATAGAGGGGCTAATATAACATAATTCACTTTAAATTTGTGTCCACTTAGGTGAGAGGGGCGGGTGATGTTCCAATTATGTTTAATTAATGCGCCGAAAACATTCATAACGATGACTTTGAAAATTTTAATTTTCCATATAAATAACTTATATTGCAAATGTAATGGAATTCAACCTTTTTAGATCTTCGATGTTTTGGGCAGAAGGTGCTTGGTGATAGTCCATTTCAATATAAAAATAAAAAATATAAAAATGAAAAAGTCTTATATAGTTCTATTCTAATAGAACTATATAAGACTTTTTCATTTTTATATTTTTTATATTTATAAATCAACCTTTTTACTTAGTGCATTGTTTATATTTCAGTAGATATTTGTTTACTATAGTAACAAACTGTTCACTAAGCAATAGTGATATTATTATGTTGCTATAGTGTCGATACATTGATATGCAACATGGGTAACTGCATTTTTGACAAAATGACTTACCTAATGATGATATAAAAATTCTATATTCTAATACACATTCTTGGTGATTTCGGCAAATCCAACATAATAATAAAATAATGTCTTAATAACACCTTAAGAAAAATAGGGAAAAGTTTGTTAGTATTACAACGTTTAAAATGCGCAACTCTATTCTCTATGCAGACTGAGATTGATTGATTGAGATTGGGAATTGTCTTGGATAAATTCAAGATGAAACTGTATACTCATGACATTGATTAAGACAAATCGTTTGATTGAATATCATTACAAGCACAGAATGAGGATTTTTTTTTATTTTTGTTGTAAGAGATTACAAGAACATTACGGTCAACAGAATACTCAGATTCTGGTGAAACCTGAGAGATATCAATCTTGCAAAATTAAAAGAAGGAAAATATGTAGCACATAAATTTTCATGGGCCTCAAATTTAAACCAGAAAAAAAGAGAAATATGAAATGCTTGGGCAGAAAATTATACTTAAAACAGAAAAAAAGCAAACCTTGGATCACGAAGTAAAATGATAAAAAAAAACAAAAGGGCGTGAGTGTACATGAACAACGATTTCATTAAATTATGACTTGAAGAGTTTTTCCATATCTGATAAGTTTGAAGGAAGATGTATATGAAGCTGAGTTAAAGAATGAAATTTTTTCTGTTACTTTCACTTGTGATTGCTAACCTAAAGGTTACGAGACCTGGGCTCCGTTCCACCATCATACTTCTCAACATTGCGTTTTTTTTTTTTTCAAATTATAGCATCTTATGTATAAAAAATTATGTAATTTTATTCATCCCGAAAAGTTAGTTTTTTAGAGTTACCCAATTTGCATATTGAGGTATCGATGTGTCAAATAATATTGAAATATATTGTAGAAAATATTATTAATTATTAAATGAAAAAAACATTATAATAAATTGTTTTTAAGGATTAAAAGATACAATATTGTCACGCAGTTTCTTTGAAAAAATTATGTAGTCAACACGATGCGACACCTAGCAACGTCTGTGACAGACTGAATTCATAAAAAATACGGATCGGTTAACTGCCTCATTTGGAGGACTGATAAAATACAAGGCAAGTAAGCCGCTCTATATATAGAACTCTTTGGATGGTAATCAAATTTGCTTATTCGGGTTATGCAACTAGTATGGAAATATGTTTTCAAAAGTTACATCGAAAGAAATTATTATAGGGACTTATTGCAAACAATAATAAAAATGTGGTATCAAATAAAATCACACTGAATCCAGCATGTTTGTTCGCTGTAATGTGCTGTTAACTAGCTGTCAAATTTACAACAACGAAAAACATTGATGATATTTATTTTGTAAGTGAAATATATTTTTTTATTTGTTACGGGATGAAAGGCGATATAGAACCTACAAGTTTTTATTATGATTGGTAACGTCAACCCAACTCAACGAGGTGATATTGCTTTACAATAATATATCCGCACCGCCTTCTTAGAGTGTCTGCCTGCTGGTAGTTCGGATACCTTCGAAATTAGATGTCATTTCATCCCTAAAGTCTCCAAACAAGGCAGCCATTCAAATAACATTTTGTTTCTTGTGCGAATGAAGTTTTATTAATTTTAAATGATTGACATAGAGAATGCTATTGACACTTCACGACAAATAATAAAATATTTTTCTATTTTCTGATAAACAAACTGACGAGAAGATATTATATAGAAAAGAATATGAAATAAGTAGGTACATACTTTTGGTATTATACTATTGTTTCGATTATTTTTCAATATACTTATCCTAAACATATCATTTAATCCGTGTATTGTGAAAAAATCAGTGTGCATGAAGCTTATGCAACAGCAAATTGAAGATAAAAGTTAAAGATAAAAAATTAAAGATAGTTTAAAAAAGATTATATATATATATATATATATATATATATATATATATATATTTTTTTTCTGTGAAGATGTGATCACGGAGAGAAATATATGAAGCGTACGCGAAACGTTTTGGGTACTCCGTGTACTCAGGTTGGCTCTGAAAAGAGCCGTTGGACGCCCGACGCTTCGATTGGATTCCACCAATCATCATCTGGGGCAGATGGGAAGCCGCTGGGAAGCAGCGGCTGCAGCAGCAATAAGTAGTCACGGTGGTAAAGTGACGTGACACGATACATTGCAATGCAATTATTCCAGATTAACATATGCTATAAAATATTTTGAAAAAGTTAGGGATCTGTATGAAAACTAAATTATTTTTAAGTATCTATCTACCCGTGCGAAGCTGGGGCGGACCTCTAGTATAATATATATTGTTGTTCTTTTGTATTGTATGTGCATTGTTCACCGCAAAGGATTACTCTGTAATGGTGAGTAATGCTCAATTTTGACAGAAAATAAATAAATAAATAATTGTGATATTTTATTTATATTAAAATGCGCATATCACTACAGGAAGATACAGCCAGATTTACCACCGCACCCGTGATTCAATAATTCCAAAAGAAAATCCAGGAGTTTCATAGTAAACACATCCAGGATGCTTTTTGGACACGTTAGACCAGATAGTCACTTGTTTGGATTTGGCCTAGTTCAAATATTCAATCCCCATTATGTGATTGCGAAATAGATCACTCTTTGGACATTTATTTTCACTTCGATAACGTCAGTTTTCATCATGTACCTATAGTTTACTTTCTCTCTCTAAATTCTCCAGATATTCATAAAAAATTCCAATTCAAAGTATGCTTTAATTATAATATTTTGTTCTTTTTTTTTATTCATTAGTTTTATTTTGACTTTATTTGAGATATACCTGTCTGAGGACTACATAGGTGTGGATGCCAAAGCAGACAACATCAGATGCGTTTTCATATACAGAATATCTCAAATATGATTTTAAGGGAAAAAAAGTGACAAAGTCTTTAAGAAACTATGTCTAAAACACGAGAAAATGGTTAAGTCATGTCCAAAAACTGAACAATACCAGAATCTCTTATACCGCCTTAAAAAATAGTAACATGGAACTCGACCTCACAAAAGATCTTTTAAATGATAAGTATCAGTTTTTGAGGATAGAGAACACAAGACGAAAAACAGCTCCATATGGCCTATAGTAAATAATGAAGACAAAGTATACAAAAAACCAAACAACCAATTAAATAGTACCTACCTATTTCTTAAAAAAAAGAACACTTTAAAAGAATAAGTAATTAGTAGGTAAATTGTTAACGGTTTAAGGAAGCAAAACGAGGATCAAATTTAAAAAAAGGCTTCTTGTTGGGTTTTAAATTCCTTAGTTTATCCCGGTAACTTACACTTTTAAAAGATAATGCATGTTTTTCATTACTTTTTAAGACAGTCGAAATGTTGAAGTCGTAGGTAGTGTACCTACCTACCAATCAGTTTGTGAATGCAAAAGTTTTGATAAAAACCATTGAATTATTGGCTCCAAAGGTTCAATTTCATTTAGAAAATTTTCCAGCAATTAATTCGGTAAATCTATGGATCGTCCGTTTAAATTTGCGGTATATTTATAACAACATCTTAAATCTTTGGCCATTGTAATAGATGGTTATGTTAGATTTGAATTCAAAATCGGTATGAGATTACAGTGACGATATCAAAACATAATAACAGTGTAATAACACTATGGAATAATATACAGGCCCGGTCCATGACGGACACTTCTAGAGGGAGAGCAAGTGTGAGGGATAATGTATGTATATCCTCCAAAGTAACGTAATAATGTCCCCGGAGCCAAGACACGATAATGGAAGACAAATAACACTTTGCAAACATGACCACTAGTCGAGGGTATCTTGTACGGGCCTACATACGCACACAATCTATCTACATTATTATTAGTATGTACTTACATGATAAGAGATACCAATAATAATAGAACAATAATGTGAGGCCGCTTACTCACTTGAGCCGCCAGCACGAGCCGTAACATCAATTTTATCAAAAGATGACGTGTACGTGGTTTTCACATCAAACGCGACCTAAGGGTCACCGATGACCATGTGACGGACATCATCGCCTGTTACGCGTTACGAGTAGATGCGCGGAACATTAGACAATTTAAGAAAAATTAAACAGGGTAACCTTCTTAGTGCTTTTGGCAATTTAAATATTTTTAATTTAGATCTGCGTTTGACATAGCTGTCAGTTGTTAGATAGTTGGTGAGATTGGTGCGATTGACAGAATGTGCCTGCAAAAATCGTGTAAAGCAGATGCAACGTTTCATTGGTTAAATTCAACTTAAGCCGGTATCCCGAAGGTCTTCATCGTAAGCTCTCAATGGTGAGTCTTGGTCTGCCACGTCTTCTTGTAGCACCCGGTCTTCATAGCTATTCATAGCTAGGACGGGACAACGTACAGGGGAAACTAGTGTTATATAAGATTGGAACTAGGAAGATATTTCTATAAAATTTGTTTATATCTCTTTTTAGCTCTGCACTCGTTTTCGAGTGATTCAGCTTTGTTTATGTTATTTTGTTAACTGATAGTTGTGTATTGATGTGTGGATTCTTTTGTGTATCAACAACCACAAGAATACAATATAAATCATCACAACGCTATTGTGTATTGGTTTTGCAATAGTGGTTCTTGGGGTCTTCTTGGGGAGTCTTACCTCTAGTCGTGTGCAGTACGCGTGCCTTCACACGTGGCTAACAGTGCATGGCAAGCACCATTCGGTCTTAATGACCGAAAACAGGAACCAGCAATTAACCGTTCCGAATAAAAACAATACTTCTCATTACCGCCTTTTTATTCTATTCAAAAGTTTATTTCACAATTTGTTCCTAAAATAAAACATAGTTTAAAGCAGAATATGTCGTTTTCTTTGGTCAATATCTGAATACTTGAGCTCTGCAATAGCACAAAGCCCTTATCAACGTTTTAGTGCTCGCCCTGTAATAAGAATAAGTAAGTACCTTATCCTTATTTTCTACAAAATCTACGAGTAGAGCCACGCGGTTGAAGAAACAAACATTTACGTAAATTATTATAAACAAAAGACCAAGTTTTTTCCACTTATATTATTTATTTTTACCGAACCGGTTTTCGGAAGCTCGCCTCGAGTTTTACTCATCGTTCGTTCGTTCGATCCAGTAATCTGTCAAAAGCATAAACTAAAGTGCATACTTTTTATCAAAGCCCATCGATTCTTCTTCCACTCGAATTTCTTTCAAGTACCCCCTTGACTCTCCGTAAATGCTCTGTCCATAATTTTCTTCCATGTAGGATAGATACTAAAGTACCCAATATTATAATAGCTAGCACATTTTAAACCATTGTTTTAGGAATTCAAAATATTCAAACATTATTTTTTGTGACGATTTTGTTGCCAATATTCAATGGACCAATTTGACACTACTGTGAGTGCTTTTACAATTTGCCGTTACATTTTCATCCTTTATTACACCTCGATTTGAAATCGCATCAATTTCACATACAGAAAAAACAACATACGCGATTGTTCCTTTATTCGCGACTAACGCCACGCTCCCCAAAACTGGGCACAAGAAAGGGCTACAATATCACGTTATTATTGCGTGGTTTTTCCACCCTTGATCCTGTCTAATAATCACCTTCCTGTTCGAAAATACTCTCAAGAACACAAAGCTAATAAATAAGTCCATCCCTCCCCAATACAATAAGGACCGCACGAGGTTTGACTGCGAAATAATGCTTCTTTAAAGTTATCATAGCTGACAGTGTAATATGGAAGTTTTATGGCGGCTTCAAAGTGAAAATCCTTTTTATCGCGTCATTCGTTTGCAGATGTCTCCCTTCTTCCCTTATATAAATAACACTCCACGCACCGAATAAACTAAGACTCTCTTTATCCCTTACCCGAAATATTATAACAAATTCATTGTTATTATTATTCTTAAAATATGCAAATGCATAATGACCCTACTCATCCGAGCGGAAATGTGGGTGCTTCCCATTGTATGTTACCATTGTCAGATGTGGACTACTTACCTTCTATTATTCTGAATACTCTCTATCTTATAAATATAAAGGGATCAAAGAAATTATTGTCGTTGGGTTGGAAAAAAAATCTTCCGGAACCTGTGGGGCTAGTACGAGTTTTATCGAAAGCTAGTTGCACGCAAATAAGCGCTTATTAGCGTGCAAATAGTGTTCTTAAATCAAACGATCGAATCATTCGATCATTTTAGTATGAAAATTTTTCGTAACTCTTTCGATGATCGTTTCGATATTCGATCATCGAAAACTTATACTAGGGCTACTGTTACCTATTTATAAAGGAACCAACCGGAGAGAGATACGGGACCTTGGAGAAACCCTCAAGATGTTTTATTTATCAAAAGTTTCCTGATATCTCAACATTTGTCAACATTTTTTTGTATTTCACCTACAATATACGAAAAAATAAATAATTTAAGTGTTTGAAATTTGTAACAAATATCAATGTTAGATAAGTTAACCATTCATGTTTTTAAATACCATAGGGTTGGCCCTATTATCGCGTATACAGTGAAGTAGAAATATTAACGACACCTGACCAAGAGCACACATTTGTATAAAATCATACACCAAAAAGATAATAAAACAAAAAATATAGGTAACAAGAATAATTGTGTGATGATGTATATATCATCATGTCCTGCAATCAGCGTTAGGTATGTGCAAGTGCTTTTTGTTGAGTAGGCAATGAGTAGGTAGGTATGTCAAATCTGTTGACTGAAAATATGATTTATCGACATTATTGTCATTACCCAGTCCTTTTTAGAACATAACTATCAATAAAAAAGAGAGTTTGAAAAAGTGTCTGTATGTTTTTTTTTTCATTTATAGTGGAAAAGTCATTGAGATATGCATATTTAACTAAGGCAAAAGTCTTTCTACTCGTTCTTGCAAGCTTCATAGATTAAACTGTCAAGATTTTTGTATTCTAGTCTATTAGTATTCTAGTATTATATTCTTCTATTCTAGTCTTTCTCGACCTTTCTGTTATATTTTATTGCGTTTAAAGACAGTTTTATTTGACCCATTATACCTACTCGTAATAAATGGTTTTAAAGTCATAGTAAAACTTAGATTGAGGCCGTTTGTTCTCCCTCGTGCGATGTCCGGCTTTACACACATATCTCCACACATCTCCCTTTGTAGCAGCCCTCCCCGTGCGCAATCAATGGAATTATTAACCAGTCCTGATGAAGACAATCGCCTGGAGCACTCCACTGCAGACACGCTAATTCCTTTGATGTTCTCAAGTGGTACTACACCAGCCCTGCCTGCCACTGCTCACCATCCGGGGAGAAAACAAACAGACAAATCGTTCAGATTCTCCGCAACTATTTGAATCTATTAGACGACATCCTCTGCCCAACCATGTTGTCATTGTATTTGAACTCACGTAATACATACGTATTTCATAATAAAATGCTTCCTACGTATTTGTAGAATATTTGCAAAATAACCTTTAGGATTATATGATTGTTTAATCTTACAGTTTTTTAATCTCATTAGAAAAATATATTTTTCTTCTTTGTGTGTACCTATCCTACAATGGCTACAACCACCAGACTCTACGGAATAGACGCTTTCGAGATGTGGTACTGGACAAGAATGCTTCAAATTCCTTGGACGGCAAGAAGGGCGATAATACCCCCTATTCCAATTCAAATTAAGTGCGCACTAAACTAAAATAAGAACGTTCCAATTTTAGTTAGCCGGATTGGTATTCGAGAAATTTTAGAACGTTCCAATTTGTTCCTAATTAGACTTCAGTTTGAAATTAGTTCATTTTGGTATTCGGATTTCGTATTTAAGTCAATTTTAGTGCGTTTATCTGTCAAAACGTTCCTAATTGTATGCGTCTAAAAAGATATCTGATGATATTTTTATGATAAACGTTTTTTTTTAACCAAATAATTATAAAACAAGTTTATTTTTATTAAAAACTAGCTTTCCCGACAGACGTTGTCTTGTGGTTCTAGCCCGAAGTGGCCCGTTAATATGTACATAATGTGCACTGCGCCCCCGTAAAACAATACAAAATGTATTCGATTGAGTTAAGCTAATAAAATAATAACATTAAACTATTTCTGAAACATCCGTATTTCATTCATATTCAAAGCTCTGGCGGGAAGAATTTGAGAATAATGCACTCGCGCACACACCCTACCTCGCCTATTGCCAAAACGAATGTGCCCGACTTTGTGTGAAAATTTTCTAACGCTCGAATCGGTGCGTTGGTGGAGTAAGTGGGATGGGCTACTGTAGGAGCGTATGCGAGAATGAGAGGGAACTACCCGCGATGGCGTGGGCGCGTCATAGGTAACCGTTCCATACAAACTTAAATATTGTATTTTACATCATTTCTTATCCAGTTTTTAAACATTTTATTAGTTACTGTTATCCGGAGCGGAGAAGAATCCAATAAATCAAACATCAGAAGATTCTGTTGAGCCGATCTCGAGTTATAAGTGTTCGCACTAACCCGACTTTAATTTATATAGTAGAAGATATTAAGCATTTCCCCCGAATTTATTATAAGTAATACAAATAATAGCATCAAAAATTATTATCATTGAACACCAATGCAATCACACAGTCGTCTTCGTTACACTTCGGGTTGGTTCGGCAGTTTCCGGCGACCATGTTACTTAGAACTTGCTTGGAACATGGAGCTCGTTTGAATTTGTCTTCTCCGATTGGCTGTCCGCTTGTCAGCATCAAACAATAAGGCGCATGCTCGATCCATAGACAATTATAATTCAAAAAAATATTTATGGTGAACTAATATTGGTTTTTAGTACACGGCATAATTCCGAATACGAATTTTAGTTCGAGTGAACTTAATTCTAAATCATTTGGAACGTTCTTAATAAGAACGTTCTAAAATCCGAATAAGGGGTATTATCTCAATTCTTCGAAACTCCGCATCGCATTGCGACTACCTACCGTATCTATGTCTCTAAAAAACATACCTAATGTTTTTGTTTATGTTGTGACCCATAGCAATAAGGGCGAGGACTGGAATTTTAGGTAGCCAGTAGGTCACCCCGACGTTGGTGATTCCCTCAACAAATCCTATTTCGATAAATCTCAACACAATTAAGCAAACAATTACAGTTAGTTTCAAAAACTTAAGACTCTCAGTATAAAAAGGCTGGACTCGTTTAATGATTTTGCGAATATTTCGTCATTAGTAGGTATATTACTCATAGTACACGAGTCTTGTGATCGTATTTCAAAAGAAAAAATAGATTTCGCTGAAATTAATTTTCTCGACGTTTTCGAGGGTGTAGATTCCAAAAAGGCAAAAAAAAATATTTCCGCGTACCCTTACGCGTACCCGTACACGTACGCCGAAAATGTGTACGCACCCATAACCCATAGTAATTCTTATCCGATTTGATTGAAATTTGCCCTCTTAAAAACCTCTTAAAGTACCTATCCAAAGAAAATTTCACTTGTTCTAGAAAAAGGGCTAAAAGAGAAAATAAAATTTCTTCGATTTTCATAAAATTTGTTATACGGGTTGGTCTTATGCTCCTACACAAGCACGTAAAATTTGAGGTCCGTAACTTCAGTGGGTCCCCCTTAAAGTACCGATTAATATTAATAATGATAAATTCATTTTAATCGTAAAATTATGAATTTTTATGCAAAGATATGTTTTACACGAAAAGGCTGTTATACTATGAGTTCTGGGCTACCCTAGGTTAGCAGCTTTTTTTTTTTTAACAAGTATCATAATATATTTTTAAACGGCTATAATAATAATACTTGGACAACTTTTATGGCGCCGTTTAGTGAAACATCTTCACCTCAAGGGCGCCTCACTTAAAAAAAAAAGAAAAGAGTAATAATCACCAACTAGGTTAGTCAAAACATAATAAAATATCAAAAATGGCAATAATCCCACAAGGTTCGTCATGTTGTAAAATAGTGAAATATGTGAAATCATCATAGATACGGATTGGAAGAATGCAAATTTAATATAAAACATCAGTAAGACATCCGAAAAAATGGGTCTTCAAGAGATTCTTAAACTTGTCAACTGTTTTGGCTTGCCTTAAGCTATGTTTTAAAATATATTTATCGCTTGCTTGATTTGAAAGACTTTAAAACATTAATGTACCGCTCGGAGCTATTTTTCTATGTAAGCCATAATACATTTTCATCAGGATGAGAGCTAGAATGATGAGGTTTACGAGGTTCCTCTATTGTTCTGCTGGAAATAATAATAATTTTATGTAAAGCAAAGTGAGCGTAGGATAAATATTAGGAAAGTCGTTAGTGTTAATAGAGAATAATAACCAAAGATTAGTGCGACTATCTCCTCCGAGGAGAGCAGCCCTCTATGGGTGGAGTGTGGATGTTGTCTATGCACGTTAGCAGGGTAGAACCTCAAAGCGTCTCAACTTTGAATTCGTTCTTAATTTGTCTGTATGTTTAGAAACGAATTTCTTTTTTCGTTGCTTTTTAATCGAATCGTTGAATGTTTTGGGTTTAAAATTATGGATCATATTCCAAATTCCAATAAATATCAAAGACGTTAATATCGCCAGTAGGTACTCTATGATACCGATTGTTAATACCTTTTTTTTTAAAAGCCATTGAAATTGAAAGTTTATTTAGATAGCATAAGCTATCTTAATCTATATAAATAGATTATAAGATGCGATAAAAGCGAAATTTGCCGATATATTCTATAAATGCAATGTTTTAATTTTTAGTAAATTTCAGATAAATATCGGTAATTATTATATTTTAAAGAAAAACAATCAGGTAACTCGTCAAAACTTGATCTTGATTGCTTGATCTTTCTGGAGATAATTGAAACCGAAAAATCAGCCAGTAGTAGTCACCTACGAAACTTAATAATTATATTATTTGAACGCGTATATTTGATTACTTATTGTAATTTTATAAAAGTTTTCTACAATTAATTATTGTTAACTTTTATTTAAATATTGAAAATAATATCCTTTATTATTGACATTTTACGCATCTGATCATTTAATATTGATTATTTTCCAAAACTGTAGTATAGTGGAAAACATTTTTACCTTTTCTGAAAGCTTATTAACTGGGAAAGCTTTTCTTGTATTTTGTTCGCCAAATATATTACACTTTTTTGGAGTAACTCCCTTAGACAAATTGAAATAGAAATGAAAAAAACCGATTTGTGATTTTAAAACGTTGTATTTAACAAGATTTTTTTTTCATAAACGAGGTTTATGAAAAAAAAATCTTGATTTTTTACTTCAACCATTCGTTTATTCTTCAGCTATTGGAAAAGTGTATTTTAGTTTTCCTAAATGGAGTACTTTGTTCACAATTTTTAACTTTAGGTCAAAAGGTGGAAAATTTAAAAACACTAAAAAGGTTATAACTCGAAAACCACTGGCATTTGACCCCTGGTTAATTGGAACAAAATTGTTGCATATTTGCTCTAGTATAACCCCTTTCAAGGAATATATCGAATTACCAGTCACCCTGTATAAGACAAACTTTCATATAAAATAATAATATTATCTCGTCACATTTGACGGTGTGCATGGCAATTCGAGTAAGTAAACTATGAATATAATTATTATCCAGTGGGTTGATGATATTTATCAGAAGACTCTACCGAGCATTAGAGTAAACGTCACACATACTATTTACATGCATGCGCATTAATAGGGAGTATTGTTATTCCCTGCCACTATCGCATTTTACAAGGAACACTTCAGACTGTGATCACTGGACCATCAACTGTACCCGACCAACTGACCGAGGATTATCATCGGATATTAATATGGAATAATTTATTATAATGTACTAGCCAATGTCCAAAGCAATACTGTTAAAGAAGAAATGCATTCATTTATACTCAATAATACCTAGTATATTAATGGAATGTAGGTACACAATATGTAATGTAGGTGCAGCATCTCCTCATAAAACGGGGCAACGAAAAAAATGACTAGCCTTCACCATTCCATCTTCTTTCGTTAAAACCTCGGTGTATTTTCAAATATTTTTCTTCTCATTCACCATATTCAATTAAGATATGTACCTTTTTCAATAATCTAATAGCATAATATACTCCCTCTGCGACCCCATTTAGGGGCATAGGGATGTAACAAGAGCCCTCCACCGTGCTCAGTATTGCATGCGCGGCTTCAATGACCAACTCCCACAGCTCTGCTTCAAAAGAGCGGAACATGGTGTGAGAGGGTCATCATCTTAGGCACTCTGATGGAAGGTAGAACAGCGCTCTCTTCGGCCAATTGTCATTCGGCATCCTTCACACATATCCCGGCCAAGTCCATCTCTACTGTATAATGGTAGAAGTGATGGACCTACGTTGGGTGCTCTGGCGTATAGCTAGTCCCTAGATCCTCACTCTAATTTAATTATTGTTTTATTGCTATCTCACTTCGAACAATAATTATTGTCCAAAACAACAAAATGAAAACATGAAAGGTAAACAAACCATTTTATTGAATTTGCTTCGAGCGATATATTTGCAATGAAAGCGCACTTGCCTACATAGTCACTTTTTCTCATTGCGTATCTGCGATGATTCAACACGAATCAGCTTATTTGGGCAATATTGCTTACAATGTAAATTTTGTTTAAAAATTAATCGATAAATATAAGTACCTACGATAAAACTAGCAAAGGAATTTCATATCAATCAGATAGACGGTCTGGAAGGTCATAAAAACTAACCAACGGATCGGATACACAATTAAAAAAAACTGCTAACCTAGGGTAGCCCAGAACTCATAGTATATTATAACAGCCTTTTCGTGTACAACATATCTTTGCATAAAAATTCATAATTTTACGATTAAAATGAATTTATCCTTGAAATAATTATAGAAACTTTAAAATGATATCGACTATTGGAGCTTTTTATTATCGGCTTAAGAATTACAGATTCAATATTAATCGGTACTTTAAGGGGGACCCACTAAAGTTACGGACCTCAAATTACGTTCTTGTGTAGGAGCAGAAGAGCAACCCGTATACCAAATTTTATGAAAATCGAAGAATTTTTTTTTGGATATATTAAGAGGGTTCCCCTGAAGGTACAGGTCTCAACATTTTACCGACTCATCTACATCGAGGGGCTAACCGTTCTACCAAATTTCAATCAAATTGGATAAGAATTACTGAGTTATGGGTGCGCACACATTTTTGGCGTATGCGTATGGGTACGCGTACGGGTACGGGTACGCGAAAAATTAAAAAATATATTTTTTGCATTTTTGGAATCTACACCCTCGAAAACGTTGAGAAAATTAATGTCAGCGAAATCTATTTTTTTTTTTTTGAAATCCGATCACAAGACTCGTATATTCCATATACTATGAGTAATATTTCTTTCATAACCGATACGTAGTTTTAGAGATAAGCACGTTTAACTTTGCATTACGACATATTATTAAAAGTATTGGTTCTTATGAAAATTGTTTGAATTAATACCTATATTAAAATTGTATTATAACACTCCAGTCATTAATTACTAAACGCTTACCAGTATTATTTATAAAAATAAGAAAGTTATTATGGTCATGCGATCAACACATATTTCATGAATTCATAATGTTTGTTTTATTGGTGGTGGAAAATTTTGCCGGGTGTAGTGAATAAGAAAACGAAGGTTGGCTTGACTTGCAGAATATAATCCACTAACCCTGTATTAGGATTAGTTTATAATCCTATTTTTTTTTACCAAAGTAGGTATATTATCATCCTTCTAAGAAGTTGGTACATCATCCAACCTTAAATGACTAACTGATAGCTGAAATTTTACAAAAACTAGTTGAATAGAAGAAGACGTTTGTATGATACGTCAAGAATATCATAAAAGTAGATGTTCAAAACTAAATCAAACCCCCGATATAATGTGTTTGACTAATTATGTTTCAGGTGAAAATGACATTCACACTAATAATGAAAACTATAATATGTAGGATAAGCCACAAAGGCAGGCAGGACTGTATTTAGTATCCAGCAGAATAAATAGGAAGGGATGGGGAGTGGAGGGTGGAGAATAGCATTCCTAACCTGTTCGTTTGTTTCACACGAAATTTGATTCTCTAATAAAGCTTCACTCAGTACATAACATATTATAAATTATTATCTTCCTTATGCAACGCTGTAGCTAGGAGCAATTTGTACCACTGCTAGCAAACGGCGCGCAGCGGTTGAATTTCTAATGTCATTCAGTTCGCTGTTGAGTGTTCAACTGTTCATTTATCTGCACAAAGAAAATCCACACCGTATCATTGTCACATTGTGTGTTCATATAATAACACGGGCTAAACAAATTTATCTCATACAGACAGTAAACACTTCACCGTTTGCAGTATGGATAATTTAACAATGTAGAAGAATTTCATTCATACCTTTTAATCACTCGCGTGATGTTTTTCTTTGCCATCATAATACTCGAATATCTGTTTTTTTATAGGTATACTAGATGTCCCGTCGAACTTCGTCCCTCCTCTGAACCCATGAATATTTTTTTATTTATTAGCTAAATTGCATTCAGTTTATTGAGTATTCAACAGATAGTACATACCTACCTATATCTTTCTCTCAATATAAAAAAACCTTAACCTGCTTAGAAAACGAACAAACAATTTTATGACGTTTTAAAAAAAACACAAACGATTCATAGGTCTTATGTTCGCTCTTTAGAAATAAAATCACCCTTTTTACGAACGTAGTTGTTTTACTCGAAGGTGTTTTGACATAAAAGTTGAAATGGGAGCAAAAAACGCAAAAACTAAAAACATTAATTAAAACAGAAATATAGCATCAAGAAAGCCTCTGTTTTCATCTAAACCATCCTTGGGTAACCCTCGACATCGAAATCCGTCCAGTAATAAAGGAGGAGTTAGGTAACAAAGAAAACGGCTAGATTTTTATAGAGTAAGATGAAAATAAGCGATACTAGTAGGCCCAGCAGCCCGATTCACGGAAAAGTTTAAGTCTAAGTTTAGTTCGAAGTTCGAACGAAGTTCGATTCAAACTTTTCCGTGAATAGGGCTGCTGGTAATAATAATTGTAGGCGGCGACTATCTACAGTCTATGTACCTATTCACGGAGGGTTTGAATCGAACTTCGTTCGAACTTCGAACTAAACTTAGACTTAAACTTTTCCGTGAATCGGGCTGCTGGTGTTCGCCAATAGTGAATGAATGCGTTCTGTCAACTTCTTCTCCATTGAGGGTGACAGGAATAATGTATGGCCTCAACTATGTAGAGAACTCTCAAACTGAAGATATGAGAAAACATTTGTGTAAGGAACAACGATAGACTGCAAACAATAAAGTATATTTTCATTACCTTGCTCACAACAGGTGAGATACTAAAACGTATTTATATGGCTATTTCCAAAAAAATCAGACAGTATTCACTCCAATGTCGGCCGTGATGACAGTCCCGTTTTGGCTTTATATATTGCGGGAATTCCAGATATTTTCAATTCTTTTATTATGTATCTTTTTGAAATCTAATTGTTCACGATCGCTCATTTAAACAATAATTTTTCTCTACCCTGAAATGCTGAAAACATTTATTCCAGTTCTGAAAGAAAAACCAATCCTAAACATTGTCTTTTTCCAGCTTCTGTGTCGCTATCATTTTTGCCTTTCGGTTTAAGATGGTATTGTTCTTACCGAATTTGATCATTTCTAAAAGAAGCTACTGCACACCAGTATTGACATTTTTCGGAAACCTGTACTTTAGTAAAAGGAGAAGAGACCCAAATTGGAAAATTTGAATGAAAAATAATGCGACACATCTACGGGCCTACATATTTACGATAATGGTATATGGAGAAGACGATACAACCACGAGCTCTACCAGCTGCATGACGACATTGAGGTTATTCGTTCATTAGAATAACAAGGCTCAGAAGATTAAGGCATGTAGTACGCATAAGGGCACTGTCACCACCGAAAAGAGTGCTCAGCTTTATACCTATGGGGAGACGAAAGAGAGGAAGACCCAAATTGACGTGGATGCACTGTGCCGAAAGGAAAAAAGTGACCGCTGTCAATAGCGAAGAAGTGGAGGCAGTTACATCGGGATGTAACGCCTATGATTATTATTATTCTTTAGGAAACGTGTTTCAATTTCCGAAACTAAATGTCAGTATTCATTTTAAAAAAAATACGCGATTCCGAACACCACGGGGTGGTTAATCTAGAATCCAATTCACACCAACTTAACGAGAACATTTTCACTTGAATGTTAAAGGGAATATGAGGGAATTCCGGGAAATATTAGAATATCGGCTAGAGGTGAATTCACGTATGAGTCTTACATAGGATTTATTTTAAATTTTATCCTGAAGACATGTTGTTTGGAACATACGAATTCCATTTAACTTCACACCTCAATATAATAAACATCCAATCCAATCCAAACTCCCTTTAGACCCCACTTAGGGGCATAGGGAGGCAACAAGAGCTCTCCATTGCGCTCGATCTTGCGCAACGTTAATGACCTCCTCCCACACCATGTCCAGATTCCTCAGCTCTGCTTCGCAGGAGCGGAACACAGTATGAGGGGGTCTTCCTCGTCTCCGGGACCCTGATGGGAGGAAGAACAGCGCTCTCCTCGGCCAACTGTCATTCGGCATCCTTAACACATGTCCCAGCCAAGTCCATCTCCTCCACATAATAGTAGAGGTGATGGGCTCACGCTGGGTGCGCCGGCGTATAGCGTCGTTCGTGATGCGGTGGTAGGTACCATCTTATACCCAAAATTCTCCTGAGGCACTTCGTTTCGAATGCAGATACTTTTTGTGCCTGGGCCAAAGTCAGGTGCCAGGACTCACACCCATACAGGAGAATGGGCAACACACACGCATCAAACAGCTTACATTTCGTCTCGACACTAAACGCCGACGCTTTCCATATCTTGGTCATGTTGTTGAAGGCGCCACTTGTCATACCGATACGTATCGGGAGCTCAGCCCCGAGGTCACCAGTGGTGGTAATGGTTGCTCCCAGGTACTTGAATTTATCCACCCGGGAGACCTGGTGACCATCGATGGTTATCGGTAGCTGTTTATCGGGGCAGGCGTTATTCGCCATGAGCTCTGTTTTACTAGCATTGATTCGAAGGCCGAGGCGTGCTGTTTCGTCGCAGAGTCTTGAAACACTGCGCTGTAATTCCTCCACTGTCGTACTGAACAGCGCTAGGTCGTCCGCGTACTCCAGATCGCACAGTTCGCCCATTAGACCATCTCTCTGTGTTATCGGTATACCTCTTGCTCCTTGCATGGACTTTCTCAACAGGAAGATAAACATACCGTGTTCCATAAAGCTAAAAAAGATGTCGTAAAACCTTGACGACATCTGGTTTCTGTGGTTGATAAACGAAAATTTGGTTGCTTAGTCGTAAGTTTATCGAAAATTTACTATTGGATGACTAGTCCTCCGTAAAAAATATACCGATAACAGTTTACAGCTCCCCATTCACTATCACTCCAAATCGATGTCATCTATTGTCGTTATAGTTGATTCTGTATGTCAAAATCTTTATGCAATCCAGCTTTTACAAGAGTGTCCATGAAAACGCGTCATTTTGCAATGGATCTAAAAATTAAAAATCGTATGCACTTTTAGTAGATGTTAATATAAATACCAATCAATCAAAATTCCCTGTCTGAACCCACTTAGGGGTATAAAGAGGCAACAAGAGCCCTTCAACGCGCTCGATCTTGCGCGGCTTCAATGACCTCCCACACCATCTCCAAAACCCCCAGCTCTGCTTTAAATGTGAGAGAAAGATGTAAATATAAAATTAAAAAATGGATGTTGAAAACACGATACGAGTATCATATTTACTGTAAAAAATGATACAAAATGAAAAATAGTTCATAAACACGTTGTTGTATCAACAGACCAAAGTAAAAAGAACCCAGAAAGTTGAATGGGGGGGGAAAGTTTTTAAAGTACAGTGTAAACATTATGCTAAAAGGTGTCCTGAAAAATGCAAATGAAATGCGACATGAAAAAAGGCTAGAAGTGTCAAAAGTATAAAAATGTTAAAAGCAGAAAAAAACTCTCAAGAGATTGGTGGTGTGTTTGTACAGGCGTGTGCTACCCGTTCCCTCCTTTTTTTCGGTTAGGTACTCATTCAACTTTATCTCGTATGTATGGTGTGGTGAGGTGAGTGCATCGAACGGAGCATCGGTGTCAACAGGGCGCTATTTTCATTATTACTTGGCACTCACGTTTGTGAAAAATACCTGAATAAAATAATATCGCGACAATAAAAAAATATCGCGAAAAAATAAACAATACACAGCTGATGGTATGTACTAACTTAGACTATTTTACGAGTAGCCTGTATAGAAAGGTAGGTACTCGTTGTTGATACAAACATTGTAACGAAATAAAATAAATAGATAGGTACGTACCTACCCGATAGGTTACTGATAACACTATTTTGTTTGGTTAAATGCAACTTCTAAAAAATATCTACAAAAGAAAAATTTTCAAAAATACTAAGCGCTATAATATCTTATAATTTAAGTGAAAGTCGGGTTAGTGCGAACACTTATAACTCGAGATCGGCTGAACAGATTCTTATGGGGCTTAATTTATTGGTTTCTTCTCCGCTCCGGAAAACACAATAATTATTTAAAATTCGAAATATGGATAGCAAATAATACATAATATGATATTAAAGTTAGTATGGAACGGATTCACTGACAACAACGCCATTTGTGAAAAAATCCATAACAACAAAATTAAAAAAAAAAGACTTTCATTATGAAGGTCGTAGGCTCGATCCCTGGTGCTAACCACCTTTCTCATTCATAACACGAACTTTGATTTCTGTGGAAGATGTCAAAAGTGTATGTGCATGTACACTTTTGAAATCCCAAATTAAAAAAAAAAGATATCTGTCTTGGCACGTGCGACTTACTAATAAAACATAAAATAAACATAAAACATAATTAATAGAAACATAAAAACATAGATGCTGAAATTTATTTATAATCTTGTACCTAATTTGATTTGATTTATTTTTTTCTTTTACGCCTTGAATCCCCTTGAAATCAGTTGGTAACGATATACTAACTCTAATTATATAATATAAGTAACCTATTGTATTAGTTTACAAATAAATTCATCTTTGTCTAAAATATTCCCTTCACTGGATGTTTAATTTCTTTCATCCTGAAAAATCCAAATTATGTTTGAACCTCTACGACCCAGGGTACAAAAAAATGCTTGAAACCCTATATCAAACGTTTGCCTGATCTTTTGTTACATGGTTTGATGATTTCACGTGTGAGTAATTTTATTAACACACGTGAGCGAAACTTAAAGCTAAAACCGAAATAAAACCTTCGTCTAAAGAGTCTACTCCAGACTATAACAATATATAGGTAGGTGTTGGAAAATCCCCTCTACAAACGTCGAAAGTGTGCAGTACCTAATGCATAGAGACAAGACCTCATAGAAAGTTAATGATCTTTAATTTGTATCAATTACGTAGATTATATAACCTCAGTACCGCGTGCTCCAAGGGAGGAAGTTTTGTTTCGACTTTTAATGATCATAGATTTTCCCTCTCTTGTATAAGTGCGACTCTGTGTGTATTTTACTTCGCATTTAGTGGGCGTTAGATAAGTATTAATTTGTCCACCTCATTCCTTCCCTCATCCCTCTGTTCCCCGCCAATCTCTTGATACTCGCGCGCTCTCACACATCCAGTATTATCATTCCTCTCTCACACCTTCCAGCGGGCAGCCATTAACCCTAATGGAGGCCACTTTTCTCCTACGCGATAGAATCCCAGAAAAGTTTTCTGCGTCTCGTAACACACCCCATCACTAAAGCAGATTCATGCAGGCCCGGCCCTAGTTATTGTCCGACCCTCAACATGTCATTAATCAATACGGGTACCTGCTTAGACACTCACTTACAGCGGCCACGTATTAACATCTCCCCACAGAATCCCACCTTCTATCCCGTGTTATTATCTGTGGTGCAAAAATTATGAAAAGGTAGACATTTATCAAAACACATTGGATGCCTTCAGTTCCTGATGCCTCATATTTCTTGTTTTCAACTTCACTTCTAAAAGGTTCCAATATTGTTATGATGAATTCTAAGTAATTTAAATCTGTTGTGGTACTGCATTTTTATGCGACTTCAATTGTACTTTTGTAGTGACTAGGTACCAACTTTCTCGTTACTTGTGTTCAATTTTTTTTAATTTAGGCGCAGTTTTTTTTTTCAGACTAAAAAGGATTTATAAAAAATAATGAAAATGACTCAGACGTCCGATTTCATAAGCCAAATTTCAAGACTTAAATGAATATGTGCGAAACTCTTATACATATGTGATTAGGTAGCTATTTATTAATTATCACTTCCTACGATTTATTGTTAAAAGTATTTTAGATATTTAAAAAGACTTTAAGTTTAAAAAAGTTAAACATTCTAGAACACAGCAAGCGAAATTAAATCAACGAGATTTCAGATTTTCTTGACGCAAGTAAGATCATGGTTAACTTAAAACTGCAATGGTAGAGTAAGCGATTAGCATGTGGCTAGGGTGTATGATCACTTTTACGTCATTTTTTTTGGTGTGGGTATACCACACATGTGGAAATAAGCAGCTTTCTTGGTTTTCTTCTTCTTCGTCAGCCTATCTCCGTCTATTGCTGAACATAGGCCTCCCCCCTCTCCTTCCAATCATTCCTGTCCTGAGCCTCTCTCATCCATGTGCGGCCTGCAATCTTTGCGATGTCGTCCGCCCATCTGGCCTGGGGTCTGCCGATATTTCTTCTTTTTAGAGAAGAACAGCTCTGAATTCTGATATTGTATAAGAGTAAATAAATAGTGTCTACTCTCGCAAAAGTAACTCTCTACAGTGTATTGCTACCTTAATAAAATTTTAAAGCAAACTGTTTCAATTATTTTTTTATAGTCGCGCCTAAAGCCGCCCCTGGATAGTTTTATCTCCGTTTTTACTTTCACAAAATCCTTCTCGTCCGTCCAATGACTAATTTAATAGTCCCCGACATGTTACCCAACTGGTGTGTGTTTAAAAACTATACAAAGTATTTTCTTTATCACACTATCATGAACCTGAATAAACCGTAAAAGGCAAAAGGATAAAATGTACGAAAGATGGGGTAACATTGGTTTTGAATTGAAGCAAAAAATATCGCACTTTAATTATTGTAACCCAAATATTTTTAATCAAATGGTCAATTAAGAATTAAATGGATTAAAATGCTTGGCTTGGTATTCAAAGAGATTCTCATATCCATCCATTCTTACCAACATTGACGAACATCTGGGATTCAGGTAATCAGGTATGCTGTTATGACGCAAGTAGGTTTAATGTAAAACAAGTTAATTTATAAAATATTTATTTCAGAATTCTTCTCATAAATAAAAATATCAGCCCCATATTGAGGAAAGCTACATAACCTCTCATATTTGGGCAGTGGCGTACCGAGGGGGGGGGGCGGACCGCCCCGGGCGCCTTTATTAGCAGGGCGGCAAAAATACCAGATACCAAATTATAGAAATGACCTTTTTTTTTTTTAGGAAATGACATGTTTCCAGATACCAAATTTTAGAAATGACCTTTTTTTTAGGAAAAATTATGTGGGGGCGCCAATAACCCACGGAACGCCACTGTATTTGGGAAATCCATACAAATTTAGTGGTATTACAAAGGTTTTCTTTATTTAAATTAATTAAAATGAAGAGATTTTACAATAGTACAGTAACTTTATACATCACCGTATGCCTTAAATCCGGTAGTTCTGATTTTTGCAGATTTGTTCATGATGTTGGCCCGATGAATAATCCAAGTTTGTGACCTCGAGTGCCGAACGCAACTTTGTCAAAAATCGAAAAAACCTTTCCAAGTTATCATTTTTTATCACTCCGTCAGTGATAATTGGAGCTTCATCCCGCTAGAATTATTCGAGTGACATCTAAAATATTGCAAAAACTTGCCAAGTTCGAAAAAAATGGTAAACTTTGAAAGGCTAAGTCTCGGAAACTATTGGGTTTACAGAGACAATTCTAGTATCATATTGTAGCAAATTTAGTCAACTTCAAAAACGTCCTGAAAAGGTTTTTTCAAAAAATAGTCCTTCAGGGTTTTGAAACAATTTGAAAAAATTTCGTTTTTTTCGATTTTTGACAAAGTTGCGTTCGGCGCTCGAGGTCACAAACTTGGATTATTCATCGGGCCAACATCATAAACAAATCTGAAAAAAATCAGAACTACCGGATTTAACGCATACGAACCCATATATTCAGGAGACAAAGTTATTGTATTACAACATTTCAGGAAAAAAAAACATTTAGTTAATTAGGTACCTATATGAATATAGCCCAGAACACTAACTGTGTGATCGACTAACGTCACCTACTCAACGGGTCACCATACGGTTTGTTGTTTAGCACATTAGACAGCAGACATTCCACATTACAGTACTGCGTCTGTAGTAGTCAGTTTTGTGACAAGAACTTTAGGAACCTTCAGCCTTTATTTATACGTCGATTTGAAAATCAACATAAAAATGGTCAACGTATAATCAGTGGCATGGTGCCCAATTTTGCCGCCTACGGGCGACTCCTAGTTACTTATATTTAAGCTCTGAATTATTATCTCAGGGTGTTAAAAACTGTTGTAGTCAGCCCTTGAGTGTACAAAAAAGTTTGTTTAAATTACTATGTAATAATGATGTAAAATAAATTTAGCTGGGCCGTGGCAGCTACGTGCTTACTTGAGTAGCGGAATATCGGAGTTTGTCTTCAGCGTGAAGGAAAACTTTAAATTAAATTTGGTACATACACATAGCGTCGGGATGTAACGTCGGCGTCAGAAGAAATAAACGATGCTGACCGCGGTGAGTCTGTCTCACTCGACACTACCTTGTCTCTTCACTTAACTTTACCTTTCCGACTGAGCCATAGAGGGTGGATAGACATAGACTTCACAATTATTTTTCAATATTACACTCCAAGCGGAATGTTCTATTTTTTACTGCGTCCAAATGTACAATTAATGTACAACTTTTGTCTAAACATACGACTTAGAATGTTTTCCTTTCTTGATGATATTGACCAAAGTTCAGTATTTTTCAAACAACAAAACTCTAGCCTTAATGCCACACTGCACTTCTATCACAATTAAGATTTATAATATGTCAAAAAAGTGTATGAATAGGTATAACAAATTAGCTTGAACACTAGGACATCTTAAAAATAAACGCTTCAAATACATGTAGAAAAGCAAGGCATTCACTAGAACTGATTAAAAGATAACTATCAATACTCACGTGTACCTACCTACCTTTTGTTTACATACAAACGAATTTTATCTCTTAACTACAAAGGTTAAAATTTTTTGAAGGTAGTCAATAAATATAATAAAATTGCATGGTGTCCCCTAATAACGTGCAACTGCCATTTCGTCTAAACCATGCATCACGGTGCTAGTGCGGCATGGATCCCAAAGAAGGTAATAGTTTTAGTGTCCGTCTGTTTGTTTTAGATCCGTATGCGCGCAGTGCTGTGTCGACACTTTAATTTTTCATTTCCTGTCGTGCAGCTGAAGGATTAAAAAGTTTTTGAGTTAAAATTTCTGTGTTTCTTATCGCAAAAACTTCCAGTGTAATCTGTCTCTGGACGAATATTCTACCTAATACATCTACCTAGCTGGGCCCCGGCGCCGGCCGGCCGCCCACAGTCAGCCATTCACGGATAGAGTTTATTTTGTAATAATTAATTTAAAGTTGAAATTAATACTCGACTGGCTTATGCAAACAAACCAAAGGTCATTCTGCGAAGGTTCTCCTTTGACGTTTCTACCTCAAAATATAATTCAATTAACATTTCAGCAGTCAAAAGCGAGTGGATCCCTTTTAAAATTCCTCTCTTAATTCTTTAATATTTTGTGACCTGACTTTATTTACATTTGATGCTCGAATTTGGTTAGATGTCCCCCCAACCACTGATCACAGATTCGTATCCTCAAAATATCTTTGCGGTTCTATCATCGAAATGAAATAATAACCAAGAGTATCAAAATGCTGCATTCAAATATAACTAAAGAATATTTGTTTGCCATTGATAATATGCTAGGATTCTCACAATTACGTTATATTTTACTTATTTCTCATTATGCCGTCATGTTATTTAACTTTATGTTATATGTTAGGTAAGTGTCTTATGCCATTTTAAGAAGTCGTGTTTTGTGTTTTGTTTCGTGATTTTTTGTGTTCTATTTGTGTATCTAATAAATAAATAAGTACTTACGACATCTTACGTGAAACAAGGTCCAACATGGCAAATACCCCTCAAAACGCGGAATATCATGACTACTACACTCGGTCCAGGAGCGACAATCGACCCGTGGCTCATAGACTCAGTAAGGTTTTAAAGAGTTTCATATGTTTAAGTGTACGATTATTCAATGTGTTGCCTGACTATCTGAGGCACTTGGAACTTTGTGAGTTTCGGAGAGGGGTGAAACAGTATCTTGTGGCTAAAGAATTTTATACAGTTGACGAAATGTTAAGTGGCACATTGTAATCATGAGCAAGACGAAATGCAAACAGAGCCCTTTACACTCTGTTTCCATTGAACTTTGAATATTCTTTTTCTGCACTATATTATTGTATTGTTTATGTATTCTTTGTGTATTCTATTGTTTCTGGTTGTGCAGTGTTGTGTCTTATTGAATTTGTTATAAATTATTGTAAATTTTGACGTGTCCAAGTGCCTGATGCTATGTTAAGAAACGATTATTTATGCAATGTGACATAATAATTATGTTATTTAATATTATGTTGCGTTAGGTAACAACATCTTGTGTCATGTGAAATAATAAGTGCGTTATTTATGAAATGTTATGTAATGCTTTGTTAGGTAACGATAATAATAATAATTATGTAAATTATGTAATGTAGATGCCATGTTAGATAACGATATCTTATTTCATGTGAAATAATAATTATGTAAATTATGTAATGTAATATTATGTCATGTTAGGTAACAATATCTTATGTCATGTGAAATTATAATTATGTAATGTAATATTATGTCATAACGATATCTTATGTCATGTGAAATAATAATTATGTAATGTAATATTATGTCATGTTAGGTAACGATATCTTATGTCATGTGAAATAATAATTATGTAATGTAATATTATGTCATGTTAGGTAACGATATCTTATGTCATGTGAAATTATAATTATGTAATGTAATATTATGTCATAACGATATCTTATGTCATGTGAAATAATAATTATGTAATGTAATATTATGTCATGTTAGGTAACGATATCTTATGTCATGTGAAATAATAATTATGTAATGTAATATTATGTCATGTTAGGTAACGATATCTTATGTCATGTGAAATAATAATTATGTAATGTATTATTCTGTCATGTTAGGTAACAATATTTTATGTCATGTGAAATAATAATTATGTAATGTAATATTATGTCATATTAGGTAACAATATCTTATGTCATGTGAAATAATAATTACTTAAATTTTGCAACTAATTTAATATTATGCCATGTTAGGTAACGATATTTTATGTCATACGAAATAATAATTACGTTGTTTATGAAATGTTACATAATGCTTTGTTAAGTATCGATTTCTTATGCAATGTGAAATAATAATCATGTTATGTAACATTATGTTGCCTTAGGTATCGAAATCTTATGTCATTGAAATAATTATAACCTTATTTATGTTATATACTGTATTGCTACGTTAAGTTACGATATCACAAGATAAATTATAAACATATACCGTTAAGCCCCACTTATGGGCACAGGGAGGTGATAAGAGCTCTCCATTGCGCTCGATCTTACGCGATGTTAATGACCTCCTCCAAACTATGTCCAAATGGTCCATCAGCTCTGGTTCGAAGGGATGAAACACGGTATGAGAGGGTATTCTTAGTCATTCGGCATCCTTAACAAAAGTGTCCCAGTCATGTCCGTCTCCTCTCCACAATTGTTGAAGTGATGGGCCTGTGCTTGGTGCACTAGCGTATAGCATTGTGATATAGTGGTACCATCTTATGTCCAAAATTCTCCTGTGGCACAACGTTTCAAATGCAGAAAATATAATATAGAAAATACTTATCCGAGGGGTTTACATTATACCCTATCCAAAATGTTTTGGAATGTTGTACTTATTTCAGACACTGATGTCTGTCAGACGAAAAGGAATGCTGTTGAATTCCCCCTAGATACGAAGGTAGATACCATAATATCATTGAAGATACCAAAATATTAATTAACGCATGCTGCAAACTGGAGTATTATCTAAAGCCCAATAAGGATAAATATTTTTTATATGAAAGAAATTTATGTTTGGGTCTAGTTTATGTTCACATTATTCCAAAATTATTACAACGATTATTTTTGAAGAAGTATTTTTAACGTTGATGCATACATAAAGATAACAAAATAGATATTTGAAACACAACGTGACTACCTACTTACCTAATATAATCCTTAAGGTTAGGTAGTTACATACTTTTAGCTATTTGCGATACCTTAGATTATGTCTATCCACTGTATTATCCAAATAAATTCTTTTATAATAATACTCGAGAATCATGCGATTGTCTGAACGATATATTGGCAGTATCAGGGTTTCTTTGTATGGCAGTATGTGGATCTCTTTAACTTCTATGAGCATGGTTTAACACAAAAAGGACAGGTTAGTCTATTTAAGTTATCATAATATTTTACAATATTTTTTTACCCATCACGCCGTTTTCCGAAGGGGGTAGGCAGAGAGTACGGACTTCCCCATTCTTTACTATCCAAACAAACCTCTTTCGCTTCCTCCAAACGTATAACATTCCGCATACAAGCTCTTCTATTCCTTTTGCTCCTCACACAATATTTATTTATTTATTTATTCAACCTTCGCAACAAAAGTTGCATTTACATTTCAAAGTATAACAAATAAGACTGGGATTAATCAATTCTCACCATGTCAGAGGAGCAATCACCCAGACCGCAAATTGGAAAAAAAACATAATTGAAATATAATATTCAGAATCTCATCTGAAATATAAGCATATTGTATTTATATTTTACAATATGCTATTTTATTTTATTTATTCAACTTGAAGTTTTTAAGATTAAGATATTTTTCTTATTTTTCTTCCTCTTTTTGTAAAGTAAGGCCTAATTTTTCTTAGAGGTTTTCCTCTCATGAGACCCTCTCACCCTCAAGAATTAGTAGATTAATAATTGAAACGTGTAAATTTGAAGATATCGTCAGATGGAGCAGACGAAGAAGGCCTTTTTGGAGCGATCAAGTACAGACGATGGACCCTTCAAGAAAAGCCAAAGCAGCAATGGGGAGATTCGAGAAGGACGCAGACCGTACTGGAATGAACGCCTAGGCTGGACCTATGTTTTCTTTGTCTGAAAAACAGGTTTTAAAACCTAGAAAAAGAAGAAGAAGAATATTTATACTTAACACATATGAGGGTATTATCTTTAATTTATTCAATAAGTGGATTTATATGGACATAATGCTTTTAGATAAGATTTAAAGGTTATAAGCAAACTTCGAGAGGGCTATTTTTGTTTTTATAAACTTGTTTTACATACAATATAATTCTACAGAATTTTATATTTATTTCTCTTATCGAGTATTTTCGACGCAAGCCCTATTATTGTTATCGTTTAGCATCAGCTATCAAGCTTTGACATCGTTAGAAGACAAAAATTAAGAGAATTTTTTTCACAATATTATCCAGGAGACACACTAAAGAGCAACATCCAAGTCATAAAGCAACAGGAGTAGCATTATATATTTCATTATATTTAAGCGTTATTAATTCATATAAAAATGTAGCAACAAAAGGAAAGGAGGAAAGCATGTCAAATAATAATTTGCCTTTACCTCATTAACGATGAAAGACTATTTTTGTCAGGCTGAATAAAATTCTAAATTCAGGCGAATTACAATTATTTACAATACGAATTGGATAAGTTGAACATTTGCATTAAAGTTTTATAAAACCCAAAATATTTTGTGATTTCTATAGTAATGTTGATTCTTTGCGGGTCGTTGTTCTAGTATAACAACACTTAGATTTTATATTTTTCCGAACCCTTCAAGAAAAGCCAAAGCAGCAATGGGGAGATTCGAGAAGGACGCAGACCGTACTGGAATGAACGCCTAGGCTGGACCTATGTTTTCTTTGTCTGAAAAACAGGTTTTAAAACCTAGAAAAAGAAGAAGAAGAATATTTATACTTAACACATATGAGGGTATTATCTTTAATTTATTCAATAAGTGGATTTATATGGACATAATGCTTTTAGATAAGATTTAAAGGTTATAAGCAAACTTCGAGAGGGCTATTTTTGTTTTTATAAACTTGTTTTACATACAATATAATTCTACAGAATTTTATATTTATTTCTCTTATCGAGTATTTTCGACGCAAGCCCTATTATTGTTATCGTTTAGCATCAGCTATCAAGCTTTGACATCGTTAGAAGACAAAAATTAAGAGAATTTTTTTCACAATATTATCCAGGAGACACACTAAAGAGCAACATCCAAGTCATAAAGCAACAGGAGTAGCATTATATATTTCATTATATTTAAGCGTTATTAATTCATATAAAAATGTAGCAACAAAAGGAAAGGAGGAAAGCGTGTCAAATAATAATTTGCCTTTACCTCATTAACGATGAAAGACTATTTTTGTCAGGCTGAATAAAATTCTAAATTCAGGCGAATTACAATTATTTACAATACGAATTGGATAAGTTGAACATTTGCATTAAAGTTTTATAAAACCCAAAATATTTTGTGATTTCTATAGTAATGTTGATTCTTTGCGGGTCGTTGTTCTAGTATAACAACACTTAGATTTTATATTTTTCCGAAACTATGTGGTTGTGATAGTCAGCTATGATAGGTACACAGGTTCAGCGTGTTCATGTAACATACCTCTGAAATATATAATAAGTTCCCCGTCCGTGGAGGAATAGCACATACGTGTGTAGAGAGGATGGAAGGAGGGAGAGGTTATTTTATTATCCCTCACGCCATATCAAACGATAGAAATTCCTGAAATATCGCGAGTATTTCTATTTGGCAACGTTATGAATATGATATTAGTTCCACTCGATTTTTCTCATATCTCCTCTTTTGTACTTTCAATATCTGAATAGTTTCAATATGTCTTCACAATACACCCAACACCAGATCTACTATCTACGTTTTTAACATAAACCTCTTCTGAAACGACCCGTTTGTGCTTTTTAACAGAAAATGTCAGTGGTCAATTATTATTGTTTCAATTCATATTTTTCTGTACATGTATCTAAATTGTAAGAATCCCTGTTTTGGGAAGTGAAATTGCAATGCTCAAATACAATTTTTTGGTGTTGTTTACAGCAGGTATGACGGACGTACGGATAAGTATTAAGACGACATTAGAGGAAATCTAGAAATAGCTCAAGAAGTATGTGTAGGCAGCCGTATAGGTAGGCCACATTTTTCGGACCATAGGAACCATATGCCTTTGGAAATAAGGAAACCTTTGTCCCATATAGTAGGTAATTTTATTTTATCTTCACCTTCAACTGATTCTGAAATACATGAGGCCTCGGTTTGTGAATATGCTCTGCTATTCAGTCCTTATCATGGTCTATTATGTCGTTTTCTTTAAAGCAACAAATTTTTATTCAACCGTTCTCCAGTTTTACAGTTAACAGTTATAATTAAATTATTGCTTCGATTGTCAGTTGAGACCTTCGTGTGTGTTTTAGATATACCTAAAGTTAGTATCAAAGGATATTTTAGATATACTCACGTACTATATTAAATGTAGCGAAAAATCGACATTTGAAAAATCTCTTTTGCTGGCAGTTTGAAACAGTAGGTATAATGTCGTCTCAGTACATACGGTTACAAAATATAAATAACGATATCGAAGAACAATGGCTACCTCGCATTGCACACAACGTGTTTCGAAAGTAGGTACCTATTTACCCCTTATGAACTCTTTCAATATTTAAACATTCTATTTGAAGCAATACCTAATTGTGATTTTTCGTTTCCGAGTACAGCAAATTTCGGTCTACTTCTGAATATCATTCCCCTATTTTAGGTGTCTCCCGCTCATTCTTGCCTTTTGAGAATGCCAAGAATACCGACATCGGTAGCCTAGTTGTACTAGCGTGGACTTCAAATCCGAGGTCCCGGGTTCGATTCCCGGTCGGGTCAGAGTCAAGTATTTTTTCACTTGAAATTTCTACCCGGGGTTGGCCTGTCTCAGATTGGACGGGACCGGTTGACTGGAAAAAAATTGCCTCAGGCAATGAGTTCCGCCGGCTATACCTACTGACACCTTTGTATAGAAAAGTGTTATATTATAAGATTATTATTATTAAGAATCTATAGTCTTTTTGACCATTGCTATCTGTCAAAATTGCTACATTTTTAACCTTTCATTCTCTTTGTAACTCTCTGACTTACATATCTCTTTATCCTCATAATATATCTGATCTCAATTACGGAAGAAAGAGAAACTAGCAGACAGCAAAGATTCATCTTTTAAAAAGAATTTGACTCTCAGGACCTATCGTATGAGATACCATCCATAATTTTTACAAAAAAAAGCGAATACGAGTAGATCACATTTATTCGGACATCATATTAAAGAGGGCATATATTTCTACATTTTTCTGATAATATTGTTTAATTCATAACATTGTGTTTCGAACATTATATGTATAAAATAACTTATACCTACTCTTAAGTCATACAATAGCTTATAGGTATTTTCAAGAAAGAAATACTGATGGACGATTTCTAAACAAAATATTATTGCATTTCTCTATGGAATTCACTTCCTTTGAAAGTATGAAAATAATAGGGTGTTATTCTAGAACATTTTTGTCTTCTAATATGTGTTCCATTGTCCATAACCTTTTATTAAATTTATAACATAGGAACAATAAATGCTACTTTCTATTTTTTCTGTTTTGAAATTAAATAATATAGAAGCAAAAAAATAGGGAATTCCAGGCATCGATGATACTCCATCCACCTATTGTAGCAAAGAAACTGAGTTGGCAGCCAGTGACAGCTATGGCCCAATTTTAGAAACAGTCGCTTCGCTCAAAGAATGACACAATGTGCCTCTTATCTAAAGATATAAAAGAAAGTCCGGTTAGTTCAACAACTTATAATTCGAGATCAGCTGAACAGATTTTTATCTTGTTTAGTTTATTAGATTCTTCTCCGCTCCATATTCATTATTATTTATTTTTTCTTTCATCAGCCGGCAAAAATTATTTTTTATGTTTTAAACTATATTTGCAGCGCGCATTCTGTCAAGCACGCCAACTATCAATCAACAAACGGCTTTGTCAAACTCCATAAGGTTACATAAGAAAAGTATTTTTTTACCCATCACGCCGTTTCCCGAAGGGGTTAGGCAGAGAGTACGGACTTCCATTCTTTTCTATCCAAGCAAACCTCTTTCGCTTCTTCCAAACGCATAACGTTCCGCAGTTCTCGCGTGGAGCCATAACCAAAGTAAATAGGGATTCATTTTTATATAGGTAGGTATATCCTCTTTTCCCTTGAAATGCATCTTTTCACAATACATATTATATTCAGACAGTAAAAATAATATTATTTATGTCAAAAATAATCATGTACCTACAATGACCTACATACATATAGGAAACAATACAACATTCCTCACGATGCAATTCACAATAACATTTTTCCACATATTTTTATCTCTAGGTACTGACGGTTTTCGCAATCCTCGATGTTCAGGTTAATATTAGAAGTGGAGTCGCATTGTACGGAAACGAAATGGACGATAGTATTACTTTATATAAATGAGAGCTTTGGTTGTGAACATACATGACTAATCTGTAACCGAAGATTCTATGCCTGTTACACTAATGTCATTACTCTGGAATACATTCTTCGCAAAAGGTACTAAATAACTCTGTTTATAATAAAGGGCAACATTGATGAAAAACCTGTGTAGTTAGTAGGCAAAATCTCCATCGCGTATCTGAGGAGGAGATCGGTCCAAAGAACCTCGTCTAAAGAGAGTAGGTATATAAGCTTAGTTGTCTATCCAGTATTTTTAGAAAAACTGGCGATTTCTGGTCCGTTCAGGATTTTCTTGTGTAGTGAATTTTCTTCAAATTGGACTGCTAACACCTTAGTCAGTCTACTATTCGTATTGACAAATGCCTATCCAATTATATGCTGTCTCTGAAATATTCAGCGTGATTCTGAATTAATCGATAGGTAACGCAATATAAAAGTTAAATACGATTCAATTTCATCAGTGATCTCACCTCTGCTGTTAATTGAAAAGACTAGAAAAGTATAGGTGTGCGTTGATGGTGTCCCAGGATGTGGCTGACTGAGACACCGCCATGACCATATAGTATAGGGAGAATAACTTTTCCCAGTGATAAGCAAATCTTTATGATATTTCTTCTATCTTGGAGTAAGAGAGAACTAACCTGGGAGGCTGAAAAGTTGGCAAATGGGGTGCTCTAACTCCAGCAGGGTTATTCTCGTAGCGCTTGAATTGCAATCTAGTTGAAAAGATATTTTAAAGGGCGACTCGATTATCAGAGATGGGGGAGTGTCATGATCGTTCCACGATTGACTACATCGCATTGTAGACACTCCCTCTTTCTCTCTGATTGGTCCGATCCTTATCTGAGCCGCCCTTTAAGATATTTTTTCAACTAGATTGCAATTCAAGCGCTACGATAATAACCCTGCTGGTATCTTATGTGGATTGAGATAGTACTGAGGCTTCTTCCTGCCTTGCAGATGAGCATTGAGATAAGATAATTGAAAGAGAAGGAAATTAAGAAATACTCACAGTTTTAACAAAACACAAATTCACTATATTATAAAAGATAATATTTAAAACTAAGTTACAAAATGCTCAAATTGTATTTGAAATGAATTTAAGCGAGGTTAAAATATTAAGACGAAATTATGTGCGGTTCTTCTCTGGTCGGAAATGGAAGTGGTCGGCCCATGTTTGGTGAGGTCCTATACCCTCGGGTGTTGCAGTAAAAATTATGATATGTCATCTTTCTTGATGTTGCCATTTTATTAAATATTCTTTCTGGAATAAATGTTGAGATAACTAAAAAACATAAATATTAGACACTAGCTTATACCCGTCTTGCTTTACGTTTTTGATTCCGATTGTCAGGCTTGATCGGTAGGTAATTAAACAGGTTCTAGTCTAGCTTCCCGTTGCTTAACAGACCTCTATAACTGACATAAGCACAGAAAAATATGATTAGAATAACATTTATATGTATAACAAATCAATCTACAATTATTTTATTACATTTTCATACCGTAATACCAAGATTCCATTCAACGTTTACATGAGTAATTTTGTTTCCAAAAGATGACTTACTGTCTTTTTGAGAAATTTGTATGAAGATCCTAAAAAAATAGAGTTTTTTTAAATAGCTCTAAATATATTAAAGTTAATGCAGCAAATTGTATTTAAGAACCTTCTCCAGCATTTTGTACGGCTCTGGGCATATTAATATCTGACGTAGCATTTGTATTTTGAGCGTGATGTTCACATATAAGGTAAAAGTATTGTCAAAGGCAAATAAAAAAACGAATATTTCTGAAATATTATGTAGATAAACAAAAATAGAATTTTGTAGTAAGCAGTCGCCTACAAAAGATAAAACTTCGCTGGTTTTTCTATATCTGAGAAACATTTCTTAAAACTAAGATCAACAATTTAATATTTTAAAATACTCAAAGACTTGTTATTACAATACTACGAAACCAGCTAGATTATACCTACATAAAATTTATTCCACATTTTCAACTGAACGGTGTATTACCACATAAAATTCTGAAATAGTAAGGATGTCCATTTTTCTCGCAGTATATTATTTTCTTAGACGTAGATGTTTTCTCTCTTCTCCAATAAGGAAAACAAAGATATAAAGTTCCAAGGTCTGTTTCAATGCTTTTAAAATGACGTGGATGGGTTGAAGGTATGTTTATAGAAGACATGTTATACAGGAGTGCATTTATAACAATGCTGCAATCTTACTAATCTGGAACTGACTAGATTTATCTAGGAATGTCACCACAAGCTTAATGCTTATAAATAAATAATAATAATCCATTATCATTACATAACAATGCTTTTATGAACTTATTTAACAGTAGCTACTCGAAAAAGACATCACTCGAATCAAATTGAAATTCAGTTAAGGGACATTTAACCCATTTGTGCTGTGAAAACGACGAAGTAACATGACGTTGTGAAAATTCGAATTATTGTGATTGCTGCCAAATCGAACAATTGCCATTCGAACAAACTGTTTTTCGAATGATTTTCTTGTCACCTGAAATGTAGTATACTTACTTGAACAGCTTTTTTAAATTTAGATTCAAGACCTCCAACTGAGTTCGAGAGATTTTGGACTTGATGATCTTATTTGCCAACCTAAAATATGTACAAGTTTTAATCTGTCTTCTATCGATTGATTGGGCCCAATAACGAAGTAATAGTCAGAATGGCACCTTCGTTTTGAAGATTTTAACTGGTTAAAAATTCATACTGAATACATTAATTGGCAAAAAAAACACCGCTTTACTGCATATTTTTCTCTAAAGTTTCACTTATGTACAGTAACATTTTCATCGGTCGAACGCTCACTGCTAACTACTGTCAATCATGAATACCTATATGATAAGGTTCAGCGCTAAAGACGAAAGAAAACTTTTTCCTTAAATTTTGAGTTCTTAAAAACTCAATCGAGAATTTGCTTTACTTTGTTTGCTTATGAATAGTGCATTTGTTTTATCAATTTGCCTTGGTGAGCCAAGAAATTATTTTGCACAAAATGCCCCCGAAAAATTCGAATTTTTATCTAAGTTGAAAAACCACCATCTTTGTCCCAAAACAAACTATTTATGTCCTTTGAGCTTAGGCTTTGAATTAAATAGTTCATATTTCTATGTCTTTATTTTTTCTTGCCGTGGGGTCGCCGGCTAAGAATAGCACCTCTGCTCTTTTTGCTGGTTTTTCGAGCATCCTGTAAGAGGCAGGAAATCGAATAATCAGATAGGGACCGTGAGGTTGACCACCTCACGTCCTTAAACCTCAACTGGTCAGAAAAGGCACAAGAGCCTCGGACGCCTTCGAGCGCAATGGAGAGCTCTTGATGCCTCCCTATGCTCCTGAGTGGGGCTTAGGCCTCCCGCATTGTGGGTTGGTTTGGGGGGGATCCGCGGCGGGCTTGATTTGTGTGGGACCGGCTTTTCGGTTTGATTGCTTTGATCGAGCTGGGGGGTCGGTTTCGTGCGGGTCGGGTTTTCTGCGGATTGGTCTCCTCCGGGCTGGCTTGCGTGGAGTGGGGGACCTTAACGGGAGTATGTATGTATGTATTTTTTCTAGAGGCTTTCTCCATCCATTTCGTTAAAATTTTGTCGACAATCGCATTCAAAACCTAACAAAATACATGAATATTAATTTCATTTATATTTCAAAAGATAGTTTTACACAAATCTAGATTACTTTTTAATCTACATAATATTTTAGTCCGTTTATATATATATATTTTTGTAACAGCATCAATCATAGAAAACAAACGTAAAGGTCAGATATTAATATGCGAAAAGCCGTGCAAAATTCCAGAGAGCGTTCTTAAATACTCTTTGATAAATTAACATTAATATATTTAGAGCTATTTAAAAAACTTTATTTTTTTAAGATCTTCATACAAATTTTTCACAAAAGACAGTAAGCCATCTTTTGGAAACAAAATTACTCATGTAAACGTAGAATGGAATCTTGGTATTACTGTATGAAAATGTAATAAAATAATTGGAGATTGATTTGTTATACATATAAATGTTATTCAAATCTTATTATTCTCAATAAATAAAGATTTAATGCAAAATTTTGTAAAAATCATTCCTCCATTTTGAAATTGACATATTTTAGAAAATTTATGGCCATACTTTTTACAAAGCGTCGTAGCCACTGTAATAGATAAGTAATTATGTAGGTGCCTGATAAAATAATATTCTAATGTAGATAGGTATTAAATAATTTAAAAATAATTGTTGAATCATTTTATATTTCTGAAATATAAATAAAGTTTAAATCTTAAATTCATCGTTGAAAAATATTAAATTTAAAATCATCGTTGAAATTGGTATGAACATTCCATAAACAAACTGGTCGGTAAAACAGTAGCCGATAAATTAGATCATAACGTACAGTGAACTTGACAGAATTGTTGAGAGAAAGAAATAAAATCTACATAATAATTCAGAAATGTTTGCGTGCTTTTGACAATACTTTACCGTATATGTGAACATCACGCTCAAAATACAAATGCTACGTCAGATATGAATCTGCGCAGAGCGGTGAAATTTGCTCGAGAACGTTCTAAGATACAATTGACAACGTTAACTTTAATATATTAAGAGCTATTTAAAAAACTTTATTTTTTTAGGATCTTCATACAAATTTTTTCAAAAAAGACAGAAAGCCATCTTTTGGAAACAAAATTACTCATGTAAACGTTGAATAGAATCTTGGTATTACGGTATGAAAATGTTATAAAATAATTGGAGATTGATTCGTTATACATATAAATGTTATTCAAACCTTATTATTCTCAATAAATAAAGATTTAATGAAAAATTTTGGAAAAAAAAATCCTCCATTTTGAAAATTGACACATTTTAAAAAATTTATGGCCACATTTTGTGTAAAACCGTCATAGATGAGTAATAATTATGTAGCTACCTGATAAAATCATATTCAAATGTAGATAAGTATAAAATAATTTAGCAATAATAATTGTTGAATCATTTTATATTTCTGAAATATAAATAAAGTTTAAATCTTAAAATCGTCGTCGTCGAAAAAGATTTGCAAGTAAAATAATAAACATTTAAATTGGTATGAACATTCCATAGACAAACTGGCCAGTAAAACAGTTGTCGATAAATTAGATCATTAGGTACAGTGAACTTGACTGAATTGTTGAGAGAAAGAAATAAAATTGACAATAATTGAGAATCTTTAAATGGTTTCAGGATTATAATCAGTTTAATAAAACCTTTGTTTTATCCACAAAATAATTTAGAAATATAATAATATAGTAAATAAACTCAAAACTATGTTAGCTTATTTATCATATATTATATTATGCAAAAACAATAATATACAAGGTTCATTTAAATAAAAGACTGATGGTATTGTTGCCGTGAAAATTTGTTTAAAAAAACAATATGCGTAGAGTTTCATCATGACAAAAGAAGTAGTATTCTTGAAGAAAGCAATCAGTGAGATGTATGATGACTTGAAGCTTTTCTTAAAACTGTCCAAGGTTTGTGACAAATCATTCATCCTAGAACAAATACAAAAGATTTAGGTACCTATAATGACAGATAACATCATTTCATGAATTTTTTATGCATACAAATTAATAAAATAACATTGAATTCAATGAAATAAAAGAATAAAATAGTCAACCGATTACGTTGTATATGATTTCATAAACTAAGTATTTCACTTTATTACATAATTTAGAATCTAAAGATATAACTTATTAAAAGAGGTTACATACTTACATTTTTAAGAGCTTCATAATAAAACATCTAGATTTGAATGTTGTACGAATACTCATTAATATTAGGTTGTGCACTGTACAGAATGTTTTAGTCTGGAACCCCGTGCCTATAAAATACAAAATATATAATTAACATCAGAATCAAATCAAATAAAAACTATGCAATCATAGTAATGTCAGATAGAAGAGAGAATTTACATAAAGACCAAAATCATTACATATTCTACATAATTTAGTAAATATTACTTAGGTAGGTATATGGGGTAATATAAATAATTAAATATTATCAGGTACCTACCTATTTAGAAATATAACAGCACACAGCAGTTAAATAAAATAAAAAAATATTCTAATTTCAAAAATCGAATAAATGTTTTGTTGTTATGTCAAAATATTGATGACAGCCAGAGGTCCTGCCCATAGATTTTTATTTGTATAGAATTCTGTGGTCCTGCCAGGTACCATAAAATATTATTCGCGGTATTTTTATGTGAATGAAAATTAAATAATGATTATTTTTATTGAATGCTTTTTTAATTTTCAGGTTTAGGATGTGTGAATAATAAATTTTTTATTGATACTTATCTTAATTGATAGATTCTTTAATAAATTACGATTATAATATTTAACACTTATCCAGATATTTTTTAGCGTTTTCTGTGAGTTTTTTAATGTCATCAAAAATCTATGGATTAGTATGGATATTATGTCATATTTTGTTGTCAAACTATAAATGTAAACATTGAATTTTTCTACGGCTTTAGATATAAAATAAATTTTTGGGAATAATAAAACAGGTAAGCAAAGTTTATTGAGTAAATATTGTTTCAAAATAACCGCATAATTACAATGCAGCTAGCCAATTACATTAATTTATTTTGTGTAACTATATTTTTTACAGGATAGACAGATCACAATATATTTTCAACAATACAATAACAGTGAATTTCTAAAATGTATGCATTTTATTACTAGAAAAAGCAAAATCGGTAAGTCGCGCTTTATTCTTTGATAATTGTACTTTCTCTCATTTTTGTATACCTATATTTAAATTCCATAATGTTTTGTTACAGATTAATGTTAAATAGTTCCCCCAAAACTCTAACTAGAATGAGGATAGAAGAATCAAATTATACTGGTGTTACAATACTAGATGACATATTTTGATAAATAAATAACTATCGGTAACAGTACCTAATTATAGTGAATTGGTTTGAATTCTGGTGCCCATCATTTCAACTTACAAGCATTGTTTTGTGTGAAAGATGTCAAAACTGTATATGTGTTCAATTTGGGTGAGTTCAGATTCATTAATTTGTATAAAAATGTGTTTTGTTGAGCTGTGACACGCTAAAAGCAACATCGGTTTCATACATTTAGTTCATACATTATCGTTGACCATTGTGTTGTTACTTTTTGTGAAAAAATAAGCTTTTGGCGTGCCACAACACAATTAATTGTTCACAACACGTCTGTAGGCCTAGACAAAATGCATTTGGCGATCGACTACAAACAAATTCTTCGACAATATAGAGTAGGAAGAAAATTAACTATCCACTTTTTATATAAGTGTCTTTGTTTAGTTTAAATAATTGTTTATATTTTCCAGTAGACAGTTAATTTTTTCGTACTATACATTGGCGAAATCTTCGTTTGTAGTCGAACGCCAATTTGAATTTGTCTACGGGGGCTGTTTCTACTGTTAAATGTGAATTTTATTTTTGACTTGCTGACCCATCGAACTTCGTCTCGCCTTTAATCAAAAGCCAATAAAATATTGCTGGGTAACATAACATAGCTAACATACATGACTACTCTTTGTAAAAAAATCAAAAGTTATGTGGTAATTATGAAACAGTTATTTCAAAAGCACCAAAACTCCCCCGTTCCATACTAACTTTAATATTATATTATTTCATACTATTTTCCATCCATTTTTAGACGTTGACAAATTATAAAAAAGCTTGAAAAAGTACAATCAAAAATTATATTTTTAATTTTAATCATTACCTATACCACCATCTGTAGAAAAATAGGGAAAACATTGAATGTTTCTATCAAAATATCAATATACCAGACATCTCCCTATTTCCCCCAACAGATGTCGGTGGCGATACTGATGCAAACCCGTTGAATACAAACTTTAATATTGTATTTTAGATAAGTTCTCATCGATTTATTCAATTTTTTATTAGTTATTCTGTTATCCGGAGCGGAGAAGAATCCAATAAATCAAACATCGAAAAAATCTGTTCCGCCGATCTCGAGTTATAAGTGTTCGCACTAACCCGACTTTAATTTATATTAGAGATTATGGAATACAAATGCTTTTGGTAAAGAAGGTGTCGATATGATTTTCTATATTCTGTTTTTATTTTAAGTATTTTCTATTCTGTTTTTATTTATTTTTTCTATTTTTAATCTGCTAGATCTAACAAATAATGTTATTTTATTTTACAAAATGGTAGTTGTTTTTGTGTATTATATTCATTGAAATATATGTAATTGAAATCAAATAAACAGAAAGTTTTCATTTATTTACAACCAGAAATAAACTGAAAAAAAAAATACATTTTGTGTTTTAATTTTCTATAAAACATCTAATAATATATTATTCTTCTGAACCACTTCCAAACAATAGATGTTTTATAATGGTTAGTTTTATAGATATATTCCATAGTGAGTGAGAGCCTTTACTTGAACATTTTTTTATAAAGTTTAGGCACAAAGAGGTTGTTGGAAAGCCGGTGGTATCAGTTGATGACTTTCGTTTGCACAGCGAACTGAAGGCCATGGGTTCAAGTCCTGGTGGTGCCATTATCACTTTCACAACACAACCCTTTGGTTAGTATGAAAGATGTCAAAGTGTATTTGTATTCACTTAAGAAAGACCAGATTCATTTTCTTAAAAAAAATAATGAAAATCTGTATTAAAAAGTCAAAACTTTTATTAATACAGGTAGATATTTATATTTTATTCTACAAATTTTATTATTTTCAAATGAGTATGAATCCACCTGGACAATTTGTTAATTATAAGGAACATAAAAAGCTTTGTTGGTACTTAATTGCAGAATAATAGAATCAACATTGTGGTGACAGGCCATAGCTCACCACATATAAACCGAGTACTCTGTCTTATTAACTATGGGGTAAGCATAGAGAATAAGTCACTAGGTTATGATTATGACTTGCAGCGCTTTCTTCTTGCTGATGAGGTGTTACAAATAAAAAAGTACAATTAATTATATACATTATGTAGGTACACCAAACTTTCATAAAGCTCTGTATGTTAACTTCCATAGATCAGGTTCTATAACTCCCATTATTCTACAACTTTTTTTTGTGGACGGGTAAAAAAGCTAGTAATAATAATAATATAATAATAATAATAATTTTTATTTTTCAACAAAAATGTACAGAGTATTGCAGAAATTCAAATATAGAGATACATCAAATACAATTATAATGGTTTTATAAAAAAAAAAAAAAAATAGTTATGACAATTTTATGTATCTACAACTAAACTATAGATCGCTATGTTCTAAATTTGGTACTCTATATAAGACTGAATAATGTAGGTACCTACGTATCAATAAAAAAAGTGTTAAATGTATCAACGATAAGTTTTGTATGGATGGACTGGACCACAGATAACACGGATAGATACTAAACTCTACTGTGTATCGTAAATAAAACGCACTCAACAGAAAACGAGTGGTGAATATTATATTAAAGCGTCACTTCCCGTGAATTTTTTTCATAATTCCCAATCCCCCGAGTAATATACCTATACTGCCTTGGATTATGATTATTACAGCTGAGGAAATAATATTATACAGGTGTACCGAATTCCTAGATATTTTTTTTCTTTTCGGTTTTGAGAAACAAATCATTGTAGGAAAATTTTTAGAAGAGAATTATTATGTCGGTGAATGCAAAGATCAACTAGATCTCCTGGTCCACGTACTCACAAGTAGATATCACGCCTCACTTCTTCAGCAATCGTCGAAGACAAGTTCGAGAGGAGCGTTGGTGCGGTGGTAACGAAAATGTCATTAACAATAGTACGAGTTTCATCGAAAATTAAACGATCGAATCATTCGATCATTTTTGTATGGAAATTTTTCGAAACTCTTTCGATGATCGAAACTCGAAACGATCTTAACTTATACTAGGAGTACTAGGACTACAGGCCATGGACTGGTATTGTCAAGGACGTTCTTATATACCTAGCTAGGGATATCCGAAATGGTTAACAGCCTGGCAGTTATGACGCGGGATTTCGTACAGTGCCCTTATTCGTCTTAATACGCTCTTATCTTGATTGACAATCATAAAATGGCGGATTGGTATTCACAAAACAAGATGTCTAGTAGATATCTTAAAAATTCGTTGTTTGAAATATCAGTATGAAAATGATCCAGTTCAAGATAATAATAATAATAGGTTCCTTTCTCTATAGTTCGAAGATCTCTCATGATTACATTACATCGTGATGTATCATGAGAGATAATACCGATATTTTTATATTTAGTATATAGCATTGTATTTAATTTTAATTTATTTTTATTAATTTTTTTTACAATGATGTATACTTCATATGATATATTGTGATTTAATGAATAAATGATTTGAAATAATAATTTTATTTTTCAACAAAAATGTACAGAGTATTGCAGAATTTCAAATATAGAGATACATCAAATACAATTATAATGGTTTTATAAAAAAAAAAATAGTTATGACAATTTTATGTATCTACAACTAAACTTTCCTGTATCTACAACCCTTTTTCCTTGATAAATACTTGTGCAGTGAACTAGTGAGAAGAAACTGTATCTCACTGCACATTTCTCCAATTTGCCTTAGCATCAACTCAAACTAACACTCCACAATCACACATATCACCCCCCACATCACACTCATCAACCACAGAGCATTTCCCAAACACATCAACTGTATCCCAGTACACAACTCTACCGCTGTATCTCTAACATACACTCCACATTCTTTCTTCCTACATCCAGTAGCCAAACAGACAAAAGCTTCTTAAATAAACACTTATTTTTTATATTTCTAATACATGGAGTTATTTTGTTAAACAAAAATGGTGCCAGGAAGATTGGGAACCTTTGACCATGGGTCGTACACATTCTTGGAGGAACTCGCATTTTTTGAGCTCTCATTCTTGTATAAAAAGAATGCTGTACAGCAGCAGATTAAAATGTACAAATGTATTTTATTGTACAACAGTAGGATTAAAGATTAGATTCCGATAGTTTTGTGAATACGACTGCTTGCGATCGTGTCTTAATCTTATCGTTAAGTAATTTTTAAAAGCGATTGATTACGAGAATAGCCCCACAAAAATAGATCCTTAACTTTTCAAATGTCATACAATCCCATGCATCTGGTAGACTTCCATCCCGTGACTCCCGATTTCTCAACCAATTTTTTACATTGAGTAGATACCTAGTTATTTTGTCCAGCACCACGTTTGTCCCTACAGAAAAAAATACTGCAAATATTGTTGGAGAGATACGAAATTCTCTGGATAGCAGTAAAATAAGTGGAACATCTCCTTCTTTATTAATAAACCGAGAATTTCAATGTTAGGTCTAAGATCTGCGTACACCTTAAAATGTTATTGCATGATCGACTTGTTCTTGGAGATATGAGCATTCTGTTAATTTCTGAAATATTCATTATTTTTCAACTTGTTAGATACTTTCATCATCATTAAAAATCCTAAAATCTTGTAAATGAATATAAGACATGTGCATTCTTTCCGTTCTAGCTTATGCTCATTGAGGGACTATCAATAAATGCGTTAGTTTTTACAGGGAATAATGATTTATTACTGTTTTGATTGTTTTACAATTGAGTTTTTAATTTTATTTTTGTCAAAGAAACTTGGTGTCTTTTAACATATCAGTGGGGCTAGTATGAGTTTTATCGAAAGCTAATTGCACACAAATAAGCGCTTTTAGCGTGCAATTAGTGGTCTAAAATGAAACGATCGAAACATTCGATCATTTTAGTATGAAAACTTTTCGAAACTCTTTCGACGATCGTTTCGATATTCGATCATCGAAAACTTATACAAGCGCTACAGTTTCTTCAAATATTTATATGATAAAAGCCAGTTATTGACATTTTTCAAAAATAAACCAGCAGGTTAGAACATATGCGTTGTCTTACCTCTAACGTAACCCTTCAATTTTGAAATAAAGATTAATATTTTCAAAGAAAAAATTAAGCTAAATCTCAATTTGTTGCCACCATCGGTGAGGCTCGCCACCCATCATGTCGTGTCAAATAGGGGAGGCGCAAAGAGGAGAGCGGACGAGTGTAGGTTTGGTGTGTGGAATATCAGGGGATGCATGGATGCTAAAATTAATGAAGTTATTGATATTATGAATGATAAAGGTCTGGATATTGTATGTCTGAATGAAACAAAGAAGAAAGGCTGTGGTATGATTGATAAAAATGGGTTGAATGTTATGTGGTCTGGTGTGCCTGAGTCGGAGCATGCGAAACAAGGTGTGGGGGCTATTTTATCAAAAAGAATGAGTGAATGTATGAAAGATTTTAAATTTGTTAGTCCTAGGCTTATTTGGATCCGTTTCAGAATAGGCATTACGAGGATTTTCTTAGTAATAGGATATGCTCCTTGTGATGGCGTCTCTGATGCCGAAAAGGATGAGTTTTGGGAAAACGTTAGTGATATTGCAGAAAACCGAGGGGATAACGAAAGATTAATTTTAGCGGGTGATTTAAATGGGTGGGTTGGTGTTAGAAGACAGGGTTATGAAAGGGTTCTGGGTGCATATGGGGATGAACGGGTTAACGACAATGGAAATAGGATACTGGATTTATGTTTAGAAATGGATCTCTTTGTTGCAAACACCTTTTTTGCACACAAAAAGATCCACAGATACACGTGGCAAAGAAAGGATGAAAAAAGTATGATTGATTTAGTGTGCGTGGATTCTAGACTGAGGGGTTTGACCACGGATACTCGGGTTTTTCGAGGTGCTGAACTAGGGACGGACCATTTCCTTGTAGTTGCAAGAATTGATCTGTTCCGTGGTTGGCGATCGAGACCGAGAGAAGTGGGAAGCTCCAAAAGGATACGAATCGAAAAGTTAAATGAGGATAATTGTAAGGATGAATATGTAAGATTAATTGAAAGCACGTTGAACAACTTAGAATCAATCAATTATAGCTTAGAGGAACAATGGGAAATCATAAAACAATCTTTAGTAAATAGTGCGATTAAAGTATGCGGGGAATCTAAAACGGGTAGGAAAAAAGGTGATGCATGGTGGGACAAAGAAGTGAAAGCGGCTGTGGATAAAAAACAGAATGCGTGGAAGAATGTAGTTTGTGCGAAGAATGACTCCGACAAAACAGTTATGTATGATATTTATAAGAAAGAGAAGAATGCAGTTAAGAAACTTGTGTGCTTGAAAAAGAAAAAATTAGAGGATAATGAATGTAAAAAATTAAGTGCGAATGTGAATGGCAATTTAAAGCTTTTTTGGAAGGAAGTGAAAAGGAAAAGGTCTGGGAAGGATGAGAAAGTGAATTGTTTGAAAGATAAAAATGGATGTATGCTGACACAGGAAAAGGATATAGGTCTGAGATGGAAAGAGTATTTTGAAGAGTTGTTTGAAACCAAGGATGGATGCGGCAGTTTGTGCCAAGTAAGTATAAATGGACAGGGTGATGAGAGTCAGCAAATCAGTATGAATGAACTTATGAATGCGCTTAAAAAAGCAAAAAATGGGAAAGCGTCAGGTTGCGATAGGGTAGCAACGGAGCTTATCAGGTATGGCGGCCGAGTGACGCTGCAGTGGTGCCTGGAGCTTTTCAACTTGTGCTGGACGGAAGGCCGTACCCCAGGTGACTGGAGGAAAGCCATTATCTGCCCTCTGTACAAGGGGAAGGGCTCCCGGTTGGACTGTGGCAACTATCGTGCAATCAGCTTGTTGAGCAACGTGGGTAAATTATACAGTAGAATTTTAGTAGAAAGGGTTAGAACAATAACTGAAAATAAAGTTTGGGATGCACAAGGGGCTTTTATGAATGGGAGGGGGTGTGCCGATCAGATCTACGCTCTGCGGATGATTACGGAGAAGCTTTTGAGTAAACATCAGAAGCTTTTCTGTGCATTCGTAGATTTGGAAAAGGCATATGATAGGGTAGACAGGGGTAAATTATGGGAAGTTCTATCAATGTATGGAGTGAATAACCGGTTGATTCGTGCCATTGCTTCGCTATATTCGGAAAGTACTGCGTGTGTGAAGGTGAACAGTCACCTTTCACCGGAGTTCTATCTTACGAAAGGTGTGAAGCAAGGGTGCGTCATGTCACCCTGGTTGTTCAATTTGTTCTTTGATTTTTGCGTCAGTGGGTTAAAAGATATAAATATAGGGGTTGAATTGAATGGTATAAAGGTATGTGCGCTTATGTATGCAGATGATTTAGTACTTATGGCTGAGTGTGAAAATGATTTGCAAGAACTTGTGTCAAGTGTGTTTGAAAATTGTGCAAAAAATGGTCTAAAAATGAATGTAAGCAAAACAAAGGTGTTGGTATTTGAAAGGGATGAAGCAAGAACGAATTGCAAAGTAACCGTAGAAAATGAATGTCTTGAGCAAGTGAATGAGTATGTGTATTTAGGAAGCATGTTTAGTCGGGATGGAAAGTGTGAAAAAGAAATCGAACGTAGGAAAGTTGCTGGTCGCAGGGTGGGCGGTGCATTAAGACCTATAATGAGAAACAACAACGTCTCACTACAAGCAAAGAAACTAGTGCATAACGCAATCCTGCTACCATCGATGATGTATGGTTGTGAAACGTGGACATGGACGAAAAAAGAAGAATGTAGTATAAATGCAGTAGAGATGAAATCTCTACGAAGAATATGTGGAAAAACTTTATGGGATATGGAAAGGAATGAAAATATTAGGAAAGAATGTGGTATGGAAGTAAGTGTTGTGACAAAGATGAAAGTTAATAAGTTGAGATGGTTTGGGCATGTGGAAAGAATGGATGCAAACAGAATGACAAAGAAAATTCATAAGGCTGAAAGGAATGGTGTAAGAAAGCGTGGGCGACCGAGAATGACGTGGATCGAACACATCGATTCCGTCCTCAAGGAAGGCCAGGTAAGAAGTAAGAGAAATAGGAGAAGCTGTATGAGAAATGGTATGTCGGTGGAAGAAGCGAAAGAAGTATGCTTGGATAGAAAAGAGTGGAGGTCCGTTCTCTCTGCCTACCCCTTACGGGACACGGCGTGATGGGTAAAAAAAAAAAAAAAAAAAAAAAAAAAAAAAAAAAAAAAATTGTTGCGATTTCATACTGATAAAAACCTTTTTGTATAATCTTGGTAACTGAGCATATTTCTTACAATAGAATGTACATTTAAAACAATTGATGGATAACTATGAAGATAACGAAACATAAAACAAAGTGATTCAAAACATCATTATAGTTTGACAGATGCTACAGTGGCAGATCAACACTAATGAAGTCAGCTGCACTTTAAGTGAGTCATCACATTCTCAAGACAGCGCCATTATTATTTGGTTGGTGGAAAAGTGTAACAAAGTTGGAGGGTACTTGTTGATTGGGACGTGCTCCTGACTTCACAAGTCTCGCTGTTAACTAGCAAAGTTCACAAACTTCCAACACATACCTCTGCCGCGAACCATTGTATTACATCTTCCTATTTACTTGTTCAATTTCATATAATTTTTCACAAGAATGTTTATGTGTTACTTTTATTACTTTCTTGTCTTTATATGAAATTCCTGAATATAATTTTATTATTTTGTGCTAATAATATTATGTGATATAGGGACCTACTATTTATAAATCTAATATTCATAAAAATACCAAATTTAGGATTTATTATACATGAAGATTAATACTATTTTTAGTACTAATTAAACTTTTATTAAATAAACAAATATACACAAGCAAACAGAAAGATACAATAAGGAACTTATTAACACAATATATATTACACAGAAACAGTGCAACAAATGAGCGGAACCCGTTAAGTCATTTAAATGACTTGTCAACAGGTACCGCTCACTTCCACCTTCAGTTTACCACATCATAATATCCACTTACATATCTATTTAATACTAATTATACTATGGTTATATACACATATTTTTATTTTTACACAGGCAATCCTTTAGTAATAATTTTAATTTTCCAATTTTTTTACATTTTTTTTATTTTCATTGGCAGTGAGTTAAACATTTTCGGAACTAAGCACTCTAGAGAACGATCACCATACTTGTTGTTAGTTTTTGGTACTTTTAATCCTTCATTTTTGTAAACCTTGTGTTATGTGCATGTATTAATATTTTTTTTAATTTATTGTCTGAATAATTCTCCATACCCAATTTGTAATAAAAAATAGCCCGCAACTTCAATTCCCCAAAATATGTATACGTATCAAAATGTATATGAGGTCCTGGTACATAGTCAGAAATCAATCTGATTATTGAATTTTGCTTGTGCTGAACTTTCTTTAGGTTTGTTTGTGTTAATTAATACTACTATAGATACTTACAGTTTTAGTATCTACCTAGGATCATATTAATTAACAAAGTCACTTTTTAATATACTAGCTTCCCTGACAGACGTTGTCCTGTAGTCTTATTATGAATACCTATTGAATAAGAATTTAAATGAATGATAAAAATGACTTTTAACCAGTGTCATTCCGACCGATGCATCGTTTTAAACCACATATTTTCCATCCGAATTCTGTCGATCGCACCAACTATTAAACAACTGATAGTTTGTGCGAAACGACAATTTGTATTCAAAATTAGATAAATTCACATTTCGCGTTTTAGAATAAAAAATGCGCTTCAGTATTTACAAATAAGAATCCATCAAAAATCTGTGTGCCAATATTTTTATAGTGTAAATGGTTGTCAGGTAAATAAAAGTTTATTATGGAAATTTCATAGATGGAGTTGGTGTCGTAAAGCATACTGAAGGTTGTGGGCCCGAATCCCAGTGCCGACAATTTCCACTTTGACAATAAAATCTTTGCTTTTTGTGAAATATGTCGAAAGTTTATTTGTTTTTTTTTTTAATTATTGGCATTGCGTCCAACCAGGGACGATTTGTGCCATGTTCAATCTTATACATACATAGATACATTAAAATTCATTCAAAACAGCTCAGAACGAAACAATAGCCAAAAACAATCTAAAGCAAAGAATATTTTTAGATCAATAAATTATTTATGAAGTTTATCTATATAATATTTTTTTTTTTTTTTATTTAAATAATAAACATTTAAAATACAACAATCAATTAAACAACAATTAATAACACAAGACACGGTATTCCTCCATAAGCAACTAAATGCTTGAGCTGACTCACTGACTGACTGCCTAACTGACTGATGTCATTAACGCCGCTAGATGGCGCGCCACTCGCAACTAAAGACAAATTTTGTTCTATACGGCTGACAGCTGACTGTCAGCCGTATAGAACGTGCTGAAAGCAAATGTTTGCATGAAAAAGTTTACCAAATCATAAGTTTAACGCACAGACGCGACATGATAAAGGAGAAAAGCCTTACTAATGCTATGTTTGAAATAAAAAGTTTACACACGAAAGTATTTTTTTAAAGATTTTCATGTGAATTAATAGCGTTGAAAAGCCATTTGAATGCAAAGTTTGTTATAAAAAGTTCATTTTTTTTTAACTTTCATAGGCTATTATCAAGTGCTTTAAAGTCTGACATACGAATTCGGCCATAAGAAAGTAATTTTTGAGTAACAAAAAAGTTTAATCAATCAAATAGTTAAATACCCACATGCTAAAAGCTATTTGAATGCAAAGTTTGTAATTAAAAGTTTTTGTTTTTGAGTTAATAAAGAATTGAATCAACCAAGTGTTTTGAAGTCTCACATGTGAATGCTCACAGCTATGAAAAAGTAAGGTTTGCATAAAAAAGGCCATAGGTGGGCGCCACGGGCGCCTTTAAAAAACTAGTTATTAAATAAACAGAAACCCATTAACCCCTTGCACAATCATATTATACGAGCGCGGTTGTAAGGAAATTATGAGTGCCATTCAGAAATTGTATGAGAAAGTTTTTCCCTTTACAAAAACAAAGAACAGCGGTATATATAGTGGGTGGGTCTTTAACCTACAATTGTGTTCACACTTGTAGGAAGGCCAGGAAGAAGACGAAAGAGGAAAAGGAAATTACTAGCTCTATTATAAACTAAGTGAGTACTAGTGGTCTACCAGTGCTCGAAACTCAACCATATAAATAAGTTATTTAAATTAACATTCCAATCCTCCGTTACACGACACTTGTCTATAAGGGGGATACACATAAAACTATGTTTTTTTTTTAATTATTGTAGTTCATGATGTTAAATCTGTGTAATAAATAAATAAATAAAAAAATGTCTAAGACTGAGCGAGCGCTACTTCAACATTTTCTGTCAAAAACAATGACATGGATACGTCAAATTTGAAATGTTTATAAGTTTTTTTTTCTATTATTATTAAAGACAAACAATATAAATCTTTTCTCAATCTATACCCCAGCATTTCCAGTTACACCTTTTATTTGAATATACCGTCTTCAGAAAACCATCTGCGCCCATTCACCACTCCTTCTCTATATAAACTATGAGTGTGCGAAATTTCAGACTCTTCCGTCCGCGCAGTTTTCGTAAAAATGGTCACAACGTTTTTCCTTCACGTATTAATATATAGATATACAAACTTGTGATTAAATTTCTCTTAAACAGAGTTGTTCCATTAGAAGATAGCATTCCTTTTCTTTCATTTCATTAGCACAAACAAGCTTTGAGCTGCACGTTGATGGTATGTTTGATAATAGGCTAATACGAGTTTTTTCCGAAGAAAATGGCTCATTTCCTATTAGGTATAAACTGCTTGTATTATAAAGAAAATTCAAAAATAATATAACGTAAACCCAATGAACCTTGTATAGGACTTTACCAAATTTCCTACTGCACAAATTCATATTAGGGCTTAAATAATTTGTGGAATAACACATTAATAATTGTAGGTATCGTTTAAATATCTTTACGTGTACCAGAGTGGGGTGCAATAAGACCTGTTATGAAAAACAACAACATCTCAAGCTAAAAAAAGTAGTGTTAAACGCAATGTTACCATCCATGATGTATGCATGGATGTGGTACGTGGACAACTGGACAATGTGGACATGGACGAAAAAAAAGGTAGTATAAATGCAGTAGAGCTTGTATGTGGAAAAACTCTGTGGTATATAGAAGGGAATGAGAACATTGGGAAGCAATGTGGTACGGAAGTAAGTGTTCGACAAAGATGAAAGACAATAAATTGAGATAGTTTGGGAATGTGGAAAGAATGGATGTAAATAGAATGACAAAGAAAATTTATAAGGAAAGATGTAAAAAAACGTGAACCCATCGATTCCGTCCTCAAGGAAGGCCGTCAGAAGTAAGAGAAATAAGAGAGGTTGTATAAGAAATGGTAGAAGAAATCAAAGACGTTTGCAAAAAAACTCCTCGAATGTAGATACAATATAAACGGACTTTTACTAAGCAAGAGATTTGGAAAAGATGTATAGGTCTATTTATATTTGTCTAATAAATGAATGCACCTAATGGTATTTAGTAAGATTTAATACTTATATAATCGTGATAAACAGTTTACGGTCGTCCGAATATCCCGGCAATACTCCCAGTCAAACTTTATTCTTCCTCTCTAGAAGCAAACTCTGCCAGATAGCGTGACGGCAAATTGTCGGTCGGAAGCGATTGCTCTGTACTAAGTCAACCATCGAATGTTAGTAGATAGTAAAGTTAGTAAAAAATAGTAAATCATAGTCTTAGAAGAAGATGGTCGGCACCTGGGATCGAACCCACGACCTCCAACACGAAACAATACGAAAGCCGAAGTTGTAACCACCAGACAACACTTTATCACCTCTTTTAACAAAATTTTATTATGAAACTAGCCGGTTTTCGAAGACCGAACATCTTCTTCAGACTAACAGCTGTTAACATCAAGTAGTAGCCTTAAGAAGAAGACCTTTGTTGTTAACAGTTAACTTCAATTCAGGAATGTCTGATCAAAAGCGAAAAATTGCAGCGGAAATACTGACTAAAAAATCGGACAAAATGGGTTTTATAAATAATACTAAAATCGTCTCGAAAACATGCGTTCGAAAAAAGAAAAACATGAATAATTTTGAATTTGATAAGTGTCTTATAGTCACTTATTAAAAGTACGAATACCTATGAATAATCTGAAACTCGCATAGGGATAGCAATGGTGCATAGAATTAGGTACAATTGCGTATAGAGTTGGACGTGGATAAATAATATTATATTATTCGAATTTGGTACATATTTAAACTCACCAAACATTAGTTTAGGTGCCGATATTAATATGAGTGTTGTTGTGTACTTTCACACTCGCTCATAAACAATTCAATGTATGAATATTTGATACAACAAATGGGTACATGCTTACCATGGAGAAGGTTTATTCCAACCTTTTAGCTTTATTAGAAGGGTGGTTAGAGCACTCCACATACGCGACTCTTCAAGGATATTTCTGTATGAATAATATGAAATAATAAGAACTTAAATAACATCCGTACCCTGCAAACGAAATAGCTTATGAATCAATATGGAAATTACCTGGAACAGTAATTTTGAATAACCTCATAGTTTTATACTCAATCAAAATAATTTCTCTAGGATTAAGTATATCCTTAGGCTTTCACGGCCGGCGTTTGATTATGATGAAATTGATTGTTCCGGGCTATTAGGCCGTGGTCTAGATGGGTTTGTATTGCCCAACGTTTCGTCTCCTAGTTTGGGGCCTGTGGGAGACATCTTCTTGTTCTGCGCACGCGTGGAGATGTAGAGAGCGCCGGCTGGAGGTGTTGCTGTGTCGGCGGCTAGCGAGCTCGCTCGCTTTCCATATTAAATTAATTACTTCACTTGGAGTGTCCAGTGTCCAGTAAGGTCCCGCCTACATTGACTATTACTTGGGAAAAGGCCTCCGGTTTGGATTCTAGTCCGCGCCCTTATTTTGTGGGGCCGCCATGAAAACTGTCATCTACTCACACCACGTCTTCCCTCAATCTTTCATTTGAGAATCGCGATTACTTATTGCCTGTGAGAACGTGGCCAAAGTATGAGATCTTACGAATCCTCTATCAATAGGTATGTGCCTTATCCAGGACCTTTGAATTATTGACCATATCCATCTGATACACAACATTCTTCCTTAATTCCAATTAGAATATTTTTTTATGTTTGTAGTAGGTACTTGTAACAACTAATTAATTATTATTGTTTATCTTTGCCTATTTTGATTATTCTATTTATTCTATATTATGTATTCTGTTTACTATCAGAAGTTTTTGTCAATTAAAGATATATTATATTCTTAGTGTTAAGAAATATTTAATTATTCTATTACAATGTTCATCCTATTTACATACCTATAACCTAATTAATTCCGTCCGCAAGGAAGGCAAGACCAGAGGCGATTGAAGAGGTTGTATGAGGAACGTAATATCATTGGAAGAAGTGTTATTGTATAGAAAGAGTTGAGGTGCGTTCTTTATACAGAATATTTTGGATATGCGTTCATAATATTCATACAATGACAAACAAAAACAGGCGTTAAAATTGCGGAAAATTTTAATGACAAAATAACAAAAAAAATACAAAACATTTGCGAATTCTAAAAAGATCTTCTCAAAGAAAAATAAAGAGAGTAGTGGTAAGAAATTCCAGTAATGCCTTATAAAGAGAGGAAAACCTTTTACCCTCACATTTCGTGTCTGTACGTGCTGGCTGCAGCCCTGTTTTTCATCCCCTTTGTACCCGTTAGTAGTGCCATCAATTTGTGGACCAGCCAACAATACTTCTCGCCAGACAGTGCATATTACCAATATTAGACCCCAACCGCTATCTCTATATCATTTATATTCGTTACAGTACATATTGCTCTAACTCTTACACACAAGACTGTGTCTGCCCGCACTATAAGGGTAACACTCACAAAAGCGCATACTTATCTAAACACGTTGACAAATGGAATCCTTATTGTATTACTTCCGTGTTAGAGGTTGTTTTATCAGTTTGATTTCAACAACACTGAAGCTAAGCCATATGGCATATGGGAATACATTCAACTTAAACATGATAGAAAAGTTGGAGCATTTAATAATACTAACATGCAATTAAGTATTACAAAAATATACTCATTAAAACAGATGCAACTGTCATCTGTTTTTTGTTGTCAATTAGATAATCAATAATTTATCATTATACAGAATCGAATTCAATATCGATGGTCAAGACAGGGCAGCTTCCATCGGAAAAGATAGTTTTGTCGTAAAAGATATCATATACTACATAAGTACCCTCGATGATAAACTTAACTTTACACTTCTCATTACTTACATTATATTCTCTCAATAGCTCCGACCTTCCACCCGGACACATAATAAACTCGCGCATACGTTAAATGTGTAATGCCGTGAAGAACATCACCACCATGCCCCGTATTATTCCCCTGCATTGGGTAAAATTTACACTCCCTACAATTTATCGTCGAAGCCATTCCTTTAAAGGGTTTCTTAAATTACAATGAAGTGGCGGAGAAAACAATTCGAGTAGTGCATTTCACGGGAACTATCTGAATGTTTTGTGTCTCTGATGTAACATTATATCTTCGTGTCGCGAACAATATCAACAAAGCGATATTGGTCAATACTTTATTTCTTTAAATTTATTTGCTTTAATATTTCGATTGACCTATAAATCAGCCATATCGTCCCATATAGGATCCCAGTTTTCTTTACCATGTACGTCGGGGACTGTGGAAAATTTGAAGTTTCTTCCTGTTTTAGGTTACATACCAACAACGGGAATAAACGGGAAATTATGGAATCTTTTATCACGTATCACATACTTCGTCAATACAATGTTAGTTCCTGCGAACCCATTTTATTACTGTCATAGCAACTATCGACTAACAGACGAATAACATAAGTGTAATGGAAATTTTTATAGTTAGATTGGCATTTAGAACACATTGGTTAACAACAGAAGGAGATGATAGTGATACTTTTTCACGAGCAAAAGTTAGGTTATGTTGTATTGTACCAGAAGGAAATAAACATCACTGACTAGGACACTTGTAACAATACCAATAGCTTACACCTTAAAAAGACTAGAAGCATTTTGAAATTTGGTTCCAGCGCAGGATGTTTAAAATACCTTGGACTGATATGATAACTACTGCCAAAGACCTAAGATAAGGGAACAGAGAGAGTGTTGATGAGTGATTGTTTCAAAGTTCGCAAGATTTCATACTTGGGCCATGTGTGGCGGAGAGAAAAGTATCACCTGTTGTATCTTATATCAAAGGGCAACACCGATAAACTTCGATGATCTGAAAGAAGAAAAGCTTCACGGTTGGCCAATAAGAGACTGGAACGGCATCCGGAGTGTAAAGGAACTGTTCCGGGCGGCGCAGGATAAAGATTCTACGATGTGAACGACATCGCGTGGAGACCCGATAAGACACTTGAAAAAGAAGGGAGGTAATAATAATTTATACGAATTAAATGTTTGATTCGGGATCATGGAAAAACTATATGACAGTCACACTCAATGGCGCAAGTACGTAAATCATCGTTATACCACGTATTCACATGAGCCACGGGTAGTCGGGCACGAGTCATTGCATCAAAATTGTCAAAAGGTCAAGTGTGTAAGTAGTTCGCAAATGATTTTGATTATGTTGATGGAACGGCTCGAGCTCGCGGCTTTAGTAAGTAGGTATATGGCAACACAATATTTTATTATCAAATCTGATCACTTGAATTGCAAATAATGACTGTAGGTATGTACTGCAACTAAACAACTAAACTTCTAATTGTGCTAGGAAACACGTGATATATCCGACTTTACGAACAGAACTGCAACATTATATAATAATAATAACCTAAGATTCGTTCACAGAGATGTTCGCAATCCATTGAGATAACTTGAGGAGTTGTAATTTGTATATTTTAATGCTACACTTTATCTTGATAAAATGGCATCAAGCACTCAGACTATTTGTAACAATAAACGCTACCAGGAGTCATTAAGTCTCTAAGAACCCGTGTGATTGCCTTCGTTTCGATTCAATTTTACACAGAACACACGCCTACCTATACATATAGCTACATATAATATGCATACTTCCACTCTTAAGTAGTATTGTTTTGTATTTTATATAAATGTAGAAACTATTAATGCCAAATGAAAATATTAATGACCAGTAGTGATGTCTTAGATTTGAACTGAAAATAAAAATTCTTATTGATTGACTAAAAAGAATTGAAAGGGTAAATTTAAAGGAAACATCTGGTTTATTTGCTCGAAGAATCCGCTTACGCACAGGAGTTTGAAAAGCTTTGAAGAGTTCTGAGAAGTCCTACTTCCACTTGAAATGTGTGGGTTAAGATTATAAATTTAAATTTCCTATAATATATTATTATGTATTATATCGGGAAACATATTAGAAATTGACAACTATTTTTTTCGTATTTATACACAATCTATACGAAACATTTTTATCAATTTCCGCTCCTTCCATGGATTCTATGAACTAATACTCTAAAGCAGTGTAGAAACCTATATGGGACGTCTATTCATCTAAAATTTTACACACTTAATTATTTTTTTACGACATATTAATTTTACACAATTAAAATGAACAATTAATAATATAAACTTAGTATGTAGACTCCACGCTTTGTTAAAATACATTCTTATCAAATAAGAGAAAAATTAAACAGTACTGTAACATAAAATGATCCTTTTAGTCCAACTGAAAGAAGTTGTTTGCCTGCATCCCAACTATCCGAGATCTGAATTAGTGAAAAACTCTGTGGAGACTAGTTTCCCATGCTTTGGTCTCATTATTTTAGTTAATTACCTATGTGCTTAAGCATATGCCATAATTATTTTGATAAATATATGGTTAAGTATATTCCAGTCTTTAAAAATACTCGTGTCGAAATGATATTCCTAGTTAGAGTATTAATTCCTCTTCTAAGACAAAACACTTTAAATATATTAAACTCTCTTTTAGGATCATTGAGGTTAGCACTAGGCAGTAGATATTCCCACTTGGCACCCCTCACACACAGATCTCTCTACGGCTTAGCCTCAACCCCCTGCGCTGAACATGAGGAAGAAGGTTACCACCCCCCTGACCTCAGCAGCTTGAATTATTTGAATCGATTCCTCACTTGTCATTATAACACTCACCTACTCATGCGATGTTCATACGTTTGGCGACTTGTTCAGCTAATATAAAATAAATAAACCATACCATACATGCATAATAATGATAACTGCGTTCACGACGTGTTTCAATATTCTTATATCTATAAATCCAACGTATCTTCCTGATGGGTGTCAACGAATTTATTTATAGTTTTCAGTTAACTCTAACACCTTAAAAATGATTTTGTGTTCTGCTTCATCACCATTGAGTATAAGAAATATCATCTCCTCATAAAATGTGTCCATGAAAAGGATTTCTTGCTTTTCAAACATCAAAACATCCAAAACGTCAAAATACAAATCAAACATAGCATTTTAAAGTCCATATCGTACTCTCAGGCTTCAAAACAAAACAGAACAAAACACTCCTGAATTATTGAATACACCTTTCATAAACTTTACTACGATAGCTTGTTCCAAATTCTGAGCTATCGTGTATAACTTTAGCAAGGATATCGTCAAATGATCGTGTTCTGCACACCTAATTTGGTTTCCTTTCTCTTGCACTACATACATACATACATACATACGACAATTAATCAATTAAAATACAATAAAATGGCATATCTTCTTTAAAAAAAAACAAGCATCTTGACCATCCTAGGACCATGTCAGGCACGAAAAGCCACACAATGCCCACTGAAACGAATCGACGGCGTTCTATACATGAATTCAACGAGTAAAGGCCCTGGCCCCGTAGACAAAAATAATCAAATTGGCGTTCGACTACAAACGAAGATTTCGCCAATGTATAGTAAAAAACTATCTGTCCACTGGAACATATAAACACTTATTTAAACCAAACAATGACCATTACATAAAAGTATAAAAAGTGGACAGTTAATTTTCTTCCTACTCTACATTGTCGAAGAATTCGTTTGTAGTCGATCGCCAATTTGATTTTGTCTAGGCCCACTGTTCTAATTTAAAAGCGTTCGCGCGTCTTAAAGTGATAGACGACTATACTAAGAGCAAGGCATTTACAACGGTCATCATACGCGGATACAACGCATTTTGTAATGTTCATCATACGCATATTACCCATACTTATATAAGAATTGGTGAACATAAATCTGATTGCATTAGTGCCACGAGTGGATTGCCGCAAGGTAGCCATTTCGGACCAATTTTCTTCCTCCTCTTCATTAACGATATAGCTGACATATTTCAGGATGTCGAATTCCTTATGTTTGCCGATGACCTTAAAATATACAGGAGGGTGAGCTGTGTGAGTGACTGCCAGATTATCCAAGATAATTTAACTCGCCTGTATGAATGGTGTGTAGCTAATGATTTGTATCTGAATGTTGAAAAATGTAAAATAGTGCAGTTTAGTAGAATGAAAAGTAAAATCTGTTTTGACTATAATATCAATGGCGATACCCTTGAATCGGTAGATCAGATTCGTGACTTGGGTGTTACTTTTGACAGTAAACTTTCTTTCATACCGCACGTGTCTGATATTACAAATCGAGCAATGCAAACATTAGGCTTTGTGCTGAGAACGGTCAGCTGTTTTAATAATTTGGATACTATTTCACTTTTGTATACCACCCTGGTGCGTTCTGTTTTGGAATATGACTCACCCATTTGGTCTCCTACTTACAGAAACCATATTTATAGCATAGAAAGAGTCCAACATAAATTTTTAAGATTTATTAATTACAAAATGAGAATTCCAAAATCTGATATTAATTACCAACATTTAATTTCTGTTTTGAAACTTGACACTTTGGAGGACAGGAGAATATTTTTTGATCTAATATGCATGTACAAAATTGTTCACTCTTATTTTGACAGCCCCGATTTGATCTCAATGATCGAGCTGCGTGTGCCTGGCCGAAGTACGCGCGGCCGCGATACTTTCAAATGTAATAATATTCCCACTAACTACATTCGACATACTATTATGCCTAGATTACACTATACTGCCAATCTCTATCTCAAGGAGGTGGATATCTTCAACTTGAATCTGGATGTGTTTAAATTTCTTGCCAGGGGGTCGATACGGGGGAGTTTGTGATGGTGTCTAATTTTTTAACATATTTTGTTAACTTATTCTATTATTATTTGATGGGTTTATACTTGTTAAACTAGTTGAGTATTACTTGTATCATTTCAACGCTCCTGCGACCTTCTGCAAATCATTCTTTGGTATTGTTTCTTATATATAGATCTCATGAAGGTCCTTATTTTTTATAGCTCACTGTATATTAATATATTAATGTAGCGTATTAATAATAATTGAGCCTAACCTAAAATTGACGTAGGCATGCCGCCGTATTATAATTTATTATATCACTCCACCAAATGTTTTTGATTATAAAGTTATTCATTTTTTTCACTGATTTAGATTAACTCTTCAACAGTTTTGTGCACAGATTAGTGTTTATTTTTTGTTTTTATATATTATTGAAGCATGATAATTTATTAATAGATTGAAAGAATGCCACAGGCGGTCAACGATGACATTTCTAAATGTTTTCATCGTCTTGTCAGTGGTGCCACCATTGAAGTACAATAAATGTTGCCATTGCTTGAAGTTGTGTATGATGTTTTTTTTATGCCATTTTGTATGATATATTTTTGTATTTTGATTATAAATTAATTTCTTGCATCGAAATTTGAAATATTATGCAAAGTATCATGTCTAGCTGTAAGTTGATTTTTGTATATTAAAATTGTTATAGGTCTTATTAAGACCGTAAACTTAATAAATAAATAAATAAATAAATAAATAAATAAATAAATACTTGCTGACAATTTTTGAAGCGCCGTGCATGCACGCGACGGTGAAAGTCGGTGACGGAACACATTTATTTAAAAAAAAATGAAAATAACACTTTTCTATACAAAGATGTCATTATAGCCGGCGGAACTTGTGTGAAACTATTTTTATTGTGTGATTTGATATAATATGGTGAAATTAGCTACATTAGTTTTTGGTGATAAGTGAGTAGGTACTTCCTAGAGAAGACGTTCTCCATTTGGATGAAATGCTTCTCAAAGAGCTGACCATCCATAGAAATCTATTCATTTCCGGAATAATAATAATAAGAATCGGATATTCGGTTCATTGATCATTGCAAACGGGGATTATCTAGAGACCTCCGCAAACATCTCTCGATCAATACGATATCAAATGGGTCACTCATTGGGGTCAAATTAAACTTGAACCCATTAAGGATAGAAAAAATATCATGACTAACTACAAAATATTTAATTGAATGAAGATTTCGATGCGTTTTGGATGGTTTGGAAACAATAATATGGAAGGCTTGGAAGCAAATTGTAAAGGTTTGAATGAAATTTGGCGAAAAATGGAAGAGGTCTGTTTTCTCCGTTTGGACACTCGAAATGATAAAAAAAGAAGCAAGAATGCAGTAGAATAGAAAGTTTCACTAAAATGGGTTCATCCGAATTTCGAATAAAATGACATGCATGTTTTTTCATCTAGTATAATAACGATATACCTAAAAAATTATGTTTTTTCAGATAAGCGGCATTGCGAAAAGTTTTAAATCCGATGAGATCTTGCCCGCTAGGTTCACAGTCAAGGTATACAAATATGTTGATTCCCCTGAGAACATTAGGTAGGTACTTATTTTATATAGTTTCTCTTATTTTTATTATTTTTTTATAGAGAACGGACAAATGTTCAAAATCATGAAAGAACTTCAAATAGTTCGAGAAAAAACAGATTTTCTTTAAGAGATTAGAGAAAAGTTGTCTCGTATCTAGAAAGTTGTAAAATCGCATAATAAAAAATGTAAAAGATAAGAAATCATTTCAAAATCTTTTTTGTCAAAATCAAAAGTTTGAACACTATGATTTTTTCCAAAGAAGTTACATAGCAGATCTATTATTTTTTTATTAGGTACCTTATAAATTATTTTGTTCCCATCTGCCTATTTTATTCCCTATTGCTGAGTTAACCTTGGCTGAGATTTCATTTACTCTCCAAAATCACTCGAGTCCGGGTAGAGGTCGGGGTGTGCGGGGGCCTTAAATGGAGAATGTATGTATTATGTATGTATACCCAGTACACTTATCCACCAATTACTATTTATAAAGAAACGTATTTTTCTCTAGATATTCCTAAAATAAACTAATGAGTGGCTTTTCTCTGAAAAAGATAAGTATATATTAAGTGGAGCGTTTATTTCAGGAAAACTTATAATTATTATTTCCAAATCACCCTCATTGGATTTTCACCTGTGATTGGATATATGAAAAAACATACAGTTTTATCCACATGTCTTTGATGTTATCCTAGAAAATAAATAAATGTGTGAATGTTTAAAAACATTTTACCTAGACAATAGACATACACCTTTGAGAACCTACCGTAGTTGAAGTCTACTTCATAATTATAATTTTAGAATTAAAATAATGCTTAAAGTTTGACAGTGTATTAAATATCTCCATTTTTCTTAATAAAGTAATACGGGTACCTGAAAATCGTTTCTTCTTTTTCTGATGGCCTATTCTTTTCTAAATTTTCATGTGTTTACCTCGAGTGCCTTTAGCGACCAACTGTCCCAGCATCTTTGTAAAACCGTGACAGTTCTGAGTCCGTTTCATAATTTGAGAAAAAATTATTCTGCGATGTCTATTACTGATGTGACGAAATCTAGATGTCTTTAAATAAATACCGTAGAAATAACTGTCTTTAATAATTTATTAGAAAGTTTCCTTTATGGGACCTAATCATCATAATGTAAACAAGATGGAAAACCTTTACCAGCCCACCTGGGCAGAGTTAGTTTTTAGGAACCCTTTGTTCAGCAGTGGCCAGTTGTCAAAAACGAGCTTGAAAGAAGAAAATAGTACTTACATAAGGCTGTATACTTCTATTTCAGATCTACTATCACCATCTTTCAAGTTGACCAACCAAACGTTCATAATATCAGGCATTTATAAATCAAACATGTATGTAAATAAAAAAATTCGTATCATTTAGTATCGCTGTCATTTGTAGGGACATTTTTATCCACCCGTTTACATGTTATATAAAAAGAGTCTCATTTTTATATTCAAACTAGCTTTCCCGACAGACGTTGTCCTGTAGTCCTAACTAGAAGCGGCCCGTTCATATGTGCACTGCGCCCCCAGAAACAAAAATATATAATTAATCCGATTAAGTTACTAATAAACTAATAAAATATTTCTAAATCATCCATATTTCATTCGTATTCAAAGCTCAAGCGGGAACAACGTAGTATATAAGCTTAATTAAATAATATGCACAAATGACGTGATAAATATATTATTCGGAGGATTATATTAACTATGTTACAGACGCCTGTTATTGGAGCATGGGAGGTGTATGTGTTTCCTAATATGTTTATTTTGTATGTGTTTTCAATGTTCTGTTGGTGTCTTTTATAATAAATAAATAAATAAATATATGCGGGCGCACACATTCTACCTCACCTACATATATTATGAAGTACCTACCGAGACGAATGTGCCCGATAATTTTGTTGACTTTGTGGTGGAGTAGGTTAGTGGGATGGGCTACTGTAAGAGCGGCAATCACGTATGCGAGAATGAGAGGGAACTACCCGCGATGGCGTTGGCGCTTCGCAGGTGATCAGTCTCATACCTACTAACTTACCTACATATAATATTTTATATCATTTCTTACCCATTTTTTTCAACTTTTTATCAGTTATTCTGTTATCCAGAGAGGAGAAGAATCCAATAAATCAAACATTGAAAGATTTTTTTCAGCCGATCTCGAGTTATAAGTGTTCGCACTATCCCGACTTTCATTTATATTAGAGATGTGAGGTGCTTTTCAAGAATCAACTACCTAGAACAAAGGTTTTCCAAAACAAATATGGTCGATAAATTTCTTCAGTCGATTGTGCTTTCTTTAAAAAAAACCTCTCTTCATTTATTAGCTTAAACTTTACACAAAATTAACTTTAACGACTTTTCATTTTAAATAGAATATGTAAAAGTGTTCAACACAAACACGTACAAACTTCTAGTTTACGTAAACGATTTCAAAATGAACCAGCATATTCACGAAATCTCCATACAGTCACAAGAGGGAAGATATTTTTGAAATATTTTTTTCTGCAGAGAAAAAGAAAAAGTTTTCACGTTAAGATCACAACACCATTTCAACTGCGATAGAGTCATCGTGTGTTAAGGATGCCTAGAGATAATAACATAAGGGGTAAATTGATAAGCATGATCGAGGTCTACGGGAGGAATTAGCCACCGAAAGAGGGCCTTCCATGTCAAACGAACCTTCTTGCCAAAATTCAGGCAAAAAAAAAAAACTCCGAAGGTCCGAGACTGGCCCAATTCGATGCGACCTCACGCCTCGAACAGGTACCAAAAAGGGGCCGAAATTCGGCTATCAGATATAGTGTATATATACAACTGAAAAAGGTTCCTGATGGTGTACAGACTACAGGGGCTGAAAGCTATCTTTTAACTATCTAACGCTTGACTCTAAATACCTAAACGTACTTCCGGCAGAGACTCAAAATATGACCGGATTTTACTACGCGAAAATTATGCCACGACTAGCTACAGTCAAACAACGCGATCCTGGCTATTAACAATTGTACTGACTATCTCGCATACATATATTTACTGATTATCGATCTCTCTACCAAAATAACCGTTCAATCACTTTACCGGCGAACTAATTAACCTTCTAGTCGAATTACCGCGGGCTGTTCATCAAACCGCAAGCTTTCCTCATTAGGTTTCCGAGTGGCTCACCATCTTGGGCTTGTGCACTGCTTTTTCGAAGGGAACTTCCTGAGCCGAGCTGAAGAGCGTCCAATTCAGTCAACCCATTCTCCCGGAGAGTCATGTGAGGTATATCTTCAGTCCACAGCCCTCCTGACATACTACATATTATTATACGGGCTTCGTAACTTTAACTTCAATAGATTTACACCGGTGCGGGCAATAACAAGCTCAGAATATCATAATATCGCGACCGGATATTCATAACTAGGGAATCCAATCCCGCAAACCGCGGATCCCGCAAATGCGGGATCCCGCACCTTTTTTGCGGGATCAGAAATGCGGGATCATGCGGGATCCCGCACGTTTGCGGGACTGAAAAGAAAAAATAATAAACAATAAGAATGGGCTCAGATGAAGTTCTGATTATTTATTAGATCCTGTACAACCTCATTAATAAAAGATTTATCAACTTTCGCTGGGAAATCCGGACGTTTATTTGAAATTCATATGGAAAATAATTATATTTTCAGTTTTTAAGTTACAACTAAATAAGTTTTGAATTTATATCTTGTGTTGTGTGTAGGGAATCCAATCCCGCAAACGCGGGATTACTCATGGGGGATCCCGCACGTTTGCGGGAATGGAAACAAAAAAAATAAAGAATAGGAATGGCCTCAGATGACGTTCTGATTATTTATAGCAAGTACAGCCTCGATCCATTAATAAAAGATTTACCAACTTTCGCTGGGAAATCGTGACTTTCTTTGGAATTCATACGGAAAATAAATTTATTTGTCAAGCTTTTTTGTTTCAGCAAAATCTCCAGTAAAAAAACGATCTGCGCAAAAAAGGTGCGGGGTCAGAAATGCGGGATCCCGCACGTTAACGGGACTGAAAAGAAAAAAATAATCATGAATAATAATGGGCCTGATGATGTTCGAATTATTTATTCGACCCAGAAAACCTAGTAAATAAAGTAATTATCAACTTTCAGTGGGGAATCGGGACTTTTATTTGAAATTCAAATGGAAAATAATCATATTTTCAGTTTTCAAGTTACAACTAAATAAATTTTGAATTTATATTTTGTGTTGTGTGAATCCTGTACCTATCGGAACGGAGTGAAATCAATGTCATTTGAAGTACTCTATGGCTAGGGATTCTCCCACGGTAGGCAATTTAGTTTCGAGTGTAGTCAATTATTGTCAAAGAAGGTTAAATATTGCGTGATGCAACGTTAGTTACTGCAGAAACCAAATTAATCGATAAATACCAGGCGAAGTCAAGAACTTATAGTGTCGCTATCTCGTCGGATACGCCTTACATCAATGGCTGCCGTATTGCTTTACTTGGAAAATCCAAGAAATGTCTAGAGAAAGATTCAGGATTTAAAAATGTGGTGGACGATCCATTCTTTTATCCGAGCAAAGTAACACTAAAAACTGAAATGAAGTGTTTAATAGAGAGACTGCTGTTAGGCGCGCGAGAACAACAAGAAACTGAACACCAGCAAGTTGATGACAACGACATCAACGACGATGAAGAATGCATACCTACCTTTAACGAATCTGTTAAATGATGATCCTTCGTTTACACTAGAAAATGAATGAGAACGTAGTCTCCGTACTGAATGGGTAGCTGAGTCTAGACCTTTTGTGCCTAATAAAAATAAAATAAAAATCTTTCTTTATTTCTCGCATAAAAAATTACGCAGACAATTGAAACATATAAACAACAAGATTATACAAAAATAATAGTTTAAAATAATATCAAATAACACATAAATGAGACTGCTGTTAGGCGCCTGTATCCATACCTCTAATTTGTCAATACGAATCATAAAGCCAAAATATTAAATATTAAAATGTTGTATTATATCGTTTATTAAAAGAGCATCATTCGAACATACCTCTAAAATTCATTATTTTCAATTGTTAATAAGTAATAACACTTCTAATAATTAAAAAAATACCTACTTATTTTTGTTTCATTATTTTTCTTAATAAAAATAACCAACTTCAAACAAAGAAATGACAATCCCGCAAATCCCGCGGGATCCGCGGGATTGAAGTCATCAATCCCGCAGGCTTGCGGGATCGTGAATTTGATGCGGGATTGGATTCCCTATTCATAACAAAATAATTACTCTCTCGGGGAACACACCGATGTGCCTACTTTTACAAATGAAAATTCTACACTAAGCTTACTAGAAGGTTCTTAATATGAAATTCCTATCCGGATTCAAAAATAAACATTAAAGATAGGTCACATCACTGGTATCGGAATATGGGGTAACCCGCGAATGACAGATAACGATGCGCGACGTGTGCTTGACATGTGACGTGTGAAAACAATACAGGGAGGTACATGCTGCAATACAATAAGCCCGATGGCACACAGAGATCACAAATATTCAAAACAATGCCGTAACGCATTGGCCATATATCTCTCAGCTAAAACCAATCGAGCAACTTGCTCATAAGCATGCTTGGCGGGGCAACCAAGCAACAAACAAAATACCACACAAAAAAACATCTCTCTGTGTCCATACAAATTCTAATATCAAAAACATCTGGTCACTCACCCAAAATTCAGCATACCTTCAAAAAAATAAAAGCACAAAGCGCCAATGAAAATAAAGCACGTCACGTCACGTCATAGTTGGAAGTTGAATTATCACGGGGGCTGTCCAATCTAACGATCCGCCACGCATCCTCCCTCTATGGTTAGCCCAGTCAAACAATAAATAATATATTATAATAATTAAACAGAAGGCTTAATCCAAAACCGATGATTGTAAGTTTTATCAAACGCGAATTTATCAAATGTGATATTTTAACCTCCAAAGATACACATCCATCAAGTCGCACGCAAATCCCGTATTAATAACAACACACTCGGACACACCCCGGTAGGTACATAATATTATGTACAATTGAAATATGTGAAGGATATTAAAAATTACTCAAACACTTCAACACAACATTTAAGAACGTCTCCCATCGGAGCGTGGATCTAGACTAAACTTCAAAAAAAACTATTTGTCCTATCGAGGGCCAAATATACTATCTCAAAACAAAGAAGCCTTGCCTCCTCTACTAATCCCTTTAAACAACATTTTTTCTAAAAATGGTTTCGCCGTACATCCATTCAATATGTAAAAATACCAAAAATTCTAATCTGTCATAAACAAAGAAGCAACTGGTTTTCAAGCTCTTTACCATCGCGTTCCCAAATTTTCAAATAATGACTTAACAATATTTTGAATAACACATCTGAATAAATCCCTCACATCAAAATGAATAATTGTGTTGCACATTCAATATTATATTACTAACGGTGTCAAGTTAGAAGACGCTCACCGGCTCACAAGACACCCAATTTTCATACATCCTTTAAAAACTTCATTAAATAAAAATCTTCACAGAAGGAAGCGTAGGGCATAAGAGTTATCGAACAGCAAGTGCGATGCGAATTTGCAATTCAAGTAATAAGTAAGTTACTTTTGTATCGAGATAATCAGTAAGCAGCGATAAACCTAACGAGAATCTTGATGTTAAAAAGCAAGAGTAAAATGTGGAACTAAGATCTTTTTATCGTACGATTGTGACATACGGTATTGTAACAAGGAATGAAATCAAAAAACACTGAGGTGATTGCCATCCCACAGAAATTGCTATGAAAAAAGAGGATGAACGAAAGAATATAAAACATTCTGAATCAGTCGACAAGATTGAAAGGAGCCCCCTGAATTTGGGATGAAAAGGTCGAGGATCAAGCGTTAGGTAAGATTCTGCTATTTTCATAAAAAAAATCGTTTTGAAGAAGTAGTTATGTTTTGAACTCTTGTATGAATAAATAATTATTCATAATTTGAATTCTTAGAATTCGTTCTCTATCATAACTTTATTATTCAAATGATGAACATTTGAAGTCATAAATATGTATTGATTTGATTTTCGACAACCTACCTCGAAACTTCTTGTAACTGACATAATTATGTATTATGCCTTACAAAACGAATTTTTAATAATCTCGAAATACATACCATGAAAAGAACTTATTACTATCAGCCAAATTGAATAAGGAGAATATAAAAAAAAATATCTATTAGTCGTGTAGATGGCTCTGAGTGGACAGAGATCCGTGATATAACTAAGGCGTAAACAGAAAACATTTGAATGAAAAAATCATCACCCTCGAAAAGAAGCCTACTTTAAAATTCTGACTTCCTTTAAATTAAAATTCGGAAGCTACTTAAAATCTCATAATACCTACATACATCCGTATTTAAATTCTCGAAATTCAAGAGAAATAATTAACATCTCTTTGTATCTTCCTAACTTATGGAATATTTATACCCGGAATAATGTCCTTTTTAATATGATGTAATAGAAAATAAGCGAAAATGATTATGCAATACGTTTTTTTATGTTTTAAAAAGCTATTGCCCGTTTTCAGATTAGCTAAAACATATTTACCTACTCAATGACTGGTATTCTCAAATTCACGTTCCAACTCAACGCAAGAAGCTCTTGCTTAGAACTTAATCGGTTGCCAGTAGTTACGTAACTAATGTATTGGATAAAACATTTTCAGAATACAGAAATGTCAAAAGTCTCAATAAAAATTGGATACGACGCAACTCAATCGTCTGTTTTTCATTTCAGAATAGCCTTCAATATCTGAATGAATATTCTTGAAAACTAATCAATTATTATTATATGTTTCTTGATGTGCCCAGTCAGGACCCCTTGAGCAATCACAAATGCAAAGACCTCCTTGTCGCTAATAGCGACAGGGAGGTCTTTGCATTTGTGATTGCTCAAGGGGTCCTGACTAGAGGTGGGAATAACGGCTTAAATTCAAAAACGTTATAGCAGTTCCAGTAATTGAAAATAACGTGATTATTAAAAGCTTAAAGCTTTTTTATTTTACAAACCTAAATGATGATTTGGTATCTGGAAACTTGAAAAATTAGCGTGACTATTATTTTTATTCACTAATATTTACAAATACCTATCGTTTAATATAAATAACGTCAGATGCTTTATTTTTATTTATCTAATATTTTTATCAGCTACCTATCGTTATAAAGCCCATCTCTAGTCGCTAACTGTGTGAATCCTTCACCCCGAAGTTTTGAATAATTCCAGTCTATGCCCTTTTGCAACAATTATGTTTTCTTTTGATCTTGCCTCTGATGATTGGCTCCAGAAGCGAGTTTTTATCACCTTAAAGTCACACATAGGTATGTGACCAAGGAACGAGATATTACGGATCATAATGTGTTTCAACAACTTTCTGTCAAAGGGACCCTTACAAAACCTCCTAAGTAAATAGTGCAATATACCTACTCGTAATTACGGCGGGGCCGGTGTCGAGCGAGATCAAATTAAGAATGAGCTTGAATTCCTGAAGAAAGCCTTCTGTATCAAACTTTCAGAAAACACTGATACAAGGCCAAAGACCAAATGACACTCTCAGATAATACGCCTGTATTAGAGATGAGAGAAAAGATGGACTGATATGAGGATTTATACAATAACTAACTAGTTAAGGCTACAGAAAAATTCCTTGCTGTTTTTTTTTTTATGCCAACTTCTATAACAGTAATAAAAAATATCTCCCAGAGTACCTATAGGCAGATTGAGTAAAAATTCTTTCTAAGTAAAAGTATAACGTAATTTTAAATTAATGTTATTTTTTCTTCGCGTATTTCAAACACTCGTTTGTTCAAAAAATTTATGTAATTATGAGATTCTATCAAAGAACGCAATTTAACTTTTCATAATAAAGAGTTCTCGACTTCTTATTTTTGGTGCAGAATAAAATGTTTCGTTCGATATTTTTGCTTCGTTCTTAAGAAAGATTAGAACTTGCGAAACATCTCGACATTAATTTATGCGTAATCTTCTCTGGAATATTACGTCTCCTTCTTTCAAAGCTTCCTCTTTCTCGTCTTATATATATAAAAAATAAAGTTTCCGAGGAAACTATTTGCAGATTTCATCCAACTTTTCGGTTGCCGTTACCGGGAAAATAAAAACAGAGGAGAAATTATTCACCCACTATAAGCGGATACGTCATCTCGTACATTTTAGGTAAGTTGGAAAAGTTTTTGTTACTCTCATATAACTTGGAAGAGACATTCGAAACATATACAGGAAGATTGTTTTGCATTTCATTTTATGTCATTTTTCTCAATTCAGCCTTCAAGAGCAAGTGATTCAAAACAACATCTAAAAAAATTATCAACCGGTTTGGGACGTCACGAAGATGGTTTAAAAAGTTTAATGGAAATTATGAGTCCAATAAAAACTAACTACTCCCTTTTCGACCCCACTTAGGGACTCCACCACGCTCAAACATCTTACATTTCGTCTCTACACTAAAAGCCCACGCTTTCAATACCTTGGTTATGTTATTGAAGGCACCACTTGCCATACCGATACGTATCGGAGGCTCATCCCGGAGGTCACCAGAGGTGGTAAAGGTTGCTTTCAGGTATTTAAATGTATCCACCAGGGAGACTTGGGGACCGTCAATGTTTATCGGGGCAGGCATTATTTGCCATGAGCTCCGTCTTACTAAGGCGTATTATTTCATCACAGAGTCTTGAGACACAGCGCAGTAATACCTCCACTGTCGTACTGAACAACGCTAGGTCGTCCACATACCCCAAATGGCATATTTCGCTTATTATACCATCTGTCCAATAAAAACACCATAGAAAAGAACGCACCAAGAATTAACCAATTTTCATACAATAAAGGTTATTTCGAATTAGATATTCTTACAGTCCTTATTCTTGAATCAAAAAAGTAAGGCCTCTTTCATATTTCTTGCATCTCTTTTCTCATGCATTCGTTCACATTTTTCATACTAAATTCTTTATGGAGGCTTTGTAAGATTTGTTTCAGTAATGAACGTATTTTAAATAGAATATTTTTGACGCAGAGAAATCATCGCTTTTAGTATAAGAAAGATGACCAAAATGTGTAGGGATATTTAAAAGTCCATCTCCAGAGAGGAAAGGGGAAGACTGAGAGGTTAAAGGGCTTAAAACAAGAGGAAGAAGAGAGCAATCCCCCTGTATCTCTGACGAGCTAATACTTACATAAGCCAAAAGCCTGTTTGTTTGTTATGTCAGGTACATTTCAAGCTAAGCTCAGTGGAAACCAACCAACATGCCAGAGTACTTTCATCTAAAGAACTGTCATTAGAAAAGTTTATTTGGAGAAATATCTGGAATAGTACCTATGTAGTGGGTAGTATTTAGGCAGGGCTAGTTAATTCTTCAGTAAGGGATTAATCTCATAAGATATCCTTGGAGAGTAGACCCACTTCACAACTAGAAGAAGTTTCACCTCTAACGAAGTGCTTCCCAACTATTTATGATAAAATAATAACGGCAATAATGGTAAACTCACCCACCATCGCAGTGCTGGTACGAGATATCAAAATAATATATTTGTTGCATTAAGTGAACTTATAGCAACTAGGTTTTTAATTAAATATCGGAAACACGGAAGCTCTTTGTAAGAATGGAAACTTTTTATTATCTACCTGTATAAATAATAATTTATTGATTCTTCATGAACTCCTTATGGATTGCCTTCAGTTTGCTCATAAGAACTTGAATTCATATTGGATAAGTATGTAGTTGAAATCTCTATTATCCTACATAATAATTGGTCAGTTCGTAACTCGGTATTTTAGTTATCATCATACACATTACAAAAGCAATTCTACTATTTACGGGAATTATTTTTCATATTTATTTTATGTTTAAATACTTCTTTTAGTCGACGGTTTCTATGACAATAATAACAGGCTTTAGGAAATTATTGTGGCTATGTACAATGTACATACAACAGCACCTAAGCCGCTAACGAATGTGTTAAGAATCCACCAACAATCACAGCGTTCCACAACAGTGCATTTTTTTTAAGCCTTCACTCGATTTCTCAAATAAAAAAACAAATGTAGGTACCTACTTCTGTGTCTTTTGAAACGATGAGCACGGATCTGTGCAGCGAAAGTTTTAATAATGTATCTAAGCTACAACTCAATAATTATGAGACAATTAAACGATAAACGACCTTTTATTTATTTTTCATCCCAGCAAGTTTTGCTGCTAGTTGTATTATAAAAGTTGGCCATATTCTATCTATATTGTTTATTTGTATGAATTGATTATATATGTATGAATTGATAACAAGCTCCCAGACACAATAAAATGTGACGATGTGTTGGTCTTTCAGAGAACTGTGAAATCGTATCTGGTCGATAAATCTTTTTATACTATTGACGAAATGCTAAATGAATAAACTATATATTTTTCATGCTTTTAAATTGAATAATTATGTATCAACTTATTTTTATATTTGAAGTTGCAGATCCGGACTCTTTACACCCGCGACTGCATAATGTACCCAATGTTCACAATGACTTTGTTTTGAATCTTTCTTATATAAACTGTGTATTTTATATGATGAGTCCAAGCGCCTGCAAAGTAAGGGCCAAGGACGATAGATAAATAAATAAAAAATATATAAATTAATTAATTAATTAATCTTTGTAGACCATTTTTATATTTTTTGTTATCTTATTGCAACCTGTGGGAGGAGGTCATAAACATTGCACAAGATCGAGCGCAATGGTGAGCTCTTGTTGCCTCCCTATGCCCCTAAGAGGGGTGTAAAAGGGAAACCTGGATTGGATATTGCAACCCAGCGAAGTACCACAATTACAATTAATTAAATTTATCTACCAACCTTAATGTAAATAATTCCTAAAAATAAAAAAAAAATACCGTGCTAAAATTACCGATCTCGGAAAATAATGAAATGCCTCGTTTTTTAATAAGAAAAGGTAAAAGGTATTTTGGATATTATTAAAAAGAGGTACTCTCTATTTTTCACAAACTCTCTCCTTCAAAATATTCCAGCGGAGACGGTAAAAAATAGTTAAAGATTCGATTAAAACTTATAAGTTCTCTTCATAAAAAAAAACAGAATTGCTGGAACGCAACTGAGTTTTAAGTCAAGTATTACTTGCACCAAATATCGTCAAAATTTAACAAAGGACCCTTAATAAAAGTAGTTAAACTTTTAATCGCAGCAAAGTTTGAATTTCTGAATGTTTTTCACCGCCAGGTGAGTCCTATTATGAGAGCGTTGATACCACCCTTTAGAAATACATCACTTCACAAAAACTTCGCTCCAATTTTAATTCAGTATATATTTATGTTAATAAATCTCCTCAGTTTACGCCATTTATTTTTATTTTTTCTTTCAATTATTCAAAATATCAAAAGAAATAATATTACAATGGCCATGTTCCTTAAAAAATACAATCAATCGGCAGAAGGACAGGGCATGGATAAACATACATACCTCCTCAGCGTCACAACCCTTGGTGGGGTCTTAACCGCCTCCAAGAAAGGTCTTCAAACCTCCCTGTCGCCGGCTGCCGCCTTCCAGATCCTTTGCCCCAGAGCCCTGCAGTCTGCAACGGCGTCATCCAATCATCGCATCTTTGGCCTTCCAACAATTATTTTTCCAACTGATTCATTAAATAGTTCTCTTTTTGGGAGCTCCTGGTCATTCATACGGAACAGATGTCCTAGCCAGCGTAGTCTGGGCATGGGTAAGGCTGGCAAAGAAAATGAAAATATCTTTGTATGGTATTTTTTCAAAATACGATAGCACCATTAAGTCCTGTGTAAATAAATGAGTGTTTGACAGTAAGAAGAGTTGAAATGATGAGGTTTTTTTACCTCATTATATGCTGAGCATGAATCTTTCCCGAAGGCAGACCTACCGACTAAAAACCCCTCCTCTGCATCTCTGTACTATCCGTAGTTTTTTTTGGTTTAGTTTTGAATCAGGAAGCTTTATATGTGGTAAAAGCATCACTTTTTTCTAACCACATTATTTTTAGTTGTTTTTTTTATACGTATTGATTTCTTTGGAATGTTATTATCAATGAATTATAGATTATTATCCAAGACAAAAGATGCCCCGACGGAGAAAACTTTCGTAAAAACGGTTGATTACATTAATTTACCAAATTATCATTACATTTGCGTGAATAATTTCTTGCTGTACAGAAAATCAGGTATTGGCTATGACCATTTTTTTATTTATTTGTTTTATCTTAGGCTACCGAAATACGTCTCTATGTTTTTGATTGGGGACAAGCTAAGTTGAGGTTTCTTGAAAAATAAGATCCATTCATGACATATACTTAGCACTTCACAAGGCTATATAATTATTGTCCAAGTTTAGAAACTTAACTAGTTTTAGAAACCTCTTGATAAGGGTTTAAGCAAGATAATATAATCCTTAGAATATAGGTGTATCTTTTCGCTGCATTTTTTCAAGGTGTTGAAAAGTAAATTGGTAAACCTAACATCGTAACTGGTTGAAACCTCAGTATCTTGAAGCTTAAATCAATAAAACGACGAAAAAAATGATTTACCTGACTGCGTTGATTGGCCAAACGGGTTATCGAGAATGTATTCATTTCAAAAGAAAGATAGGTACCCTAATATTTCGTGCTTAAGTCCAGGATTAAACTTAGATTAAATAAACGCGCATACATAAAAACGTGAACTTAAAATCTTCTACAGCGGAGGTTGTTCTTCTCCAGCGGAATTACCCGCATGGAAATTCCGAGCATTTTTTCCCCCTTAACTTTCATAAGATATCGTTTAATTAAATAACTTCTTGAGAAAACTTCATTAAATTCCCTTCGCAAGAAACATAATAAAAAAAGATTTTACGCATAGAAACACACATTGTCCTTACGGCCACGCTGCTTTAATTATTATCATTACTATTATCCCCGCTTGTCCTTATCTTTCTTAAACCATTTCTTCCAGCATATATTTTTTCCTTTTTAGAGAAACATACTTAAGATATCACATACCACCTATTCTTATTTAAAATTAGGAAAATATAATATATTTATCTTCATCCCTATCGTCTGTTAATTATAGAATTTTCTCCCTTGACTACCTTGAATTTAAAGTTAAGTCTCTCTGAAATCAATAATGAATATAACAATAATTAATACTTTCTGTGCTAATATATACGTATTCATTCATTCATTCTCCCTTTAAGGCCCTCCGCACACCGCAAGCCAGCCCGGAGGAGACAAATCCGAAGCAAAACCCGTCCCGCACGAAACCGACCCCCCAGTTCTAAAAAGCCGGCCCCACAGAAACAATGTCCGCCGCGGAATATATACGTATTACGAAGGTATTATCGTTGGGAGGGTTGGTTCAATGGCTAGCGTATCTGCTTCAGTCAGCCAGGGACAGGGGTTCGAGTCCTGTAAGGGCATAGGATTTGCTGACATGTCGAAATTTCAGGGAATTCGACAAATCTGACCACCTAAAAGATTTTTGTTAATGTAAAATGATCACACTAAGCCAACCTTCGAAATATCACTAGAAGACAGACCTTAGCCCGTATTGGTTCAAATTTGTATTTTTTTTTTTTGTAATTTATTGTATTTTAGTATTAGAACACTTATTGATATAATATGGCAATGTTTTAGATACATTTTTTCGTTTTTTTTTTTCACAAAAAAATTCTAGGTACCTAACTAATATTATTATTACTCATAGTATATGGAATATATACATGTCTTGTGATCGGATTTCAAAAAAAAAATAGATTTTGCTGAAATTAATTTTCTCGACGTTTTAGAGGGTGTAGATTCCAAAGATGGAAAAAAAAATTTCAAAATTTTCCCCGTACGCGTACACCAAAAATGTGTGCGCACCCATAACTCATAGTAATTCTTATCCGATTTGATTGAAATTTGGTAGAACGGTTAGCCCCTCGATGTAGATGAGTCAGTAAAATGTTGCGATCTGTACCTTCAGGGGAACCCTCTTAACGTATCCAAAGAAAATTTCACTTGTTCTAGGGCTAAAAAAGAAAAAAAAAATTCATAAAATTTGGTATACGGGTTGGTCTTATGCTCCTACACAAGCACGTAAAATTTGAGGTCCGTAACTTCAGTGCGTCCCCCTTAAAAAGGGCTAAAAATGAAAAAAAAATCTTCGATTTTCATAAAATTTGGTATACGGGTTGGTCTTATGCTCCTACACAAGCACGTAAAATTTGAGGTCCGTAACTTCAGTGGGTCCCCCTTAAAGTACCGATTAATATTGAATATGTAGTTCTAAAGTATATAATAATTGTCTTCTGGCTGTTATAATATAGTATGAGTTCTGGGCTACCCTAGGTTAGCAGCTTTTTTCTATTTTTACTGAAAACCAACTTTCGTCAGTCTTTTTCGGATAAAACAATAACATAATGAATTGCCAAATTGAACGCTTGAGAATTTTACGATGTTAATTCCGGAATTATCCAACGGGCAAAAATGAAAACGAAAAAAAAACAAAACAAATGGTCAAACGGTATTTAGAGTCTGGATGTTATTTACACTTTGGACGATTTCATCGCTCTCCCAAAAGGCAATGATTGTGTCGAACAAAAAATAATCATTTTATGTATCCTGTTGGAGGCCGCGAATTCCCCCCGGAGTCAACTTGACGTCCGGTGTATTTAATGTGCCCACTCGTACCTTCTCTCTATTATATTATACGGAGTATTGTATGGACGTATACTATACAGATAACCATTCTAATGCCTACGGTAGAGTTCAGATATCTTGTACGTGTACACGCAGTTGTATGAACCTCAAAGCTAGGTGTACATGTACATAACACAAACTGCCCCATACCAAAACTCGAACCGATTCAACCGAACATGTTGGGACCTTTTATTAATCGAAGGTGTATTGTTTTGTATACTTATATGTTTATCTCTTACTCTACTTGTTCCATCTTTTTGTATAGATTCTCTAGATCTGTTTGTGTCATTGTTTCAGTCTCTTTGGAGGTCGACTTCCAATTGCCTCATCTTCGCTTTGATGGTCTTCCCGGGGGTCTCTTTCGTTCAGGATTGCCTTGTAGGCGACATTAGAGTTCTGCCGCCCGACATTCTGATCACGTGTTTCTTCCATATCCGGCAACGATTTGGTATATTTACAATGCAATTTTACAAACCTTGAGGATCAAACAGTTACAATGAGTTTATTATCTGGGCTTTCCTGAGCAGCAACTATTACCCTTAACTATGTACTAGGCAAAACTATGCTTAAAAAAAATATCTGTAATTATCATATTGGAAAATCTGGCATAGATACGTTTAACGAAAAAAACACCAACAACTAATTGAAAGTGATCTCGTAAATTCTTGAATTAAGGGCTTTTGAGGCCACTTTCCTGTTGTAACTGGCCATTTTTGTGTAAATATACAACTTGATTTTGACTTTTGTAGTTAACTGTGTTCGTATCTTACAGTACCTACTTACGGAATACTAACAAAATTAGACAAAGAACATTTATGACCTAACACTCGCGCCTATAAACTTTTCATTGATTTAATTTAAATTATTTGAAAGACTTTCCAAAAGGTGCAAGAATAGCTAGTATTCATCCTTATTACATGAGTATTTTTTAAACAAACGCATTAGAGCTATCCAAAAAAAGAGAAAAAAAGGATATTTCGTTTAATTTCTCAAAACGAATATTCACGATCGGTTTGAATTTCTGAAATAGTCGATTTCTAATCCCCAAGTTGCTTCGGCTTTAAAGCTATCCCTCGATTCTTCCTGAAGACCATTCCTTCCGGAGTTAAAGCTTACAATATTCAACCCGTTCTCTTGTTCGACATCCTTTGAAGGTTTCTCTCTCCGCAGATAATACACCTCCGCATACCTTCCCTACTCCCCAACCCACCTACATACATTTATTTAACCAACTATTATTTTGTTCGATTAGTAATTATCCGATACGAACTTTACTGTTAAAATCCTCATTAATAGTTAATGACTAAATTGTTTGCACTTCCTCTCGACGACCGGATGTGGATCGGCGGCGAGCCATAAACTTTAAATAAATTTCATTTAATCTTGAAACTTTAATGCTGAATCCAGAATATCGATACCTATCGTATCTATATTAAGTTTATTATAGATTAAATATTTCAATTATTTTTGTTTTAATTAAAATAAGTCTATGTTCACCACGATGACATTGAGGATTAGGTAGGTACTCTGCATTTTCATTGCGATTCCGATTCAATTGCAATCTCAATAATGTCATTGCTATTTACATTTTGGTTGCTTACGGCCGGTTTCATAAAAAAATAAAGAAGACTTTAAATTCCCTTTAAAAAATAACGGGTTTCATAACAACATTTAAAACCAACTTTTAGCTAAAGTACCGTTATTGTTTATTATTTTTAGTTAAAGTCGACTTTATGTAGTTCAAATTTTTACCACCGCAGTTCATAAAAAAGTTCGTGGCGCTTTTGATGCTCTATTGAGAAATGAAATTGACAGATCAACAGAAATTCCGCGAAAATATTAGTAAAGAACCTATGTTTTCCATAGGTTTCCATGGTAACACAACCAACTACTACCAACTTTAAAATATTTTATTGACATTTCAAATTTTAGCGGGAATATTTTTTTTATGAAACGCGTCAGCTTAAAGGAGTCTTTAAATTTTAAAAGGAACTTTACCTAAAGTGTTCTTCTGAATCTTTTTATGAAACCGACTGTTAGCATGAAAAGAGTTCTACGATTAGTCTATTTTGAATATGATACCTATTTGGTTTGCGAAAAAATAGTACGAGGATTTATGGAAGTACTTTTCTTATATTAGTAGTACCTACCTATATAGATTCTATGTACTTATTTGGTAATGTTTGACGTGCAATATAATGTGTAAATGTGTATATAATGTGTAATCTATAATATAGTCAAACAATCGAATTATTTTTGTATTTTGTAATAATTATTTATGTATTTATATTTATCAACGGCAAATTGCCTTTTAAAGAAAAAAAGATAACATAGAGAGCAGTAAAAATACAAATCAACAAAACACACACATACATATAAAACTACGATACACATAATATATTATCCTCCCTCCATAAGCACTATAGAGATAAAAATTTCGTGCAACACGTTGCTTCAGTATAACAGAAGAATACAATAATTCGAGAATACAAAGCTGATGACTGATGACAGTTGCCGGAAAGATGATTAGAAGTCTCAATCTAAATGATACATAAGAGGAGAGGCATTCGGAGTACTATGAGTGATTAAACAAATGTAAAGAACCTGTTGACAAGCATTGTAAAAGCCTTAACAGGACTTGTATTGTTTTTATTATTTTAATAAATAAAGAGCTAAAAAAATATATTTCATGAAGACTTAATGGAAAAAAATAGGTAAGTTCCCGCTTTGAAACAGTCTACGTAATATCACAAGTATTTTCATAAATTTAAAAGTAATTAGATCGCATAAAACATATAACAATGCCCACGACGACATAAAATAAAACAAATAAAAGTAAAAAAAAAATATAAAAGTTTTAAGAAGTTCACCCCGTCAAATGTGACGGCGCGGCGTAACATTCCCTTTGTTCCAAAAAGTATCGTGTGAAACGAGATTAAAATTTTAAGTGTGTGGAAATAAACTATTCTTATTATTTGGTTTGGTTTCTTATCGAAATTTCACACACATTCACCCCCGGTAAACATTCACAAGTTTTGACATTCACTCACACATGGGGGAATTTATTTCTTGTTGTCGGTTGGTTCTCTACGTACGTGTGCGTAGATTCTTGGCGAAACGACCCGAACACAGAATTATTATACAACTTGAACAAAGTTGAAGATTCCTAGAAATTCCCGAGATGTTGTGTTTTGGAATTCGGGATATTTTGATGAAACAATTTTAGCTGTTTCTGAAATCAGAATTACTTATTACGTTGAAAATGTAAAACTTTACAATTTTCTCGAGGGTTTACAATATTATTAATATCTGATATTATTATTAATGAACCCCTTCTTAAACACAGAAAGAACACAGAAAATTATATCAATTTTATTATATTACAGGAGGGGAATGTAGAGACGAAAATATTGCCACAAATCTATGTGAAGTGAAAATGTGAATTCAAGAAGTGAAAAATGCCTTTACTAGTGCTGAAAGACTCTGCGTAAAATTTAAGAACAAAAAGGACATTTTAAAAAGACAAGGTGCAAGATATAGGGCTCGTACCTATCCCGTCAAAAAAAGGGGGGGGGGGGGCTCAGGTAGCAGGTGTCCCCCCGTGAGCACCTTTAAAGCCCTGTGTAAGTCTTTAAAGACCGAAATCAAAAGACGTATCTCCAAAATAAATACCTCAAAAGTTACATTATATACTATGTCCTTCATTTTTTAATATTGTGTAATCTATTTCAAATGCAGGAGCAGGAGATAAATTACATATTTATAGAAAGTCAGACAAACGTTTACTATATTTATATCCACTCTGAATAGATTTTAAATATTGACCCTAGCCTTTAACAATCAGATATCTGTGCCATTATTACTGTTTTATGTCTAGATTTTAAAATGTGTTGTAAAAAAGCCATACGTTAAATAAATAAATAAATAAATATCTACTCTCCATGTCCAGATATAATTATTTTTCTGTCGACATTTCTTTGTGTAAGTTACACACAAATACCTGTTTGTGATACGAATTTAATGTAAAAGAAGGTACGTAAATGACAGGTAGTACTTTTTAACTACCCCCTACCTACATGATACACGTGTAACATTGTGGAGTAGAGTAAGAATCACTTTATAATGCCAAATTTCGCGTTCACCACATAGTATAATTTCAGTGTCCAAAATATTAAGGTACATAACGAATCTACATTCTCTTTTCTATGCATACACAAGTTTTTCAACCAACATTCGATATCTCTCAAACCAATAATTGTACTTCTTCTTTTATTCCTTGAGGACGAAGCCAAAGTGTCTGATCAACATCTTTTTGAACCACAGTTCAGCCTTTTATACTCTTTTTGTAACTCTTTATGCATCAGTTCTTTCAAAATTCTAAAACTTTTTCAACTTCCTACCTTTATAATTGTAACAAAACTAACTTCCACACCGCATTCCTTACTAATGGGTTATTTTCCTAAGAATGCGACGTTTCAGAGAACGGCGTCAGTATAACGTTGTTTATTTTGTTACCGTAGTTACAAAAAACATTATCGTTATTATCAAAAACGGCCGCCGTCTTGTCAGTGTCATATGATTCGTGAACGCTTTCTTTGATAGCACTGAATTATTACATATTAAAAAAGTACCTTCTGTGCTACGAGATTTATATAAACTGTCTTCTCCCATACGATATTCATCCTCCTCGGATGCCTGGTCATCCTCCAAACAAATAACTAAAGCAAAATCAAGATCGTTCATTTTCACGTGCCGACACAATACGGAGAGCATAATACGGGCACGGAATTTTCCAAATGTCACCGTAAAGACCACTGCATACAAAGGAACCCACTGCATTGTGTAGTCATTTTTTCCGTGTCCCTTAGAGTTTTTCCACATATCCTGTCAAATTTCCCATTCGTACCTACATCATAACAGGACTGCGTTTTACACTCAGGCTTTTAAAGAGACGTGTTGAGTCTCATAAGGGAGCATTCAAGTATTACGTTACGCAGTATGGGGGGGGGGTATTCTTCTAAAACATTACTATTGTATCTACCTATTACCGGCGCCGCAACAAAGGTATTTAGTGACTTTCCAGTAATAATTGTTATTTGAGGCATACGTAGTTGTAATATGGGCGGTAGGCAACTTTTAGAGAATGGGAAGAGGGATAACAAAAAGCGTTACGACGCACCTCGGGGGGAGGGAGCAGGCCCCCCACATTATTTCCTGGGCCCCGTTGCAAAGTCATGATGGGCCCCCTTCTCACTACCAAAAAAAGAATTTTCGACCCTTTATTACAATATACATTTTTCAACTTTTATTACAATTATTTTTCATCAAATCAAACACACATTTAAAACACACCGTAAATTTATTTTAAATACTGGTAAAAACATAATTGAATAAATAAAATCTTAAATATTTTTGTTTGCTTGATTATTCACACAGATAAAATAATAACTGTCGTAGGAAATTGGTGGTTACATTATAAACCATGGATTAATACCTAACCATACATTACGAACCATGGTTACATTTATTTATTAACGAACTGACCATGCACTCACTTCGTACCGCCTCACAATTAATCATAATGTTCTAAATTATAAGCATTGATACACATAAAACTAGTCCTAGTGATTTTATTTTGGTTTTATTTCTATGATTTATTAAAAATGTTCTACTTTTTAATTTATTCCCTCGTCCTTGCGGGCCCCCTTGGCCCACGGGCCCCGTTGCCGTAGCATAGGTAGCACCGGGCATGTGGGGGCCCTGGGAGGGAGGGGTCAATAATGTTAAAAAATGCGTTACGTAATACTTGAACGGTCCCTAAGAGGTCTTAGTGTACCGCTTTACTAGGTTCAAATAATTTTTTAAACTCCCTATCCTACTTTAACAGAATACCTCAATAAAAATACTAAATCACAACAGATTTTCTAACATTGCGTCAATTTTGAGAATGGAATCCTTCCGTGAATCCTTGATTACCGTGATGAAAATAAATTTGTTCAAGTAGTACCGGCAGTCTACATATCAAATTAGATTGAATGCGTGTTATGCTGACAAAAAGGTTATAACCTTTTTATAAGAACAAATGCCTCGATATTGAGATTGTTTTAAGTAGAATATCTTCTAAGAAGTTATCGTTTTATTTGTAAAGCATTATTACTCAAAGGGAGAAAATACTCTGCCAGCACAAACACTCCTTTATTTCAATATACGAAGATCTTCTTATAATAATATCGCTTTGAAAATATTGTTTGATCGTATAAACATGCATTGAATTACAGAATATTGCCGAGATTTATTTAACAAATGAGTAAATTTTACAAGGAATTCTGATTGTGATGAAAACAAAGGTTATCAAATTTAACCTTTAAAACAACAGCAGAACTATGTGCGAGAACATGTTTGAGTTGTGAGTTTCTCTTTCTGTATACAAAATTTTTAATCATCATTATTGTTGTAAAGAAGAAACGTTTTTATTTATATTAAGTAGGTACATCTATTTCTATTCAAATTAACTCCAAAAATCCTACATCATGTTGACATCCCGATAGAATCATAATATTGAATTTAAGAACAAATTAATAACATGCCAACGAAAAATGTCTCGTAAAGACCTATTTACAAGAGTCGACTATGAAATAATTATTTGTCCTTGCATAGGTATTGGATTGGCAGGATATAATCCAACCGTAAACTTCCCCTCAGTACCTATTCTTTAGATTAAATTTTATCCTCAACATCTCTAAGAATGATACGGCCAAAAGAGTAAAAGAAAATACCTCGGGCAGTGAGGTTATAAGAAATGGATGCCTCTTTAATTCTAATTAAGTAGGTAGTGGAGGAAAATTTGGAGGTATTTGTATAATAATGACAACATATTAGCGGTCTAAACAAATCTACTATATAAATTAAAGTCGGGTTAGTGCGAACACTTATAACTCGAGATTGGCTTAACAGATTCTTCTGATGTTTGATTTATTGGATTCTTCTCCGCTCCGGATAACAGAATAACTAATAAAAAGTTAAAAAAATGGATAACAAATTATGTAAAATACAATATTTAAGTTTGTATGGAAAGGTTTCTGGGACGCACCCACGACATCGCGGGTAGTTCCTTCTCATTCTCGCATACGCTCTTACAGTAGCCCATCCCACTGACTCCACCGCACCGTTTCCCACATCGAATTAATTTTGGATTGTTTAACGGGGGCGCAGTGCACATCATGTACATATTAACGGGCCACTTCGGGCTAGAACCACAGGACAACGTCTGTCGGGAAAGCTAGTAGTAAATAACTGAAATATCACTTAATGTAAGGTTTTGAAATGGTAAGAACATTTTAATAGATATTTTTTTACTGCAATGCATCAACAGTTGGAAATGCTAGGACTGCCCTCAAATAAGTAAGAAAGTAATAAACCTTGAGAGTTGACTTGGACGCAGAAAATGCAGGATAGAATGTAATGAAATCAGACAGAGGAGGCTAGAGAAGAAGACAGAAGCTGCAATTTCTTTAATAAAATAATACTTGTGAGAATTGACAATCCAATGAGTGTAAATGTAAGCCATCACTCACAATATAGTGTGTACAGTACATTAAAGAAAAGAAAACAACAAAGACAAAGAAATCAGTTATCTAAATAAAACAGAAGAAAAATGAAAGGAAATCACGTTTCATATCAAAAACGGATCCTTTAAGACAAGCGGAATTGAGAACTAAAATACATATATTATTCAGCAGGCAGAATCTAGTTCCCCACCAAGAAGGTATATTGTACAAGTTTACAGTACCAGAGTACCAGCTACCCCTTTACTTCTTATTAGCTCCGTCCTACAAAGTAACATTTATACAAAGAAATACAACGTCGGCCCTGGTTGGTGGAATCTATAAAGGAAGAAAATACCGCCGATAAAATGCAAGTTTTATCGATAATTCAACTCTTGTTGATCGGTTGATCCCTTCTCAGTTCTAGAGTTTAAAGACTAAAATAGAAATAAGTAGAAGTAATTGTATTTCAGTCTTCAAAGGGTAAATAATAACAATAAAAAATCGATTATATGACGATGATTGTAAAATACATAGATGTTGCTTTCGATTGTGATTTTAGTTCGGGTACTTATCTTTTAATAAAGATTTCTGTGTTCGTCAAATTAGGATATTTTTTCAAAATTTCAATTGGATTGAATGAAAGAATATAATCCATGTACAAGTAAAACGTTATTATAATTTGTTTACTTCCGTAACTACCTTCCGATAAAACTTAGAATACGGGTACAATTGTGGTTGGTACTCGTTGGTAGACTAGCGGTTACGACGCCGGCTTTCGTACTGTTTCATACGGAGGTCGTGGGTTCTATCCCAGGTGCCGACCATCTTCGTCTTTCACGACACAAGCTTTAACTAGCTTACTGTGAAAGAGTGTACTTTTTGTTCACTTTGGGTGAGGCGCAGATTCATTTTCTATAAAAAAAGTTGAATTTATCAAGTAGGTAGTACCTAACTGAGTTTAAACGCTATTCGTTTACAAAAAAATAAAAACATAAAAGAAACATAGCTTAAATTTCATGAAAATAAAACCTTTGAAAAAATGTTTTCATTTGTATTTTGTTAAAATTGCTTTCTAAACGACAAATTCTCCGAGATAATGGGGGTCTAATACAGCCCATTCTTTAATTTTATTTGTTCTCGAACAGCTTACTTTGGAATCAGTTGATTTTATTGAACTACATTGAGAACTTTCATACCTACTGCCCGGTTCGGGGTCTGAAATAATAATAATAATTGCAAAAAAAAGTTATTTACTTTATGCTTTTTTCATTGCCTTTATAACAGGACAACTTTAAAACATTCTAAAAATCGGTTCTTGTAGATACTTTTCTTTGATTGAGAATAGATACATATGAACAATATTAATCTATTCTCAGTTTTACTACAGATAAACAAAAGAATATATGCGCCTGTGTCAATATCAAATACAAGGAAGTCTGTGTGAGTAACAAATACATAACATTACTACAGTAATATTTGTAATGTTTTGTTATTGATTTAATGTATTTTTTATACATAATTTAAAAAAAATATTAGCATTCGCCACTCCTTCTCTATATAAACTGTAAGTGTGCAAAATTTCATACACCTCCGTCCGCGCGATTTTCGTAAAAATGGTCACAAAGTTTTTGCTTCACGTATTAATATATAGATAATGTTTAATAATTAACTTCAAAATTTTCAAAGGTTTTCAAAACATATATTTCATTCTTTATCGTACTTTTACAGCACTTTTTCTCTAGGGATAGGTATTCTCTGGATGCAAGTACCTATACTTTCTTAAGTCTCAAACATACATTAACTAGGTAAACGTAGCTCAGAATTCCCAAAAGTCCACAAGATGCCGTCTACACAACAAAGCATTATACATGAACATTTACTACGCCACTTAGTCGCTTAAGACGTTGCTCAATTTTAATTCTAGAGTACTATGCATCTCTGGCTAAGAATTGTTTATTAATCAGAAGTTAAGCTATACTTAAATTTTAATCTTGGTTTATTAATAAGACGGTAAACACAAAAATTATCTATATAATATTTGTCTTGAACACTGACTCACTGACTGACTGACTGCCTGACTGACTGACTGACTGATGTCATTAACGCCGCTAGATGGCGCGCCACTCGCAACTAAAGACAAATAATAATATTGTTCTTCTAATACAATATGGCTGACAGCAGTGACAACAGACAGTAACATAATGATATTAATTTTATTATTCCTGGTGGCTGAGCACTTTTTTTAAAGGTCTTGACGTAGAGAAAAACAATTTTTTGGGTTATTAAAAAGCTCACATGCGAAGTCAGCCATAAGAAAGCAAAGTGTACCACATTAGGAAACTTTTACGCACAGCGGGACTTCATAGTGAAGAAAAGCCTTATTAATGCCATGAGTGCAATAAAAAGTTTGCGGTTTCAAGTAATTTAAAGAATGACATGCGAACTCATAGTGGAGAAAAGCCATACGAATGCAATAATTGCAATAAAAAGTTCAATCAATCAAATAATTTAAACAACCAATGACATGCTAAAAGCTATTTGAATGGTAAGTTTGCAATAAAAAGTTTAATTTCATTTTTAAGTTTGCATAAATAGTTCAATCAACCGTGTGCTGTAAAGTATCACTTGCGAATTCGGCCAAAAAATTGACAAATCAGGAAACTTTTACGCACAGCCGGACTTCGCTTTACTAATGCAATGTGTGCAATAAAAAGTTTTGAAACTCATAGCGGAGAAAAGCCATACGAATGCAACCATTGCGATAAAAAGTTTAATCAATCAAATGCATTATTTGTTAGAAAAAGTTCAAAATTTGTTTAAAGTCTGACATATGAATTCGGCCAAAAGAAAGCATAGTTTGTATGAAAAAGTTTACCAAATCAGATCTTTAACTCACAGACGCGATTTCATTGCCAAGAAAACCCTTGCTAATGCAATGTGTGTTATAAAAAGTTTTTTTTTGCATTTTTATAAATAGTTATATTATCATGAATAGTTATAATCTATCATCGAGTGCTTTACAGTCACACAAATGAATTCGGCCATAAGAAAACAAAGTTTCCATGAAAAAGTTTACCAAATCACGAATCTTTAATCCACACACACGAGATCATAGCGGAGAAAAACCATACGAATGTCATGTTTTCAATAAAAAGTTTACACACCTAGAGTAATTTTTTAAAGATTTTCATGTGAATTCATAACGTTGAAAAGCCATACATAATATATGTTAAGTTTGTTATAAAAAGTTCACGTTGTTTTTTGAGTTTTCATGAAGAATTCAATTAATCAAGTGTTTTAAAGTCTCATATAAGAATTCGGCAATACGAATGCAAAGTTTACATGAAAAAGTTTAATCAATCAAATCGGTAAATACCCACATGCCAAAAGCTATTTGAATGTACAGTTTGTAATTAAAAGTTTAAGTTGTAGGTATTTGAGTTTTCATAAAGAGTTGAATCAACCAAGTATTTTGAAGTCTCACATGTGAATGCTCACAGCTATGCTATGAGAAAGTAAAGTTTGCATAAAAAAGGCCATAGGTGGGCGCCACGGGCGCCTTTAAAAAACTAGTTTACAATAATTGGTTTGTATGTACGTTCGTTGCTCGATTTTTCATTGAAACACTCTTATCTTATATGTATATAAAAATGGAGAGCTATTTCGCGTGGTCATCGGATGGCGCCTTAACGGCTGGACCGATTTCGCTAATTCTTTTTTTGTCGTATAGGCTTTTATCAGGAGAGTGTCCTTTTAGAAGAAAAAAAATTAAGAAAAGTACATGGAAAATTAGATAATTTAAGAAAATGGAGAGCTATTTCCCGATGTCAACACATCGCGCCTAAACGACTATAAATAAAAAAAATAAAATAAATAACACTCTTCTATACATAGGTGTCAGTATAGCCGGCGGAACTTAATGTTTGAAACATTCTCTACCAGTCAACCGGTCCCGTCCAATCTGAGACAGGATTCCAAGCCCGAGTAGAAATTTCAAGTGAAAAAACACATTGAAAATTTCTGACCCGACCGGGAATCGAACCCGGGACCTCTTGATCTGAAGTCGGAGCCTTTGCCACTAGGCTACCGAGGTCGGCTATACCGATTTCACTAATTATTTTTTTGTCGTGTAGGCTCTTATCAGAAAAATATTGATTTAGAAGAAAAAAATTAAGAAAAATGCATGGAAAATTAGAAAATTTAAGAACACTATAAAAATGGAGAGCTATGTCCCGATGTCATCGCATCACGCCTAAACGGCTGGACCGATTTCGCTAATTCTTTTTTTGGCGTGTAGGCTCTTATCAGAAGAAGGTTGTATTAGAAGAAAAAAATAAGAAAAATGCATGGAAAATTAAAGAAAACACAGAAAGTAGGTAATCTTTTTAGTTTTTGCAAAATAATTTGGTCTACTTATGAATTTTAATTAATTAACATTTGAAAGAACTATCAGTGGATTGATTGATAGAAGGCGAATGTAAAATATATCGTATGAAAAAGATTGATTGGATAAGCCATATTATATTCATTGCAGTTAATTTTTATAAGAAGTTTTGGTAAGTTTTAATACAAGGAATACCTACATTATTGTAATGAAGCGTAAGGAGTTTCGAAAATTTTCTTTATTTACAGAGATTTTTAAAACCGTCAGCAAACAAAATCGTATACATAACATTGCTATTAAGGAGTTATACTTAATTGAAGTTCATTTTATAAGGAGTTTAGGTAAGTTTTAACACAATGATTAGGTATAATGACGAACAAGTAGAATATTTTTTTTGTTTGTTTACAGAGATTTATAAATCACCAGTAAACTGAATTGTTTACATGATTGACAACGAATACTGATTATAAACTCAATTGAAAAAAAAAACATGTTCAAAAGAAGGAAATTGGCTGGGAGAAGGGTTGGCGGTGCACAAAGACCTCTAAGAAGGTCTCTCTTTAAACCACAGTTGATGCACAATACAATCTTGATACTATCCCTGATTTGTGGGAGTGAAACTTGGACATGGACGAACAATTTGGAAGTTGGAATAAATGCTGTGGAAATGAGATCACTGCGTAGGATATGTGGAAAGAGACTTATTGATAAGGTGAGGAATGATAATATTAGAAAGGAATGTGGAATGGATGTTAGCGTAGTGACTAGAATGAAAGTGAATAAAGAAAGAAGGTTTGGACATGTAAAGAAAATGAATAAATCTGAAAGAATAGGTGCACGCAGACGAGGCCGACCTGGAATGACATAGACCGACCATATCGGTGCCGTCTTACGGGAGGGCCAAGTCAGGAGCAAAAGGAAGAGCATGTATGCGGGATGTTATGCGTTTGGAGGAAGCGAATGAGTTTGGATTGGAAAGAATTGAAGTCCATACTCTCTGCCTACCCCCTTCGGGAATCAGCGTGATGGGCAAAAAAAAAGTATTGAGACCTCAATGCGTATTTTGAATCGCTGCGGAGATGTTCCTTATCGTACTTTGATCAATCAATCAATATTATTTTAACTGAGCAAAATAACTATTAAAATATCGAATATAATGACAAACCTAAATTATTTTTTTTACATATTAACATCAAATCAATCAAAATTAAAACTCCCTTTGAACTCCACTCAGGAGCAAAGTGAGGCAATAAGAGCTCTCCATTGCACTCGATCTTGCGCAATGATGACCTCTCCCCACATCATATTAACATAGGTTATAAGTTTTTGATGTAAAAATAAACTCAGACCCAATGAATGCAGCGTGGGATGCAGGTTTTGCTAAAACCAGTAAATAGTCATTCGTATTAAATAACTAAAAAAACAAATTTGAGCTCTGTTGCATAAAACCATAAAACCCATATTATTTATTTCGATACAAAGTTCGACGGGTCAGCTAGTATTTTTCATAATTGTGAAAAAACCAATTCAAATACTTCTTCTTCCTCTTCGACAGCCATATTATATTTTGTTCAGATATTTATTTTCTGAACTGATATATGAGAGGTATAGTTGAGATATAATTTATTTATTTATTTGTATTATTCATACGTAAGTCGGTAGTTGCTATGGCAATTAATTATAACAGTTGCCCGAGGAAAATAATATTATATCGAAGGAATAATATGACGTGGTGCTTGTAACTACCATGACTATAACTTATCTCTTAAATTCTCACCAAAAACAAGACACCATACTGGGTCACCATAAGGACTGACTATAAGCTTTATTTTACTACTTTCTGCAAAGCTTTAAGAAGCTATAACTATATCGATAGCCACATACTTTAAAAAAATTACTCTTACATTACATTCCTTTCAACCTCTGAATATATAAAAAAGTGACATTATTATTTTTTTGTAATAACGTCTCAGGTTCATATTTAAATAATATCGCTGGGAATGTACTAAATTATGAATAAAAAACAAAGTAAATATCTCCACCCATCTTAGTGTTAAATTATTTATTCTGACTTTGCTTCTTTCTTTTAATATTTGACAAAAAGCTGTTTGAAAACTAGCTATTATAACCCTCTTATTCTACCAATATTTCAGAATTGTAATTCAGTATTTTATTTCATTCACATATAAAGGAGTGTGTGTAATATCGGGAGGCAGTAGCGAAAAACAGCTGTAATTGCCCAAGCCAGCCCTTCATTCAGTGGTATGAAAAAAGTTTGGAGGTCCAACAATATCACCACCAAAACCAAATGTCACCCTTTGAACTCGTTTATCATACCAATTTTTATACGGTTGCGAATCATGTCATTTGACAAAGGCTCAGCTTAAAAGAACTCTCAGTGATGAAAAGAGATTCCTGCTATAAATTTTGGGAATCAGAACATAACAGTCCTTCGCTACCTCAGTCATCCTCAATATCAGATTGGTTTGTCTCGAGCATGTCCTCCATATGATCCCCGAAAACGTATAGGGCAGTGCACAGACCAAGCCAGCTTACTCGGGCGGGTCAAGAAGAAGAGGAAGACCATGTCTTACAATTATTGTACAAGCCAACACCGTGAACCTGCAAAGTATCGGATTATTGGATGGAGTTAAACAACCTTAATTTCAAACATGTACCTAATGAATGCTGTGCATTAACTCTTTCTTAAAATCTATGTATAATTATTGTTAAGATGATATTAATTCAATCAAGGTGTTCTCCTGAATGGAGTAATTATTTTTTAGTTTCTAATGAAGGAAAAAACGAATAACGACACTTTTACGAATTTAATAATGCAGGAATAATAAGCGCGCTTAAACAGACATACGAGATGTAATTTATTTGTGTACTTTATTTATATGGATTATTTTGTGAAATTTTCTTTTGACGTTTATATTTTCAACATAAATAGGAATTTTCACCTTTCAACATAAATGTGTAAATAAAATATATAAGTGGGTACCTATTTACTTAAAGTTCATCCTCGCGAGGACAATTTCCGGTAAACAAGCTGAAAGGATGAAAAAGAAGCCCGAATTGTGTAATCAATTTTTAACAATCGAGAGAGCAGAGATTAAGGATAGAGGGAGATGTTTAAATAAAAAAGGAAGAAATGAAGCCACAAAGGAGGGGCTTTGTGAACAGAAAAGCTTGTTATTAATATTTAAATTTGCTTTTTACGAACAAAGAAAATTTTATCAAAAATTTTTTGCGTCAGATGTAAAGAATAATCTAAGAAAATGTTTTATTTTTATTACCCCATACACAGCATCGTACTTTGTTTGTACATATTAATACACATCTATGAGAATATTAAACTACCTTTAATTAATTATTTGTGGATATTACGTATAGTGGTGGAGATTTTCAAAGTGTATTTTTCCTTTACAGCGGAGGAATTTAGACGGTATTCTTCCATTCATAGTTTTGTATGATCACTTATAACACAAAACTGCAAGATACTCACTTCCGCCGTGAACGTGTATCGATATGTCAACTTTATCAAAAGGATGCAAGTGTTCCGCTCGCGTTCGTTTTTTCGAATCACGTATACACTTAACCTTTCGATTAAATTGATGCAATGTCACACGTTCGCGGCGCAAGTGAGTACGATGCTTAACGACGCTGGTCGCTTGGAATCTTAACACTTTATCTGAATCTTAGCCTACCCACTGTACAGTGGACCCATTTTAGATATTGTGTGAAAACCAAATCTAAAATTTTTGTATGTAGTGATAAAATAATTGAACAATGTAAAACTTAACAATATTTAGTACAGCTTTTCCATAGAAAATTTCACTTTTGTCACTGATGTACTTATTTATTTATTTATTTACATACGGCAAGGCCATTTACATGTTTATCAATTATACAGGTACCTATATAAAATAAAATATGACAGACACAATAAAAGCACATAAAACAAAATTTAAACTCACATCCAAAGAATCACAGATAAATAAAATAATATCAAATCAAGACAATAAATTATAACAATTAAAATGCATGAAAAATGAACAATAATCAGAACTAAGCTACAAGCACAATACATTTTTTTTCCTTTTTTCTTTTGGTGAAGTATTTAATAAAGAGATTATCAAAATGCACAATAAACTTTTCAAAATCACTCGAATTTGGGTGAAAGGCCTCAATAAATAAAAAAAAACCATAAACTTTTCATATGTCATTCCAAATTCAAAAATATTTAAATATGTCAACTCTTTCAGAGAGGTTGCGATTAAAGAACAAGAAGATATTTTGCTATAACTTCTAATACATTTGTTCTGAGGCCTATGCAATAAGCTTACCTTCAACAGATGCTTCAACTTAGGTACATACCGCAGCTGCATAATATGAAAAATTATAAAAAAATATATATTATATCTCTAAATAATGCATTATTCGAATGTGGCGTGATTGAGGATAACACCCCTCTGCTCCAGTTCCCAATGCTGACGAAGAACTGATATTAGAAATTGAAAAAGCAGAACATGTTACGGCTTATTGGAGTGGCATCATTTAGTCCGGACACGAAAAGTAAAGATTAAGTATACCTACATGATGTCGCCTTATGTTTACAGACTGTATGTATAGTGTAACTAACTGAAAACCTCAGAATGTGGCTTAACTCGCGATGTTTAAAAAGATAAAAACTGAAGAGCTCAGAATAAGAATAATAATGAGAAAAAATTTCCACGAACCATTAATAAAATCGATATAGCGTCGCGTCAGGTTGAACTTGTTCACTTATAATCCCCGAATAAGGGATGTAAAGCAGCAAAGGTTATCTACATCTGACTCCAGATAAAATACACATTAATCACCGATTCTCCCCGCCATCAAACGCCACCCCTCGGATCATTACTTTTACACCGCGTCAGGACACAAAAGTATGTATTTAAAATACAGGTAATCTCATTCTTTTCATATATCAACGTCTTAAGCAATACAAAATTAGCCGCGCTCTCTCGCTCCATATATCACATCCTTTCTTACAAACATTCAAGATATACCCGCGTCCTTGCTCGAGGTTTATACGACATGGAATGGCTTTGTGGAAGACTCCATAAATAATTCTTAAGTCAGTTTGTTCCGTTGTTTCTTTCATACAAAATACTTTCTCGTATATTTCAAATCGGATAACATTTTAATCTTAAGCATTGTGATAAATGATGTCTACATTAAAACTGTTTTTATTATAATTCGGAAAAATAATCGCCTTAGCTGCTTGGATGGTATCAATCTCTTACGATAGACGTGCACGTTATCAACAGGTTGATAATATAAGCAACTAGAAGTCTGTCCCAGCTTCGCACGGGTACATAGGTATTTAAAAAAAATTATCCAGTTTTCTTATGATCTTTATAGATCCCTAACTTTATCAAAATAGCATTCTAATGGTACCCCAGTGACTCTCTGCCGCATTTCAAATGTTTTTTTTAAATAAAAGAATATTGATGTCTTCTACAAAGTCGTAGTACATTATTTTATTCTATCATTAATAGTTTTCACAGCGCACGCGATGTAAAGAATATTTTAGGTAATTTCAAGGTGTAAAAAAACATTACATTATTGGAGTTTTAGTAAGGATCCCAAATATTTTTGAAAATTCAATATAGCCTATGTTCACCGGAAATAGTGTAGTAAAAGTGAAAGTTTTTTTCAAATCGGTTCAGTAGTTTTGGATCCTATTCAATGCAAACAAGCAAACAAAAAATCAAATTTTTCTTCTTTATATATTAGTATAGATGTATTCGAGTAACGATCACAGCGATAAGAACGAAAGTTAAACATTAACTTCCATTCATAAACATTATTTGTGTATTGGACGTCTACTGTTTCTTTAACCAGTTGAATATGCCCGGTAGCCTAGTGTATAGTCGCTAACTTCTGATCAAGAGGTCCTGGGTTTGATTCCCCTTCGAGTGAGTTTTATCCAAGTGTTTTTGCAAATGAAATATTTTCCTGGGTTTGGCATATCTTGGATTGGACGGGTAAGACAATAAGTTCTGCCGGCTATGCTGACAGCTTGGTGCAGTTTTTTTTTTTTAATTTATTTAAAAATGTAGACGTAGGAAGGCAACAAAAGATCAACTGCGCTCGATATCACGCAGCTTCAATGACCTCCTCCCACACCATATCCAGATCCCTCATCTCTGTCTCAAAGGAACGGTCTAAAGTAAATATTATCAGCATTACAAATCATTCTTCGATCTTCAAACACTGCAATCCTATATAGAAATTTGAAATCAAAATACCCGCATTATACATAGTGAAATAGCCCTTTAAAATAATTAACTGGTAATTTTTAAAATTAACTGTATTGAATAATATTTAGATAAATGTTTAAAAATCTATTATTAAGTAAAGTGTATATTTCCTTGCAAGTTTCCGCAGAGTTTATCTTTCAAGTGCTAACACCGCTATATCATCCGTAGCTCTTTGAAGAGAGCAAACCTTGCAAGGTTATTGATGTGTTTCATTCACTCAGCACATCCGTACAAAGAAGAATGTGGGACGAGAATGAGAAAGAAAATGTAGATGTTCCGAGTTACATGTAGCTGAGGCAGTCAATTGTTCTCTAAGTAAACTCCAACATTAAGGCAAAGTGAAGAAATGACTTTTAAAGTGGAATTGAACATTTGGTTAAACATAATGGACCACTCGGAACGGATATGAAACATCTAAAATATATTCAATTAGGTTCACAACATGTTCCCTTATATAACCGAACTTTCTGAAGAACCCACATTTAAAGGACTTTTGTACTAACATGTTTTACTTTGGTAACAATCGGACCAATTCTATTGTTGAATCAGACAGGAAAATCCAACCACCAATCTTTGACTTTTATCTTTATTTTATCCCCCATAGGCCCATCTTATGGCACTCGGGTTCATTAATAATATTTCGTATGCTTCTTCTTCGTCCTCCTTAAGTCTGAAATTCGTGAACATATCCTATTTACAGCGTTTTTTTACTTAAAGCATAGGTACATAAATTCAATGACAAAAGGGTGTAAAGGGTCTTATTGGTTTCTCCTTAATGTACAAAACCACCAATATTTCCTTCAATCACAGCTGCTATTGCAACAAGAACACAGTCATTAGAAAATAAACAGATGTTTTATATTACGTATATATACATAAAAGATAAAAACATTAATAATTATAAACTACATTTTCGACAACCACTCTTTAACTGGCTTATACTTGCATCGGCAGTACATTATATTATACTAAAATTGGATACATTTTAACATCTCTCTGGAAACATACAGAATCAGGTCATTAATTTCAGGGATGAAGCGATAATAGCCTCACGTTCATACAAACAAAAGCTCTTTTCAGAGACAGTTTTGCCTATCTATATTCAACAGGCCTCAATGGCACGTCGAGAGAAAATAAAAGACTAAGACTAAGATGGTTTGGTGATTGGATAATATGGTGCAAAATGTGCAAAAGTTTGAGCTATCTAATTGGCAAACTGTTCAACTAGATTGTCAATCATGGAGACCAAAATCCTAGAACCGGACTTAGGAGGCCACAGAGAGGCAACCAGAATTCGTCTTTGAAAAAAACAGTTTGAAAAAAATCAAGAATGAAAAGAAACCCGTGAAATCTTAATCCGAAACATAGTGTCTAGCTAGATAACTCGACAACCGAGATATTGCACAGCAATCATATTTAATAACATGTTTTTATTGGTAATAATATTTGCAAGCAATCGTGTGAAGATCGTAAGATTTTACGGCACAATTTCTGTGTTATTAGAAACATAACAACGTAACGAAATCCCCATCATGCACCATCTTATTGCATAGTTCAGATACGTGACTTGCACTAGGAACCATAGGAACTGAAATAATTATAGAGGAAGCCCTATGTGATACGAGCAGCTATGGCCCATCTCTTAGAAACGTTCAACTGCTACAATTTCACGAATAACCTTCAGTAAATATATATTTTATAGCTAAGTCATACATCCCATGATAATCTTGTCAATTAAAACAGTATTATTAAGGTCTAGCACGTATTGATTTGTCATTTAATCTCTATCTCTAGTACAATAGTGTAGACAAGTGTTAGTGTCAACATTACGTTGGAATTGAGTGGATTGTTTTCTATGGAGATATAAGGCTTTCAACGATTGGAGTCGACTAAAATTGAGATTGAGATTCCATATAGGTTATTATAAAGATGTTCGAATGTATTATAATACATAGTGCTGAAGTAAATATTCAAAATGCAAATAAAATTATAAGCAGGTAAAAAAAGATCTTTGAGGAGTCGCTATTTTTAAAGACCTTTCACATCCAGCCATCCATATTTTTAAATATTATGATGTATGTAATTGAAAATCATTGTGAACAATATTCCGTATAATTATTTAAGTTACATTATTATGTACTAGATAAAAAGGCTCAATGCTATGTTAACGAATTGAAAGAATCTTTTTTACAAATTTGCTTAATAGAAAACAAGAAGTTTCTAAGTAATTTATGACCATGTAGGATGATTGACTACGCGAATCACTACGGGACACGTCTGTATATATTTTTTTTTTGGGCGGCTCATCCAACTGGATGTTATGGCCCTATTACGTCTGTATATTAAAATGTGGAAAAAGGTAAAATTTTGTTCAAAAAGTGATATGGATGATCAACCTTGATTTACATGCAAAAGAAAATATGTGAGTATGCAGAATCCTTGATATTTTGATTAATCATAAACAACTATTTTCAATCTTCGTATAAAATGTATGAGATCGCGATTTCTCGAGAACTCTATCCTTATTCATAATTTTCGTTTATTATATTTTTTTAATATCATTCGTCTTGAAATCCATCTCGTAATTAGCTCTTTTTAATGCAAAAGTGCAGTGAGCATTGCGATTCCTTATTTAGCCAATTAAGATCTCTTTGTAAAACTTAAAAATTAATTTAAATACAAGTAGTACCTATTCCCCGCTCCTAATTTGCGTTCTTTCATTCGAGACATTCTCAGACAACTGCGGGCGCCCTCCAAATGACAAGAAGCTTAATGACACGAGAATGAAATTAAAAATACGGAGTTTTTAAAACGGAAGCCGGGTCCAAAGGAGAGAAGATTGTTTGAGTATCTTAATTAGTGCAGCTTGGTTGCTGCTGACTCAACGACAAGGAAGAATAAAACAATAAACTGTTTAGTTTTTTCTTTTAAGTAAAAACAAAACAGTTTTGTAAACAAAATATTAATAAACCTTATGAACGGTGTTCTCTCAAGATGATCCAATACAGTTGATGACAGTCAACGACTGTATTGTTCAATAATAATTCTTTACCACAGCCAGAAAATCTTACATCGTTCAGCCCCCATTCTATCTTTTTTTAGTTTGCCTTTAATCATTCATCAATCAGGTTACTGATGTAAAATCTGACAGATGGTGGAGAGCTTAGCAGTGCAGTCAGTGAGGTTTATACTCAACGGTCGTGGGCTCGATCCCAAGTGTCGACCATTTTCTTCTTTTACGAAACAAGCTTTTCTTTAACGTGTAAGATGTCAAAAGTGTTTTTATGTTTATTTTTGGTAAGCTCAGATTCAATTTTATATTTAAAAAAATGTATACTTGAATGAAGCGATAGAGGTTTATATAAAGAAGTCCGTATTATCTGCCTTGCCGGGATACGGCGTGATGGTTAAAAAAAATTAATGCGAGAAATATCCCAGAAAAGAAAAGTCTAAATTACCTACATTAAGAAAGGGCTGTGATGAACTATTACATACCAAAGAGATGAATGCATCTTTATTCATGAAATGAACAGATTGAAATCCATAATGGAAATGACATGGAAACCATATAATATTAGAGAATACTGGAGTTGAGCTCCAAAGCCTTTGATGTGTACAACTCTATAAAGGCAGAAGGAAAAATTGACGTTTGCGACACGTAGGTACTCCTACTGACGTTGCAAATGGGAGGTTTTCTGGGGAGCTTCCGACAATGCACACTAGGTGGCAGCGCTTCTAATCCGGTCTATTGTCAAATTATGACAGCTGTCAAAAATACCATCTAGCATTGACTGATGAATATTATGCTAATATATCTCCTCTCTTTTTTGTTTTCTCAATTAAACAATTTAACGTTTTAATTATTGATGATTGCAAAAGTGGCTTTTTCTAGGAGGTAAACCATAGTGTGTCATTTTACACTACACACAAACAAAAGCACTAGGTATGTATTTGTCTTCAAGGGTGGATTTGCAGTAGTTCTTTGAGAATTAGTATCAGTTCTGTATCTTCTTGTTTTATTGTTTTCTGTTACGGTATTTTTCATTTGTATTTAGGTAGGTATATAAAAAATAAAATAAGATAAACAACCAATGAAGTGGTTGGTGGCCCAGCGGTTACAACGCCGGCTTTCGTACTTCGGACGTCGTGGTTCGATCCCAGGTGCCGACCATCTTCCTCTTTCACGACACAAGCTTTCAGTAGCTTACTGTGAAAGAGTCAAGGAGTGTATTTGTGTTCACTTTGAGTGAGCACAGATTCATTTTTAAAAAAAAAAAAAAAAAAAAATTATTTTATTTGTATGTAAAAAAAATGTACAATGATTATTCTAAACATATATGGTTGAGGTTATAAACGTTAATTTGACCAGTGTTGCCAACGCCGTTTTTCAAACGCAAAGTAGCCAAACTGAAAATTTGGTATGCGGTCATTCCGAAAATTTTAGTATCCGAAGAGAGGTGGGAATTCACTAAAAAAAGGTCATTTAGTATCCGTAATGTGAAAATTCGCTAAAAGGGAAGTAACCCAAGTGGCTATCTGTCGCCTTTTCGATTTTTTCGTCGCATATTCTCGTTCCAAATAGCCCAAACGGCAGTAAATCACCCCCTTTGGCAACACTGAATTTGACAATAGACCGGATTAGCTAGGGCGCCTCGAGCGGCACAAAATGGAAAAAAAAAACATCCCATTGCAATGGAGTCTCCTCACAATCAAAATACAAGCGAAAATAATCGGAGCACCTACTATTACTGTTAGGTATAAAGATAAATAAAAGTAATGACTGGAAAATTTAAATAATGTCTTCGTCTAAAATTTTAATAATTAAATGTTTCTCCGTTATGTCCATGGGGTAATTATTTGTAGCTTATTGCATGGTGGTGGTCAACAGACATAGCACATTGTACGGGTGTCTGCGATGTGCAGAGCACTGGACGTGAGAAGTACCGCCAGTGGATATAGGAACACTGTTGTCTCCAGGGAGGGCTGGGATAAATAATGCTCAAATCACTATAATGTCGCTCCAACAGAGCTGTAATGGCAACACCTGTGACCGTGCTTGGTCCAGCAAACCACCATTTTGCCTTCTATAGGATGTCGTTTTAAATATTTCATATAAGAAAACATAAAGTTTTATTGAGAATCTTAAACACTCTGAGGTTTTCATTTTATTTCTCAAGCATGGTGTTTTTTCGTTTTGTATTAAAATTCTTGCACTGCAAATTGTAGTTAGCGAAAATTTTATCCTTAAATATGAAGGTGGACAGTGATAAAAATAATATAGATTTATTATGATGGCTAATAAATTGGCAGATGATATCGTTATTCGTTAGTAATGAGAATCAAACATTTTTTTAGAAAGATATTTCGTTTGATAACTTGGTTAGTGTGAAAATTAGAACCTTTAAGTTCAAAAGGTCTCGAAAGTAGATTGTCAAAATTCAAAAAGGAAGAAGATTTTTTTTACATAAACCTTTTATCAAAACACATTAAGTAAACATATTAAAATCTTCAAACTTATTGTCATGAGCAAATAGTAGAACATTTTATTAAACAAATTTGTTAAACTATTCTTTATTCTTAAAATATTTCCATAGGCCCTTACGGGCACTCGGAATAGTCAAAAACATAACATACAGTAAAATGCAAACAATATCAACAATAATGAAATGTAACAAAGCAAAACAAGCATGTACATAGGGTCTCAGAACATAATTCATAGAAGTAAATAAAAGTGTAAAAGAGAGAGATCAGATCATGCATGGTGTAAAGGGCCATATAGCATTCGTCAGGTAAAGATTTTATAAGGGATCCTGCGTGGTGTAAATTGCCACATTGCGTTCATCTGATGAGAGTAAAAGACAAAAACAATAGAGAGGAGAGAATACATAAACAGAAATCATCCCGTTGGACCACTCCACTGAGGAGCATTTGCCGTAGATTAAATCAATGCGGATTCAAGTCAAGAAGAGGAACATCACAATTACAAACAACAACCAACCAACAGTACGGAATGTTTACTTATACACACATATATACATACACTCACACATACACAGATACGGTAAGTGAATACGTGTAATCAATCTAACATCTCGTCAATAGAGTAAAAACATTTATCAACAAGGAACGATTTTATCTCTCTCTGAAAGGCTTCGTTATCTGTTGATTTGATATTTTGAGGTAGCTTGTTATAAAAACGAACACCTCTACACACAAAACTTCGTGAAAACTTTGCTAGCCGGCGCTGGATGGGTCTGATTTCATCCTTTCGTCTAGTATCGTAACCGTGGTGGTCAGAGTTAAGAGGTGTGCTACTCAAACCTCTTCGTGCAAACAGAATGCATTCTTGTATGTATGCACCAGCCAGTGTGAGTATCCCGATATCTTTAAAGGCATCTCGGCAGGAATCTCTAGGCTGCAAGCCCAGTATTGCCCTTACTGCTCTTTTCTGCAGAGTGAATACTCTGCCAAAGTCAGCACCGCCACCCCAGACCACCACACCATAGACCATCACTGAGTGGAAGTATGAGAAGTAGACCATCTTTGCAGTATTCATCCCACATATATCTTTGATCTTTTTTATCGCAAAAACTGCGGAGCTCAGCCTGTTACAAAGTTGCTCGATGTGAGCTAACCATTGCAGTTTTCTGTCTACTGTTATACCTAGGAATTTACAATCACTTACGATAGTTATGGATTTGTCAGTGAATACTTTCTCAGTCATGTCGTCATTTTTCAGCCTCAAAGAGAAACACATCGCATTTGTTTTGTTCATATTAATAATTAAATTGTTACTATTAAACCACTGGGCCACGTCATCTAGTATTTTAGCTACATTCCCAGCAACATGTTCATCGCAGTTTTCGCGTTTGATAAGAAGGGATGTGTCATCCGCGTACATCACAATTTCGCCCCTATCTTTAATTATTTCAGGGAGGTCATTGTCATAGATGATAAATAGCAATGGTCCGAGAATTGAATCCTGTGAAACCCCGTACCTAATTACGCTCTTCCCAGATCTTACATTATTTATTTCGGTTATTTGACCTCTGTTACTTAAATGAGATTCAAAAAATCTTTTTTCGTAGCCACAAATACCATAGTGCATGAGTTTGGTGCACAGAATATTGTGATCAACGCAATCAAATGCCTTGGATAGGTCACAGAGAATGTCGTAAGTGTCACATCCTTCATCGAGGGCTTTCAACACTTTCTCTGTAAGCGATATCATTGCATCCCTAGTAGACTTATTTTGCTGAAAACCATATTGCTGAGAATGCAGCACGTCGTTTATTTTTAGGAAATGAATCAGTTGCCCAGCAACAGCTTTTTCTTAGATTTTACTCAGAACCGGTAGTATAGAGATCGGTCTGTAATTATTTGGATCACCTTTTTTCCCTTTTTTATGTATTGGAATGACTCTAGCAAATTTCAGTAGGTTTGGAAAGACTCCTTTTTTTAGACAGTGGTTGAATATGTCACATAAAACAGGCGCTATGTCAGTAATAATGCTTTTTAAAAACTTTGTGGAAATATGCCATAAATCATTTGATGTTGTCAATTTCAATTCCTTCGTAATCTTCAAGATATCATTCTCAGTTATTGGACGGAATTTAAACTGTTCTTTGGGAGAGGGAATGTTCTGAAAATATGCCAAAGCGTTGTTCGTATAGTTAGAATTACCATTTTTTTTAATTAATTCTGCTGCTATGTTAGTAAAAAACTTATTAAAAGAATCGACCCTGCTCTCACCAGACTCCTCAGTAATTGTGATACTCTCAGGCTGACTTTTGCCGGTTTCCTCCCTTATGACATTCCAAACTGCTTTAATTGGGTTTTTTGATTTATTAATTTTCTTATGAATGAAGTTACTTTTTTAATATAAGTACTCAAAATAAGTATAATTATTATTGACCTAATTAAAACTTCCATTTGTGACCACAGTTAGGATTTAGTAAGGCAACAAAAGCTCCCCATTGTATTTGTATGGAAAATATTTGAATCTCTCTTACCAAATATTCAACAGGATCCCAACCCAGACCTTAAAAGTGTGGAAGAATAACTTGAGCACAATGATTTGGTAGAAAAGTCGAAAAAACAAGAGTGTTTTTAAACGTAGATACATGATTTTATGTAGCACTTGTTTTAAATCAATTTATAAGAAAACAAACCTTTCAGTATTACTATAGTTCCTATGATGATACTGCAAAGTTTGTTGTTTTATAAATTGTTATAATGACTAAGTATTACAAAGTTACAAAATAAACAATGCGTTTGAAGAATTACTTGTTTTAAGATACTAACCTAATACATAACTAATCATTCTGTGAAACAACGTAAAAGTATTGGTATAAGAATTTTTTATTCTATGACAATATGTTTCAATATCCCACAGTCCAATATTGAGTGTTAAGCGTATTGATCCTCTGACAATCCTTGTATAATCTCCCCTTTGTTGTAATCTAGTAGTAGTATCCTTTTTTGATCCCTCCAGCACTCTGTGACAGTCAACCTCTCCAAAACTTTCCATCTTTGTGTTGACCAAAAAATGAGAGGTTCGACCACTCCTTTCGCTTTGAGAAATAATCTGTTTGCTCGTCTGGCTTTTCGAGAAGTCTGTTAACATCTTCCAGCACCACATCTTGAGCGGCTTTTTTTCCGTATCAAAGAATATTCAATGATCTATCAAAAGACAATACATAAGCATTTTTCCGCTTAAGAAGTTTATTTAAGAATTATAATATGTTACTACTCAAGATTTTCTTTTTTTCCTCCTACCTCTCCCCTTTCTTTCCAGCCATCTTTGTCCTGAGCATATCCCTACTACAGTACAGTAAGTTTTGTCACTTACACTGTGACTTTGTAAACCTCAAGATTTTTCTTTCTTTTTCTAAAGATCTGTTGTTCGAGCTATTTAATTATATGTTTTGCCTTGCGCTCTCATGACCTAGTCCAGCTCTCCACCCGTATTTTTGGGGGATGATAAGATGGTCAATGTTTTCAGAAATTTCGCACTTTGAACATTATAATTCTGTTATAAAAAAAAATAAAAAATAAAATGCTCTTTATTGCGCACAAAAAATAAAAAAAATATATTATTTTGGAAAGGGTGGGCTTATTGCCGAACGGCAATATCTTCCAACCAACCCCAGGTGGAGAAAAACAGTTGTTACCTTAGTATAAAAATATCGCACTAAAGGCTTACAAAATAATGGAATTTATCCAATAAAAACTATACAATATAATAAAAACATAATATGATACATACATACATATGCATATACATACATACATGATGTACTCCATCCTTTTGGCATAAACCCATTAGGACCTTACCTTACTGCTCCGACATGGTGGCATCAAAGTTTCAGATTCTTTGTATTGCACCATTTAGAAATCTATGGGCAAAAAGACTTTCACATGTGCTTGAAGTTGTTAAGAATATAAAAATTTGAATAATTTCTCTTATCGTACACATGCATTCAGTTTGAAGGAACTAGGGCAAACAGAACAACTCATGAAACCCTTTGTAGTTCCTACCAGGGGAAAGGCTATTCATTGAAGTAAAATGCACTGAAGGACTTTCTTATGCGAAAGAGTGAGAAAAACACAAAAACTTTTTGTTTAGGCCTTAATACGAGTGCCTACTATGTAAGTAAATAAAATAATAATATGTAAGTAAATACATATCACATCATTATAATACAAGGGAGAAAGGGGTATAAGATTGTGTAAGCCGGGTTGTTTAAAATGTAATAGCGCACAATAATGGCAGCACGTGTGAAAATATCTCCAGAATAACGCTAGGTACCCGCAGCATTACGAGAGTCGGGGTTTTGGTAAAAATAATTATTTTAAACACACTTTGCGGTATTTTAACACCCTGTTTGTATAATAGAAATTAGTTGAAATAATTCATATCGTTTTGTCTCTTTTCTCCCTTTCATTTCGTCGACGGTGTGAGTGAAACGGAGAAAATATTCGCAATGTCGAAGTGGTAAATGTGCGAGCATAAACATCTTGCAATCCGTTTTAATAATAGAATTCTACGGCGTGTGTTTGGAAGGTGATATAAAATACATAGACGAGGCATCGCAGCGGCACAACTAGTTACGTTCTACCTACAGGAGAACCCTCATTTGCGGCACATTAAGAAGACACTTGATATTAGAGCATTAATCGGAAAATTTTGCTATTCCACTTTTCATCATTCATAAAATCTAATAAAATACATCTTTATGAGATTAAACAAAAGCATAAAGCTTCTTAAAAATAAATCTGAATCTGAAAAATACTGAAAAAAAGCTTGATAATGAACATACTTTGACTTTTCTGCGAAGTATGTTCATGCTGCTAGGCTGTGGAACCAACTTCCGATTTCCATAAGAGGCTCTCAGATAATTTACTTGTTCAAAAAGTCGCCGATGACACGATAAAATATTATTCCAATTTCAGAGGATCCCCTCCCTCCCTCCCTCTACCTTTTCTCCCTCCTTCTCTTCGGTCTGCTCTGTTATTTATTTAGATATTTATTTATTATTATTATTTATATCTTATCTATGTACCTGTTTATTATATTTTGGTATCAATAATTACTTTTCCAATAAGTCATTTTACTCACTCCATTATGTGTGATTTTTTTCATGTATTTTTGATGTATTTAATTAATTTTTTTTATTTATTTAATTTATTTTTTTATGTATTTAATTTATTTTTTATGTATTTATGTATCTTATAGAATAATTATATTGTCAACTGGGTTGGCTGGCAGAGATCTTCTAAGATAAGTCCGCCCTTTGAAACGTACAAATATTTATCCTTATATTGTTATACAGACAGCAATAAAGCTTTTATTTATTTATTTATTTATTTATGTGCGAAGGGGTCTGAAAAGGGAAGTGGAATTTTTCCAGGATCACAAGAAAAAAAATATATCAAATCTTTCTCAAATTTGACACACGTAAAATAAGAAAAGATTGTGTACAAGGTGATAGGGAAGGATTAAAGCTTATTTTTGTCATAAAGCATGGGTGATTAAGAGATCACTAGTGCACTACGCAAATGTCAGTTGAAACAAACTTCGTCTCACTATTTTTGGGCATTTTAACATTATTATTTTTTACGTAAAATTGTGTAGAGAGACATATTTACATAATGAAATCAATTTAACAGCTTCAAATTTCTAAATACCTCTTTTTAAAGAATCTATGCCCACTAAAAGTAAACACAAACACACTATTTGACTCTTTCACATTATGCTACTTAAAGCTTGTGTAATGAAAGAGGAAGATGGTCGGCACCTGGGATCGAACCCACGACATCTACTACGATACAGTACGAAAGCCGGGCGTCCACTTCGAAACCTTCAAACTATCATTTTATTATCTAGTAAATTTTTGTGTTTCATATTTTATATTGTGTCTAACATAATAATATAATGTACAGTTAATGACCTCTAAATCAAAATAATACGAGTCTTCACTTTGTATTCAAACAAATTATTTTATTACCATAAACATGTTTTCGTGAGCTCAGATAGACAAAGACTAAAATATATAAATTCATTCATATACTTTAGTCTTTGTCCATCTGAGGGAGGGTGCAATCGCTCCCGAAAACATGTTTATGGTAATAAAATAATTTGTAGTAGTACAAAGTGAAGACTCGTTTTTATTTTTACATCAGTGAAAATGGAATACTCGGCCGAAACTATCAACAGCAAGTTAGCAAAAATAACGTATCAACTTGTCCACTACAGAGCTACATAGCTTAAACGCGTAAAGAGAGGTTTACAGGTATTTTGCAAATAACAATACATGAAACTGAACAACAACCGCACACATTTTGAATAACAATTACTTTGCGTTTAATTAAATATATGAAAAGCAATTACCAACGTATATCACTAACTAATTTCATGCCGAATACTTTGTAAGTATTGGGGTAGAAAAGACATTCTGTACACGTAAGGTTTTTCAATAAGGTAGTTATATGCTTTAAAAACAATAAGTAATTATTTAAAAAAAAAATAATAAAACTATGAGAAAAATTGACAAAAAGTGGCATGACTGATTCAAAGTGGGCTTAAGATATTATCACTTAATAAAAAGTTTTGAAATAACTTGGTAGGTAGGTACATAAATTCCAAACAATGGGGTGCCTGAGGAATGTTTCTAGTCAACCCCTGTCATCCTATCTAAGATCTGCCAGCCCAAGGTAGACATTGAATGTAAAAATAAATAAGAAAAAAATATGACCGACGAGGACTTGGACCCGCGATCTATTGATCATAAGTCAGCGCCTATTCCACTAGGTTATCCAAGGGCGGTATCCTACCAATTCTTCCTGTCATTTATGACAAACTCTAACATAGTAGTTTCAGTACATATAATATTTGTATACACATAAATTGTGGCTGAACAATAGGGTTTTTTTTATTTACTGCACGTAAAGTTTTGTTTGGGGATTCAGAACTATGTTTGTTTACTTAAGCAACTGTAAAAAATCAATAATTAAATACATTGCCGTCTATTTCACAATATTGCACAATTAATAAAACTCATGCCAAATTAAAGTTTAATAATTATGAGTATTTTTTTTTTCATTGGCATTCCATCCGCAATCGGATCTCATGCCAAATGAATAATTTCCCTAGTCCAAAAATATTATTGTTTTTTTTTTATTTAAAGTATTTTTTTCAACTTTGTGGTATTTTTCCATAATGAAAATAAAAACGCATCTTTGCAAGTATCACTTTTATCTTTTATAACCAAAATATTTTCAACCATAATGTGGCCATCTTCAGTGGTGAGTTGAAAAAACTACTATGTTTTTTCAACTCAAGTGATACTTGCAAAGTTGCGTTTATATTTTCATTTTGTTATTATTCTCACGATGAAGACGTAGTATGTAGATAATTTGATACCCACTAATTGTTTTATTTTTTTTTAATTTTCCTACCCCTAAATTTATATATTTCTCAGGGAGGTAACATAACGTAACAGGTGAGAATTTTATTCTATGTAATCAGAAATCACTAAACTGTAAATTAATTTTTATTTGTACACTATTCTTGTATCAAATGAACTGACGCTGTGTGTACTGGGTGTAACGTTGTCTTTTTACCCCTTTGTTTATTCATTTAAATATCCTGTGCTTTAAATTAATAGGGGTTAAACAAAACTACCCGCCGGCCGATATTTCCCAAGCAATAATTAATGATGCGTGTAATATTCTGTTTATTTCTACGTGTTTCCCAGGTTAAAAGGCTCCCAATAATAGAAAAATCCATCACAATACGTAGAAACGAAATATATTATTACTGTACCTACCAAAAACCGGAGCAATACAGTAAGATGTATTATAGTTATCGCTTGAAACTTCATAGAAATCTCATAGAAATCAATATTAAAAAAATAAATAATCAACCACGACATAAATGTAAAAAAATATTATTCTTCCAATTTTGACCCTTTTTATCGTTTCCTGATCTAGCCGACGATGACTTCTTCTTCTTTATCAGCCTGTCTCCGTCCATTGCCGAACATAAGCCTCCTCCCTCTCCAATCATTCTTGTCCTAAGCCTCCCTCATCCATGTGCGGCCTGCAATCTTCGCGATGTCGTCCGCCCATTTGACCTGGGATCTGCCTACATTTATTTTGTCTTTTCTAGGCTGCCACTCCACTACTCTTTTGGTCCATCTGTCGTCCGGGCATCTGGCCACATGGCCCGCCCATCCCCACTTCAGGGTGGCAACCCTCTTCACCACATCAACAACCCTGGTCTTCTCTCGTATCCATGTGCATGTTCTCCTGTCTCTTAAAGTAATACCAACATACCAAATACCAATGACAATTGACGAAAATTCGGAATCGGAAATAAGGTTGCTCAGGTCTGAGTTAAACTACTATTACCCCCTATTCGGATTTTCGAACGTTCTTATTAAGAACGTTCCAAATTATTAAGTTCACTCGAACTAAAATTCGTATTCGGAACTATGCCGTGTTCTAAAAACTAAAATTAGTTCACCATAAATATTTTTTTGAATTATAATTGTCTATGGATCGAACATTTTTTTTAACTCGATTCACAATACTGTATGAATGTAAAATATATGTACCTACCTACCTACTTATAGTTATGTAGTTTGACATACTTAGCTGGAGTTCGCGATCATTCTCTCTGGATCTCTCCAAACGAGCCATAGACAACAATACTATACTTAAAAAAGATTCCTATTTTACCCTCTTTTCATGGCGTATATAGGTAGGTACTACGTATTTTATATTGATCTGTGAAAATCTTTAGTAAATAAGAATGACGTATAAGACTTTTTTTTTTTTTTTGGCATTCACTCTTTAATTGAGAGTGTTATCTGCCATTGTCATGTTTTAAACATTACACACAGATAAGAAACACAAGCAAAGAAGATCTAAAAACTTATTTAAATCTGAACATTGTTTTTAATAATAAAACTTGATATTATCTTAAAAACGGAAGGGTCAAATTTAGAGAGCAAAAGCTCAACCGTAGTTGGAAATTTTACGCCGCATTTGGCTAAATCAGTGCAAAAACCTGGGTATGAATTTCTCAAGATACAATTAAAAAATATGTGGTTTATGGTTTCCTCCTCTAGTCCACAATCACACATGTTTGAGTCTGCTATATTAATTTTAAACAAAAAACTTTTTGTACAAACATGTCCAAACTTGATTCGGCAAATGACAGACGAACTCTGTCTAGGTAACGTCAATTTGTTAAACCAAGGCACGCGAGTAATGGTATCATTGAGGGTCCTATATTTTGAACGGTCACTCTCCCATGTTTTCTGCCAGTCTTCGTACATTTTAAACCTGCATATAGAAAAAAGGTCCGCGAAGGGAACCCGCCAGCGAGAGGCAGTATTCATTCTCGCAGCTTCCTTAGCCAACTGGTCCACTATTTCATTACCTTCTATCCCAGAGTGACCCGGAATCCAACCAAGTACAATACGTTTACCTTGAGCGTGTAGCTTATAGAATAGTTCTTTCATTTTTAGCACTATGATGTCAAACGGGTATTGAAAAGAAGAGCTGGCGATCCTCTGAATAGCACTCAAGGAGTCACTCAGAATCAAAATATCTTTACAATCTTCTTGGGATATAAATTCGAGCGCTTCATAAATCGCAACGCATTCCGCTGAAAATATTGTGCATTCTCTAGGTAGTGGAATATGCTTTCCGTACCTATCAGATTGACTATAGAAAGCTGCGCCTGTTAGGCCATTTTCCCCTTCCTTAGAGCCGTCAGTAAATAAAAGCGAAAAATTTTTCCAGTATTTTTTAATATTTTTGTCAAATTTATCACTTGCGTTTGAAATGTACTTAGAATCAAAGAATTTCACTGTTTGAGGACTATGAATCAAAGAAGGGAAAGAAACAGAGTATAAGGGAGGCATTTCTAGCTCCATGATATGTTGTTTAAGTTCTTTTAATGCGATGTAACTCAAAACCACAGAAGGGGCAGTTTTTTTCGCCCAAAATCGTTTTTTGATTTGTATCATTTCAGATAGTTTATGTATCTTAGTAAGTAATACATTATCTCTGTAAGCGATACATCTGATGATGAATTTATCAGACAGATATTGTCTCCTCAGGTTTAATGGAGGTTCGGAAGCCTCTACTCGCATGGCTTCTGCCGGCGAGGACCTCATAACTCCCAGAGAGATTCTAAGGCCCTCATTCTGCACCTTCTCCAATTTTTTTATGTTTCCTTTGGAAAGGGGAGACATGAGATAACAGCAATAATCTAGTCTGGAACGAACAAGGGAACTGTACATAAGTTTTAAAATTCTTGGATGAGATCCCCACCATACTCTTGAAACAGCTCGCATAGCGTTAAGCCCACTCTGGCAACCACTCACAACATGAGAAACAGCGGCGTTCCACGTAAGTTTACTGTCTAAGACTAGCCCCAAGAATTTTAATTCTTGATTTTGTTGCAATAAAGTGTCATTAATCATGATCGAACAGGATTGAGGAATTCGTGATTTAGAAAAGATTATTGTCTTACATTTAGAAGGGTTGAGAGAGAGGCCCAAATTATTTAATTTATCTGAGATGGTTTTCAAACTATTATTAATTATTTCTTCTGTTTTATTTAAATTTTTGTTTGTGCTGTACATGAAAAAATCATCGGCATAGTTAAGCAGAGTAATTTCTGGAGGTATATCCTCGAAGATATCATGAATGTACGCGTTGAATAAAAAAGGACTGATAACTGATCCCTGTGGGAGACCCCGAAAAACCCTTCTACTGTGTACACTGCCAGAAGGTTCTTCTACCAAAATTGTTCGTTCACTTAAAATAGACATTATTAAATCTACAATTTTGTCAGGTATTTTGAGCCTATGGAGCTTAGTTCAAGTATTGTCAACAAAACGTTGTCGTAGGCACCTGTGATATCAAGGGCCACACCGACAACATGTTTTGAATCCGAAAAAGCATTTAATACATCGGTTGTTAAATGGGCAATGCTCTCAGTTGTGGATTTGCCTCTTCTAAAACCAAACATAAGTTGAGAAAAGTTTTTACTTCTCTCCACGCACCAATCCAGACGTCTTTTTAAAATGTGTTCAACAATCTTTAAAAGAACACTTGAGAGAGCAATCGGCCTGAAGGATAACTCATAAATATCATTTGTTTGTGCTTTTGGGATAGGTATGATCAATTGTTGCTTCCATGAGACTGGTACCTTACAGTGTACAAAAACTACATTAATTATTTCTAAGAAAAAGGAAAGTATAGTATCATCACATCTGGCTAATAAACCATATGGTATACCATCAATACCAGGAGCTGAGTCTTTGATGGTTTTTAAAACAGACTTTAACTCTTCAAGAGAAACAGCGGAAGTTAAGGTGTATTCATCAGATTGTGGTAAAGCCACGTTCTCGGGAAAATCTATATGCGGTGTAAGAACAGGCGACGAGGATGTTTCCTCTAAGAGTGGTACATATGGAGGAGCTATCTTGTTAACGAGTTCCGTTATGGCGGATTCAGAGACGTTTTTCGTTCTTTTTTTATTGTATATACCCCGAAACTTGCGAATGTTTGTCCAAACATTGGCAATTGGTGTTTGTGGTGAGAGAGAAGAACAAAAGGATATCCAAGCTGCCTTCTTCTTACCTTTGAATGCTTTCTTTGCTCGAGCCTGTATATTCTTAAGATTTAAGAAATTTTCCATATTTCCATTACGTCTGTACCTCTTCATAGCATTCTTCCGATCTTGCACAACTTTTTCACACTCATCATCCCACCAGGGTGGAGTTACAGATTTGTTAGGCTTTTTAAAGTCAGATTTATTTTTAAACTTTGAGGAACTATGCAATATATCCGCGAAAGACTCCAAACATTCGTCCAAATTGTTCACTGAGGGACAAGGTAAAGATTTACAAGAAGTTTCAGCGGATATTTTGAATTGCTCCCAATTGATGTTGTTAAGAGTAATTCTTTTTTGAAAATGTTTATATTTGTTGCCTGAACGGTCTCTGCTCCCACCACCATAAGGAAAACTCCATTCTATCAGAATTGGAAGGTGATCACTGCCTCCCACTTCCTCTAGAACGCTCCAGGTGAAAAAAGGTGATATTTCACTTGAAGTGAAGGATAAATCTGGAGTACTTGGGTTTTGATTGGGAATTGGAATTCTAGTTGCGGATCCATCATTTAAAATGCATAAATTTAGGTCGCTCAGAGAGTCAACGATCCTCGCGCCCAGTCTATCCGAGGTATTTGAACCTCACATAGGATGACGCGCATTGAAATCTCCAAAAAGCACAACGGGTTTTGGCGCTTTATCGACAATTGATTTGATATAACTATATGAATTTTGGGAGATATTTGGGGAAATATAAACAGAGATGAAAGTGACATTGAAAATTCTAACTGCAACGACTTCGAATGGACATGCAGTAGGTTTAACTCGAACGGGAGAATAAGGTATCTCGTCTTTTATCAAAATGGCTGCTCCGCCATAACCTGAAGGCCGATCGTCTCTCACACAGTGAAAACCGTTGATCACAAATTGTTTATCTGGTTTAAGCCAGGTTTCTGAGAGAAATAATAAAGAAAAATTATAGTTTGAGATAAGGCTCAAAATATCAGACTTGTTGCAGATTGCACTTCTACAATTGTACTGCAAAATATTATAAGTATTCTTTGTCGCCATTATTTATAAAAATGAGTTATGTTCAAATGTATGGTATGAATTTATTGACTTTGAAGGAACGTCTGAGATAAATCCGTATTTGAGTTTGTGTTTTTTGTAATAGAATGTTCAGAAGAATCAACAAGTAAGCCTTTGGCACAAATATTATCAAGTTGGTTGCGTATATTTATATCATTAGTTGGTGACGAAATAAATTGACCAGAGTTTAAAAAGTTGGATAAGGCCCTTAACACCTCGAGAACAGTTTCTTCACAGTCCACCGAATCGTTCCTCTCTGTCGTATTTCGCAAAGCACAGCCATCATCGGGCTGAGAATAATTTCCATTAGGGGCAATGAGTATAGATTTCAGTTCTTTCAATATTTCATTTAAGTGACTTTGTTTCCTTTTGCCTTCTACTACTCTATAAGAAGTATGCTCAGCTTTCTGCCATTTAATACTCGATGATTGTGAATGGATGGGGGAACGAGGGGGAGAAAACGATTTTGGGCTATTTCCAGTGACGATCGACGAAAATGCAGGTTTACTCTTTGGAAACTGCACACTTGCCTCGAAGTACGAGAGGCTTTTTTCGGCCATAACCTTTTTAATGTTTCTTTGTCTTGTCAACTCCGGACACAGAACGCTTACAGCCGTATGACGGCCACCACAGTTGATGCATGTTACTTCGTCATCTTTTACACAACATTTATCACCAGTGTGGTCACCTTTACATCGGTAGCACACTGGTTTTCCGCGGCACTGAAGTTTAGTGTGCCCGAACTTTGAGCACTTATAACATTGTATCGTCGGCTGCACATATGTTTCTACGGAAATTCTATTATAATACAGATATATATAATCAGGTAACTTTTGTCCCTCAAAAGTTACCACTATTGAGCGAGTGGCTTTCCAAATAAAACTTCCATCAACATTTTTTTCCGTCGTTTTATAATTTAATCGACGTACTTTGATCGGTTTACCCATTCCTCTTGGAGAGGTTATTTCTTGTACAAGCTCATCCTCCGGGATGTCTGCCGGTACGCCTCTTATGACTCCCATTCTCGTGGCAAGAAATTTCGGTATGTACGCTACGTATCCGTTTTTGATAAGGACAGCATCTTTTAAAAACAAATTTGCGTATGTGTAATTATTAAATTCAATGGAGATTTTTTGCCTACCGATTGACTTAACTCGCATAATATTGTTTGATGCATTGATGTTATTTTTGTAAAGGAATGATCCGAATTTAATAGAGTCGATATTTTCCATCTCTTCTTTTTCATTCTTTTTAGTAACGTGAATGATGTACGGCGGGAGGAACGTCGCATTATAAAGAAGTTCGGGGTGCGGGGTATTTTCAACGACAATTTTTGGCCTCTTGGGCTGTGAAATAATTGTTACAATATTGTCATCCGGTGCAGCAGTCCGTTTTATAGGAACTGCTTCACCTCCTGTGGCAGGGGGAGGTACCCCCCCGCTGGCAGACGCCATGCGCCCACACACTCTCTGCCCGCTACTTAAAAATTATTTTGTGTAAACAAGTCAAATAATATGTTAAATAATTAAAACAAAAACAAACTAAATCATATACTTATGAAAAAAGTATAGTTATATTTATAAAATTAACAAAAAAAGGAACGAACTCACCGAGTTGTTGAAAACTTAATAAGGTTTGAAAAATACTTTTTTAATAAACAAAACACTCAACGCAGCTCGCAACACGACCGCTAGCTATGACGGCTACACCGGCCGTATAAGACTTGTACCTACATTTTTTGTATTTCAAATCAAACTTCAATCGTTTTTATACATTTTCATACCGTAATTCTACAAGTTCTACACAAAATAATTTACACGTATAATTTAACTTTTAAAACATGACTGTCTCAATAATTGAACTTTTTGTATGAAGAAGTTTTTAGATATTTGTAAATAACATTAAATATATTTGAGAAATTGGAAAAAAAATATAGCTATGATTACCATAAATATACCTGCAAGGATCCACGACGATTAATATCAAACCTAGAGTCTGCGGTTTTTAAATAAATATACATACATAACTGCATTTTTATGTAGATTTACTTAATTACCTACTTTCTTTTTAAATATTTTTAATAAAAATAAACTAGTTTTATAATTATTTGGTTAAAAAAAACTTTTATCATAAAAATATCACCAGATATCTTTTTAGTCGCATACAATTAGGTGTTAACTAAAATTAGGAACGTTTTGACAGATAAACGCACTAACATTGACTTAAATACGAAATCCAAATACCAAAATGAACTAATTTCAAACTAAAGTCTAATTAGGAACAAATAGGAACGTTCTAAAATTTCTCGAATACGGCTAACTAAAATTAAAAAATTAAAATTAAAAACCAAAATTGGTACGTTCTTATTTTAGTTTAGTGCGCAATTAATTTGAATTGGAATAGGGGGTATGTCTCAAAATCACATTCTGGATCGCTTACAGTTTTTGAAGATTAGGAAAATGTTTGATACAGAACCAACCTTTTTGAAATCATTATGAAATTAATTGCTACCTACTAGATTTTTAAGAGGTAGATTTGCATAAATTTGAACCTCTTCTTTAAACCGTCTTCTACGGAGGCCTTCGAGATTTGCCGTCTCTTTCAATACAAATGAGAGCAATTGCGACGGTCACGATACTACTGATGTTTCGAAAGCTGGCTTAGAGTATTTTCTTTACAATACTTGGGATTATATATATATTATATATATAGCACATAGCCCAATTTCATGTTTGTCAGATTGATCAGCAGAAAATAGAGGTACCTACCTATAAATTGTATGAAATATAGATAATACATAGAAATTGAATGCGTGCCTTATAATATAGTTACTAACTGAAGTATTTTACTTAATTGACTCTAATTTATTTATTTATGAAATCTACGGCCTAGGCCTTTTACATGTTAAGTGTTCCATAATACAGTTCTAAAGTAGAAAAATACATAACATTACATTTAGATAACAACGGTACAATTATATAAATTTAAAAAAAAATATATGAAATCAAGATTTGAAAATGGTCATCAAACAATTAAAACACACACACAAAAAATATATCAATAAATAGTCAAATAAAGGTTACATAAGAAACATCGAGATAAAGTGGACATATTAAAACAAGACCACAGCGGCAAGACAAGGAGGACATCAGATATAAATAAAAGATAAAAAAAGAACAATGTCAATAGCATAATAATTATAGGGTCTGTATACACTTAGTCAACAACAGGCAAGCTATGCACGAAACAACTAAGTCAAGATCAATCAAGAAGAAAAGTCAGCAAATGAAAAAATCAGTCAGGAAGGAATTTCAACACTCAAATAGAACAATAATATACATAAAGGTATTGAACAAATATTCAACCCAAAGATCCGACCACCAACCAACTGCCCAACGTCAGTTCATGGAAGAAAAAAAGTTTATAATTCCATGTTTATATTTGAGGAAACTGTCAGCAAAAACATCAGTCTGGTAATGTATGTATAAATTCGGCCTAGCTCACGAATCGTATTTAATCCCTGACTCTAGACTACTCAGAGGTTGATTCTTCAAGCATGTTATATGGGTACTTGTTTAAATTTGAAAGACAATGATTATTATTTTACGAGGCAAACTTAGTTTTAATTGTTTTGTTTGTGAAACAACTTACAAAATAACAAACAAGTAAGCCGTTTAATTTTTCAAACAATTCAAATTCGAGCAACACAAAGACGCCGTCGGAATAATTTTGTTTACAAAAAAAAAAAACAATAATATTGTGAAATGTTAATGCGACCAATCAGTCATCCAAGTGTAAGAAATATTCATGAGAAAGTCTTCAGAGGGAGGAGAGAGAAATAATAAAAAAAGGGAAGACAAAAATATATAGCTATATAACAAGTAGTGTTTTACCTGAATCAGAAGCCTGGAATAAAATACCAGCACAAACGTACTTTTATGTCTGGATATAAAAGTTGCGTCATTATGGAATAAAAAAATAATAATGAGAGCGAAAGAACGGGAATATTTTACAAAATTTAACCTTTAAAAAAAAAGAAAATTTCATATTCCTATTTCACATACTTTTTTTGGCGTATTATACATGCCGACTTATGGTATCCTTTGTAAAACCTGGAATTATTATAAGATACCACACACTCTTCTGTCTGTTCAGTTACATAATATATCCGAGACTTGTGGTAGTACCCCGCGTCAAAGTTTTCCAGCAAATGTAAATTTATACCCTAAAGAATAATATTTCTACATGTTTCACCTACATTCCATCACAGAAACTCTATACATACTACGCCTTTTAACGCTGTTGTCTCTTTCTAACTTCCGCACAAGTAGATTATTTTCGTCAAATTTTTCCACCTTTTGCATGTTGTATCTCTTCAACAGTGCGAAATTATTTTCCAGGTTTCAAAAAGACAATAATAATAATAACAACAACGGTGTTTTGAAACAAGACACGAAGATTTTGCCCAAATAATACGTATACGTGTAATACTTAGAACCCCAAACACAGACCCACATTAGGGGTAGGTAAGACATAAAACAGAGAGAACAAAGTTCCATCAAGAAAACGCGTGAATTAGAAAAGCGAATATCACTTTTGTTATACGCCAGCTAGCTACCTACGAGATAAGATCAAAAATTCTTCAGAACACAGCATCCTGTAATATTATTCTGATTTATCAAAAACTAGCTTTCCCAACAGACGTTGTCCTGTGTTCCTAAATATGAATATTGAATTCGAATTTGTATGGTGATGAATTAATTAGCATTTGACGAATGTGATTCCGAACGATGCTTCTGTTTTAAACCATGTATATTCCATCCGCATTCGGTCAATCGCACCAATTTCTGTCAAAATTTCAAAATTGGAATGAAAATTATTAGGTAAAAAGTACTAATAAGGTTTTCTACGTAGAGTTTTCTTTGATTTTCTAATTTTCCATGCATCTTTCTTATTTTTTTTTCTTCTAAAAGGACATTCTCCTGATAAAAGCCTACACGACAAAAAAAGAATTAGCGAAATCGGTCCAGCCGTCTAGGCGTGATGCTCTCCATTTTTATATAATAGATAAATAGAAATTACCGGTATATTACGACTACCTTTTTGTCGTCAAAAACTTTTCTACGTTTAAAGACAGTTTAACATTTTCAAACTGACACCGTCACATTTCATAATAAAAGTACATAGAGCTCTTCGTACGTAGGTATGTACAAACGTTGAAATCATATATCTAAGTAAGCCCCAGGGTGTTATATGTTCAAGTGCTATGAAAGTTATTAACTAAACTGTATGTTGGGGTTTTACTAATAAATTATTTAACATCAAACTAATATCGAGTTATCGTCAATAGTATTTTTTTTAATAATATTCCCTTATAAAAAAAGATTCTATACACGCAGAGGCTGTATTATTGGTTCACTCGTGTCTCGTATCATTTTTCATTGGTCCATTGATAATTATTCATCTCGTAATACAAAACAGTATAATATTGTTTAAATGAAAGACTTTCAAGCTACTCCCCACCCCTCCTATAACATGTCAACATATCTGGAATAATGAAAGAGTCTTATTGCCTTAGCAACAGCTTTAAAACCCGTCACTCCTCCCCCCCCTCCTCCCTCGTGTAATATTTTTTCCCAATGTTTCTAATATATATATCATACTCGCATGAACATTATAAAGAAATAAGAAAAATTATTTAGCTTACGCTGATGGGAGGGGCCGGATCCCCCCCCCCCTACCACCCATTTTAATTTCTATGTTCCCATCTCTATCTTACAGCTTCTGAGGCATTAATTTTCGTGCAATAATATAAAATTAAAAAAAAAATAAAATTCATAAACAGCTAGCTCCCTATGATAAGGGCGGGTATTGTACGAGTTTTACGGCTGGGTAGATTTTTATATCCTGGCCGGAGGAACCTTTTAAAACAGAACACGTAAGGTGGGCGCTACATCATCGGGGGTAGGTCGGCTAACCCCTAAAATATGCTTAGGAAACCAATAACGGTTACCACCCTCAACCGTTCCCAGGTAAAATAATGTCCTATTTGTTCCTACACACGTATCTACCCTAACATGACAAACAATGAGAACAATATAGAAATGTTCGCCTTCAATCCACAAATTACAACAAAAAATACTAAACCGGTTGCATGGGACCAAATTCTATGCTGTTAAAGTGCAGTGCGGAAATAATAGCCGATCTATATCTCAACGAATATGTAACAACTAAGACTCTAAATAACAATAATTCATTATCGATGTTCGATTTTTAAATGGAACAAATCACTTACGACCGTCTTCTACTGTTATTGATCTATATCTCTCTAAAAATTATAACTAATAAGGATGGGAGAAAGGATTGATTTTACGCAAATTTTTATTCACATAATTATGAATTTTAGTCTTCAAATTAAATTAAATTCCGAACCAATCAGAAACCAACCTGAGACCTCATGTTTTAAAATCTTGCGTCTATAGATACAGCTCGGTTGGGACTTTTTCCCACTGCTCTCCTATTATGAAAATGTTGAAAGTTGTTGTGAAAAGTTGAAATCGATGTCTTATCACTGGCTCGGCTTAAATGACACGCAATGGTATTCACAGTGTGTACAGTATGCATAGAGAGAGGCGACACACATATAGAAGCGTGGCTGCATCTCATCGAATTTGAATATTAAAGATGTTTCGTGTAATTTTGTAATATTGGGGGAATATCATTAGATGCAGGTGTCGCATAATCCCTATTGTGCATGTTATATACCTCTCTGGCTATATATTATTTTACCATTCGTTATAAGTCAACTCCATCTATATACCTAGGCGTCGCGTCGCTACATTTTATGTTCCTATAAAATATAATATTGGCGTATACTCAAAACCTACTCGTACACATAGGTTTTATTTAGCTTGACTTACCAATATTTAATTATATTATCCTACTGCTTAATTTGTGGAATATGTGAAATATGCTCCCCTAACCATTTGTACTCCATAGAGGTTTGCAATACTTTCCTTTATTAACAAGAATTCCAAGTTCCGGTATAGAAAAAAAAACACTTTTCTTAAGATTGAAGGTTCACAAACATACTTTCTTCATCTTTCCATAATTATATGAATTTACTGTGAACGTGGATCATAGAAGGCTTATGCTGATAGATCTTAGACGTAGGTAATGCACTATATATCCTTCTACCTTTTGCGTAGTCGTCCTGGAAGTCTACCAGATTTAAGAATGCCATCTCTAGCCGCCTTTACATTTTTTTGTATCTGCCATCCTGGACGTATGCTCCGAACAATGAATGCAATTAAAATAACAAAACCCTATGGTAAGTATAAATAAAACTTCTATGATAAAAAATTTACTCGGACTTTCAAACTTTGGAAACGCGAGAAGGCGTTGTCTAAAGCTGTGTACTCACCTGCGCCGCACGCTGTAACGTTACCTTGGTTCAGATGTGTACGCGTGTTCGCAACGAACTTGGTAACGTTGCATGATACGTGACAAACCGGTGTCTACCTAGTCTACCTCTTTTATTACTATCGACAAACAATGAGTCTGCCAAATATTTAACTGTTAACTTCTGATGACCACCGACCACCTATATGTTCTGACGGCCCGGTTTCAGGCGTACAACTTTGAACAATGTGAACATTATTGTTTATTGTTTGAACGAAATTTGAATAATTTGAAATGAAATCCCGTGATAGACAAACATTGATACCTCCGATATGTGGTGCTGAAGACGTTTAGTTCGAATCTCCTGGACGGCCAGAAAAACTAATAAGTCAATTCTGATAGAGTTGAAGATATCAGATCGGACAGACTTTCTTTTTTGAATTTGATGCGAATCCTCCAATTTTTCGAAAAATTAACCAGATAAAATAACAGAGCCTGGAAAATTGTTGGTCCTTGGTATCCAGACTGTCCCATCTAGACTCTAGAGCTTATGGGAGATCACGCATTAGATGGGAAAACCAGGTCAGGGTTCCTGCGAGACAGCTGTTGATGCAGTACGGACCGCGATGTGTCCAAAGAGATGGAAGACGATCTGTAATGACAAACGGCGATGATCTGATGATTTTTGTTAGCTTCAAAAGTATTTCATTAAGAAGAACGAAAAAACAAAAGATACAATAATGTTCTACATGTTCCATAGACAAATCAAACAGTACTGACATTGCTACTTGAACACCCCCTCTCAATGTCTGAACTGTAAAATCAATCTACAATCATACCAAAACCATCTCTAAATTTCACAAAGTACTCCCGTCTCAACGGCTTTGTCAACATATCAGCAATCTGCTCTCCTGACCTTATATATTTAATGTTTATTACATTATTCTATACACAATCCTTAACAAAATGATATTTTATGTCAATATGCTTCAGCCTTTTTACATTATTAGAAGTTGCAATCTTTATTGCCGACTGATTATCTTCAAATACATCAACAGGATTCAAACCTATAAAACCAAAATCATTAAGCAGATTTTTCAACCAACATGTTTCAGTGGCTTCCATTGTTAAAGCAACATACTCAGCCTCTGTTGAGGAAAGAGCAACACAATTCTGTTTTCTATAAATCCAATTAACTAAACATCCAAACAGTTTAAAACAAACCACGCTCTGCTACCAATATCGTCTCCTGGCTGTCTAGTATAACCAAAAAAACTCCATACACAAGTCATATGCTTTATCTTCAGATACTCCTTCATAAAGTCGATGTAACTCTAACCAAACATCACGTGCTCCGGTATATCTCATCACCTTTTGTAATGTGTCCTCCGTCATATTCGTAGTCAGCACCAATAATGCATAACTCTCGGCCTTTAGAAAGTTCGCTATTTCCAAATTTCGGACCTTAGTCTCGTCTTCTGCAGCTCCTTCTGCGAGAGGCACGGGTCTAACCTTTTTACCCTCTATGATGTCCAAAGCTCCTGGAACACCGTTTAATAAGACGCAAACTTTGTATTTCCACGTTTGCCAATTTGTCTTACCCTCGAGTAAACCGATCGAAACTTTTCCGAACTCCATTATTTAAATTAACACTAAATATTTCTTTAAATTTAGCGCGTTGTGCCTGGGCCCATAACCTGTTAGCTTCAAAAGTATTTTATTAAGAAGAACGAAAAAACAAAAGATACAATAATGTTCTACATGTTCCATAGACAAATCAAACAGTACTGACATTGCTACTTGAACAATTTTGACAATTAAAAACCATCAACTCAAATCTTGCACATACTTCGGTAAACCACTAAGATTGGTCTCGAATCACCAGAATGTTTTTTTTTGCTAAAACATTGCGTGTTTTCCTTTACTAAAGCACAAACACGATATGGAGTGAAATCCGCATGCCCGAACATTCCACCTAAAAGGAACCTTTGCTATAAGAACATTGACACGCGACACTGATTCAATGACTACCTTAAATAATATATTTTAAATATTAATTGCTCGTTGTTTCGTATAATTTAGGAAATCGGAACAACCATTTCGTGTATTCGTTTTGACAAAATATTGTTTATTTACTTACTGAAAACTATTATTATGTTATCTGCTAACTTAACCGCACGGTATTTTTCATTTCGCCCAAATTTAAAGGATGTATTTTACTTTCATATTACATAAATATTAAACTTGTTACGAGATTAACCCTTCCCGCCACACGTGCGTACACTATAATAACGGATATCCGTTTGTTTTCTTCCATAAATACACAACTTTTCTGCGTCCTGTGGGCATACTAACAACAAGGTACTTCTTTTTATTAATTCTGCACTCGTTTTGAGTGATTCGGTTTACTACTCTTTGAGCAGCTTGAAAATGTACGTATTTGACAGAGTTATCGCTGTATTATAATATACTTCATTAAGAATCTTCGTTAGGTAATTTCCTCCCTCTCTCTCTATTGGCCATATTGTAAAATCTAAGACTTAGTTAGAATTATTATGTTTAGTTACATTTTATATCTTTCATGGATACCCTTAATCCCGGTAGTGACAAAATGTCAAGTGAGTCCCCTATAATCTTGTGTTTTTTTTCTTTGAAAATGAAACATCATCGCTTGATATAATAGTTCTTTAAACTTAAAAAAGTGTCCTTTTTATAACAACAATGCAATAAATAAATAGGGAAAGAGTTTATTGTTTACTTTGGTGAAGGTGGGAACTTGGGAGACACAGGCTGGCACGGGCTGAAAAACTATTAACGTTTCTATTTGTTATTACGTGATGCTTCTCATTCACGCTTATTGTATAAATCTATCAAAGCTTTGTAGTAGGGGTGTTGTGAGCTTATGCTTAGAGCGTAGTTGAGGCGCTGTTCATTTGAGCAGGGGTAAAAGTTGTGGGTAGGTTCTTATGTTTGGTAACAAATAAACGAATTTATTTATTTATCGTATGGTCATATAAGTACATCACACATTAACAGGTAGAAACAATACAGATATGTAATTATATTTTATATCTTATAATATAAAAGAAAGTTGGGTTAGTGCGAACACTTATAACTCGAGATCAGCTGAACAGATTCTTCCGATGTTTGGTTTATTGGATTCTTCTCCGCTCCGGACAATATAATAACTATTAAAAAATTGAAAAATGCGTAACAGATAATATAAAATATATTATCAAAGTTAGTATGGTACAGATCTCCTGCGACGCCAACGCCATCTATGAGAAAATCTATAACAACAAAATTATTGTTTACCTGACAACCATTGACTTAAAATATTGGTACGAAGAATTTTGATGGAATTTTTTTCGAGCTTTCAGAAGTAATTTTTTAACACTCGCATATATTTTAAACGTATTTTTTGTATAAATTACAAATCTGAAATAAATATTCATAAACATTCATTCATGGAACAAACGTTACGATACGAAAAACAAGGGCTAACGACCACGGACTGACAGCGGTCGCAGTCTTTAAATTTGGTTGCTCTCTTGTTCTCAATAATTTCCAACTTTTATCTCTATATTTCATTAATTATTATTCAATATCTATTTGTTGCATACATGAGAATTTTCGACATGTTGAACATGTCGAGAATTCTCATCATTAGGAGTTTCGGAGACTCAAACATTACCACCTAATGGCGAACGTTGTTAACGTAAAGTGATCACACTAAGCCAGCCTTCCAAACTACAGTAGAAGACGGTCGAAGCCCGTGGTGGTTTGTTCCATTCAAAAATCGAACGTCAGTAATGAATTTTTAGAGTCATTAGTTATATGTATTTTGTTACTACGGAAACAATATTTACAATGTTCTCAAATGACATATTCACCGCTGTTTATAGTAGCGGCGTATCCGTAGGAAAACAGACCATTACAGTAGCCCATTTCATAATAATTATATTCTCGCGTTTATCCCGTCTGAGCTTTGAATACAAATGAAATGTGGACGTTTTAGAATTGATATTTTAATGTTATTATTTAATTAGTTTATTTTGTTTCTGGAAGCGCAGTGCACAATGAATGGGACGCTTCTGGTTAGGACCAAAGGGTCCACAGGACAACGTCTGTCGGGAAAGCTAGTTACATATAAATAAAGAGAAAATACGTAGAGAATTTTTTTTTTTTTTTTTTTTTTATTTCTTTATTTTTCCAACTTTTACATAGGTACATATTTGAAATTTATATAGGTACATATTTGGAATTTATCACCTCACTAGACGACAGCCTGTGTTGAGGTGATACTAATTTTTAATTATAGCGGCACTGTACTATGGAAGACACAAAGACACAAAAAGAGAAAAAAAAACACAAACAAAACAATCAGAACACAGATGAAACAAAATAGTAGAAAATGAAAAAAGGAAAACGATCAGGACATACCCTGGGTAAATCTATTAGACAAAGTATATTGGATTCCGATGTTTCTCCTTGGAGGATCGTTTGTTTGTCAGGTGAGGAATGTTTGTTTGACATTTATTACTGTTTTTTTGTTTTTGTAATAAAAAAAAAGAATCTGTTCTCACCAAAGTGAACACAAAGAGAGCCTTTGACTCTTTCACAGTAAGCTATTTAAAGCTTGTCTCGTGAAAGAGGAAGATGGTCGGCACCTGGGATCGAACCCACGACCTCCCCACGAAAGCCAGCGTCGTAACGGCCAGGCTACCAACCACTACAATTTAATTATATACTTATTTATTTTCGATTTTTCGGTATCACAGTATTTGTTTATAATATCTAGAGTTCGATATCTTTTGCTTACGTTTTATAATTTTGGATGTGTTGCTTAATATTTGGATTTTGACCTATCAAGATCACCCTCTGAAGAGTCCATTTATAAAAGAAGATGAATGCCTAAGAACATATTTCATCATCATCATCATTGTGAGAACATATTTACATACGCTAAAATTATTTTTGATAAAAAAAACAGCAGCATGAATTATTTCACAGTGTAAAACCATGCAAAAATGATGTTTTGAAATAGATTTACCTCACCAGTTCTGAAATACAATACCGATGGTATCCGAAGCCACTTCAAGCTTTCTAAATGTTAAAGAGTTGACGATAAACTATTACAAAAAGATGATGGGAAAAGTTTCTCAAACATTCATCCTTCAGATGTAATATTTCGCTTTTAACGACTTGAAATTTCCATTTTGTTTTTATATCTCTTCACACCTTCAGCAATAAATATACGATTAAGGTTATAAGAAGTTGAGCTGGTGTGTGCTCATTCTTTCGCCATATTTCTTCAGAATGTTATAAAAATATACTTACTTTCTCAACTAATAAATCAAAGCCAAGGTAACACGGTCCCCTTTAAAACTATAAAAGTAATCTGGAAAATAGCTGCGTGCTTATAAATAATTCTAAAAAAGAAACACAAAAATCAAGTTAAAAAGAATTTCAAATAATATACTTACACCTACATATTGTGAGTTTGATATTCTATGATGTTTTATTTTTTTGATTCGTCGTAGGTATATTTTTTTAATTAGGTAGGTAGGTATATTTGTAGTCATTTTTGGATATATACAGCTTTTACGTCTACATAAAACATATAGGTATACTTAAAATTGCCTATTAATTAATTAATATTTTAAGTGGTTGGTAGGCTAGTGGTTCAGTAGTTGACATTCGCTCTGAAGTTCTTAGGTTCGGTTCCCGGCACCGACCATCTTCTTCATACCTATACAACACAAGCTTTGCTTTCTGTGAAAGATGCGAAAAGTTTAATTACGGTCCCTTTGGAGAAATATGGTTTACTTTGTGTGTTTTAAAGGTGATAGGTTGAGCTGTACTAGAAAGAAACAATTAGAATTTAACAACAATGTTGTGATACTTAACTCGACGCATTTTTTAGTGGCTAGCCACAATTATCGGCTCAAACCATCGCCCTTGTTGATGATAAGCCTAAAAGAAAAACAAATCACCAATAGGTATACTTACATAGTTTGATAATTTGAAGTATGAATAGGGAAGCTTGGTGGATCACTGGATTGCGTATCCCATATATGCCACGCTCCCCAATTGCTCGCAATCGGCCAATATTGCCCGTTTTACCTATATTTTATAACGACCTGTCATAGGCTGGCATCGACCATGACCATTATAAAGAATCATAAAAACCGTAAGCTATGTCACAATTTTTTTCATTTCAAATATTAAAATGTAAAACGATAAAAAAGTCAATTTGAATATCCATTTCATTCAAATGTTTACACAGTAAGTAAGTACCTACGAGTAGGTATGTATACATTATTGTTGATCATGAAATTTTATATTTCTGACACATAATGTAGATAAAATCATAAATAAAATGTTAGCACCAATACGAGTTTTTCAACGCCGTTATTTTTTTACACGTAACACGTTTTAAATCTATTTAACACGAAACTCGTTGAGCTAGGTGGAAAATGACATTGAACCGAAAATACACAGTAACATACCACAAGTATTTGGCTAACACTGTATACTTTCAAATTAGGTACTTTATGAATTAAAATTAAAATTTTGAAACTTGTCCATTTTTACTTAATGGAAAGTTAATCCAAATAAGACTATTTCAGAACATTAACAAAAGCTCTGAAAAATTAATAATGGCAGATTCAAGAAACCACAGATGTTGAACAATTTACCAATGACAATAACAATTGCCTTCCACCTTCAATTCTTTGGAAAACCTCTTCATTTTCTTCTTCAATATCTTCTAGAATATACCTAATGGGATTCAGGGGATGCCACATTAATGTAGAAGTTTCCCGTTTCTTTCCACATCCTATGGCGTTGACTACGAAAGTTCTTCCGCCTTTGAAGATTATTTACTTCTCCGGGAAAAACGATCGTTGCTTATTTCGTCCGACACTTAGCCCCTATAAGCCGACATAGAGTCGTTGTTCAATCTCCACCGCGATAAGGGAATAGATCAGGATTTTCCCGTCCTCAAACCCGAGACCGAAAAGCATTTTTCAGTTCCTTCCAGTACTTTAGGGGAGAAGGATTTAAGGCTTATGTCCTACCAGTGCTGCTGTATGGATAGTGTGGAAGGTTGGATCTTCAATGTCTCAGTCATGAACAGGGTTGATGTTTTGAACTGTATACCAAAGTATGCTCCGTACCACGTGGAAAGATATGGTGCCTAATGAGGAGCAAGCAATGAATAAAGAAAGAGAGCTGCCGTCTACTCTATGAAGGAGAAAAATTTGCATTTGCATACTTTGGCCACATCTTCCGCTATAAAAAATATACCCTCCTACAGTTAACTATGGAAGAAACAATAGACGACATGTGAGATATGAAGCGTAAAAGAGCCTCGAAGCTGAAGAATCTTAGACAGTGCTTTGGTGTGCTGGAGGCTGCAGAATTTGTGAGACTTGACTGAGATCATGAAGCTGTTCAAAAGGATCAAATTAGTTTCTTCTTCTTATTTCTCTTTAAGTAGGTCTGGTGACCCATTTTCATTGTAGAGGTGTTTCCTAGGACACCGAACTCCAACTATCTCGTCATCTCTTGGAGGGTCTTCCCGGTTGGCGATATCCCATCGGAATGTTGAGAGGTGCTACCTGAGGAAGTTTATCACCGTGGTCGCGCCAAAATCTCCTTACCCTGCCCCACCTGACGATGTCTTCAGTGTTGCAGGACTCACGTATGACGGTGTTCCGTATTTTATACCTCAGTGTTTTATCCAGAATAGCACGCATGGTCTTCAACTCCGCGATACTCATTCTATTCCGTAGGTCATTATTAGTCATGGGTAACAGATCACTTTGGAGTGATCTGATCTGTTCGTATCAGATCACTACGATGATCTGATCTGATCGAACAGATCAGATCAGTGATCCGTGTCACGGATCTATCTGGTTGCGACCCAGCCCAGATATGATACATACACGGCTCACGGCTCTTTCCGGTTGCGGCATATTATGTACCTGTCTGTATCTTCGGATCAGATCTGTTTCCGGTGTAGATACATAGATCATTCTCTATGGTCGACTGTATCCTTCATACAGTACAGAGATTTTTACACTAAGGTAATATCTGGACGGAGTAGATACTCAATATTTATAAGAATAATGTAGTCGAAACGTTCATTCATAAGTTGATGATAAAACTACGGTTCTATTGTTCGTAATCCGTAAAAAAAATATAATATTTATACACGCTTGGTATTGTCGGAATGTATTTTTACCTTTAACCAGGGAAGTCCTGCGCATAATTATTGTAAAAAATAAGTTAACTCTAGAAAGAGATAAAATATAAAACATATGTACATGTGTGAGAAAACGAAATATAATATGTATCACTATCCAACCTCCATCGATAAGTACCTACCTACATGTTATGAGCGTAGACAATAGACATTTCTCGATATGCCAGTAAAGTGTTGTCGGGCTATATTATTACCTCCACACGGGGAAGTCCAATATTTTAGGATAGTATGATGAACATGCGTCACGAACCCCGTCCCCTGCCCATAGGGATGTTGCTATAAATATCATAGATATAAGTATGTTGTATTATAACCGACCTCGGTAGCCTCACCGATCTCGGTAGCCTAGTGGCAAAGGCTCCGACTTCAGATCAAGGGGTCCCGGGTTCGATTCCCGGTCGGGTCAGAAATTTTCAATGTGTTTTTTCACTTGAAATTTCTACTCGGGGTTGGAATCCTGTCTCAGATTGGACGGGACCGGTTGACTGGTAGATAATGTTTCAAGCATTAAGTTCCGCCGGCTATACTGACACCTGTGTATAAAAGAGTGTTATTTATTTATTTATTTATGTTGGCATTAGGGAATTCAAGATAACACTCTGAATCGATGTTTAAGTTTTACATTGTTTTATCAATACTTAAGTAAATTTTTATTTTTATTGTATACTTAATATAAAAAAAATATAAAAAGAATAGTTTTATTTTTTTTATAAATTTGGTTTTTATTTAAAACAGATTAAACTTCTTTTATTAAAAAATAAATATTTTGTGTCTAAACCAGAAACCTAACTCAAACAGATCTTTGGGTCCTCAATTCAACATAGATCCAACGAGTCCGCGATTCAAACAGATCATTACAGCTCACACAGATCCGTTGATTCATTGATCTGATTGATTCATTGATCTGTTGAACCGTAGGACCCGTAAGTGTTCTGTAGATCAACATATATCCAACGGGTCCGCAATTCAAACAGATCATCACAGCTCACACAGATCCGTTGATTCATTGATCTGTTGATTCATTGAGCTGATTGATCTGTTGATTCATTGAGCTGATTGATCTGTTGAACCGTAGGATCCGCAAGTGATCTGTAGAACACAGATCAATTAAGAGTGAACCGGATCATTGATTCAGATCAGTTCTGAGTTACACATGACTAGTCATTATTGGCCTGACTCAGGTTTTTATATATTCGCACTTTGCTATCTAATTAGCGACAATCTTATTTTTTGTTTTAGTAAAATGAATCTGTGCTCACTCAAAGTGAACACAAATACACTCCTTGACTCTTTCACAGTAAGCTACTTAAAGCTTGTGTCGTGAAAGAGAAAGTTGGTCGGCACCTGGAATCGAACCACGACGTCCGCACCAAACAGTACGAAAGCCGGCGTTGTAACCGCCAGTCTACCAACCACTTCAAATACCTACATATAAGCAATATTTAGTATAAGATACAATTAAATAAAATATGTGGTAAGCTTTCTTTGTATGTACTCTGAGAGTATGTAGGATTTTTTTAATAGAGGCATTTTGGACGAAATTCCACTCAAAATTAAAAACGTTTCAGTTTATAATTGTCCTTAGGTCATGTAGCTCTTGTGTTTACAAACTTAAGAAGGCGAAAAAATAATAGTTGAGTACCTACTTAAATTCGTTAAAAAAAATAATTCAAGTGGACTTTTCATCAGATCATTCGATGTAGAGCCTGCCCTAAAAAGGATTCGAGAAATAAAACACCTCATTTGTCAATATTTAAAAGATTCCAGATAATGAAATATTTTTCATAATGTTTCTTGTGTACATTATAACAAGAGTACCTACTTACTATACAAAAGTCGTGAGATTATCACGAAAATAATATTATATCTACTCGTTTTTGCTTTTTAACGGGTTTGCTTTCAATAAAAATATTTCTGTACTTGAAATAGGTACACAGAATTTCAACTTCAACAATGTACATTGTACAATTGTACATACATATCTACATAAGTATTAATATTATCCCTTTAAACCCCGCTTAGGGGCATGGGGAGGCAACAAGAGCTCTCCATTGCGCCCGACTAACATGTTAACGGTGTATTTCAGCAGAGGTAACGATGTTGAATTTCGTTAACCAGTTGACTTAAAATAGTACAAATAAAATCAAGTGAGCCTAACGAGAAGCGACAGATGTGTTGTGTCTGTATAAAAAAGTGCAGATCCCTTCTCTCTGCTTTCGTTTTAAGGACACAGTGTGACGGGTATAAAAGCTAAAGAATTTGGTTTTCAGTGAAAAAATAAAACATAATCTTATTTACAAAAATATGTTTTTCAAATTAAAGCAATGATTGAAATGCACTATGTGTATGCGGTAAATTAGTTTACATTTATTGATTAAAAGAAGTAAATTAAATGTTGGTAGTAAAAAACACACGAATAAAGCCAACTTGGTTCTGATGTACGAAACGGAATATATTTTTCTCAGCGATATTATAATACTCGTATTCGTTAGAAATATTGAAATAAATTTAGTGTGTCGTTTCATGAATCAGATATGAAGGCTTTTAGAAGTTGGTTTGTTGCACGCTAACCCCGAGCTAACAACGGATTTTCCCATTTACCTACCCCTAGCATGGTGTAGGCTGTACCTACCTATGGAGACATTACCAACTACCAACAAAACTAAAAGAATTTACCTATATTTAGAAAAATTTTGACAAAATTTATACCAAATCATACGTTTTACAACGTACTGTCGTTATCTTGATTTTGTATGTGTGCGGTTCAAATCTTGCAATGTATTTTTAACTGATAATTAGACATTATTTTTGTAACTTTTCACAATCTATAAATGAAACTGAATGTTTGTGAAGGTGTGTGAGGGAGGGTGTGTGATGATGTGTTCTTGATAGATTCAAAGACCAGTGAACGTTATTTCATTGAAACTTGGGTGATCTGTTCTACTAATGTCCAGGAAGGTTTAAGCGAAGTATGAGTTCAGTTAAAGGGTAGTTACAAGTAGAAAAGGTTAAAATGTAACAAACATTGCTTAAACTAGGAGTATTTTTTTTATTCTGGGTTAGGTCGAAGTTCGACGGGCGGGTCAGCTAGTTCATTATAAACTAATTGATTTGAATCGTATGATGAAGCATATTCCTTGCTTAAACCTATTAAAATATGAAAGACTGGAAGCGTTGGCTGGAAGAGATCCTATTGGAAAAGTTCTCACTGAAAATCTCGATCCACATAAATAATAAAGATGGCTCGTAAAGCATTTAACATCATGTGAACATTCTTTTGCAACAATAATTTATATCTAAAGCTTTGCCAAAGAATGGTTAAGTGTTGCGAGTGGTCGGTGTTTCTTTACGGAGCTGAAACTTTCAACTTTGCCACGTTCTCAGGAAATGTTAGGTACTTGCTTCTGCAGCTGATAGTCGAGGACAAGTTCGAGGGAAAATATGGGTGTGGGTAGAGGACAAGTGTCATGGTATGGCTCCGCAACATAAGAGCGTGGACTGGAATCCAAATCTTCAGGGAACTGTAGGGTTATTCTCGTAATCAATCGCTTTTAAAAATCACTTAACGATAAGATTAAGACACGATCGCATGCAGTCGTACTCACAAAACTATAGGAATCTAATCTTAAATCCTATCTTGAACTGGATCATTTTCATACTGATATTTCAAACATAACGAATTTTTAAGATATCTACTAGATATCTTGTTTTGTGAATACCAATCCGCCATTTTATGATTGTCAATCAAGATAAGAGCGTATTAAGACCGCTACGAGAATAAGGGCACTGGTTCAAGCAGCTAGAGACAGGGAGATCTTTGCCCAGTTGATAGCCAACGTCGAGAGGACCTGAAAAGGCACTTCGAGACGAAGAATACTACCTCTCTCTAAGAGTCTTCAGAACGTGAACAAAAACGGATGGCAAGTGCAACTAACAATCACTCACATACAAATCGGTCAAAATTATCCACAAAGATTGTTGTCCTAAAAATAAGACTTTGAAGAAAGACCAATTTCAATTTAAAGAGAATTCGATCACTGTATATTAACAAATATAATCCAGCAACAAAGAGAGTCAACAAGAACCCCATTTCTCGTCTAATAAACTAGTTGTAATAACATCAGACTTAAAAATTACCGTGCTATTTACAGTAACGTCTTATTTAGTAAGAGCTAATGATGTATGTAGGTAATCGAGGCATGACTGAAAAGCGCCGGGGCATATTAGGTGCCTACTTAGCAAGTAGTAGTGAGGGTAATGCTAGGTGCGCACCTACAATAATATCAACAGGGCCATTAAGGGCGACACCTACGTGTAACGAGTTGACAACGTTCTCAACATTAATATTAAATAATAAGCCGAGCTATGGAAATATTAATGACTTAACTAATGTTGAACAACAAACCGCAGTCTGTCGGCAGAGTGGAATCACATTATAAAAGCGTTCCCAATTTTATTATATTTTTCAACAAATCTAAATGAGCGAAATATCAAATACGAGATTCAAATTTAAGAAATAACTTTCATATTCAAAGGGTGATAGAAATAGTAAGTTGTATCAATTATTCACACACACAATTACATGTTCGAAAGTGATGTAGTGATATTTCTTTTATTTAGAATCACTCTATCCAAATGGAGCGATGTCACTCCAAAATATGACCATAGAGTGATAGGGTGAATCGGATATCCATCTGTCCTAAATTCAATCACTCCAAACGGATTGTCAATGGGGAAATTCGAGTGGACGTGCTTCAAGTCGTCACGTCACTTGATAGTCAGTGTTATAAATGTGGTCCAACTTTGTCTCATTCTGTCACCATCATTCCACTAGGGTACAAGTCGGTCGTGTTGCTATTTTAAAATTTAATAGTAGCAAAATACGTGTATCAACGTAGTGAAATTTCGTTATAATGATTGAAAAAAAACTCAAATCTGTCACAATGGACGAAATCCATTTGGAGTGATCATGAATGAGACAAATTTTATGGACGATGTTTATTTGGACTGATCGTGAATGGGACAAATTTTATGTACGACATCCATTTGGAGTGATCGTGAATGACGGGGTTGCGTAATAGAGCCAAAGATATACCTCTTTTTTCTTTTGACGACGATTTGAAGGAACTTTCACGTATATATAAAATATCATTGGAATTTACAATAAAATCCACTATATCGTAACTGTGTGCATTGATTTTTCAATTTGGATTGTTTGCAGTGATCTACAAAATTTCTATCTCCCTCTGGATTATAATCCATAATTGCCATCGTCAATGAACCTGTTCCATAGGGAACTAAGATCAACAGGACGAGGAATATCCTTATTCTTTGAGATTTGAAATTTCGGGGAGTTCTACGAATTGAACATCCTAAATACTGAACTTTGTTAACGTAAAGTGAACATACTTAGCCGGCTTTCGGAACAGCTGCAGGAGACGGTCGTAAGCCTGTAGTGGTTCAATAATTTAATAATTGTATCCAATTTTTTGGTTATGTAATATTTTGTAATAATAATATAACACCTTTTCTATACAAAGGTGTCAGGAATGTTCTGATGGTAATGAAAGCTTTCTATTAGAAAGCAACAGTATGACCAAATTAAAATATAATAGTAAGTAGTATGTTTCTACATAGTAGGTAGTTAAATATAAATCTTATTCAGCCATCTAGCATAATAGTAATTATTGTAAATTTGGCCTCGTGATTATGGTACATAGCTTATATGTAAATATATGTATTGAGATGTAGACTTCGAAATAGCTATGAATAGAGCCTATGAAAAAATCTAATGTTATACAATAATTATTATTTTGATAACAAAATACCTGTATACCTAGTTATCAAATAGACAGCTAAATATTGACTATCTACGGACACAATTTAAAATGCGATTTTATTAACTAGTTAATTAGGAATTCATAATAATTGTAAATATTTGAAAAAAAAAAAAACAAATGAAGATGGTTACTTTCTACTACTTGTTATGAAGGTAAGTTTTATTCAACATCATAGGTATTATGCGCTAAGCTCAACCTTAGAGTAAAACGCAGGTGGATGTAAGACAAAATAGTTCCATCGATGAAGAAATGTAAGATCCATATTTTATCACATCCTAATAAGATAAACTGAAGTTAGCCGTATGTTGTGTGAATACTTTGATGTAGGTTACATCATTCCAAAATTATATAGGTAATTTCTAAATTTATGTTTTGAATTTGTAGAACTGTTTACACCCCTGAGACCTCGTGTGCTGCTAAACTTTCTCAATCTAAACACAACCCCAGTGAATCCACCCCAGCTAATGACATTCTAGTTAAGCAATTACTTTTGATATTGGTACCACGTGTACAATAATTATATTTGTACCTCTGCAAGCGATCGAGTTAAGATATTGCAGTCGTCACCTTATAAAAAAATACAAGCAATTTGCCTAAGTAGAAATTATCGCTAAGTATGATTGAGACATGGAAGTTTTTCTTGTCTGAGAGTCACCAGCTGATGCCAATCTGACCTCTGCGTTTTTATCGCTGTCTTCTAATCCTTCCAGCGCTGTGTCAATTGCACCGTCTTGACTTTCGTTGAACCCAATTCAGCCTTGATCTGTTCCAGTCATTTTCATCGATCGATATGACAAGGTAAATCTGACAATATTTGTATGTCAATGCTTTAAACTGAATCGACTTAATAAACCAAAAGTATTAGATTATAGTTGTATCGTATAACCAAGTTCGATGGATACTCTTATAGATCTTTTCCATCAGACTTGAACCCAGATAAGTTAAAGCAAGTTCGATGGATACTCTTATAGATCTTTTCCATCAGACTTGAACCCAGATAAGTTAAAGCAAGTTCGATGGATACTCTTATAGATCTTTTCCATCAGACTTGAACCCAGGTAAGTTAAAGCAAGTTCGATGGATACTCTTATAGATCTTTTCCATCAGACTTGAACCCAGGTAAGTTAAAGCAAGTTCGATGGATACTCTTATAGATCTTTTCCATCAGACTTGAACCCAGGTAAGTTAATTCTTCTTCCAGAACTCTAAATGAATATATTTGTAATTTATAATATTTTTTTAATGAATCCGTACTCACTCAAAGTGAACACATATACATACACCTTTTGACTATTTCACAGTAAGCTACTCAAGGATTGTATCGTGAAAGAGGAAGATGGTCGACGTACAAGTAAGAAACTGTACGAAAATCGGCGTCGTAATTATAGATTCGACGAATGAAATAAAAAATTAGTTGACGACGAGTGCTTCACCTTGCGGCTCAGCTCTCTGTACTCGGACACCAAAGCGGCCAGTTTTTGACGGTCTTTTTCGCTGTCTCTGAGGGTCTTAGCCTTCTGGCGATCTTCGATGAGGCTTCAGGACCCATCGGACATCCATATTGGCCTCTTTTTATTCTTGTAGCCGACAGAAGAACGTGCGGATTCCATAACCGCGTCACGAAAGCTAGTCCAGGCTGACTCAATTGGGGCAGCTCCGGGTGAATCCTGCAAGGGGGCAAACCTTGTGCGTAACTCAGTCTCGTACGTGTCGTGTGGCGACACTGAGCACTCTCTAACCTGCGTATATCCAGCGGGCGAGGAGCAGACGATCTTGGCTGGAAATGGTGGAATTTTAATCTGAACGAACCCACAAGGAGTTCGTGATCCATGTCCATGTCTGCTCCCCGGCATGTGCGGACATCCCGCAGGTCAGTTCGGCTGCTAGCCCTTACCAGGAGATGGTCTATCTGGTTTTTCGTTCTTCTGTCGGGCGAGGTCCAGGTGTATTTATGGATATCCTTGTGGGGGAAAAGATTTCCCCCTATTAAGAGTCCATGGAGCGTGGCGAAACCAATGAGACGGCTTACGTTATCATTCATCACTCCTAAGCCATGCGTACCCATGACGCCTGGTCCATTCTGGGGGTCGCTGCCAACCTTGGCATTAAAGTCCCCCAGAACTATTAGGCGATGGCGCCTCGGAACATGGGACACAATTGCCTCCAGACTGTCATAGAAACAGTCCTTAGCAGCCGCATCCCCGTCCTCAGTGGGAGCATAGCATAGAAGGACCGTCAGTGTTTCGCCACTCATCTTAAAGGACGCACTCATCAAGCGGTCAGAAACAGGTTCCCAACCAAGAAGGCGAGAGAAGGCATGTTTACTTAAAAGTAGAGCGACGCCACGCATCCGTGCAGTCCGGTGGCCAGAGTGAAGCATGGCATAGTTGCCAGCGTCACTCTGCCCCGAAACTGGGACGCGTGCCTCACTCAGCCCCAGGATATCTAGTCCATAATCTCCCGCCAACTTGGCAGCAACAAGCTCCCCGCCCGTCCTCAGAGTGCGGACATTCAGAGTCCCGATTTTTAAGCTCTTGTTCCATAATCGAGCCGTGGTCAATACAGGGGAGACACCAGCTGCCTGAACCCCCCCCCCCCTGATGGGGTCCAGGCGTCCGAGGCTTAATTCTGTTGCCTTTTCTGACCGTGTGAGTGGTCAACCCCAAGGCCCCAATCAGATTTTTCGATTACCTGCCTCTTACAGAATGCTCGAAAAACCATCAGCAAAAAGAATAAAGTATGGAACGGATTTACTGACAACAACGCCATCTATGAAAAATTCCATACAAACACAATTTTTATTTACTTGAGTTTGAGTTTCGTTGAGTTGAGAGAAATTGAGTTTCAAAACATTGGTACGCAGATTTTTGATAGAATTCAGAAATAAAGCTTTCAGAAATATTTTTTTAACATTCAAACATTTTTTCAAACAAACTTACAGTCATTAAATCAAGTTTCATTGAATATAAATAAAATACCATTTCAACATATTTTTTTATAAATTACAAATACGAAATCAATATTCACAGTAAGGACTACAGGACAACGTCTGTTGGGAAAGCTAGTTAGTTATGAATAAAAATAGGTATATTATTTAATTAAATTATAACCTGAAGTAATGGGATACAAATTTATTCTTAATTCTCTGAATATTCAACGCGTTTCCCCGCATGTTCCCTCAACTACTGGACATCTAATTGGCAAGACCATAATTATTATTGTGACCGTACGTAGGAGGTTCTCTAGTAGCACTGAAACGAAATCAAAATATCAAACCTTTTGACATGTGGACATCGCGTTTTGGTAAATAGCCTGTAATTAAGGGCAGAAGTACTGTCGCCTACTAACTGTCGCTTTCGTGACGTAGAAAATACTAACATATAATTACCTATACAATACCTTATCTCACCCCACGTACATGGCGGTGCGTTCAAATAGAAATGCGTTAAAAAACATATCTGTGGGGACCCGGAACTGTTAAGATTGAATTTTGACCCGAGACAGTTAAAAATGACTAATTTGAACCGATAGTTGTTCAGCTTACTCGATACTTAATCAATATGAGTGACTCTTATACTATGAATGCTATCAAAAAAAAAGTATATAGCGACCTCCTTTATAAAAACTTAATATATCTTAACATACATAAAAATTTGGTGAAGACACTTGTCTGGAGTGTGCTGCTGTATGGCTGCGAAACTTGGACAGTCAGCCAGAGCGATTTCGGACATCTAATGGCGTTTGAGACATGGCGCGGATCCACTGGACAGAGCATATCAGCAATGACGAGGTCGGAGAAACAAGACAGCTCCTAACTAGGATTGCCCAACTAAGAGCCAATTGGATAGGCCACAACATCAGGCACCCGGGCCTGCTCATTACCATCGTCGAGGGCATGATAGAAGGCGCCAACCACAGAGGTCGCTCTAGGAAGAGCTACATAGAACAAAGCTACAGATCGGCGACATGCGATGTAGCGGCTATCAGGATATGAAGAGGATGGCGTGTGACAGAGATGAGTGGAGAGAAGGAATCAAAATGCTTGGGACAGACCAATCATTGGATTGAAACCCAAAAGAAAGAAGACATATTAATCTTCATTAGAAACGCATATGATTGCAAAGATTTAATGTTAGTAGGCATGCTAAAATTTGAGTATCTTTAAAATTAAAATAAATATCTAAATATATAAAATGTGATGAACTTTTCATAAAATAAATAAAAAAAAAAATTTTTAATACGAGTAGATACTTTGGATTGAGAAGAAGTTTGCGGAAGAACTGCACTAGCCATCATTTTTCTTGAAGGCTACTTAAGAGAAATAAGGTTAACGTTTAATAAACCATAACAACCCGTGTTAAGCATTTTATTTTTAAGACTCACCGGATTATACCTACTCATTAATCATTAGGTAGGTAACTACAAAAATGCATTCAGTAAATGACTGGGGGGTTACTGTATTACCTTGCTTCGTCAATATTCATATTTCAGTATACATACACCATTATCTTTAACATGGGGTTATAGCACATTAAAGGTAAAATTATAAGCAGTAGGTACAAATTACCTACTCAATTACTCGAGCCATATCCATATTGGTAATTATTAAATAGGTTTCAGTAAATATATTCGTTGTCTTAATAAAAGTTAAATTTCTATTACTTTACACACGAATACTACATCAAATATTATTTAATCAGCATTTCATTAGGTAATGGAATTGTACACTAAATATTTCATTACATTAATTTAATATTCTTCGGCGAAGATTATTTAAGCGCTGTAAGATTTTTTTAAGGCCGTGGTTATTTCTACACTTCAACCGTCATTAGTGTCAAATTTTTGAATTTTTTTTATCAATTTACCATAAACAACAAAGGAAAATAAATTTATTTTTTATTTTTTTCTCTTTCTAAATGAAACAAAAACTATGTAAAACAATCAAAAGGTAAATAACGGCATTATATAACGGAGCTGTCACAATTACCATAGAATCATAGAAAAATTAACCTTAATTAATGGATAACAAACACAATTTGTAGTTTTTGTGATCTGCAATCAATAATTTAATATAAAAAATCATTAATTTTCATTGTGCATAGTAACAAAATTTGTTGGCAAGCACTATTGCTATTCCTTTGGGCGACAAGGCATGAAATAATTAAGCTATTTTATTCTATAAATCAATTGTTTTAATACAAAGTTCGTCAGAAATACTGGATAACAACACATTATTAAATTACACTTAAAATAATCATGACACACTTCATAGTAGTTGCACAGAACGAAATATCCAAGATATTCAGAAATTTAACCTAAAAGCGACATAAAAACACTTAATTTGTAGAAAATATGTAAGGAAATTAATTACAATAAAAAAGTAGATAACTAGTATAATAAAAATAAAGTATGCACACAAATGTAGCTAAAAATATCGATCAAAACATCACAGACGTCAAATGACAGTATATAAACCACTTTTGAGTAGTATATAACAAGTGACACACGCTTATTTACTTTGTAAACCATAGAAGTCGCAGAAAATGGGTAGGAATAACCACTTTTATGGCGGGAAAATTTTTAATTTGAAAAAGCGCGGGAAACCAAGGGGTAGAAATAGCGACTCCGTTTTTTTAATTCAAAATTCGAACTTATGAGTACCTACCTACTATAGTCATTGATCTTAAGATTCAATATCTTTAACATTCGAATATAGATAATAATATGTTCGAATTTTAAATTAATTTAGGTATGTGATGAAATGCATAGATAATCATTGCATAGATGTCTTTCTTCACACATCTCTGGGTTAATAAAGGTTGTTTTGTCTGTCAAATATGTCCATTTTCGATAAAACTCGATCTAACTCAGTAAGTAAACAATGACTAGAAAAGCCATCCTAATCTGTCTTAAAATAGGAGTCAAACTTTCATTCGATTCTCACATTCTCACTTGAGGAATAGATCGCCATCGTTCATTACATTAGATATGAATAATTATTTTCGACTTGGTCTTGAACTACGCATTCTTTCTGGTTGAACACCAATTTAGATTATAAATAAATAAAAGAAATAACATTTTTCTTTACGAAGTTGTCAATATAGCCAGTGGAGCTTATTGCCAGAGGCATTTCGTCTACCTGAGCGGTCTCGTCCAGTCTGAGACAGGCCAACCTCAGATAGAAATTTCAAGCGAAATTACGAAAGGTCAGTATAAGTGTTCTTCTCACATCCCTTTACATAGAAAGGTTCAAATTCCGATCTCTTACCTTTCTGTAAGAGCCTAAGTTTCAGAAGAATATTTCAACAACGGTTGTTATGGTTTATAGAGGTAATCTAATCCAACAAGGCTTTGCCTCGTGGGATTTCTCAACAATAGTAAAGTTCTGTTTACACTCGTGTCATGTTACATATATAGGTACCTATCTATTATTGTTGTTTTACTTGTGTTAAAAATGATATGCTGTATACCTATCTTTTGTAACATTTTTTTACCTGAAAAGTATACTTATTATTATTATTAAAAGTTAAACATTTTTCTATAAGCAGCGCGAAAGAAAATGTTGGCTCCTGCAGTTCTTTTCAAAAATAAAATCACAAATCAAAGGCATATTTAAAAAAAAAACATTTATTTTATGACAAGTTCATCACATTTTTGAAAGAAGCATAAATTTTAGCATGCTTACTGACTTTACTTCTCTACAATCATGCGTGTTTAATGGAAGCGGTTGATATAAATACCTACTTAAGTGATATTAAGTTTTAATAAAACGTTTCATTTTCTGCTAATAAATAACGTATTTCATGACTACAAAAGTAAGTCATTACCTCCTCCAAGAACAAAGAAAAACATTCGTACATGGTTACAGTAATTTTATAAATATTACGTATGTACCTATGTATGTAGAGCAACACCATTTCACACCCTTTCTAGTCTCTAACAATAATTATTATATTGGTGTGCAGGTAGGTGGCGTTGGTCTATTATGAATACGTATTGCCAGAGCTGAACCATTTAAATAAGTAGGTACCTAGTGTTGCAAGTATGTACTTAAAAAATATAATATTATTATTATCCCCGGCGTTGGGGTTAGTGCAATTAATTTAATTGCTTCACTCTAATGCACGCCTACCTAATATCACAGTGAAGTCCTAATTTCCTTACATGAAGCCGTGCATTTTGATTTAACGACAAAACGAATCACTACTTTTCATATGAGCAATGAGCATTTATTATGGACTCCAATTCCTCTCTAGATGGTAGTGTACTCCACAATCCATGTGGATCAATGCTAGTCGGTTTATTGTTATATGAAGGGTTGATTTTATAAACTCCTAGCTTAAGGCACCAATATACTGTAGTGTAGAGTCAACCGGTCCCGTCCAATCTGTGACAGTATTCCAGCCCCGGGAAGAAAATTCAAAAGAAAAAAAATTATAAAACTTACTTCTGACCCGCCCGGGAATCGAACCTGTGACCTCTTGATCTTCAAGTCGATGCCTATGCTAATAGACTGCCGAAATGTTCCAACTAGAGAGATTTTTTTGAGTCTAGAAATGTTAACAGCTCTAACAGAAACCGCTCATGCTTTAGGTAGAAGGGTCTAGCCCTAGCAATTTTGTACAGTGTACCTACTCATCGGTGACTTTTTCACATTCACTGGAGCGCTTTTTTAACATCACTGTATGCAGTTTACACGTTTTATTATTACACCTTTTTTATATATACCTACTTTTTATACATATATAACAACTTAGATAGATCTGTCTTCCAGCTAGAGAATAAAAGCTATAGAGTAGTTTAGGTAGATTTAGTGCCTACTCTATCTAGATCTTTAAACAGGCTATATTCCACACCACAAGCATTAACCCTTATATCAGCCAGCGTCTTGGCATGATACATACCTACCTCACTTATCATACATACATCGTCAAAATCTTCCAAGGATTGTCCCAAATGTTTGGTCTTATCGTAACAGTGTAAACGGGTAAGTATTTGCTGAGTATTATACCTCAGCCTTTCAGATCTCTCGAGTTCAGATGTATCAGTTTATAATAACACCTTATATCAAAGTTTTTCATTTCGGTTAAAAGTTACCCCTTCAATCCAATTAAATTGCTTGCACTGCTGCGCGCTGTCTACAATAATTTGTCCATACTCGCGATAAGTTATTCTTTCAAGTAGTTAACTCATAATATATTGTGTACAAACGTGTTCAAGGTATGCTTTGGCTGAGTGTTCACTTGGTGCACTAAATCAAGACATAAGAAATATGTTATTTTTATACAAATATGCTACGTAACATATATAGAATAGTTATGTTATTCTTATTATTTCAGAGTTCAGTTGGACATATTATATGTTCATTCAGAATATACAGGATGTCCCAGAAAATACAGCTAAGCAGAAGTCCTGAGATAGAAAACCTTTTGTGCTATCCAAATATCTCAATATATGCAAAGAGTATTATTTTCGAGTTATATATGTATATTTTTGTCAACCCCTGACTTACAGGATAATGATGGTTACAAAGACACCATTTTTAGGTACAGACATACTTTTTTGAAATAGCGAAATACCAAAAAAAAACAGATGCAAAAACAATCATGGGTCTATGTGATACCACTGTGCCAACAAAAAATGTTGAATCTCAAAATGAGATATGGTTTAATTTTTTTTTTTAATTTTAAAGACGATTTAAAAAAATAATCACGTCTTTTTCTTCTAACTATTTTCTTAAACTTGCCAACTTATCAAACTATGTACCCTGTAAATTTCATTAAGCTATCATTGCTGCTTCACACCTAAAAACTCTTTCAAAGCAAAAAGTGCGGTAGCATATATATTGAGGGATCTGGATAGCCTTAAAGCTTTGTGCGGATCGGGTTTGCTGCGGATTGGTCTCCTCCGGGCTGGTTTGCGGTGTGCGGGGGGCCTTAAAAGGGAGAATGAATGAATCTCTGGACTTCCGCTTAGTTGTACTTTCTGAAACACTCTGTATATTAAGAATGGCGATGTAATAAAGGTAAAAATAGAGTTGTAGTCAGTAAGCAAATAATGTTGACTAATTAAATAAAATAAAAGTTAAGCACTTTTTCACAATTGCCTATATTATTTTATTTTTTTAGGTACATTCCCGAAATTTTTTTCCATGAGCCTCTCGTGTCCATTGTTGGATAAAGCCTCCTTCTGAGACTTTCACCGCTCCCTATCCAGCGCCAGCCAGAGAGAATGAAGCCAGAAAGGCTTCATCTGACTCAAAGGTCCTTTAATTCAAATTATAACAAGAGAATAATCCACATCGTCATCAACAAGTGCTGTCCTTTGCCAATAGCTGTGAGTCAATATTATGATTTCCAATTGATTCCAATATTGATTTCAAATTTGTAATTTATACAAAAATACGCTTAAAATATATTTGAATGTTAAAAAAATATTTCTGAAAGCTCGAAAAAAATTCTGTCAAAAATCTGCATACCAATATTATAATGTCAATAGTTGTCAGGTAATAAGTAAGTAATGGCGCCCAACGTGGGGCGTATTAAAAAATAACATTCGCTACCGTAGCGAACAAGGTAAACATTAATTTTGTTGTTATAGAATTTTTCTTAGATGGCTTTGGCGTCACAGGAAATCCGTTCCATTCTATCTTTCATATTATTATTTTTATGCATTTTTCAACTTTTTAATAGTTATTCTGTTATCAGGAGCGGAGAAGTATCCAATAAATTAAATATTGGAAGAATCTGTTCAGCCGATCTCGAGTTATAAGTGTTCGCACTAACCCGACTTTCTTTTATATTATAGAATTCAGGCATTGTATGCAAACGTCTATGTAGTTGAGTAGGAACTGTGCTGAAGCGTTACTTTCAGACACGAAAAGGCAATCATGAAAGGGGCTGTGTGCTGGCGTCCGTATTGTACGCTGTCTTGAAAATTGTAGATAATATGAAAATGTTAATTGATGTTATTTAGGAATAAATGTTTATATAAGCATTCACTGCGACACGAACAGGCAATCAACAGCTGCGTATAATTCAGTTAATGTTATAACATCACCACCGTATTTGGCTGTTTCTTACATAATTTCCTTTCATTATTTTATAGCTAACCAATTTGATTTTGGGTTGATTTTATACTTATTATAATAATGGCCGCTTTTAATTACCTACACAAGTAAGCGACTGTAATTATACTTAGGATTAGCTGAATAATCAACTTGAAAGTGCTGAAGAATAATATATTTGAGTCCCTGGAGTAGGTAAAGTTATGTATCCAGTGCGGGTGATTAAGGTTTTAAAAATAATTATAAATCACAAGCAGATATATTTATCTTGTATATTTATAAGCTTGTTATCAGGTCTTCTGAACTCTGGAAAAGCAAAACTAGGTACTCGCGGTAAGACAAATTATTGTGACATGCAGACACACATCAATCTTCAGGAAGAGTTGTACCTGCCTAACATTTAAGGATAGACTTATTTTATCTATTTATTTTATTAATTTTATAACTTATAACAATTTGGTTATAGATATTTGAAAATTATCGTATCTTGAGGTACCTACCTAATTGGATACCTACTCCATACTACTTATCATGTCATAAGCTTCGGAAAGCTCTATTGCTTTTTCTGATTTCACACAAAAACCTTTTCAAAAAAAAAAAGTTTCCTATGTAAGTAGGTACTTACATACTTATAATTACTTTTAAAACTGAAATACGCTTTCTGTTATGATACCTATACTTTTAAACAATTCTATCTTACTTTCACTTTCTATAAAAACGTTGTTTCTCTCTTTTACACTTACATATTAGTATTAGCGTTAGGTAGCAATGACACTTCTACGCTACCTAAAATTAAAATTTGATGTCGGGGGGTTGTAAGCGTGCATCATAGCCTTTTCACATTAAAGGGTGTTTTGTGTTGAAATTATCACAAAAGAGCAGTTTATTTAAACAAGTTAGAAACACAAACTACCCCGAATATTATAAACTGTTAATTATTAATAACAACGTTACGTGGGGTTGAGAAGTAAATCAATTTAATTTTAGTGCAGGCAGGGAGGTATGTTTACTTTCTGGGTAAGCAGGTAAATGCCGAGAGGGGATTAAAACTCCGACTGGTTTGACGTGACAGAGAATGGTAGGCACCAACCCAATTCGGTGGCCTTAGTATTTATTTATTCGGTATATTCCCTAACAATTATTATTAAAACAAGTTTTTCCACCTCAAATTGCAGAATCATACACTCTCCTATGTATTTTATTCATGGCGACTGTAGAAAAACTTGAGGCTTTAGACCATCAAGACATACCCAAAGCAGTTCCTACATTTTCATTGCAATTGGACATAACCGATGAAGTAGGTATCTATCGAATATACTTACACATTATGGTTCTTCGTTCCAGGAGAGTTCGTAATTTCATAATAGTGTTTTTAGTTTTATTCCTTCGAAATAGAGATGAATGATACGGAAATGGTTTAAGAAAAAGTCATCGAGCGCTGTTGGTAAAAGGCTCTTTATAGCCTTCCTATGTTGATACAAAATTCACACATGGGCAGAGCCGTAGCCAAGAATTCATGTGTGATATTTGATGAGTTTTCAGACTCCCCTCCCTCCCCCTGGTGTAGTGTTCTTTGGCAATTTCCGAATTTATACCATTTAAGAACACTCTTTGATGACCAGTTCTCATGCTCAATTTTTAAATTTGTTTTTGTTTTCGATATAGGTACTTATGGATAAAATGGTGGTTTTTGGGCTATGGAGTTTCAGAGGGGGTCTGACCTCCCAAAACCCCCTAGCTACGGCCCTGCACATGGGTAGGTAGGTACTTAGGTACTTCTCAGCGGATCTAATAGTAGGTAAGCGATGTTCGATGTTCATGCAAAGGGTAATGACTGTAAATAAATGGCTATTTATTACCAATGCAGTGTAGAAACATTTTGATTCATGGCACAGAATATAGCCACCTAAACAATAATCAACATCATTCATCTATTAACAGATCGGACATAAATCTCAATAAGATACAATTTATTTATAGACAGGTCATAACCTAATACATTCTAGCAAATCTGTACCTACAATATTACCCCATTAGAACTAACTAGATTTATCGAATTATAGTCTCTACATACAAACTTATCTACACACATATACCTATAAAGCTACCTACATATAGCACCTTTAGGATAACAATGACATAGTGCAACTACCTACTTGCTAAATATTTACCTTTTTCGTTTTATGGTTCGCAGAACGCACCACTAACGTCGCGTGGTGCCGGCGACTATAACGCGTATAGCTACAGCCCCTCCAAATTATGAAAAACGCATTTGAATCATTGAAGTTTAGGATTTTGTAATCTCTAATATAAATTAAAGTCGGGTTAGTGCGAACACTTATAACTCGAGATTGGCTCAACAGATTCTTCCGATGTGTGATTTATTGGATTCTTCTCCACTTCGGATAACAGAAGAACTGATAAAAAGTTGAAAAAAAAAATGCATAAGAAATAGTATAAAATATGATATTAAAGTAAGTATGGGACGAATTTCATTCGACGCCGTCTTTGAAATAATTTAACAATAAAATTATTGTCTTCTGCACCTGCACCCTCTCATTCTCGCATAGGTACGTAATAATTCCCACTCAGCAGTAGCCCATTTCACTTATTCCACCGTTTCGGGAGTTTAAGAAATTTTTCATACAAAGTCAACCAAATTGCGCGCACATCTATATAATATTTGCCTTGAAAACTGACTGACTGACTGACTGACTGCCTGACTGACTGACTGACTGCCTGACTGACTGATGTCATTAACGCCGCTAGATGGCGCGCCACTCGCAACTAAAGACAATAATAATATTGTTCTTCTAATACAATATGGCTGACAGTAGTGACAACTGACAGTAACATAATGATATTATTATGCCTGGTGGCTGAGCACTTTTTTTAAAGGTCTTGACGTAGAGAAAAACTATTTTTTGGGTTATTAAAAAGCTCACATGCGAAGTCAGCCATAAGAAAGCAAAGTGTACCAAATTAGGAAACTTTTACGCACAGCGGGACTTCATAGTGAAGAAAAGCCTTTCTAATGCCATGAGTGCAATAAAAAGTTTGCGGTTTCAAGTAATTTAAAGAATGACATGCGAACTCATATCGGAGAAAAGCCATACGAATGCAATAAAAAGTTCAATCAATCAAATAATTTAAACAACCAATGACATGCTAAAAGCTATTTGAATGGTAAGTTTGCAATAAAAAGTTTAATTTCATTTTTAAGTTTGCATAAATAGTTCAATCAACCGTGTGCTGTAAAGTATCACTTGCGAATTCGGCCAAAAAATTGACAAATCAGGAAACTTTTACGCACAGCCGGACTTCGCTTTACTAATGCAATGTATGCAATAAAAAGTTTTGAAACTCATAGCTGAGAAAAGCCATACGAATGCAACCATTGCCATAAAAAGTTTAATCAATCAAATGATAAAAGCCATTTAAATGCATATTTTGTTAGAAAAAGTTCAAAATTTGTTTAAAGTCTGACATATGAATTCGGCCAAAAGAAGCATAGTTTGTATGAAAAAGTTTACCAAATCAGATCTTTAACTCACAGACGCGATTTCATTGCCAAGAAAACCCTTGCTAATGCAATGTGTGTTATAAAAAGTTTTTTTTTTTTTTTTATAAATAGTTATATTATCATGAATAGTTATAATCTATCATCGAGTGCTTTACAGTCACACAAATGAATTCGGCCATAAGAAAACAAAGTTTCCATGAAAAAGTTTACCAAATCACGAATCTTTAATCCACACACACGAGATCATAGCGGAGAAAAACCATACGAATGTCATGTTTTCAATAAAAAGTTTACACACCTAGAGTAATTTTTTAAAGATTTTCATGTGAATTCATAACGTTGAATAGCCATACATATGTAAAGTTTGTTATAAAAAGTTCATGTTGTTTTTTGAGTTTTCATGAAGAATTCAATTAATCAAGTGCTTTAAAGTCTGACATATGAATTCGGCGATAAGAAAACAAAGTTTCCATGAAAAAGTTTACCAAATCACGAATCTTTAATCCACACACACGAGATCATAGCGGAGAAAAACCATACGAATGTCATGTTTTCAATAAAAAGTTTACACACCTAAAGTAATTTTTTAAAGATTTTCATGTGAATTCATAACGTTGAAAAGCCATACATATGTTAAGTTTGTTATAAAAAGTTCACGATGTTTTTTGAGTTTTCATGAAGAATTCAATTAATCAAGTGTTTTAAAGTCTCATATAAGAATTCGGCAATACGAATGCAAATTTTACATGAAAAAGTTTAATCAAACAAATCGGTAAATACCCACATGCCAAAAGCTATTTGAATGTACAGTTTGTAATTAAAAGTTTAAGTTGTAGGTATTTGAGTTTTCATAAAGAGTTGAATCAACCAAGTATTTTGAAGTCTCACATGTGAATGCTCACAGCTATGCTATGAGAAAGTAAAGTTTGCATAAAAAGGCCATAGGTGGGCGCCACGGGCGCCTTTAAAAAACTAGTAATAATTATATTCTCGCGTTGATCCCGTCTGAGCTTTGAATACGAATGAAATATGGACGTTTTAGAATTGATATTTTAATGTTATTATTTAGTTAGTTTATTTTTGTTTCTGGAGGCGCAGTGCACAGTGAACGGGTTGCCTCTGGTTAGGACCAAAGGATCCACAGGACAACGTCTGTCGGGAAAGCTAGTCTTATAATATAAAATAAAGTCGGTTAGTGCGAACACTTATCTCGAGATCGGCTGAAAAGATTTTTATCATTTGTCGTTTAATAATAATAATAATAATAATAACTTTCTTTATTCATAGATAATAGCATTACAATAATTTTTACAAGTATTTGAATCCACCTAACTGAGCAAAGCCCGTACCAAGGTAGACCTGTAGCAACTATTTATATTTATTTAAGTATTAGCGAAATAAAGGATCTAAACAAGGATAATAGACAAAATTTAAATAGAAAAAAAGTAAAATGCTTAAGTAAAAAGGCAAAAGCAAAATCTTTGGTCGGATGCCAGAGATCACCCTCAACGATAATCCCGCCAAAGCACAACATCTCATCATCCACTATGTACTACTTAATATACTCCATTATTTCTTTCTTTAACATTGTATATATATGTATATTTACATTCAATCATATAGGGTATTGTTTTATTTGTTGTGCTGTAAGAATTTAAACAAATAAATAAATAAAATACATCAAAAAACAAATCAAAAAATAAATAAAGAAAATAAATAAAGAAAATAACAAAATAAATAAATTATATTTATGTATGCCCATATTGTGTCATGTATTGATGATAATAGTGTTTATATTTATCTTTGGAATAAAAATCATTTCATTTTCATTTCATTACAAATAAATAAATATATAAAAATATAATAAGATAAATAAATAAAAATAAATGAATAAAAGATGAATGCAGGTTATAACAAATGCATGCAGGAAATAAAAAATAAAATAATGCAATGCATGAATGCAGGAAGCGGTATCATCCCCAACACACACTCAGTTATCTAAACCTCATACCCTCACAACACACACCCCCTCACACACACACACACACCTCTCACACACACACCCCGTCTAGCAGTGCCCAGCAACGACGCGAGGAAAGCTCAAGATGAGCTCAAGGAACAGTCTTTGGCGGAGTATAATAGTCATGTCAGGTAGGTATGTAGTTTAGTATGGTCTCCGTCTCGTGTCGTCCAATTCTTAGTAACCAGTCATTTAAGAGTTTTTTAGTTAGGGGTGTATACGTCATTTGTCTTTTAGTCAGTACGTTGTCTTGTATTTTATTCAATAATCTAGGTGCCAGAAATGTAAAATGTCTTTGTGCGAATCTTGTCCTCGTCTTTGGCACTTTAAAGTATTGTTTGTTTCTACATCTTGTCGTCAGTAAATGTGTTATTTCCGTCTGTAAGTGTTTGTGTTTGATGTAGTGCAGTATTATTGTTTTCGTATATGTCTGTCTTATGTCCAACACGCCAAATTCAGTGAAAAGGACCTCCGACGGAAACCTAAATGGTTTTTTATTTATAACCCTCAGAATTGACTTCTGTACTTTAACTAAAGGATCCAATGCTGTCACAGTGGCTCCTCCCCAACCTAGAATGCCGTAGGATATTATGCTATGCACTAGAGCAAAATATATTGCTTTAAGTGGTTTATTGGATTCTTCTCCGCTCCGGATAACAGAATAAATAATAAAACATCGAAAAATGAATAGCAAATAATATAAAATGTACCTAATAATAAAAGTCAGTGTGGAAAGGATTCCCTGCGACACCAACGCCATCTATGAAAAATTCCATAACAATAAAAAATTTGGAAGTGAAAACCCAAGATTTGTCACGAAATGCATGCGAACAACATGCATCTCGAAAGACAAAAAGGAGTGAACCTTCCATCTTAATAAAAAAATATTTACCTGAGTTTCAAAGCAATAGTATACAGATTTTTGATAGAATTTCTTTAAAGCTATCAGAAACAATTTTTTAACATTTAAACGTATTTTTGTATAAATTACAAATTTGAAATCAACATCTATAGTGAGTACTACATGATAACGTCTGTTGGAAAAGCTAGTATCAAATAAATGCAAAAAAGATTTACCTACCTATATGCAGTCGAATACCAAAATAGAACTGAATGCATTGGCTGATTTTCTTATGACACACTCGTAAAAACCAGTTTAGTCTGCGATTCAAATCTGTGTGTGCACTCAAAGCATTCACTTAAAGTTTAACATTATCATATCAGATTTAAATATCTACCATGATGAATTTATAAACCATCTCCTGGGAGTCCTGGGTACAAAAAGAAACCACAGATTTCATTGCAAACCATCAACACACGAGCAATCCCAATATCAAATTAGTTAGGAATAAGAATAAGTTTTTTTTTTTAATGAGAAAAATGTATTCTTAAGTCAGGAATACAAATTATTACAAATACCTATTAGTTAAAAAAAAAATTAAACACCACTATTCTATCGGTAGGTATAAACAATTTCAAACCGTAACGAGAACTGCATTTATTTTGTATTGAGTACAGGGTGACCACCATACAAAATAAAAATCATAGTTATATAATATCTTTATTGCGTGGCGTACTACTCACAGAGTCGCCCATTTTTATGAAGGATGGTCACCTATAAAAAATGGACCAAACTGGCACGCATACAACTTAGAAAATCACAAATCCTGACGCGGCAGGTAGCTAACACTACATATATACAATTGTGTGTACGTATAGGATCAAACCCCACCAATACAAATGTGATTCGCTAACAGTTTTGAAATGAAGTTTACTTATCGAAATAGCGGAAATAAAACATTCACTTGTAACATATATGTACATTATGCTGCTTTTAAAGCTCAGTCATTGGATGAATAAAAGCATCAGGATCTTATAAATATAACTAGTAACATGAATTTTACTTGGAAAATAAAATATAATCATAGTTATGACTTGCCTAAATCACTCAACAATGAGTGGAAGGCTAATAAATAAAAAAATAGTTATGACTTATGTGATTTTACAAAGAATTTAGTCTAAAACAAAGATAAATATAAAATGAATATGTGATGAAAAAATTTAAAAAAATATATACAATAAAACATATTATGTTGGTTGTAACATTATCTCTCATTTTATGCTGATTTTAAAGTTCATTCCTTGTATGAATGAATTATTTTGCAAACGTAATTCTGAATCAGCGACAAGTTGGGGAATACTGTAGATATCTATAACGCCTTCTTCATTTCATCTGCACAGTCTCCATCAGTTTAAACATTTGCTACTGGAGGAGAAATAAATTTTGTATATGCAACTCTGTATAACTGTTATCTTTACAAACGTTTATCCAAAAATGATCATTATTTCTTTGACAAAAATGTGTTTGCTACTAGAGTACACAAATATTCAATTATTTAGTTTGTTAAAAAATAATAATTATATATTAGGGGTTCATATAACTTAAGCATACAAAATAAGTACTGTGTTTTTCATTTAACCTTGCCGACGCCACGTTGTCGCTGCGATCTTGACTGTATTGGTTAATCCTTTCGTATTACGAAAAAAACAAAGGTGCATAGTTATTGTTTCTCGTTTGTGGTGGAAGGCCTTTTGTTTCTTCCTTTAAAATACCGGGTGATAACGAAATTTCTTGTGTTTTACAAACATGTCATCGTGTTCAAGCAAATTGGGTAAAGGAAGAGCGCTTTGTGGGCAAACGAAAGAAGTAATTTTAATTAATGTTTATGAACATTTTAAAAAGAGATACGATAGATCTACTGAGGTAAATACATGGACTCCCTATTATTTTATTTAGATAATATATATCTTTGATTTATGATTTATTTGAATGTATTGTGTTTTTCATCGTATCATACAGATCCCCAGTTCGATTCTCAACCGGGTTCGCTTTTATGGTTTTCATTGGGAATTTCTACCTTGTCTTTTACCTGTCTCAGATTAGAGAGGGTCAGTTGACTATAGAAAAACAATCACCTAGGACAAAAACTCGCGGCGGCTATATCATCTTTTTATAGTGTTCATAACCATACGAATTTCAAAGTTAATGAAATTCATCACATAAAATCATGTGAATGAAAAAATAAACAGTTAGTATTAATAAAGGATAACAATCACAAGTATTATTATAGCCACGCTTGTGGGCACATAAATCATACATTTTATTGATGTTTGATGACATCTTCTTCAAATCTAAAAATAATGTTACATTGTATCTAATATTACCTGTACACCCTATACGCAGGGTTCCCCAGACAACGTGGAGTCGGCATTCTAAAATGAAATACACTGTACCCTATAAGGACAACAGGGTGATCATATGTTCACATTAACTTTTATACACTAAATACTACAATATGGAAAACATCCTTATATAAACCAATATAATCTATTGAAAATCAGTAAATTGATAATAGAAATAGGTATGTCAAAAAGTTACTATAAAAATACATACATTTGTTTTTTTTTTATTCGACTTGAGTTGACAATTTTTGAGTAAAATATTTTTAAAATATCATTACTCTTTTTTCAAATTTGTTAACATGAATGTGGTTTGGTTGCATATTAAAAAAAACCGAAGCTTTTATCACTAGGTTGTGTCAAACAAAAAATATATGCGGCTGTAAAAAGGAACCAATAACGTTTCTCAAAAAATGGTGATGAGTGATACCACTCGCGTTGGTCCTTGGAGGGTTAATGTGTGATGAAAAATTAACAAAAATACACTAAAGCAAAAGTTTTCTACCACTTAGGCAACAAACAATGTAATAAAAATGACTAAGGACCTAGAATTTGCTCAATCTATTTGAAAAGTACTCTAGTACCTATTAGTAGAGCCAGTATGTGTGGTAATGTTTGTTGTGCAACAATTATCACTGATATAATTTGTATTTTTTTTAAGTTATTTGACATATATGAACATTAATATCACAGCAAATACATAGAGACCTCAAAATGAAATTTTCAAAAACAGTTTATCTTTTAACTAAATGAAAGAATTTACAAAGTTATATAACATCTATGAACTTCGGATAGAAATGTTACGCAAAGAAGATGAACTATTCATGTATGATTTTTGAAGCTCATTGAGCCAAAGCTATGCTAATTTCATACTTGGATTATCCAGATTGTCAATTAAGTTTCTAGCTTACTCAAAATAAAAGGTTTGAAGGTTTTTTTAACAAATATTCATTGTGATGATTTTAGAATATCAAAATTTTTCATTCATCCCAACTAGTCTGAATGATCGAGGTTCTAGGTACCTACTTATTTTTTATTAAATCATTCGCATTTTTGCTCAGTACAACAATCCTTTGAAAGAATCAAATTTTGTTTCATATTGATAATTAGTTTTGACAAAGGTGACGCTTAATCAAATTCAAAGATTGTGGCTTTTGCAAAACCGCAAATGATGTCAAGTTTATAAAACAGAAATTTAAAAAATAATATTTATCTTGTAATAGGTAATTATGAATGTTAAATACATATTTTTTCAAAGCTCTATGAGTATATTGTGATATCAAATGATATCTGAAAATGCTTGTATATGGGAAGGTGTAGTGATATGAAAAGAGGGGTCAGTGAATGATATTTCAGGACAAATTTTACACACAAACATTGATTCACCAATGAATTCAATAAAATGTTCATTCTCAATTATACTGATCATTTCTGGTTCAATAGTCCATTTCGTATTCTTTACTCCTTCAGATGATCCACCATTTGTTTTAGTACCTTTCAATTTACTTGTACTAGCTTTTATTACGTTGTCTGCGTTAATCATTTGTTTCAAAAGAAAGCTTTTCTTTATTTCGTTGATTAAATCTGCTCTAGAAGAAAGCTCACAAATGTTCACATCATTATTGCTGATATAATCTGCCACTTGATTCTGCAAAATGTTTTCCAATTGTAAAATAACTTTATCCAACTTGGACATCAAGTATATTTGGTCGTACTCTCTGACCAGGGGTTTCAATTTATTAGAGACTATGTCACAAGGAAACAGCTCTTTCAAGCCTACACTGAAGTAGCTTAATATATTTAACATAGACATGGCTGCGTCTCCTGGCAAAGGCAAACATTTGGAATTATGTGAAGCTTTTTGTAAGAAGTCATTTTCATTATGTTCCGTCATATTATCATGCTGAATATTCCTTGGCTTCTTTTTTTTCATTTTTTTCTTCTTTTTGATTTTCATATTTTCACTCTTTTCTTCAAAATAAATATCACCATTGTAAGTATGAATGTATTTATTATTAACTATGAATTTTTGGCATAACAATTTTTCTCCTAACAGCCAAGGAATATCTGAATAAAAAGTGTCGTGAACAGCCACACTGATTGTTTCATTTTCATTTTTAATGCCTTGCTTCTTTTTTTTCTTCTTTTTGATTTTTATATTCTCACTCTTTTCTTCAATATAATCATCTTCCTTGTAAGTATGAATATATTTGTTATTAACAATAAATTTTTGACATAGTATTTCTTCTCCCAACAGCCAACGAATATTTGAATGCTCATCTGTTTTGGTCTCGGGACCAGAGGCATAGAAGTAATGGTTATTTACGAAAAATCTTTGTTGCAATAAAACTTCTCCTGCAATCCACAGAGGTTTCGTTCCATCATTACTTGATGAAACCATTATTGTTCTGCAATAAATATTAGGAAAAGTTAGAAAATGATTTCATCCATTTCAAGAATTAATGACAAAACTTAAAATGTTATATATTTGTCTTTAAAAATCAGTTCAAATAAATACTAATTTCTTTTGTGAACTAAGTTAGGGGTATCGGGAGGCAATCAGAGTTCTCCACTGTGCTCACTTCGGGCAGTGTCAATGAACCCACACTTTGTTTGTATTTTGAGTAGAGAATATTTTGGTTTAAGTTAGTGTTTCACAACAATTATGAGTGAAACACGTAAGCCAATATCCTTACAACACTTTTGTTGTATAATTATAACATAGTTTAAATCAATTATTGAAATACTAAAAAAAATATCGAGGGTGTGGTAATAAAAAAGGAGGTAATTATTTACATCGCGGGCTCTTCGTTTTTTCACGATTTTTTATATGAAACACATACAAAAATGTATATGCAGATTGGTAAATAAGCATGTTTTGGATTGATTTGATAACATTTGAAGTATCTTATCGACCAATTTGAAGTGAAAATCAATTTTAAAAGTTGCCTATTTTCTCATACAAACTTTTCTTTCATGGAGTGACATTTTATTTTTTTATTCTAAAATTTGTGTTTATGTTTGAAAAATGAAGATATTGTTGGTCATTGTCGTTTAGTTAGCCAATTCGGATAGATTAGGGGATTTGATAACATCCTCGATGATAACACTATGATTTGAATAGCTTAGGTTAAGGTTGGATCGTAGTTTTTAATGGGGGTTTGGGGGGTGGGACCCCCCATACCTCATTGGATACCTCCCCGAATGATAACACTACACTCTTGTTAGTTTGAAACATATTCATTTAGAAGGGTTTTGTCAAAAATCGAAAAAGCCCGCGAAGTAAATAATTACCAAAAAGGAAAATGTATTTATAGAAAAGACTAGGTATTCTTTTGTAATTATTTTCTTACACTGGGATTAAATTATTGAATTTCACGCACAGCTGGCAGTTTCTGTTTCAAAAATGTGAAGAATACGAAACGTGTCATATTACGAGTGTTATTTAATTTATTTTTAATACTACTTCTGCTTAATCACAATTTATTATGCAGACATTTATATTTTTATGTGATAAAATTAGGCAAACTTGCAATAACTGCCCTAAAAAATTATGAAACGACGCATTGTTTTGATAAACTGAGAAACATAACCACAAAATTAACGTCAAATTTGTTTACTTGGTTCATTGTCTATGACATTTACATATGTTTAGCACTTAAAAATTCTGAATCTGTGTACGGAGCTGTCGAAAATTACAATTGGCGGGGAGATATTCGTAATCTTGTGTAATACAATACAATACGTTATTAATTGTAAATTGAAAAACTAACATACCTGATATTATTATTGGTAAAAATGTACTTTAGAGATCTACTCAAGCCAAAAATTCAAATATGTTCGGTTTGCAGAGGGTAAAATGGATTTGGGGGTACATGTGTAATTTAGGGGGGACAAACCCCCCTAAATAATTATGTTCTGGTTCTTGGTTAACAGGTGCTAACGAACCTAATTTTTTTAATGAATTGGTAGTAACGTCAAAGTACGAGTAGATCTCTAAAGTGCATTTCAACCTTATTATTTTGTCCTTGTGTTTTTTTTTACAAAAATATTATCGAATGCCTATACAATGTTGAATTGCAGTTGTTAAGAACTCCAACCTTAAATCAGGCCAGTGTTTTTTAATCGTGGTTTATATAACAATTGATTGTGAAGATGTTTGATTTGCCTGTATCTGTAAAAGTTGAAAAACATCTTTTAAGTTTGATTAACAAAGTGAAATGTTCGATTTGGTAAGGAAAAATTCAATGCTAAATATTTCTCATGGTTCATGATTTTATTGAAATAATAACTCATATTATAACTCTTTCAGTTCCAATATTTTGTTGATGCCTTTTGAATCATCCTGTCACCATGTGGCATGTGCGCGATGCTTTTCTTCTAAAAATGAGTGCCCTCTATGTAAAAGCTTGTTTCCACAGAATGAGCTCAGGCCCAATGAAACTTTATCCAAAAGAACAGCTGCTGTCCTTCAAATTGTGAAAGCTTACGAAACATACTCAGGAAAAAAGGGTAATTTAACTGTTTTATGAACTAAAGAATATAGCAATCCATGAAAGGTAACTGCAGTCGATATACAATAGGGCGGGCAGATTTGCGTTTCTCCCGATAATGCTAACGTAATAGTTATATTTTAGTGCTAAATGCTGTTTAAAATAGGTATGCAAAATATTTTTCAATATTAAAAATAACTTCTGTCTCCGAATTGAGCTCAAAGTTTCAAAAAACTGTTAAATTTATCATTTTTTGAAGCAGATATAAATAAATTAAAAATATCTTTAACATAATATTTTTTAAGATTGTATGTCATAAAAATGATGGAATAATCAGTTCTGTATGATATAAAGCATAAAAATGCAATTTTAGACATCAACAAATTATATAGTGCCGCAAAAAACAAGAGAAAATCTCATGAAATGAGAAAAGAGTTAAAAATACCAGTATTGTATTTTGATGGCCGTAAAGCCAAAATTTTAGGTTAGTGATTAGAAAAAGTGGACAAAAATACAGATGAACAATAATTAAGAGAGTGTTAAAGAAGAAGACAGAACCAGTTAACCGGTAGAGAATACTTCAAGCACTAAGTTCTGCCGGCTTTATTGACACCTATGTATAGAAGCATGTCGTTTCAGTATTTTTTATGAATACTGTGCAATTGTGGATATTTGTGTAAAGTAGGTGTCGGCAATATTTTTGTTAGTGATCAATTTAAAGAAAATTATAGTCTATGCAATTATCGAGTATTTTCGTGTACCTGGCTTGAAGCCTGTTCTAGAGTGTAGAAAAAGTCAAACCTTGGTCTTAATTTAGTTTGATCAGTAGCCATCATTTTCACTGATTCACTTTCGATCCTAAATAGGTAGTTAATCTTTAATTATGCACTGCATTATGATGACTTTCAATAAAAAATTTCAAAATATATTTAAAGTTTTAGGGTAGAAACTGATATTTTCAATGTACATTTTTCTAGTGCTTTCAAAACCATCCTCTAAAGACACTAGTACCTCGGATATAGAAGATTCTGAGGACTGGCTGTTTAAAAAAGATACAAAATTTGCCAAAAAATATGAAAAGAAAAAACATGAAGCATCTAGCAGTCAACTTATGTCAGTAAGTCAAAATGATACTCCTTTGATATTTCCTGGAGAAGCTATCCACACGTCCCAACAATCTTCTGTGGAGTCAGAAATAGGCAAGAATATTAATCCTATTGACAAAGTTCAAGAATGGCTGAGTGTTTCACAAAATAATGTCGGTGCTACCATATACAGAGGACCTGTCAAAAATTTATACCCTGACCGCATGTATGAAGATTTCTTTCAGAGGAAAGTTGGTGATTTGTATAAAGAAAATAATCCAGAAGTAAAAACAAGATCTTCTACAAGACTCGCAAATAAAACTCCCGTCAAAAACGAATCCACTGCAACATCTGTAAAACTAACTGATAACTCTGGTTCAGATAAAAAAGATTCTTTTATTTCTCCCACTAAGTCTGCAAAGAGTACTTCTACAGCAAATAGTGCTAAGAGGCAGACTAGAGCGTCAAAACAAACTGAACCTTCAAGCAAAACGTCTATTAAAAGAGACACATCCTCCAATTTCTCCAACAATGAGGATTCTAATAAGTCTCCTTCAAAATCTGTTGCTGAGAGTGCATCGTCGGTATTGGGTAGTGGTAAGAAAAACAGTAGAAAGTCTGGGCAAAATATAAGGTCTTTGCCAACCCCTACCACAATAACCGCTATGAAGCCACCCCACAAAGATGTTGAACTGAAAAATACTTCCAACTCAGAAAATGATACGGATGTGTCAAATAATTATTCTTTCAAAGCAACAGATAATGAGGTAAAAAATGTATTTTCCAAAATTTTACAGAATAAGAATATGCAAAAACTTGACGAGGATCACCTTGTTGCCAATGATTCAAAAGATAGGAATTCTTGGAAAAATGTCAAGAAAATGAAAAAAGTTTTAAACAAACCTTTGAAATCACTATTGAAAAAATTAGATATATCTGTCGCTGAGAAATGTGTATCTGCGAATGAGAACCAAAACACTAAACACGAAAAAGAAATGCCATTTCAGAGCAGCAAACATATTTCACAAATCTTTTCTGGCAAACATGTTTCACCAGAAGCCATTCGAAAACAAACATCCATAATTTCTGTTGATTCTAACAGTGAAATCAATCTTATTTCTCCGTCCAATTCGGACCAAGTAGATAAAGATTATCTTGCTTGTCAAGCAGCCATACTGGCATCTAATCAGCAGATGTCTCCAGTGCATAGTGTGCAAAGCAAATTAGTTAATGAAAGTTGTGTTTCTGAGCCACCTTTAACACATCTGAGTCCAGTTTCAAGCAAAAAGGCTAAAAGTGTCAATAAAATAGTAAAAAAATTAGAAAATGAAATGATGATTTCTAATATTTTAAAAGATTTTGAAATTGAAGGGGAAGAAGAAGAAAGTGAAGTGTCTGATATGTCCGTTGTCAACTCTACCACAACTGCTTCTCCTAAACCTAGTAATGCTCCTAGCCAAGTGAAAAGTACGCTGGATGATTTCAAAATGAATTCTTCAGAATTAAACAAAACCTCGCACAATGTTCCCTTTGTCTGCCGGGGTAAATTTACAAACCGCAGTCGTACTTCGCAGATGCGAAAAATTCCATTTTACTATAAATCAAAGTGTGTTACTAAAGATTGGTATCAAATACCTCAAGAAGGATTAAACATCCAGCTACATAGAAGTAATACCCTTACATCTATATTCATTAGGAATCAACCGTTGGAAGATGTTTCTCAAACTTCTTTGAGAGATTCAATGAGAATAGTTGAGACACGTGACGCTCAAACTAGCCCTATTTCATTTCTCTCGGTTGAGAATGTAGACAACGAACCAACAGAATCAGATGCAATTCCCTGCAGTAGGAATTTGCCATTACCCACAGTCAGTTATAGAATGCACCCAAATTTGCAAAGATTTGCAAACTGCATCAACAGTAATGATAATTTGAAAGTTTTTACAACTGAAACAAATAACCTTTCTACCTCAGCTGATCCAGGATGTTCAAAACATCTGGAAACTTCTAATACCCCTTTAAAAGTTTCCAATCCAACAAACTCTGTAATATCAAATAAATCTCAAGTATCTAGTCCTCCATTAATTGTATCTGAGCCCATTCCAGACAGCTTGTTTGATATTCCCATGAAGCGAAAACTTCCCCAATGTTTCAGTCCAACAAAAAGTTATTCTAAAAGAACCAAAATAAGTACAAATATAGAATATCCATTGAAGGACGATGTCAATATTTTATTTTCTTCTCAAACTCAAGAATTACAAAAGACCGACCATACAGCCACTATTGAGAGTCAACCAGAAAAACTTGATATAGCGTATAATAAAGTGGGGGAAAATGAAAAATATTTTGATGATATTCAATGTAGCCCGAATATGTTAGAAGACGCTAGTACACCTATTGAGAAAAAAGATGAAGAGATTAAAAAAGGATGTAGTAAGAAAAACAACCCTAAACAAAACTCTGAATCATGCAGCTTCATACCTTCACAAAGAAAGATGATTGAAGATGAAACAGACCTAAGATTAGTCAGCATGGAAATGGAACCAATTATTGAACATACAGAAAATATTTTTACTGCAACCGAAGAAAAATCTCAAGCCTTCATGCAGAATACCATGATAGAAAATGACAAGAATCTGGAAAGTCTTATGAACGAGGTCTCTATGAAGCAAACAAAACAAGATAACTCAATAATGAATGATGATGAAAATCCGTTGAGCGAAATGTTTGATAAAAATACTAATGTGTTCTCTCAAGAGTCCCACAAGAGCAAGGAGGATGACGGGCTAGTTTCTAAACTAAATTTGCCTCAAAGTATGCAGCAGCTACAAAAAGAAAATTCCAAGTTTTTGGAAAGTGGAGACATCATTCAACATGCAGAGAGGACTGTAGAATTATCTCCACAAGAGGAAATGTTATTAACTCCGTCTTTCAATGAAATTAATAAAAAGACTTCCCCTCAAAACCATTGCACTCCTATCATTATTGAGGATGATTCAGACAACAGTATGGTGGAAGACACTCCTCAAAAAACAAGGTAATCATACATCTTTTTTACTATTTTTACTTTTCACATCATTACTCCGTTATGTAGAGAAATGTAGAATTCCTATTTTAAACTTTTTCTATTCTGAAAAAAAAAAATTTTCTTTCTTGCCATACCACCACACTTCCAAACAACGATTTCACTGTAAAATATTTCTCATTCTTGGCCATGATATTTCGAAATGCAGATCCATTATTATTGATTGTAAAAAAACTTAACATTCAAAGTTTTAATATTTTTCACTTTCAGAAGATTTATTACAGTAAAGAAATCAGATTGTGAAGTGTCCTTACGTACATCTGATAGTAGAAGAACTTCCGTACCAAAATTGACAGAATGTGAAAATGATCTAATGATTCAGAATAGAAATGCGAAGAAAACTGATACACCCGTTAGCATTTCTAAGTTCAGCGATGATATCAAAGTTTGCTCTACACCTGTTGTTTGTGCTAGAAGATCATTATCTTACAAGGATAATTTGTCCGCTATATCTGAAGACGATGAGTTTGCAATTACTATTATGAAAAACAGCGCACATAGGCAGTCGACATCTGCATCTTTTGTAGAGAAGCAACTTTTGGAAGAAGCATTTGAAAGCAAACAGGAGGCTGATGGGAGAAACAGCGCTATTCTTGGAGGTTATAGGAAACCAATCAACTCCCAGTTAACCACACAAAAAAGAATGCTTTCCGAAAGAAACCAATCACAGTCTTACAGTCAGGAGGCCTATCAGAAAATTTGCATCGCTTGTTCCTGTCTGGTTAAAGCTCAGATAAATAAAGTGCAGAATTTTTTAGCCAAAGTTGGATCAAAATTTACTTCTGATTTTGTAGACGATTTGACACATCTTGTGGTTAAAGTTGATGAAAATAACCGAGCAATGAGGTAAATTGGAAATAATTATTTTGCACTCAATTGTTTGTCATTAGATTCTCGATTCATACTTGTTCTGTTCTTAGGTCTATAAAATATATACAAGCGTTGGCAGCTGGTAAATGGATAGTGTCGTATGCTTGGATTGAAAAATGTATAGCAACCAATACATTGGTTCCAGAGGTACATTTTATCATTGTATATAATATTACTACTCATTTCATAAATTATGTAACTTTTTTCATTAATACAGAAATTTTTTAATTTGTAGGAAGAATACGAAGTTTTAGATTCATCTGGTGAAATGGGGCCATTTATTTCTCGAACTAGTAAATCAAAAATCTTTTCTGGATTTACATTCTATTGCTGTCCACCCTTTTCTGTGATAGGCTGTGATATTTTGATGGTGAGTCAATCTATGAAAATATTAAATTTTTTTGTTACCTTTACCTTATTGGCATTGTAAATGATGCTTATTTCAGGTACTTATTTACTTAATGTGTCGGAGCACTTATCCATTAGACCACTCTGCTCCAATATTCAGCAACTGTAACAGCATTGTCGTAACTCATATATAGATAGATTTTTTTAAATCACACCTTCACAGGCAAATTTTTGGCATATGAGATTAAAGAATATACAACAACCAATGACTGTCAATTATCCACTAATGATGTTTGATTTTAAATGGAGTGAACAAAGGCTTTGGGATTTTTTTAATGTAAAGTGATCACAGTAAGCCAGCCTTTGAAATAACAGTAGAAGATTGTCGTAAGCCCGTAGTGGTTTGTTCATACTGAACTGAATTAGTAGAATGATTGGTTGTTGTATGTTTGTTAAGATGCTAGTGCTAAGAAAACTAATTTGAGTATAATAAAAATAAATGTATTTTATGAAATTGCAGAACATCCTTAAATCTGCTGGTGCGGCAGTTGTAGAATCTATCGAAGAAATTGAAATAAAGGATCCAAATAAAATTTGCATCCTCTTGGCTGAATTTTCCAACCCTGAGAGTGACAGATTCCTCGGCAAAGAAAGTAAGAATATTTGTTTGTAATTGCTAGAAAATGGTTTAATCGCAGACTTTGAAAGTGTTATATCTGACGTTTGTGGGTTTAACATTCACAACTGACCTAGTGTTACGTGTATATACAGACTCTGGAATCTACAATCACAAATTGGAAAGTGTTTCATTATTATAAACAGTTGCCTTTATCTTTTCAGATCTGCTGATGAATCATAAAGTGGTGCCTATTAATTTTGATTGGATAACTGAATCTCTGGGCGAAGGGAGATTGTGCAACGCCGGAAATTACTTATTGATACCTAGAAATTTATTACCTACAGTTCACTGGCCTCTGAACTTGGTTGCTGATGAATCAATGGATGATTATGGGCCCATTTGAAACTAAAAGTACGCACATCTTTCTTGATGAAAAGAATCTCACTAATATGATTTGAAAAGTATTTTCAAATATTAAAACCTCAAGAATAAAAATGAAACATAACAGAAAGAGAATATGAACATAATAAATCACCAAACTAGTGTCCAGATGTTTTTTGCAGACTTTTCAATTCTTTTCTCAAATCCACCGCTCATAAATCTTTCTGTATTGAAATATAACTTAATTGGTTTTTGGTTAACAAACAGGTTTTGTTAATACATCAAAAATAGTCTTATCAAAATTGGGTAATCCTCAACGATACTGTCCTAGGTAGCCGTACAGTGAGACACTAGATCACAGCTTAAGTAATCAAAAGAATATTTTAGTATTTTGTAACATTAATATTACTTAACTAATTTGTTACCTATGTAAAAATGTTGCATTGACAATAATTATTGTAATTCATAATGTGCCAGATATTTTTATTGCTATTTTTATTTATAATAAATACTTATATATTTTAAATCAAACCAAGTTTTTGGACTTTCAATCATATCAAAATAAGTACTTTAAAGCAAGAGTAGTCACCCTGTAGCCCGTTGACTATTAATGCGTAGACCGCAGAGCATATCGACGGTTAAAAGGTAATAGGGGATAAGCGACACTTTGGTCAAAAATGAGTTATGAATGCCATCTTACTTAAAAAAATTCGCTCTTTCGAATGCGCTCACTCCCACGGCTCTACAATGACTTTTTTGTCACTTATGCCCCGGCAAAAAAATGCATTTTCGTAGTGTCATTTTGGTGTAACCGACCGATTTTTAGGTCTTTTTTACCCGTAGGGCGCTTGTACCTGTGTAAAAATGGCATTATTTTTGGTTTATAGTCGGTAATGTCTGTTTACTTCTCCTTGGCATAGATATTCCGGGCACTTATGACTCTTTACCATTTCCACCTGTTTTGAAAGCTGGAACTTATGCGTCTTTACCTTTGTCGGCAAAAACATGATGCGTCGGTTATACCTTACTACCATCAACAAATTTACTCTATAGTTGTCCCTTATACCCAATTACTTATTCTTATTTGATGTTAAACTGTCGGTTATATCTTACTTTCGTTTACAAGTTTACAATAGAGCTGTCGCTTATACCCAATTACTAAAATCAAAATTGATATTGATATGTCGCTTAAATCGTACTACCATTTACAATTTTAATACAAATATGTCGCTTACGCCGTATTACTTTATATTGATAATTTATTAATTGGTGCTTACATCCATTTTTATCACATTTTTGTACTCAATTAGATACTTAGCGAGGCGCTTATTTCATAGAACTACGCTACTCACCGCGTACTATGGAATTTTGATGCGTTGCATGCAACTTTGCATTGCTTACGTTACCGTGCATATTCAGATGTGTAAACTTGTACAGGCCATTATATCTTCGATTTGTTTCAATTGCTTAGCTTCTATGATAAGTTAAATCGTTTTAAATACTGCTTAGTAATAATATAAGACCTAGTTCCTTTACCCCGAAGTAAAAGTTCTAAAAACCTTCCTACCACACTTTGTGACTGATTATATTTTTTTACTTACTTACTTCAAAAAAATCGCCATAGAAGCTAAATAAGTACATGTTGAATGAATGAATGGTCACCGCGCATGAAACAGCATAGTGCTTAGGTGCGAGTAAAAATATTTTGAAAGTCTTTTATTACAGGAGTAGTTGCCTTGAAGGCTGTTGTTTTTTTTTTTTCAAAGATTCTAATTACTTAGTTACTTTAGTACCACATAGCGCATATTGTACTAAATTTGAAAAAATCTCAATTTTTGTAAGAAGGTACCTATCATTTACAATACATATTTAAAATAATGAAACCTGCTTTATACAAAGGTGCATTGTGTTATTTCAATAAGTTCCTGCTTTATTTTTTTTTAACTAGGTACTTCTATATTTTTTTCTAATAAAAAGTGATAAAACGTATTTTTGTATCCAATAAATTACATCAACAACTAACCTTAGACAGAGCATAAAAACTCTTATGTAAATTAGTAGGTAATCCAGTAATTTAGACATAATCATCATCATCTTCAGCGTAACAACCCGTGGTGGGTCTAAGCTGCATCCAAAAAGCTTCTCCATCCCGATCTGTCACTGGCTGCCACCCTCCAGTTTTGCTGCCCCAGAGCTCGACAGTCCGCGACAACGCCATCCAGCCATCTTAGTTTTGGTTTTTCGACGCTTCTTCTACCGATTGGGTTATTAAACAACACCCTTTTTGGGAGCTCCAGATCCTCCATACGGTGCAAATGACCCAGCCAACGCAGTCTGTTAATCTTAATTTTTTATTCTTTATTCTCTCTTATCAACCCGTTGGTCCCTTGCGGGACTCTTGGGACTCATGTTACAAACCATACAAAAACAGTATAGCAAAGAAAAATAGATATACAACGATATTCTTAGTGTGATCACTTTACGTTAACAACATTCGCCATTAGGTGGTAATGATTCTTCTTCTTTTTTTAGTGCCACTCCTATCAGAGGTTGGCGACCATCTGTGAATAAGTCTCACGGTCCTGGGCAAGTCTCACCAATTCTGCAGCCTCTGGCACACCAAACCACTGTCGTAGATTCTTAAGCCAAGAGGCTCTTTTACGGCCCATACCTCGCCTGCCCTCTATCTTCCCTTCCACGATCAGTTGAAGGAGAGCATATTTGTCGTTGCGAAAGATATGGCCAAAGTATGCGGCTTTTCGTCTTTTGACAGTGGTCAGCAGCTCTCTCTCCTTATTCATTGCACTCAAGACCTCCTCGTTTGTTACTCGATCTCTCCAAGAGATGCGGAGCATTCTTCGGTAGAGCCAGAGTTCGAATGCTTCAATTTTATTCATGGTTGAGACTTTGAGGGTCCAACCCTCCACTCCATACAGCAGCACTGGCAGAACATAAGCTTTAACAGTCCTCCACCTTGTGTATAAGCTCAGGTCTCGATTACACAAAAGCTTCTGCATTTTGTAGAAGGTTGATCTCGCCATCTCAATCCGGGTCCTGACCTCCGAGTCTGGATCCCACTCACTGTTAAGCCAGCATCCTAGGTATTTAAAACGAGTCACTTACTCAATTCTGCATCCATCTATGTTGAGATGAACGTTTATGTCCCTCCGTTTGCTTGCTAACATCGTTTTGGTTTTGAGGGCATTCATTTTAAGCCCAAATTCCTTACTCGAGTTATTCACCATGTTGACCAACAGCTGCAGATGATCGGCAGTATCGGCCACAATGACAGTGTCATCCGCATACCTTATATTGTTGATAACTTTACCGTTTATCTTTACTCCAATTTCAACGTCTTCCAAGGCCTCTCTGAAAATGAACTCTGAGTACAGGTTAAATAGCATTGGCGAAAGTATGCATCCTTGCCTTACACCTTTAAGGATTTTTATATTGTCGGTTTTAATATTATTTAAACGGACGTGTGCAGTCTGGTTCCAGTATAGGCTATGTATAATTCTAAGTCTCCGAAACTCCTAATCATGAGAATGTTGAAAAATCCCATGTATACAACAAGTAGATGAGAATGTCGAAAAATCCCATGTATTCAACAAGTAGATATTTAATGAAATATAGAGATAAAAGTTTTATTTAATTATACAAATTAAATAAAACTTTTGATTAAATTATCAGAAGAATTGTGGGTGTAAGATGGTACCACTGCATCAGCAACCGGCGAACCCAGCGTGAGCTCATCAGTACTACCATTATAGAGAGGAGATGGACTTGGCTGGGACAATGTGTTAAGGATGCCGAATAACAGTAAGCCAATGAGAGCGCTGTTTTTCCTCCCATCAGGATCCCGAAGACGAGAAAGACCCATTCATATCGTGATCCGCTACTTTGAAGCAGAGCTGAGGGATTTAGATATAAGTCTATGGATATAGCTGAGGTCATAAACATTGCGCAGAGCGAGCGTATTGGAGAGCTCTTGTTGCCTCCATGTGCCTTTAAGTGGGGCGTAAAAGTAGTTTGGAATAGATTGGATTAGATTATTTAGACGCTTAGACGTTGCGTGTCTGGTGTAACGCAGGGTTCTCACCTGGGCCCAATTCTCTTCATCATGTAGGTACATTAATGATATTATCCAGCAGCGCTATAGTCTTCTGATTTTCTTAACACAAAGGTCTACCAAAGGACAAGTAATTTTAAGGACGCGAAATCTTTTCAGGTCGACCTCTTTTAATACTGTGCTAGAAACCAACTGTTCCTCAAAGTTGATAAATGCAACGCGATATCCTTCACAAGTCGAAAAGAGCCCCTCCATAGGACTACAAAATTAATGAAATTTCCTTGAGGAGATGTGTCGTTATCAGGGATCTCGCGGCACTGGTGGACAGCAAAATGACACTAAGAACTCACATTTATATGATCACGAACAAGGCATTTTAACAACTGGGATTTGTTATGAGAGTAAGCCATTTAAGTCAATAGAAAAACTAAAAATACTTTACGTATGTGCGAAGTTATCTCGACTTTGCTACTGTGGTTTGTAGTCCCCAATACATCACGTATATTGACAGGTTGGAGAAAGTACAGAATAAATATTTATTATGTTTAAGATTTTAGATGCTTCTTATAAAAGAATGACCTTAGAGAACAGACGCACGTTGCCTTCTTTCTTATATAAAATAACCCATAATATAATCGACGGTAACATCTAACATATTTTTTTCTTCAACTGCCCAGTCAGATTGACTAGGACGACACTTAGTTTTAAACAACCGAGGTGCAGCACTTATTACCTGCAAATTTTTTTCATTCATATTTCATCGGATAATTTTAACGCATTTTTTGTATAGACATCTTTCTATGTTTAAGAGGTCCATAATTGGATCCCTGATAGGTTCTGGGTCTCATTGGGCATAGGCGGGGCCCCTCCGATCTATTTTCGTCTTCCCTTTTCCTCTTTCCTTATCTTCCCCAATCCCCATACTGGTGTCCATGTTGTATACTTTATGATGAGGGTAAGTACTGATGCCGGGTGTCTGGAACCCGTCATGGCAAGAGTCGAGGTATGCGCCCTGGTGGGTTTTCGGGCTTGGCGACATGCCCGTCTAGCTTTTAAGTGTTTTTCTTTTTCTTTGTGTAGGTAGTGTATATCAACTAAAAAAAATAATGGTGATATAATTTGCTGGTTTTATTTCTATTTGTTATTATGTGTTAAAAAACTGTGTGTTTGCAAAGATTTGAAAATTAAAATGAAACTAAAAGAAATCAGATTACCTTCTTATGAAATAATCCGTTTATGATTTTGTATGACTCTTTAAATTCAGGCAGTAACCAATGGATAAGTCTTATTTTAAAGAAAAAACATGGTGGTTGTGATTTTATAATTTTAAAGATGTGGCGTTCAATCCACATTACCAATTTGTCCAGATAATGCAGTGCGTTGGATGTTCCCATTTTCCATTTGGTATAAAAATCTTGATGTGCGGATGTACCTCTTTACCCTTTGGTCAATCCACTTACAGTGTCGCTAATCTCTAACATCCTCTCGATGTTTTTTATAAGCACTGTTTCTTATGCTCCATTACCAATTGGCTCAACGATGTTAATCGTCACTTATCCTTCTTTACCCGTTCAAGCTATTCTACAGTCATGTCGCTTATGACCTATTACCTCTTGGTATGAGGATGTCGAATGTAGCTAAGTCTTCTTTACCCTTAGTTATTTTCTGTGATGAGGTAACTTATGCCGAATTACCTCTAAAGAAAAATAAGATCAATTGATCTAAGCGACATAAAACCACAAAAAGCAACTTCGAATCAAAGTGATGAAATTAAAAATAATTACATTTATTTTTTTTCATTCGATAACTGTTTCAATTTTCAAAATATGACAATAAATAAAAAAGTTATGTGCATATTTATGAAATTTCAAACTTTAAACTGCTCTCCTGAACAATTAGGTTTTTGTCGCTTATCCCCTATTACCTTTTGACCGTCGATATTATGCACACATTTTTTTTCATTTACTTACTTGAACGTGGACCTCGAATTTGATGATCGATTTCAAGATCATTTGCCATTCTATGTAATTGAACAAAGGATTTTTAAAAAACCTTACACATGCTAACTCTTTTAGTTGAATGAAGTGAGAAAATGAATTGCTGATGAGAATTTGTAAAACTGTTGGCGGCAACGTCAACTTAAACCATTCAACATTGATGCATTTTGTTCTAACAAACAAAAGCTAACATTAATTTGTAGGTTACTGATTACTGCCGAATACTGTGCCCCTGTATGGAGTAGCAGTGCGCACGCCAAAAATGTGGACGTACAGTTGAGGTCCACAATGAGAACTATATCTGGGGCTCTAAAGCCCACGCAATGCCAATGGCTACCAGTTCTAGCCAATATAGCTCCACCCCACCTGCGTAGAAACTCCGCAACACTGAAAGAGTGGACTAAAGCACAGAACAATACTTCTCTCCTGAATGTGGCTCTGAACGATATCCCACATATGAGACTCGTATCGAGGAAACCCTTCTGGACTAGGGTCCAGGCTCTAGAGACCGAACAGTTCACAATCACACAAGCATGGACTGAGGAGTGGCGGAACGCAGGCGTGAAAAACAAACACCTTGTGGCAGATCCGTCAAAGGAGGTCTGTGGGTTCCAGCTGGAGCGAAAGCAATGGACGACACTTAATCGTGTAAGAACAGGCTGCTCCAAAAGCGCTTCAGAACTCCACAAATGGGGCTACATATCTGACCCCCGCTGCGAATGCGGCGCCCCTGTCCAGACCCTCGACCACATAATCACTGAGTGTCCAATACATAGGTTCGATGGAACATTGGATGAACTTTTTTATATTCAGACGACTGAAGCCAAGGATTGGCTTCGGGATAAAAATTCTATTTTATGATTTTATAATTTTATGATTTGACATTTTTAAGTTCTTTTTATTTTATGAAATTTTTTATTAAAGCGCCATTGACACCATACGCATATATATATATATATATATATATATATATATATATATTTATGTCAGACGGCATATGTTGGCTCATCTGATTTTAACACACCAAAGTTGATCAACCTTTTACCTGGAATATATAATTACCTGGTTAATACATAAATTTGAAAGTTACACCCCCGCGTTACGATTATGTTTAGCTTCCTATATACTCTATTCTCCACTTATATATTCAATTATTTACTGTCTATTTTTAAAGAACACTAGTTGATCAAGAGTTGTTAGCTCTTACAACGTTGCCAAATCGATCTCACTAACACACTGACGATAGCATAATACATCTCCTATTGTAGACGTAGAATTGGTAGGTAGGTTTCTATATCTGATCGTAATATTCACACATCGCTGTTGGTTTCATATTTTCCGTATTTGTGAGGATCTATATGTACCTACCTACCTACTTTATTTTTGTTGTGATTTAGACTCGTATATTTTTTTACTTGGCTAGCGTTTATGACAATATTTTTTTTAAGTATTTTAGAGTAGGTATTTAGATATTTTCTAACGATAAGTTTATGAGAATAGCGTTTATTATAAATTGATGAGAAGAAATAAATCATAAAGGCTTTAACTTGGAATCTATTTGGTCTACAGAGACAAATCTAGTTATCATATTGTAGCAAATTTACTCTTCTTTAAAAACGCGCTAAAATTTTTTTTTCAAAAAATAGTGCTTTACGGTTATATTCGCTAAATAATAAAAACATAGCGATTTTTTCGCGGTTTTTCGATTTTTGACAAAGGTGCATTCGGCGCTCGAGGTCAAAAACTTGGATTATTCATCAGACCAACATCATCCCGAAGACGACTAAGACCCTCCTACACCGTGTTTCTTTCCTTCGAAGCAGAGCTGAGGGATTTGGACATGACGTGGGTGGAGGTCTTGTCCAAATGCCTCCCTATGCCCCCAAGTGGGGTCACAAATGGAGTATTGATTGATTGATTATAGTTCATCCAACACCAGAGTCGAGATATTTAGAAATTTGATATTACAAGTTTGCAAAAAAACCTAACTACCTTATTTGACGCATTCTGTAATGTATAAAGTTAGGTACTGTCCTATAATGGGTTTAATTATCAAAGCTGCTTAGTATCTTATTAAATCTTATTTATCGGACATAATAGTCTAAAAGTTACACTTTTCAATTTACAATTTCATTCATGAATAAAATATATATATTTTTTTTTAATTTTGCGTGATGTTCATCCAACACCAAAGTTATAATAACCGCAATATAGGTACAAACGCGAATTAAATATACCTACCAGCTAATTTGTGTTTCATTGATAATAGGATGAGCTGATTCGGGACCTTGGCGGTTTGTGTCTGATGATCACTTGATCAATCAATCAATACTCCCTTTGTGACCCCACTTGGGGGCATAGGGAGGCAACAAGTGCCCTCCACTGCGCTCTATCTCTAGCAGTTTCAATGACCTCCTCCCACGTCATGTCCAAATCCCTCAGCTCTGCTTCGAAGGAACGAAACACGGTGTGGGAGGGTCTTCCTCGTCTTCGGGACCCTGATGGGAGGAAGAAAGTTCGTGATGCGGTGGTACCATCTAATATTCATGATTCTTCTGAGGCACATTGTCTCAAAGGCAGATACTTTTTGTGCCTGGGCTTTGGTCAGGTGCCATGACACACACCCATATAAAAGAATAGGCAACACACACGCATTAAACAGTTTACATTTCGTCTCAACACTAAACGCCGACGCCTTCCATATCTTGGTCATGTTGTTGAAGGCACCACTTGCCATATCGATAGGTACTTATCGGGAGCTCAGCCCCGAGGTCACCAGTGGTGGTAATGGTTGCTCCCAGGTATTTAAATTTATCCACCCGGGAGACCTGGCGACCATAAATGGTTATCGGTAGCTGTTTATCGGGGCAGGCTTTATTTGCCATGAGCTTCGTCTTACTGGCATTGACTCGAAGGCCAAGGCGTGCTGTTTAATTGCAGAGTCTCGAAACACTGCGCTGTAGTTCCTCCACTGTCGTATTGAACAACGCTAGGTCGTCCGCGTACACCAGAACGCACATTTCGCCCACGGGACCATCTGTAGGATTCCTCTGTGTTATTGGTATACCTCTTGCTCCTCGCATGGACTTTCTCAAGAGGAAGTCAAGCTATCAAGCGGTGGCGCCTTGAGACATGAGACACAACTGCATCCAGACTGTCGTAAAAACAGTCCTTAGCTGCAGCATCCGTATCCTCAGTGGGGGCATAATCACTTGATAGTCAATGTTATATCTATATTTGGAAGAATTTCGCGTGTAACAATAATTATTCAGAACCCCGTATCGTAACCATTCAATGGTTAAAAGGGAGTGCGACAGGCATTATATTAGGTATATTCTCACCCGACCTCTTCAACCTCTACATACATACACTTCACGAGAAGAGCCCAGGATGGCTGGCATAGATGGGCCACAATAGAAAATAAAATACCTACAATCTACGATTTGCTGATGACACCTCCTTGGTCGCGTCAAGTGTACGAATGCTGGCAGGGCTGTTCCGCCAAGAAAATATGGAATGTTGAGATTGCTCAGAGAAGGACCGAGCAAAGGACTAAGTCAATCCTCATATAGTTAAACATCTCCATGCGGCTCTCAGTATTGTGCTGGCGGAGTGTTTTCGATATTTCGGTCACATCGAAAAAAAAAGGAGTCTGTGAACTTGAAAAAATCGATAATCACCGGGTCAATGGAGAAGAAATGCGGAAGGGATTAGCGCCTTTAAGATGGAGCGATCTAGAAAAATAGTGTAGTAACAAGAATGAATGTAAACAAAGTGTGGTGTTTGGAGAGTTTGGACATATAGAGAGGATGAATGAAAATAGAGTGACTTTTTACCTGCCTGAAAGGATAGGTGGAAGATCGACATGGGTAGAATATATCGATATGTGATCTTAAAGAAATGCAACGTCTAGAATAAAAGAAATAGGATACATGCATGCGGAATAGTATGATAGTGAAAAAAAGTATGTGGATAGGAAAGAGTGGAAGTCTCTTCTCTCTGCTTACCCCTATAAGGACACGGCGTAAAAGTTAATAAATTGATAACTTTACATTTGGTCCAAAGTTTATTCGTTTTCTTACTACCTGTACCTTACTTTCCTTCATGGGTTGGGCTGATCACGTAACTTGCATACTTTATAATAATCTTTGGGTTAGTTAGAGACCACAACGAAGTTGTGGTTAGCTCGTATGTTGATTATGTGATGTCTTTTTTATGTCAAATCTAATGTGTTGTTAGTTTTATTTATTACTAGCTGACCCATCGAACTTCGTATCGAATTAACTATGTATAGGTATTCAAGGTTTTATGTAACAGAGCTTTAAATTCGGTTTTTAGTTATTTAACACGAATGACCATTTGCTGGCATTAACTTTGGCAATTAGCAAAAACTCTTAACCTTTGTTAATATGGTTTGGGAGGAGGTCATAAGCATTGCGCAAGATCGAGTCCAATGGACAGCTCTTGTTGCCTCCCTATGCCCCTGAGTGGAGTTCAAAGGGAGTTTTTATTTTGATTGATTTGATGTTCTGATGAAAAAAAAATAAGTTATGTCATTATATTCGATATTTTAATAGTTATTCTTCTCAGTTAAAATGATATTGATTGATTGATCAAAGTAAGAAATTTCTCCGTACCGATTCAAAATACGTATTGAACTTTTTTTACCCATCACAGCGATTCCCGAAGGAGTAGGCAGAGCGAATGGACTTCCATTCTTTCCTATCTAAACAAACCTGTCTCACTTTATCCAAACGCATAACATTCCGTATACATGCTCTTCTATTGCTCCTGACTTGGCCCTCCTGTAATACGGCACCGATATGTTCGGATTGTTCGGTCTATGTCATTCGAGGTTGGCCTTGTTTGTCTACACCCATTCTTTCAAGTTTATATAGCTGTTACCCGTGGCTTCGCTCACAGTCACATGTTACCGTATTTGCTTTCTCTTCCGAACAGTGCTGAATTATATTCGCATCAAAATTAATTATAATAAGAAACATCTTGTCTCATTTCCAAGACTGTCTGATAAGTCTGAATAATTCTTGTTTTCTAATTTACAATCTAAAATTTCCATTAAAAAATAACCTATTTAAAAAATATATGCTTCTAATAATCAGCCCGTGAACTTATAAATCACTATATTTGGCTAACTTGACTGACATTGTCCTATTGTTTTTAGCTCTGTCTCGTTCATTGTCCTATTAGAATCCTAAAAGATAACTCGAATAACTTTTAAATGACTTCATTTGTAATCAATTTTATATTGTTGGATATGAAAAAAAAAACAATGAAATTAGTGATCTTTAAAACACTTATTTCAATCTGCTTTGGGCATTTTTCAAGCTATAAACGTTTTTTTAAACATTTCAATTTATATCAACCTCACGGTCCCGATCTGATTTTTCGATTTCCTGCCTCTTACAGGATGCTCAAAAAACCAGCAAAAAATAGCAGAAATCCAGTAGAAAGTTATATTTTTTAACCTTAAAACAACATTCCATATAGGTAAAAAATTCCATATAGGTTAAAAATTATATATTTTTCATGTGTAAAAAATCGGATTAATATTTATGAGAAAATATTCACAAATTGTTCGATAAAATATCCTTTATGCAGAGCACAAATTGTTTGACCTTGTGCCGTGAGAAATAATCGTAGGTATAGATAGGTAGGTACCTATGTGTTGCAAGGCAAAATTGGCCATACTCGCGATAGGTACCTACCTACCTATGTTCTAACACTGCCGTGGTCGGCTATTGTGTAGGTACATCTATAGGCACGTATTTGTAGGTATTATTATTCCCACTGAACGCGTACGTAAGATTTGAAATTTTAAAAACCCTTCTTCTTCTCTCAAACTGAATCATTGAGTCTTAAAATACGTATTTTATGTTTATTTTAAAGTAAGAATCTTTTAGTAAATGTACAGCGTTCTAACTTCATTAATCTAAGAGATATGGTTGTTCAATAAAAAGCGCCCCCTCACCCCTTCCCATTAATTAATATTATATTTTGAAAACGAAGTAGTATAATTTGAATCTTTATGAAGAATTTATTTTTTTGAATTTTCGATAAGACCAGTTTTAAACTTATTAGGAGCCACTTAAAAATCATCCCTTTTTATATGTGCCCTTTTTCGTCCCTTTTAGTTAAATTTTGGAAAAATTGCCGAATATGCTAACACTCATTTCTATAGAAGAATTCATATGCCAAATCTCAAGTTCGTACCATGTCTAGTTTCCGAGATATTCACATACTTTGAAAAACATTCAACCCTATTTTTCACCCCCTTAGGGGTGGAATTTCCAAAAATCCTTTCTTAGTGGAAGGTTTTGTATTGAGACCTACCTGATTTCCAAATTTCACTTCTCTACGATTAGCCGTTTGGGCTGTGCGTTGATGAGTCAGTCAGGCACTTTCCTTTATTATTATAGATAGAATTAATAAATATATAAAAAACTTCCATCATACTACCATGTGGGTTGGCTGGAATAGATTTTTCGGGATACGTCCGCCGTTTGACTCTGAATGTACCTATACTATATCATATGTGTAATTTATTTCAATAATGTTTTATTTATTTATTTACCTGATCGACTCTGTATATAACTCTCATTAGGGTTGGAGGTGTCATAGTGAGAGGTGGAGTGTACCTACATAGAGTCGGAAATACCCCATGGGTCAATACTTTTTGCCTCTCTGTGTCCTTGATTAAGAATGGGTACTTATATACTTGGGAAAACTTTTAGACCTAATGAGGCATATTGTCGCGTACAATATTTATGGCTACTAGGGTTGCAAACTCATCGTCCTCCTGCATTGATAATATTCACTGATATGAAGTATTCTGACGTAAAACTTACGGAAATTGTAAAATCAGACCATTTTGGTCAATCAATTAGCGTAGAAATTAGTAGCGGAGGAAAAAATGGTGATAATACGTTTATCTACAGAAGAAGGTTTAATGATAACAACATGAAATCCTTCTGCAATGCAATAAGAGCATGTCAAAGCTTTAAAGTAAATGATTGCTCCGAAGTTATGTTCAAAAAGTTTTTTGAAAATTTAGTGTTAAATCTAAATAGTTATATGCCTGTCAAAAAGATCAATTGTAAGCAAAATAAGTCTTTTAAAGGCTGGGCTAAGCCCGGTATATTAATCTCTAGGAAAATACTGTTTGACTTGTATAGAGTGAAAGAGCGTGACAACTCGCGGACGACGAAAGATTTTGTATCGACTTACAGTAGAGTATTCGGGCGGGTCTGTAGAGAAGCCAAACAAATGTATATCAGAAATAAAACAGAAAGTTCTAACAACATAATCACAACAACTTGGAAAGTCATAAAGGAAGAAACGGGTAAAACATGGGAGTATAACGAGAGTTAGAATTTTAGTAATCTTGATGTGGCAAATAGATTTAATAACTACTTTGTAAATATAGCCTCAGATCTTACTAGCACTATGCCTAAATCAACTGAGACTGCTGAATTTTTACTTAAATCCACAAAGAAATGTAAGAATGATTTCAGGTTTAGAATGAATTCTAGAGCTAATGTCATTCGTATAGAGTAATACCGACATACAAAAAAGGAGACAAACATGATCCTGGTAATTACAGACCCGTTTCAGTGCTTCCTGTATTGAGTAAAATTTTTGAAAAACTTATAGCGGAACAACTTACTCACCACTTGATAGAAAATGATATATTACACCCACAACAATATGGATTTCAAAAACACAAGGGTACGAGTGATGGGATATCGCACTTAGTCAAAAGCGTACTCGAATGTTTAGATAAAGGTTATATATGTATTCCATTTTTTGCGATTTGACTAAAGCCTTTGTGTTAACCATAAGATACTTATAAAAAAGCTGGAATATTATGGAATTAAAAACGTAGAAAATATTTTCTTCAAATCTTATCTCAATATCTTAATTTGAAATTAATATTCTTAATTTGACAAAAACAAATGCGATGCATTTCTGTCTGAAAAAAAAACTGCAAAATGATCCAGTACTGTCAGTTCTTAGCAATAGAAATGTGGAAATGACAGAAAAATAATATAAGTTTCTGGGAGTTGCAATAGACAGGACTCTACAATGGCATATACACATAGATCTGTTATGTAACAGGCTGAGTCCTGCCATTTATGCAATAAAAAGATAAATGAAACTTGTGGGTTAAAAACAGCGAGAACTGTCTTTTTTGCGTATTTCCACAGTCTTATGTCATATGGAATATTGTTCTGGGGCAGAGGAGCGGATGCGCAAAGAGTTTTTGTACTTCAAAAAAGAGCATTAAGAGCCTTGTGTAACTTGAAACCAAGAGATACGTGCAGACCATTGAGATCAAATATTGGTCACAAAACGATATCACATAATATTGATCAACCTTCTCGTATCCCATTCAAAACAATAATAATCAAGTGCGTAAATACGATTCATTCATAAAATCGTAATATTGAAAAAATAAGTTGTAAGAATGTAAATCATGCGTATTTATTAAAATGTTCAATCATTTGTACGACTCTCATACGTGTTTTTAATTGTTTATATTCGCATTTTGATAAAATTCCCCCAAGCCTAGCGATGTTTAAGTGTAATAGTATTGGTAATGTCTTCGTTACGCAACTGAGCCAAAAAAAATATGCGCATTCAACAAAAGGTTCGCGCGTTCGTATAGGCGTTGTTTCTGATCTTAATACAAATGTTATCACATTTTTACAAATGTGGGGACTTGCTACATTAATTTATTTACTTTCGTGGATGGCATTGATACAGTAATACGATTTGGCAACGTTGCAATTTTTGATCGATTATTGTTGTTTAATAAATTGTCAAAATGATTTCCTAAGTGAGAATGTATATTTCAGATAAAAAGGTATATCGGAGTGTATATATGGTCACACAAAATGTCAAATATTGGCTCAAAATGAGTTATAGGTAGGAATCGGCTCAGGATCACGTGGTGATACCGAAAATGTAAAAATCTCATTTTGACTCTGATCAAGTATGTGACAAAAGAGCCAACAAGTAGAAATGAGCCAACATCCCCGGTAATTAACAGACGGTTTGAGCCACGAAGTGCTAGTTGACAAACATATATATATATTTGTAGGTATGTTTATTTTTATATTTCTACCTACCTATATTTGATACTTTTTTTTTCTCCAAAAAAATATAGGTGCCTACAATTTAATATTTCCTTTGCTTAATAAAAGCATAAGCTACAAAGAATGTAGTATAAATGCACTAGAGATTAAATCTCTACGAGGAATATGTGGAAAAACTTTATGGGATATGGAAAGGAAGGAATGTGGTATGGTAGTAAGTGTGGTGACAAAGATGAAAGTTAATAAGTTGATATGGTTTGGGCATGTGGAAAGAATGGATGCAGACAGAATGACAAAGAGAATTCATAAGGCTGATAAGAAAGCGTGGCCGACCGAGAATGATGTGGATCGAACACATCGATTCCGTCCTCAAGGAAGGTCAATTTTTGCTGGTTTTTCAAGCATCATGTAAGAGGCAGGAAATCGAAAAATCAGATCGGGACCGTGAGGTTGACCACCGCATGTCCTTAAATCTCAACTGGTCAGAAAAGGAACAATGAGCCTCGGACGCCTTCGACCGCAATGGAGAGCTCTTGATGCCTCCCTATTCTCCCGAGTGGAGCTTAGGCCCCCCCGCATTGTTGGTTGGTTTGGGGGTGTTTTGCGGCGGGCTTGATTAGTCCGGGGCCGGCTTTTTGGTTTGATTGTTTCGATCGAGCTATAGTGCTTCCAGCGACTAAATGCGTGCGACCCCCCTCTATACCCCTCCTTCCAGCCTGTCCATTGACGGTCCGATGTGATTGGCGCGTCACTGGTTGTTAACAATAAATAGCCATTGTCCCTTACTATCACGAGAGAAAGAGACCATCATACCTGACGCGCATTTACTCCCTGGAAGCAGTGTAGGGGGTCGGGTTTGCTGCGGATTGGACTCCTCCGGGCTGGCTTGTGGTGTGCAGGGGGCCTTAAAGGTATGTATGTAATCTCATTTCTAAAATTCGGTCCGGCTGCTGATAGTGTTGGCCACCCATGGTTTATCGATGGATTCTAGAAATTATTTTATTACTAGCTGACCCATCGAACTTCGTCTCCCCTTAAAGTCAATAAAAATAAATATTGCTGGGTACCATACCTACATGACTACTCATTGTGAAGAAAAAATCAAAAGCACAGAACACATACAATTACAATGTCGGTAACATTACCGCCGTCTGTGGAAACCACAGAACACAATATACTCTCTAACGAGGTGGAAACCAATGAGCTAGATTATATAACTGGACTGCCGCTTCCATACTTCGTTTTTGTGCCAAACAATAGTGCGAATGAGATAGCCCGTGGGGGTATTTCTATCTCTGTCTAGGAATGTTACTTCAAAGAATATACGATAAACATGAAGTAATTTTGATAGTTGTAATGGTTTTGATTTCGAAATTCTTTATATACTATTGTAATTTAATTTTGTTTACACTCAAAATACTTACTTGAAGCACTAACGTACTACTTTTTTTTGTATTTTATGACAATATGTAGTTTTAAGACTTATTATAGATCTTATGCTAATCCCTTGCAAATAAACAAAACCATCCAGTTTTTCCTCGGCTCGGACTACTTTATAATTAGAGTAAACTGAAGGTGTTTCATATAAAATACAAATCTTAATAAAATTTTAAAATATAATTAAATCAATCAATCAAATCTCTGTTTATATCCCACTTAGGGGCTTGGGGAGGCAACACGAGCTCTCCGTTGCGCTCGATCTTGCGCAATGTTTATGACCTCCTCTCACACCATGTCCAAATCCCTCAGCTCTGCTTCGAAGAAATGGAACACGGTATGAGAGGGTCTTCCTAGTCTTCGGACCCTGATGGTATTAGGTATACATCGTTGATGAAAGCTAGAAGTGAACTCCTACCTTTAATATTTTTTTTATATAAATGTATCTGGGCTCACTCAAAGTGAACAGAAATACACTTTCGACATCTTTCACACAAACCAAAGCTTGTGTTGTGAAAGTGTAAATGGTTGGCAGACTGATACCACTGGTCTATCAACCACTTGATGAAGAGGAGATGGATTTGGCTTGGACATGTGTTAAGGATGCCGGATGACAGCTGGCCGAGGAGAGCACTGTTCTTCCTCCCATCAGGACCCCTTAAACGAGGAAGACCTTTTAATACCGTGTTCCACTCCTTCGAAGCAGAGTAGAGGCATTTGGACTTGGTATGGTCATAAACATTGCGCAAAATCGAGCGCAATGGAGAGCTCGTGTTGCTTCCAATGGCGGATCCGGGGGGAGGGGTCATGACCCCCCTGGGCTGGGCCAGGCCCTATATTTTTAAGTACAGTAGGTGCTTACATTTATTAATAAAATACCAACTTTTCTATTATGATCGTAACAAAATTATGATTTCTTGTGGGTCATGACCCCCCTGGGTTATGGAAATGACTTTTTTTTTAGGAAAAGTTCAATTTCCAGATACCAAATTTTGGAAATGACCTTTTTTCAGGAAAAGTTCAGTTTTCAGATACCAAATTTTTGAAATGACCTTTTTTTGCTATGTGACCCCCCCCCTGGCGCCAAAGCTGGATCCGCCCTTGGTTGCTTCCCCATAAGTGGGGTCAAAAAGGGAGTTGTAGTTATAGTTAGTTATTGAAAATCAAATTGAGGAATACCTCCTGAATGAACACAAACTTCAAATAGGTACCTATAAGTAGAGGAAATTGAAAAAGGGTTGCAGTAGGTATTTACTATTTACACCATTTTTTATTAAATAAAAAAATAATATTGTACCTATGTACTGCTGAATAAGAATAATCCGACGGCCATACGTCAACGAGAACTTAGAACGCGTAGAAAGAGACGGAAATACCACTTGTGTTCTCTTCTATTCGCACACTTGGTCGGCACATATTCTTGTGTTTTGTTGTATTGCCTTTAGCACTCCAGTTATGTATCTAGCTCATTGGTGGAAACATAGGGAAACAATGATCTATAGAATATTTCTACCAAAATATCAATCTACCAGACATCTCCCTATTTCCTCAACAGATGGCGGTGGCGGTACCGGTTAGAAAATCCGATCCATACTAACTTTAATAAAAGGCTCAATTTTTTTCCGCTTCATGAAAAAAAACAACACTCCTTTATGTATATCCTTAGGCAATTTCTATTAACGATTTAAAAAGATTTTTTACAGTTGGTATCTATAATAGGTTATTCGTGAATAAAATATAGGAAGTGCCTCTAGAGCCGTAGCCGGATCCCGTACCCGCGTCCGTAGATTTGTGTGTTGCCATATTATTACAGTTCATACTATTGTAACACTCAAATGACAGTTAATGTCAAAGCGTGAATTGGCGCGAATTTCGTATTAGTATCATAGGACAGTTGGAATTTTCGTGCGAATCTCATTGGGGATACATGGGATACTATTAGTATCCGGAAATAATAATTAAACATATATATTATTCAAAAATTTTATTTGCATGTCTTTACATAAAGCTTGGTCTTTTTTTTACAAATTTTTAATTTTATTTGTGACTTTTTTAATTTTTTTTTGTGATTTTTTTTGAATACGTGAAATGAATTTATGTTTAAAGCCGAAATCCGTTTATATTATGTAAAATAAAAAAAATATCAAAAATATGGCGGATTACCTAATTCTAGGAATCTCAAATTTATCTATATAATATTTGCCTTGAACACTGACTCACTGACTGACTGATGTCATTAACGCCGCTAGATGGCGCGCCACTCGCAACTAAAGACAAAGATAATATAAATATATGACTAAAGACAAAATTTTGTTCTATACTAATATACGGCTGACAGTAGCATAATAATATTATTATGCCTGGTGGCTGAGCACTTTTTTTGAAGTTCTTGACGTAGAGAAAAACAATTTTTCGGGTTATTTACAGCCATAAGAAAGTAAAGTGTACCAAATTAGGAAACTTTTACGCACAGCGGAACTACATAGTGAAGAAAAGCCTTTCTAATGCAACGTGTGCAATAAAAAGTTTGCGGTCTCAAGTAATAAAACTCATAGCGGAGAAAAGCCATACGAATGCAATAATTGCAATTAAAAGTTTAATCAATCAAATAATTTAAACAACCAGGACATGCTATAACCATTTGAATGGTAAGTTTGCAATAAAAAGTTTAATTTGTTTTTAAAGTTTGCATAAATAGTTCAATCAACCGTGTGCCGTAAAGTCTCACATGCGAATTCAGCCATAAGAAAGCAAAATTTGCATGAGAAAGTTTAACAAATCAGGAAACTCAAAAGCAGACACGTGAATTCATACCGGAGAAAAGCCTTACTAATGAAATGTTTGCAATAAAAAGTTTATAGACTCAACTAATAATTTAATGATTCACATGCGAAGTCACAGTGGAGAAAAGTTATACCAATGCAACATTTGCAATAAAAAGTTATATCAATCAAAGAATTTTACACTCACATGCTAAATGCCATTTGAATGCTAACTTTGTAATAAAAAGTTGAATTTGTTTTTTAAGTTTGCATAAATTAATAGTTCAATTACCTGTGTACTTAGAAAACTCTCAGGAAACTCAAAAGTAGACACGCGACTTCATACCGGAGAAAAGCCTTACGAATGCAATGTTTTCAATAAAAAGTTTAAACACTAAAGTAATTTATTAAAGATTTTCATGTGATATCATAGCATAGAAAAGCCATACATATGCAAAGTTTGTTATAAAAGTTCAAGTTTTTTTTTTAATTTTCGTAGAGTTCTATTATCAAGTGCTTTAAAGTCTTACATATGAATCCGGCCATAAGAAAACAAAGTTTGTATGAAAAATTTTACCAAATCACGAATCTTGATTCCACACACGCAACATCATAGCAGCGAAAAGCCATACGAATGCAATGTTTTCAATAAAAAGTTTACACACTAAAGTATTTTTTTAATTTTTCTCATGTGAATTAATAGTGAAGAGACGCCATACAAATGCAAAGTATGCATGAAAAAGTTTACCAAATCAGAAAACTAACGTACACATGCGACTTCATAGCTGAAAAAGCCTTACGAATGCAATGTTTGAAATAAAAAGTTTGATCAATCATATACTAAAACACCCACATCCTAAAACCATTTGAATTCAAAATTTGTTAAAAAAAAGTTGTTCTTTGAGTTTTCATAATCAAAAAAGTGTTTTGAAGTCTCACATGTGAATGCTTACAGCTATGAGAAAGTAAAGTTTGCATAAAAAAGGCCATAGGTGGGCGCCACGGGCGCCTTTAAAAAACTATTGTCTCAATACTTGACAATTTTGCATGGTTGATAGTGAAGTGTTAATATTAATCAATTATTCAAAAATGAAAGTTGGTGATACAAAGATTTCCCAAATGTTTTGGCTGATAAATATAATAGACGCAAGGAGTATTGAAACTCAAATAAAGTGGCATCATACAGAAAAAGATGCTAAGGAGTCTTTAAAATACTAGTATGCAACATTAAGTTGTATAAGAGGTGGCAAGAAATAGCACTCAAAAAGTGAAAACTCCACAAGAAATATTTTGTCACAGATTGTCCCGCTTCCATCCACCTTCATAGTAAAAATGTGGACAATTCTTTACTGTGACAACTGTAATAACCATGCATCCTTGCAAGCTTATTTTAATGCATTGTGGCAGCAGCTACTTAAATTGCCTCCACGTATTGAATAAGAAGCTCAAGAGCAATTGAGATTCATCCTCATCTTCATCGGTCCCTCAATTCTGAGGATCATGACCATCATCATCGTATCAGCCCGCGAACTCAATAAAATATTTTTTTACGTTTTAACTTCTAAAAATGTTATATTGTGGCAACCATCTTCTTCTTCTTCCTAGCCTTCCCTCCACTGCTGGATGTAGGCCTCTTCCATCTGTCTCCACTTCTCTCTATTCTGAGCCGCTTCAACCCATTTTTTACCGGCGACCGCAACAATATCGTCGGCCCATCTCTTTTGTGGCCGACCGACTCCCCTTTTGCTTTCCCATGGTCTCCACTTTAAGACTCTGGGAGTCCATCTCGAGATTGGCTGTCTGGCTACGTGTCTAAAGAAAAGTCTATGAAGCGTGCATCCTGCCTGTGATGACATATGGTCTAGAAACAATGTCCCTGACCATGAATACTATCCACAAAATGAAATGCGCGCAACGATCCATGGAGCGACAAATGTTGGGCATAAGTCTGCGTGATAGAGTTACAAACATAGAAATCAGACGCCGAACAAAAGTCGCCGATATTACGGATCGGATTGCAAAATTGAAGTGGCAACCATACTTCTAAAAAATAAAAACATCTACATTAATAAGTATTCTATTGTTACTATTGCTGATAGTTGTAATTTTGTTATACAATTACATTATTGTTCAACAATATTAATAATCAAATCCGTGCTCAGCGACAATTTAATATCATCTGTCAATGTCAATCGTCGGCTAAACAAGTGTCAATTTTTAGTTGTCTATGATAAAATATTGTCTATGGAGATCTACGGACGCCGTACCAAATTTTTGATGTTTCCGTCTACGGCTCTAGAGGCACTTCCTAAAATATAATGCTGTAATATTTTAGAAACAGTGGTAGAATTTCATAGTCATAGACAAAAACCAAAAGTCATAGAACAGCTATAATCAAATTGGACATTTTCGTCGTCGATACATTTTGTCAATTTCAAGTGTCAAGTTTTCAAAGTAAAAACGTAAGTTTTTTAACTGTATCCAGTTTATTTCAGCCCTGATATTTAAAACACCTTTAAATATTTAAAAACATTCCTTAGTATACAATTTTTAGATGTTTCATAACCTTCACGCTTCGTTATATAACTGACGTTTGGCCACCCCTAGGTTTGATTATTATTTCGTCGCGCACAACTTAAATTTCGCATTGTATTGTAGTGGCTATTTTAATAAACGGAATAAAATTCAGCGCAACCAAAAACACCCTCATTGAACTTTCTCACATAAATTTCATCTTGTAATTCATTTGGCTGTCTAGGTTATTTCTAGAGAAATTCTTGATTACATAGTAATACAGTAAGACTACTCTTCCTTAGATTCGGCTTTGTAATGTAAAATAACATAAATGTTCAGCGTTATCTTTTCAATAACTTAAGACAACACCATTTCAAACTTTTTTTTTAACATTTTTTCTTATAGAAAATGGGACACGGATTTGGCAACCTTTACCACCTCCGTGGTATTATTTTCTTCAAACTGTCACCCCACGAACAAAAGGCATTCAAGGGATACATCACTCATTCCTTGCCAAATGTGTTCAGAAGATCACGAGAATATGTGTTCACTGTATTGCCCAGTGAGTATACTTTTTCTTTCATTATTCATTACAACAAAATTAATTGTGGTTGATAACCTAGGCACTTTCATATTAAAGATCATAGATTCGATCCCAGTTACTGACCATCTAGCGTTTTCACAACACAAGACTATTTGCTTACTATTTCTACTTATTATGATTTGATAAAGTCAAAGAGTGTATTACTGTAATTTTTTGTGTGTTTTACAACATTATGTATTTTTTGCAGTGGCACTGTTTTACTATGGACTTTATGATTGGGCAAACAAAGAACACGCTAGAACACTTCGCAAAAACCCAAAAGATTTTGAAAACGATGTTTAAATTCTTTTAATCAACACAGTAAATTTAATTTCAGTAAAAATACCTATTATGTTAATTAAGTCATAGTAAATGAATGTGTAAAGCAATGATTAAAGTTTTATGATTTTTTGTTCGTAAACTCCAAGTCTGTCTTCTTCAACCTTCTCCTTTTTTAATATAGTGTTATTATGATAATCACTCTCTCAAGAGTGAATTGCCACTTTGAAAAGAAGAAGTATGTTCTTATGGTGGTTTACAATTTGAGGTCCAGGACCCAAGGTTATTGGATTGCGTTGTATACCTTAGTCTTTTGGGATAAGTACATTTTGGCTTTGTTTATCAATGGTCTGGCAAGGCAGTTACCAAATTATTTATCCACCCACTTTATCTTCAATGAACGTTTCAATGGAATCTTAGGTTATTTCTTAAATTTAAATTTAGTAATTTTATAAGAGAACTAAAAAATCATTTAATTTTCATACTAGCAATGTGCACATAAATTGAGTTTTCTTTTCTCAAAAGTTTAATCAAGATCTCAAATGTTAATATTTAGGCCCAATGAGAAGATAAAATATTTCCTGTTTCGTTCTCTTCACATTATCGCTTGAATATAGCCTGTGAAATTTTTTTGCATTTTGTATCTTCTTCTTCTTCAGCTTATCGCCGTCCACTCCTGGACGAAAGCCTCCTCCATGTTCCTCCATGTCGATCTCTCCTGCGCAGTCTGCATCCATAGCACCCCAGCGTGTCGCTCCAGGTCATCCCTCCATCTCATCTGCGGTCTTCCTACACTTCTTCTCGTGTCTCTCGGTCTCCAATTCAGCAGTATTTTGGTCCATCTTTCGTCAGTAGCTCTAGCAACATGTCCTGCCCATTTCCATTTTAGAGTCATCACCCGGTGGATCACGTCTGTGACTCTAGTTTTATCCCTCACCGTTTCGTTCCTGACTCTATCTCTAAGGGACAGTCCTAGCATGGCTCTTTCCATCGCTCGTTGCGTGACTCTCAGTCTCTCTGCGCTATGCTTTGTCAGAGTGACAGTTTCAAGACCATATGTACTTACTGGCAGAACACAAGCTTCATATACCTTCTTCTTCAAGTTGATGGGTGTTTTTTTATTTTTTAATATATACCCTAGTTTCCCAAAGGCAGCCCAACTTAGTCCGATTCTTCGTTTCAGTTCTGCCGTCTGATTTTCTTTATCTAATCGGATACAATGTCCCAGGTATATATATTCTTGGACTTTTTCAATGATTCTGCCATCAATCTCTACTTGAATGTTTTGTGTGCCCGTTACTTTTGTTTTAGCCAGGTTCATACATAATCCTACTGTTTTGGAGACCTCGTTCAGCTCTTGAAGCATTTTCGCTAGTTCCTCGGGACTGTTACTAATTAGAACTATATCATCGGCAAATCGCAGATGGTTCAAGTATCTACCATCGATGCGAATTCCTCTGTTTTCCCAATTAAGCTTCTTAAAAATATATTCAAGTGCAAGTGTAAACAGTTTTGGGGATATTGTATCTCCCTGTCGGATACCTCTTTTTACTTGGATTTTATCTGTTGACCAGTCATCGTTAAATTTTACTTGTATTGTTGCGCTTTTGTATAAGTTTTTAATTATAGATGTATACCTTGAGTCAATGCGCGCCTGATCCATTCCGGCCATAATGGCCCATGTTTCTATGGAGTCAAAGGCTTTTTGGTAGTCAACATATCCCAAGCATAGCGGTACGTTATATTCATTGCACTTTTCTATCAGCGAGCGTATCGTGTGTATATGATCAGTAGTACTGTATCCACATCTGAAGCCTGCCTGTTCGACTGGTTGGTATAGGTCGAATTTGTTTGTAAGACGTTTTGTAATAATCTTGGTCAGTAATTTGTATAAAACACTGAGTAGGCTTATTGGTCTATAGTTTTCAATGTTTTTGGGGTCACCCTTTTTGAAGAGTATTTTTACTTCAGCATTTTGCCATTTCTCGGGTATCTCCTCTTCTTCTATGCATTTATTTAGAAGAGCATGTAATGCGTCTTCTAACCATCACGAGGTCCCTAACGGGGCACTGCAGGCTGAACAAGCATGCACATGTGCACCATAGGGATATTGGACTGTGGCATGTGCAGGGCGTGTGGGGTATCACTTGAGACCCCAATGCACCTCCTGTGAGTGCCTACCAATGATGCGTAATAGACACAAAAATCTGGGCACTTTCTAGATGTGCCCAGATAAAATTGAGGAGTTCAACGCCAACAAAGTCCTCCGATTCTTCCAGGAGGCTGGACTAAGCGACGAACTCTATACAGGGCCAGTCACAATAGTTCCATTTTGGGACGCAGTGACGGCGACCTCCTTGGAGGCAGCAGGCCTAGTAAATAATAATAATAATGCGTCTTCTAGGGAGTTTCCGCCATATTTAAGCATCTCTGCGGTAATCCTGTCTTCTCCTGGGCTTTTCCTATTCTTTAGCTCATTTAGTGCGGCTCTTATTTCTGGTTTTGTTATTTCTGGGATTTCCTCTGAGCCTACATTTTGTATTGGTCGATTACTTCGTGTTCGTAGTTGCCAAGGTGTGGGAATATGCTGGTCATACAATTTTTTGTAAAAATCTTGTACAATGTCTATTATTTCATCCTTTTCGTATACCAGTATACCTTGTTCGTTCCTCATGCAACTAATTATTTCTCTTCCTTTACTAAATTGTGAGCGTAAAACTTTCATATTCATATTGTCTTCTATAGCCTGTTGGATTTGTTGTGCATTGTATGTTCTAGTGTCTTTCCTAATCGCTTTCTTGACACGTTTGTTAATATCTTCATATTGTGGGGATTCTCTGCTAGTTTTTCTTCTCAATTCTATTAGTTCTACAGTTTCTGGTGTTAGTTTTGATATTTTCTGTTTTTTTAAGCCACACACTTTCTTTACAGCTCCGCGTATATCTTCAACGATTTTCTCATTTAATTCGTTTGAACTAAGCTGTATAAGATTTTCTTTTGGCCCAATTTTTCCTTCTATGCATGTCTGGTATTCCTTTATTCTTCCTTTCAGAATAGCAGCGTCAATATTTTCGGACTTTGTGATCATCTTTATTCTTTCTTTGCGGAGGTTGAGGGAGATTTTTGCTCTAACTACCCTGTGATCGCTCCCAGTGTCAAATTTGTTTAGAACTGACACGTCTGAGCATACTTTCTTATTAGATATTAATAGGTAGTCTATTTCGTTGTGTATAGTCCCTCCCGGGCTTCTCCACGTCCATTTTCTTTGCTTTGGTTTCTGAAAGAATGTTGGCATACAGTATAGGCTTTCTTTACTTAAAAAATCCACTAGCATCTGTCCCCTGTCATTTCTAACTCCTAGTCCAAATTTTCCGATGTTTTCAGGGTCTGAGGTAGTTTTTCCCCCGATTTTAGCATTAAAGTCTCCCATAACGATTTTCAATTGAGACCTTTCTTCCGACTTTGCCCTTGAAATGTCCATAAAATTGTTCCACCTCTTCGTCATCGTGTGTGGTTGTTGGGGCATATCCTTGTATAATTTGGACGTTATATTTCGGGTTTAATTGCAGGGTTATATATATGACTCTGTCAGATATTGCTTTCATTTTTAAGACTTGTTTTTTAATGTCTTTATGCACCATGATTGCCACTCCACCTACTCGTGTTGTGTCAGTGTTTTTCTGGAATAAAAGGTGGCCCGATGTGAGACAAGTAGTTCTTTCAGATATTGCTTTCATTTTTAAGACTTGTTTTTTAATGTCTTTATGCACCATGATTGCCACTCCACCTACTCGTGTTGTGTCAGTGTTTTTCTGGAATAAAAGGTGGCCCGATGTGAGACAAGTAGTTCTTTCACCGGCTAAGCGTGTTTCGCTGATTCCTAGGACACTCCATTTAATTTCCTTTAATTCATTTTCTAGTGTAGTTAGATGTTCTTCTAGACGCATGGTGCGTATGTTGTATGTAGCGACATAGAGGATGTTCTTCTTTTTTCTCTTTTCTAGTGTCGGGTTTTTGCCCCCCCCAGAATCCGTGGGGCTTACTGCTTCAGCAGTGCGGGATTCTGAGCGAATCGCTCTACCCGCCTGGGGTAATCCTGTTTTAAAAATCGACATTTTTCTGGTTTAGAGGGTTTGTTGGCATTTTGACACACCACGCTTGCCATTGCGGGTTGGTGCGTTTAGTTTCAGCCGCCCCTAACCTGGGGTACAGACGCTGTTTGTAGCCGCCCCTAACATGGGGAACAGACGCTACATACCTGTTTGGTCCGCGGGAGGTATTTAATTTCCCTCCTACCCTCCATATCTGGTGAGCTTTCCCCTATCCGCCACCTGGGGACGCGTCTTCTAGCGGTTAGCAGGCTCCGCCGAAGCATTTTGTATAATGGTTTTTTTTTCATTTGCACTTATATGATACTTATCTGTAGAAAGCATATTTTTCTTGGATTCAAAAGTATGCAACTGCTTTGCCAGGGCTTCCTTTAAATTGGTCCCCCTCTCGTGAAAAATATGATTAATTAAACTTACTGGCTATTATGTTGGTACACATAAAAGAACAGTACACCATTGTATCAAGTAGAAAAAAACATGAAATGTTAGATGAGAATAATTGACTGTTTTTGGAATGATTTTAATCATCTTGAAATAAACTTCTCCAACCAATAATGCTCCCTTCAAAACTCCAATAGAGGACAAGAATGCAGCGATTACTTAATGTTTCTCAACTCTGCTTCAAAGAACACATTTTAAGAGGTTTTTGATGCAACAACAAAGGACATATGACATAGGTGGATGAACATGAAAGTACTCTTTCATGTTCATCCACCTATGTCATATGGTTAAGGGAACAGGTTTGTGGTGAAACCTTTTTCTAGGATGGATCGTCCAGGTGCGAGGACTCCCAAGCCCAGAGAAATGGAAACAAACACATGAGTGCTACATCCGTCATTTTTTACCACCAACTTCCATCTGACAGTTGGTTGAGTGCCTAAACTTTTTCACAGCAACAATATCATATTTTTTATTAGTCTTCCACTCCATAGTCAATAAAATATGACTCACTTATTCTTCATTCATTACAACCAAGACCTTTGAAGATTTCTTTGATATTTAAATTGTGGAGTCCAGGGAAATAACAGAATTTTGTAACCTATTTGATAATTAGTACAGTTTCGGGCTAAAAATGTTGGGGGACCCTCGAGAATGTAGATTTGAAGATATGATGAGGGGTTCCAGTAAGTCTAAAAACACTAACTCATCTCATTATCTTTATTGATTTTATAAGCAGTTAATTTTAAAATAAATAATATTGTTATACAATACTTTATGACCTTAATAAATAATATTATTTTGATTCAGAGTGACAATACAAGAGTAGTACGCAACAGCAAACATGGTATTATGTTAACTAGTATTTCTTAAGCAGGGTGTCATGTATTATTATTAGCAACCAGGAAATATAAACATACATGTCAATCAAATCTGCTAAAATCACAAAACTCCCAAACTATAAAATAAATGTATACTGACTCCATATACAAGGCAAATAGTGTATATTTAAATCCCTTTTAGACCAGCTTTATAAAAGTATAAAAGAAAGGGAATGACAACATCCAATACATTTCATCACATCAAGGCTTCTAAGCTGAATGATTCTAAATTTTTATTTCCACAGGCAAGAAAAAAATTGTACCACTCAAGCAAACTATTAAAGAGTCAGTATTGAGAATTTACAATAATTATTATTGTAAAGAGAAAATAATTATTTAATTAAAAACTACTGTCTACAAGACATGTTATATTCGACATATTCAATATTCGTTAATCAATTTTTATGTAAATCAAAATATAATAATAAAATATATTCTCCAACAGCTGGAATAAAAACACTGAATTACAAATTGTAAGCAAATGCAACACATTACAATAAACTGTTTCTTTCCTGAGAACAGGTAAAAGAAAACACAAGAAAATCTACATAGTAACAAAATGTGGAAATGTTTCTTTGTTATGCATGTCAAATACAATTCAGATGACATCATAGATATCACAAAAATAAAGGTACTTCCATTCAGAGAGAACTAAAAAGCTATCAAATAAAATAATGTATGTACACAAAGATAACCAAACATTAACAAAGTGTGAGGAGAAATTATTATGCAACATTATTTTATTGGAATAAATGGATGGCTTTTAGATGAGATCTAAAACTCACAAAACGCTATATTTAGGTATTTACAACAAAATTTAAATTAACAAACTGGTATTATGAGAACATTCCAAACATGTCGCATTTGTTAAGTACGCGAATTTCACCAGCTAGAACTCTGCACCAAATTGGGTTAAAAATTCCATTTCAGTCCTACCTGGGGCAGGCAACTGTAGTATTTGAAAATAGGTAAATACGTAGAATAAAATAATTGCCACCCTATTATTGCATACACTAAGTGATATGAGAAAAAACACATGCCTTTCCAAAGACCAAATTCAAAGTGAAATTATACGTAGGTATGTAACGTAACTAGATGTAGGTATGTTTGTTTATCTATGTACTAGTAGCCAAAGGAATTGTTCTATTCTACGTCCATCTGATCATTGTTGGGCTGCGGTGAGGCTTGTGGCTGCTGGGACTGGTCTCCCTGCATGGGGACATCTTCTGGTTGTGGTGTGGGAGTTGGCGGAGGCGTCTTTTCCTTAGGTTTAGGTTTATTTACAATAGGAGTTACCGTTGATGCAAACGCCTGAAAAGCAAAAAATGTTAATTTCATTTATTCAAGATGTTGGTAGCCCGACCATTCCATATTAATGTTTATAAATAAAAATAACTTTGCAGTATTATATATTTCGGAAAAAAATATATAACCTATTGTAATACTGCAAAGTTATTTTTATTTATAAACATTTATAATGTCTAAGTATTACAAAGTTGAAAATAATGTGTTTGAAGCATTCCATATTAGCTTGCTGTGTATTTGTGTTCACTTTGAGTGTGCAGAGATTCATTAAAACAAAACAAAAAACTATCGAGTGTTCATTATTTCACACACATATGCGAAATTATCAATAACACAACTCTTCCATTTGTACATATTACATATAATTGCTCCCAAAAACTTAGTTTACGGTTATAAATGATATTTTGTAGTCCAAACTAGACTCTTGATGTGTTTTTATTGTATGAATGAAAAAAAATAATCTCAGAAATGGAGACATGATAGAAGATAGTATCTTCTTACATATTATGTGATAGGCTTTGAATAAGACAGTCTTACCTTCATGTGATCCCTGATTCCTTCTATGGTAATAGATGGATTTTCATGTAACGGAGTTGAATTAAGGGTCTGTCTTGTCTTATCTAACCATGCATCATCGCTTTCTATTTTATCTGTTAATTTCTTTACTTCTTCCTCTGTTAAGTGGTTCAATTTCACATCGCCTTTTCTGAATAAAAAAACATTACACAAAATGAACTAAACCATAACATACCAAGATAATAAAAGTATATTATGATGTCAGTAGTCAAACACTTTTTTAATTTACAGTTAGGGACTACAGTTTAATAATATGGATCTCTAAAGTTCAATTGTCATAATATTTAGTATAATGTCGGGGCTACACCTGCATGTTATCACCATAATCGATGAGAATGTTTATTTATTTTTAGGTGTTGTGGTGTTGGCCTGTGTTTTTCAGCATCATTGCATTTGTTTTCTTTCAAAATGAAATATTTTTAAAGGATAGAATTGTCTAACGAGACAACCATGGAGTTTTAAGAACTCCTAGTTTAGATTTGAGGTAAGGTGTTTTGACGTTTCAGCCTAAGTTTTATGGCTTATTGGCAATAGACAAAAAGTAGGAGAGGCTTTGAAAAACTTAGTAATATTTACTTGTACTGGTCTACAGCTTTCCTAGCCAACTGCAAAGCAACTGCATATTCTTCAAGCACTATAGGTCGACACTCCCACTGATGGAAACGTGACTTGATGGGTTCTCCAAAATTACGCATTTCCGATAACTTATCACTGTATACCTGTAAATAACATAAGTAAATAAAAATAGAACCATTTTTTTATTTGTTAACAAGTAGACACTTAATTCATATAAGTACACACCTGTCTATTACAGTCCTCTCCATCTTCGTACAGCCAATCTACAGTCTCGTCCAATTTCTTTGTCAGATTACACCTTTCATTTGCAGGCACAAACTCATACATGGAAGCCCCTTCCGATATATTGTTTCTAATTTCATAAATGTATTCTTCCAGGGCGTTGCGAGCATCGGCTCTCTCTTTCTCTTGTTTGTCAGAACTCTGCATGGAGAACTACAACACGGATAAATAAGTATACAAGAATGCCTTTAGGATGGAGTGCTTCACTCAATATCTTTAAATGGTCTTACCTCCTTTTCTGTGTGGTCATTTAGTTCAGTTTGTGACAGTCCATATGCGAAAACTTTTATCGGAAGCTCAATCGTCCTAACAACTTGCTTCTTCCCTTTTCCTTTATCCTTTTTATTTTCATCCATGGAGACATCCTGTAAATACAAGCAAAACCTTTTTTGATCTTTGTCAAAATAAACAGTGCTACTATGCCCGCAGATAGTCATGAATACACACAGACAAAATTAGTCATGGAAAAATCACACATCAAGTTGCCTACTTGGAAACCAGCTGGCTTCTCAAATTCGGCATATTATTGTTGGTCACATAAAATATGATAAAGAGATGTATAGGGCTCCATTCACAATGATATGGTTATTGATACGCGTTTCAAGTATCATCGCCTGTCGCAATACACATACTGACATCGATCTCAACATGAATGGGGCCCTTAAACGAACAAATGAGATGAAAACATATTTGAAAGACTGTGCAGTAACTACTTCTAAAACTCATAATAAATAATCAGAACATAGGTTCTTATATCAGAAGTAACTGAATTATAATTTTAAAAAATTCAATAAAACTTTTACAAATAACATAATATTATAAATTTATCAATTAGGTTGGGGAAAAAGTCTTTACGTATTATAAATGTAATTCAAAATCTTTGGCTAGACAGGTATCTGGCTGATTTTGATGACATTAAAAAGGTTCCAATTTAAAAAAAAACCTTATTAATACAATTTTGTTTTTTTTTTTTGTCAAAATGAGTGAATCTTATGAAAAATGGAATATATGCAATTTTTTAACTCGAAATTTATTAGCCCAAAGTTGGTTAGAGCATTTTGAAAAATAATGTTTTTGATTCTCATATAAAATACGAAAAACTTTTTCCCCAACCTATTATAAATTATTATTGTAGTCACAGGGAGACAAGGTGTATGGACGCTGGACGCGGGAGAAGGACATGACGTGGAAAAAATATTGTGAAGTATAAGTCACAATGATAAAAATTATAAAAGTAAAATTAAAATGGTTTGTATACTCCAAAAACACGTTTATATATTACAGGAGCATGAAGTAAATGTGAATTTTGTATAGACTGAATTAGTCTCTGGTTGGGTTGTAAATCATTTTCTATCTACCTCACTCGGTTTTATGGACGGAGGTAGTAATTATTATTACTAAGCCTATCCATAGAACCGAGTGATAGATAGAAAATGATTGACAACCCAAGTTATCTTAGAAAAATAATCCGATCATACATATCCAAAATTTCTTTTGGTGTATCTGCATAATTCTATATTATATTTGGAATGTGCTGTAGTAGAAGAAAAGCATGTTTTATTTTATGATATTATTTTAGCGATTTATATATCTAAATATATAAATGAACTTATAAGTTTTTTCTTGAAATTGCATACCTATGAAGTGATATTATTATTCATCACATAATTTAAGAGAAATTGTTGCTTTTTTCACTCATTATCGCATGATTGGCATCACACTAATCTTAAGGGTTTTTGACACATACCACAGTTTTGTTACATTTCAATACATACATATGCAGATTCAAAATCAGGGTTAAATAATGTAAATGAAATAATTGTCCTCTTGAAAATTTCAAATGCTGTGCTGACACAGTCCCATTGCCGATAAGTGATTACAACTACAGCATGACCAGGACAACATATTTCCAAGTTATTAATGTGACATCGGACCATGTGTATCATATATTTAAAGTATTAATTTGTTATTTACTAAAGGAAACCACCATCAATGAGAAATTAGATTAATTACCCATGATTACAGACGTGTCAAGAATGTTATTATTTTACATAAAATGGATCTGAGCTCACTGAAAGTGAACATAAGTATTCTTTCGACATCTTTCACATAAAGCAAAGCTTGTGTTCTGAAAGTGAAAATGATCGGCAATGGGATTCTAACTCACAACCTTTATTTTGTTGTATGTACGAAAGCCGTCGATTTCTGCCACTAGGCCACCAACCACTTCAAAATGTAATAAGAAAGGTTTGCAAGCCATACATAATTTATAGGTACCTTCTTATATAATTTTAGTTACACCACTCGGCAGAACAAATGAAGAACAATAGAACTTCATGATTTTTTTTGCAGAGTGATCGATTCTATCAAATCATCAAAATAAAAAAACGAAAGGTGACAACATGAAACATACTTATCTACATGCATCAAAAAATAATAAATAAAAATAAACGTTATCAAATAAACCAAGAAACAAAAAATAAAAAAACAACTGTTGGAGAGGGGGAACTAAAACAAACAAGTGCAAGTACAAGTACAAGTGTGTGTGTGTAGACTGACTGAACATCTGTCGGGCATAGTAGTCACTGATTTTAATACAGGTATGGGACGTACCGAGGAGAACCATCCCGCAACTTTCTGTGTCCAAGATTGTTTGTCAGGTGATGCATTGGGGCTCACCTCGGAGGGATCGACAGCACCGTTTTGCTGTTCAGATGAATTCTCCATGGGCTGCTCCTGGTTGGTGTCCATCCCGTTACTGCCCGCATTGGCGTCTCCAGTCTCCGAGGCCTGTTCACCCGCTGTCTCTTTTTTCTCAAGCAATGTCGCACTGGCCACAGTTATAACTCCATGTATGTTCACGCGCACTTTGATCTTCAACTTCTGTGATTCGCCTTCAGCATTGGGAGTAATCTCATTGATGACCCACTTACCTATGGTTGAAAATTTGATAAGACAAAAGAAAAAGGAATAAAATCACACTACTCACAATCTCACTACTTTGATACTAATCCTTTCCACTTTGAAATTGATTCACGTAAGCAAAGATATATTCTTTTCTAAACTTTTTACACTCAGGCAAAAGTTATGTCTTTGCATACAGGTGGTATAGTTTTCACTGTTTAGAATACCTGTTTCAAATGTTCTATGATTTTAATGAATTAATGAAATAAATATTAAGAGTAGTCAAATTGTTTCGAATCATGTGAATGTATTCCTCAAAGTAAGCAAAAGCTTTAAACTTTCCTAAAACATACTTCTTTACCATGTCATGATAGTTGAAAAAAAGAAATGTAAATTACCAATGAGTGGGTCGGGATAAGGAATCGGTCCTGAATAATAGGCACTAATGGCAAAAGGTTCACGCCGGTAGAATGTCAACAATTTAGAGAATGGTGCTGCATGATTTGCTGGGAAAACCTGTAAAAAAGAATAAAACACATCACACAAATGTTTGAAGACCTTGGAAAGTCAAAATATATCTGGTATCAACTACGGAGATCTGAATTCAGAAAAGGACTAGCTGTCCTTCTGCATTACATGTGATATGCCCATTATTATTAAGTAGGTATATCTATATATAAAAATGGAAACCTATGTCAACCCCTGGTGTTTGCTATTGTCAGAAGGTTCTTATGAAAAAAAAAAATAACAGAGATGCGCAGAACATTTGAAAATTTAGCTTACAGCCGGTTTCATAAAAAGCTTCAAAAGAACATTTTAGTTAAAGTTCCTTTTAAAATTTAAAGACTTCTTTAAGCTGACGCGTTTCATAAAAAATATTCCAGCTAAAATTTGAAATGTCAAAAAAATATTTTAAAGTTGGTAGTGTTACCATGGAAATCTATGGAAAACATAGGTTGTTTACTAATATTTTTGCGGAATTTCTGTTGATCTGTCAATTTCATTTCTCAATAGAGCATCAAAGTGCCGTGTTATTTATTATTATGGTTTATGAATTAGTAAACGAAATCTGTAAACAATAATATTCTTCCCGTTTATCTTTGTCACAGAGAAAGCGCCACGAAATTTTCTATGAACTCCGGTGGTAAAAATTTGAACTCACTAAAGTCGACTTTAACTAAAAATAATAATCAATAATGGTATGTACTTTAGCTAAAAGTCGGTTTTAAATGCCGTTTTGTTGTTATGAAACCCGTTATTTTTTAAAGGGAGTTTAAAGTCTCCTTTATTTTTTATGAAACTGGCCATTTACCTTTCTAGCGCTTTTGAGAATATAAAATTTACTATTTTTTAATTTTGTGGCATTTGACAACTGTCAGTTGTTTGATATTGTCAGAATGTGACCTTTAAACATGGTTTAAAACAGATGCATCGGATGAAATAGGTTGGTTCAATATCAGTAGGTATACATATAGGAATTTATAGTCAAAGAAGGAAAAGTGTCTAAATACAATATAATTACCTCCATTTCACCATCTTCTTTAGTTTCTGCATCCCAACACAACCTGACAGGATATGGCTGAATGTCCGTCACAGAGAAGTCCCTGACCCTTACAGCTGGAGACAAGATGGCGCACTGCAAGGCGGCACCACGGGCAACTGCTTCATCCTACATTCATTAATATTGTTCAATTATACACTAGCCAAAACTAAGCAGTTTGACTATATCTGTACCATATATACCACAAAGGCTCAAGCTGGTTTCATTAGAAAGTTAATAACACTGAAATGGTTCTAGACCACTGAAACATTGATCTGTCATTAAAGATCTACCGACCTCGGTAGCCTAGTGGTGTAGGCGTGGACTTCAGATCACGAGATCCCAGGCTCGATTCCCGGAGGAGTCAAGTGTATTTTCACTTGAAATTTCTACCCGGGGTTTGCCTGTTTCAGATTGGACGGAACCGGTTGACTGCAAAAAAATGCCTCAGGCAATAAGTTCCACCGGCTATACTGGCACCTTTGTATAAAAAAGTGTTCATTTATTTATTTATGATCGTGAAATTATTTTGCCAGTATCATTCATTCTATCTTCACAGCCAAACCTATACAAAGTTGTATGTACATACCTGATTCAAAGTAGTGGATGGAGATTTCCCAAAAACATTTTCAATCAAATGTTTAATGGCTGGGATACGGGAAGAGCCTCCCACAATCTCCACAGAATGAACTTCTTCTAGACGCAATTCTGGAAAAATTCAATAAGATAAGCCACTCTAATATTTTATAACACACAGCTGTGAAAAACTATTTTATTGAGATTTGTTGAATTTAGTTTCCCTTAAAAAATTAACTCGACTTAAACTCGGGGTTTCCGCAAATCAAATCTGTACAATATGCCAATGTTTCCGCATGCTAAGATCTCTTGCGCAATTTGTTTTGATTCATTGTGCGAAACTTTAATACTAAAACAAATGTAACCTGTGTTTTTAAATATAATTACCCAAATATTTAAATTTCTTAAACCCTTTTATGAATATTTTATTTTCTAAAATCTTTATGAAAATTTCGAGGTCGCATTAAATTCAAAGTTATGCTAATAAGGTAAATAACAAAAAAAAAACAGAAATAAGGAAACCTTATAGAATAAATAAATTAGCTGTGGGGTTGCCGGCTAAGAATAGCACCTCTGCTCTTTTTGCTGACCACCTCACGTCCTTAAACCTCAATCGGTCAGAAAAGGCACAATGAGCCTCGGACGCCTTCAAGCGCAATGGAGAGCTCTTGATGCCTCCCTATGGCCCTAAGTGGGGTTTAGGCCCCTCGCATTGCGTATTGGTTTAAGGGGGATTCGCGGCGGGCTTGATTTGTGTGGGGCCGGCTTTCTGGTTTGATCGAACTAGGGGGTTGGCTTCGTGCGGGTCGGGTTTGCTGCGGATTTGTTTCCTCCGGGCTGGCTTGCAGTGTGCGGGGGGCCTTAAAGGGAGAATGTATGTATGTATAGAATAAAAGAAACTCACTGGATTGTTGAAGACAGGATCTGAGACAGTGATCAACTCTTTGAAAGAGCTTCTCACACAGAGACTCCATTATAGTGCGTTGAATTTCTCCCGTGACATCTTTCTCATCAATGAAACATTCTATATTCAACGGTAACTTGGTGCTGTTAGCCGACATCTGCTTTTTTATCTTTTCAACTTCTTGTAGCAACCTTAGGTAAGCTCTGTAACATTACAAAGTTTATTTTATAGGAATTACTATAGCAAAGTGCAAATGCTTTTCTTTATACGTTACAGCAGTGGACTTGGTTGGGTTGTTCGCAAACTAGGTCTAGTTTTTACATGTTCACGTACATGTGTGCAGCGCTGTGGGAGTACTAAAGTGACACAGAACCATTCTGATAGAAGCAGAGACTAAAATATTGTACACACACTGCTGGAGTTGTTCACAAAATGTGTGGTAAATCTTCTGTTTGGAGAATATGTCTGGGTTGTTTAAATAACATGTGTGGGTGTTCAGAAATACACACAAATATAGAACATTATGGTGTATAACCGTTGTGTGTCAACAATGTGTGTTGAGCATTTTGGTGGAATCATACCATAACATGTTATAATAGGCTCCACTGTAGAATATTGCTACAAATTATTCAATTTACCTTGGATTATTTCTGGCGTCAATCCTATACTTCTTTTGGAACTCTTGATTAAAATATTGAGCTAGTTCATAATCAATATCTCTTCCCCCAAAACTGGCGTCTGCTGCCGACGCTAGAATTCTAAGTTTTCCCTTATGGAAGGCACACGCCCATACTTGGAGAGATGAGTGCCCTACATCAACAAACACCACATTTCTGGGTTTCTCCTCCGGCGCTGGTAAATCTTGTTTATATATACCATAAGCAAGGGAAGTTGCTGTGGTCTCGTTCATCAATCTCAATACATTTAACCCTGCAAGATAAAGAAAGACACTTTTAAATCAACCAACTCTCATTATTAGAACAGGTAGATATATGTAATTTTGTGGTGAAAGAAATTGTTATAAGAAAGAACGTTAACAGTAGCAGACCGATGATGGCGTGGATCGAACATATTGATTCCGTTCTTAAAGAAGGCAAGGTCAGAAGTAAGGGAAATAGGAGAGGTTTATGAGAAATGTTACGTCGGTGGAAGAAGTGAAAGAAGTATGCTTGGATAAAAAATATTGGAGGTCCATTCTCTCTGCCTAGCCTTTACGGGACACGGCATGATGGGTAAAAAAAAATTGTTAAAAGAATAAATAGAGTAGATAACAAAATATACAACAGCTCTTTCTGTATACATATAACAGGAAAATTTTAAATTAGTTACAGTAAGAAAACAATAAGAAAAATATGTTATGAATTTACCCGCAATGGCAGCTGCATCTAGGAGAGCTTTTCTTTCATTATTGGTGAAATATGATGGAACGGAAATGACACAATCGTTTATTTGTGTTTGCAAAGCATTGGCAGAAGTCTCTTTCAGTTTAGTAAACAGCATGGCAGTGATCTGCTCAGGCGTGAACACTTGGTCTTCATTCAAATAGTTAACTCTTATTCCTACCCCTCCATCTGGTCTTTCTTCAACTTTAAACGGGAGATGTTTAAGCTCTTGTTGTACGTGTGGATCTTTAAATTTTCTCCCCAAAAGTCTTTTGAAACCAAACACAGTGTTTTTCATATTCGTAACCATTTGATTTTTGGCTGCAACGCCAAGGATTCTGTTTTTTTGTGAGAATGCGACACATGACCTAAAATTACAAATAAATAAATGTTAATACTAATGACCATAAATCTACAAGACACCATAATTTATCTGTCAACATAACCCCTTTCTTACAAATTTGGCGTGATATTCCAGCTTATATATAAAAATCAATTCGATTCAAACGTATTTATTGAAACATTACTAAACAAATTGCTCAAAAATTTCCAAGAATATCTGCATCATGACAAGTAAAAAATAAATTGTTTATTTGATACAGACATGAACAATACATATTCACGTGGTGATACAATCTTACCGAATCAGAAACCTGAGCAAAATTATAATGATAAATGTACGATAAGATCACAAAAAATCGAATACATACGGTGTTCCTCTCAAACTGTAATCGTTTGCAATGGTTTCGATGCCACCAGCCTTTGCCACCGCAACGTAACACGATTCGTTACCAAAATCTATTCCTATAACGGACATCGCGGCCATTTTTACTATTTAATAAAATTAGACAGCTAAAATATCACTTGCGACAATAGAACAAAAAACAGAGTTCTTCCGAACACGGTACTCGAAAATTCGTCGAACCACAAATGACGATTGACTACTACCAACAACCACGAACAACCGAAACCGGCAAATGAATGTCCATGTATGGAAAATTCTAGAATAGTCGTGTGTCGAAATTTCGAGATGCATAGAAAAAAATCAACAAATATTAATGTCAAATAGTTGACATGGAGGATTTATTTATACATCAAATAAAATGTAATTATTTATAAATCAAATCATGTAAATTATAATTATCAGTAATAATTTCATTCACAATTAATCTGACGTAAGATTCCTACTTATACGTATACTTAAGATTCCCAAATTTTAATTAAGTTTTAAGACCTCGAGACCGACAAGTGAATTTTGAAATAGATTTTCAATCAATGTTTTATTGCATTGATAATTACAATTACATACTAAATAACTATGAAAGCAGCAATCAACAAAACGAATAATGATTAAGTGATCTTGTTGATTGCTCTGTCAATCAATACCTTGATTGAACGGTAATTACGGTAAGATCAACTCAACTAAGACGGTAAGATCAACTCCTCACCTGCCATAACACTAGATGGTACTATTATTCCTCTCTCCAAGAAAGTAAAAAATCTTGGCATATACCTCGATCAATCCCTCTCATGGGCAAGGGCGGATCCAGCATTGGCGCCAGGGGGCAGGGTTGCCACCCGTCCCGATTCTGCCGGGACAGTCCCGATTTCGATGCTATTGTCCCGCGTCCCGACGACCTCTGAATTTTGTCCCGATTTTTTATAACACGCCACTCGACAATTTTTGGTTAATAAAAGTTATTCGAGTTATTTTTTGGGATTCTCATCAGACAATGTTGTGATAATGACAAAACTATAAAAAAATATAGTAGGTAATTATGTTATTTAATGGAAATTTTAGAATATAAATTAAAAAAAGCAATACTCAAGACAGTCTTGGAAATGGGACAAAATGTTTTTTATTATGATTAATTTTGATGAGAATATAATACTGCATTGTTTAGGAAAAGAAACCAAATACAGTAACATGTGAGCGAAGCCACAGGTAACAGCTAGTCTAGGGGCGTCCATTAATCACGTGAGCCCAAAATAGGGAGGGGGGGGGGTCTGGAAATAATCACGTAGGGGGAGGGGGTCTAGTGAGAAAATCACGTGCATTTATTTTTCTGATGAATTTTAAGAAAAACAATTCAGAAATTTAAAAAATTGACGAGTTTTAAATCATGTTTCGTAATTCTTTGTACTAAAAAATTACACTTGATTTTCGGGGAGGGGGAGGGCGGTTTCCTGAAACATCACCAGAGGGGCGGGGGTGTCTAAAAAGTTGCAAAAAAAATCACGTGATTAATGGACGCCCCCTCTCCTATAATCGGCCGAATGTCCCGATTTTACTTTTTCAAAAGGTGGCAACCCTGCCAGGGGGGGTCACGACATTGTAAAAAAATGTCATTTCCAAAATTTGGTATCAGAAACTAAACTTTTCCAAAAAAATGTCATTTCCAAAATGTGCTATCTGGAAACTACACTTATCCTAAAAAAGGTCATTTCCATGATCCAGGGGGGGTCGACAATAACTTATAATTATAATAGAAAAGTAGGTATTTTATTAATAAATGTAAGTACTGTACTTCAAAGTAAAGGCCTGGACCCAGCCCAAGGGGGGGTCATGACCCCCTGGATCCGCCCTTGCTCATGGGGCCCCCAGATCGGTGAAGTCTGTCGCAAATTCTTTTATAGCCTGCACTCACTTAAACGCTACCCTTTCTACCCAAAGCAACCAAAATTTTACTTTCTCAAACTCTATTACATACTTCCACTTTTGGACTATACGGATGTGTCGTCCATTGACGTCACAAAGGAGCAAATCATGAAACTTGAACGTCTCCAAAACATTTGTATCCGTTTCGTATACGGTCTACGTAAGTTCGACGGTATTTCACAATTTAGGAAAGAGCTCAAGTGGCTAACAATCTCGCAACGTCGCAACCTCCACGTCCTTTCTCTTCTCTACAATGTCTTGAACAGTCCTTCCACACTAAATTATTTGAGGTCGAATTTCGTTCCTCTGGCATCTCACGGCCTGCCTCTACGCTCGGGAGCCCAACGCACCCTAACGATCCCAGCGCACCGTTACATCTCTTTTCACGACTTCGTTTTCCGCACAGGCAGCTCGTTTGTGGAATGGCCTCCCATTAACAATCAGACTCTCACCTTCAATTTCCACCTTCAAATGTAGATTGAAGCAACACTACCTTAACAATCCCTGATCACCTCTCCCCCTGCCCCCACCCCCTTCCCGAACTCCCTCTTATTTTATATCTAGTTTATGTATTATTATTATATCTCTTACATATGTATGTATATATTTGTGTATGTATTTTTTTATATTGTATAGTTTTTGTTATTGTGCCTTGGAGCTGTCGGCTTAGAATAGCACCTCTGTTCTTTTTGCTGGTTTTTCGAGCATCCTGTAAGAGGCAGGTAATCGAAAAATCTGATCGAGGTCGTGGGGTTGACCACCTCACACCCTTAAACCCAAGCGGTCAGAAAAGGCAACAAAATTAAGCCTCGGACGCCTGGGCCCCACCAGGGGGGGGTCCAGGCACCTAGTGTCCCCCCTGTTTTGACCATGGCTCGCTCTAACAAGAGCCTGAAAATCGGGACCCTGAATGTCCGTACTTTGAGGGCGGGCGGGGAGCTTGTTGCTGCCAAGTTGGCGGGAGATTATGGACTGGATATCCTGGGGCTGAGCGAGGCACGCATCCCAGGGACGGGGCAGAGTGACGCCGGCAACTATGTATGCTGCACTCTGGTCACCGAACCGCACGGATGCGTGGCGTCGCTCTACTTTTAAGTAAATATATGCCTTCTCTCGCCTTCTTGGTTGGGAACCTGTTTCTGACCGCCTGATGAGTGCGTCCTTCAAGATGAGAGGCAAAACACTGACGGTCCTCCTATGCTATGCTCCCACTGAGGATGGGGATGCGGCTGCCAAGGACTGTTTTTATGACAGTCTGGATGCAGCTGTGTCCCATGTTCCAAGGAGCAAATTGCCGTTCGGCAATAAGCCCGCCCTTTCCACAATAATATTTTTATTTTTTTTATATATTTTGTGAGCAATAAAGAATATTTCATTTTATTTAAATACAAGGAAACTACATACCTAGTTGCTAGAAAAATGTATGAAATGAGTTTGTTTTCAAGAATAGGGTATTTGACTAATTTCCAGAAACCGTTTTAAATTATTCTACGATATATTATAAGCACATGCTCTTTATATTTTCTGAAGATATGCCATATTTTATAAGAAAATTATGTTTAAAGTTTAAATATCCTAAAACGCGCGTAAAACGCTGTCTTGTATAATGGCGCTGGTCACGTGGTGCGTTTTACGTCACACCATAGTATTGGTATGAGTTTGGTAACGTGTTGATGACTGTCATTTACTGTGGTGTGACGTCACAGGGAACACAACTAATCACAAGGCGTTTTCATCGGTGATATTTGGATTTTTATTACGTTTTTTTTATAAAAAATAAGCCTATTTATGTTGTAAAATAAAAGAAATAAGCTTTCTTGGGCCATTTTCAAACAGGATGACCACAATTTGTAGCTTAGTTTTCATAGTGTCAAATACCCTATTGTGTTAAGTTCAAAATAAATGTTAATTAAATAGTTTTTTTTTTTTTAGAAATATGGGGTATGTTCGAATAAATTTATGAAAAGATTCTTAAAGTGTTTATCTCCCTTCAAGATAAATAAGAGTTTATATACCACAGACTAAATTATATACATAAAATACTTTTTCTATAACGTCATAAAACACGCCATAGATAAATTGTAAATTTGACAATTTCAGGATAATAATTATTTGCAGGCTTCAAAATATAACCTATTATTTGAAGCTTTTTTCAATCAATTTTTGATGGTTTTGTGAAAAAAGGAAAGATGTTAGCTGTGAATTCATTTTTTACAAAAGCTTTGGGTGGATTCTCCAGCATTTTATGCACCTCTAATATTCATACCAGTGCTGCAGCTTTAGCTTGGTCTAAAGATATATCCCCAAAACGTTGGCTCCGAAGAAATCAGGTGGTCTTCCCACCGCAAAAAGAAGATGAAGAACGCAGACCCGCTGTAAGTATTAATTGCTTAAGCTTCTCAGTAACGAACATTAGGTACATAAAGATTATGCAGATTCTTTATAAATTATCAATTCATGTATTTTCTAGTTCGTTTGTCACCAGTTAGCTAATATCAAATACAGTCCGAAAAAAATGTGGTACATAGCTTCTTTTGTAAGAGGAATGACGGTGGATGAAGCTGTAAAACAACTAAGTTTTATCGAGAAGAAAGGTGCAGTCTTTGTGAAACAGGCAATTTTAGAAGCACAGGAAATGGCAGTAAAAAATCATAATGTTGAATTCAAAAGCAATCTCTGGGTTGGTAAGTATATGAAATTATTGTTTCACTTTCACATATTCAAATGAATTAATAGTTTGTAAAAACCATGTTAATAATTTTAATTTACAGCTGAATCATTTTGCAACAAAGGCATAGTAATAAAGGGAATGAGAAGGCATGCAAAGAAACGCATGGGTGAGGTGCGGTACACATATGTGCATTATTTTGTAAAATTGGAAGAAGGTACTCCACCAGCAGACTATTATCAGAAAACTCACCCACCCCCAGAAAAATTACTGGAGAATTGGATAGAGGAAATGCGACAAAGAAAGCTCTATTATACTTTGTAATATATTAAGTTTTAGTTCTTATGTTTTGTAAGTAGTTTTATTAAATTGTTTCCATAATATTGTGTTTTTTTTTTATGGCAATTTCAATTGCTACAATCATTTGGCTGTTCCAAATACAAATTGAAAATATAAAAATTATGTCAGTGTTTAAATAAAATTTAAAAGGATCAAAAGAGCATTGAAGGTGACCCTCGATCAGGTTGTCCCATTTTATACTCCACGGAGGAAAATATGAAAAAAGTAGAGAATATTGTACTTGAATAATATGCTCAAATAAAAATCAATGCAAAAGCAGAGATCACAAAGCTATCCGTGGATATCAAACACTTATAGCCACGTACGCAAGTACATGCATACCTACCTATATTATGAGTAACATTCCTTCGTGTGCAGTCTCAACTCTGAAAGCACCAAGGTACCTCGCCCGAACCAATGCGACAACATTGCATGGGAAGTGTGTCTGCACACGGCACCCACGAGGTGGCCTCTCAGAGAGCGCACCATGAGCAAGCCAGTCTTCGCCGGCCCTCCTTGCAATCAAGACACGAGTTTTACTAGCAGCTCCGCTGTCCACTGTCGCTCACTACACATTCACTCGCTATCTTAGTATTTTGTGACTCGTAAAGTTCTGGATTTATCATGGTGACCAAGATTTTGGACAGTGAAGACCTCTGATGCATATGTTTGTACTTATGTACGTTCATACAACTTTTTTAAAATTATAATGCTTAGTGCACACTGGGATACAGTGTTGACCATTTTGGATACTACATTATCAGAATAATCTCTTTTTAGGGAACTTTGACCTTTTTGGATACAAAATGATTGGAATGACCTTTTTTACTCATGAATCTTATTTTCTAAACTTTGAGTCCAAGTCAAAAATTTTCAAACGATCTCGTCTCGACATTAATCGCCAATGCTTTCCATACCTTGTTCATGGGACCGTTTAAGTATTATGTAACGCAATTTGGGGGGGAGGTCTTGTCAATAAACGTTACTGTGTACTACCGGGGTGGGAAGGGGGGTTTGAACAAAGGAATTTAAGTGACTTTCCAGTACCTAAGTATTTCGGAAAGAGTAGGGAGGGGGACCAAAAATCATTACAACATTTTGCATGGAGGGGAGTCAATAATTTAAAAAAATTACACTTTAAGGGGTAGAAATTTTCCCAAAATAAATTCGCATTTTCTTTGATTGAAATTTTTATATACTTGGGTATTATTCGCAAATTTGATTTTCAAAATCAGTGTGGATGCGCAATATATAATAATGAGACTACATGCCATGATCTCAAATGTAACCTAATGTAGTGTAGATATTGGTATATACCTTGTAGGATTTTTCGTGATAAACTTATTTAATGCTTTTTTCTGTTTAGTTTTATTCTGCATTTTACTTTGTTATTAGATAGTTTTTATTAAATATATTAAACTGGGTTCAAATTTGGTAACCAGAAGTGGAAGTCGACCACTTTAACTGAAAGTCGTGGGTTCGATACCTGTTGCCGACCATTTCCACAACACAAGCTTTGCTTTATGTTCATTATTTTATTCTTTGTTTGTGTTCACTTTGGGTGGCCCATTTATGTACAAAAAAATGATCTGTGTGAAATCGTCTCTGGGATTTGAATATCTTCAGTAGGTCAATACAAAACTCAATGACCGAACCACTAGCCTACAAACCACTTATTTCATTAAATATATTACTTTATTCTTCTTCGCCCTGCCCTCGCCTTTGTATATATTACATAATTTTTTTATATTAAACCATATTAGTAACATATTACAACATTCATCTCAAACTCTTGTGTAGTTCAGGGAGCTCGTTGCTGGAATAATCTCCCATCGAACCTTAGACTGACCCAAAGTCTGACGTTGTTCAAGCGAGTGTCTCTGTGTCCTAAAACCCCACTATCCTTCCCTCTCACCCACCCCATCTATCTCCTTTTCCTTTTCTTTTTTTTATTGTAGTCTTTGCTTTGTTCTTCTTTTTACGTTTTTTTTTCTTTATATTTGGGTTAGTTATTAGTGACCGCAACTTCGTTGTGGTAAGCTCGCCCTCTGTATGTTGATTCTGTGATATCTTTTTTATGTGTTACTCATACTACCAATATACAGTAAAGTATTAATAAATAAATATATATATGATGTAGATTAGTGAATTGATAAAAATGGATGATGGTTTAAGGCATGGGTCGGCAACCTTTTGTTGTAAAAGGGCCAAATATTTTTCATGGGGATCAGTGCGGGCCGCACTTGCAGTAGGTATACCTACAATATTTATGTACAAATATTTTTTAGTTAATAAAATCAATGAGATTTTTGTGATTGCATTTGACTTGCAAGTTTTTTTTATATCAGCTTGCATTTTTGAAGTAGAGACGCGTATTATTGAATTCGATAACCGAGAACAGTGTTTGTTTTTTCGATAATTCAGAATTGAAAAAGTTTGAAGGGCCGCACCAAGATGCCGCATGCGGGCCGCAGGTTGCCGACCCATGGTTTAAGGGGTAGGGTTAGGTATATTGATTGAAATCGTAATTTGTAAATATCTAATTTTACTGTGTATAATAATGATGAATACAGATATCAGCAATAAATTAACAGCCTTCTATTTATAACAAATGCAAAATAAAGTTATTACGCAGAACGGATAAAGAACAAAATGTGTACTACTTTTAAAAACATTTATTCTTAAGAACTCCGCTGCTTTGTTATTTCTGGGGGTACATATTCATCCTGATTTTCCAAAGCTTTCTTTGGATGCTCTTTCAAATAGTCTTCCAGCAACTTTTCATTTTCTTCAATCTTCATGTCTACTTTTTCTTGATTTTCCAGATACCATAGTTTTTCTTCAATTTGTCTCAATTTTTCCTGCTTTTCCTTTTCTATCAACAGCTGTTTGGCTTCTGCAATCTTGGCCACCTGTTCCTCGAATTTGTTTCTTCTTACATTTTCCCATTCATCAAACAACTAAAATAAAATATTCATTAAGCGTCGCATGAAAATCTTTTAAAATATGTATTTTTATTAAAATTGAAAACTGCAATGCTTACCCTACTATGTTTGTGAATATGTTCATCTTGATACTTATTTAAGGAATCTTGAATTTTTTTCGTAATTGTGTTTTCCATGTTAATTTTTTCTTTTGCTACAGATCCTTTCTGCAAATCAGCAAACAATTTGGTGCACACTGGCATAAATTCCAAATCCTCCCTTACATGGTTCTGTTGTAAAGCTAGTTCAACAATCTTCAGTGTTTCTTCCAAAAGTATTCCGTTTTCTATAATATTTTGAAATACAGACTGTAATTTGTCCACCTTTTTATAAAATAACCAACCAATTAGTTGGCAGTTAATGCTGAAAACATCATTATCATTTTTTGTCAAAGCGCACAATGTTTTACCAGTTAAAAGTTTTAAGTCTGTAATATCAAAATGATCATCAAAAAATGGTTGAAAGACGTATCGCACTCGAACTTTTATTTCTTCTTCCTTTTTCTTCTTTGCTGGTTCTTCGACTTTGGGTGTTGGCTCTTCTGCTTGGAGAGAGCTAATATATTTATAGCATGCCATTAATGACAGATGTTTAGTAATGTCATTACCGAAGTCTTCTTGTAACATAAAAAGGCTGGCTACTTTTGCAGCCAGTGCAAAATTATTTTGCAAAAGAAGGTGGTTCAACAACATGTTGCCCAAGTAATCGTCCAGAAACAAACCATAATTCAGTCTATCATCCAACATTTCAATAAGATCTTCTATTTTACCATATTCGAAAAAACTGCGTATAGTGGCGTAATTAGTAGATTCAAGCATATTTCCTGTTTCTTTAGTAAGCCGAAATTTATGGACCAAATCTCTCAATTCATTTAAATAATTTTCATCTCTGATACTGTTAGCTAAGACGTCAATATCTATAGAACTTACAACATCCTTTCTTAAAAACTTTTGGTCCAAGTTATGGGTTAATTCATCTAGTCGGACTTTTTGTAAAATTGGAGAGCTTAACCGATTATTCCACTGCTCTGAACATCTGTAAGATTCAGAAAGAAATGTGCGTACATTGCTGATTTTTCGAGCCTTAAATAAAGTGTTGACAAATTTGTTCATTTTAAACTCAAAATAATACAATTATTTAAAGTTAAAAGGACTTCCAAAACAATCCACAAAAAATAACAACAAACAGTAAGGTTATGTACGGATTTATGTCACATTTATGTGTTCTGTGTTCGATTTCTTTGCTTTGTTAGAACCATAGAAAAACCAAAGACAATAATGTATTTACATGTGGGCAACGCGAGATTTTAAAATGTAAAAAATACTCACAGTTCAAAAAGTGGCTACTCGCGGCGCTAGTAGTTCTTTCATATCACTAGCGGATCGGGAATGTATGGCTAAGAACACGTAGAAAGCCGATTCCGACTCGCGCCGACCTGCGCAAAGAATGTTTCTATGCATTTGAATGGGGATACGCACAGAAAAAGCAGGAACCCGCTTTCCGGCATGCCCATTTAAATGCATTGAAACCATAGACAACAATCTATGAGCCGGTCGGCGCGGGTCGGAATCCGCTTTCTACGTGTTCTTACCCTATAGGTAGCTGATATTATCAATTTTTGGCGTGACGTCTTAAAACCACAGCGGACGAGTGGTAATAACCGCCGCCTTTCATACTGATGGTTGTAAGTTCGATTCCCGGTGTAGGCCTTTTTTTTCCCTTTTTTAACATTTTTGAAGTACATATTATTATTTTATCAACCAATTTTAAGTAAAAATCAATTTTAAAAGTTGCCTATTTTCTCATACAAAGTTTTCTTTCATGGAATATGGAGTGACATTTTATTTTTTGATTCACAAATTGGTGTTTTTTTTTTTTTTTTTGAAAAATGAAGATATTGCTGGTCATTGTCGTTTAGTTAAGTCAATTTGAATAGATTAGGGATTTGACAACATCCTCGAATGATAACATTACGATTTGAATAGGTTAGGTTAAGGTTGGAACTTAGTTTTTAAGGGGGGTTTGGGGGGTGGAACCCCCCATACCTCTTCGGACACCTCCCCGAATGATAACACTACACTCTGTTAGGTTGAAACATAGGTACTCATTTACAAGGGTGTCAAAAATCTTTTCCTTGCAAGGAGTGACATTTTATTTTTGAACTACTAGCGCCGCGAGTAGCCACTTTTTGAACTGTGAGTATTTTTTACATTTTAAAATCTCGCGTGGGCAACATGGACAATGTTATTTGTCACAGATACTCTGATTTGGTGTAATCTATGTACCAAGTGACAGAATCACAGAACACATCATAGAAGAAGTATGAACACATAATATACCTCTCGTTAGAGAGTATATGTGTTCTGTGTAATATACTGTCTAACGAGAGACAGAATTGTCAATTGAATCGATTCTTTTATTTTCGGCTTTCTTGTTGGCAAGGACTTAAAATTCGGTATTTAGACAAAGAATATAAACATTATATGAACGTATAAAATGCTTAAAAGAAAATTAGCAGCCTTGGGACATCCTAATCCTGACGAATTTGATGTTAATGGTCGGTATTTCTATAGAGCCGGTGCGCCGCTTGATATAGTAGTTCTAGTAATTATTGATAAGTTTAGTATGTTTATATAATAATCATTTGCTTTTAGATGAAACAGAATTTCGTAGTACTGTGTTGTGGTTAGAAGACCAAAAGATACGGCATTATAAGATTGAAGATCGAGAAGGCCTCCGACAATTGAACGAACCCACCTGGAATGATGCATTTGTTTCATATTTAAAAGATCTGGACTGCCCTCTTATAAGTGAGACAATGCTGGAACAATTGATGTGGTTGTCTTCATTCGCTATTCGGCTTGAATATGCTGATAATGGTATTTAAGTTTTGCCCTTTCTAGGTGCATTTTGTGGACTATGATACTTATTTTCTTTGTTTAATGTGCAACAGCTCTATTGCCATTACGAAGAAATATAATCTGAAAAGGAACTATGAAACACAGCATCCCACTTTTACAAACTGGTGAAATACCAAATCAAGATTAAAACTTTTAGTGCATCCCGTCCTTGGCTCTACAGTGGCCCCTGTTCCCTGTAAGTCTGTGCATCTCTGGGTTAGATTCAGCTTGGAACATTTATAAAGAGGGGTATGGGGAAACCCCCATACGTTTTTGGACACGTCCTGGAGTGATAACACTACACTCTGTTAGGTTAAAACATATTCATTTCAAGGGTTTTGTCAAAGTTTGAATCAGCCCGCGAACTTAATAATTATCTCTAATTTTAAGTAGGTACAATTATTTTCCTTGAATCGCTACATGTGGAATATGTACCTAATTCAAAGAAAAAATACTTTTTTTACAGCGGACAAATATAATTCTGCTCTCAAAGGAAGAGGAGATTCCAAGAAAAGTACTCCTAACGTTGTTTCCACCAATCCCTTGGACAATTTAGATTGTGAGTAAAAATATTTCGTATTTAACAATATGTTAATTCACTGATTTAAACTAACTAAACTTAAAGTAGTATATATTCAAAATAAAACTTTGTAGTGATAACTGACAGAAATACTCTGTCTCATAAAAGGTTGAGAGATGTGTCTTTTACTATAAATATGTTAAGTAATTAAATATACAGCAGGGTCTCAATAATCCATGTCCCATAATTTATACCCTGTTTGGATGACCGAAGCAGTCAATTACTGTATGTAGACACTTACCTAATTAAATTTTTCAAAATAAAACGAAAACATAGAATTATACAATATTATATCTATCTGTATCGATCCGCATCATTGAAGCCCTGCTGTACCTACCAAGTTATCTACGCTACAGTTCTTGACACATGCAATGTCTAAGAAACCCGATATGAAATGTGGTCATAAACATTGTGCAAGATCGAGCGCAATAGAGAGCTCTTGTTGCCTAGTGGGGCTGGGGCATAATGGGAGTGTGGATTGGATATGAAAAAGGATTAGTAGTGATAAGAGTGAGCAAACTCTGTAGCTTAGTTGTCTATTATCCCAAATATTTAATCAATAGTTTGTAGGTTTTTTTGAGAACTTTTCTGTATTTTTCGCTAGAAATTTCTATCTGTTTGGTACTCTGTCTTAGATTGGACCAGACTGCTTAGCTTGAAGAAATTACCTGATGCGATAAGTTCCACTGTTGAGTGCACTGACACCATTTTATAGGTGTATTTATTTGCAGTCGATTTGGCATTCTGATTTGTTAATTGTTAAACTTTCATATTGTGACATTTTTTAAAGTAATTTGTATGATTCTTAATTTATCATGAAGTAGGGTGTAAAACTAGCGATTAAATGATCCAGTGGAAAATGTTGGTAGAATGATCAACAAAGTGAAAACAATAAGAATATCATATTCACTCTCCTAATGATTTTTAAAATTTGCAGTTAGCAGTGATGCTTTTAAGACTGGTGTTGATGAACTAGCTACTATTGGTTTTGTCGGGCCTCATCCAGATCCTCGTGTTCGACTTAGTGCTCTTGCCACTGTTTTAAACTCTGCCCCGCATCCTGAACCCAAAACTCAGAACACGGAAACAATCAACTCACCAGCTGATGTTATGAAGTTATTGTTTATAAGTGATTTAAGAACTTTGCAAACATCTATCAATGAGGCCCTTGTGGCCGTCCAGAAAATAACTGCTGACCCTCGCACTGACACCACACTTGGGAAAGTTGGATTTTAAGGAATAAAGAAAATCTCATTTAAAACTATTTTTATCTATCTATAACTACTTTGTTTAACATCGCAATATTTTAATAGAAGGAATGCCTTATGATGTAATGTTAAATTCAAGACATAAATTATTTCAAGGAAAGTAAAACAATGGTTTAATTTGTATGTAAACTCTAAACATTTTGAACAGGATTTAAAAATTACTACTCAATTTAAATAAAACTCAAATTAGAAAATTGTTTTACCTTGTCATGGCAGGAACTGAAATTTTTACATTGCATTATTATAAATTTGGGTTTTAGGATTACATTTTTTACATTTCCTAATAACCTGACTGGCCCATGTGATAACATTTTTTATCATGAAATAAATTCCATGACCCTTTAAGCTAAAGAAGACATGAATTGCAAATTTATTAAACTTTTTTAATAAACAATACATTTCCTAACAAACAGGTCTTTTTTTAAAGATATCCCATAAATTAAAAAAAATGTTTTCATTCTTATTATATTTTGTAAAATTACTGATGATAGCACCAACATACATTTATTTAGCACTGCACTTGTTTTCGAGTGATTCGGTAATAAATTACATTAATTCGTAATTTGACTTGCTTCTTCCATTCTCATTAAACTCGTAGAGTTTGTGTAGTTCATTAAAACATAAAAGTATAATAAAATTGGATATTTTTTTAATGTGCCTATTATTAAGTTTTTAATAAAAAAGTACAAGTTTATTAAACATATTGTGAGTGGTCCTACAAACTAAAGGTAAGCTTGAAAGGTGGTTATGGTTGATTGGGGCTGGTCAATTTGTATTTAGGATGAAACGGGTACCAGTCAAATATTCTTGCAGTTCCTAATGCGAAGAAAGCTGAAACAAAAGAGTATTTTTGATAAAATCCAGAGAAACGTCACGCGAGTGCAATAAAAATAATTTATAAATTAAATAGGTATCGTTAAATTGTAGAAGTACACAACTTGGAAGGATCGGTGCACACTGACCCATATATATTTGTAATGGAACTAGCTAAATAAAATTAAAATATAAAGTCCAGGAAGTCAGGTTATGATTCTAAACCATCCTTGTAAAACTCTTAAAGAATGCCGATTTTTTTTTATTAAAATCTCTTCAGTTTTGAAAGAGGAGTATGGTAACAACCAATCTACACAGGGGAAGTCCCACTATCGTGTTCGTGACTATAGAGGACGATGGGATGCAGCCCTCTCGCGAAGACATTCCAGAATGCCCAACGAAAAGTAAAGTAAGCACAGAAGAAGAATATAGATAATATAGACTTTTCTTAAAACTATAGAAACAAGCCGTTACCAGATGATATTCCAAACATAACTATTTTTCCTGGAGAACTATTGGTTTTCTTGGAGTAATAGCCGACATAAGCTCCTATTCCAATTAGGCCCGTTCCACTAACTATTTTACATGCCAAGCAATCTCTGTCTCTGTTCGTTATAACCGACATCTTTAAAGAAACGGTTATTTTAAAAACAACATTAACAACTTTAAGTTTAATATAACACTAATCTTAATAATCCTATGCACTGATAGAAAGGTTATAATTTCGCACAACTGTCAACAATGTTACTGAAGTGACAATGACAGCTGACAAGTTAATGCTATTTTTCTATGGAAAAAGTATAAACAGTAAAAGATTTTTTTTTCTTTTTTTGTAAGTTGTTCAAGCTTTTTATTATATAACTTTATAAAGAAGAAAAAATGAAACATGTTTTGAAATTAATATTTTTTAAATCTAGAAATACTCGCAAACCTGTCTAATCTTCTCTCTAACTCTTTCAAAAGAGATGAAAATTTAGAATTTTAAAATGAAAAAAAAAAGTAGGTAGATATGAGATGACTAATATTTTAAGGAAGGGTGTTTTTACTCATTTTCTTTATGCGTTAATAAAATATTTAGGTACCCGTTTATTTATTTTAGTTATAACTAAACAAAAAAATATACCTAGCTTAACTGTTCTAGGAACATTTATGTACCTACTTGAGAGTAGGTATAATAATATTGAATATGGTGTAAGAAAGTCCCTGGAGGGCCTATATTCTGAATGAGATCACAGTGCATTGCTTATAAATATTTCCATTTTCCACTTATTTACTTAACCTAAATTAAATGTTATAATCATTATTTTTGGACATGGATGTCCAAATATAATTGATAATTATTGTAAGCGAAGGGTTTTTATAAATTGCGTTGAATCAATAGTGATGGAGGGATATTACTTCATCCTTATTCTCTCAAGTAGAGCATTGATGAGTTATGTGTAAAAGATTTTTGTATAAGGAATGAAAATGCAACATAACCTCTAAACATACTGGAAAAATGTTTATCAATAATTTAAATGAAATCAAACTTAAAAAAAATATGGTATTTACCTATCCCTCCATTAAACAGAAGCATTCTTTTAGGCAGAATGTGTGTGAATCTTGATTGATATCCTAAAAAACCTCCAATACCGAGCAAGACGGCGCCTCCAGCAACATTACAGGGACGGCACTCCGAAGATAAAAGTGACATCTTAGAAATAGATATGCCCAGTTAATTTTACAATTCTCTTCTAATCGATAAAAATTAAAAAATTAAATGAGGTTATTACTTGAAAACAAAAATTATATGCAACACTATCTCCTTTCAAAATAATATGCGTATTGATTGATAGGAAAACAATAGGTTGACAGTCAGCTGTCTGTCTGACCACCTAGCGACTCGAATTGAAAGCACATTGAAAGAGTTGAATAATAATTGTTATCTGTACACACGATAGGTGGCGTATGAGTTCAATATTTTTTGTTTATTATTGAGCAAACTACGAAGGAATAGTACCTAAGTACTTACTTACACATTCTTTTATTTATTTATTTTATTCATACATAATATTAATAGTGATAACAGACAACAAAAGGAAATGCTGCCCAAACAGTTCATAAAAAAGAATATCCAAAGGAACATATACCTACTTACAAACACGAACCACTACAGCAAGGTCGTCGCCAGCCCGGGGCCCAGGGGGGGGGGACAATTTGACCCATTCATAGGCTATTTTCTATATGAAGGATGAGGAAAATATGAATTGGCTACATTTTTAAGCCTCTAGCCCCAACCCCCCCTTGGCGACGCCCTTGCACTACAGCACAACCACCAACTCAACTACGTACCTACAGTCCACAACACCCTTCGACCCAATCGAATCAATCAACAGTATAAAGAAGAAAGAAAAAAAAACAAAAAAAAACTACTTTATGGGACAAAACTCAAGATATCCTGCAAAACTACTACGTTCTTATATATCTATCTAAACTCCCTTTTTTGAACCCATCTAAGGCATAGGGAGGCAACAAGTACTCTCTGCTGCGCTCGATATTGCTCAGATTCGAATTTTTGCTAACAAAAAACTTTGCTGGTTTATGTGTAGTATTTTTTTTTGTGATATGCACTACACTCTGTGTACCTATGTATATAAGTAGCCATTAATTATTATTGTAACCTATTTAAATTTTGTTACTATTACTTACCTTTATATTGTAATACCTTACGGATTAATGGCCAAATCACTCGAATTCGGGTGAAAGGTCTCAATAAAAAAAAAAAAATACCTATAGGTAGGTACTACGGATTATCTACGGACCAGTTAGAGATGGAAAACACCAGCGCATTAGGTTTAACAGTGATTTTTATAATAATTTTATATTATTTAAATTAAAATATGAACGTACCTACCTACCTACAAAATTTTAGTCAAGTAGGTATTTTATTTTCGGAAATTCGTACTTTATAGTTGTTCTGCCTTTGAACTTTGAGTTCATGAGCAATTCATAACTTGTATTGAAGCATGAGGAATCATGAGTAGGTACCTATACTTAATGAATTAATTGCTTTATTTGTCGATATACATTTGCGAATTTGCCGTCTAGTCAGGTACCTTTTAGCTATATTGTATATCCTACGTAGGTACCTACCTACATCCTACATCTAAATACAAGTTGTTTAAGCAGATATAAATATTACCAATAGGTAGGTAAGCCACTTGAGTAAATTAAGAATATATTTTTACAAGTGTCTCGCTTTTTTTTTATTGACTAATACATAGCCTTGATGATCAAATGCTAAAATGTTGTAAAATATTACCTAGGTAGGTAGGTATGTGGAAAAACTCAGTGCGATAATAAAAAAAATGCTGTCGAGAATAAAACTATTTTGTGTAAACAATGTAGATAAGTATTCCTTTTCATTAGGTACCTATGTAAAATTTAAATTTAAAACATTTCAAGATCTCATAATATTACGCATAGGTACATAGGTACTTAAGTTCCTCTTTGTTACGTTATAGAACTCCAATTACATATTATGATAAGAACTGATACTTACAGCGCATGCAATTATTATAAGTTTAAAGCAGCGTTTAAAGCTATTATGAAGTTCATCTCTGCATATTTTTTTAATGAATCTATGCTCATTGCTTACTCAAAGTAAACACAAATCAGTGGATTTGACCCGGACAGTCCGGGACAGTATGTCCGGGTGTCTGGGGGAAACTATAAATCTCCGGGTCATAATAAGTTTATACAAAACCTTTTTTAGCGTACCATATATTACCTTACCGAATACAAATTTTTTTGAATGACCTTTTTTAGTGAAATTTCAACTTACCGGATATAAAATTTACGGAATGACCTTTTTTTAAGGAATTATCCTTAAAAAAAGGGAAACAAGAATATGAAGTGGTTGGTAGAGCGTACTAAGGATCGTGGGTTCGAATCCCGGTGCCAACTATTCCCAGTTTCAAGACTTTGCCTTTGCTTAGTGTGAATGACGTCAAAAAGTGTATTTGTGTCCACTTTGAGTGAGCTCAGATTCATTTACAAAAAAAGATTGGATGGCAGTTTCAAACCCACGAGGTTGGAGCAGCTCATAAGGTAGGTAGGTACCTACCTACCCGTTTTACAGTTTCACACTTGTTTTGTATGCTATTTTTGGACTCTTCAGTTGAATGTATGACTTCATATTGCCTAACCAGACTTCATATTGCTGCAGACAGCCTAAATGTTGCTATAGTTATTAAGCTAACAAATTCTGATCTCCAATCGGAGTTGAATCGGAATCTTCGGTTCGAATTGCTAACCAGAATATTGAATTAGTCGGCTTTCTAGATGGCGCTACAATTTTACCATAATAACATTTTTTCATAAATCCATTTTTTTTAAATGAATCTGTGCTCACTCGAATTGAACAAAAATACACTTTTGACATCTTTCACAGTAAGCAAATGCTTGTGTCGTGAAAGCGGAAAATGGTCGACACGGCCGGGATTCGAACCCACGACCTCCGCACAAAACAGTGCGAAAGCCCGCGTCGTAACCGCTGGTCTATCAACCACCTCTGCTTGAAAGACAACGAAATGGCCTACGAAATGGGAGTAGTCCCTTGATTTTCTTGAAAAAATATCTAATAAAATGCCATCCGGTGTGGACGCATTACAAAAATGTCATCATCATGATGTATAAAAAAGGCACGCCGCTAAACGTGACTCATATTTTAGACATGTCTATTGTTAAGAATATTATAAATAATTTCCCAAGGACAATTAATTCTCAAAATTCATCCAATTGAATCATGATTTGATGACTTATGAATTTGTATCATGCAGAATAATAATTTAATACGTAGGTACGTCGTACAGTCACATTTTGTTCTTAAATTATTTGGGTGGCCTGTTTTATTGGAGGAGGTATGCTTAAAGAGAAATAAGTAGGTAGGTACCCTTTCAAAAATCAAGATACACTATAGCATAGTAGGTTTTGGAAAGCGTGACTTTCTAAAAAAAGGCGTTGAGTTCTATCATCACTAACGCCAAAATGATGCGGACATGGCTATCATAATTGAAAGAATTCGAAAGAATATGATGTCTAATATTTCTGAGTACTAGGACATATCGAGTAGATGAATAAGCATATATGTAGCAAGAAGATGGGGAACAGAAATTAAGAAATTGAAATGAAGGGGAAAGAAAGAAAAAAAAAATCTTGGAACAACCTTCTCGGAATCAGGACAGGTATGGCTTCAACTCCAGAAGAACTTAAAAAATCCGTGAGACTCACTCAGTTATCTTTCGCTTCCAACAGTCCCGATTCCAGGCCGCCGCGCCGGCTTCCAGTTGTTCGTCTCTAATTTGTGCTGCACTTCTCTTCTCCTCGTCTTCCCACCTCAGCCTTGGTATTCCTACCCTTCTCTTTTCACCCGGGTGTCCAGTCATGATGCGTTTGGGGACCCGCGAGTCGGGCATCCTCTGTAGGTACATGTCCATTGTCCAGCCCACCTCAATCTAAGAATCCGTGAGACTAAGCAAAACAAAAAACTTGCCAACTTCTACACGCTTTTTAATTAATCGCTGTAGACTTAGGGAATATAACTGAGTAAATTGTGAAGTTACAGTATGTGGTTCGTGGTATTATAGAGCAAGAAAACTGGGCAACACATGATGAAGGGGAAAGATTTCCCCTCTCTAGATCCGATCCAACGTTGTGAAATGAATGGGATTAGTAAAGAAGCTTTAACTGGGAAACACTCCAAGCTAGTAGGAGATCACTGAGATCGGAGCGTAAAAAAACACAATAAAATCACATCACCTATATAAGCGAATCCTGAACAAAAGATAACGTGCGTTTTAAATTTTATTTTTAGGAATATTATTACGTGTCTTCTTTGATTGTCATTAAACATAATGACATGCAAAATAACATGTAGTGACAACAGCGACGTGTTATTCAAATAAAAATTCTTTTGCGCTTTTCTATATTATAGAAGGTTGTTTTTACGTATTGATTCACACTTTGCACAGTCAGAGGTCTCAAATGGAAATTTCTTTTGAAATGTAAAATCCTATTTTGAGAACATGACGATTTGGGTAACTTTAGGTAGGTACATCTTTTATATTTTTTTAGTGAAGCAAAATCTGTTTTGAGAGTCAGAGATCATATTGTCATCAACTTACTAAATATTTACAAAGTGTCTCTTGTTATTAATTAGTCTGCAGTGTCGTGCGAATGTTTGATTCATTAGTTTGTTTGATTTGTCTTCGAGAAATCTGATCAACATTGTTATATTGTATGCTGAAGATTTACAAACATTGAACACAATATTATGCTTAAATATAAATTATCAATCAATGTTGCTTACGTTAATTTAAAAGGATAATAATATAGAGTGTCCCATAATTAATGCAAGATTTGAATTCGCCACTATTCGTGCAGTAACTTGTTTAATATCTCGTTTTGATAGTTAATGGCTTGGAGTTCGTAAAAATGACTACAGTCCGAAAATATGGTCGGAATAGTGATTTAACTTCGTTCTCCTAACACGTTACGACCGTAAAACGGTAAAACGAATTAGTCTCCTAGGTTGTGTGATTCAACAATAGTTGATTTCCTTTGTTACTTATGTGGTTATTCAAAGTTAGAGGTCTCTAATAACAAGTAAGTGTACAAATGTGTATGCATTGCGAAGGAAATTAAACGCTCACTTAAGGAAATTCAGCCACGTTTTTGCAAAACTTTACGGAAAATCTTGAAATAAGAAGGCGTATATTACGCCAGCAAAGCAAGGAGGATACTTTTGCCCTATGAACCATTTAAAAAAACCTAACCTTAACTTATGGATAATAACGGCATGATATGACAAATAGAAAAATAAACAGTGTTTAATCGAGGTGATCCAATTTCATCTAAAGGTTTCATAGAAAATTATTCTTGTTCAAAGCAGCGAATAGCCAAATCAATGGAGCGGCCTGGCTTATTGAATTTGGACATTTTAATGTCGCTGTATACCTCATAAAGCTCGCGGTTGTACCTGATTCGCCATTGATCTCCGATTCTGATAGGGCCATATTATATTATTATTTTGGCGGCTCATCCATTTTGGATGTTATGTCATCACTGTAATCCAAATCATCATTATAATCAGTCTACAAAAAATAGAATATCTCGCATTTGTATGGGAATCATGTTCTTTTAGATGCATTCGAAGAAAAGTTCATGGGGCCAATATAGTATATTATCATATGGGGCGCAGTTTTATTCCTTTCGAGCATAATTCCATCCAGTGTTAACTCAATGGCCAGGTCTTAGAGGAATACGCAAATACTGGCCGTATTGTTGTTGTCAAAATTCCTATTTAGCTTTAGAGCTTTGAATTAACACAAATTATTAAATAATGTGATGCTTTTGAATTACCTAGTAATTCTTACAAAGAATGCGGAAAATTCAAAATCTGCACCGCATCTGGAGGATTGAAATAGAAAAACGACTTCAAATGTAATTTTCGTGAGAGATTCGTTATAAGATTAAGATAGTTTTTAACGAGTTGATAGTTTCATCTTACCTTCTCATTGAGTGAAGGCCGCCGGTAAGCCTCAGGCAAGGCTGTCTATGAAAGGCGCCGGATGGATGCGGTTGGCGCAGCAAGGGAAAATGTGAAAGACTGAGGGAGTGGACAGGTGTCATCCAATGTTTCAATGACCTCAGGTAATGGGGTTATATGAAGAGATGAAGAGACAACGTGCACCTATTCACATGTCACCTCCAGTAGGTCTAGACAAATTCAAAATGGCGATCGACTACAAACGAATTCTTCGACAATGTAGAGTAGGGAGAAAATTAACCGTCCAATTTTTTATATAAGTGTCATTGTTTGGTTTAAATACTTGTTTATATGTTCCAGTGGACAGTTAATTTTTTCGCACTATACATTGGCGAAATCTTCATTTGTAGTCGAACGCCAATTTGAATTTGTCTACGGGGCCGGGGGCTGGGCTGTTCACGAAAGAGTTGATGCTCAGAACAAAGGAACTATTTGAGATGTAAGGGGGCTTTGCACTTTATAAGGTAGGTACTCCACGAGTGCATAACATAATATGAAACTGAATTTTAAGTTTTATTACCTATATGCATAATAAATTTTAATTAAATAGCTTATTGAGGCAGGTAAGTTCTTTATAAAATATTTTTAACTTTTAGTTCAAATATTCCTTTGCAAATCAGCAACTATAATATAAAAGAAAGTCGGGTTAGTGCGAACACTTATAACTCGAGATCGGCTGAACAGATTTTGATGATGCTTGGTTTTGTTGAAGACAGGATTATGTTTTTCAATAAAAAACTTGGAGTTCAGATACACAGCAACCTTTCTTTATTCAACTTTACCAGAGAGAGAATTTTACAAGTGAAAAAATAACATGTGACAAAACTATTTTTTAACTAAGAGTTGCTACACTAAAATATCTGTAATAACTTCTTCTTTTTTTTTGTACTTTAATACCCTTCCTCAAAAAAAAAAAACAAAAAACTAAACACGAAGACCAATTGAAGTACAAAGTTTCAACATTGTATTCCCGTTCTATCCCTTGGTGCAAATATCCCCCAACTGCTCTCTTGATGGAATGTATGTGACATCTACAACACCTCTTCTGACGTTGTCCCTTATAAAGTGATATCTTAAATCAATATGCTTTAATCTTTTATGATGTTCGGGGTTCTTGGAAACACAAATAGCTGACTGGTTGTCCTCCAACATTAAAATCTGCTTACATTGTAGACCAATTTCATTCAATAAACTCTTAATCCAACATCCTTCTGCAATACCTTTACTGAGTGCTATGTATTCTGCTTCTCTAGATGATAACGAAACACATTGTTGTTTGTTTGAGCACCAGGATACTGTGCATCCATATACTTGCATGATAAATCCTGAAGTTGATTTCCTGTCTGAGTGATCTCCTGCCCAGTCTGCGTCTGTATAACCCACTAATGGTGTTTCTTTGTTTGCTTCATAGATTAGCTTAAATTCCAATGTTCCCTTGAGGTAGCGCAGTATTCTTTTTAATGCTTTCCATAGCTCTTCATTTCCATTTGACTGATTTCGACTTAAGTAACTTAACGCAAAACAGATGTCTGGGCGTGTGCCCATCATTATGTACATAAGTCTTCCAATTAATATTCTGCAATTTTTAATCAAATCTTTGTCTGTCGATGGTTCCTTTGATATCTGTAGTTTTGGTTCTATTGGTGTTGCAACTGGATTACAATTTTCCATATTATACTTTCTTTAAACTTCCAAAATGTAATCCTTTTGATCTAGTTCAATTGAATTTTCCTTCTGTATTATATTAATTCCTAGGTATTTTGACACTTTATTAAGATCTTTCATTTCAAAATGATCTCTTTAATCCAATAATCCGGCAATTATTAAATCGTCCACATATAATAAAACATAAAACTTCTCGTTATTACCCTTATAATATAGACAATAATCAGATTGACTTCTTTTAAACCCTTCCTTAATCATAAACTTGTTAAAGGTATCATTCCACATTTTGGGTGCTTTCTTCAAACCATATAAAGACTTCATTAACACTTTTCCATCTTTCTTTAGACCTTCAGGTTTCTTCAAATATACTTCCTCGTCTATTTCACTGTACAAAAATGCACTTTTCACATCCATCTGATGCAACGATAACTTGTATTTATTTGCAATTGCTAGTAGGATTCTCATCGTAGGTAATTTTGCAATTGGAGCAAATATTTCTGAGTGATCGAAATGATCGTCTTGGTGAAAACCTTTTGCAACTAATTTTGCTTTAAATATTGGTTCTTTATCTCGCTCATTTTTAACTCGGAATACCCACTTAGCTTCTATGGCTTTCTTATCATTAGGTAAATCTGTTTCACTCCATGTAGCATTTCTTTTTAAAGTATCCAATTCATTTTTAAAAGCATTTTTCCATTCTTTTGAATTTTGACCACTTATAGCTTGTTGATATGTTATTTGCTCTTCGTTCAACGCAACAAAACTCATTTCATAATCTTCAAACCTCTTTGGCATTTTGGATACACGTGAACTTCTTCTTATCATCTGTTCAGTTTCTTCTTCGTTCTCAGTTAAAGCCGAATCATCACTTTCATCTACACTATAAGATTCTGAACTGCTTTCTTACTCAACTTGTCCTAATGTATCTTCATTGACGTTATCTGCTACAGTTGTTTCTTCTATGATATCAGTTTCTACTTGAGGTATGTATTCTTGCAAGGTAGCTATTTCACTACTCTTTTTAATCACATTTTTCTTATCATTTATGAAAGTAACATCTCTGTATGTATCAATTCTGTTTATATCTGGAAACCAAATTCTATATCCCTTACAATATATACCATATCCAACAAATATTCATTGCTTGCTCTTTGCATCCCATTTTAATCTCTTTTGCTTTGCAACATGAACATACACTTCACTTCCAAATGTTTGTAAAAAATCAATATTACATGTATTCTTATACAATAGTTCATAGGGAGTTTTGTGAGATATTTTACTTGATCCAGTTCTATTTATTGTAAATACTGCCGTGTTTACGGCCTCCGCCCAAAATTTCTTTTCCAAATTTTAGCCTGCATCATTGTGCTTGCCGACTCGACAACTGTTCTCATTTCTCTTTCGACTTTACCATTTTGTTCTGGAGTATAGGCGACTGATCTTTTGTTGCACAATTCCATTATTGGCAAATAAGCTTTCAACGTCCTTATTTATGAACTCCTTTCCATTATCAGATCTTACAATTTTAATGGCAAATCCAATATCTTTTTCAAAATTTATACATATAGCTTATCATTTCTTTTAACTCTGCAATCTTTTTGCATATGACCATTCTTGCCGCAGCTAAAACATCTTATGTTAGTGTTTTTATAGGATCCTTTATATGTAGATTCTTTTCTTTTATATTTATTTCCAATAACAAGCGCTGCTGATTCATCAACCTCCGACTTGGCACATCTTTGCTCCTCTAATATCAGTCTTGATGTCAACTCTTTTAGATTTTGTTTTTCAGGTGGCACTGATTCCCAAGCTGAGATGAAGTGTTTATATTTCTCAGGCAGTGTCGTCAAAAACTTTGTCATCACCATCTTTTCGGACATCTCTTCACCCATCATTTTAAGTTGGTTCTGTAATTCTTCTAACTTAGCTATAAACAATGTAGCCGGTTCCTCATACGGCAACGAAAAGAATTTCTGCTGGTATAGATGTACATTAACATTAGATTTTGGTTCATATATAACTGCTAATTTATCCCACATTTCACTGCTTGAATTACATGTTACAATATGTATTATCCCTTCTTTGTGATTGATGCATTGTTTATTTATTTGATTTAAACCTTGTATTTTTTCTATTTTTTTATTGTTTTTTTTTTACTTTGTTTATAGGTTAAGTTATTATTATTTATATTGAGAAATTTTATTTTGGACTATTATTATTATTATTACTATTTTAATTGAGAGATCTTATTTTAGACTATTATTGTTGTTTAATTTTTTTTTTTTAATGTTAGACTTTTGAAACACTCTTAGATCAATCATTGTTATTAATATGTGCACACATTTAAGTGGGGCATTACATTTATCATTTCATTTGTTTGTCTTTATAGCCTAGATGTATATGTTTTGTCTGTTTGTTGTGCCATGAGAAATAAATAAATAAATAAATAAATAATGGAATCTTCAATTCTTGTGACAATAATTTCTTGGGCCAAAGCATCTCTATCATCCCATGACTGCATGTCTAGCTTTCTCATCTTTTTCCTCTCCTGGTCCCCTAAGACAATGCTTAAGAGCCGGACACTCAAATCACCGAACTGAGTTTTGTCCCCGCTTCCCCGCGCATACCTCGTCATATTGTGCATGAGACAGGTTGAACTTTCTTCTCGCTGTCTCTGTCACATAACTACCTTTCTGACACAATGATATTTTGTTCATTTCTTTATTCTTAGTTAAAATGCAATGGGAGTCAGGGTTGGCAGCCAAACCTATATCAGGTTTATTAATAAATTTAAAATTAGGTGTCATGTCAAATACTTAATGGATATTTTTCAAATTAAATATAATGAAGTTCTATAAGTACTATTTGAGTTCTTAGCGCGTATTTTGACGAAGTTGAGTGACATTAATAAAACCAACTTTTTAATAGCTTATTGAATAAACGCACACAAGTTTTGTTTTACTAAAGTACACTCTTCTCGGTAGGTATAGCCGGCGGAAGGTAATGCTTGAAGCGTTTTCTACCAATCAATCGGTCCCGTCCAATCTAAGACAAGATTCAAACCCCGAATAGAGGTTGGCTTCGTTTTAGTTAATTTTGTTTTTATTTTTTGTGTAACATAAAAACTTTTTTGTTCATATAATATTGTAGGTACGTAGGTATATATTATAGTTATGAACCAATAACTATATTATCAAGTACTATTTTCGTTATTTTGTTTATGATAGGTTCTTTGACTTAGGTACCGATTAAAATCAAGAATTATGTGAAAAAAACGATTATACCTAATTAAGATATTACGTTAAAAAAAATTACGTCAAAACGTAATTCTTAATATCATTTTATGAAAAAAAGGAGTATGTATTTAAAAATATTTGTAAAGCAAAAAATATAAAAGGGAAAAAAACATGTAAAAAAATAAAGTATATAAAATTTTTGACATCCATGGATTCTCACAAATATTGCATTTAGCCCCAAATGACCAACATTAGAAAGTGGAAGGTTTCTGCAGAAAAAAACTACAGAGAAAAGAGCGACACGTCCGCCCGCCACAAAGTTCTCTCACGAATGAGAAATATTCGATTTGTATGGAGCCTATACAGTTTTTATTTCTAAAGGAAAAGGTCCTAAGCGCCCAATCACTTTTTACCGATTAATTAATAAACTATGTTAAATAGAAATAAAAAAAGACAATGGATTTAAAGAAAATTAAAAGATACACGTTTTGGTATATTTTAAAGCGTTGTTTATTGAGTAGATTGCCTACACCATTATGATTTATAAAAATATAGAGCAAACTTTGAAAATTTTTTCTACCGAGCTAAATTTGAAAAATACAAATTTTAAACTAAGACTTGATAGCCAAAGCTCTAACTTAAAGCACACTTACTTTTTTGTTGTGCTACGATACCTATTAAGGGAACAACGTTTATATAAAAACAGCCATTTTCGAGTGTCCGGCTCTTAACAACTTTCTTGATCTTAGTAATACTTTTATTTGAAACTTCCACACAGACCAGTTTGTGTTATTTAACTTGTATGCTGAACTTCCATCTTGTCTTGTAACATTACAGCCAAAACACAATTTTATTTAAAAACACAAAAACAAACAATTTCACCCTTATGTGATCTGGGCCCATAACCTGTTGAAGACAGGATTATGTTTTTCAATAAAAAACTTGGAGTTCAGATACACAGCAACCTTTCTTTATTCAACTTTACCAGAGAGAGAATTTTACAAGTGAAAAAATAACAAGTGACAAAACTATTTTTTAACTAAGAGTTGCCACACTAAAATATCTCTAATAACTTCTTCTTTTTTTTGTACTTTAATAGGTTTATTGGAACGAATTTCCAAACAACAACGCCATCTGTGAAAAATTGTATCGAAACACAATTTTTATTTACCTAACAATCGTTGACATTAAAAATATTGGCACGCAGATTTTTTTAACATTGAAGCGCATTTTTTTATAAAATAAAACGCGAAAAGTGAATAAATCTAATTTGGAAATCAAATAAATGTCGTTTGACGGAAACTCTCAGTTGTTTGATAGTTGGTGCGATTGACTGACTTCGGATGAAAAATATGTGTTTTAAATATAACAGATAAATCGGTCGGAATGACGTTGATTAAAACATATGATTATCATTCTTTTAAATTCTAATTCAATTCTCATAGTTAGCGCTCAGGACAACGTTCTGTGGGAAAGCTAGTAATTCAATAAAAAAATATTTAAAGTTTCAAAATATAGGTTCCATCAATAAGTCGAAAAATTAAATTATTTAATAGTTGGCTGATTTAGTAATTATATTTTTAAACAGCGTTAAAATTACACAACATGGAAACTATGCTTATTGACGTTTAACACGCTGTAAACAAACATCTTCCATTTGATACGTGTCAATAAAATCGAATTTGACGTATGAACTAACGCTCGTCGAATATTGTCTAAATTAAGTTAGAAGCGTAGGCGTGTTCCAGTGAGTATTGAGACGTAGTAGGTATACCTATAATGTAAATAGTATGCTAATCACACCCCATCGAAGAATATTGCGTGGGCTCATATTTTGAATACTTTATATTGCAAACTTCAAAACAATTCTATTTTTATAAGGTGTCATATCTAAGGCTAACCTGTTCTTCTGTTTTCTCTTGTTTTATAAGTGCTTTAATAAGCTGTTATATTAATAATCATTTTTTAGCATTCATTCTATCTACTATAGGAATCCTACATAACATAATATGATTTTTCAAGCCTTCCCGCGTCAATTACTCCTGATATATTTACTTTCCGTGTTTAGAACACCATCAAATCTGTAACCCCTTATTCAACCACCCGAACGCCACTTTGTTTTGCCACAAAGTCTTCGTGTGTGTATATCACTCTATCCATTTCGTAAATTTTACAATACCTAGTAGCTTTCCCGGCAGACGTTGTTCTGTAGTCCTTACTACGAATATTGATTTCAAATTTGTAATTTTCTTGTATACAAAAATACGTTTAAAGTAATAAATTCACAAAACAGTAAATACGATCTAGTTGCGACCTAGTTCAAATCCATCAGCATGGGTACCTATTCATGAAAAAGTTTAGTTAGAACTTTTTTTTACCCATCACGCCGTTTCCCGAAGGGGGTAGGCAGAGAGTACGGACGGACTTCCACTCTTTCCTATCCAAACAAACCTCTTTCGCTTCTTCCAAACGCATAACATTCCGCATACAAACTCTTCTATTCCCGTTGCTCCTGACTTGGCCCTCCTCTAAGACGGCACCGATTTGGTCGGACCATGTCATTCGAGTTCGGCCTCGTCTGCGTGCACCCGTTCTTTCAGATTTATATATCCATTTAGTCATTCTCTCCTCATTCATTCTCTCTACATGTCCAGACCACCTCAATTTATTCACTTTCATTCTAGTCATGCAAACATCCACTCCACATTCCTTTCAAGAAATTCACAACCGATGTATATATAGTTGAATTGATACCCATAAACATTTTTTTTTTTAATTAAATGTCGGAATGGGCTAAGATTTGAAATATATCGCTATTAGATCGCATTTAGACCGTTTCGTGAATATCCCTCCTGATAGTTAAGGACAAGACCGTGGAGGTGTTGGATAGAAACGAAGACACCAAACGAAAAAGCTTCATAGATTTACGAATATGAATATATGAATACAAATACAAGAACGTTTGCAGAGGTTTTGCACGGCTCCACGCAGAATAATATTTGACGTAACATCTGTATTATTGGCTTTAAATCGTGGCAACATAAGAAAATGCATAACTGTGGGGCTAGTACGAGTTTTATCGAAAGTTAATTGCACGCAAATAATCGCTTATTAGCGTGCAATTAGTGTTCTTTAATCAAACGATCGAATCATTCAATCATTTTGGTATGAATTTTTTTCGAAACTCTTTCGATGATCGTTTCGATATTCGATCATCGAAAACTTATACTAGGGCTACTGAATTACTATCTAAAATACTCGTAATGGTACGAACAAGCTTTTCATGCTCTCAAGTGGTACGCTAGTCGAAAATGATTGGTAATCAATTCTAAAGATAGATTTTAATGAGAAAGCTCAATCACATGTAGGATATAAGTTATCTTTTAAGTGGTAAGTAAGTAAAATAGCTTTCAGCTGACATTGCCTGAAAGACTTAGAGGTCAGTTCAATTTCTTTAAGTGCCTTGTCGGGTCTCCCCAACGTTGGCTGGCGATTACTTCGGCGAATCTTTCTCTATCCAGCGCCGTCTGGAACAGCTCCTCCACACTTCGGATGCCGGTCCAGTCTCTTATGTAGCGCAGCCATGATGTCTCCGACCAGGTCCTCGGCGTCCCTCAATTTTGCCCTTCAATATCAGATGCAGGAGATGATATTTTTCCCCTCGCAGTACATGCCCCAAGTATGAAATCTTGCGAACCTTGATAGTTGACAGTAACTCTCTCTCTACTCCAGCTCGCCTTAGGACTTCGGCATTTGTTATCATGTCTCTCCAGGGTATTATAAACATCCTGCGATGGACCCACATTTCCAACGCCTCTAATCTGTTCATGCCATTGACCTTCAACGTCCATGTTTCAGAACATACCACAGACAACACTTGACCATTCTTTGTCGGAGGAGTTTCAGGTTTATAATATGATTGCAGAATAGGGTTCTCATTTTGTTAAATGCAGCTCTTGCTGCCTCTATTCTACACCTTATTTCTACCTCCGGATCAAGGCCCTGTGTAAGCATGCTGCCGAGGTACTTGAACTTGTCTACTCTCTCGACATTTCGTCCCTTCAATTGTATCACCGTGCCAGTATAATTCTGTCGCCCGAACGTCATCCACTTAGTTTTGCTGACATTGATTGTAAGGCCCAACTCCTCACTGGACTCATTAACAAGGTTAAGAAGGTCTTGAAGATCGCTAACACTGTCGGCCAGCAGGACAGTATCGTCCGCATATCTTATGTCGTTAATTACAACGCCGTTAATTTTCAGACATGTTTCAGTGTTACTCAGTTCAGTTACGTAACATTTATGCAGCTGTTCATTTGCATGAAAAAAAATACACCATCACACAGCGTAAATCTCCGATTGTAGGCACAGAGAGCGAATATGTTCATGCCATGTCACATTCTTCCTTTTCGTTATTATTTTTGCATCGATTATTTCAACACGGCCAACGACCAACGCGACTTGTTGATTTTCGAATTTTTTGAAACGTTTACTTTCGTACCTGATTTATTTTCAATGTAAATTTTTTCTATATTTTTTATTGTTTTTATACGCACTTTTAATTTTTTACTAAAGAAAATATTTAGATTCATAAGATAGCACTTTATCATTACATACTAAATTGAAAACAGACGGTTTATAAAAACAAACCAGAATTTTGATAAATAAGAAAAAAAAAACACAAAGTTAGGTGCCTACTCTAAATATTTAACAAAATTTATTAAAATTTATACCAATCATTTTGGTTTAGTTTGTTGTTTAAATAAACCATTTGAGTATTTTAAAAATTGATAAAAAATTTTATATGTAAAAAATGTATAATAATTAGGCAAATAATATGTATATTGGAACCGACGAGTCTATCTACTTGGATATTTTTCTTGTGTGAAATAATGTTGTATAATAATATGTATTCATATTTTTTACAATTATTAAACAGAATATTTTCCAAAGAGGTGGAGCCAACGTTATTTTAATGGTTTCTTTGTCATTCGTCTTTCTCTTTTCATCTTTTTATTTTGAATGATTGCTCGAAGCGAGATAGAAATAAATAAATTAAATTAGTCTTAATATCTAGATAGGTACCTTCCCTAGTAACTTTTGAAAAAAAGTATCTAGATTGAATGAATATACATACAACAAAGATTAGGTACATTTTGAAAATAATACGAATAATCGAACGGAGACCATTGCAAGGATGACGGCCAGTCAACTTTTATCATTGCTGCGTTTTATGAGATTACGCTTTGGTACGTAATCTTTAATATAAATTAAAGTCGGGTTAGTGCGAACACTTATAACTTGAGATCGGCTGAACAGATTTTGATGATGCTTGGTTTATTGGATTCTTCTCCGCTCCGGATAGCAATAATTATTAAAAATTTGAAAAATTGATAGCAAATAATATAAAATAATATTAATGTTAGTATGGAACGGATTAATTGACAACAACGCCATATGTGAAAAATTTTCATAACAACACAATTTCTATTTAGGTAGGTACCATTCAGTTTCAAAATTGATACGCAGATTTTTGATGGAATTTCTTTCGTGCTTTCAGAAACAATTTTTTAACATTCAAAGATAATATACTCCTCCAATAATTATTGTTTTGCAATGTAGTTAAACTAAACATCAATTTTCATTTGTTTTACACGCTCGCCATTACATACCTACTGTTTTTATCTAACACGAGTTTTTTTATAGAATAATATAAAATCTGGGCAAATTGGGATAATCCTAGTATTTATTGAGGAACGAACAAACACACGTCTCCTCCCTGCTAAATATAATAAGAAGGCTTCGACGTGTGTTTACTTTCTATCTCGTAATTTAATCATACGAAAAGAGACGGCAATCATAAAATGACATCTCTCATACTTTATTCGTGGCAATGTACTCTGTCAATAATCAGCAAAATATGTCACAGTTTATATTTTTGACAATCACCTAATGGAACGCCGAACTAATTGAGATCAATCAACCATGAACAAAATACTCCTATCTTAACATATTATAATAATTGGTAAGTTCGTTCGTAGCTTGGTATACTCGTTGAAATACTCTAACTAGACGTGAAATATTTTTTATACGAAATATGTCAAAACCAATCATTCAAAGTCGTGAAATATTTATCATATCTGCTTATATTATTCGTTTATAGTTTCTATGACAACAATAACAGGTGTCCGCGGATATGTAACTGTTAATAATCATTAATTATATTTACAATTGCTACGGGAAGTAATGTGAAATATTCCACATTCTCAACATAGTAAAGTAAAAATGAAACCCTTTAAAAGGTGTTACATAACTGAAGAAATTCAAATAGTTAATGATCTTTTTAAATGCCTGTGGTCCGACAGGCTTTGCTGGTTGTTATTCTAATAATAGACTGGAGTTTAGTGTTAATGCATTGTTGTGAAACAAGCTGACGACAATGCTGGTTCCGGCGATTTATTTGTCTGTATACTGGCGATATATTTTGGAGTAAGATGTCCAAATACCGGTCAACTCGAGAGTTTTTACTTAGAATTTCAGTCTAGAGCTGAAGTTCTGTCTGAAGTTTGTCTAGTTTAATTGCAGAAAATACCGTTAGGCATTATGTACCTACATATGTAATTTATTTCAGCTATAGGTACTGGAGAAAAAAAAAACAAAAAAAAATAGTCTCCTCTATGTCTCTCAACTTTTTCGTTATTGTCTTTTGACAACTTTTTATATTTTTTTGCAATTTTATAGTCCTTTATGTGAATTATTATTTGTATTCGTGTGCATATAGGCAGGGCCGGATCTCCCATAGGTGCAAATGGAGCAAAAAACCAGGGCGCAAACAACTAAAGGGCGCTATCAAATGTATAGAACAAATAAAAAAATAAACAATCAAAATTTATAGAACGTTAAATGTATATTATGAACAAATTACGCGCCAAATTCAAATTATTAATACGTCACAATAATGCTAGGTACCTACCTGCTACAACTTGCGAAATCCGCTATAGGTACTCACTCACAATACCTACATAATATTATTCATTCATAATAATTAATTAATGTATAGGTGCGTGAAATTCAAGTTAGCGCGCCATACCATGCCTCTATAATAATATTATGTTATAGGTAGCTTACCTACGAACGGTAATAGCGTAGTCTTCAATACTCGCACACATATGTGCAAGTATGTATGTGTGATGTCTGTGAATGCTTCGTATTTACCAACTTATGGAATGGAGCAAACTTATCTTTTTAGTGGCTCCGAATTTACTTACTTATACATTTTTATTTACATGTGTGCAGTCAATAAAAGCACTTATGTTTACCAGTAATAAGTATCAGATTCAGATAAATATTGGGACAAACCTGTCGGATCTCTCGCGCCTTTCGAAAGGGCTTATTATTATTATTAGTCTAAGTTTATCAAACTCAGAACTTTTGCATAAGTGCCACCACTTTACTAACGCCGCGTAAGAGTAAGACAAAAGGACTTATCGGTATGTGAATCTATACCTACTTACTAATCTATACTGATCTATACTAATATAAATATTATTGTGAAAGATTTATTTTGATTGTTTGTTTGCATTGAATAGGCTCCAGTCAAAACTACTGAACCGATTTGAAAAATTCTTTCACTTTTGGGAAGCTACACTATCCCCGGTGAACATAGGCTATATTGAATTTTCAAAAAAAATTGGGATCCTTACTAAAACTCCAATAATGTAACCCAAGGTGTAAAAAAAATACCCAAAATATTCTTTAGATCGCGTACGCTGTGAAAACTATTGATGATAGAATAAAATAATGTACTACGACTTTGTAGAAGACATCAATATTTACAAAAAATGTCGCGACAGCATATGTCTAACTTTTATAGTTATGCCACAATAAGTGTTCATTTATTTTTAAAATTTAATTGAAATGTCACCTCTAATAAAGGCTCTTCATTTGTATCTTGGTATTACTTCTTATCAAAATAAATTAGTTCATATTCAACACTGCTTAAATAAGTTTATAAAACTTTTTGAATTATTTAATTCGGACATTCCATTCGAAAGATAACACGAGTTTAAAAATGTAAGTAACTATTAAAAGAGTGGTCACCGCTCACCGCTCTCCACAGTCATCCACTCGCATGAAAATGAAGAACAGATTAGGTACGTAGTTACGAAAGTGGCGATCATGTCGTCGAAGACTTGCAGAAAATATCAAATTGAAGTTTTCAACGTTGTTTTGGATAAAGCCATGGAATCGGTTTGCGATAGGTTTGTACAGCTTAAGGATCATCAAAGAAATTTTATTATTTTGTATGATATTAGCTCGTTTGTTGCTAACGAACTAATATACAAAATACTAAAATTTAGGCTATTGCCTTAACTAATAATCAGAAGTCAGACATTGAAGGTCAAGAGTTGTTTGAGGAGTTGAAAAGGATTTCGTCTTTAATTTCCAAAACCACCAGTTCAATCGATTGCCTAAATTTCATTGCGAATATTTGGAGCGTGTCTCTCCTAACTTGTGTGTTTGTCTTCGTATTTTATAGACTATTCCGGTTTCAGTGGCTGCAGGAGAATGTAGTTTTTCCAAGTTAAAATTGATTAAAAATTATTTGCGTAGTTCCATGTCTCAGGAAAGATTAGACGGATTAGCGTTGATGTCGATGACATCTGCAGGGCTCTCTTATGATGTTCTCATCGATAGATTTGCCAGCGCGAAAACTCGTAAGGTCATGTTTTCTCAATTCAGGTAAGCTTTGCCGTCTTCACTCGCTGTTTGTTCATCTTTTCATTTTAAACCAATATTGTTATGTATTTTCGGGACTAGGTCTGCTATCAATATTTATCATTGAATGGCGGGGATACCCTTATAAAAACGAGTCGAGAGTCTTACCTCATGCATGGGTCGACATGGAAACAGACTTACTCACGGAGGGGGTGGGGGGGGATGGGGCGCAATTTTGGTTTTGCACCAGGGCGCCAACAATGGTTGATCCGGCCCTGCATATAGGTATATCTTATATATAAAAATGGAGAGCTATTTCGCGTTGTCATCGGATGGCGCCTAAACGGCTTGACCGATTTCGCTAATTCTTTTTTTGTCGTGTAGGCTTTTATCAGGAGAGTGTCCTTTTAGAACAAAAAAATTAAGAAAAATGCATGGGAAATTAGAAAATTTAAGAAAACTATAAAAATGGAGATTTAATTCCCGATATCATCGCATCACGCCTAAACTGTAGGACCGATTTCGCTAATTCTTTTTTTGTCGTGTAGGCTTTTATCGGGAGAAGGTTGATTTAGAAGAAAAAAATTAAGAAAAATGCATGGAAAATTAGAAAATTTAAGAACACTATAAAAATGGAGATCTATTTCCCGATGTCATCGCATCGCGCCTAAACGGCTGAACCGATTTCGCTAATTATTTTTTTGGCGTGTAAGCTTTTATCAGGACAAGGTCCTTTTAGAAGAAAAAAATAAGAAAAATGCATGGGAAATTAGAAAATTAAAGAAAACACAGAAAGTAGGTAATCTTTTTAGTACTTTTTACAATATAATTTTCTTCTACTTTTGAATTTTTATTAATTGACATTTGAAAGAACTGTCAGTGGATTGATTGTTGTTGCAATTGATAGAATGCGAATGTAAAATATATTGTATGAAATAGATTGATTGGATGGATAAGTCATATAATATTCATTGCAGTTATTATTTTAAAGGAGTTTTGGTAAGTTTTAATACAAGGAATTCATTATTGTAATGAAGTGTAAGGAGTTTTGAAAACTTTCTTTATTTACAGAGATTTTTAAAACCGACAGCAAACAGAATCGTATATATAACATTGCTATTAAGGAGTTTATACTTAATTGAAGTTCATTTTAAAAGGAGTTTTGATAAGTTTTAACACAAGGAATATATGATTATATTGAAGAAAAAGTAGAATATTTTTTTGTTTGTTTGAAAATCAATACTTCGTTTATGGGCTGATTTTTACATAGGATGAGTACATACCTACATATAACGTAAATATAATCTGCATCGTTAATATGTAAAAAAAAGCTGGATATTATTTGCTAATGACCTAGCATTTGTTTCTTTATTGAAAAAACTGCTACACTTCCACCATAGAAGATAGAAAAAAATCACAGATACTGCATTAAATGTGCTTTTTATTTATTTCCATTGTTTTGAAAGAGAAGATTTAAGAACGCAATGTTGTGTGAAAGTGAATGTCGAGAACTTGCAAGTATGTCTATTTAGGTAATTTATTTAGAAGAGATGCAAGGTGTGAAAAAGAGATTGAAAGAAGGAAATTAGCTGGGAAATTATGCGTTTGGAAGAAGCGAAAGAGGTTTGTTTGGATAGGAAAGAGTGGAAATCCGTACTCTCTGCCTACCCCCTTCGGGAAACGGCGTAATGGGTAAAAAAAAAAAAAAAATTAGCTGGGAGAAGGGTTGGCGGTGCACTTAGACCTCTAAGAAGATATCTCTGAAATCGACAGTTGATGTACAATGCAATCCCGATAATATCCTTGATTTATGGGAGTAATGGGAAATGAGATCACTGCGTAGGATATGCGGAAAGAGACTTATTGATAAAGTGAGGAATGATAATATTATAAAGGAATGTGGAGTGGATGTTAATGTAGTGACTAGAATGAAAGTGAATAAAGAAAGAAGGTTTAGGCATGTAAAGAAAATGAACGAAGAGAGAATGACTAAAAGGATATAAATCTGAAAGAATAAGTGCACGCAGACGAAGCCGACCTCGAATGACATCGTCCGACCATATCAGTGCCGTCTTACAGGGGGGCCAAGTCAGGAGCAAAAGGAATAGAAGAGCATGTATGCGGAATGTTATGCGTTTGGAGGAAGCGAATGAGTTTGGATTGGAGAGAATGGAAGTCCATACTCTCTGCCTACCCTCTTCGAAAATCATCGTGATCGGTAAAATAAGTGTTGACACCTCAATGCGTATTTTGAATCGGTACGGAGAAGTTCCTTATCGTACTTTGATTAATCAATCAATATTATTTTAACTGAGAAAAATAATTATTAAAATATCGAATATAATGAGATACCTAAATTCTTTTTTTTACATATGAACATCAAATCAATCAAAATTAAAACTCCCTTTGAACTCCACTCAGGAGCAAAGTGAGGCAATAAGAGCTCTCCATTGCACTCGATCTTGCGCAATGATGACCTCTTCCCACATCATATTAACATAGGTTATAAGTTTTTGATGTAAAAATAAACTCAGACCCGATGAATGCAGCGTGGCATGCAGGTTTTGCTAATGCCAGTAAATAGTCATTCGTGTTGAATAACTAAAAAAACGAATTTGAGCTCTGTTGCATAAAACCTAGAGTACCCATATTATTTATTTCGATACGAAGTTCGACGGGTCAGCTAGTGTATTTATAATTTTAATCATAATTGTACTGTTTCTGACACCCCCAAGTGCCTGAATGGCCCTATGGGTGGAAAAGTAAATAAATAAAAAATAGAGGTTTTCCTACACTACAAGCTTACCGAGACAAGCTGATTCTGTTCTTACAGAACGCGTTTAGCTGGATTGTAAAAAAGTGTCCTGGTTACGACATACATTCAAGGTGTCTCGTAGTATGTAAAATGTATTCCAAGAGTTTACTATCCATGAAATGGATAGTAAACTATGAACCAGTAACAAATGATACAAATATTTGGAATTAAAATCATTTCTGTATATTTCATAATCAGCAAAAAGCATCACTTGTCTCTGAAAGACATTGCGGGAGTAAGCCTTCAATACTTTCTTAACCATGAATGAGATAGGTCAAATTCATGTCAGATTCCATGTTTCTTGGAGGTGCTCTTTGGCTGTAGTAGAGAGCACGCTGGACAAACGTCTTTGGTCTTCGTCTTTGGTCTTAAAATATAAATTTGATGAATATAATATGGAGTCGGCAGTCTATTTTACTTTTACCTTATTATTGACTAGTATTGTTCTTTGTCATTGTTTGAAGGTTTTTGACATCGCCATTTATTAGGCGTATCTGAGTACACAATGATCTATGTATTTATATGATAGATGGAGTAATATGGTATAGGGTTATAGACTGTGGCCAATGTTTGCATTATCAACAGACCACATACAATGTGAAATTAATATTCTTACGAAGAAATATAATATCATTTCCAATAATCAGCTCTTCATTGAGAAATTCTTTGTTTATATTCCTTGTTTTCTTTACGTGGACATATATAGGTACAATCCTCGTGTAACTGAACGCCACAGTAATGATAAGATAGCCATATTATAGGTGATTCGTACCCGTATTGCAGTATGTTATATCTTTTTGTTTTACCCAAACATCTGCTTAACGAATTCAATTCAGATTCTTTTACACTTTTCTACGTATCAATTCATGCTCATTTAAATCATGTCAAAAAAAATCTCTTGTATAAATTCACATGTTACGTAAGTACGTATGTTGTCGCCCATACGCGGCAACAGTTTTATTATTTTTATATTATTTGATAGTGTGTATCCAACCGTTTCAAACAACAGAACTCACATATATGTACATAGATATAGGAACCTACACAAAGAATGCGCCAAGTGTGTGTGGCCCGCGGTTTTTGCTTCGAGTAGGCGGCGTTAGTCGATCAGTTAGTCAGTTAGTGTTCTGGGCTATTATCGATGTAAGAGAAGAAAATACTTTATCAGGCATTTGTGTGATGGTTGGTGCACGCGTGCATTGATTCTGTGACTAAAATACTCGTTATACGTGAAGAGCAAGTACGGATAGGTTAGTTTAGATATGTAGGTATGTAGATATTATGTTAGTTTAGGTACGCGGATAATTTGAAATGTTGAACTAACGTCAAAGTCACTTTGCTATTTTATTTCTCTCCGAGAAAATTTAATAATGCTGTCTTGTTATTATATTACATTACATATTATTATATTACCTACGTGAGGTTCTTTTTCCCTTCTAGCTCCAAATAAAAAATATATAAAACGTGTAATATTAGTATCTTGAAAAATAAAACATGTCGCAGAAAAGAACACTCACTGGTTTTTCTTTTCTTACAATTTTCTTCTACTCTCTATAGTAAGTGCATTCGAGTACTTACCGGTAAATTTAATATTCGTGGCATATCAACACATTCTTAATGTGAATACCTCCTGCGGATTGGTTTGCAGCCAGCGCGAACATCTCCTCCTCCACTCCTCTCGGTTCTCCGCTGTTCTCTTCATTTCAATGTATGAACTATACTCCATGTCCTGGCATATCTGTTGCAAATATTTCTATATTTGATTGTCAAAAAGCTTGCGTATTATAGACTTTCGAGGAAGAAGCGGAGAACATGGCCAAGCCAGCTCAATCTGCGATTCTGGATTACTGGGGTGATTATCTGTTGTGCTGTTCTGGCACGTAGGTCTCATCTGAGACATAGTGGTACCACCTAATACCCAAAATCTGTTTTCAACACTAAGGATCTTCCTCTGTTTAGCCTTCGTCTGGTGCCAGGATTCACATCCATGTAGTAACTCTGACAAAATTGAATCACGCATTGAATAAATTACTTACTTGTTAGTAAATTTTAGTGCATTTCATTTGTTTTCCTACAATTTCATTCATTCTCACAGCTCAGTTTGCTTTTCTGCAATTTGCGTTCAGTTTCTGACTTCGTAGTTGCGTTTATATTTTCTCATATTTACTACCAATGTTTGGTATTCCATGCACTGTTGTTTCGTTGACCGTTTGTTAAACATTAACCATAGCTCTAAAAGTACATACAGATCTCAAAAAGTTTTTATTTTAGGTCGATTTGCTTATTTTTCAACACATCAAAAGCTTATTAGTGTTCACTTTGGATGAAAGAAGATTTATACACAGATAGATAATTTGACATAGAGATAAAACTTTCTTCCCAGAAATCAATTATCTCCATGTACTTAGGGATCTCATTGTAATGAATTTCAGTATATTGAGTTTTTCCAGAAATTGACTCATAAAAAACTTTCTTTGAAGAATTCTTCAAACGGAACTTTTTTTGAGGTTATAATGAGAAGGTTCGTACGGATTTTTATCAATTTGTGTGTAGCTGAGTACCTACTGAGTCTCATTACTTTGGATGACGCGTCGAATATTAATCGTGATGGAGGCAAGTCAAGGGCGAACACTTGGTACGGAATTCTCTCAAGACATTCAAGCTAATAGGGAGAGGATGTTACCCAACTTCTCGCATTCATCTAAATAAAGGCATAATAAAGGCTTATCGAGTCTAATTGCTTATATCCAACAACAATCATGACCTTTCAAAACAGAGATGTGCCAAATGTCAGAACTATAAAACAAATCTGTAACTAAGTAATTGTAGGTAGGTATGTAAGTATCTATAATTATTGTGAGAAGGCTGATAATTTTATGTGCGGCAAGTATTAAGACTAATGCCATCAAACAGTACCGAAATGTTATGGATATAAAATGGAGAATGGACCTGTGTGATATAGACTTCTAAGAATGGAAAGCATCGTGAAGGGAATTTCAAATTGAATGAGGCCGAGGTACAAGCAAAAGAAATATGCAGAAGAAAGTGCATGAGAAATGTATTGCTAGATAATTAGGAATAATGTCGATTTTTTGCCTACTTTTAACGGGACACAAGAAAGAACCCATCTAATCAACATATACTCGTGTAAATTTTGATATAGGTATTCATTACAACTTACATAGTTCCGATGGCCGTATTCTACCAGATTCATTCTTCCAGATCAATTCTTCCAGAGTTTTGGTTTTCTATTTAACAATGTTTTTCCAAGTCGTCCTGTCCTGCTCAGCGGACTCTCATTGTTCTCCCACACCCAGCACCTCCAGATCCAGAGCGACGTTGTCCATCAACCTCTGCCTTGGTCTTTTCGGAAGACTTATTCCTATTGGATCTTCTTCTCAGCCTTGAACCGTCCACTCCTGAACGTAGGCCTTCTCCATATTCTTCCACTCCCGTCTATCCTTCTCCATCCATATCACATCCGCAAACCTCACCGGGTCATCTCTCCATCGAAGTTGGGGTCGTCCGGGTTTTTTTTGGGATGTTCTAGGGCGCCAGCACAAGAGACGTTTCATCCATTTGTCGTTTGGGCTGCGGGCAATATGATCAGCCCAGCGCCATTTTAATGTGGCAACTCTTTCGACAATGTCCTGCACTCCTGTTCTGGCCCTAATAGTCTCTCTATCCCTGAGACTAATTCCCAGCATAGCACGTTCCATCGCTCTCTAGACAACTCTCAACCCACAATCCTATTGGCTTACTGTGCAGAAAATTCTTCTCAGACCTGGATATAAACCTCACTACTTGGAAAAATTGATTCGGAGAGGAGTATATCTGAAATATCAGAATCAGAAAAAAAACATATAAACTTCAGAGGTGGGTAAAATGTATATTGTTCCCTAATCAATATAAATAAAAGAGTCCGTTCGTATATATGTAACGTCCTTTATAGACGGCTAAACTAGGGATACCAGAAGTAAAGTAATACCCTCTATAGCGAGTCATAATACCAGTGGACGTTTAAGGCTATGAATATTTGGAAAATGTTATTTATCGATAAAAATATTAGATTTTTTCATAAATCTCCCATACAAATTAAGATTTTCATCCTGCCATTTTGTCAGAATCAGGTATCTTGAAACTGTATTTAAATCTCATTTAGTTGCACCGTCGCTACTCATGTATGGTTTTGTTTTAATCTACAATGCTTAAACTTTCTATTTATTTCAAAAAAATTTCTACTATAGAAGTAAAAACATTGAAACAAAGTAAAACAATTTAGCTTATTTTACTTATGAAATGTCATCATATACCTCCATATTGTGAAAATTTAGGGTTGCCGTTTTAAAAAAAACCTGTGGAATGTAATAATAAAGGTCTGCATGAATATGTAGGTACTAGGTAGGTATTAATATTGAAATGCATTGAAGTAGTTAACTACAAAGAGTATGATTGAGTAGTTTCAGAGTGATGTAGTAACGCATGAAAATAACAACAACATTTCATACTTATAATAATTAGAAGATAATATATAAGTAATAAATCAATTCTTCCTAAGCAGGAATAGCTTTATCATTCTGTTGATAAGTAGAATAATTCTCAGAAGATCAACGCTTTAATGGTAGAATGATCTCTGTGGGCTCCGTTGAAACCAGAATGAAAATGTCAAAGTTTGGACGATAATGGCTTGGAGAATATTCTTTTAGGTGGCATTTTGTGGTCTTCATAATTCAACCTAAAATAAATAAATAACATCAGAATACAATTTTTATAATGATTATGTATGCATGTTTAAGGGGGGAATATTATTTACTTTAATGGAAATTTATCATTTCATTAAAGACCACAGTTAATATACACATGTGTAAGTGAAATGAATGATTCATTTAAATTACTATAATAATTATTATTATAAGTATTTAACCTCATATTAAACATTTTTCCTGAAGGTATACTGTATAATGTTTGCAATAAGTATATTGTTATAAAATAAGTCTTTGTTACAAAATATAAGTACATTTAAGCAAAAAGAAAGTTGTGCAATTAGTTAAGTACCTACCTAATAAAAATAAAAGGAAACAGAATGCATTAATTGAATTTTGAAAAAGGAATTGTGGAAATGTATTTTGACAGATTTTGACGTCTATAAAAAGTTTGACGTTTGGCGATGGCAACCACAGACAATAGAACAACAATGAGAGAGGACAGCAAAAAAAAAACGCAAACGTAATGATCCTGTTTTTTAATCCTATTTTTACATTTCGTGTACAGAATGTAATACAAATAAACAAACACCTAATTTTTTAATGATCTTTCGGATTATTTTAATATATTCCAAATATATCAAAAAGTTTTGAAAAAACATTATTTATTAATTGAACATTTGAGTTTATGGCAGGGTGATATGCCAAAAAGAAGAAAAAGAAGAAGCTACTGACGTCTACGCGCCTAATAGCACATCACAGACTATTGTAGCACATCATCACACATGTCAAATAAAATATACAGTACGAGTTATTACAATCATAAGAATAAATAATGGATTATAATGTTTAAAAGAAAAATCCACACGAACTGGTAAGTAAAATTACATGGGATAATAAATTATTATATAAATTGTGTTTTCAAAACTAATGTTTTATTATCATCGTTTACAGAATCGTGAGTGTTTACCAATTATGAAAAATCAAGGATATTTTGCACTGCAAATTATGAATGGAAAATACCTATCCTAAAGATTTAAAGGTAATTTTATTTTATACAAGCATGTTATGGAGTGATTTGATAATACTTGAAGCATTTTATCAACCAATTTTTTAAATAAAAATCAAATATAAACGTTGCATATTTTCTTATACAATCTCTTGATTCTGAATTTGGTGTTTTTGTTTAAAAAATGAAGATATTGCTGGCCATTGTCATTTGGTTATTCTATTTGGATAAATTAAAGGATTTGATAACATCTTCGAATAATAATACTACAATTTCAATAGGTTAATTTAAGATTGGAACATAGTTTTTAGGGAGGTTTCTGGACACCTCCTCTGGACACTTTGTTAGGTTAAAACATATTCATTTAGGAGGTTTTTTGTCAAATATCAAAAGAAGCCCGCAAACTTAATAATAATTACCATTTTTTGTTTTCATACACAAAATTTAACAAATATTAATTTAAAAAGTGAGAATTCTGTCACTGTCTTCTTTATAATTCCACTATTTCATTAAATATTTACCAGTCTTCAAAACCCAACAAAAAATATGTGTTGCTCATGGATTCTGTGTTTATTTTAATTGAATAATATTTTTTTACAGTGCATCGGGATCAATATGAGTCCTTCAACTGTTGCCGATGAAAATGTTGGATGGTCAAAGTGGTCCCGTTCGAAGACAAATATCTTAGATGCCCAACATGAGAGATTGGACTGGACCCTGAACAGCGGGGGTGTTGAAGTAGTGGTTGCCAATGTCGTGAGACTCGATACGACACAAACAGAAGACAGGCCAGCAGCTCTTCTTTCAATAGGATAGACAATATAATAATTAGATAGACTATAAACAGCACACACTGTACGCTAAATATTTTATTCGTTAAATCTTTTCAATATGTGTAATTGCATATAATTAGCTATAGTATTTCACAATCCTATATGTTACATTGTAAATATGTTCAAAGAACAATGCTTTATTTTTATAGATATAATAATATAGTCTATCACACCTTACATCTATTCAACTTATAGGAACCTTTTTTTTCATTACTTTTATGGATACAAACCTGAGACTTCATAATTTAGTTTAGTTTAATATTGCGATGATGAGGTTATGTAACTAGGACCACAATGTATCCTTAAATATTATATGTTCAATTTTCTTTAGACGCCTGTTATCTTATTGTATTTTGTTTGTGTCTTTGATTTTTAGCTAAGAAATAGGACTAAATAAGTGCACTCTTTCTAATGATTTGGAATATTATTACTTCAACTTACTACATATATTTTTTTGTATTTTATGCATAGTCACTATTGAAGTATGAAAAATTCAAATACAGGTCAAATTTTTTTATTGCGAATACCGAAGTACCTAATGAAATTTCCAGTATAACGAATCGTCAATTTGTCCCTGAAAAACTTCCATATAAGATGTGCTGAACCAAAATTTGTTGTAACGAAGTCGATCTCAGTATAGCGAACTTTTTTGTTTAAAAGTTTTAAAATCAATTGGCAATAAAATTTCTTCAGTTTGTCCTTGGCATTGGTGAGTTTGAAAGTGTTTGCCGAACATATTATTTCCTTTACGTGATTAATGAATCCTTCAAATTTGTTTTTGTTCTCACCTAATAATAGCAATTATATTTTATTTGACATCAGTAGGTATAATATGGCGACACAAAAAATTAAATTTTATAAGTGAAATTAAGAGTTTCATTTAAAAACCAACCAACCAAATAAAAACAAGCAACAATATGCCTTGCCCAATTTAGCATATTCATAGATCCTGGGAGCTTTGTAAACATTGTAATGCTCATGGTAAAACCATACTCTCTAGGATTCTCTATCGTTCGTGGGCTCCAAAATCTTACGAAGCATTCTTCTCTCAAATGTGTCCAGCATTTCCATGGATTTTGCAGTCATTTCTCATGCTTCCTATACATATGTTATAACTGTTCTTATAATAGTTTTGCATAGAGTGATCTTTGTTTTTCTATGGACACTTCTTGACTAGAGTACAGGCAGTAGAGTAGAGAAGAATGCTTTGTTTTCTGTTGCTATCCTTCGCTTGATTTCTATAATATGTCCCAATTCCTTTGCTGTTATTTCCAAGGAGTCAAAGACTTCTCTTATGGCTATCAGGAATCGTCCTACTATGTTGAGGTCATAAGCATATCTGATGATTTGGCTACTTTGGAAATAAGTATTAGGATTTGTACTGTTGTGGTATGTATGTGAGGTCCAGTCAGTCACCTTGCTTGAGACCCTGGCCATCTAGGAGCTCATCTGTGAGTTCTTCGCCGTTTTTGCATTTGGTTGCCCTAATCAAACATAACTTCACAGGTATAAATTGAAGTATCATGGTCATAATGCACTATTCCTGGGCAACGCACGGGTACTTAAGCTAGTGACATTATAAAATTTAATATAGATCAAAAAGCGAATTATTAAAAGCCTGAACAGGACTTGTATTTTTTTTATTGTTTTAATGAATAAAGGTAGGTATATTAAAAAAAATTAACATTTGAAAGAAACGATCTAAAAACGTCTTTGTACTACAAGAAGTAAGTACCTACTTAATATTGAATACAATGTCTTCGGAGGAGGGGGGGTGGAAGTCTTGTACTTGAAGCGATCTCTCTGAGAGATAATGGCAAGTTGTGAACTCAATAAGTTAATCCTCAGGTCATGTCCATTAGACAGACAACTAAGACAGGTACTTCTAATCGATGTAAACATTTCAATAGTATCCCATGTATCACACAGATGGATATACACTGAAACCTCGGTTCGGTCATTTGCGGTAAGTAATTTATCGGTCGATGTCGACAATTGTAAAATAGTTTTTCGAACTGAATAGAAAAATAGAAGACCGAAAAAGTATTGAAATCTAGCCAAACCAGTTTGTGGAATAGTCTTAACGCGTTTAATTCGTTCTAGTATTTTTACTCTATATTATTTATTTAGAAAGTTTGCAATGCCAAATTTTTTTTTCTCATATAAATCAACGTAGTTTTATAATAATTTGGGCATTGTAAAAAACGCCTTTTGATGTTCGTACTTTAATTATTATTATCTCACACCAGTGCAGCGCCAGCGGTTCGCTCTATATGTAGGTACCTAATAATAATAAAAGGGTCTTTGATTTTTTTTGTCCATTGTTAGACACACAGTCTGCAGGTAACACTATAGATTTTTTTTGTTAATGTGAACGAAGATGATTGACCGAACGCAATGACATGTGCCTTATATTTATAAAATTAGAATTACGCTAATGAATCAGAACTGGTATTTATACTATTAGCGATGTTTCGCGGTAGCGTTAATCGAATTCATATACCCTGATTTTTGATATCAAATATTATAGACACTGCAGTGTGCGCATCTCACGATTTTTTATTGACCTCTGATATCGAATTTTATAGACACTGCAGTGCGAACATGTATTTTTTTGAAAGTTGACCCATAAATCTTTGATTAAAAATTTAATTATATTGTTTTATTAATATTTTGACACATCAAAATGATGTTTTATCGCAGTATTTTGAAGATCACTATATAGCTGATCAATTTAGATATAAAAAGGGATGTTTTTGATAGCTTAAACACCTTGTATCCACGTTACTAGTTTAAATATCATGTTACACCGATTATTTAATTGTAAAATAATTAGTTTCTTGCTTTCGTGGTAAATTATGATATATTTAGTCATTATTAATAGTTTAAAACATAAATACACGTATTTTAGGAAGTAAATTGAATTTACCTATTAGAATTAAATACTGCGTAGTTTGTGGAATAAAATTAATGCGCAATTAATTAAAAACTGCGTAGTTTCTTGGATCTGAGACAGTGATTGCCAACTGGTGAAATATGTTCAAAATATTGTATTATTATTTTTATTGTAATTTGTAAATAATGTACTTTAATAGTTATAAACTAGGTTAAACTATCACTGAAACTCTGTTTTTCCTAAATAAATAATAAAATGTATTAAATAATCCAAAATGACCAGAATAGAGAAACTATTGTAAGATCATGTATGTAAAACTTGATTTAATTGATAAACAAATTGTATAGCTTTGTTTGATTGTTCAGTAAGAACATATTATATGCAAATTTACATCGAAATAATCAATTTCGAGATGCCAGTTTTTTAGTAAAAATTTTGTGTTGGCACTCAAGGTTATTGAGTGGTCGATTCCTGGACGGAATCAATAAAATTGTGTTGCAGACGTCCGATCCGTTTCCTATTGTGGTCGATTTTTGTACCTATTATATAAATATTGCACGTTAAACTTTTGGTGTTCTTAATCAATTATCACGAATACCTGCAACATCTCATCGATAAATGCTTAATGTTCATATGCCCTAGTTATAGATACTTGATTGTTATATACTGATGACATTGTATCTTGTATAGTTTGTAAGATATTTAACTAAATGTCCAAATTTCATAGTGAAAATTTTTGGTGAATTTTTAGAAAATGGAGGCCTGTGATTGGTCAAAATAAACAATGATTTTGATTGGTTTTCTGTTTTTGAGATTTAGTATAAATAAAGGCGCAGTTGTAAGGCAGATCATCAGTTCGAATTGTGAATTACTCGTCGGAACACTTTGGAACTCGTGATCTCGCCGGACATCTGCCTTCAGGAATACACCGCTAGTTTCATTTCTACCCTCTCATTTCCCTGGTGATCTGGAGCCTCTCTATTGGACCAGCTGCTGCCCTGAGTCAATCACCCATATTGGTCGTAGCCTTGTCGGTTACATTGTTGGTCCTTCGTCGTCGGATTGATCAGTGGAAGACTGGATGCCAGGACCTCTGCGATCGGGAAAAATGAGAGGAACGGAACTAGCTGGTGTAGGCGATTGCCAACCTGAAGCCGCAGATAGCCCTATTGAGGGTTCTGAGGTCCAAGAGTTAAATCGTAGTGAAAGTGAAAACCCGCGAGTCGTACAGTCTACCCCAGTGGGGGGCGCGAGTGAAGTTGTGTCACGTCGTGAACTAAACGATATCAGACGAGCTGATATGGACACTATGTTGTCTTACATTAATGACGCTTTTGAACGTTTGATGGAAAGCCAAAATCAATTAAGCCAGATGTTCCTCGAGAACAGGCAAGGAGCTATTAAAAACAATTCGAAGTGCGAAAATGTCAGGGCAAGTGTTAATAGACAGCCTGAAGTTTCATTTAATTTGGCTGATCGGGTGTCGTCCGGTGTGACAGTTCCGAATATGTTACACCTCTTTTCACCTGGTGCGAGTTCCTGCACAGAGTATAATGATACGTGTATTGGTGAGCCCAGGAATAACACACTTCCTGAGCCCCGCGAAGAAAAAGTTCCGAAAACGGGCATTCAATTAAGTGCCCTAATGGCTAGGCAGACTGCAGCTCGAGATTTACCATACTTTGATGGAAATCCGCTAGAGTGGCCTGCGTTCAAGGCACAGTACGAAATTTCAACCAAGACCTGCGAATTATCTAACGCAGAAAACTTGATGAGGTTGCAAAGATCCCTGAAAGGGAAAGCTAAAGAATCTGTTAGCGGCCTATTGCTTTACCCCAGTGGCGTACGTGAGGCCATGGAAACGCTTGAAGAGCAGTATGGGCGCCCAGAAATAATAATTATGGGTATGCTTGAAAAAGTGAAGCGCCTTCCACGTTTGTCAGAATCTCCGGCAAGTGATGAGTTGAACAAGTTTTACGTCACAATTAAAAACTTTGTTTCTGTTGCCGGACGTATGAAGGCTGAATACCTAAATATCCCCGGCCTTCTTGGAGAACTGGTGAACAAGCTGCCATCACATATGAAGACATGGTGGATGTCATCACAACATGGAGCAGACGACAGGAGGAGCAGATCCATTGCAGATTTTTCCAGGTTCTTGAAGTCAGCGTGTGACTTGCATCTATCATGTGCGGCCGAAAAGTTTGTGAATTCGAAAAATATGTATAATAAGCATGTGGTTTATAATGTGCAAAGTGATGTGAAAACAAATAAATGTGTGATTTGTGATCAACCACATAAGTTATTTAAGTGTAAGGATTTCCTTAAATTACCCATCAATGAACGATGGGCTGCAGTAAGAAAATTTAAATTATGTTTTAAATGTCTTGATTCTAAATATTCGATCAAACATAAATGTAAAATCACTTGTAATGTTTTAAATTGTTCGGGAGGGCATAATAGCTGTTTGCATAGAGACCTTTCAAAAAATAATTCGAATGATAGAGATAAATGACAGGACCACTTCATTGACGGACAAAATTCTGTTCAATCTAAAGTACTCCACACACGTGATGAAGAACCTGATAAGTATTAGTATACAAGGGAGGGAAGAATGCATGGCTGCAGAAGAGAGGGAACACAACAGTGGCCAGACTTTTTTAGACAATTGGAAGGAAGAAACAATGTCGCAGAAAACAATACAATAACAATTATACATCAAAATGCGCAAGGACTGAGAGGGAAGTTACATGAGCTACAAACGTATGACCTCTCAGCAGTAGACGTGGTATGCTTCACTGAATCATGGTTGAAAGAAGATGAAGTTGAGACTTATGACGCACCTAACTTTAAAATAACTAGTAAATTCTGTAGAAAAAGGACAATCAGAGGTGGTTCTTTGATCATGAATAACATTAAATTAAATTCCAAAACTAGACAAGATATAGTAGATTGCTCAATCGAAAATCACTGTGAGTTAAGTTGTATAGAAATGAAAAATGTTATAGTTGTATGTGTGTACAGACCACCATCTGGTAATTTTAATACATTCATTGATGTAATGGAGAGTGTTTTGACGAGGTTAAGTAACAAGAACAATAAATATATAGTGTTGTGTGGGGATTTTAATATCAATTTTGACAATGGCTCTAATGAGACCGCGATTCTTGTAGATTTGCTTGGTAGTTTCTTGTTGACACGTAGAGTATTCACTGCTACACGAGTTACACAAAACTCCTCTACATGTATAGACAATATCTTCACTGATTTGGTTGTTCAAAAAATTTGTCAAATTAATATTGTAAAATCTGATCATTATGGACAACTGATCACTGTATATGGAACTGCTCAAAAACATTTAGATAATAATGCTAAACAGATTAGTAAAAGATTATACAATAAAGAAAGTATAGGGAGTTTTATAGATTCAATGTCTCTATTACGTTTTGATGTAAATAATGATGATATTAGTAACTCGATCGATAGGTTATTCAATTTAATTTTGGTGGGAATAGAACACCACTTTCCCCTAAAAAAAATAAAAACGAAAAAGAAACTTGCTTTTCAAACCTGGGCTACCACGGGTATAACTACCTCTAGAAAAAAATTATTTGAACTATATGAAGTAAGAAAACATTCAGATTCGGAAGTCACGAAAAAATACATAAGCAATTATAGTGCAATATTTAAAAAAGCTTGTAAAGAAGCTAAACGTTTATTTTTGAGTAATCAGATAACAAACTCTAAAAATCAAATAAAGACTACCTGGGAAATAATAAAAAATGAAACTGGACGATCGATAAGTGATAATAACTCAAGTAGTGAAATAACCCTTAGAGAAACAAAAAACTTGACTAACTTAGATACCGCAAACCTCTTCAATAATTATTTTGTGAATGTAGCGTCCTTACTAACAAGTAACTCCCAGCATTCTATTGAACAGTCCTTGAAGCACATGAATAAACCACAAAACCTAGCTAATTTCAAATTTAAAAAAGTTACAAAAGATGACATTCTGACAGTTTGTAAACTTATAAAAGCTAAGACATCTGATGATACCTGGTATATGTCGACCCGTCTACTCAAGTCTATAATAAATGGCCTAGCTCCTGTGTTGACAGATGTAATCAATGTCTGTTTCGAAAAGGGTGTCTTCCCTAATTGTCAGAAAATTGCCAAAGTCATCCCTATTTTCAAAAAAGGCGACAAATTGGATGCTGGTAACTACCGCCCCATATCAATCTTACCGGCAATAAGTAAAATAATAGAAAAAATAGTCACTAACCAACTAACACATTTCCTAGAACTTAACAAAATAATACACTATGGTCAATTTGGATTCCAAAAGGGCAAGAGTACCTCTGATGGAATCGCTTCACTGCTCAAAATAATTCTGGAGTCCTTGGATGGGAAAGAGTCCACATGTGGAATCTTCTGCGACCTATCAAAGGCATTTGACTGTGTGAATCACACTATTCTACTTAAGAAACTTGAATGCTACGGAATCGTCAATACAGAGAATGAGTTCTTTAAGTCCTATCTAAGTGACCGCCAACAATACGTTGAAGTCAATGGCTCTAAATCAAGCACAGCTGGAATAAACTGTGGAGTTCCTCAAGGATCGGTGCTTGGACCACTTTTGTTCCTTATTTACATAAATGACCTTCCTAATTGCACTAATAATAACTCTGAAATAATAATGTTTGCTGACGACACCTCACTGATTCTCAAAGGTAAGAAAAATGACATGAATAATGTAGATAATGCCATAGAAACACTAACACTTTTGGAAAATTGGTTTAGCGATAATTCCCTAGTTTTAAATATGACAAAAACAAATGCTATGAGCTTCTCTCTTGGTGGACCTGATACTTTGGACCCTCTGGCTGCCGCCCTCTGTGAGAAAGGAGTGGGGCTAGTCAACGAAAGCAAATTCCTGGGAGTGATACTCGACAGGAAATTGCAATGGGACAATCATATTGAGCATTTATGTAATAGACTTAATTCTGCAATCTACGCCATCAAAAAAGTTAGGGATATCTGTGGGAAAGAAACTGCCAAAACGGTATATTATGCATACTTTCATTCAATTATGTCTTATGGGATATTGTTTTGGGGAATGGGCTCTGGATCAAGCAGAGTATTTATACTACAGAAGCGAGCACTTAGAGCGCTCTTCGACATGAGTCCTAGAGACTCTTGTAGAACGGTGTTCAAGGAGCAGGAAATACTAACCGTGCCCTGTGCTTTTGCTTTTGAGTGTCTGTTGTACGCATACAAAAATCTTCAAAATACACCACTAAATTCAAATTATCACAACTATAATACGAGAGCAAAAGAACTGATTCGTCCTCCTGGCCACAGATCGACAAAAATATCTAAAAGCTTCGTCTGCATGAGTGTGAGACTATTCAACAACCTTCCGCTCTACCTCAAATCACTTGAACTTATATGCTTTAAGAGAGAAGTAAAAAAGTATCTTGTTTGCAATGGCTTCTATTCCATTGACGAAATGTTTACCGAGGATTCAGCCCAGTAACTCCCTAATATTGTAATAATACTAACATAAATTTGACTAGTCTAACCCTGACTTTGTTCTTGGGAAATGGCCTTGTTCTGATGCTCTCATTGCAATACTATTTATTATGTATGTACTTCTTCACACTCTGACATGGTACTAAAGGGACCCTTTACATCCTTTTAGTACTGCAATTAATTAATATGACTTTATTCTCCACTGTACCATAATATCCAGAAATTTTGATTGTTTTGATATGGATTTTTTTGTTTTGTTATTATAGTAAACTGTATGTTCATAACTTCCCTCCTATAATTTTATAAGATTGTTATTTAGAATGATGAACCCAAGAGTCCTGTGAAGGACCTACGGGAGATATTGTAAATAAATAAAATAAATAAATAAGATAATTTGAGTCAAAATTCATATGTTGCCAATACATACGCCAGTAGTTCAGTGGCTTTAAAAATTGTTCCGGTTCAAATCCGAGGGTCAAAAAGCACAGCATCTATTTTTGCTCTTTTGGATGAAGGATCAAATATTAGCTTGGTATGTAACTCGTTGGCAAGCATTGTGGGACTTAACGGGGAATTACATCCATTAAAAATACACGGGGCTCGGGGTATGTGCGCGAGTGAAAATAAATCTAGGAAAGTTAATTTAACAATTAACAACAAATTTAATATAAGCGCGCATACAGTGAGCAAGCTTGGGTTGCCCGCTCAACAATATTGCGACAAGGAATGTATCAAAATGGTTACACCTCAACTATTACTTGGTCAGGATAACGCATCCTTGATTGTAACCAGGGAAGTCAGGGGGGGTGGTGATACGATAAATTCTAGAACATTATTAGGTTGGACGGTGCATGGCCGTATTAATAGTAATCATGTAAATAATAAATGTACCGTAGGTCTAGTGACACACATTCAATCTGATGAGAATATGTTGTGCGAATTGCTGAAGGAGCATTACGCAATCAATAGTTTAGGTATTTCTGGGCCCGCTAGAATTCGTGAAATAGATGTGCGCGCCGAAAAAATTCTCGCAAACACAACAAAACAGTTAAAGAATGGGCATTTTGAGACCGGTTTAATTTGGAAAAATGACTCTGTGGGTCTGCCGGACAATAGAAAATGTGCCTTAAACCGATTGTGGGGCTTAGAACGTAAGCTCGAGAGGGATCCTCAGCTAGCAATGGCATATAGCGATAAAATTAATGAATACATTACGAAAGGCTATGCTAGGGAAATTTTAAATCACGAACTTAAAATACCTAATCCTAGAAGGTGGTACTTACCACATTTTCCTGTTTTTAATGTTAACAAACCGGGTAAATTGCGTATTGTTTTCGATGCAGCTAGCAAATGTCAAGGAATATCTCTGAATGAAACCTTGTTGTCAGGCCCTGACCTCTTAGCATCACTCGTTGGTTGCTTGATGCGTTTTAGAGAAGGCCCAATTGCGGTGTCTGCTGATATTAAAGAAATGTTTCTGAGGGTAAAAATAATACCACAGGATCAACAGTCGCAATTATTCCTTTGGCGAAACAGCAAAGAGCTAGATGTTAAAACGTTTGTTATGACGTCAATGATTTTTGGGTCAACCTGTTCCCCAAGCAGTGCACAGTACGTTCGCAATAAAATAGCGGAAAATGAACAACACACACAACCGAAAATAGCGTGTAGTATTCGTGAAAACTTTTACATGGACGATTACTTAGAATCATTTAGTTGTGTGTCCAGTGCGCGAAACACAGTCAAAGGGGTTTTCGATTTATTACAGAAAGGACAATTTGAATTAACTAACTGGGCCTCCAATGAGCCCACTGTACTTGATCAATTTCCCGAAACCTTAAAGGCGTCCGCCACAGTTGATATTATACGTGCACAAAATAGCGAAAAGGTGTTAGGACTAACTTGGGATCCTAAATCAGAAAACTTCATTTTAAAATTTGATAACAGATTGAAGTACATTGACGTTATACATACGAAGAGACAGCTACTTAGTTCGGTAATGGGACTATTTGATCCGATTGGATACAGTTCTACCGAGTTGAAAAATAATTGCGTAAACATAAATGTTTACACCGATTCATCGAGAAGTTTACCTTATATAAACCGATTTTCCAAACTTTCGAGGTTAGTTAGGGCCACAGCTTGGATGAAAAGATTCGCCAATAAATGTTTAAAAATACTAACGTATTAATGACATGCATGACAAGGCCGTCTGTAAAAAATATTTTACTAAAAAGGCGTTAATAAATAGTAAAACTTTGTTTTACGGCGGGAGTGTAAAAAACGCCTTTTGATGTTCGTACTTTAATTATTATTATCTCACACCAGTGCAGCGCCAGCGGTTCGCTCTATATGTAGGTACCTAATAATAATAAAAGGGTCTTTGATTTTTTTTGTCCATTGTTAGACACACAGTCTGCAGGTAACACTATAGATTTTTTTTGTTAATGTGAACGAAGATGATTGACCGAACGCAATGACATGTGCCTTATATTTATAAAATTAGAATTACGCTAATGAATCAGAACTGGTATTTATACTATTAGCGATGTTTCGCGGTAGCGTTAATCGAATTCATATACCCTGATTTTTGATATCAAATATTATAGACACTGCAGTGTGCGCATCTCACGATTTTTTATTGACCTCTGATATCGAATTTTATAGACACTGCAGTGCGAACATGTATTTTTTTGAAAGTTGACCCATAAATCTTTGATTAAAAATTTAATTATATTGTTTTATTAATATTTTGACACATCAAAATGATGTTTTATCGCAGTATTTTGAAGATCACTATATAGCTGATCAATTTAGATATAAAAAGGGATGTTTTTGATAGCTTAAACACCTTGTATCCACGTTACTAGTTTAAATATCATGTTACACCGATTATTTAATTGTAAAATAATTAGTTTCTTGCTTTCGTGGTAAATTATGATATATTTAGTCATTATTAATAGTTTAAAACATAAATACACGTATTTTAGGAAGTAAATTGAATTTACCTATTAGAATTAAATACTGCGTAGTTTGTGGAATAAAATTAATGCGCAATTAATTAAAAACTGCGTAGTTTCTTGGATCTGAGACAGTGATTGCCAACTGGTGAAATATGTTCAAAATATTGTATTATTATTTTTATTGTAATTTGTAAATAATGTACTTTAATAGTTATAAACTAGGTTAAACTATCACTGAAACTCTGTTTTTCCTAAATAAATAATAAAATGTATTAAATAATCCAAAATGACCAGAATAGAGAAACTATTGTAAGATCATGTATGTAAAACTTGATTTAATTGATAAACAAATTGTATAGCTTTGTTTGATTGTTCAGTAAGAACATATTATATGCAAATTTACATCGAAATAATCAATTTCGAGATGCCAGTTTTTTAGTAAAAATTTTGTGTTGGCACTCAAGGTTATTGAGTGGTCGATTCCTGGACGGAATCAATAAAATTGTGTTGCAGACGTCCGATCCGTTTCCTATTGTGGTCGATTTTTGTACCTATTATATAAATATTGCACGTTAAACTTTTGGTGTTCTTAATCAATTATCACGAATACCTGCAACATCTCATCGATAAATGCTTAATGTTCATATGCCCTAGTTATAGATACTTGATTGTTATATACTGATGACATTGTATCTTGTATAGTTTGTAAGATATTTAACTAAATGTCCAAATTTCATAGTGAAAATTTTTGGTGAATTTTTAGAAAATGGAGGCCTGTGATTGGTCAAAATAAACAATGATTTTGATTGGTTTTCTGTTTTTGAGATTTAGTATAAATAAAGGCGCAGTTGTAAGGCAGATCATCAGTTCGAATTGTGAATTACTCGTCGGAACACTTTGGAACTCGTGATCTCGCCGGACATCTGCCTTCAGGAATACACCGCTAGTTTCATTTCTACCCTCTCATTTCCCTGGTGATCTGGAGCCTCTCTATTGGACCAGCTGCTGCCCTGAGTCAATCACCCATATTGGTCGTAGCCTTGTCGGTTACAGGCATTGAAAAAATATTTTATAATTTCAATAATTTTTTGATGACTGTTGGCCAATTGTAAGAACGCGTTTGATACTTATTGACATGCCACTCTCGTTTGTCAATATTATTTACTGAATATTCAGTTCCACCTTTCTTCTCGTATGTCTGAGACAATAGTAATATTGTTAGGGCTATGAAACAATTACATAATCAAAAAACAAAAAAATATCAGAATAATATACCTACATAATCCTTCTTTTTCTTTTTCTATATTTTTCTAGTCTTGAACTTAGTATGGAACACTTAACATCCAAAAGGCCTAGGCCGTAGATTTCATAAATAAATAAATAATAATGATATGTTTGAAACTATTTTTTGTGATAATTGGCGATACTTGTTTACTATAGTGGAACGTGTAGCTACTAACCAAAGGCCATAGGAATCATTCTATAACCAGAGGCTGACGCACTCTGGTGCAAAAGTATTTATAGCCCACAAGGGAATGTTGTGGAGAAGGAATTTTATGAAATGTTAAGAAAGAATGGGAACATTTCTGACATTACTCGTTTTACGTATTTCTGGTCAATCGTTATAAGAGGATCGATTGTAAATTGCGTTTGATTATCAGAATAGGTACTTACTTAGTATGTTTGTATCATACAAGTGCTTTGCAACATCAATTGATTCGTGATTATTGTATTTAAATGTATGTACACAATACCTTTCGAATTTGCGACATTATAACATTACGAAAAACAGTCTTTCCACGTATTACATAAAAAAACCTGAATGCTTATGTGTTACATAAGCAGGATTGGCAGATAATAGGACTAATATGGATAGCAAAACAAACTGAAAATAATCTTATTACGCGCATTTGAGATCTTCGGCGTACCGTTGTCAAATATTTAACTGCGTATAACATTGTATAACTCAGTTACCTAATTTCATATAAAATCAACTTCTACTTCAATATTAATATTATGAGAATACACAACACATATCAAGATGGAAGTCTTTTGATGCCGAAGCATCATCGACAAGAGGCAGATATTACTTATATAGATTGGTTTTCTCAAAAAATCCGTCTATTCTACTGGCAAAATGTTGTGAAATTTGAAAGGCCAACCTCGATAACCTTGTGGCATAGGCGCAGACTTTTAATCAAGGTTCGATTCCCGGTCGGGTCAGAATTGTTCTATGCATTTTTTTACTTGAAATTTCTATTCGGGGCTGGAATCCTGTTTCAGATTGGACTGGACCGGTCGATTGGTAGAAAAATGCTGAAAGCATTAAGTTCCATATAGAAGTGTTACATTTACTGTAGGTAAATAGTTTGTAATTTATTAATGAATTCATATTTATTTCTAGCAATTACACAACCATTAATTATACTATTTTGTTCGACTTTTATCGTAAGTATAATTTTTACATCGAAACATCTGCAGGCTTACGACCAATTCCTACTGCTATTTTGAAGGGTGTTTTATTGTTTTGTTCACAGTGTTTTCCGTTAGATTCCTTTTCAGGTACAAAGGTCATATACGTACAAAGCAAGTAGATTATGTTTATTTTTTTTTATTTTAATAATTATTTTTGTAATTATTTCTAGAGGGCGTGACGTAAAGTTTGTTCCCAATTTAATATCGAGCTTAATGAAAAGCGCCGTTGTGGGCCGTAGCGTCGTAGAGAGACTTGAACGAACTGACAAAAGTGAGAAGCGCGCCTGACATTAGAGTGTTGTGTCATTTCCTGCGAGCGACAGTGAAAGTGATTGACGGTTCTTTAAATATCGACTCTAGTACTTACATACTCATTTCTAATTATATCACATTGAAATGCGATGTACCTACTGCGAGGCGCCTAACAGATTAATCGTTTTTAAAATGTTTTGGACACTTATTTATTTCATCGATGTTTTGGGCAGAAAGTGCTTGGTGACTTGGTGATAGTCACATATAATGTAAAAAAACATCAACGTTTTCCCTCATATCAGTAGAGGTAGTAAGAGAAACAAAAGTCCAACCTTAAGTCGAACAAATTTTTAATTTCCTTCAAATATTTTAATATGACTTTTTTATTTATAAACTCCGACCAGTGTAAAAATAGCTTAGCGATGGTTGATCCTGCGATCAAGCCGTCTTTTTCAAGGTAGTTTAATCCATATCGCTTGATCGTGAGCTGATTTCGATAGATTTTGACCAGCCATGTTGGATTTTACGTCAACTGACAGTAAGTTGTTCGAGTGTAGGTACCTGTGTATAAGAACGCTTTCTGTTATAAATAAAGTGTATTTAAGTTTTTCCTTTCAATTATCTGCCCCCTTCATATTTTAGTTTAACATTTTAATAATATAAAATTTTAACAAATAAAGCAAATATTATACATTCCAGTAGGTCATCTTTCGACGGATTATAACCACAATTCATCAACTAAATATTACTTGTTTGGAGATGATATTTTATAGAGAAATTGCAAAGAATACTTGAGCATCTTCCTAAAATATACTTTATAAACAGACTCTAGAGATTTTCTTACTTTGGTATAATGCTAAAAGAGAAATGAGTTTGAATATCTAAAATATACAAGTGCAGGCAACCATTGGTTAAAATTCAGCATGATAGAAAATGTGGATAAAAAATATTATCTACTTATAATATTTTAGTTTTTGCTTAACCTTGCTCTTAACATTGAATTCTCGTGATCTTAAGACTACTACATGTCTTAAGTTACGCCTATCCTGCACGCGTTACGGATACCAAAATAAAATATGAACTCATACTTTTATAATACATATTATGTTTGGACGTAGGTAGGTACACACTGACTTACATTATTTTTATATCCCCAATAAATACTTAAAATATGTCAATAATTTTGATACGACAATATTAATATAATTTTTCTTATGTAGGTATTACCTATTTAATTTAGTTTAATTTATAACTAAAAATAAAATTATTATCAAGAAAAATATGTCTTAATTCATTTTCATTTCACACATTAGTATAGAGTGAAAGATGAATGTTATTATATTGATTAAGTATGTATTGTGCTTAAATTGCCTCAACACAGGCATACGCCTAGTGAGGCTATCAAATATGCATATATAATGTTGTACATTTTGTATAAATATGTAAATAAATAAAAAAAAAAAAAAAATAAATAAATTTAATCCAAAACCCAAGAAAAATTTAATAAAAAAAATGAAATAATGGGGAACTCGTGAATCCAAGTTCTATTTTGAGAAAACACGAGTACGAATAGAAAACTTTTTGATGTTCAAAAAGCTACTGATAAATTCAAGGATATCAAAACTATTAAGTACTTACATACTTACTTATTTACTTACACGTTCCAAACTATAAAAATACGCTGTCATTAGACCAACATTTTTGATGAACTCAATCCTAAAAAAAAATATTTCATAGAAGTTAGTTATGTAGTGTTTTTGACAATGTTTACAGAATAGAGATTCGTAAAAAGACTTAAAAGAAAAATATTATAGCAAGCAGATAAAGGAAAATATATCCAGGTCTCTTGCTGTCATATACAAATGTTGGCACTTGATGGCCATTTCAGTATTTTCTGGATGATGGCGACAGCTTCTTAATTTAGAAACCGTAGAAAATTTCTTTCCATGATTCTTATTACCATTAGTCTATGCAATATTTTTTATTAATTTACTCACTAAAAATAAGTAAATACTGGATAGACATGGGCGTAGTTGTAACATTGAATAATTAATTTACCATGCAGAATGACGTAATGACATCATCATTGTTGGCGCTCGACGCAATATATTGCTATTGTATTTGTCTAATTATTTTGCGATTGGCATTTTTGTAGGTGACCTTCGAGAACATGATGTATTTCGAAGAGGCAAAAAAAAACTCGGAATATTACCAAACATTATTATTATGTAATTGATTCATTACAAGAAATAATAGGAAATGCACTTTATATCCTAGTGTTTTTAGGATTAAATAAAATAAAATAAAATACATAATGCTTTATTGTTCCAAAAATGCAGTCCTGATACAATCCATTCATGAGAGTCAAAGGGCGGACTTATCACGCAGGATCTCTTCCAGCCAACCCAAGGATTAATAATAGGAAATGCACTTCATATCCTAGTGTTTTTAGGATTAATAATAGGAAATGCACTTCATATCCTAGTGTTTTTAGGATTAATAATAGGAAATGCACTTCATATCCTAGTGTTTTTAGGATTAATAATAGGAAATGCACTTTATAACCTGTGGCTCGCAAACCCCCTAGGGGTTCACGAATATCCGCAGACTTACTTACTTTACTTTTCGTATGGCTTTGGTGTTTTTACTCCGCCGGTCCAGGCTGCGTCAATTTCATGTTAGAGTATTGGCTTCAGCGTCGCAAGCCAGGTCAATGCCTCCGGACTTGCCTCATGGATGTCATGGAGGTTTCCTTCGAACTTTTTTGTCCTGCAACCATCTGCAGTTTTATTTCTGGACTATTACGAATTTTTATTCGTGTCGTGCCACGCGGGGGTTTTGAAAATAGTACTTGATTTTTAGTGGTTCTTATGTAAAAAATACTATAAAACGCTGCTTAAGACCATAGTCTCATCAAGGAGGTGTTTGGAGTACCTGCCTATAACTTGCCGCTCCGACCCCTCATGCAAGGTATAATTAAAAACACATTGATGAGGTTGTTTGACAGAAAAATAAATCTTTGAACTCCTGTTAATAATATAACATTATTTTCACTCCAATTATTATTGAACGCTGTTTTTTTAAAAACTTAATTAAAACTACTAGATTTTAGAAATATAGAAGCTGATTGAGGATTGGAGCAGATCAATTCAAGAATAAAGTCTACAAGAGTTTTAAATTAAAAGTAATAAAAAATGTCTACAAGATTTCAAAACCGAAAGATAATCTTGGAAATTGTTTATTTAGATTTAGAATATATTTTTTTCCAACAACTCTATCATTTTTTTCTTTATTTCAGGTATAAATTAGTGTGAATTATTAAGGTGAATAATTGGGAATATTATAAATTTAAAAAAAAGCTATCTGTACCTACCTATCCAATAAAAGAAAATAAAAAAAAAATAAATAAAAATGTTCCTTGATCCATTTATAACTAAACGACATAGTTCAGATAACATTTACTATACGTATTTTAAACTCCTCCTTATCCATACTGAATAATTAATATAGTAACCAAGGACAGTAGGTGCGAGGTACTCCCGTCTCCCCTATACTTCAATCATTTACGTATGAAATGTTGCAGATCAAGAAGTATTCAATCGAATAATGGTTACGGTACCTACAGTAAAAACAGTACAGTACTGTATAAATATGTGTTGTCTCCCAGTTATACATACATATACATAGCCGGGTATCAGTAATGCAGTTAACCTACAGAAGTACCTAGACCTGTTTCATTTATATGTCACAGTTTTTCTCTAGGAAACACATTCAAGAATACCATTCATACCTTTAAAGGTTTGATACTATAAAGATACTGAATTTAATTTCAATGTACTATACACAATAGTAACATACCTACCCACCTACTCAAAATATACAATTTCAATAATTTTATTTATTTATTTTGACAAAACACATTACAGAGGATAACTTTATATTGAAAGTAGAAACAATATAAATGTATGGCCTTAAACTAAGTTGACCTCCATCGAGATGTGTCACATGTTACATAGTATATTATTGATTTAAACAGGTACAACATGTTCAAGAGAGGAAAAAAATATCAATAGGAAAACTGTTCGTATATAAGTGAAATATGAAAACAGCCAAAGATAAACTCAAACACAAATGGAGAGTGCAAGAAGAAGGGAAAGAAAAGCAGGGAGGAAGGGGTGTGTGTGTGTGGGAAAAAATAATCAACAAGCTATCGCGAGTTAGTAGAATTGCTTAAAAGAGCTCTGGAGATCTGTTTCTTGAAGACTGCCAAGTATATCAAGAGAGCACTGCAGGTAATCATAACCTCTGGCCATTCGATACAGAGGCATAATAATTATGTATTATAAAAGTTACATACAGTAATCAAAATGTCTGTTTTAACAGATGCGAATTCCAGGTCTATATCATTAATTGCGTTTTAATTACAGTTTTTTTTAAATAACAGATTAATAAACACTTACTATTTCAAGTTCTATTATAGTGCACAGATATTCTACAACTATAGACATCTTGGTATAAGTCAATCGATCGAATTCTGGCGTTATCATTGGGAATCAAGCCTAGGGCTTCGCGTAAAAGTCGGCAAAGCAGACATTTTGGCTATTTAAATTTGGTTGCTCTCTTGTTCTCAATAATTTCCAACTTTTATCTCTATATTTCATCTATTATTAAATTTCTACTTGTTGCATACATGAGATGTTTCGACATGTTGAACATGTTGAGAATTCTCATGATTAGGAGTTTCGGAGACAAACATTACCACCTAATGGGGAACATTGTAAACGTAAAGTGATCACACTAAGCCAGCCTTCGAAATAACAGTAGAAGACGGTCGTAAGCCCGTAGTGGTTTGTTCCATTTGATGAATGTTTTTAGTCGTATGTGATTTTTTTTTATAAAACAAACATTAGGTAGCTATATTTTTATCTTTCACATAAAGCAAAGCATTTGTTGTGGAAAAGACAGAATTTTGAGTACTTTAACAATGCTTAATTTTTGTTCATTCCTTACATTGCTCAAGCTTTTTTAAAATACCTATACTGTAAATTTATAAATAGATACTGTAGCTCTATTTTATACTATTCTAAGTAGGAAGTAACTCATCAAGGCGATGCGACCTTTTGGAAGAGAAAAACTAGCTATAGGTGCATCTTTTCTGTGATTCCATTTATACCTAGACTAGCTTTCCCGACAGACGTTGTCCTGTAGTCCTTATTATAAATATTGATTTCGAATTTGTAATATATATTTAAAAATACGCTTAAAATATGTTTGAATGTTAAAAATTATTTATGAAATCTTGAAAGAAATGCTATCAATAATCTTCGTATCGGTGTTGTGAAACTCAATGGTTGTCAAGTAAATAAAAATTGTATTATGGAATTTTTCACAGATAGCGTTGTTTTTAGTAAATCCGTTCCATACTAACTTTAATATTATATTTTATATTATTTTCGATCCCTTTATCGATGTTTTATTAGTTATTCTGTTATCCAGAGCGGAGAAGAATCCAATAAACCAAGCATCATAAACATCTTTTCAGCCGATCTCGAGCTATACCTAAGTGTTCGCACTCACCCGACTTAATTTTATATTATAAGATTACGACCTTCTTTGTAAATAAAAATGAAGATTTTTCATATTCGTGTTTATTATAATTTTGATTGTTGGAAACTTTAACCAAATGAGTCGTGTGTGAGTATTTAAAGTGGTTTTAAAATTGCTTCGTTTGATTTAGAAGAGTTATGGAATCTTAAAAATGATAGATTACTTTATTTATTTTATGCAAATATTTGAATTCTTGACGCGTATAGAGTCAAATATAAAATTTATTATGAAATACAGTCTCGTCAGTTAACCTGCTAGACTGGAATACCCGAAGGTAATACATAATAATAATAACTAGTGATCGACTAGTGCTCGAAATTCGACCATAAATTATTTAAATTATAAGTTTGAATTAATTAAAGTACCTACCATTGTCAAAGATCGAGCGAGCGCTATTTCAAAATTTTCATTCCACAACAATGACATGGATAGTATACGTCAAATTTGAAATGTTGATATGTACAAAGTTTTTCCATTATTATTTAACACAAACAATATTAATCAATTTTCAATTTGACCACAGATAAACAAAATAAAAATGCGTCCGTGTCCATTTGAATATACTGCCTTCAAAAATCTTTCTGTGTCCATTATGAGGCGCTTTTCATTTTACATTTGTTTGACGATCTTTATAAGTAGGCTGTGGAAGTGTGTGTGAGTATCAAATACATAACATTACAGTAGTGTTTGTAATGTTTTTTTCTTGAATTAGTCTTTTTTTATGCATAATTAAAAAAAAATTATTAGCATTCGCCACTCCATCTCTATATAAACTATAAGTGTGAGAAATTTCATACTCCTCCGTCCGCCCAATTTTCGTAAAAATAGTCACAAAGTTTTTCCTTTACGTATTAATATATAGATATTTCACCTAGGTTAGACCAAGTGTATCATTAAGGTCTATATAATTTGATAGTGGCTCGTTGTATAAGCCTTTTGTGTTGCGTGTAGTAAGATACCTACTACTGGGGTTGCATCACATCACGACCCATCGTTGTGTGAGTGTAATAAATATTAATTATCTTCGAACATTATCACCAGCCTTTTTTACCTTCCTCATAATATGAACACTAAAGACTGGTTATACATTGCATGATCCCACGTGTTTGAGGTTATGATTTGTCTAAAAATAATGTGTATTCTTCTCTTAGGCAAAATACCGGAAATTGAGATCTAATAATTTAAATCTCAGCCCATTCCGACACCGTTTAGTAAAATATTAACAAATTATTTCAACTAAATCTATATATGTATATAGAGGCATCTGCCTAGTTAAGCGCCATTCCTGTGTAGCAGCACCAAACGTTTGCCTGTCATCGTTACCATGAATTGGCTGAGGGATTTTAAATTGATATTACAATTTTGACTTTGATGCGCCTTTTAACCATACGACTGTATAATATACATACATATGCCTAGTGAGATAATAAATACCAAAAAAAATGTATTAACTAGTTTGTAAGTAATATAGTATTCTTGCTTTATTGTAAAATATTTAATTTGGGAAATAAAATAAATAAAAATCTATATGTGTCAATCGCTTGATGGTTTTGCAGATGCAAGCAGTGTTATGCCAACCCAAATTTTAGAAATAAGTAGATAAACTGCCAAAAAGTGGTAGAAATTGGTAGATTGGTTTTTCGTATCCAGAAATTTTGTTGACTTAGAAAAAAGTTCATATCATAATAAATCTGATATTTCATTTTTTTCATACGAGAAACTTCAAAAATAGGTAGATTTCTGCTTGAAATCGATAGATAAGGTCCAAAATCGGTAGATCTAACGAAAAGTTGGTAGATATGGCAACGCTGCATGCTAAAGTGCCTACTTTAAAAAATGAAGTACCAAATTTTTCAAAATTCTACTTGTATAAAATCATTAAGTAAAAAAATAAAAAAAGCATGTCATTCTATTTTTATACCGTTTTAATTTTATGTTAGGTTTAGTTAGATGTTAACATAATATTGTAAAAATTAAATAGTATAATTTTATAAGAATATTTTTTGCGGGATGTGCTTTTGAAGTAAAACTACCAGTAAATATGATAGTTCAGTGCATGGTTATAGAATTCTCCCTAGAATTTTCAAGAGAACTTTAATGTGATCATCGACATAGGAATGAATCAAGAAGCTGAAGTAATGTCTCAGAAAATAGAAGATTCAAAGTAAGTTTTCTTTGTAATTTAGATATTATCTTATAATATAAATGAAAGTCGGGTTAGTACGAACACTTATAACTCGAGATCGGCTGAACAGATTCATACGATGTTTGATTTATTGGATTGTTCTCCGCTCCGGATAACTTAATAACTAATAAAAATAGGACAAAAGGATTAGAAATATTATAAAATATAATATTAAAATAAGTATGGAACGGACTTCTTGCGCCGCCATCAATGAAAAAGGGCTACAGGACAACGTCTGTCCGGAAAGCTAGTTATGTATAACGAATTTTCCTATATTTTTTAAAATGATATTTTTTTTTAAAGCATAGGTATAAAAACCAACGGTTACTGAATCATTTTGTGGATATATAGTTAGACGTAGACGTAGTAAAGTGATTCAAAATAACATGATGTATGGTTAAAGTCTTTATTATTTTCACGACTAATAAATAATGATGACTCACCCCATTGACATAAGTATGAAACATATAATTACACACACATGTGGGTACATAACATATTCATATAAATATATTTTACTCGATATACTGAAATATAACATACCTAATATGTAGATTAACAACTCGATAAAAGAATAAAAAAAAAACTACCCATAGTGTCTCATTCATTGCACGTTATCTATGATTTCTCAATCTGCATTTAAAAACCATGCATAGGAATATTATTATTATGCAAGGGTTACTTTGCAATAATACCTAATGTAACGCCATGATTACCAAACGGTTTGGCGATGACCTTTTTCCACGTGTCCTGATGAATCAATCAATCAATATCTTCTACTTTGTGAACCTACTTAGGGACAAAGAATTGCAAAATTATACCTATCTATATTTTTTTCATGTAAATATCAGCTCACTCGAAGTGAACACAAAGTACACTTTTGGTATAATATATTCTACCTGATTCGTGAATGAGGAAGCTGATGGGACCCTATTATTGAATGTCGATCGATGGATGGCTTTTAGATTTTTCATGAGATTTATCATTCATATGAGTTCTTTAAGAAAACATGCGAAAGTCATGAAAATTCTATTACAAAACTCATTCGATCGACATTCGAGAAAACGGTCCCTGGTTGGCACGGGGCGGGGGTTTTAGCTAAAAATTTTCTATAATAAATTCAGAGACCGAATGTGTAAGCTACCGACCACTTCATAATGTATAGCATTATTTCTATGAATGAATAATGTCAATACTTAAGATCAATAACTATAATTACTCCTAAGGAATGGACACTAAAAAATGATTAGTTCTATATCACAATAATAATATACTTAAAAGATACAAATTAATTGCTATTTTAATAATAATGTTAAAACGGCTACACTTGTCGAAAACATAAGCACTTACTAGAAGACGCTTAAAATATCGAATAATTCATATGACCATCTTAAATAATTACCTACCAAATTATTATGTACTAGCCGATACCCGTCTTGTTTCACGTTGTTGATTCGGATAGTCAGACTTGAGCAGTAGGTTATTGAACTGGTTTTTGTCTAGCTTTTCCTTACTCAGGAGTCTATGTATCATCTTAATGTTTTATACGGAAAAATAATGGAAGTTTGTCGCTTTCAATAAAAAAGAGAAGAAGAGGAAACATTAAGAGTCACTTCTAAATACGCGAAAAAAGAAAAAGAAGAATGTCGCTTTCAATATTTATGAAAGAGAGAGGAAGAGGAACAATTAAGAGTCGCTGCAAAAGAAATATGACGCTTTCAATATTTATTAAAAAAGAAGAAAAAATAGTCTATGGATGTTTTGGCCATTTTGTTAAGTGTTTTATTATCTACTTATTTTATATCACAATGAAATTTTTATTTATGAATTTGTAATTTTTTTATATATTTTTATTTCGTTAAGGGATAATAGGTATTGACATGACATGGAGTATTGTACATTTCAACCTGTTGTGACCTAAGCGCATTCTAGTTAAAGTAGGTACCTACCTACAATAAAATTTCCGTATCCGTAATATCATTCTGTTCAACTCAACGTCTAAATGCGATTTTTTACTCGATTCCTAATACTGTAATGTATGTAGATATATAGGTACCTATCTGTAGTTAAGTAGTTTGTCCTAATTAGCTGGAGTTCGCGTTAATTTGCTACATTCTCTCTGGTATGGTCCCTGTCATGGCGTCTACCTAATATTTTATATTTTTCTGAAAAATCTTTATTAAATAAGAATTATAACGAATATATAACACCTAATGACTTTAACGATTCATTATGTAGTGATGTTCGATTTTTAAATGGAACAAACCACTACGGGCTTACGACCGTCTTCTACTGTTGTTTAATATTTTTATACATTTTCATACCGTTATGCTACAGTTCTACATAAATGTATAATTTTACTTTTAAAAGATGTAAGAAGAAAGAATTTTTAGAAATTTGTAAATAACATTAAATATATTTGAGAAATTGAGAAAAAAATTATCTATCATTACCCTAAATATATCTTCAAGGATCAACGACGATTAAAATCAAACCTAGAGTCTACGGTTTATGCGTGATGTGCCAACATACGAAAATAAATACATACATAACTGAATTATTATGCAGATAGGTAGATATAATATACTCACATACATATTTATTCATTTTCACTGTTCGATTTCTCCTTTGATTCACGAAATATCATCAATAAAGGCTTTATTTGGATTCGTCCTGCTCAAAGCACTTAACTTTAAGAGCAGGCGGGAGTATTGGATGGCAAAATCTAATTATTGTTATGAAATTCCTTGTAGACTGGAGCTTATAATAAAAGCTTTCGTAACATTGTACGGCATTATTCAACAGTCCTTAAGGACGTCCTGTACAAATTAACGTTAATTTATTAATATTCCTACCTACTGAAATAAATATTAGACATCGTATCGTTGTTTCCCCTCAATATTACGGGAGCAGTAGTAGGTACCTATACTTATTTCTTTGTAAAAGACAATAAAGTAGGTACCTATACAACACAATATATGCTATCATTAAATGAATTGATATCCGATTTTGAATTGTATATACCTAAGTATATTTATTTTTATCAAATTTAGGCTGCCTTATTGGCTGTTTTGTAGGCTGCCTTATTGTCGAATATATAACAACGAATGACTCTAATAAGTCATTACTGATCACACTAAGCCAGCCTTCGAAATACCAGTAGAAAACGGTCGTAAGCCCGTAGTGTTTTGTTCGATTTTTAAATGGAACAAACCACTACGGGCTTTCGACCGTCTTCTACTGATATTTCGAAGGCTGGCTTAGCGTGATCACTTTACGTTAACAACATTCGCCATCGGGTGGTAATGTTTCAAGTCTCCGAAACTCCTAATCATGAGAATTTTCGAGATGTTCAAATCTGATGGTGTTTCAAAGGGAGAATTTATTGATGTTCTATAATGATAGGTATACATACTTAACTCTGTTTAAAATTATAAAAATTTATTTTTTTTGGCCATTGTAAAAATATAGTAAATATTTACACCAGGTAGGTACTTGTAAATATCATTTATTTATAGTAAGCGAATTACACTGATTACACATAACCGCATGGGCGCCTGCAGAACATTTCCAAGGAAGGGGGGGGGGGGACAAAATACTTTTTCACACTTTCTTTATGCCAACAAAAAGGGATTTAGTAACAAGTATCATTTTTTTAAATATTTTAAATCAATCCAGGAGGTGGGCTTTACATGCGGGCGCTTATGCATATAAGATACATTTGGTTAATTTACAATTAAATATAAATGCATTAAATGTTCCATCATTTCATATTTAGTTTAGATCTTAAAAAAGATAAGCTTATGTGGTGTATAATAAAAATGTATACACCAAGACACCAAGATAAATTCAAAATACTATTATTATAAGGTATAATGTATAACAATCACGTACATATGATGCCCGATACTAAATTTCAATATTGCACAGGTGAAATACTACCTTACGTACAACAACAGAACTGTGAACATATTATAACAACTTACTACATAATATTATATGATTGTAATACCTATTCAATGTTGTTAGCTCACGACTTGACTTATCCATTATCCATACTATTATTATCTATATATAATCTATATAATATTATTCCACAAAATATTTTGTTGCTTGTACAATGTACCTACAACTCTCAGTTAGTTTACAACGGTCGCGCGGTGTGGTCGTGTCTCGTTTCTACCGTTGGTTAAAAAATATAATTCGTAAACTCAAAACAAACAACATTATTGTACTTACATCTGCGAAAATAATACTCATTATTGTATGTTTAATAAACTTTGTAATCTAATGAAATTTTATTTTAATTCTTTAAATTGCCAATAAGTGTGTGAACAAGTGTGGTAGATTTGATTTTATATAGTGTTCATTCTAATATTAAATTTACAGAAGTCGGTAATAAAAGTTGTCAGGCGCAAGTGAGCAAGCCTTCAAATTGAAAGCCATTTGGTATGTTTTTTGTTTTTTTATATATTTTAATATTGTTATTTTGTTTACGACCTGATCGGCGCAGGCGTCTATTAAAAGTTCCCTTTTTTGTCATATCCACTGTCAACATAAAATAGTTTCAATTACTTATAATATATTATTGCTAACGTCAAATATAATAATTTGTCAAAAAGGTGTGCTTCAAACCAGTTTCTATCTATTTAAATTGGGATAAATATGTATACATTATATATATCATGTGCAATTTGGGTTTTATGTGCGAATATTACGAAATTGGTTTCTATTTTTTTTTTTTTTACTTTTTTCAAGCCGGTTTGCATTTTGGTCATATTTAGGGTATTTTGTATTTTAAATTCACTTCTCTTGATCACGTTTTGTAAGAATGTTCCTGCAAATATTATAAATAAAATTATGCTCTGTAAAATATCTATACAAATGCTGAATCATTTCTACAGCAATCGAAGTAGGTATCTAACCTACTTACTTAATACCCAAAAAATATAGAATATTATTGCATAACACTTTAACTCATGTAAATGCAGATATTATATTTTGCTCGGAAAATTAGGTATTATTGCAGATTTGCGGAAGATTATGGAAGTAAAATGAACTTATAAAATATACGTGAATATTTTTCTCAATATGACTAAATTATACAAATATTTCAACGAAAAAGTGTATAAGCCTGTTTGTTAGCTTTTTGTTAATTTTTCTTGCGTTTACGCTCAATCGTTGGGAAATATTTCTTATGTAGGTACCTACGTTGTAACGTTGTAAGAAAACCTTTAAAAATTGTTATGGATTAAATTATTCATATAAATTACTGCTGTCTTAGGGGGCATCACCGCTTCATAGATGAAAATATGACCCGAAGAAATTCTAAAGGCAGACACATGGGTTTTTATCTCTTACACATTTTTTATCTTATCTACGGCAGATTTGTTTAAACAAACCACAGAATTCTATACAATAATCTAGAATCCCGACTCGCGTTCAACTTTTGACAGTTTGGTTCCCAAAAGAACGTGGTACATATATTCATTCAGTTTTTTTTTACAACAAAATGTATTTTTACTTTGAAATAAGTGAAATTTGATCATTTTTAAGTTTCTTTATAAATGTCAACATCATTTTTTACATTCCGTTTCGACTACCGTACTTACTGTCAATATTGCTAAATAAATATTTATGATTTTCAAATAAATCCTCAAACAACCGGCAAGGATCTGAGATACAGAACTAGAATTGTTGCATGGCAACCTTGCTGGTCGCAAAATTATCAGATTTGGGGTTTGGTTGCGGTCGGCTCAGATAACAGAAAAATTCAACATTATTTTTACAAAATATGCATGCAGATAATTCGTTATTATATAATAGAAACATCGCAATTATTGCACGGCAAAACATCGATATCTACAAATGGTTAACAAACTGGTATTACCAGTTTTTTAATAGATATTTTTGTTAAAATCATTGGCAAAAAATGTCATAACGCTTCTATAATTACATTTATAGAAAATTTTAATTCTAGTAAAAACAAGATTTGAAATACCGTTTCATATGATGCATTACGTCAGTAGATATTATAGCATTTATAGCGTATTACAATGTTGTCAATAATACCTCTTAACTAGCTAAATCTGCAAATGTATCTTTTTGAACATTTATTTTCCAAAAGAACCCCTATCTCGAGGTACCTACCTACTTGGTTGAGTCCATATACCTACCTAAAATTACTTTAAAAAACGGGCAACACTCGTAAGCAAAATATTTTTTGCAAAAGACTCTCATTAAAGTATAGGTATTTTAGTATGTGTGCGAATTCCATTCAGTCAAATCAGGTACTTAGGTAAGTTGAACTAATTGGCAAATTTTCAATTGACTTTTTCTGAGTTTTTTTTTTCTCTGATTTTATTTCGTTTCTAGGAAATTGAGATTAAAATTGGATTGAGTGAAGTTTTGATGAAACAAATGATATTTTTTCAATTTGGTATTTAATATTTTATATTTTGTGACTGTTTGTTTTATTTAGTGACTTTATAATTTGGTAATCGTTTTAAATAAGCATAAATAATGAGAGGACAAAACAGGAGGCCAGCAGGCCTAATCAAAGAGAAAGAAGATGATGTTTTAAATAATTGGAACCCACGTCCTCCAGTCCAGTCAGCGTCGTCACCGCAAGATTCTATAAATAATAATAATAATAGGTACTTAAAACTTATTTAATAACAAGATCTTCAGATGTAAAACATTATGCGGGTATCAGCTAGTGAATTATACATACCAGTTCAGTGTGTTTTTTATGCGACTGGAGGAGCACCTAATACTAGAAACCTCGCATAATACACACTTTCTTGGTTTATGGGTAAGATTGACACACCTAAGTACGTGATTCTACACTTACTACCTTTTGATAGGTTGCACCATAACATTAAATTTACACTAGATACTTATACTAATGTAACAACCTTAAAAGAACGCAAATATGACATGCAATGAGGTCATTTCAATACTCTTGATCTTGAAGGACTCAAAGAAAATGCGAAACAGAATAAGAGTATTTTCTATATTAATACAAACTTACTATCAACTAGCCTGAAGAAGAAGACGTGCGGTCTTCGAAAACCGGTTATAAAGTAATTAAATTTCAGAAAAATACTATGTAAGTATTTCCAAATAATGTTCCACCAAAGAGCTATTATTGAAAAGATAAATTAACATCAGTATTTCTTTTATTTTGGAACCCTGATAGGAGAAATAACAGCACTTTTTTCGGCCAAACTTTTCTCCAAGTATTCAAAATTTTCAATTAAAAAAAAAAAAAACACAAATATGTACCTACCTACTTAACTTAAGTTTTGGAGATACCTATCACTGATAATATTTATCGTTTTGAAGACAGTAAAATGAACATAATTAATTAAATGCGATGTCTTAAAAAGAATAACTAAGAATTTTTAATTATCTTTATTAAATGTATGTTAAAAAATATTTTCATATGAAGAAAAAGAAGAAGAAAATATCGCAGTAGCAGCAACCTACATTGTTTACACTCCCTGTGATTTCGGACACGAGCCGCCTCTGTACTTAATAATACCTAATTATTTTCATAGGTTGTCTAGGTGTAGGTGATTGATTTACGAACAATACAGATTCAACGTTCTTGAAAAGAGTTGTGGAAGAGGTCATAGGTCACTGAAATTCATCATCGCATAAAAGTCAAGTGTTTTGCATAAAAAGAATTGCTTGGGTACATAGGTACATGTTTGACAATACATTATTTCATAATATACAGTTGTAGTTGTGTCGTACAATAAATTGTACATTGAATAGAGAGTATAGAGACGTTTTAAAGATTGAAGATACATACATTGTGTTTATCGTATTGTAGTACATATCTACTCGAGTATACTTAATTTGGGAATCCCAATAAGTATTATATTACTAGCTATCAACCTACCAGTACAACATTTCCATGAGAAATCTGTTTACAAAAAATAACTACTGAAATATGGAAGATCCTAAAATTTTTGTTTATTGTTTTCATATTAAAAGCTTACAATAAATTAATAAAGGTTCATGTATTCACGTAGTGAAAGTTAAATTTTTTAAATAAGAGTAAATTTTAAGAACGCTTTAAGATGTTTTGCACTACTCTACGCAGAATAAAAATCTAACGAAACGTGACGGTATTTTTGGCTTCATTTGGCAACATACGAAAATTTTTTTTTTTTTTTTTTTTTTTTTTTTTTTTTTTTTTAAATGAATCTGTGTTCACTCAAAGTGAACACAAATACACTCCTTGACTCTTTCACAGTAAGCTACCGAAAGCTTGTGTCGTGAAAGAGGAAGATGGTCGGCACCTGGGATCGAACCACGACGTCCGCAGTACGAAAGCCGGCGTTGTAACCGCTGGGTCACCAACCACTTCCATAATCAACCGGTCATAATTATTTAACGTTTTATTTTTTGGGTGTAAATATGTTAATAAAAATGGCGGAACTGGTTGGCTTAGACATTTTTTCCTGTTAAATCTGAGACAGGATTCTAACCTTATCCGATAGAAATTTCAAGTGTTTTAAGCCAAGAAAAGTTCAATCCTGACAAGGACTCGAACTAGGCAATCTTTATTAGAAGCCTACGGTTTTCGTATTTCACATACATCCGTTTTTTAATCACATAATTCTCTTCCGGATGGCAGTGGCGAGAGTTCCCATCATGCGGTTTTCCCATCAACATGAATTTATCAATTTTTTTAATCGGACGACAAGAATTATGATTAATTCGCGCTAGTGACACATGGCGCTTAAATAATAATATCATTCACATGGCGAAAGGAATGTCATTGGCGTATGTAAGTACTTAGTGCAACTGACTCAGGCCTTTATTATGATTATTTTTATATTCCGAATGCGATCAATTTATTAATTTTGAATACAGTATTAATTTTCAACAATTAAATAATTCATTGGCGCTCTATCGAAGGAACGCCAGATGGTTGTCATACTATACTATAGGTTGATAAACAATTCATATAACAAAAAAAAATGAGATCATAGAAGAGAATTTTGTTGGAATGAGCAACACATGCATATTAAAAAAATATTTTTGTGTAAAAATGACTGAAATTTCTATAAAAAAAAGCCATAGCAACTTGTAATTGAACATTAATGAACAATGAAAATTAACGTATTATATATATATATATATTTTTTTTTTTGCGTTCACTCAAAATGAACACAAATACACTCTTTGACTCTTTCACAGTAAGCTGCTTTAAAGCTTGTGTCGTGAAAGAGGAAGATGGTCGCGGCACCTGGGATCGAACCCACGACCTCCGAACGAAACACTGCGAAAACCGGCGTCGTAAACCGCTAGTCTACCAACCACTTTAAACTAACAAATTAGAAAACTAGGTTTGTAGAGGGAGATAGTAGAAGGTGTACATACATAAATATGTGTATAGCACACTAAAACAAAACGCACTAAAATGTAGAATTGAATGACAGGGAGTCCCGTTAACATTTCATAATTCAAATTTTAATATCAACTACTGGTAAACTTTAAATCAATTTCAACCATTTTAACCCATTTTTGTGAAGTTTTCGTTTTTGTCTAAATAACATTGTAAAAATAATTGAAAAAATTTTTTTTTTGAAAAAAAAAAAGTTAGTTTTTACACATACTATAGTAGGTATATACCTAGTAGGTTGGGTAGATGTGAGTACAAAAAGGAACATATTGTTTCGTTAAGAATTTATTTGGGAGAAGTGGTTGGTTAACTAGCGGTTACAACTCCGGCTTTCGTACTGTTTTGTATCGGAAGTCGTGGGTTCGATCCCAGGTGCCGACCATCTTCCTCTTTCACGACACAAGCTTTAAGATCACCCTACATGGTATCTTCTTAATAAGGTGATAACATATAGTAGGTAGGAATGTTTTTCGAATGAAGTTGTCCCAAATAACTTAGCAAACAAATTTGACAGTTACAAAAAAATGTTCAACAATAAAGAAGTATGTACATATACCTACAGTTTTTTTTTTCAATTTAAGTACATCAGAGACTATTTTGCTTTGCATAGAATATCTACATAATAAATAATATGTTCTTTTCCAGCATTTTTCAAGGATATCCACCAATGCAGTTTTGGATATAATGTTGCTTTAAGACTTTCAAATTATCGATTGTTAAACAATGTGTATTCTATATTGCACGCACTTATTTGATAAAAATTAAATTATATCTAAAGCTTAGTTCAATTATTGTGATACAAACGTCGTCTGTTAGAATAAGAAAGTCAAGAAACTGCAATATACGAGTATGTAAGCGATACACAACGAGAAACAATAGCGCATTTACCACGTATCCGAGAATATCCCATTGTTGCGACTCAATTACCGTACGTACACGTTAGTCAAATCATTTTAAATTCTAGGAAATGAACGCAGACTGAAGTCTCTTTTATCAAGGTTCTATATTTTATTCAGAACTGATTTCATTAGACGCGTCGCCTAGCGATAAATCGAAATTTATTTCGTAAAATCTCAAATCGTAAATTGAAATATCTGAGATTGGGATCATCCATCCTAATATTGATTTCTCTCAATCAAATCTAAAAATACATTCTTCCATTACTCCCATTTTTTACCTTTTCTTCCGCATCAATAACTTCAAACATATTTTGCTTCCATACAAATGATCCACTTCATTTCAATGAATTATTTTTATTAAGGATGTTTTTCACAATATTTTTATAATACGGCTAAGATTTTTTTTCCATTTTACAGAGTTTATTTTGATGGATGTTGAAGTGTACTTTTATTGATATTCAATTTGTAAATGATTGCTCATTTTAAAAAGTCGATAACATGCTTATTAAGCATATTTTGTGGAATGAGGAAAGATCTAAAAAATGTGCTTATAGAAAATGTTGTTTCTTCTTTTACTAAATTTGAGTATAATGACTTATGAGTTGTGTAATTGAATCGAATATAGATCCAATGCATGATCTTTTGATCCTTTAAGAATAATTTTTAATGATCCACCTTTTGGGATAATATAATATATCCTTTCTCTTGGTATATGTGAAATCACGACAAAGGCTGACTGAGATATCGTTGTATACTTTAGGGCCAATAAATGACGGCTGCCTTTGTCCGTGTCTAGTTCTGCATAGTGGAACATATCCTTATTCATAATAGAAGCTATTTAAAACCCTATCACAATTTTACTACCCCTGAATTCGTCCGATTATCGGTTTTGCAGTCTCTACTATGTCTAGATGATAATGTATCTTATTACTTATGTACACATTTGCATGATTTCCACCGCGTCGTTTCATTGCTAAAATGTGTATTTTGTACGAAGTAACAAAAGCTTGGACATACACAGGATGGAAATTGATGTCCTGGTGTTGGATCAAAACTATTGAAGAATATGAGTACATCCAGGTTATTCGAAACTACACTAATAAGTGTAGTTTAGTAATAAGTTATAACTAACAAGTATTTCTTCTTGTTCATCGTTGGATGAGGCAACAATAAATATGCCAGTCGATCAGTGCGCACTTTGAATCAACAGGCGCATCCTTTCATATTCTAAAAACCTTTGCGTACACGTATTGAAACTCGTAATCAAGCACAATGAACGATTTTTTAAAAATAATTCTGTGTTCATAAACAGTAAACATAAAATACACTCTTAGACATCTTTCACATTAAGCAAATAAGCTTGTGTCGTTAAAGAGAAAGATGGTCTACACCTGATGGGATCGAACACACGACAGTAGGTACAGAAAGCCGGCTTTAAAACTGCTAGGTTTCCAACGCTAGGTAGGTACATAATATTCCCAAAATGATCAATATTTTATCCGCTATTGGTATAAAGCCCCCCAATTACTAAGTATCATTCCATCCGTCCAAATGGAGCGATGTCACTCCAAAAAATGACAGTTAGCGGGAAATCTAAAATGGATGATGTGGAATGATAGGTTGAGTCTAATATCCATCAGTCCAAAATTCAAGTGCGTCAAGCCATTTGTCCATCACTCGTCAATGGGGAAACTCGAGTGGCTGAGGTCCAAATTGTCTCATTTTGTCAAAAAATATAAGGGTATAAGCATAAGCGAAGCTTTCGATAGGATTGATGGTAGGATATATGTAAGTTTGATTGAATTTCGACATTGGTTGGTTAGAACGGATAAAAAATAGTACTGGAACCTCCATGCTTCATAGAATTTCAGAATAAACTATACTAAATAAAATATTCTGTCAGAATATTTCATGCATCACACTGTGTACAGTTTTATTCGCTCGCATGTTAGTCCTGAACGCTCATGAGAGAGGCTGCTCTCCTGAAATATTTACACACTGTATTCAGGGATCTCCGATAGAAGTGCAGAGCAAACAGAACGCTGAGCTCCGTAAACGACACTCTCATGCTATCACAACATATGACAATACACAACGTAACGCACATACCTATGTACTATATATTCAGAGAAATGATTTTGATTCTAGAGCATATTCTTTAGCTTAAAACCTTTGGGTGCGTTTATACCAATCGAGCAAAGACCCAGAGCTGGAAAATAGAGTATATTTTCTTGATCGATGATATGGTCACCAAGGAATTTACAAGGAGAAAGAACTGTTATTGCCCATTTATAAGTTAGAGTCATTAGTTGTTATTTTTTCTTTAAGATCTAGTCCTGAAAAGGGGTCGCAAGAATCTAGACACAATTAGAACGTTGTGCACCAGCAAAGCCAATAGGCTATAAAGATGAGACAATAACAAAAATGGATATAGTCATATCCTGGCGCCAAATACATGACAGCAGTCGCAGTCTATAAATTTGGTTGCTCTCTTGTTCTCAATAATTTCCAACTTTTATCTCTATATTTCATTTATTATTAAATTTCTACTTGTTGACATGTTCGACATGTTGAACATGTTGAGAATTCTCATGAACAGGAGTTTCGGAGACAAACATTACCACCTAATGGCGAACGTTGTTAACGTAAAGTGATCACACTAAGCCAGCCTTCGAAATAACAGTAGAAGACGGTCGTAAGCCCATAGTGGTTTGTTCCATTCAAAAATCGAACATTAGTAATGAATTGTTAGAGTCATTAGTTGTTATTTTTTCGTTAATAAGTTGTTTGCTCGCGTTTATCATGAACGAAAGGTATTGATAAGAGATTCTGAAATTGTGGCTTGTCTCAAGGCTCTTGAAAACGTGAAAGAATATTCTTGTATACTGGAAATAAAATACGCACTAAGCGCCAAAAACTAAAAAAATGAGTTGAGTATGAGGAAATGTTCTATAAACCATTACCGATAGCCTAAATATTGCACTTAGTCCATATCGATGATCTAAAGGCGTAAAAATACAGATCCAAAAATCATCATAGTACTATGTCTGTATGGGGGAAAAATCAGTTTTATTAGATTATCTCATAATTAAGTTTTTGGCGTTTAGTGCGTATTTTATTTCCACTATACTCTTGTTGTCCGCCTACGATCCCGATCTGAATTTCAATTGAGTTTTTGTAGAGGGCATAAAATCTTGGCGATTTACAAAAAAAATGGACGGGATTTACTCCATTGTTATAGCGCGTTCATGGAGAAGGGTGTTATCGGGTTAGCTGGCGCCATTTGACTCCATAATCGGTTTATTGTTGTTTTTGTGGAATTAATCGAGAAAAATAAAACTTCAAGTAATATCAAGTACCTTCGTATTTACTTAGAATTATACTTTCATGATTTTATAAAAACTCTCTCAACAGAAATTAGTCAGGAACGGGGTGACTGGATGGTGTCATCTTTAGATTTCGTCTGAATGTTCTCTGTACAGCGTCATCACTTTATAAATAACATGAAATACTCAAGAGATTCCATCCCAGTGTTGAAAACGATGAATTATTCAGAAAGTTTGCAAAATTAAACACTGTTATTTTTAGATTGTTGGATGACTTTTGAATAACGATTAACAAATTGATGAGACGAATCATTAGGTAATTTTTTTTCTTTGTGCTTATTATAATGGTGGTACCAATTATCACCTCTTCAGGCGTTCCCTGTGCAGAAGAATAATTAATGAAAATCTTCTTCTTCGATGGCTCTACAGCTCATATCGAGCTTTGGCCTCCGTTATACCTCGCCTCTAACTGGCTCTGTCGTCTGATGTAGCCCTCCAGTCGCCTGCAGAAACTGAGGAGCGTCCGTTTTGACCTTGTAGAACAGTAGTCACAGCGTAGCCTGGGTCTGACTATATTCTTCTCCTTCCGCCCGGATGCCAATCCACGATTCTCTTGGAAGTTTTCTTTCCAACTATTTTTTTATATTTTCAGGCTCGGCTATGACGTTTAAGTTCGTATGAGTTTGAACCTCTTCTTAAACTCGTCGACTGCTTTGTATGCTTCCCTGGTATTATTATGTACAAAGTGTAAATCTTATACCTTTAAATATAATTTAAAGTCACTGAGAAATATAGGTACCTAAGTTAAGACTGCAGTCGATAAGGAAGTTGATATATGTGCGTGCAGAATTAAGTAATTTTATTATGTAGTCAAGGCTCATCCAAAGTGAATGAATATACCCCCATGACATACTTTACATTTCGCAAACATTATGTTCTTAAAAAGGAAGATGAGCTAGGCTTTGACCCACGATCTGACTGAACTACTATAAACTAATTACTTAACTAGTACCTATACACTTCAATTTGCCTTTTTGTCCTTTTTTTATGAATTTTATGTTTTCTACCCTCAACTTAATTATGCATTTATTTCTTTGGTTACCGGTTTCGGCTACCAGCCATCATCAGACCAAACTTAAAACCCACTTAGTTTTAAGTTTGGTCTGATGATGGCTGGTAGCCGAAACCGGTAACCTAAGAAATAAATATATAAATAAAAAACAGTTAAAAAATAGTTATTTTTTCCAAAACATAAAAATGTTAGGAAACTGTTTTATCGTAAGCCCAAAAAATATAGAAAAAATAGTTAATTATGCATTTTTGTTTTTCTTATTTAACCTGGTTCATACTGTTAACTATTAATAAAGTTGACTCTAACAATGATTTAATAAATGAAATATAAATTTGATGCGATAATGAAAAAAAATATGAGGGTCCCTATGAATATCAAGTAGAATTATTAATTGAGACCCAGCCGTACTATCGATGCTTTCAGTAATAAATTATCATATTTTTACATCAGATGCATTCTGCTCGCTTTTATTTACCGAATCATAAATCTTTTTACGTAGAATTAAACCGTGTCGATTCTCCGAATAATAATATCAGTGTGGGGTTCAAGAAAGCGCTCGATTATATAAAACAAGTGCAGCATTTTATTAAAGTTCATATAGATTATAAACTTTTTATATTCAATATGAAACGTTTTTACTGTCAAATAGTGAAAAACACTTTTTGATTGATGGATGTTAACGCCTATACCACTCGATCCAAGAAATGAAGGAGCAGTTGACACTTGAATCCCGGAACTGGAAAATTCGATAGCGAAGACGAGTAAAGAACAGAAATCAAGAAGAAAGTATAGAAATAAAAGTATAAAATATATAAAAAAAATTCTACATCCTGTACAATTCACGTGCATAGTGGATACAGAAAGCGAGTGGGTTCATCTGTAAAGTTTTATTTTCACCTGAGTTTAGTTGGGAGGCAAAACACTAGTAAAGAGTTGTACCTACACGAGCAAAACTAAGAGAAAAAAATATATCTTTTCGACCGTAGCTCCTCGGTGGAACATATTTTGGAACTTATTAAAATAAGTTAAGTATACTGAATACTTAGTTTTTTTCCACAATTTTATTATTTAGCTAACCGGTTTTCGAAGACCGAACGTTTTCGATCGTCAAAAACCGGTCAATTATGCATATTGGGACGACAAAAAATCGTTGCCGGATAGATGATAACAGCTCCATAATATGCAATACATATTGTGTTCAGCCACCAATGAAACGGGCAGTAAGCCGATGTTTTCCTCTCTCATGAAAAATCTTTGCGTAGTGTGAATGATATTGAAAGTGGTGTACCTATTTGTGTTCACTTTGAGTGCGAACAAATTCATTTGACGGAAGAGAAAGAGTTTCAAATCAAACCACTTCTCATTGATTGAGTATCCTATATTATGCAGTCAACGTGGTGATGGTTTGACATGTGTATGTAATGAGGAACGAGGAAAGTGTGGATACAAACTGGTTTATCGTTGGATATCTTTACCCACGGCATTGCCGGTCTCGTTTTGATTGTCAATAAACTGTGTCACTCATAATATAGAACTAATACTCCTGGCTATATCCGTTCCGTTCACTCGAGCATTTAAAGATCACTACGGAATGTATTATCTACCTGTGGTATCACTTGCGTGTTCCCTTTTGTAAAAATACAATTACGTTGGGTAATTCATATCACTGATTAGATATCTCAATAATAATGCAGTCAATCTATGTAATCAATGTTTACATCAATCAATCAATACCCCACTCAAAGGCATAGGGAGACAACAAGAGCCCTCCACTGCGCTCGATCAACGAATAATTCCTCACTAACATAGTTTTAACAAACATTTTATGGGATCATTAAGGGCTGTGCCCTTCCATACTACCTACTACTCCGTTTAAACAACCGTTAATGATTTTTCTAATCTACACTATTACTAAACCCAACTGCGAGAAGCAACAATATTTTATCCAAGGCCATCACCGAGTTGTTATTTCTCAAAACAATACCCACACAACAATACAAAAAAATAACAATAATACTAAAACAAAAGGAATATCATAATGTTACGTACGAGTACGTACGTACTAAGCTAAAAAAGGGAGAAAATTATAACAAAACATCGATTCAAATGATCAGTGTGCACTATTAATAGCAAGACTGTGGCATCGCATCACATTTTATGGGATATACCAATATATTATGCAAGAAGGTGTAAAAAGTGAGTTGACCAAGATGTTGCACTTAGATCCATGGACAAACATAAGGTAACTATCTGCCGCAGTTTGAAATTCGATTTTATTGTATAGTATATGGCTCCCAGTGATTAACACCTAGAAAGGTAGTGCCGGAGTCTCACCGGCTGAAACTTTTCACTATTCTCTGCGGACTTGGTCCCTACTTTGAGGTCTACCCGAGAATTCAGGTTGTCATTTTTATCGCTAGCACTGGTCTCTTTCTGCAGCCAAAATTATCTTCTCCATATATGCCTCGAAAGCGATTTAAGTTGCAGTTCCTTTTATTGCCTCGTATGTCTCCTTTTCGAATTCAACTGTTTGCTTGAAGTTTCTGCTGCTTATTCATTTGGCGCTGGTTAAATATTATGTATCTGTAAGAATCTGGTTAAATATTATGTACGGTAGAATCTCAAATATTTTAAGTATTTCCCCCTAAAAGCTACGCAATAAAATTATGAAGCAAAGAAATAACTTTTATTTGAGGAACCTCATCTTCTTAGTCGATGTGAAAGCAGGAGTACATAATGGTACTCACAGAAAGGAAATTGATCAAGGGAGCAGGATTTGCACTTAAGGATAGGAAGTGACGCTTGTGTGCTCTTGCGTGAACAGCAGGAGCGGATTCGGTATAGAATTTTACTCTGGTACCAGGTTCGTGGCTTACCCAATTAAATTCACAGGATATAGGTTCAAAGCTGAAATTATTAGGAACAGGAATTGAGCACAAATAATAAAGACTGTATATCAAATAAGTCAGATAAGAGTCAATGCCAGTAAAACGGAGCTCATGGCGAATAATGCCTGCCCCGATAAACAGCTACCGATAACCATTGATGGTCACCAGGTCTCCCGGGTGGATAAATTTAAGTACCTGGGAGCAACCATTACCACCACTGGTGACCTCGGGGCTGAGCTCCCGATACGTATCGGTATGGCAAGTGGCGCCTTCAACAATATGACCAAGATATGGAAGGCGTCGGCGTTTAGTGTCGAGACGAAATGAAAACTGTTTGATGCGTGTGTGTTGCCCATTCTCCTGTATGGGTGTGAGTCCTGGCACCTGACTCTGGCCCAGGCACAAAAAGTACCCAACTAGCAAAGTAATCCTATAACGAAAGATTATAAGTCTATCAATACTTATAAACCTCTTATAATGGCATTGTTGTAGACTGTATTACTTATAATAGCATTTTACAAGCCTTAATATTCTCAAGAGCATTCGTTTTTATATCTCAGTCTTATAGTTTGCTACAAAACTATCGCACAGGACAGTTATAGGACACTCTTACTTATAATGGCATTCTACAAGCGTTGATAATCTCAAGAGCATTTGATTTTGTATTTCAGACTTATAGATAGCTACAAGACTATTTTATAGGTAAGTTATAGGAGTACTAATCCTATAAGAGCATGCACTAAGACTTAATAGTCCTGAGAAAAATGCTGATCCTAAAGTAGCATTTTGTAAGATAAAAGAATCCTATAAAATACTTCGCCGAGATCATTATAAGTAATCGTCATAAAGTCTTGTTCAAGACTCATATGAAACAAATAGTACTTCAAAAGAACACTATAAGTGCAAATAGTCTTTAAACTAGATTCTTTAACATACTTGGCTGAGATCATTATAAGTTCTCGCTGCTATAGCCTAGTGTAAGACTCTTACAAAACCAACAGTACTTAATTAATACGTTATAAGAGCAAATGTACACAAAACTACTAACTCAGTAACTTTATAGGTAAACGCCAGTCATTTTGTCGAGGTGGTTCAAATGTTTTTATTCTTCGTGAAAAGTGCGCGTTAAATATGGAATTAAGTGACTGGAAACGAGAAAAGTTTTTATAGAAAATATAACACTCATGTGGTTTTCACATTTAATAATTCGTGAATTCCTCCCGCGTTACTTTCTTAAGGAAATTTTGATTGCAAATACTACATTTGTGTAGGCTGTAATATCAAGAATTCGAGAATATCAATTTGAATTTACTTATATATGTAGTACATATACATTTTCTTATTGTAATTCTAATAAATTCTATTCAAAATAATTGTTCCTAGTAATATAACTTTTAGGTACCTATATTTTTTTTGCATACATTGCCTATTATGTGCACCTTTATGTCTGCCCAATAATTATTAATGTATTTAGAGACGAGCAATATTAAAAAGCCCAAATTACTTAAAAAAATTCAAACCCGAACCGCTATTCTCGTTCTTTTACCGTCTCTAGTAAAGGATACCTTTTGAAAGGATAGTATCCCTTGCGAAGGACATCTCTAAATAAATCGGTATTCTCGATCTTTTGTTGTCAAGGATTGTCTTTACAATTCACTCCAAGGATATATCCTTTACGAAGGATAAAAATAAACGGCAACGCCGCAATTTAACCATGAAAATTGACATCAACTGAACGGAGTGTGTCAGATTTTGCTTGCTTGCTTGCTAGCTAGCTTGCTTGCTTGCTAGCTTGCTAGCTTGCTTGCTTGCTAGCTTGCTAGCTTGCTTGCTTGCTAGCTAGCTTGCTTGCTAGCTTGCTTGCTTGCTAGCTTGCTTGCTAGATAGCTAGCTTGCTTGCTTGCTTGCTAGCTAGCTTGCTTGCTAGCTAGCTTGCTTGCTTGCTAGCTTGCTTGCTTGCTAGCTTGCTTGCTAGCTTGCTTGCTTGCTAGCTAGCTTGCTTGCTAGCTAGCTTGCTTGCTTGCTAGCTTGCTTGCTTGCTAGCTTGCTAGCTAGCTTGCTTGCTTGCTTGCTAGCTTGCTTGCTTGCTTGTTTGCTAGCTTGCTAGCTTGCATGCTTGCTAGCTTGCTTGCTAGATAGCTAGCTTGCTTGCTTGCTTGCTTGCTAGCTAGCTTGCTTGCTAGCTAGCTTGCTTGCTTGCTAGCTTGCTTGCTTGCTAGCTTGCTAGCTAGCTTGCTTGCTTGCTTGCTAGCTTGCTTGCTTGCTAGCTTGCTTGCTTGCTAGCTTGCTAGCTAGCTTGCTTGCTTGCTTGCTAGCTTGCTTGCTTGCTTGTTTGCTAGCTTGCTAGCTTGCATGCTTGCTAGCTTGCTTGCTAGATAGCTAGCTTGCTTGCTTGCTAGCTTGCTTGCTAGATAGCTAGCTTGCTTGCTTGCTAGCTAGCTTGCTAGCTAGCTTGCTTGCTTGCTAGCTTGCTTGCTTGCTTGCTAGCTAGCTTGCTTGCTAGCTAGCTTGCTTGCTTGCTTGCTTGCTTGCTAGCTTGCTTGCTAGCTAGCTTGCTTGCTTGCTTGCTTGCTTGCTAGCTAGCTTGCTTGCTTGCTAGCTTGCTTGCTTGCTAGATAGCTAGCTTGCTTGCTAGCTAGCTTGCTTGCTTGCTTGCTTTTCGACGCAAAGCTGATATCGATACAAAAAAAAACAAAAAAAGTGATAGATAAAAATAAATATCGCATACTATATTTTATAAAAACACTTATTTTTATCGATTTTATATTGAAAGATGCTATCCTTACTAGTTAAGGCGGGCTAAAATGGCGGCGCTAGTTAAAGACACTCTAAAGGATACTATCCCTAGCGGAAGGATGGCATCTGTCAAAAGGTTTAGAACGAGAATAGCAATTATCCTTACGTAGGGATAATATCCTTAAAACTGTCCTTCATTAAGGAAAAAAAGAACGAGAATAGCGGTTCTGGTTCGTATTTCCAGAGATTTTATTGTTTTTAATATAAAAACAGCCTCCACTGTCATCAACTGACTTGCATATTCCGTACAATTTGTCAGTTATCTAAATTTATCGAAAATAAGTCGAAATATTTAACTGAAGACATCAAGAAATAAGTAAAAAAAACTTCTAACAATAATGAGGTTCAAATTGATCTACCCTAATTTGTTAAAATGGAGGCAATGTGTTATCTTGATTGAAACTGTTATAAGTAACAATGTACCTATAATGGTTCTGTAAAGTACTCAATGCAGAGTATTTTTAAAAATGGCGAATTTTCATATAAAACTGATGAAATAAAAATTCTACAACAACTGTAAATTGAGCTTTTTTCCGAAGCGCGTGAATAAAATAATAAAATTACGGTACATATTTACAGTAAAAATGACTTCCCACGTTCCCAACAGTGGATAGATGAGTGTCCTTTATCAATTATATTTTGCTGTTTATTAATAAATGTATTATATTAATAATAGAAAATGTACTTACATTTTTAGTATTTAATACAAGAACAAAAAACTTCCACGACGCACAAAAAGCATAACAAAACTTACTTTATACAGTACTTTACCAGTAAACATTAAACAAGATTGGTCTGGTAAGATACTTATGGCAGATACTTATAGGAGTATTTATGCTTGTGAATGCATAGCTGAAGATCATTATAGAACCAATTGCGCTTCGTCAAGTGTATTATTTGATTATTTACATTCTGTAAGCTCGTTATAAGATCGATATAGAAATTAATGCTCCTGTAAGTGCGTCCAAATCTTGTGATTGAAGAATGCTATAAGTCTCTTATAAGAACAGATTATAGGATCGTTATAGAAATAAATGCTCCTATAACTGCGCCCAAATCCAGGGTTAAAGTATGCTATAGGTATCTTATAAGTCTACAAAATTTTACTCTTGGGAGTGCTACAAGTACAGATTTTGCTAGTTGGGTATCTGCATTCGAAACGAAGTGCCTCAGAAGAATTTTGGGTATAAGATGGTACCACCGCATCGCGAACGACGCTATACGCCGGCACACCCAGCGTGAGCCCATCACCTCTACTATTATGTGGAGGAGATGGACTTGGCTGGGACATGTGTTAAGGATGCCGAATGACAGTTGGCCGAGGAGAGCGCTGTTCTTCCTCCCATCAGGGTCCCGGAGACGAGGAAGACCCTCTCATACTGTGTTCCGCTCCTTCGAGGCAGAGCTGAGAAATCTGGACATGGTGTGGGAGGAGGTCATTAGCGTTGCGCAAGATCGAGCGCAATGGAGAGCTCTTGTTGCCTCCCTATGCCCCTAAGTGGGGTCTAAAGGGAGTTTGGATTGGATTGGTATATCAAATAAGATAAGTAATAAAAACAAAAACAAAAACAATGTGGTGAGGAAAACTAACCATTTTTTGACTGAAGAAAAACACTATTTTTGCGTCTTGATAAACTCGAATCAACGACATAAATACAGAACAAGTAAAATGTGACGCGTAGTGTGGGGCTTAACTCGCTATAAATAGAACAAATATAATTGGATATACCAAATTACTTGTCAAACAACTCGATTATTTTTTCCTGGTCATAATAATTCGCCATCTAACAAAACCTGCACCTTGTATTCGAGAAAGCTGATAATATATGAAGAGGATTTAGTGACATCACCGTGTGATTTCTTGAAATAAAATATGACCGTATTAAGCAGACGAACGAGATGGGATACGCTGTTGTCGGATGATTATATTCTTTCTGTCTAGAGATTACCTTTTTATTTCCTTGTTTTATTTCTCATTTCCTCCCCGTAATTCCTTGTACCTACCTTTAAATGGAATTATACGACCTAATCTCATTTAATCATATGTGCCCCAGTAAACACGATTCTACTTGTAATGCGGCACTTTTCATCCAACTTCTTGTACCCCTGTGAATCATATATTTTGTTCTACTTTGTTTATGTAAATTACGAATTCACCTACAGCTTTGTTTGGAAAGCTTTTGGCTAATTAAAAGTGTTAGTGGAGTATTATGTTCGTGTTTCGGTTTTCTAACGAGCTTTTTATTAGCCACGAGAAGTTGTACGGCTAAAACGTAGGTAGGGAAGATTTAGACGTAATAATTCTAATTTTATCAACCAACGAGAGGATCAGCTTTGCTTTACTTTTGCAAACGGATGTCAGAACACTCTCGTATGATAAAACATATGTACATATCTTGATTCTCTTAAAATATATTATTTTCCGTAGGTATAATTCTTCTGTCTATTAGAATTTTTTTAATCAATTTGGGCTCTCTCAAATTGAACACTTTTGTGTTGATGTGTTCAATTTGATGTAATTAATCAATTTGAAAAATATTATTAATTATTAATTTAATTCAATTACATGTCAAAAGCGTATTTACGCTTTTGACATCTTCCACACTAAGAAAAGGTTCGTGTCGTGAAGGTGGAAATGGTTGGCGATTTGAAAGTTTGATATGTTCAAAGTTTTTTCTATGGTTATTTAATACAAAAAAAATATTAATCTAATCTCAATTTGACCAAAGGTAAACAACCGATCTGTGTCGAATAATGTCAAATACATCGAAGTGAGTGTGAGTATGAAATACATAACATTACAGTAGTGTGCGAAGTGTTTTTTTTTATTGATTTAATCTATTTTTATGCATAATTAAAAAAAAATATTAGCATACGCCACCCCTTCTCTATGCGAAATTTCATACTCCTCCGACCGCGCGATTATCGTAAAAAAGGTCACAAAATTTTTCCTTCACGTAGTAATGTATAGATTCTAACTGAATGGATTAAATAATATCATTGTTAACAGACCACGGTCCTACAGCCCAGATAACTTTGATAATAATAATAAATCTTTTATTCACACTGTACCTTCATATCTATATTACTTTACTCAGATATATATGAACAATGTTGAGATGGTTCCTTTCTTGTAGCTTGAAAGTCTCTCATGAAAACATTACATTACGAGTCTTAACGTTTTTAACTGAAGTTATCAAGCGATTCAACTGGGACTTCAATTGGGTAGCCGAGCCTTGACATTAACAATAAGTCTCATTGGCAAACTAATATCCACATCAAAGGCTTAATAATGATCTTTCGCTGCAACGAATCATTTTGGTGCTAGAAATATCAATTGCGGAGTGATTTTAGATTATTTCTTAATTTCAAAAATGAAATAATCTGATTATAAATTACGTCACCAATGGCTTAAAGATATCACTGCATACATTATAACACATAGCTCCAACATTGTTATTTTAAAATAAATATGAACAATAATAATTATTAATGTAGTAGGTAATTATAGTAGATACCCACTTGTTTAAATAATTACTAATATTGATGTATTTGAATACAAACTACAATGACGTCATTAGATGTTTCAATGTCAGCCGAAAGCCATTATCTTCAACAGGTTGAAATTATGAAATTATTGCTTTATCTTTCGTTTAAGGCGTAAGGGATTAGGAATTCCTTCATTTGTTTCGTAAGGGATTAGGGATTCATTTAATTTCTATTGTCAATATAATAAATTCTTTCCTTTTGTCAAATAATTATTATATCACGGCTTTAAAACGCTTGAGTTCATGGAATCAAGGAAATTATCATACGGTTTTTTGCATCAATTTTTTACTCCTTTTTTCATTGGATTTAGTACCTGCTATTGTTTGCCTCGAATTGTAAGTCTATTTTTCTTCCACTATTATGAGTTAGTATCTTTAAGCTAGAGTATATTGAACATCTTTTGAATCATGAATGGATACTGCAAGGTTCATTAATTGATGCAAGCATGGAAAATAGTTTTTCGTTTTCAATCAATAAAATAAAAAAAAAACCATTACAAACACTAATGTAATGTATTGTTTTTTGATACTCAAACATTGATGCAGACGTATATATTCTTTTGTTTATCTGTAGTCTAATTGAGAATAGATTAATATTGTTTGTTTTTAATAATAATAGAAAAAAATTTGTACATATCGACATTTCAAATTTGACGTAGGTATCCATGTCATTGTTTAAGAAAGAAAATTGTGAAATAGTGCTCGGTCTTTGACAATGGAACCTTAATAAAGTTCGAAATAATTATTATCTAAATTAGTTGTGGTCGAATTTCGAGCACTGGTCGACCACATAAGTTTGAACATTATCATTTTGTTCGTTATTTCATGTCCTTGTCTGTTTTTTTTCTCTTCGTTTGTTCATATAGCTAAATGTGTTAATAATTTTGAGACCTAGTGCTGAAAAGTTGCAGGCTGTTGTGCTACTAGGTATTTATTTTGAATCAAGAAAATAAATAAATTAATTAGTAACGTTCCATTGATAATGAGTCTTTTGGGAGGCTAAAAAGATCAAATTAATTATGGTTAACAAAATATTGCTGGGTGCATTTGAAACTAGCCTCATTACTTATCACAATCTTTATGAGACAATACGTGTAATACTAAACAATCTTATCGGTGTGTTGGCTGTAACAATCTTATATTCTTAGAATCAACAGCTAATTCACACAATTCATTTTAATACGAAACAAACAGCAAACAGCTTGAGAATGACTTATTGTCATTGCAGTTTTTTTGTTTAAGAGATGCTTTATCAAAATGTTGTAATTGCTTTAAATTGAAGATATTGGTAGTCTAGTTGTTAGGGTGCTGGATACTCATATAAGTATTAAACTGCGTAGACATCTGCTCCACGAGCGTGTAAAGGTGCATTTATACCAAACGAACAAACACCCAGAGCTTGAAAATAGAGCATATTTTCCTATCGATATAGTCACCAAGGAAATAGTAATCTGAAAGAACTGTCACTGCCTACTAATAAGTTGTTAAAGAAAAAATAACAACTAATGACTCTAACAATTCATTACTAATGTTCGATTTTTAAATGGAACAAACCACTACGGGCTTACGACCGTCTTCTACTGTTATTTCGAAGGCTGGCTTAGTGTGATCACTTTACGTTAACAACGTTCGCCATTAGGTGGTAATGTTTGTCTACGAAACTCCTAATCATGAGAATTCTCAACATGTTCAACATGTCGAAAAATCTCATGTATGCAACAAGTAGAAATTTAATAGTAAAATGAAAAATAGAGATAAAAGTTGGAAATTGTTGAGAACAAGAGAGCAACCAAATTTAAAGACTGCGACTGCTGTCATGTATTTGGCGCCAGGATATGACTATATCCATTTTTGTTAATGTCTCATATTTATTGCCTATTGGTTTTGTTGGTGCACAACGTTCTAATTATGTTTAGATTCTTGTGACCTTTTCAGGACTAGATCGTTTTCAGGACTTGTTAACGTAAAGTGATCACACTAAACCAGCCTTCGAAATAACAGTAGAAGACGGTCGTAAGCCCGTAGTGGTTTGTTCCATTTAAAAATCGAACATTAGTAATGAATTGTTAGAGTCATTAGTTGTTATTTTTTCTTTAAGATCTAGTCCTGAAAAGGTCACAAGAATCTAAACATAATAAGTTGTTGTTTCCATGGTGTCCAGTATCAACGATTAGGAAAATATACTCTATTTTCAAGCTCTGGGTCTTTGTTCGCTTGGTATAGAGCACCTTAACGTTGCAGCAAATTTCGATAGTATGTAGTATCAAATACCACGAGCGATTGTAGCTTAAAAAATTTCGTGTAAGTGACGTAAAATGTGGATGTTCTTTTATTATTTTTGATGAACCCATCTTATTAAATTTTGAGCACTTGCCTCAAGCGAGCGTGATTTGGGATAATCATGCACTAACTGCTTTAAAAGAGTTCAGCAGTAGAAAATTTGCGATCAAGCCGTCGTCGTCGAGGTAGTTTAACCCATATCGATTGATTGCGAGCTGATCTCTGTAGATTTTAGCCCGCCATGTTGGATTTTACGTCAACTGACAGCTGTTTACAGAATACAAGAACGCTTTATGTAATAAATATACTGTTTTTTCCCGTCCAGTTAGGTGCTCCCTTCATATTTTGGTCCATTTTGTTTTGGTTTATCATTTTGATAATAGAGATTTTAAACAAATAAAGCAAATATTGCATTCCCGTAATCATCGAGGTCTTACAACCATGATGCACCAACTAAAGTTATGATAAATATAATGACGTTTTGAAGAAAATATTCAAAGTGTACTTTTAAAGTATGTACAAATATTAAAATTGAAGTGATCAAACATAAATTAGTTCATTTTGGCCAAAACATAAAGGTTTCGTGTGATTTTATAAGGACTTAACAATATTTTGATAATATAAAATAAAAAATTAAAAAATAAGATCGGGCACCTTTTCTGCACCTACTCGAAATCATTCAAATCTGACATAGCGCTTCTCTGCTGTAAGCACTTGCGTTGCCGGGCTACTATTTTATTTGTTTACAAAATTTCGTGTGAAATGTCATCTTCATACATAACAAACGCGGATCAAATATTTTTTTTACAATAAAGTAAAAACTGATGAGTGAATTATACGTAATCTAACGATTAACGTTTTTTTTATAAATCAGACGGTAAGAGAAAAGTCCCAGCTACGCCATTGGATAGATTTCAGAACTTTTGATGCTTGGTTTAGTAAGATTCAAACAAGATGTTTGGCTTAGAAAGCCTTCTTATGAGTAAGGGTCGTCTTCAAGAACATGAAAAACAATGTCAGAATTCTGAGATGATAAGAGAGCTCTACGTAGGGTATGTATTGATGTAGTTGGTAGATTAGACTTTACGATGCCGGCTTTCGTACTGATTCGTGTGGAGGTCGTGGGTTCGATCCCAGGTGCTGACCATCTTCCTTTAAGTAGCTTACTGTGAAAGTGTCAGAGGGTATTTGTGTTCACTTTGAGTGAGCACATATTCATTAAAAAATATAGACATCGAAAGGAATGAGAATATTGAGAATGAATATAGAATGGAAGTTAGCATTGTAACAAAAGATGAAAGTTGACAATTTGAGATGTTTAAAGAATAGATAGATATTAATTTTAATTTCAAAAAAGAAATATTTACCTGATACGGAAGCTATGAGGAAACCTGGTTAATAAAATTAACGAATTGAAAGTGCATTCTTTGTGGATTATTTAAATAAAGTAATTTAAATGAAACAATTAATTTGTTATTCCACACATTTTATATTATAATACCCTGACTAGTTTCGCAGGCACAGCAGCCCGATTCACGGAAAAGTTTAAGTCTAAGTTTAGTTCGAAGTTCGAACGAAGTTCGATTCAAACTTTTCCGTGAATAGGTACATAGACTGTAGATAGTCGCCGCCTACAATCATTATTACCAGCAGCCCTATTCACGGAAAAGTTTGAATCGAACTTCGTTCGAACTTCGAACTAAACTTAGACTTAAACTTTTCCGTGAATCGGGCTGCTGGTCCTGCATGGTCTAAATAATTTGTAAAACAACAAATTAATTATTGTTCATTTAAATTACTTTAAAATCTGCTTAGTCGGGAATTGATGACGTTCCATGGATCAAATATATGATTCTGTCCACTAGAATACTAGAAAGACCGTAGGAATAAGAAGCGGTTGTATGAAACCTTTATGTCGCAAAGGAAATTTTATTTTTTTTATTTTTTTTTTTTTTTCAATATTGGCAATCCAACCCCTCTGGGCTGATTTATGCTTTTTATTTTATTAAAATTAAAGATTTACAAAGTATATAAAATTAACATGAACATGACACAATACATAACATTTAAATACAATAACACTCTGTCGATAGAGCAAAGCTCGTGTTCGACAGAGGAACACAACCAACAGACATCACAACTTACCTACACATTATTAATACATATAAGAATTAATTAAATGTTATTAATGGTTTATTTATAACCTGAATTAAATTGAACCGATATGCACATTGCACAGGACAGTGTTTGTGTTTTCTAAACGTAGGTATATTTGTATAAATGAGCCTCTATGGTTCTAATAATAGATGTTAATACGCGTTGAGCGACTCATGAGACTTATGTACCTAAAAAAAACATAACGATTGCGATAATTGAGTGTGTGATTGTATTTGCAAATAGAATAATTGACTGATAAAAAAACCGTATCTAGTATTAATTATCGCTTGCGTATCATTGTTGCTTTTCAACTGCACGACAATAATAATTAGTTTTATCTTTGTGTTTGGAAATAAAAAGGCTTGTTGCGGTAATTGTTTGATAGTCTGCAGAGTACGTGTATGTGCGGCAGGCATTGTTCTGCCATCATACTCCAGCATCAGCTCTAAAGCCTCGTTCAGACTAGGCCGAGTAGCGAGTAATTTAGTAGCTAAATTATACGGTCATTCATTCATTAATTCTCCCTTTAAACCTCACTCAGGGGTGTTGGGAGGCAACATGCGCAATGTTAATTATGATCACAGCCCTCTGTCCCTACACCAGCTAGGCTTATTTCTTGTGCCTTTTCTGACTTGTTTGGGCTTGAAAACGTGAGGTGGTCAACCTGCAACCTGGTGCTTTTCTTAGCCGGAAACCCGCCAGAAACCCAACGGTACTCGATCAAAGATCGAACTCGATTTGGTTTAGTGCCGGCTAATTTACTCGACTAAATGTAAACTAGGCATTAACTAACCCACATCCATTCTATCTGTCTGCAGATAAAGCACTTATGTTGCAGTCCTCTATTGTTATTATTTTTCATTAACTCGTTTGTCTTATCTCGTTTTGCAATGAGCTGACAGGTTACTTACACCTTGACTCTCTGTCACGATGACGTAATTGTTAATCATTCATAATTAATCTAATCTCGTTCATGTATTGGAGCATTTATTGCTTTACTTTCATCTCTACGTTTCTATCTACGATTCAATGCTGTTGGACAGATAAACACAGTGTTTATAACCAAGATAATATAAATCTTCTTCTTCAAGTGCCATGTCAGTTCCCTCGACGTCGGCTACCACTATGGCGTAGGCTTCTCTGCCCTGGGCTAACCGGAACAGTTCCTCCACTCGCTGGATTCCGGTCCATTGTCTGATATTTCTCAGCCAGGACATATGCCGTCTATCCACAATATAAATAGAAAGAGTTTATTGACATTGCGCAAAATTGAGTGCACTGCGCATTGATGCCTTTATTTAAAACTAGTTTTGGCCGTTGAGAAAATTGAACTATGCATTATACACTGTAGCTAGTACAATTTCCTTCATGGTCGCTAATGCAATGATTTCTGAGGGAGTAATCCGTCGTATGATAAGACGGCTGTCTTTGAAAATTGTGCGAATGTTTTTTGCCGCTACGGTTCTACACTGATACATAGCCACCGCTGTTTATAGCAGTACCTTAATCCTAGGTAAATAGACTATCATGCTTAGCTAGGAAAGACTGTAAGCGACCGTAACATTGCGAACGTAGTATTATATGAGACAAGTGTAAAGCATTCTAGTATGTTTATTGTTTATCTCTTTCATTGATGTCTGCAGTAAAATAATGAAATCTCGAAAGAGACAGTGTAAGCTTAACGTTTAGTTTAGTTAAGTGTACCTTGGACACCATAGTAAACGAGACGCTCACTGAAATGTACGAACATAATATAGTAAAATGTCAAATTAAAAACGCGTTTGTAATATTAGTTAGTATATTATTGAAAATTAGATTTTTCTTAGTATTCATCATCATCGGCCCGTAGTGGACCACTGCTGAACAAGGGCCTCTTCACCTCTCCTCCAACCCTCTCTGCATCTCGCCCTCCTCATTTGGATTCAAAAATGTTAAAAACCTTCTTATCATTACGGCTGATCAATTGGGGGTCCGTTTTTCTAAAAACCCATTGCACAATGGACTCGATTCTGTATTTAAAATATAAAGGATCGAAGGAAAGCAGTGGAGATCGGCGTTCTTACAAGAATGTAGTGGACCTCGATCACATCGATTTGATCTTCAAGAAAGACAGGCCTTGACGGTATCTTCATGGTCATGTCCTGAATACGGAAATGAAAAAGGCACTAATTGTCAACAAAATCAAAATGATTTTACTAATTTATTTAGGAATTCCTTAATATAGCCAAAATAAAAATGTGCCTATTGAGGGTGCTGTAAGCCATGAAAACTATACTATTGTTATTGACTTCTATTAATATTTTTCTATGAAAAGGTCAAAGTGACACCTTTAATTTTCATTACTTTTATGAAAATGATAAATTTCTCAAACTGCGTTTATTTTTTTTTTATTTCAAACTAGCTGACCCGTCGAAATTCGCTCAACATGACCTTTCTGAAATATCGTGGTAAATAATAATACGCTAATCAAACAAAATTAATAAAATTTCCAATGACAAATGGCATAACCTCACAACATATTAATCAAACTGGGGTCGGTTTCGTGCGGGTCTGGTTTGCTGCGGATTGGTCTTCTCCGGGCTGGCTTGCGTTGTGCGGGGAGCCATAAAGGAAGTATGTATGTATGTATACAAAATAACGCTTAAAATAATATGTTTGAATGTTAATTTTTTTTTTTTGAAAGCTTGAAAGAAATTCTATCAAAAATCATTATTATATTTATTTTTATATCACTTAAGGCCCTGTCCTAACTGAAAAGTGATCGCGCGACCATGCGATGAGCGTCCGCGTTTGAGTATATTATGAGACTCGTCGAGCAGACGCTCGAACGCTTTCCAGCAAGGACACACGGCAAGGGCAAGCAGTGTCTACGTCCTGAATTTTTCTTTTCCTTTTTCTTATCATTTTTATTATATGTGAACATCGTATTGGCTGTTAACTAACAAATGTGAGAAACACCTATAGGTATATTTTTCCTAATCTATCTTCGTACCGGTGTTTTGAAACTAGATTTTTAATAGTTATTCTGTAATCCGGAGCGGAGGAGAATCCAAAAAACCAGGCATCATAAAAATCTGTACATCCGATCTCGAGTTATAAGTGTTCGCACTAACCCGACTTACTTCGGCCCTTATTTATTTACGATTTTCAGTCGTTAACGTCACGTTCACGTCACATTCACGTCACGTTCACGTTCAAGATGAAAGATATTTTACTTAGATAGATACGAGATAGATAGTTTATTTTTTTTCATTCTTTCTACAATATAAGCGTACAACAATCATACACAATTTACAATACTAAAGCAATATAAATACATAAAATATTATCAAGAAAAAGAAAAAAAAAAAAAAAAAAAAAAAACCCCAGACAGCGAGGTGCTGGTATAAGGGGCCAAAAAAAATACAATTGATTAATTGATTAATTTGATTAAGGCCCAGATTAAAGAAATAGCAGAAGTTTCCCGAGGAAAGCTACGTCACTATAAGGAGCAAATAATGTGTGTCTTGTTTTAAGGGAAGAAGTTCCTTTTCTGTCTTTTATGAAAAGATATATTTTTTTAGAACTTATTAAAATAAGTAATATGTTCCACCAAATAGTTTTGTCGAGAAAATAAATTAAAAAAAATATTAGGTTGGTAATTCAAACCAAGTATAAAATGAGAAATTCCATCATAATATGGTTTATCAAAATTTTTATATCTACCACTTTGATAATATTTGGCCAAACTCCGCTAGTGCGACCGCATGTTCTTTCTCTACATATTTATTTGACACAAAAAATAAATATTATTTTAAACTGGAACAAACGCTGGTCGCAATGCTTAACCACCGAGTAAATACGGTCCAAAAGCGAAGGTATTTATTTATTCATTTTTTAATTTCAGACTTTAAAATTTCGTTATTTGTACAGCTATCGTTCCATTTTGTTTACATAAAGAATGACTTACGCATTTTTGAACAAACATTACTTACTCCGTTCTATCAATACATAAATAAAAGTATGAAATATACGTATATGATTCCAGGGTTCATAGCTATGAAGAATAAATATCTATAATGTAAAAGAACGTCGGGTTAGTTCGAACACTTATAACTCGAGATCTGCTGAACAGATTTTTATCATGTTTAGTTTATTATAGATTCTTCTCGACTTCGGATAACAGAAAAACTATTAAAAAATGGAAAAAATGGATTGAAAATAGTATGAAATAATATAATACTAAAGTTAGTATTGAACGGGATTCCAAACGACAACAACGCCATCTGTGAAAAATCCCATAACGACACGATTTTTATTTACCTCGAGTTTCAAAACATTGCGCATTGTTACGTAGATTATTGATAAAATTTCTTTCAAGCTTTCAGAAATATTTTTTTTAACATTCAAACATATTTTAAGCATATTTTTGTATTTTTAAACCAATGAATGAATCTTTTTTCTGGTGTTTTGACTTATAAAAAATCAGATAATACTGATGAAAATTCAATATAGATATCTAATATAGTAATGGGCGAGTTTTGGTGCTTTTGAAATAACTGATTCATAATATTATATCCACAATCCACATAACCACATACTGAACGGGACCATAGATTCCCCCAGTCTGGTAGAGTGTATTCAGTTTAAGGTTCCTGTTAGGCCCACCAGAAACGCTGTGACATTTCATGAGACTCATACTCGAAGCAATTACCTATACTACTCACCTCTTGTAAGGATTCACAGACTGGGAAACCTGGTGGGTGATCGGACTGATATCTTTGCTGACAGTCTCCAAGTGTTTAAAAATGACATATTAAATTACTTGACACTAGGGAATCCAATCCCGCATCAAATTCGCGATCCCGCGGGATTTGCGGGATCAGCGGGATTGACATTTCTTTGTATGAAGTAGGTTATTATTATTAAGAAAACAATGAAATAAAAATATGTATGAATTTTTTTAATTATTAGAAGTGTTGGCAATTGAAAATAATGATATTTTAGAGGTAGGTATAAAAAATCCGCTTCTTTTAAGGAACGATATAATACAACATTTGTGATTCGTATTAACAAATGAACACATTTATTGATTTAAGAGGCACAAAAATTAGCTATTTTTTTTCCTGATAATACTTCCGAAGAAATCATAAAGTGTCTAAACGTTGTAGACGGAATTGACTTTACATAATTGTAAGCAGTTTCCAAGTAGAGGTGAGCGTTATAACGAAAGCTAATAAAAATATTCGATAAATTTAAATTTTTTTTGTAGGAAAGTCTTTCCGGATACTAATGAAATAAAAAAGCTTTAAGCCTTTAAAAATAACGTTATTTAAAATTTATGAAACTGCTATAAAGTTTATGAATCTAAGCCGTTATTCCCACGTCTACAACATCCAAGTGCTTTCCTCTATTGACTCCACATCAGATCAAGAGAATTATCTCGAGTGGTTACGGATGCAGGCACAACAGGTCTAGACTCAGCTAACCATTCGGTATGGAGACTACGTTCTCATTCATTTTCTAGTGTAAGTGAAGGATCATAATTTAACAGATTCGTTAAATGTATGCCTTTTTCATCGTCGTTGATGTCGTTGTCATCAACTTGCTGGTGTACAGTTTCTTGTTGGACCCGCGCGTCTGACGTCCACCACATTTGTAGATCTTGAATCTTTTTCTAGATATTTTTACGGCAGTCATTGATGTACTTACTTAATCCACGATCGCTCCCAGTGTGGAGCATGTGGACGCCACGAAGTTCCACCAAGCCTCTCGCCAGTTGCACAGCTTCATCTCAGCTCAGTCCAGCATCTCGTAGAACCGCAGTGAATGCCCGAATCATTGTTAATTTCGGACTGCCTGGCCTTCTTGTCCCATCCGGATTGTAGTAAAGACTTGCATATTCAAGACTCTCGGGAGACATGCGGAGAACATGGCCAAGCCAGCTCAATTTGCGATTCTGGATCACTGAGGTCATTCGCTGTTGTGACATAGTGGTACCATCTAATCCCCAAAATCTGTCGCAGAAATCTATTCTTAACACTAAGGATATTCTTCTGTTGAGGCTTCGTCAGATGCCAGGATTCACAACTATATTACGGCCATTGATGTACGGCGTTCTTTTATCCGACGAGATAGCGACACCATAAGTTCCTGGTTTATCCTGGTATTTTGTCGATCAATTTGGTTTCTGCATTAACTAACATTGCATCACGCAGTAACCTTCTTTGACAATTTACTACGCCCGATACTGAATCCCCTACCGTGGGAGAATCCCTAGCCATAGAGTAATTCAAATGATATTGATTTTGTTCCGTTTCGATACAGGATTCACACAACACAAAATATAAATTCAAAACTTACTTAGTTGTAACTTAAAAACTGAAATTATAATTATTTTCCATATGAATTTCAAAGAAAAGTCCCGTTTATCCAGCGAAAGTTGATAAATCTTTCATTAATGAGGTTGTACAGGATCTAATAAATAATCAGAACTTCATCTGAGCCAATTCTTATTGGTTATTATTTTTTCCTTTTCAGTCCCGCAAACGTGCGGGATCCCGCATGAGAAATCCCGCATTTCTGATCCCGCAAAAAAGGTGCGGGATCCCGCATTTGCGGGATCCGCAGTTTGCGGGATTGGATTCCCTACTTGACACAGAATGATTAACTGACATTGGGGAATCGATTTTCGAGTCTTGGCGGTTGGTTTGTTGATGGTGTCAGGTTTGCGATATTTTTTGACCACATTTACTTTGTGCCAAATTCCTAAACCAACATTTTGAGATGTATCATTGTTTTTTTTTGTTATGGTTCTATGGAGAGAGCTGGGAAATATTTATTAATTATTGTGTTGTCAATTTGATTTTGATTATTGTTGTATTGTTGTTGAGCCACTGTTCGTTTAATGATCGATGTGAATTTTATTCAAAATGACTGAGATGTAAAAAATATGGACATAAAATTTCCTCATATTGTATTTTTGTATTTTTTTTTGTAATTATTATAAGTATGTAACATTGTAATTGGCGTTTTTCGCCGTATATTTTATAAATAAATAAAATAAATAAATAAATGACCTTTGATTTTTTCACAATGAATAGTGATTTGGCTAATAGTTATTGTGGTTTGGCTAAGGGTTGAGAAAATATGGGAAAAACGGGGAAAAAAAACTTTTTTTTACTCGTTATTTTTGTTGTTGTGGGTTTCTAGAAATGAAGTAAGTATGCTTATAATGTTGGTGGTACTACGCTAGCGGAGCTATTTAGGCTTTTATAGGTAATAATTTGCAAAGTTTTTTATGTACTTAATTGTATTTTCATTATCATTGCCTGTATTGAAAAATGATTTGCCGAATCGCTTTTTATAATCTTTCATCAGCTTGCAGTAACACATCAGAAGTATTGTAAAAAAATACTGATGTTTATTGACAACCAGGCTACAAATTCGACTTTGATCGAAAAAAAACCAGTTAAAATAGTTCAGAAAGGATACAGTTAATAATCACCTATTTAATAAATTTAATTGAAAAGGTTGGTAGGCCAGTGGTATCAGTCGACGGCTTTTGTATACGTACAGCGTATTAGAGGTCGTGGGTTTTACTAGTACTTTGTATGCCGGAGCATGTACACATTGTACACTTCATTTATTTTTTTAGCGTAATTAGAGAAATCCGATGCGATTGTTAAGTGCAACACGTAAAACGAGTTTTTGTTCAGAGGTCACTCTGGCATTTACGTAATGTGGTAAGTGTTGCTGCTTTTTTTTTTGTTTCTTGACATTTACAGTGTATGTTTTTTACCAATGCTCGAACTTTATCTATGTAAGTATGTAAAAGAGTGGAGAAACTTTTGCATCTGCATATTTTGTGAATGTCAAATAAAAGAGCAATATGTAATGTTTACGGTAGAACTTTATCCTGGCACTTCACATATTTTTAAAAATAAAAATGAGCACTCAAGAACAGCCAAAGCGGCAATGGTGAAGATCCCAGAGTGATCTGGACCTCGTCGTCCTAGAACCAATAATAAGGTCTTGAAAAATAGGCTTTAAGACCAAGTAAAAGGAAGAAGGAGAGGAAATTTTATTCAATTCACACAGTGCACCCAAAACAGTGTAATTTGTTGTATGAACAATATAATTTTGGGTTATATAAAGACGTGTTAGGGACGTTGTTTATTGCTGTAATAACACTGAGAAGGTCTTGTGTAATATAAACGTAATCTGGAGAAACAGACGTCACGTTTGGTTTATAGCCTGGAAAACATCACATCAATATTTCAGTTTCACTTAGATTTATGAAATAATATAAATACAATAAAACAATAATTGTAGTGCATACCTATTTCATTTTAACACGTTAAAAAACGTACTTACACTTTACGATAAATTAAGTGAGCTCGAGCGCTTTCGTCAATCTCACATTATGAAGTGACAGAACTAAGAAGTTTTAAATCTCAAAGTGCAATGGAACCTAAATAGGTATAGGTAGAAGAGTTTTGGTTAGGTTCATCAGCTGTTTAAAAGCGCTCGAACTCACTTATCCTGGAAGTGCAACTAAGTTGTTTTAATCTACTACAGTAAAATGCTAGTTATGAAGGAACTCTTTTCTATTTTTTGATGTTCTATGTGTTTTTCTTTATTAAAGTCTTGTGGCCTATAATTCAAGAGTTGGGTTAGCCTCCTGCGAGATCGATTCCCGACTGTCCTTCCACTCGTGTTCTTTGGTGGTCTCCCTGGAGGGGGTCTTCCATGGGGTTGAGATCTATCTATAAAATATGATATTAATATCAGAATTAAGTTGTCCGATGTTGTTGTCTTCACGGGTACCGAAAGGAATCCTAGAGGGACATCCGGGTGGAAGGAGATGAGTAGGCAGACTCAGAATGCTGGGAGGATGAGGTCAAGAGGGACGCAGAACAGCTTCTGCAGGTGACAGGCTTGAGAGCTGCATCAGAAGCTAGAAAAAGTTGGATGCGAAGGTTAAGGGGAGGCCAAAGCTCGATATGAGCCGCAGAGCCATCGAAGAAGGTGTTGTTGACTATATTTATGAAGGTGCTGTATGAATAATATTTTTTTTTGTTTGGAAACCATTTTCAATTTGACTAACGTTAACGTTTGGAACGTTAACAGTTTTCACGTTTAACGTTATTTATTTCGACTTAGCTCCCTGATGTGTTGGCTCTTAGAACCAACCATACAATTGGCATTTCTGAGGCTATTGAAATCTGCATTTCCCACCACTCGTTGTTATTTAAAATCTGGTCTATCTATATCTTAGTCTAGAAGAGGCGTAAATATTTTGAGACCTAGATAAACTGTTTCGAGATTCGAAACCACGGCCTATATGAACGAAAAGCTAAAGACCATTTCTTTATTCAATATCAAACTCATAAATATGAATAGGTAATGGTATTAAGTTTTGATCATTAAAACTTTACACGTTCCTTGCTATAAAAAATTGGAGTATACACTTCAGAAAATTTAATCACCTTACTTTTGGTACTTTGAACGCGATCCTTGAACCCATCACAAATTATATTAATCTACTCTGAAATTATTTTTATGCTTCATTTTTATACCATGGTAGGTATAGCCATTAAATTATATACTACGTACTAGACACCATCTCCTCCTTAAGGCCTGTACACATCTGAGACAACAAGGCATGCGAATAAACATAGCTCCGCCTTATAAAACTCTCGAAAAAGATCATTTCTCTTGCATTTATTATAATAATTATAACTAATTAAAACGGTTTGTTTTGAGTTTTCGTTTCAGTATTAATTATTATTATTCCTTCACGTCCGCACACCCTTTAACAAAAAATGAGAGACAAGATTTTGAAATTTCGAATAACGTTTCTAGTATGTAGTACCTAATGTAATTCAATGGCTAAAGCGTTTTTTCTTTGTAATGTAAAATGTAAAGGGTAATGGATAATTACATTGCTTATATGGATCTCCCGTGTAAATGTTTACGGTAGAAATAACCCTTGAATATTACATCCCGGGGACTGGGAGTGCCTTTAATAATTCAATAATATCCCAAGGTTGCCAGATTACGTTATGGTCTCTCCATATAAAAGTCTCTGCTAGAAAATAAATTGTATTTCGAGTGGTTCTTACCCTTTTTTCTTGTTTGATCGAGAGTTCTTCCATCTTCTCCAAAGCTATTGTTATACTTTCTTCGAATTTAATTTCATCCTGTCTTTTAATCATTTTAGTTAGAACAATATTTACTCAAATGTTTTAACGTTTTTTTTTAATACGATGCGTAGGTAGGTATCTAAATTTCTTGTCTACATACATAATTTATTTATTTATAAAGCATATACGGCGAAATCGCCATTAATATTTAAACAACAAAACATTTTTCACAACAATAGAATACAGAAAAATAGATACAGTTTTCAAATCAATAAAACACACAACAATTTACAGCAATAAGCAGAGTCACAAATAAAAAGTTCAAACAATTCATAATAAGAAACAATTCACAATATTATGATGAAGAGAACATTTTCATTTATTCTTGTATTAGTTCACTTTTCTACCACCGGTTGTTAGTTTTATATAGCATGCCGCCAATTTTGGTTTATTATTTTACCAATAAAGTGTTTATTATTATTATAACATTCTCTCGTTGCCAGGGTGGTTTACAACCGCAAAGCTGACAACTTACTGACGCGGTACCTGTATGGGGTATGTGGGCGTATTTTCAAACAAAATAATAGCTCACGTACGACTAATATATATACATAGGTATGTGTGGCCCATGTGAATGCGCTGGGTAGGCGGCGTTGGTTAAGTTTCTGGGCTATTCTTATATAGATTAAAGTGATTCATTAATTTATTTGCTATGTACATCATTCAATTACGGGATATACTTATGTTCCTACCAGGGACACGCTATTTTGTTAAAGTTTTCGACCGTCATCGTCAGTTCTTGGTGGAACATAATTGCAAATTATTAGCAATAAAACAACCATTATGTTTTTTTTTGTTCTCTATTCCTCAATTTGTATGACGTTTGTATGTTATTTATAATATCATAAATATGTCAATTTTAATTATTCCATTAAATACGATAGGAAGCGAAACGAGATTCTCAGAAAGACGTATAGAGATGACATGAAATTCCGAATGATGTCTGACATTGTACGCTTTAATAGTCATTAATAATACTTACAGCATATTTTAATCAAAGGGAAATGCCAAATATCTTGGCTCCAACATATTCGTAAGATATTCGATAAAGTTTTTCATGCTACTAAAGACAGGTTGACGGCAGGGTTGCCAGGTATTTTCAAAAAAAAAAACCGAACCAGTGTTGACACTTGGTATCCGCAAAGATGAATGTTCTTAAAAAAGGTCATTCTTAAAATTTGGTATACGGAAAGTTGAAAATTTCTCTAAAAAAGGTAATTCTCTAAATTAGATATCCAGAAAGTTTATAATTCATTAAAAAACAGAAAAAAGTCATTCCGAAAATTTGGTATCCGTAATGGACTGGTTTATTTTAGGGAGGAAAATTAATCGGTAAAATACTTCGGTATTTTTGTCATACCGAATACGGTGCTAAAATACCGAACACCTGGCAACCCTGGTTGACAGTCAATATTGGAACGTTGTGAAATATAAAGAAACGTCCTTGGGGGCGTTCAAGTATTACGTAACGCAATTTGGGGGGGAGGGGGGGTCTTGCAAAACGTTACTGTGTGTTACAAGGGGGGGAGGGGGGGTTCGAACAATGCGTCACGTAACGTTTTTATTTCTTAAATAAAAAAAAATTGTGAAATAAATCTTCCAAGTTGGACACCTTTTTCGTTTATGTTTTACGGGAAGTCCCTCGATTGTAATGTACATCATTTTTTGTTCTCCGAAGTTAGCAACCCTTTTGGACAATGTTTTACGGGAAGTCCCTCGATTTTTCGTTTATGTAATGCGGGGAGTCCCTCAATTCTACTGTATGTAATTTTATTGCTCTGCGTAAAAAGCAACCTTTTTCGATTACGTTTTACGGGGAGTCCCTCGACTGCATTGTATGTCGAAATTTTCATTTCGCTCTCCTAAATTAGCAAACCTTTTCTTTTATTTTTTACGGGGAATCCCTCGACTGTATTATACTTACGTCATTTTTATTTTATTTTCGTTGTTAGTATTCGTTAGTGCTTTAAACACGTAGTACGCATAAACACAAATTGCTTGTAGTGAGCGTTGTTAGTGAGTTTGTAGATAGGTACTATAATGTCCACAAAAGAGGGGGATTTACATAATCAACTGTTCTTGGCCTATAAAGGCTCTCATGCTGACTTTCCAACGCATCTGTGTCAAAAAAATACCAATGAAATTTGAAAAACATCAAAAGAAAAAATAAAGAAAAATTTATGGAACATAATAAATAGTATTATACGAGAGTTCAGTAAAAAATAGTCACTTCCAGAGTGTTACGTAACATTTAGGGGGGGGAGGGGGGGGTACAGAAAAACGTTACGGCGCGTTACATGGGGGGAGGGGGGGGTAAAAAATCTTCAAAAATTGCGTTACGTAATACTTGAACGCCCCCCTTCTTTTTTTAATTAGGTTCGTTTTGACGGCATCAACTAAATAAACACTAAAGCAAAAAAATACATAAGAAACAAAAACTCTAGAAAATGTAATATCGACATAAACTGTAAAAGATTATAAACACCAAAATAGGCATCAACTATAGAAACAGAGTTTATTCAGAAGATATAGGTAGGTAGCTAACGGAAGCGCTTCAAAGTGTGATTACCGTGTGAACCAAATCTAAACCATTCAATCTAGTCAACGAGGGATTAACCCATTGTTTACCCGCGACTATCGATACACCCAGACGGATTAATATAACCAGCACAGAGGTTAGTACCTGCCTACTGAATAGACTCACGCCCCTTTGATTGCTTTACATAAGAACAACTGTACTCTGTAGTATCTATGATTTCCTAGAAAAGAAAAACGGCCGTAACATAACGACGAACGCAGTATTCTTTGAGACAAATACATATCATTCTCTCACAACCCGAAGTAAAATAATGTAAGTAGTTTATAAAGTAAAATCCATGAACTAAGTAAAAAGGTTTAATTCGCAAACTTTTGTTATATTAGTTAGTAGAGGTGAGCATTAAACCGAAAGCTGATAAAAATATTCGATGTGTTAGTAATAAAAATAACCTCTATAACGTTATTGATATTAAAAGATATTCGTAAAAATGCTGTTAAAATATTAGTTGAATAAAAATATCAAACATTAGGTATTCGAAATGTCGGGGATTAAAAAAAATGAACCTTCACCTTTTCGGACCTTGTTTTTAGTGACCACCATTCCGGGGACCAAATTTTCGGGATGATTTCTTTTTTAGGTTTGTGAAATAAAAAGCTAAAATTAATGAAACTGCGTTTTTTTTTTAAATTTAAGCCGTTATTCCCATAGTTAGTAATATTGACAATAAGATTTTTATGCGTATTGCGGTCGTTAAATTGCGGGATTTATTTTTCTAGGAAACCATAGCATTAGAGTCACACAACCGTGAAGCCGTGACGTAGTTCAGTTGTTAATCTTTAGGTACGTAATACTAACGTGACTATTTATCAGCTGACCACACTTGTGGTTATTATTTAACTATACTAGACTACTAATTAACTAACTCACTAACTACTAACGTATTTGCATTTCTCACCATGGCCAGTTTAAAATGCAAGGAGCTGCGTTATCGAAAACGTTATCAAAATGCAGGATGTTCACCCATTTTTTTCGATTTTAATACATATGTTTTGAATTATTACGTACACACAATGTCCTTACAGGTACGCAGAATTCCTTTAAAATTTTTCATGGTTAACTTTCAAGTTAATTAGTGGTTTCCGGTCATGGTTAAGATGTTAACAGAAATTTTTGATTAATCTTTAGATAAATGACAAAAGCCTACTTAAAAAGCTTATGCTGTAGAGTTTCCGAGTATATTTCCCGGACAGTTTCAATCTTAGAAGTTGATTTGACATGAAGTATTTTGGCACCCGTAGACTTGGAAAATTTTGAAATCTATACTCAAGGCTTTATTTAACATGTCTTAACATTCAAAACGTGTATCTAGTGTGAAAGTTTGATTTTTTTTTTTAACAAAAATCAGTAGGTACCTGTGCTACGTACTAGCTTTTAAGTTGTTAAATAAAAAAGTTCTTTTGTATTATTAAAGTTAAAATTGGCATTTAACAGATTTTTTGTTATAAAGGTAATAATTTTCCAGAAAAAAATATAGTAAATTAGATTTTCCTGGATTTTGTAAGAAAAATCACTTGAATGCAACTTTCTTTGACAAATTAATACTGATATGAAGCAAGATTTAAAAGGTTCCTAAAGTGTTTTATCATGGTAGGAAAACACCGTTTCTGAAAATATGTGAAATAATTATTATTAGTAGGTACTATAAGGATTATAACACTCTATGGTTCAAAATGTATTGTTAAAAAAATTCAATTTTTTTTTTCTTTTACATAAAATGTATCTGTGTTCACAAATACACTCTTTGACTCTTTCCCAGTAAGCTACTTAAAGCTTGTGTCGTGAATGAGGAAGATAATCGGCACCTGGGATCGAACCTACGACTTCCGCACGAAACAGTGAGAAACCCAGCGTCGTAACAGATATGCTACAAACAACTTCAATTTAATATGCTTCCATCATTGAACGCACTGAAGTAAATTACACGTTACATTCTGTTTAATCTTTCATAAGAAATAAGTACCTTCCCCTTTTCTTCGACGTACTAAGGCTTACCTACCAGATGGTTAATGTTTCAAAGTCCGGTATCACCCTATATTTTTCCCTTTCTTTTATACATACAAGGAAGAAACTAACTCTTGTGTTTAATGAACTCCAATTATTGCTTCAATTATCAATCACCTAGGTATTCTCCGAAATACAGCGCTCTCCTCGGCCAACTTGTTCGGCATCCTTTACACATGCCCCAGCCAAGTCCATCTCCTCTCCACAATGTATAGCGTCGTTCGTGATGCGGTGGTACCGTCTTATACTCAAAATTCTCCTGAGGCACTTCATTTCAAATGCAGAGATTTTTTATGCCTGGGCTTTGGTCAGGTGCCAGGACTCACACCCATACAGGAGAATGGATTCCAACATCTTCATAATAATAAAAATCATAATGATATTATAAAAAATACCATCTTCCTTGTTCATAACAACAACTTTTATATTAATTGTCGAAAATATAGTTTAGGTATCAAACTAGAATTATTAAAAAAATAAATAAAATGTTGCCAAGCTTCACGAATTTTGTGATATTTTTCTTTATAAGTAGACTCCTAGGTTGGTACTTTATAGCATCAACTTATACAAAATTGGTCGTTTTGTTCCCATAATACGAGTATAATAGCGCAGCCTGTGACCGACTTGCATCAAACACTTCGCTTTAGTTTTTCATGTCTTACGTAACACCGCTGGTACACATTAGAGTTAGTCAATACATAATAATATGCTGTGACCAACTGACCACGCACCTTCTTCGTACGGCTCTTAAGTCTAGTTCACATTGGTCGAGTAGCTTAGAGTAGTTTAGTAACAAAACGTGTCCGATTATTACCTAAAACTTAGACGAGTTGATTAGCCAGTAGCGTTATCGATTATAAACGTGTGTGAAGCTATAGTTTTAGTAGAGTTCATTCGTTACAACAAAATGGCGTTTCTTCTTGTTCTTCATCAGGCTGTCTCCGTCCATTGCTGAACATGGCCTCCCCCCTCTCCTTCCAATCATTCCTGTCCTGAGCCTCCCTCATTTTAAGCGTTTCGCTAGAGTGAAATTATATTATTTATTTGTATTTATTTTTCATCAATACAAGTAAATATACCTACATATAATTATTGGAATTTACTGTCTGGGCAGTAGTACTTCAAACTAAATCATGCAGCCAACCAAATCAATGTAAGTAAGTACTAATTAAACTAATAAATTATATAAATTTGTATATTATTATTTTTCATTTTGTACTTTTCTGTACATTGGCTATTTTACCAGTACAAAAAAACTAATAATTTCAAAATAGAAGACAATCCTAATTTGAGGAATTGAAAAACTATCTCCTTTCTCGTGGCTCCCTTATAACATAACAACACCACAGCTCTCCAGGGAGCCACAGCACAAAGTTTGGAAATCACTGATTCATATAATTAAAATACGATGTCTTTGAAGTAAACCGTACATTTGAGAGTTGAAGACTGGATAAACTCTTCTTACCTGTAGGTACTAGTAAAACTGTACCTAGTCTTACAGAGTGTGAAAGATTTTTGGTCGAGTAGCGAGTAATTTATGTACTAAATTACTCGCTACTCGACCTAGTGTGTGGTGTAGGCTTTACCTACACTTGCACCTACCAACCTATTTGTTTACTATCTATTTCACTACACACCGGCCGGACGAATACATTTCACTCAATTTGTATAGAAAGTTGTATAACGTGTATTATGTATGTACATAATTATTATGTATAGAGTACCCAGATAGTGCGTAAGCGTATTTGTGCGCTCATATGAATATAATTCTGTGTACCTAGTACAGTTACCGAGTGCAATTTAGAGTCATCTTTGGTTCAATTTTTTTTCACATTACATATCGGAGGAGCAAATTCAACTGTAAGTAACCCTTGATGTTACTTTTGAAAATAGTTCACTTGAGATGGCGACTATCGTTAGGTGTTAATTTTTCACAAAGAAATCTCCGTTTAAAAGAGGATATTTTTTGGTAATTTATTACGAAATTTGGAAAACGTACAAAAATTCAAAAAGTACAAAAAAATTGTCGATCGATTCTTTGTACTTTGTGCAGCCATAATATTATTTTAAACGGCACTTTCGGGAACTATTTTTATTTTATCTGAATGTGAAGGTATAATGTGTCGGTACAATTACGATTAAAACAAATTAATAAGGATTTGATCAATTGGTAGGTAAATAAAAAAGGTTTCAGAGGCTAACACGTAAAATTTTAAGATTTCTCAAACATGAAAAAAATTCTTAAAAACTATCTAGGTACTTACCTATAAATATAAATTCTGAATACTCACAAAATGTTTGAAATTGTTTCCTTTATGTACCTTACCTATGAGTTTTGTCTAACATGCTGCCTATACAAATTTACTATAGCAGCAGGTCATGTGAATACCTTTTCGGTATTACGTGTTCTGGTAGCTAAGTCGAAATAAATAACGTTAAACGTGAAAACTGTCAACGTTCCAAACGTTAACGTTAACGAAATTGAAAATGGTTTCCAAACAAAAAAAAAATGTTTTTCGTCTTCCATGTAACAGCAGCGTCGTAATGTTTCCATAGATTTCGAGGTAGGTAACGTATAACGTTAATTTTGAATACCAACTGTCAAAATTATTTTTTCGACTCGGATTTTGGAACAACATTGTTTAACGCAAGTTTGTTGATCAACAATTTTTACGTTATATCTATGGAAATAACAATAAATTGTTAAAGTTGGAGCTGTCGTTAATATTTAGACTTGGCCTCCTGGAGTGTTCCTGAACAGGACCGTGGGAAGAGCCGTTGTGCCCCCGACACGACGTTTCGGTCAGATTCCACCCATCATTTTCTGGTGCAGAAGGACAGCCGCTGATTGAGACAATTGATATTCTCTTAGAATCATTGTACTGGGCATAAATATCATTTTATAATGCAGACGAGCAACTATTTGGAGCAGGTACAGTACCTACTGTCTCTAGACGTAACATATTACAGCGGGCCGGTTTCGTATTTTTGAATTATTGATGTTTCACTTAACTAAACCCGCAATTCAAAACGTCAAATTCCCACATATTTTGGCAAACATCAAACACATTTCTCCGTTGGAGATTGAATTTGTATAAAAGTCGCGGCTTATACCGTAACGTTTTTTGTACCTACTTATGTAAAAAAATATGTTGGCAATCCCTAGTAGTTTTTTTTATGTTCCAATGCGAACGGATTTTAAATAAGGTTTTAACATTTTAAAAAATATATGCTTAGAAGCAGCAAAATACTGTAGGTATATTAATGAAGTTATGAAATGTGTATACTTTTTTAACTTATCGTATGAATTCATAATAATGAAGAGTATAAGTAGGTACTAATGGCGGTCAGACAATAATTATAAAGTTGCAATTCCACCAAAATGCAATGTATAGCACATTTTTTGACGAACTCCGGCAGTACATAAAATGTTGTTTGCCTTTAATAAACCTCTGTTTACACCGGTAAAGTTGTGTATAACTACATGCATACCTAAGTGCATAGTGTAGCTCGGGAATACGTAGTGTTTTTTGTTACAACTTGTATGTTTTGCTTAAAAACGGAAAAAGAAACCCTGTTGTATCCAACCATATAACACTGTGTAACATATTTTTTTTTGGTTTATAGGTATAATAACTTATATCTCAAACCTCAATTTTTAATCAGCGACTCTCTTATTTTCTTTCAGGTGTTTGTTGAATGATTTATTAATTTCCTCATCAATCAGAATAATTATTGAAGCATTAGCAACCTTTTGTGATCATCAAGTGTATTGTTTCTATTTTTAGTGTCAATATGTATGGTGAAAGTTTTTAGTAGACGAAGTATCTAATTTTTTTAAAATAAATTGTATGATTTTTTTCATTCATCCATTTTTTGATAAAAATAGATATGTGCGAAGCAAGTCTGAGTACGAGAACAATAAAAGTCCACTGCTTTAATGTGGAAACGCACACAAGTTAACGAGCATTCTTAAATGTTCCCTTACCTTTTGCAATGGTTTGCTTGAAGCCATCACAACGAATATTTGTGCAGCACATTGGTGGAATCGTACCTTACTATAACTTTTATATATTATACCTACTGAGGTGGAAATATCGCCGTACTAATAGAACGTTATTCTTCAAATACACGCGTAAAATGCGGTATTCACACGAGGCGAATATCGCCAGGACACCAAAATATCGCCAGCCAACCGTGTGAACAGATTGTCGATAAATCTGAAGCGATAAAATGGTTGAAAGCGATATCGCCTCAAGTTGAACGTCTTTCAACTTTTTTTCTGGTGGAACGATGCACGCATGCGCAGATATGCGCGGCGTCCGTATGTTCTGTTTCTTGACAGATGACAGCACTGCTCCAAATTTATTTCTCCTTAGAATCCAATTACGCACCCGATATCTGCGTTTTTTTTCATTTTTCCTTAATTAGGATTGTCCTTATATTATCGTCAAAACCAACATTTTCAACTAACCACAAACATTCCGTAACTTGTACCTCGCCGTCCGCCATTTTTAAAACTACTTCAAAATCAGCGCACCCGACAGATTAAATGTAGGTATGCCGGTGGACTCGTGTGAACACATCACACGATCAATGGGCGACCGAGCGATATTTTTTATGCAAGCGCAATCGTCTGGTCTTATATCGCCTCGTGTGAACAGGGAGGTTCAAGTATTACGTAACGCAATAGGGGGGAGGGGGGGGGGTTTCTTGTAAAACGTTACTATTGTATTATATACCGGCGCCGCAACAAAGGTATTTGGTAGCTTTCCAGTAATAATTGTGATTTTAGGCATACATAGTTGTAATATGTGGGGAGGGGGGGAGGGAGGGTCAATAATGTAAAAAAAATGCGTTACGTAATATACTTGAACGGTCCCACACCGCATAAGCAAAATTGCTACTAATAAAACAAGGAATAAGCTATAACAATAATAATTTCCATGCCACTTTTATTCTTGGCTACCCCCAGGTATAAAGAAATAATAGCGACATTTAATGAGACAAACTACCACAGCACTTTTCATATTTTGACACTTACGAAAACAAACTCGAAGTTGCAAGTCAGAGCTGTCAATGAATCGAATCGACATTCGGAAATATTCGTACCTACCTACCGATTCGTACATGCTCGCGATATTCCGCGCACGAACTTTCCCGAGGGTCCAATCCGGTTCATACGGAATGCTTAAAAACCAACCCCGTAGTATGGAAGAACCACAAACATCATTGATAAATGCGAGGTTGCCAAATTATTCTGCGGTATAGTTATGACAGGGTATAGGGTTAATTATTAGTAGCGCATGGTAAAAGCGATTTATGCCGTAATAACTATTCCCGTCATAACGGTGTTAGAACGCAGTTTCTATTTGTACCACTGATGACGTCTAAAACTGATTTGACACGGCGATTACGAAACGGAATTTTGCATTAAAACGTTAATAATTATACTCCCAGTAACGGGATCTTAAGTTTTTGCCATGATTATAGTTTAAAGTTCAATCGGATACACTTTCATTTCTGTCTCAGAGATGAACAACAACTGATGACTGCTATTATCATTGTAGATATGTAATTATTATAACTGTATGTCGGAGTGGTCCAAAGAACGAAGTATGATCTAACGACTATATTGTATCAAATTATAAACGTGAAACAACAGTGAGTTATTTAAAATTCAACAGACATGAAATTCTTGGCATCGCCGAGTGAACTGTAGCTTGATTGATGATAAAATGTTTGAAAGCAGACTCTATTATCTCGTAGATTTTAATGTAAACAAGATAATATTATTTTGTTGTTAATTGAGAAAAAAAAGAACATGAAATCTCTTACACATTGAATTCTGTATTGAAAATTTGAAGCCAATGTTTTACAAGACGGTTTTTTTTAAATCTACTAGCTTTTCCAAAAGACGATTGACTTTTTGTCTAATGATAAATCAATTACCTATTTAATAAATATTGCTCTGACTGATTCATCTTTTTTAAACGACGTTTACTAGTCACACATGAAAATCGCCCTAACAACTCACAGATGTCAAACACCAATTAAACGATGTTTACTAGTCACATATGAAAATCGCCCTAACAACTCACAGATGTCAAACACCAATTAAACGATGTTTACTAGTCACACATGAAAATCGCCCTAACAACTCACAGATGTCAAACACCAATTAAACGATGTTTACTAGTCACACATGAAAATCGCCCTAACAACTCACAGATGTCAAACACCAATTAAACAATGTTTACTAGTCACACATGAAAATCGCCCTAACAACTCACAGATGTCAAACACCAATTAAACGATGTTTACTAGTCACACATGAAAATCGCCCTAATAACTCACAGATGTCAAACACCAATTAAACGATGTTTACTAGTCACACATGAAAATCGCCCTAATAACTCACAGATGTCAAATCCCAATTAAAAATCGAAAATAGAAAAGTTTGTCAAATGGCCTAAGAAGGACACCTTCGTTAAGTTTTCTTAAATTTTCTAATGCTTCGCGAAACTTTCTTATTTTTTTTTCATAATACTCTTCTCTAGAGATTATTAGATGACTAACATCGTGTCACTTTATTTAAAGCCTATCCATTTTATTCCCAGTAACTCACAATAAAAATATAACGATCTTTAATTGTGACAGTCAGGAACATGTAGTAAGAAAAATAAATAATTTTGTTGTTTTTCTATTCCCCTCGCAGTTATTCCAGATATTCGCTCCGTTAAACCATCCTTGAACTTTCACGAATATTTCGAAACCGTAATTAGATAATTTGGTCCAGTATGTCCGTCTTGAGTTTTACGCAGAATAACGAACTGCATTCCATTTTTTAAACACATCTATTATGTTTCGACTATCTGTGACCATAAAAGTCAGTGACAGCCAACATAGCGTTGCGCGTCTTGCGGTTTTTCTTCCTAAACTCAAATCTCTAGGGGTATGTATGTACATACACATCTGAACCCCTATTCTGTAGCAAGTGTAGGGTAGTCATTTGAAAAAAGTGACTATTAGGCGATACATTTTGTATGAAAAACGTCTATACGTATCGAATGCGAGAATCGCATATAGACGTTTTTCATACAAAATGTATCGTCTAATAGTCACTTTTTTTCAAGTGACTACCCCACACTTGATACAGAATAGGGGTTCTGAACACGCGCGGTAACATCACGAACCGCGTACTATGGAATTTTGATACGTTGTATACAACGTTGCATTGTATAAGTTACCGCGCGTGTTCAGGAAGCTAAGTCGAAATAAATAACGTTAAACGTGAAAACTGTTACCGTTCCAAACGTTAACGTTAACCAAATTGAAAATGGATTCCAAACAAAAAAAAAATATGTTTCGTCTTCGATATAACAGCAGCGTCGTAATGTTTCCATAGATTTCGAGGTAACGTTAAACATTAATTTTGAATAACTGTCAGAATTATTTTTTCGACTCGGAATTTGGAACAACATTGTTTAACGCACGTTGAACAACAGTTTTTACGTTATCTCTATGGAAATAACAACAAGTTGTTAACGTTGGAGCTGTCGTTAATATTTCGAATTGGCCTCCTGATGTGTACACGTACGTCGTACAGGTCATAAGAGTCATAACGTGTTTACAGCATTCTCCAAGAAAAAGGATCGGGTGGAGGACTATAGTAAACAAAAAAAAAAGAAAAAGGATATCAAATTTAAAAAGATTTTTTTTAAATCTAGATTAATTAGTCATTATCATAGATCAAGGTCATTTTCATAGATCCTTTATATCATGTAAGGCCCATCGCGCACTAGGCAGCCTGGGCAGGTTGCGGCAGCCAGTAAAACATATGACGTTGTATGGGAGCCCGCGCACTAGGCAGCCACGATTTCCCTCGAATATTCTGGCTGCCGCAGCCAGGATGCCTAGTGCGCGATAGGCCTAACTGGTTGATTTTAGTTAATTAATACATAAATGATTTCTTACATATTATTTTTAGAAATTACTACTAAACACTTTCGTAACATTTTTATGATAGGAAATATAAATAAATCAACGACGTCGGTTTGTGAATTTAGCCTACGTACCTATATTTATCAGTTGTAACGTAGGCACGTAGGAATGTAATTCAGGTATTTCCGGCTAAAGCGGTTTTGGCCAGAGTTGTTTCCTCATCCTGCAGGATGTCCTTCGTTCGTCTGTTGACATGGTTTCTGAATTCGTCTGAATATTGAAATAGATATGTCTTCATCTCAGATAGTTGGTACTTAAATATTTATTTATTTAAAATTTACGCAACCAATGGTTGCCTATATTACAATTTACAAATCAAAAGAAGGAAAATTCAATAGTTATGTTCCACAATAAAGAAAAATAAGTATCTCAAAGAATTTAATGAGCTAAGTGGTACCTACCCTTTAGCATTTTTCACCACAATAGTTGGTATGACACTATATTTTTAATCTATGCATTAATATGTGAAGGAAAAACTTTGTTACTATTTTTACAAAAATTGCGCGGACAGAGCAGTATGAAATTTCGCACACTCATAGTTTATATTTATTTATTTATAATTTTGGAAACACCAACAGAACACTGATATATACATAATACAACTATATTATATAGAGCTGGAAAAAAGCTGATTAGTTTACCTGAATTCTGTTTTTTTTCGCAACAAGATTTACTACGCTCGTTCGTTTATAAACAGGTTACACGAGAAAATAATCAACTTTCAAACATTTTTATAAATAGTATATTATTTTCACCTTTATCGATCCACCTACAAATAATATGATTCTATAATATCACATTGCTGTGTGTGGGTAAAGATTATCCAACAAATTATTATCTGATTTTCTGTTTGATATGCAAAAGATGATACGTAACTGATGGTTTTGAAATTTCGAGTGTTTGCGTGATCATGTGCACCGAGTGGAACTACTTAAAGAACCCTATTAAAGGAGGTAATAATTAAAATTTCAAGCACTTTTGAATTTAAAAACGTTTCATTTAAGATCTAAACTTTTAATTTTACTTAAAACTTTAAGCAGACAACACGATACAAAAGTCTTTGACAATGTAACCTTAATAATGTTTAAACTTATAATCTAAATTAGTTATGGTCGAATTATTAGCACTGGTCGACAGCTATAACCTACCTAGTTAAATTAAAAATTTGAAAAAAAAACGGGACAAAGAATAGTTGTTCTTGGTGGTTTTGATAGGTGGATCTTCTTAAAAAACCAAACAGTCTCTTTGATGGTATTATACCTGTTTAACGGGGAGTCTATAGTAGGTACCTATCTAAAAATTGTTTCGTACTGCGTACAATCGTATTTGACCCGGAGTCTAATATTTGCAATTGGTTTCATTAACAATGATAAACTGTATTCAAAGCAAGTGCTAGAACGCATTTACATATCACCTACATAAAACGTTAATTGATTAATAAATTTCACATCGTTTCAAGTATCGGCAACGTCGAATGTTTTATTGTCGGTGTTGTTACGATATCGTAGTTTGTATTCCACGTGACAAACCACAACAGGATTAGTAAAACGGTCTGTCTGTCACAGTATCTTATATGTGTTAACGTGACAATGCGGATTATGTTGGCTGGGATTCTCATGGCCGAAAAAAATAAATCCTATTTGGAAATGTTAAAGTTGTATTGCTTTGTTGTGTTTTACAACGTCCTTAGTAATCTGTTAAATGCTACCCGATACTCCACAACAGATATTGTCTTCCTCTCAAAAGATACGATATCTATCTGATCTGGTCTGCTGACACTTCTACGGCTATCCCAAGATCTGAATAATATTCTATATTATTATTTTTATATGTGGTGTATCATTCTCATTATGTACCTACACGATTTCATTGTACTTTTTAATTCTTTATTCTTAAAATATTTCCATAGGACCTTACGGGCACTCCGAATAGTCAAAACACAAAAATACAACAAAATGCAAACAATAATAACAATAATGAAATGCAACAAAGCAAAACAAGCATGTATGTACATAGGGTCTCAGAACATAATCCATAGAAGTTATATAAAAGTGTAAAAAAGAGAAATAAGATCATGCATGGTGTAAAGGGCCATATACATAGCATTCGTCAAGTAAAGATTTTATAAGGGATCCCGATGCGTGGTGTAAATTGCCACATTGCGTTCATCTGATGAGAGCAAAATACAAAACAATAGAGAGAAGAGAGAATATAAAACAAAAATTATTCCGTTGGACCACTCTACTGAGAAGTATTTGCCGTAGATTAAATCAATGTGGATTCAAGTCAACAAGAGGAACAACACAATCACGAATAACAAACAACTAACAACCAACCAACAGTATTTGTTTGTCAATTGTCATTTTCTGTAACATTTTCATTAAACTTTTAATATTATTATCATTAAACTCAGTGTCATTATTACGAGTAAATATAATAACTCGTATAATACGCTATCTATGGCATCTGATGATTTGAGATCATATTCAGATGAAAATTGTATTGTTGTGCATTGTTACCTATCTATTGTAACCACACTGAATTGATGATTTTCTTTTTTGTACCTTTTTTGGATATTTCTTGCGTAAGTTTACTTTGTTGTATAACAATTAGCGGATTCATTTCAATGCATCTATTATTTGTTCACATTTTAAGATGATTGTATGAGATTCGATTCCCATTCATATTATTCTTTCTTAGTGTTCTTTAACGTGAGATTTCAAGCTGGTATTGCCATCTTGTGTTTGAATGAACGGGACCAAATGATTGGATGATACGATCTCCTCAACTATAATGCTTAGTTATGTGTTAAATCACTATTATTAGAATAGATATACGTGGGGCTGTTCAAAAAGTATCGGACTTTTGCTCATTAACAGTGCATTTATTGAACAAAAGCAACAAACTTTTAATCCCCTTCAAAGTAGTCTTCTTGGTGATGCACACACTTCTCCCAGCGCTTCTTTTACTGTTTGAAACATTTCTGGAAGGCATCTTTTGGAATGCTGTTAAGCTCAGCCGTCGTATTCTGTTTAATGTCTTCTCTTTCTTGAAATCGAGTTCCTTTCAGGGGCATTTTCAGCTTAGGAAATAGGTAATATCCATAAATCCAGGATTCATCACCAGTGATCACTATTTAGGGTTACTGTTTGCACCTTCCAGCAATTGTTCAATTTCAAGACAAGTTGTTTTTGTCCCATTGTCAGCAACTTTGGAACAAATTTTGCGGACACTCTTCTCATTTTCAAATCCTCGGTTAAAATCGAATGTACTGACCCAATGCTGACTCCAATGTCTTCTGCTAGTTCTCGGACTGACGCTGACTGCCGGCGACTGAAATTTCGTCATGGCATGGCACGAAACAGCGTATGCGCATGCATGACAGTTCTCTCCATAACCCCACTATGCTTGGCCGCCAGCGCTTCGTTCGTTTACGCGGGAGGACAGAAGATCCGATACTTTTTGAACAGCGGTGTATATCAAGAATTTTCAAGGGAGAAATGGCTATATTTTCTAACAATTATTCTAGTCCCGTATCTTATAACTATTAAAAAAATAAACGATAGCTGATAAAACTACCAAATCTTTGGTAGCGTTTACGATAGAATTCTTCCATTCGTCTTTATATAACTGGGATGGAGTATTGCATCAAATTCGCAACAAACTTAACCTTTTGAGACATATGTACGAAGGTTGCAACGAAATGGAGAGTTATTTAGCGACTGCACATCTGCAATTACCGCCAATGCAACAATAGTGGGAACCGTCACCTTCGTGATGAAAGTGAGAGGCAAAGATTGAAAGTCTCAACCGCATACCAATTTCTGCGCCAATCTCTAAGAAGGAGGCTTTTTTTTCTAAAACGAAACTGTGGTTGAATTCATGGAAAAAACATAATATTTAGTATTATGCAATCAATATAAATAAAACACTCACTGCAATGAGCATCAATGCGTGAAATGTTGTATAATAAAAGATACGAGCGCATTTATTACAAAATACTTTATTATTTACTTGATTGATTTCAGTAACATTCTTAAGCGTTTGAATTACCTCCGACGTTTTAAAGTGCAGCGTTGAAGATAGAGAGAATAAATTTCATTTACCTAATTGAGTAATTGAAAGTTGGCAGATAATTGGCAGGTGGAAAGAAGGTCGATGCCCATTAGCACTTTCGTAAAATACCGACCTAAAATCTGGTAACAAAATGATAAAAAACGTCCTGTTTAAAAATACCATTTGGTAATAGACATCGTTATTATTTTTTGTTTATCAGGGCTGGAATTTTCCGCCATTAGCTTCGTTTTTCTGTCATTGATGACATGATGAGATTTTTTCATCAAAAACGTTTTACTTCTTTTGAATTTTCTGTGTCATTCCATTACACTTATCACCTTTTGCATGGACCTTTATTATTTCAGGAGAAAATTCTTGAAAATAATTAATATTAAGGAACTAATACACAGCCCTGTGGAACTCCCTGTTTACAGTAATAATTTTATAATATGAAGATATTTATTATATTTTTTTATAAATTAATATTTTAGCAGTTTAGTAGGTATAAAAATTACACCGTTTCACAAAATTTACCAAGAAAAAGAGAGTAGTAGATCCTTTTACGTTGATGTTTCAATCTATCGAATTATCCTTTCGTTGAAAATTGACTGTTATCCGATATTTATGAACATTGCAAGTCTTGAAAAAGATATTTTTATCGTTAAGGGACGACCTTACCTTTCGATTGGATATCATTTTCATCATCATGTAACCTTTTTTCAATATCCTTAATTTGATATTCTATTATAGCTGCTTTTGAATATTTACTAGGTATTATGGTAATTCAATAATGTCTTAGAATGTTTTTCTTCAGATTAATTGATGACTTTTTTTACCAAGATATTTTGTCCGGCATTATAATGTTAGCTTATTTTTATCTGAAAGAATCCACGATCTAATCTTAACATAAAGGCAATTAAGATCCCCAATTTTTTTTATTCTATGTTAATGCTAAGGTGAAACTGATGTTCACGTAACTTTGTTGGTTTACTTTGAAATGTGTCAAAAGTGTATTTGTGTTCATTATAGGTGAACCCAGTTTCATGTCATTGGAAAATATTACCTTAAAAAAAACAAGGCATACTTCATACTTGGCAAATAATATTTTTTAACTTTACTGATACGTAGGAAGCGCACTTGAATTTTTACTTTGGTATTCTTATTTTTTTTTTTTCATAAAAATGCTCTCAGTTCAAAAGAAGTCTTTTTCGCCGTATGATAGACTTAAAGTCAAATAAAAGAGGCACTGAGCGCCGAGAGTTGCGCAGGTAATTGGAACTCGCCAGGGTTGTTCTGCATCAAATATTCACGTTTTGCACGGGGCTTGGTAATACAAGGTATATTGTCCCTCCAGCTGTCGCCCCGGTTGTACATAAGCTTCCTCGCATTCATTACTTATATACAAAAGTAAAACAGAGTCTGAACTTTTCTTAGAGTTAATTAAGAAGCAAAGAAACTTTAAATTGCAATTTTATTAAATCCGTTGTTGACTGTTGGCATTCTTAAGTTTCTATTACTTTTAATCTTTCACTGGAACTAGGACATTGTAACCGCATTTTTTCTTGTTTCTTCTCATACCTACGTGTTGTACTTAAATTTATATTGGAAACCTTTCTCAGATTGGACTCAACCGATTGACTGGAAAATGTTTTGTGACTGTTTTCTTAACGCTAAAATTAAGAATCCGCCAAAAAAGTGCATGAAAAAAGAAACTTTTAATTGACTGTTCCACTTAAATTATCAGGATTCCTCTAAAATGACCCGCTATTCGATCAATTTAAGTGGCACCTTAGAAAGACCCGCCAAGATTTTAGAGGAACCGCTTAAATTATGTCAAAATCGTGTCTTTTTTCAGTCACTTCTATTAAAAACAACAATCAAAACAAAATAAGTTATTATTTTGGGTTAATATATCATTATGCTCTTGTTGTCATCACAAAAGATACGTTAATAGTGTTACCTATATTTCCTGATCAAGATTAATTTGTTTGAGAAAAAGGAAATTTGACGGTCATGATGATAATTTTGACATGGGGAAATTATTCGTTTGAAATCACTTGCAGCTATATTCTTTTCGATCGATTTCTTAATGAATATATCGCTTGGATTGGTTGAAATCACATGGAATTGCCCGCGAAATTCAAAATTTTAGCGGATTTGATAGGGAATTGGGGTAACATTCGTTTATAAATTGTAATATTTTTGTAGCATCGAATTAACGGATTATGATTGACATGAGAAGAATTTTTTATGGGTTTCTTTATTACCCCTTACAATTAAACTTTATGTAACATACGAGTAATAGTGAATCTTCAATATTTTGAGTTAAAGGTGAATGTTCATTTCATTGCAATGTTATCATTTTTTGTCTGTTGATTGTTTGAAGTTGTTTGTGTAGGGGAGAGGTGTGTCAATTGTTACAATTTTTGTTTACATCGTCGTAACTTTTTTATTAAAGATCATAATATATAATTATTTTTTACATTTATTAGATACATTCTTTGGCTATAACTATACATATTATAAATATTGAAAAACGCGTTGGTCTTTCTGATAATTGCACTTATGTGATGCAGGTCGGATTGTAACAATTGTCCCACTGGGTGGTACAATTGTTACAGTTCCCTGAGTCAATTGTTACAATTTCAACTCATTGTATTATTCAGACTAATGATGCAAAGTTTACAAATAAAAATTAAAGTGAGATGATAGCTCAAGTAATTGTGTATTTAATGGAATAGTAGAAAAATAAAATAATAAAAAGTTTAAAAAAATACGAGAAAAATAATATCATAAAAAATATTACTAAATATAAAAAATAATTAACATAAAAAACTTTCAACACATTTGATAATATTTATTAATATTATTATTAAATTAAAGAAAAAGCATAAATCGAACATATATGATACATTTTTTATTCGAATAAGCAATGAAGACAAATAATAGTTGGATCATTATTTGCACAAGGAGCCCATTTGCGGCAATCGGTGCACTGTAACCAATCTTCTTTACTTTGATTGTAAGGTTTACAACACAAGGCAAATATCACCATCTTCAGACCAATTGCCAGAACAATCGCTCTCTTCAGATTTCTTCTGCTTCTTCTTTTTTTTGGAATGTAGTCTTGCCATTTTCGGATTTTTTTTTTACCTCCTTACTATGTCTCTCTTGCATGGGTATGTTACCTCTAGTTATTCTACGAACCCTTATGTAAACCATATTCGTGAATCTGTAACATTAAAATAAAATATGTAGATACATATTTCAATAAATCCTAGTACAAAAAATATATCGTATTAAAGGGGGTGCATGTAACAATTGACACCCTGACTTTTGTAACAATCGTACCACCACCCGTTTTTTTTTTCACAAATACGGTTATATGAACTACTACTAAAATATTTATCAAAATACTTACATTAATGTGAAGCCTGATCCTTAATAAGCTTTTTAATACCACTCTCACTTTCCTGCGTTATTTATATTTAGAGTAATTTAAAAAATTTGACGCTCGCCGCAAAAATCAAATACATCCCAAAACCATATAAACTGCGATTGCCAAAATAACAGCAGGCCAACCTGACCGGCGGCTACGTCGGTAAAACAGTTAATCGTTTGGCAATTATCTAAGTATTTATGTTATACCATTTGAGGTCTAATAGGTGCTATATTTGCGATGTAACAATTGACACCCTGTAACAATTGACACACCTCTCCCCTACATATTATGTTCGTTATATGGAATACGTTTATTTTTTATAACTCAATAATATGTTTATTTTTTACTCCATCTGAGAACGAAAGTGCTATAGCTTTGAGAAATTGGTAAATCGCTGTTAAAATATTGTGGCTCGTATTTCGATTTGAATCAGTCCAAAATACAAGTAAAAGATCCAGTGAAGTTAAGTAAAATAAATGAGAAAGGCGTTAACGTGACACTATTTATTTATAACTAGATAACAAAAGTAGTATTTAATTTAATAATCTATTTACGATGACCAAACTAAAGGGCAAATTTGAAACAATTATATATTTTGGTCCCGATTTAGGTACTTCTTGACTTTTTTTATCTTGGAGTTATTTAAGGATGTTGCGCAGACAAGAGCCAAAATCACTAGACCCAAAACCGGCAAAACCGACTCAGAAAATTCAAAATTGAGCAGGGACTGAACATGGAAAACAAGTGGACAATTTGATATGAAACACCAAAGGGAGTGTAAATAATGTGTTTATTCCTGCTAAAGCTGAATCTTAGTCGGACTCTTTGCCTAAGCACCAACTTATGAGGTCATAAACCATCTCCTTGAAAGTATAATGCTATACTGATTTTATACGTCATCCTGCTTATAAGACAACAAAGAAACGATTGTGTTGATTGGTTGGGGCATGATTATTTGGACAAGTAAGTAGGTAGTACCATAAATAAATATACCTATAGGTATAAAAAGTGCCTATACCTATTAGAGTGTTGTTAATTATTAAATATTTTCATACTGTTCTTTTCAGTACAAACCAAGTCCGTGCGTTAATCATCACTCATGAGTTGAAAGTTCTGTCAATATCTAGTTAGCAGAAATTATTATTTATTTATCGCATAACTTCTACACAGTCACATGAATCTAGCTAGGAGAATTCAGGCAGCTACAATACTTGTGTTAGAAATTAGCGCATCTGACATGCCCTGTACGGATCCTATTGTATGCGGTTCAAAACCTACGTGGTTGATCAAACCCTGGTGCCTTCGCTGATATATATACCAGGCAGACGGTGGTTAACCGAACTGATGGAAGCCTCCTCCCACCTGGCCTTCCATGTTTCTGTGATATTAAAATTAGGGTCATGCAAAGTTTCCTTGACTTGAGCCTGTCGCTGATGGTTAAAAGGTATTCAAGGTTGGATCGGTCGACAACTCAATTTTTTTTTATTAGGTTCTCATACTTATTTCCTCAAAAATGTGTTTTGTCGTTGGAGGTTATATTATGATACTATGTTCAGACATTACAATAGGTATAATATATATTTTAATATAATTTATATTTTTTTCTGTGTAAAAATTAGTAACCTTCGCAATAAAAATATGGTTTAATATATTATGACAAAATTGTTTCGTATAACGAGTTCGTTGTGAAAGGTACCTACAACCGTATGATATTGTAGGTACACAAAATCTTTTTGATCATTATTATAACAGCTTTTTGGGGCTTAGTAGGTATTGTTTAAGAAGCAACCCTTACTGGTTCGCACACCCCTTGAATTGAGCCGCTAATTGGATTTCAACAACTCGCTGACCCTCATCAAACAGATTGGTGTAAGTTGGGACATTCCATTTAATTCATTTTCTAAGAGTTTATCCCGGTAATAAAAAGCTGATCCTTGAGTATTCATAATAATAATTAATCAAGAGATTGAACAATTTTTTCGTTATAATATTTTCTAAATTGGATTGGAGCGTCGCGTCGTCAGTATATTACAGCCATAGATCATGAGACTAACAGCAAAACTTATTTTATTAATTCGTTATATCGTCGCTTAAAGCGAACCCAATTTAACTTAACCACGTTGAAAAATGCGGACATTTGTTGTTCCTATATTCTGTATAGGAACCTCTAATTAAGTAGGAACACATATTATTTTTTCGAAATAATATTTCCTGCCAATTATCATAGTAATTATCGACTTACAGATGAAAATAAAAATAATCGTTTTTTAGTAGGTATTTAAAAAAAATGGCGTCATCATTACTCAAATGTCGTCCTCGCCCAAGCTGTAGCGGCAATCCAATTTCTTAATAAATACATATAGGTATAGGTACGTTATTTGTTGTATAGGTATAAGTCACATAATCTGGTAAAAATCTAAAGAAAACAATATTTATATTTTAAATTTCCATTTGTGTAGGTAGCTATGTGATTTTGTTTTTAATTAAAATTTGTTACAGAATATATATGTGTCAGATGGGGTAGAAATAAAAAAAAGTTCGTTCGTAATATTCAATGGAATACATACATGATTTGCTAAAGTTAATTAAAAATATTTTGATATTTTAATATAGAGTTACATATATATAGGTACTCGTAAATCAAACTAAAAACGCTATCCTAGGCCCCTTAGCCACTACTTGAAAGTATTATAATATATTTTCTGATAAATCCGGCACACTTTGAAAACAATGAATAGAATACTTGTCTTAATCTTAGAAACAAGTCTAGACGAAAGTCTCATGTCAATAATATAAAAAACGGGACGGAAAATAATAACATCTCTATATACAGGGTTACAGGGTAAGTCGTACGGAATATTAAAGGACGTTATTATTTAGGTCATTTCTGATGGATTTGATTTTGTAATATGGTGTCCGAAACTCAACCGTTATGGAGATATTAAACTGTAAAGATTTTGAAAAAAATCCTTTCTTTTTTTGCCTTTTTATCGATTTCTTCGGATTAGAGGTCCTTGGGTCCAGTTTTTTTATGCATCTAGTGAGAGGACATGTCAATAATTAATAAAAATGATTAACAAAAACTGAACCTACTACTAAGAGCTTAAAAATACAGCTCGACAATGGTTAGGATTAAAGAATTTTCACTAACTGTTTTTAAATTTGAAGGTTCATACGAAAGAAAACATTTAGAAAATTTAAAGGGAAAATTCAAGTAGGTAACTTTTTTAGTGCCATTTACCATATAATTATGTTTTATTCCAATAAAATTAAATTGGCGCTTGATAGAAACTGTCAGTTGTTTGATAGTGCGATTAAAAGAATTCAGATGCAAAATATATGGTTTAAAACAGATCCATCGCTCGTTGTTAGGTTAGGACCACAGGACAATGGGGGTTATTCTGAACATCCGACCCTATCGAGTTGTGTGCGTCCCGATAGTGTCGCGTAGGATCCAACTTTTTGTACAGGCTCTTACTATTTACAAGTCACATTTGAATGAAACATCGGATAACCGGTTGCATTCGTCGCAACACTATCGTATGTCTACTCAACGCCCATTTCGCTGTCGCTTGCGATCCAACCAAGTCTTTACTAGTGTTTAATCATCTTATATAAGTGTAAAAATGGCACAAAAATCAATTATTTGGTGAAAATTTGGAAGAATTTTAATGAAAATTGTTTAGAAAAGTTCTATCTAAGAGTAGATATCATGTAAAAGATTGCTTACATTTTGCGGTAAAAAAATAATAACTTAAGTATAAGAAAAAATAATCATTGATAGAAATAACAAATTATAAGTAAGTATTGTTAATTAAAATAGGCGCGTTTTTTAGGTAAAAAATATAGTGGAATATTTAAAATTAGTATTACAAAATTATTATTTTTGTCCGTCACACTATTGTATCGTATCCGATGCAACTTGATCGGGTCGGATGTTCAGAATAACCCCCATTGTCTGTTGGGAAAGCTAGTACTTTATAAATAATAATATTATGAAGGTACTGGCGATTCAAAGATCGAGACTCGTGTATTGAAACCGTAATCGAATATGGCGACAAAATCCATGACAAAACAAACAATTAGTCTGCCTTTCTCAAACTTTTATTCCACTTTTTTTTATTCATATACTCTAAGCAGAATAAAAAAAGAAAAGGTTTATTAATTTTTTATGGTCCTAATATACAGTTATATCATAATGTTTCAATTTAACTTTACCACTTTGAGAATTGCGGACAATTTGGTATCTGTACCCGTTACAAGAGTTGAATGTAGAAAACTCCGATCAAGTACCTACATTTTTCTTCGATATAATTGTTTCCTGCGACCACCTTATATTAACTGGACTAGATTCTTAATCTCTTCGATTTTTAAAAGTGTACTCACTTAAAAATATGACCATTTTAAAAGCCGAATGTGCAGTTTCAATAAGCTAACACTCATGTCCAAACCCTCAAGTGATTGTCTCTAAGTATTGTATTTTAATTGTTTCAGGGGCTGGTAGCCCACATCGGTTCATCGGCAGACGATGGTCCGAGCTAGCCTGGAAATTGGAAACAGTGATCAGGTAATCTTACCATAATAATTTTGTAAAACTAGGTTTTAACGGAGTCTATTCTTCCAACAACATATACAATAACGTAACATGTTTCATAATAATCAATCAATCAATCAATACTCCCTTTTACACCCCACTCAGGGGCATAGGGAGGCAACAAGAACTCTCTATTGCGCTCGATTTTGCGCAATGTTTATAATAATAATAATATGTGACTTATTTCCTACTACACCGCCATCTCTTGGATTTTATTAAAAGTTACGCTATAGGGGAATTATTGTTTTTATTACAAACTTATGACTTCATAACAAACGAAACCGTCCGATCACGAACGATGCAACCTCCAGTGACAACGGTTATTCTGAATCGTAGACAGCTGGCTTAGCCATGTCCTACGTATGTCCCCCGATTCCATAGATTATGGAAGCTTATTAGGTATATACACCGGGTGGTAGAAGAAGACGTGGCAGACCAAGACTCACCATCAAGAGAGCTTACGATGAAGACCTTCAGGAATGACGCCCTGGATTTAGCCCAGGATAGAGATGCTTGGCGAGGCTTTGTGGCGACCACATCATATATAGTAATATAGAAGGCAGTGGGTCTCTCAAACTCCGTCCAACCTCAGCCCCGGATCTCCTAACGCCTAACCAAATATTTCGCTTTTCTTCGAGTCTTGCGGAGAATCTTGTTGATTTTATTAGCTAGCGGTCTTCATCTTTGACTGGACCATATTCGACGGAGGATCTTCCGTTACAAATATGTATACAGGTCCGAAGTTTTATCTCAGCCAGAATATATTATTTCCTCTTTGAACACTATTTTAAATTACTAACTTACTTTATGTATTGGACAAAGGCCTTCCTATTGGATTTCCATACATCTCCGTCGAACGCCAACATCTTCCAGTGCAGGCCCGCTACTCTTTTAACGTCGTCGGACCATATTTTCTGGGGCCTATCTACGCTTCTGCATCCTTAGCACTCTTCTCGTCCAACAACCATCAGATATACCTACGTGTCATGCACATAAACTGCCCAAATCCATTTTTGTTCCGCGATTATTTGAGCCATATCTGTTAGCTTGGTCTTAACGTTAGTTTTTCAGTCACTGAGTGATACATATATTCAAAATCCTTATTTTCGTTGCTCCTTGTGTAACCCGAGGGATGTCTCAAATTCAGAGTACACACTAGACATACATCGAATGTTTTCTTCTTCAGATGGATGGGAATATTTGGGAATTTTAAAACCCTTGATAATTTGTTCTGTTCGGCTTTCAAATTTGAAATTTTATGAAAGTATTTATTATCGACTAGTGGTCGACTAGTGCTCAAAATTCGACCATAACCATTTAAATTATGAGTTTGAACATTATAAAGGTTCCATTGTCAAAGACTGAGCGAGCGCTATTTCACAATTTTCTTTCAAAAACAACGACATACATACGTCATATTTGAAATGTTGATACGTAAGTGGATAAGTTTTTTTTTATTATTATTAAAGAAGTGATTAAAGACAAAGAATTTCATTTTTATTTATTTGACCATAGATACATTAAATAATATTCCTAATATGCGTCTGTGTCAATGTCAAATACATCGAAGTATGTGTGGATATCAAATACCTACATAACAATACAGTAGTGTTTGTAATGTTTTTAATATCAATTTAATGTATTTTTTATCCATACCTAATTTAAAAAAATATTATCATTCGCCAAGTATAAAGTTTTTCCTACACGTATTTCGCGATCAATATTATAGCTTTTATTTGTTCCTTTATTTATACAAGGCGTCGAATGGGAGGTTTTCTGGGGAGCTTCCTACAATACACACTAGGGGGCAGAACTTCTAATCAGGTCTATTATCAAATTATGACAGCACCTGTCAAACATACCATCTAGCATTGACTGATGAATATTATGCTAATATATCTCCTTTTTTGTTTTCTCAATTAAACAATTTAACATTTTAATTATTGATGATTGCAAAAGTGGCTTCTTCTACGAAATAAACCATGGAAACCACGTCCTTTTACACTATACACAAACAAAAGCACTAGGTATGAATTTGTCTTCAAGGGTGGATTTGCAATAGTTCTTTGAGAACGTTTCAGTTCTGTATTTTCTTGTTTTATTGTTTTCTGTTACGGTATTTTTTCATTTGTATTTATGTAGGTGCAATAGTAATCTAAATAAAATAAGATAAACAATTATTTTATTTGTAATAGTATGTAAAAATAAATGTACAATGATTATTCTAAACATATGGTTGAGGTTATAAATGTCAAAGTTGACTAGTGTTGCCAACGCCGTTTTTTCAAACGCTAAGTAGCCCAACTGAAAATTTGGTATGCGGTCATTCCGAAAATTTTAGTATCCGAAGAGAGGTGGGAGTTCACTAAAAAAGGTCATTTAGTATCCGGAAAGGTGAAAATTCGCTAAAAGGGAAGTAGCCCAAGTTGCTACCTGTCGCCTTTTAAATTTTTTTCGTCGCCGATTCTCGTTCCAAATAGGCCAAATAACAGTGAATTACCCCCTTTGGCAACACTGAATTTGACAATAGACCGGATTAGCTAGGGCGCCTCTAGCCCTAGCGGCACAAGATGGAAAAAAACATCCCATTACTGTAAAATACAGGAAGTATCTTAAACAACGTGTACCTACGCACTCATCGTTTGAAAACAGAGATTCCTTTGTGAACTTTTACATAGGTAGTTTCCACTAATATTTATTACTAGCTTATACCCGTCTTGCTTTACGTTTTTGATTCCGATTGTCAGGCTTGATCGGTAGGTAATTAAACAGGTTCTAGTCTAGCTTCCCATTGCTTAACAGACCTCTATAACTGACATAAGCACAGGAAAAGAAGAATGACACTTTTAAAAATTTAGTTTCACCGACCTCATAATATTATACGAACCTACCGACATAATTTGCAAGTTTTCAAGAGAGAGAGATAGCTCTGTGGTTTGAATCTTAGCTATATTCCCTAATGTGTGATAATTAATTAGGCTCTCCACCCATAGAGGGTGATTTGCGCTATCTGTCAATCTTCAAAATGGAGGAATCATTTTGCAAATTTTTTCATTAAATCTTTATTTATTGAGAATAATGAGATTTGAATAACATTTATATGTATAACAAATCAATCTACAATTATTTTATTACATTTTCATACCGTAATACCAAGATTCCATTCAACGTTTACATGAGTAATTTTGTTTCCAAAAGATGGCTTACTGTCTTTTTGAGAAATTTGTATGAAGATCCTAAAAAAATAGAGTTTTTTAAATAGCTCTAAATATATTAAAGTTAATGCAGCAAATTGTATTTAAGAACCTTCTCAAGCAAATTGCACCGCTCTGCGCAGATTCATATCTGACGTAGCATTTGTATTTTGAGCGTGATGTTCACATATACGATAGAAAGACACAAACATTTCTGAATTATTATGTAGATGTAACATGAACATCCCTGTACCTACTTGCATTATAATAATTATAAGGTACGTAAATAACTAACTTATCTTTTTAAATTTTGCATTGAATTTGTTTACACAGTAGAATAAACAAGAGTTGTGCCTACCCTTTTACCTAAAAGTTTTCGCAATTTTCCAGAAACTCAGAATATCGCTGGATGTTTGCAGGTAGATAGGTATATCTACATAGTTGCAGAACATCCTTCACTAAATAGTTAGGACATTCTTTCAGTGGGAAAATTCTACCAAAACAAAAAAAAATCCAGTTTAAAGTAAAACAAAGTTTAGAACTGATTATTAAGCTGGGTACCTTATACATAAAATAAATTATTATCCTTCTAATGTATGTACTTACCTATGTAGCTGCTAACATAAGTGATATTTTTAAGACCGTATTTAATTTTTTTAATCCCGAATTCAGATTAGGTACAGTAATTTGTTACGCAAGCCATAAAAATACGCCTTTTTGAACTTCGCGCAAAAAATAAAATTTTAACTGAACGTGTTCCTTCTTTTGTTGTTTTCAGGAATTAATGGAAAAACGAGGGCAGAAAAAGTGGAAGTCATGGCTGATGGGGATGATAATAGTCCTGCTGTCCATAGCTCTGATCATCTGCGGGATCATCATATTCTCCAAAAACAACAGGAATGGCAATGAGTTTGAGCCTGTCCCCAATGCCATTTCCTTGAAGGATGTGGTGGATGCCACCTTCTCCCCCAACAGATTCAACGGAACTTGGGTTTCTGGTAATAATAATTATTATTATCACTTTGTTGGAAAGCCCAACCTTATAATTTTGACAGACGAAAAATGACACCACCACCGCCATCTATGTAGAAAGTTTTGTTTCACAAGGTGAGAAATTCCTATTTATTTGTCTGTTTCTCGTCATACTTTGGAGCGGTACAATAAACACATAGAATTTTTTTTCTAAATTTAAAAATAAATACTTTAAAGTAGGTACCCACGCGTTTATTATTTTTGGTTATTTGATTAAGAATATAGTTGGACACTTAAAATTTTGAATTTGAATTATGTTTGGAACAGGTTTTTTTTTTTTTTTTTTTTTTTTTTTTGGCGGTATTAAACTGCACAATATATTGTTTTAATTTGATGGGTTTTCTCCTTTTTTCACCTGATTTTTATATTAAAAAAATAGGAGTGGCGCCTAATTTTTTTTGTATTATACATAGGTAGATATTTATTTTTAAATTAACTTAAGGTATAAAAAAAATTATGTAATAATTTTTTTTTGGGGAACCAAAGGGGATAAATGGAGCGGTACAATAAACACATAGAATTTTTTTTCTAAATTTAAAAATAAATACTTTAAAGTAGGTACCCACGCGTTTATTATTTTTGGTTATTTGATTAAGAATATAGTTGGACACTTAAAATTTTGAATTTGAATTATGTTTGGAACAGGTTTTTGTTTTATTTTATTTTCTTTTCATCAAACGGAAAAAAATACAGAGAAATGAACACGGTTGGTGTTTGAAATTGATTATTATTTTATTTTTTTGAAAAAACAAAGTGGAAAATGTAATTCATGGCATACAGTGCTCTGTATGGATAATTTGTTTTGTTGGTAAGAATTTATTGTCCAAATATTCATATTATTTCAGTGCTTGGTTCACATGACATGTTTTTTTTATCACATTTTCAATTACATTAGTATTTTTTTTGTACATTTTTTTAACAGGACTAAACATACATTAGGAGAGTTTTCTTAATATTTTGGTGGAAATTTGTGTAATGAAGATTGGTCATATCGGATAGAAATGGTGGGCAAGATATATAAAAAAAAATTATAACGAAGAATTGGGCAACACGACAGAAAAATTGATTAGTATAGTTTTATAATTTTTTTGTTCTTGTTTTGTTTTTAATCTATTAAATAAGTTTTGTGTTACATAATTTAGAATTTGTTATTTTTTTACCTACAAAAAAACCAAAAAGACAGCCCTAGGTAACCCACCCCAACTGAGCTAAGCTGGATGGCTGGAGCCAATGATGGTTGGCCAAGATTCTCGCTCCAACTTCATAGTATACATGGTATGCGATCTAAAATCATTTTCATGGGTGAGACAGACAAAAATAGGTATTTCTCTGGAGGCAGAGCTAGACTTTTATAATAACTTTTTTTTAAAACAAAACTTTCTCCATAGATGGCGGTAGTAGTACATTTTTTTGTCTGTCAAAGTTCCAAGATGGTTCCAAGTATCCAAGTGGTTCCAAGGTTGTGCTTAACGTAAGTATTATTATACTCTATGGTGCTTACTTTGGCTTGTCACAACGTAATAATATTGTGGCAAGTACGAGCAAAGAATATTCAACGTGTTTGAACAGCATGTACCTACTATAAAATGCAGAAAATAGCTCGATTTTTATGCAAATACATAGAAGTGGTAGTCTAGCAGTTCAGTCTTTGACCTCTGCATTAAAGTCGTTGGTTCAATTCCTGGTGCCGACAATCTGCTTTCTCCACAAAGGTTGATTGGTGAGAAATATGTTAAACAGAGTTTTTTTGACCAATTTGAGTGAGTTTAAAATAATGATAAAAACACACATAATGTACTTAAGTACCTATTTTTAAAATGAATGTGGGCTCATCCAAAGTGTAGGAAGTACACAAATACACTTTGGACATATTTCACAAAAAGCAAAATTTGTGTTGTGAAAGTGGAAATGGTCAGCACCGAGATTTGAACCATGAGATCCAGTATGCTGGAGATTGATTGATGAGCTTGTCGACACATACCTAATCTAAGCCTGTTACAATAGGCCAATTCCAGTTACCTACAGTAAGTTTATGATCGGTATACCTAGATCAGCCACAGTATCTACCACCGCATCTTGAATAACATTATGTATTGGCTCAGGTCCAGTACCTCTATCATGAAAATAATTAAGAACTAGCTGTACGTATCTCGAACATTTAACTGGCCAAAGGATGCTGTACTGTTGCAGTCTTATGACACAGTTTCTGTTTTCTTTACTTGAGGAGTTGAATTCGGAGATCATAATTTGAAATCGAGTGCTTTCTCTATTTCTCAAAAGAATTGAAATAAATTATTGTCACAAAATCATTTTATTTTCGTTTAAAAAAGAGCCATCAAAACATTAAAACCATTTTAATAGACTATTATCTTTCTCCTTGTTATGCTATTTTCTTTACATTAAAATGACCATGAAAGTACAATAATACTATTATCATTTAACTAACGTACTGCACACTCAAACCATTTGTTTTCATTGTAACATAATATGTGATATTTTATGCATCGTGACCTTAAAATTTTTATCAAGTAAATATTTTTTTTAACGACACACTTTTGTCATTAACTTTATGATTTTTTAAATTTCTTCCAGATAATGAGATGATGTTTGTAGATTACTACCCTAATGTTATCATGTACAATGTGGAGAGTGAAGAATCTAAAATCTTGGTACCGCACAGCAATCAGGCGAGTAGTCTATTTATTCTGCAAAAATTTTTTTTTTGCATCTACTTTTAATAAAAATTTTGTAAAACTATTAAACGTTTCCTAAATTGACTTGGGAGTTTTATACGCATAGTCAATTATTTTTGGGTTACAGGTTGATGTTACTCAGTCGAGTTAGCGACTATCGTTAAGTTTTCATTTTTTAGATATGTTATACATGTGTTTTGTATACTACAAATGTATAAGCATAGTAATATAGTGTGCTTCCTTTTTTTTAATATTTCTGGAATCTCTCATTTTCCCGAAATCTCTCTAGTCTCGTTTTTATAATGATCATAATAAAAGTCTGTCTGTCTTAACTTTCTACCAAACACCCTGTATAAGTTTTCTTGGTTATTATAGGTTTCACACAAATCCTTTAATTTTCTGTTTTGCTCAAAAAAATTTTTCTACACATTAGGATTATTAGGTACCTATCACTAGGTAAAACATAATATTTCATGGAGTTTCAAGTAAAAAAGTTTAATTATGAGTAGGGTTAATGCTCATTATTTAGCATAATTTTTTGATTGTGTTTATTACAGCTAGTAATAGCATCGGGAGAGCAAGTTCTATCTGCGGACAGAAAACATGTGCTGTTTGCTATAAACTACAGAAAGGTTGGTAAAAGTATTTAAAATGAATATGTGCACAACTTTTTAAACTCAGGTAAAATAATGTCAAACATGAATAACTTTTTAAAATGAACATTCCAGCTGTACCGACATAGCTTTTCAGCACAGTACATAGCGTATAACATCGAGACCTCACAGCAGTATCTTATCTCTTCCGACATAAACGATACATTCTTGGAATTGGCACTTTGGTCTCCCGTTGGAAATGGAATAGCTTTCGTTCAACATAATAATGTGTTTTACAAGAGTTCCATTGAATCTCCTCCTGTGAAACTTTCCGATACTGGTATTCCCGGAGTTATTTACAATGGTGTTCCAGATTGGGTTTATGAAGGTGAGTACACAATTTATTGAACCAATAACTTCTTCTGCAGATTTTTATAGACCACAAACTTTTCATTGAGAAAAATTATGTAGTAAGCGACTATTGACCTGATAAGACCATGAGATCATTATCAATCACCAAGGAGTGATTTTTTTGTTTATTACCCACACATTATATATATATATATATATATATATATATATTACATACCTACAACATTTGTTACATGACTTATAAATTGTCTAGGCTATTTACAATATACCTATTTGTTCTTTTTTCAGAGGAAATATTCAGTTCAAACAAAGCATTATGGTTCTCACCAGATGGCTCTCATTTAGCTTATGGATCTTTCAATGACAGTCAAACCTTAGTCATGTCCTTATCTTTTTATGGCAGTATAGAAGATCCACAGTCACAGTATACTAGGACATTGCCTGTCAGATATCCAAAAGTAAGTAATAAAATGTATTCTTATTCCTTACATTTTTATTTGTTGATATTACAGTGTATGAGTAAATTTTTGTTAAACCATCTGTTGAAAGTTTAAATCTTTTCAAAATACTTTTTCCTTTTCATAGATGGTGCTATTCAGGGACAAATCATGTCATTAATATTTTTGTTTCTATATGTTACACCATTTTTATCCAACTACTAATGAAAAATATTTCTGTTAGGCAGGTACCCCTAATCCTGTTGCCAGGGTGTTTTTGGTGAAGTTATCGACAAAAGAAGTAAGAGCTCTACCAGTTCCACCAAATCTAAAAGAGTGAGTAATATTTCTATTTTATCATCAAAATATAGGTAGGTACTTATTGAATAATTTATAATCATCAAGTTTTTATAAATATATTTTGTTATTTTAGACCGCTCCTGGCTTCAGTTACATTTGCAAACAACTCAACAGTATCAGTTACTTGGACCAACCGAGTACAAAATGAGTCCCAAACTCTATTTTGTGATTTTGAACAACAGGGATGTAAAGAGGTAATTTAAATTTTACACCCTCATAATGTAATGTTGTCGACAAATAGTCAGCAGATTCAAGAAGATAGCCGTAAGAAATGATTCGCTACCAACATATTTAATGTAACCATTACGACATCAATTGTGTTTGAATTTTTAATGGTTAATTTGGAATACTAGGTGATTTCAAAATGTTTTCTACCATTCTTTTGAAGGGTGGCATAGTGTGATCACTTTATTTAACAAAATTTACCATTAGGTGCTCAAATTACAAATCCCAGATCATCAAATGATGGGTCGAGGAATTTAAATTTGATCATTTAATGGTGAACGTTGTTAACTGAAAGTAATCACACTTAGCTAGCCTTCAAAACAACAGTAGAAGAGGGTTGTAAGCCCATAGTTGTCCACATTTACCATGGAAAAATTGATGTAATGGTTACATAAAAAATGCTGCTCAATCATCCTTGAAAAGGACACAAGAATCTATAAAAATATAGCTGTAAGAGATTGAAACCATTTTTTTCTTAATGAATCTATGCTCTCTCAAACTGAACACAAATACATTCTTTGACTCTTTCACAGTAAACTACTTAAAGTTTGTAGAAATTATATAATGTTAAATCTTTTGAGAGATTAAAAAGTTGATGTGTACATAATTGACATCAATGATTTTCATATTATTAAAATTAAAAATATAAAGATTGATTTTTTATCATCAACATATTTTTACACTATGTATTTTTTAAATATGAAAAAAATCAAATGATCATCCCTAACCAAAATGTTTTATGGATTGTAATACAAACATCTATAGATTTACCGACATTAAATTTTTCAGGTATTTTCATACAATGAGCCTAAAGGTTGGGTTGAAATGCTGCATGCCTCAATATTTAATTCCGATGGATCATTTTTCTTCAGAATATTACCTAAGGTGAGAGGTGTACATAATAATTCAGTAATGTTTGTTTATTTATTTATCTGTTTTTTTGTATATTGGAGCATCACGCTAAAACCGTAGGTTCAGCGTTGGATTTTAATTGTCGTGGATCCTTGCAGGTATATTTATGGTAATCACTAATCATAGATACAAATTTTTACAATTTCTCAAATATATTAATGTAATTAATAAATTTCTATAATTATAAAATCTTCATAGTAAAATCTCCGTAAACACAGATGGCCATCTATTGAAAACAAAATTACTCATGTAAATGTTGCATGGAACCAAATGTTGACTGAATAAAAACGTATTTAAAAGATTAAAGAATGTTTTGAAATAAAAATAAATGTAATTCAAACCATATAAAACACATTTTATCAACATTGAAATGAAAGTACATTTTCGGATTACGTTTCGACTGACGTTTGAGGTCGGTAAAACAGCTGCCGTTATCATTAGTCAATCACATAAAATTTGTACAATTCCACACATAGAGGGTGTAGGTATGAGTAGTCTGTGGTGTAGGGAATTTAGTCAAGACTCAAACCATATTGCATATTATGTAGGTAGGTTCGTATTATATTATTATTAAAGGATTTTTTTACCCTTCTATTGAACAGTGAAATTTAATCAAGTGTGAGATGTAACATATTATGATACATACAGTTTTTTTTCCGTGTGAGAGGCAGACTATAATTTTTCTTCTTTCTTTTTTATAAACATTAAAAGTGTCATTCTTCTCTCTTTTTATGAATTGTGAAAGTGTAGTTATTCTTTTTCTGTGCTTATGTCAGTTATAGAGGTCTGTTAAGCAATGAGAAGCTAGACTAGAATCTGTTTAATTTTTTTTCTATATTATTTCCAAATGAAAAGTACTTACATAATACAATATTATTTAAATATATGTAATGGAATATATTGCCTCACTAGACCTAAGCCTGTTACGAGACAGTACTAATAAAAATTGTAAAATAAAGTTCAAAATCTCGCTGAAGAGTACATCTCCAGCAATAAGGAGTCGAGAAATAAAGATAGGTATAAAGTTTCTTTTAAAAAAAAAACAAATATAAAGTTAAAAAAAAAGAACAAAAGTAAGGATTAAGAAACATAAAATAAAGCAAAAAATTAAAACAAAAAAGCAAAAGAGAGAAAACGCAAATAATAGACTGTTGTCAGTTTCGTCAAGTCAAGTCGTGTTTCGTATGTAGGTATTTGGTTAGCCTCTGTCTGTGATTAGTATTATGATTCTACGTCACTTGAGAATGTACCTACCGATCAAGCCTGACAATCGGAATTAAAAACGTAAAGCAAGACGGGTATTAATTAGCTAGTACAATATGAAGGCACTTAAATTAATTTAATTCATAGTTTTGAATGATACCTATATTTTTTTTCTAGAAAATTGGAAACGATGCTTGGAGGCAAGTAGCTAAATTCAATACTAACGGAACCCACAAATTTCTCACAAGTGGAAACAACACAGTGACAGAGCTATTACATTGGGATGAAGCTGATGAAAAATTGTAAGAATATTTCTATATTATGTTAAAAACATTTTGTTAATGATAAGACTATTTCCTTGTACAAAAGAATATGTTATGTTAGGTTATGTGATACTTTACATGTACAGGACTGCACCTGTGTTAATCCAATACGTGGTGACTGAGATCGCTCTATTGTCGGCTAGGTGAGGATCACAGCTCTTCCTTACGTCCAATTAGCTGGACATTTGAGCTGATTGCAACTTTAGCATTCTCAATGAAGTGTAAGTTAATGTTTTTTTTTGGTGTTTTAGATGGTATTTGGCAACGAGCGAGAAAGATTCAGCTTTTCAACATCTCTACTCCGTCACTCTTGATGGCAAAGTATATTGTTTCACATGCAACGTGATGCATTCAACTGGAAGTCAATGTTTATACAACGAGGCTGAGATCAGTAAAAATGGTTCCTATATAGTTGTGTCGTGTCTTGGTCCACAGATTCCTGAGATATATTTATATAATAAGGTTTGTTATCTTATTTTTGAAAAAGCTTAGATGTGTTAAAAGAATGAAGTAAATAAACTGTGAGAAGGAAAGGTTAGTTGAAAAGGTGGCAATCAATTGGTCTCAATATTGTGTTTCAAAAAATTAAAGGTGGTAGCAAAAATTATTTTTGCCATTTAAAATAAAATTCTCCCTTTGTGACCCCACTTAGGGGCATAGAGAGGCAACAAGAGCCCTCTACTATGGAAGCGTTCAAGTATTACGTAACGCAATATGGGGGGGAGGGGGGGTTAGTCTTGTAAAACGTTACTATTGTATTACCAGCGCCGCAACAAAGGAATTTAGTGAATTTCCAGTAATAATTGTGATTTGAGGCATACATAGTTGTAATATGTGCGTTAGGCAACGTTTGGAGAATGGGAAGAGGGGTAACAAAGAGCGTTACGATGCATCTCGAGGGGGGGTCAATAATGTTAAAAAATGCGTTACGTAATACTTGAACGGTCCCTATGCTTGATCTTGTGCGGCTTCATTGACCTCCCCCCCACATCATATCCAAATCCCTCAGCTCTGCTTCTAAGGAACAGAATACAGTCTTAGAGAGTCTTCCTCGTCTTCGGGACCCTGATGGGAAGAAGATCCTTAACATAATATGTACATTTGTTAGCAATTATACATATCAAATGGTGCATACACACTAAATATTTTGAACGACCCAGACCATGCGACAATACCCCCTATTCCAATTCAAATTAAGTACGCACTAAACTAAAATAAGAACGTTCCAATTTTAATTAGCCGGATTGGTATTCGAGAAATTTTAAAACGTTCCAATTTGTTCTTAATTAGACTATAGTTTGAAATTAGTTCATTTTGGTATTCGAATTTCGTATTTAAGTCAATTGTAGTGCGTTTATCTGTCAAAACGTTCCTAATCTTAGTTCACACCTAATTTTATGCGTCTAAAAAGATATCTGATGATATTTTTATGATACACGTTTTTTTTAACCAAATAATGATAAAACAAGTTTATTTTTATTAAAAATATTAAGCATTTTCCCCGAATTTATTATAATTAATACAAATAAAAGCATCAAAAAATATTATCATTGAACACCAATGTAATCATACAGTCGTTACACTTCGAGTTGGTTCGGCAGTTTCCGGCGACCATGTTACTTGGAACTTGCTTGGAACATGGAGCTCGTTTGAATTTGTCTTCTCCGATTGGCTGTCCGCTTGTCAGAATCAACCAATAAGGCGCATGCTCGATCCATAGACAATTATAATTCAAAAAAATATTTATGGTGAACTAATATTGGTTTTAAGAACACGGCATAATTCCGAATACGAATTTTAGTTCGAGTGAACTTAATTCTAAATAATTTGGAACGTTCTTAATAAGAACGTTCCAAAATCCGAATAGGGGGTATTATTTGCTATGTATTGTAGTATATAATATACGATCCTGAAGCAGAACAATGTCTTTCTTTATAAACTTTGGATGCAGCTGTCAGAAAATGCAGGAGTGCTAAAACTTTGATCGCTGCTAAGTTATTTTTTTAGTAATAAAATAGTCAGCCCGGCTTTATTTATTTATTTATTTATTTTATTTATTTATTTATTTGTAACGCATGAACAGACAACAGTTATGATAAAGTACAATATATGAACGAAAACAATATTCAGTCAACTGTCACCCAATTACTCATGCATCCTTGGAAGTCTTTACTTTTCAGCATTTACTAATATCCTTAGTCATTCGTCCTCAATCACCATTCACCATATTATATATACGAGAGAGAAAAAAAAGTAGGTACATACATACAAAACAAAAGAAAAAAAAACAAGTAGAAATGAAAAGAAAGTTAAATAAAATTATAAGTCACCATTCATACACACATCCACTCAGAACACACACACACACATCAGACAAACAACAAAAAATACATAGAAATATAAAATGTATAAAAGAGGAGTAGGGAGTGGCGGGAAAGGAAAGGATGGGAGAAGGGACTGTCACATTATGTCGGAGTATGTATCGTCTTTAGTATCTGTAATGTAGTGGTCTTGAAAGCGGGGAGCGTAAGTCCAAAGATATCTACGTCGATCAGGAGTTTGTTGTATGAGGTCATGAGTCTGTTTATGGGGTTCCTTTGTCCAGCATTAGTGTTGCTTGTCTTAACATAAAATGGTCTATGTATTCGTATTCTGGTAGGTACTTTGAAGTTTATTTTAGGCAGGAGAGTAGGGACGTCAAGTAAGGAGTGGCAGATTTTGTAGAGGGTCGTTGCGTCAATGGCACTGCGTCTCAGTTCCAATGTAATGTTGTTTGGGGGCAGATTGTTAAATTTCCGTCTCGTCTGTCTAGTGTACCTCCTCTGTATTGTCTCGACTTGTTTGGTATATTTGTCGTAAAAAGGATTCCATATTGCAGAGCAGTACTCGGCCTTGGATCGTATTAGCGAGTTATATAGTACGTGAAGTGAGTTGTGGTTTTTGAATTGTTTAGTATTTCGTAGGATGTAGCCCAACATTTTGTTACAGTGTTGTGTCAGTTCGTCAATGTGTTTATCAAAGTGTAGCTTTGAGTCCATCACTATACCCAAATCACGTATGCTATCGACAGAATGAAGTCTATGGGAAGCTATAGTATAGTCATATAGTATTTTATTGCGATTCTTTGTGAAGGAGATAGTGTAGCATTTTTTAAAGTTCAGGACAAGGCGGTTTTTCATACAATATCTGTTGAGTCTCTCAAGGTCCTCGTCCAACTTCGTGCAGTCAGCTTCAGAGCTTATAGAACGATATATCTTCATGTCGTCCGCAAATAAAAGAAATTCACTATGTTTAAAACAGGCGCCCACGTCGTTTATGAAAATTGTAAATAGTAATGGACCCAGCACCGATCCCTGGGGAACACCTGAAGTAACAGCACGAGACTCCGATCTGTAACCGTTCAGCACTACGGTCATTAGTCTGTTTGAGAGGTAAGATTCCAGCCAGCGCAGAAGGTCGCCATGTATACCGTAAGATGAAAGTTTTTGAATCAGAAGGATATGGTCGACCTTGTCAAAAGCTTTTTGGAAATCTGTGTAAATTGCATCTACTTGTATACGTTGATCCATCCGTTGTTAGTTGCATCAAAAATAATTATCCTTTAGTAAAACTAGAAAAAAAAATTTGCTCAGAGAATAAAGAAGGTATAAAGCTTGGATAGAATTGTTTGCCTACTGTTTTTCGTAGAGAATTCTTGAAGGATTCATGTTTGCCTTAAAATAAGGTAATATCATGTGCAAATTTGTTTTAGAATGGTGTAAAGATGCAAGATTTAGAATTAAACAGTGAGATAGTGGAAACATTGTCGACTAAAGCAGTTCCAGTGGTCCGCAGATACAAAGTTCAGATAGCCAATGGAGATCTGCCTCCAGCTCAAGTTCTGTTATTGACACCACCAAATGCTGATCTATCAGGCGCAGTCAAATATCCTCTTTTGGTCAATGTGTAAGTGATAATTTAGTTAAATGGTGAAAAAAATCCAATAAAAGTGAAATAAAACGTAGTACAGTTTGGATGTCTCCACTGTTGCAGGTATGGAGGACCTGATGCTTATCAGGTCTTAGAGAAATGGCAAATAGGTTGGGGGGAATCTCTGGTCTCCAGATGGAATATCGTTCTTGCAATGATCGATGGGCGTGGATCTGGACTAAAAGGGAATAATAATTTATTCTCTATCTATAGAAATCTTGGATCGTACGAAATCAATGATCAAATTAATGTTACCAGGTAAAATATAATTTACTAATATAAATAATATATTTTAGATAAAATGAGATTTTTATCCTTAATGTAAAATTTTCAGACATCTCCAACGAACGTTGGGATATATCGATCCTGAACGAAGCTGTATTTGGGGCTGGTCTTATGGTGGATATGCCTCGGCTCTTGCATTGGCCAGAGGCGGGAAAACCTTCAAATGCGCCGTTGCTGTTGCTCCAGTTACAAATTGGGCTCTCTATGGTAATTTCTAGTAAAAAATCTCAGAAATAACACACATTTTATTTAGTAACTTGATTGTAATATTTCATTTTTGTTTGTAGATTCAATTTACACTGAAAGATATATGGGACTACCTAACATAGAAGACAATTCGAAAGGATATCAAGAATCTTTGCTTGTTACATCAGAAAATGTAAGTATTTATTTTATATTATGAAAGAAGAATAGTTATGACCGACCTCGGTAGCCTAGTTGTACTGGCATGGATTTCAGATCCGAGGTCCCGGGTTCGATTCCCGGTCGAGTCAGAGTTTTTCTAAGTGTTATACTGACACCTTTGTATAGAAAAGTATTGTATTATTATGATTGTTTACAGAATTTCTCTTGTTCCATCCCATATGATAAAGTTGAAATTTGCATAAATTCTTGATACAATACCTAGTAAATGCAATAAAGCTGACCTGGTGAACTCATAGCTTGGCCCTTCTATAGGTATAGAAAAGTGTTGACTTTTTTATTAATTTATTTCTCCTTTGGTTTGGTTTTTTTAGGCTAAAGCTATTGGAAAAAAGAAATTCATGTTGATTCACGGAACTTTGGATGACAACGTTCACTATCAGCAATCAATGTTTTTGTCGAAAGCGTTACAGCAGCAAGATATCTTATTTTCACAAATGGTATGTATTATGTATTTAGTCGAAATTTCATCTTTTTAATGACAAATAACCCATACAGAGCATGCACTATGTACCCCGATGGCACATGGGAGATTCTCCAGCTTGTGACTGAAGTGAGCTGGTGCAATCCACTAAACATGTTGTTTAAGATTGCCCTCATTTTCTGGACCATATTCAGATTCACAATGCCACCCCCAACGCTCTTGAATGGCTTTAAATGCTGTTTGTTAGGGTGCACGTCTCCTGTATGTAGCAGATACCATACTTTTATGTTTTCTGATGTAACCACCCATCAGAAATCTCGATCAACTGACCTGGCATATTTTGTCTTCAAACATTCTTTTAAAGTATTATAATTATTTTTCTTTTTTTTCAGACATATCCTGACGAAGATCATGGCTTATTCGATATAAAGCCTCATTTGTATAACACGATAGAAGAATTTCTAAAGCCAAATCTGTTGAGTAGTTATAACTGCACCAAGTGAACTACTTAAACCAGTGTATTATTGTGATCCAAATTCTTTGATGTGCCAACCTACAATGTGTGCGGGAATCTTGTAAATATACCTAGTGCATGCTGGTAGTTCATTGATTTCGAAAAAGATGAGTTAGTTACCAAAAACTGTATGAATTGTGATGGTTATACTTACATTATCTTAATATTGTAACTGTTCTTCATTGAACTCTCTTCTTAAAACTAACATTTTTATTTTTATTGTAGATGAAATGTTTTTGTATGTGGAAAAACCACATAATTTTTTTTATACGTTTTAAAAATTTTTAAGGAAAACGATAGTTACTGTAATGGCAACTTTTAACAATTCCTATTTTTATTTAGGCTGTACCTAGTATTATTACCATTCCATACATGTTTTTATAATGATTTTCACCAAAGTCAACTTAGTAATCTTTATGGAAAGAATTGTGGGTATGTAAATAATTTTGAAAAATACTTAAATTTTCAAATTTTACGTTTTGTGGATCCTACTCGAAGAGTATTAATATAATATTCTCTTAGAAAAGTCTTTTTTGACTGCTTTTATTTAAGTCTTATATTAGTTGTAAGAAAATAAAATATAAAGAAGTACTTGATACTAATGAACTATTTTTGCAGCTTAACGGTAATTTTATAAGTGTTCACGGTTCCTTTAAACGGAAAACATAGTTCAAATGTTTCAAACCTATAAATTATTGACATAAATTGCGGTAAAATTATACAATCAAAAGTAAAAATTTGCATTGTAGTTGTTAAAAACGTGACTTTGACTTTTGGACAATTATTGTTACTTAATTCTTTCATGTTTTGTTTGCTTAACTCGTTTCTATGTTTTCTATTACTTTTTTCTTTGATTACAAGTATATGTAAGTATGATGTATAATATTTCGTATCCTGTAAGAAAGCTGCTCTTAAATGTAGGTACTTCACTCAAATCTGAAATATTTCAACTTTCAATATTAAACATAATATAAGGAAATTGATTGTTGCTTTTATCAAATTCAAAATTAATTCTCTCTGTCTCGTACTAAACGTGACTTTTAAAAAAGTGCATAAAACCTATAACTAAAAAATAAAACGATTGGAATTCAAATATAAATTATAATAATTTCAAAGCCTACCCGCTCAGTTGCTGACCTTCATAGCGGAGGTTGCAGGTTCGATCCCGGGTGCTAAGTATTTCCCTCTTTTACAATACAAGCTTTGCTTTCTGTTTAGCCCGGATTTATTTTTATAAAAAAAAGTATTACAAATAGTATTCTGGTTTTTAACATCAAATTGATTTATTTTGAATAATAACTCCCAAAGTTTTATATGTGAAGCGCTGTAATTGATATAATCTGTAATAGATTTAAATAATCTCATTGTTAGTAATATTTTGTGTGGTCAGTCTTTTAAATGTTTACATAAATATTAGTTATGAAATTAAATGTTGTGTATTTAGAGTACATAATAGATTTTTATATAGTGTTCATTAATGTATTGTTTTTTTTTTAAATCATTATTTATTTATTAAATTAAACAGATAAAACAAGCACTGATTTTTTTATATAATCAAAACCTTTACTAAAAATGATTGTGTGTCTCATCATTGTAACATTCATCGACTCATCTCCATCAAAACTTATTTTCAAAAATACTTCATGAATTGTAAAAATAGCATTGATATCTTACTACAGGTTCTAAAAGTTTTTTGATGCCAATAAGTTCTCACTCTTAATTCTAAATTTACCGTTGTAGTCTTCTTAATTGAATAATGTGATGATAAATGCTATTAGTCATAATCTTTGCAGGGTAGGCAGAGAGAAAAGAGAATCACAAGCATTTTACGAGTGTGAAAAACTGGACAAATACAAAGAGTCACAAGACAATACATTAATCTTAATAACCTTGGATGAATGGCTGGGGGTTTACCCAGTCTAAACGGTCCATTTCCGATACCTGGGCGCCTCGGAGATTAACCTAAGCCCTTCAGCGATATGCGGGGCTCTGTCCGCTGTGACTTCTTTTCCCTTGCTAAACCTGGGACGGTCGTGAACATCAATACAATCATTAATAAAGTGAACCCTTCCTCACTGGATGGTCACCCGGCCAGTGAGGAACTGACTCCCTCGGGAGTAACACCATCCACTAGTGTGGGTAACATGGACATCAAAAAATCCGTAAGGAACCTAGTGTTCCTTAGCAGGAATAATCTATGCACCATCACGAGGTCCCTAACGGGGCACTGCAGGCTGAACAAGCATGCACATGTGCACCATAGGGATATTGGACTGTGGCATGTGCAGGGCGTGTGGGGTATCACTTGAGACCCCAATGCACCTCCTGTGTGAGTGCCTACCAATGATGCATAATAGACACAAAAATCTGGGCACTTTCTAGATGTTCTCAGATAAAAATGAGGAGTTCAACGCCAACAAAGTCCTCCGATTCTTCCAGGAGGCTGGACTAAGCGACGAACTCTAGATACAGGGCCAGTCACAATAGTTCCATTTTGGGACGCAGTGACGGCGACCTCCTTGGAGGCAGCAAGCCTAGTAAATAATAATAATAACCTTGGAACAGATTTACCAATTTTCAGTTTGTCGTCACTTGCCAATATCGAATGAGTGCACAAAACAATCTGTTACCTACCTGATGCTCTCTTTTTACCGCATTTTTGCATAACGATTAATATAATTAAATAAACACTTAATAAACAACATATTAAATAAGTAATGTATATTTAAAGATTAAGAATGTAATCTGTTGATAAATTCAAGAATTTGCACACCTACCTGAAAGATCTCACGTAGTTAATAATAATTTTACTCTCTGATAAATGAAAAAAATAAGTTATTATTATTAGAATGAAACAATCCTTGATTACAACTATCTATTTTTTTCACATTTCATAAATTGAAAAGGCGGTCCACATTTAACTGATAATAGCTTTAAGATAATTGCCACAGCTGTAGATTATTCGTTTTATTAAGTAATAAGAAACAATCACACATTACCTCATACGGTCTTGAAATAGAACCAACAGAACAGATTTCATTTAAGAGTTGATTATTTTATGTAACAATATTATAATTTTTGGTGCCTTCAAGATGTGCAGTTCAAGTGATCTCGCTAATAATAGTGAGTAGTTTAGTTAATAAATGAATTAAGTTTAAGTGATCAAGAATTAGGTTGGAATTTTAAACTATGTTGTGAATGTTTTCAGATGAAATAGATGATTTTATAAATGACGAAAAAAATAAAGTGATTTCTCTTTCCTTTGGAAAACATTATAAAGTTGAATATCCCTATTGTTGGCTCAGAGATAATTGCAGGTATATTATTAATAAATTATTTTTATTTTTAGTAATAAACAGAATATTATTTTTGTGATTCTTCAACATAATCTAGATTTAAAAATTCAATTGTAAAAGTTTACTTAACTATATGGGAATTTGAAAATTATATACGAAAGGGGACCCAAAAAAATGGGAATAGCCCTGCGGTAGGTAGGGAGATGTGGAAACGTATTGTTCGACTCTGTGACCGTTAGGGACATATCTCCTGAGTTAGTATGCAAAAGTTTGTTGCTGTGAATGCATAGGTTAGCTTATGAGAACTTTTTTAGTGAAAAAGCTTTTCCATTTAGACAAAAAACGTGATGGCCGATTGTCGAGAGCAATGCGCGGCCGTGAAAATTTGTTTCCTGTTAGGGAAATCAGCTGCGAAAACTATTGTAATGCTTACAAATGCTCATGAGGATGCTACCCTAAGTAAAAGCAAAATCTACGAATGGTTTTCATGTTTTAAAAATGGGGAAAAGTCACTTGAAGACCTACTACGTTCATGACACCCCTCAAAGTCAAGAAGTAAGGAAAACATTAACAAATTGAGCCATTAACCAACTTTGTGACATGTCTGGAATATCATGGATTTTATTCAAGAGGATTTTATCTGAAGTTTTGCATATGAGAAGGGTTGCAGTGAAATTTGTCCCTCACGTTTTCATTATTCACACACAAGCAAAGGGAGCGTCGACTTCAGGCATTACCTCTACCATAAAGCAGCGGAGATCAAGATGGTTGGTTATATTCTAAGCATACAGAAGGGTAGTTTTCAGAGGCTTACATTGTACTTCTGATATCTCTCAGAGTAGATTACTACTCTGTTACATCGTACTTTTGATATTTCTCAGAATTGAATATCTAGTAGGTAGATTTAAAAATTCCATTTTCTAATACTATGAACAGCTTTTATTTGTCATTTAAGAAAGAAATAGCAGACACTGAGACTGAAATCCAAGTTAATCAGGCCTTCTTGATGTACTAAAGCTGCCTATTACAGTATTCTGCAGTAGAGTGTCAATCCTTAACTTTCAACTCTGCTAGGATTGATTACTTTGTTCTGTGTTCATGATATTGATATTTTTTTAAGTCGGCAAAGGAACTGCTAGGCTCCGAACCACTCCTATACCAATGCCGTGCTGGGAGTTCAGTCGTCTTCCCTTTTTCAACATATAAGAGTCTGTTATTTTAAGGATGTCTTGTCCTTGTTGGATTTCATCCCTATCATTTTAGGGGTTTTCCAAATGGTGTCATTGTTACACTTTCTTTCAAAGACCTTTATGAATGTTTTTACATTTTAGCATCTCTCTAAAGCAGGCTTCTTGGTCGCCAGTGTCGCCACGTGCTTCGAGAAAAAACTTATCTCTATATCTTAAGCATCCAAATTAGATGCTGTCTTTAGCTTTGTCTTTCATCTGGCAGGTCTTTTGTTACCAATAACTTCTTTTTCTCATCTTAATATTTTTTTATTCGACCTCTACAGCCTAGTGGCATAGTCGCTGACTTCAAATCAACAGGTCTCGGGTTCATTTCCCAGTCGGGTCAGAAATATTCTATGTTTTTCACATGAAATTTCTACTCACGGTTGGAATCGGGACAGATTGAATAGGACTAGGACCGGTTGACTCATTATCTTTTTTTCTAATGGGGGTTTTCTGGAATCTTACCTATAGTGGTGTCTCTTAATTAGAGCTTCCCCACAAATCCCAGAAAGTCCAGCATTAGGAATGGATCCATGGAGGCAAAGTCCTCCCCATGTGATTTCCAAAATTTTTGCCCTCGCTTAAGCTACTGCATCGCGTTCTCCCAGGAGGTGGTGAGGTGTTTTGTCTCTCTCTCCACAAAACGGGCAGGTTCCATCATTCTCAAGCCCTGGCTTCACCCATGGGGTTTTAAATTCTATTTTACTTACTTCTCTCAAGTTTTAGTTCTTCTGGAGTTTAACCACCAAGAAGTACCTAAAATTGACTGGGTCCAGGAAAGTTGAATGTGTGCTCTGCTGTTTCTTTGCTTTCTACTTCTTCCAATTTCTAGGTCTTAAGACCTTCTTGCACGAACTTATTACTAGTCCTGGGACGATGAGTTCCAGCTCTCTCTCCATCTATTAGGCGGCCGTTTTCTATTAAAGACAAACAGTATCAATCTATGTATTCTCGATTTGACCACAGATAAACAAAATAATATATGCGTCTGTGTCTACTTCAAATACATCGAAGTGTGTGTGATTATGGATTAAATACCGACCTCGGTAGCCTAGTTGTACTGGCGTGGACTTCAGATACGAGGTCCCGGGTTCGATTCCCGGTCTGGTGAGAGTTTTTCTAAGTGTTTTTTCACTTGAAATTTCTACCCGGGGTTGGCCTGTCTCAGATTGGACGGGACCGGTTGACTGGAAAAAATTGCCTCAGGTAGTTCCGCCGGCTATACCTACTGGCACCTTTGTATAGAAAAGTGTTATATTATTATTATTATTAAATCATTCGGCACTCCTTCTATATATAAACTAAAAATGTGCGAAATTTCATACTCCTCCATCCAGTGGCGTTCTGTGGGTTATTGGCGCCCGGGGCGGGAACCACACCCTTTGGCGCCCCCACATAACTTTTCCTAAAAAAAAGGTCATTTCTAAAATTTGGTATCTGGACACATGACATTTCCTAAAAAAAAAAAAAAAAAGGTCATTTCTATAATTTGGTACATGCCTATTTCGAAAACCGGACGTATAGTATAGCCCGGGCATATTTTGCCGCCCTGCTAATAGAGGCGCCCGGGGCGGTCCGCCCCTCCGCCCCCCCCTCGGTACGCCACTGCCTCCATCTGCACGATTTTCGTAAAAATGGTCACAAAGTTTTTCCTTCACGTGTTAATATATAGATTACTGTGTAGCATTCGAAGTGGTTGGAAACCCAGCGGTTCAGTCGCCGACTTTCGTTCCGAAGGTTGTGGGCTCGATCCCCGGTGCCAAAATGGCTGTTTCTTCTAATACTTTGACCCGGCCGGCGCGGCGTGGACAAAGTTTCGCAGAGCCGGAACTAATAGACTTGTTGACGAGACATTGTGAAAATATTGTTATCTCCCGTAAAGAATGGTGCGACTTGTAGCGCGATGTTCATTTACCTCACTCCGCTGCAAGATCGCGGATATGGTCCGGTTTCGTCTCTATGTTTTGTGATAGTGAGGTTATCATTGTCGTGTAATTAATTACTATAGTATTGACATTTAGTTAAAATTCAATAAAAGGCTGATAATACGAAAGCACACCTATAATTAGTAGGTAAAGTTTCTATAATATCAACTACAGATGTCAGCCTTCATAAATTTACACAAGACCCGGGGCGGGGACAAGGGCGTCGCCAAGGGGGGGCCCTAGAGATTAAAAAATGTAGGCAACTGCTGAGCAACCAAAGTTCTAAGACCGTGATTTGCCGTTAAATCCTACAAAAATCTTCATACTCTTGACTGTACTTAAAATTCATATATTTCTCATCCTCCATAATATAGGATATACGGAAAATAGCCTATGACTGCGTTCAATTGCCACCCCCCCCCCCTAAGCCTCGGGCTGGCGACGCCCTTGGGCGGGGGTTTGGTACAAAATTGGTAGGTATATAGTTAGTTAACTTGGTAGGTACCTTCAACTGGGAATGGGATTCAGCGAGTTTTCAACGGAAGGATGAAAAGCGGTTAGAAAGGGCGTGATCCGGGAGAAACAACAATTAGGTAATTAATTAATTAATTAGTGCAAACACTATAATATGTGGTGGTTGTATACTGAGGTGGTTGGTAGTCCAGTGGTATCAATCGGAGTACGTACCTACAGCGTATTGAAGGTCGTAGGTTCGGATCCCGGCGGTGCCGACCATTTCCACTTTCACGGCACAACCCTTTGGTTAGTGTGAAAGATGTCAAAAAGTGTATTGTTAATGTGTTCACTTCATAGATTCATTTTTAAAAAAATGTACCTTGCTACATTGATTCTATTCGATTTGTTGTAAGTTGTACCTCTATGGGCTTACGACCGTTTTGTAATGCCTTAGGTATAGAGAACTGGATATAAGATTGCATTACTTTGGCTACAAGAGATTGCCTCAGGCATTATGTTCCGCATGTTTTGCTTTGTATAGAATAGTGTTGCTGAGGATCCCGTGGACTGCCAAGAGAACAAACGACTGCGTTCTTAAAGAGCTGAATATCTCTGAGAGAATGTCTGCAGTCTGTAATCGGCGGGTGCTGAGTTTCTTTGGTCACATTGCCAGACGAGAGCCAGATAACCTGGAAAAAATATAATTACTGGAGGCGTTCCAGGCAGAAGCAGCAGAGGCAGATCACCTGCAAGGTGGTGTGACCAGATAAAAAAGGCAACAGGGGGAGAGAGCGGGCGGCGGATGACAGAGAGGATTGGAGGCGTTTGGTGCTCACAACAGGCACCCAGTAGTTCCATAGGTCACGACCCTCAGTAATGAGGAAACGAAGAAGAGAGAGAGAATAGTGTTAATTGATATTATAATATAACTATAGGTAGGTATATTTTTAAAAATAATAATCTGTAGTCTTTTTTCATTTTAAAAGATATCCTGGCTGAAAGTTATAGGCATAGGCGTCCAAAAAAAAATCTAGGGGGGGGGGGAAACATTTTTACACGCTTTCTTTTTCAAAAACTAAGTGATTTACAATAAAAGTAACATTATTTGACTATTTCGATCAATTCAGGGTACTTGTATCCATAGGGGATGTAGGTACCTATATTGTAACGTATTGATTTATGGAGAAATTTGCAATGTGATGTGATATGAACACTTATCTTTTCAGATGTGAACAATGCTACAATGCGACGATAAACCAGAAGCTAGAACATCTCATAAACTTCCCGATGGATGTGAAACCCCTTAGTGTCTCCAAGCAGGGGGATGGTTTGGCAATAACCTGTGAGTACCGTCATAACATTACAATGGCCATCGTGTTATCGCATCAAGATATTGTTTGAATGCTGCCCTAGTGGCACTTAAACCGCGGCATTTATACACACACTCAGGCCCGTCGCGTGGTTTTTAGGCGCCCAAGGCGAGGCTTTAATCAGCGCCCCCCCCCCCCATAACTTGTAATTTTCCAGATTTAGTTCGGAAGGATGATACCCTAGCTCCGAAGTCGTCATCTGCGGCCCGAGCGACTACCAATAGCAATTTTTCATAAAAGTAAATTAAATAGAAAACGGGGGTTATTTTTTTCAATTTACATACGAGAAGATTTCAAAGTATTCTCGGAATGGATATGAAGGAAATGGCAGAAAAATCTGAAATAATTCGACCATTTTATACCTAGACTTTTTCAACTCCAATGCGCTTTTTCAAACGCCAATTTATATATCTTTTCAACAGCGCAACAAAAATTGTCGTTAGGTACCAGGGATAGGCTTTATGGTAGTTCATTGATATTTTGGAGACCATACTATTGACGCGCCTTTGCAATGCGCCGAATGCGCGCCAAGTGAATCGACGCGTTATCATTGAGGGATAAGACATTGGGGGTTCATTTTCCTTGATGATTTTCTATCTACAAAACCATGCATAGTGATTCCGCAAGCTATTGAGGCAATACTTTTGCCTATTTAAAATAGTCAATAAGCAAAAATTCTTTCGAGTTCTAGAATAGGTATTATCTTAAGGAGTTTTTCGACGAATTTCATGACTTTGACTGCAGATTTACATATTTACCCACTGTATTGACTCGCATTTTTTTCAGGAGCATAATAACAAAAATCAGTTTTCGTTCCCAGTAATAATGTGGTGAACAAAACACTTTTAGAATTTTCACAACAGAGCTCCATACTCTACATAGAAAATTTAATTCGCGTTTGTTTCTCCGGTAGTGTGAGGATTCGTGGTATCCTTCTTTCACCAGACTTTTACGTGGTCCAAAAAGTCATGAACTATTCAGTGAATAATTGTCTTCGATTGGCTTTTCTTCATTTTTCAAAATTTAAACCATTTGTAGATTCTGTTTTTAATTAGGGAAATCCTCCTTTTTTAAAAGGGGGGAGGGGGAAAATATAAACTATTTTCAAACAATACAGTGGAGGTGGAGGGGGGGGGGGGCGCTAACGTCCATAATGCGGTCCGCTGTGATACCTCACATTGTCCTATGTGAAAAGTGTGACGACCGCTGCTCTTAGGGTATCATCCTCCTTTAGAGCCACTCTATTATCCACCAGCTATGGACCCGCCGTGTTTCGGGTTGGAAAAAAGCTGATACCCGTCTTGCTTTTCGGATAGTCAGGCTTGATCAGTAGCTATTTAAACAGATTCTAGTCTAGTTTCCCGTTGTTCAACAGACCAAGATTAAAATAGGCTTGAGCAGATTGATTTCCTGTTGCTCGCTCGGTCACAATGAAAATCAAGGATGAAATGAAAATAAATTTTAGTTAGAGTTTTTTTAAGATTTTAATTTAAAAATTGATTAAACTTTTTATTGCAAATATTGCATTTCTTTGGCTCTTCTCAGCTATGAAATCGCACGTGAATCCCTGGACTGTACTACAAACAAAATAGAATTTGTTTTACCCACGGCGGCGCCCCTCGAATCGCGGCGCCCAAGGCGACCGCCTCGGTCGCCCCACCCACGCGACGGCCCTGCACACTCTGACCTACAGCCTCTTCATTTGCTTGAGATAGGACACGCTAACCATAGTGTACTTCCTGTCGTTGCTTTCACTATGCTAAGGGCTCTTCCGTTTATCACGAGTGTTTTTTTGCAGCTTTTTAGACCCCTCCCTCCTCCCCAAAATCACGTGTATTTTTTGTATGTACAATATTTTCATCAGCATAATCTTTGTTGTTTACGATAGGCTTAGGTAGGTGCCCAAATATGCATAAATTTGTAGGTAGGTACATTATTTTTGGACCACAGCTGTATAGGAGTGATTTCTAACTTGAACCTCTCTCCCCCTCCGTGATGTTTCGAGATTTTTCTCTGACCCCTCCCCCCTTTTGCGAGCTCACGTGATTGATGGAAGCCCTCTAAAAGGCGACAATGGATATCTATTTCTTTCCAACCAGAGTAACCAACGTATCTTTGCCTCTCACAGCATCAAAGAATAATTAGGTACTTATACGAAGCCTCTTTTGCCTTTTTTTTTTAATTTTGAGCATTTTTTCTCAATCACACTTCTGCGTCTTACATTATCTAGTATATTGTTATCAAAACCATTTCGTTACTAAATACCCGCATGGACATCACTTTCTAAAAGTAGCGCAATTATGTTAATATTGTGGGGTGAAATCGGAAGAGCCTCGGTAATTGATCGTCTAACATGAATTCATCTTTGAAAATCCTTAAAATTGCAATTTTATTTCCAATGTGAATTAAAATTCAATATTATCCGTGGCTGAACTATGTGTGCCACGCTTTAAAAAAAAAATAATTTTAATACATGAAGGAAGAACGACAAAAAGGATCTATATATCTGAAAAAAATGGGTGCACGGAGACGTTACAGAACTAGATTGACGTAGGCCGATCATATCGGCGCCGGAACAAACGTGTGAACAACTCCGACTGCATGTTTGCGACAATGATGCTCTTGAATGAAGCGAAAGAGGTTTGTTTGGATAGGAATTGATGGAAGTCGTTACTGACTGTCTGCCTACCCAACACCACCTATATAAGAAGGCCTTAGCGCTGGGACTGTGACGTGGCATTGTAAGGCCCAGTATGTACTTGTCTATATCTCTTACCTGTACTCTATGATATCTGTCAAAAAAAATATACCTATATACTGAACAAGTACTTGTACTAGGCTCATAGAGAAAAAGTCATACAGCGCCGGCGGCCTGGGCCTTCGGGTGTGACGTTACAGTCAAAATGGCCGCCAGCGCTTAGGCCTTCTTATTTAGGTGGTGTTGGCCTACCCCTCCGGGATAAGGCGTGATGGGTAAAAAAGGTAACTGGAAGTGATATTAAATAACATTGGTAATTAAGCATATAACTTTAAAAGAGGATATGTACCAAAGTATGATGCAGTTACAAAAATAATAAATGCCAAACTTTTTCCTTTGTATTATTATATTTAATTAAATTTAGAGATTTCATTATGAAGTTCAAAATGAAACAATATTTCCAGCTTGATGCAAATAAAACGAATTGAAAGATCCAACTTTTCAGTTTTCGTCCACAGATAACTAATAGACAAGTTTTTTCATTTGAACAAGAGTGCTTACTTTGTTGTTTTCAGGGGAGGACAATCACTTATCCAGCTACCCCTCGCAACTTCTCTACGACTGCAATTACGAGACTTGGAAGAAGAGTAAAATCTTGAGGAGAACTCTATGGTCTGGAAGTAATGTACCGCAGGATATAGCATCCGTTGATAGAGATGAATTTTTAAAGTCGGAAGATGCTCTTAAGAAACTACTAAATTCTTTACTTTTGTTTGGAATGGCATTCGTCGATAACGTAAGTTTATCTATGTAATAATATAAAAAGGCGAACATTAAAAGCGAACCGTTTGGTTAATAGGCACAGAGATCTGACTGGATTTACCGCTTGTCATAAAATAACCAGACTTCCTCGTTTGTTTAACGTTAACCCATAATCGCTCAAAGAATTTGTTTTTTTTGTCCGACTGTAGGTACTTGAACACAAATACACTTTCGACATCTTTCACATAAAGCAAAGCGTGTTATGGTAGTGGAAATGGTCGGCACAGGGATTCGAACCCACGACCTCCACTGGTATACTACCTTTATTAGTGCCACCTTTTTTTGTGAAATACGAGTAGAAATAGCACTCAAAGAGTGTTCTACCTAAACGGTTTTGAGAAGAATGGCGAAGCTAGGTAGGTACATTTAACTGTAACCGAAAATATTTTTCTCTTTCATTCCTTATAATAGCGTATTTTATTAGTTTTGGTGTTTGACCATATAAATATTATATTATTTTTTATACTAAAAACACAACTTAAATATAAGGCTTATAAAATTACAGTGTACTTTAAGCATACTCAAATGGAAATAAATAAATTTGGTAATATTTTTTATACAAAGGTGTGAGTATAATCGGCGAAACTTATTGTCTGAATTTTTTTGCTGGTCAACCGGTCCCGTTAAAACACTTGCCCCGACCGCGATTCAAACTAGGTCCCTCTTGATTAGAAGTAAGCGCCTATATTAATAGGCTCCCGATGTCGGTGTACTCAATTTATCCAGGTAATTTAAAAAAAATACCTATCGTTTTATTAAACTTTCAAGAAAATTAAAAAGAAATCTTTCTTTTAAAATCGTATTGTGGGGGTGGCAACAGGGTGAGTATAAAATTTTAATTCTTGTAGGTAAGTGCCGACGGTCATCAAGGGTTAATTCACCATTTTTTCAATTACTATGTTTCTGCATAATCGCAATGAAGATACGAAAATTGCCACAACTCTCACTATTCAACACCCAATAATATTGGGAAGTTCTTATCATCAGCGAAGTATGATAATATTATTGTATGGTGGGACTGGTCGCGCGATGTTCAACTCAACCCATCTGATGATTATGGTCCGGGATTGAAGTTCCGTTTTTAACAGAGAGAGGTTATCATTGACATATTATTATTATTATTTATTTAAACGCTAAAATTTAAATTTACACGCTAATAACTTTTAATATAATTCTTACATTTGACTGTATCTGTCATTATTTTACCCTTATTTAAACATTCATTCGACGAAATTACGAGTTGTGGCTATTGTTCAATTTTAAATCGTATTTTGTATTTGATTGTATTTTGAGATCTTTTAAAAATATGTATATTTTTTATTGTTTGGAATACACTTAGTTTAAAAACACTTAATTTGTTTATTTTTCCGATACTATACCTATTCAATGAAATAATGTGTTTCTCCCTCTCAAAAAAAAACATACATAATAAAAAAATTCAACCAAGTAAATTCAAACAAATATTATTCTTACCTTTTATTTTCGACTAAATCGTTTTTTTTTTTATTTTTTTACGAGAGATAAGAAAAAAATTGTTAAAAAAAAAACTTGGTGGTTGCCGTTAAAGTCAAACAGAAAAGAAATTGAAAGTATCGGATCGAAATGGGAAAAGTTCTTAACATACGATTTTAGAATCTACATAATAATTCAGAAATGTTTGTCTGCTTTCTATCGTATATGGGAGCATCACGCTCAAAATACAAATGCTACGTCAGATATTAATATGCCCAGAGCCGTACAAAATGCTGGAGAAGGTTCTTAAATACAATTTGCTGCATTAACTTAAATATATTTAGAGCTATTTAAAAAACTCTATTTTTTTAGGATCTTCATACAAATTTCTCAAAAAGACAGTAAGCCATCTTTTGGAAACAAAATTACTCATTTAAACGTTGAATGGAATCTTGGTATTACGGTATGAAAATGTAATAAAATAATTGTAGATTGATTTGTTATACATATAAATGTTATTCAAATCTTATTATTCTCAATAAATAAAGATTTAATGAAAAAATTTGCAAAATGATTCCTCCATTTTGAAGTTTGACAGCGGCTTTTATACTTATTGCACAAATCACCCTCTATGGGTGGAATGCCTAATTAATTATTACACATTAGAGGGTGTAGGGAATGTAGCTAAGATTCAAACCACAGAGCTCTCTCTATGAAAACTTGCAAATTATGTCGGTAGGTTCGTATAATATTATGAGGTCGGTAAAATAAAAATTGTAAAAGTGTCATTCTTCTTTTTCTGTGCTTATGTCAGTTATAGAGGTCTGTTAAGCAATGGGAAGCTAGACTAGAACCTGTTTAATTACCTACCGATCAAGCCTGACAATCGGAATCAAAAACGTAAAGCAAGACGGGTATAAGCTAGTAGATAATATTTTTGTAAAGGTGAAAAAGTTCACCAAAGTATTTTCACTTCTAAGGGTCCTCAGTACTTACCATAAAGGATATTTAAGAACCAATAAAAAAGTTACCATATGTACACACCTTTATAAAATATTCATTTTTAAAATAAAAATATCACTTATAATATGTACCTACCAACTTCAATCAATCAATCAATCAATTTTCCTTTTTACACCCCACTCAGGGGCATAGGGAGGCAACAAGAGCTCTCCATTGCGCTCGATCTTGCGCAATGTTTATGACCTCCTCCCACACCATGTCCATGTCCCTCAGCTCTGCTTCGAAGGAGCGGAACACAGTGTGAGAGGGCCTTCCTCGTCTTCGGGACCACCTACCAACTTCTTCTTCTTCTTTAGCCTTCTCGCGTCCATTTCTGAACATAGGCCTCCCCCGATTGTCGCCATCTCTCTCTCGTCTGTGCCCTTCTCATCCAGCCAAAACTAGCGCAAGCCACGAGACCTAGTTTACCTACCAACTTAGATTTCAATAAATAAACAATACAAATAGGATGCACGTTTTTTTAAATATCTACACTATAATATTCATTTTCTTCTCCATCCATTGGTTCTTGCGGCCATAATAATAATTTAGAATAGGTGCCATGTCTTTTTTTTCAAGAATCCAATATACCTATTAAATTTATATTTCCAAGAAGAGGAAGATCTTATCAAAGTTCGTTTCAAGGTTGGATATGGCGTGGAAAAAGGTTAGGTACATATTGACATAAGGCTAGATCGAATGCATAGGAAATTGATTGATTGATTGGGTTATTGTGTAACCTACCTCGGTAGCCTAGTTGTACTGGCATGGACTTCAGATCCGAGGTCCCGGGTTCGATTCCCGGTCGGGTCAGAGTTTTTTTTCACTTGAAATTTCTACCCGGGGTTGGCCTGCCTCAGATTGGACGGGACCATTTGACTGGAAAAAATTGCCTCAGGCAATAAGTTCCGCAGGCTATACTGACACCTTTGTATAGAAAAGTGTTATATTTTATTTCATCAAAAAATTCATTAAGTTTGTTATTTTTTTACTACTTATAACAAATTGAATCTTACGCTCGATTAGATTGTGTAACGATGAACGAAACCTTAAGATTTATTTACTTATCAACGGCAAATTGCTTTTTGAAAGAATAATAAAGGCAAGTTTACCTAATATTATGAAAAAAAAAAAACAAACCACGATACCCTAAAAAAATCATCAATAGATTCCAACATTAAAAATTACATACACACATACTTGATAAAAAAATATACAAAATACAAGTTTTATTTTAAACAAGTAGGTAATTACAAAAGATTAAAGAATACGAAAATTAAAATATGATACACGTGGAACAAAAACAGCTTATGATAGAAACCGAAACAACAGATCAAAAACAATAAAAGATGAATAATAATTAGTAAATGGAAGATTGACAATGATTGTAAAATAGAATGAGAATAGTTCTTAGTAGTCGCCCAGTGATCGAAATTCGACCATAACTAATGTAAATTATAAGCTTGAACAGTATTCTCTCAAAAATAATTACATGGATACGTCAAATTTGAAATGTTGATACCTACAAAGTTTTTTATTTATTAATGGGAGGTTTTCTGGGGAGCTTCCGACAAGACACACTAGGTGGCAGCGCTTCTAATCGGGTAGCCTTGTATGTACAGGGAATCAGATTCGTGCCGAAAATTCACAAAGTTTTTGCTTCACGTATATCGACGCAAGAGCTCAACAAACAATGAAAGCGCAAATATATTTTAAAATTCGTTGCTTTTGGTTATAATATTTTACAATAAGGTTAGATACATAATCCTGCCAAGACACGATTTATTTAGAGTGCCTTGTTGCAGAGTGCAGCGTATTATTGTTGCAGGTAAAGCCAACGCTGGAAGACACGGAGCTCGTTATCCGCAGAGTGGCTGCCCCACAAACAACCCTGTTCGGAGACATGTGGAAATTCACTTCCAATTTAGACAGAGCCGACACGGCTTACACCAACATACCCCTCGCTGCACACACGGATGGAACTTATTTGGTGGACTCTCCTGGGTAAGTGTACAAAAGCAATAATTTCATGAATTTCATTTTCATGAATGTAGGTTGTGGATATTCCTAATAACAAATGGAATTCATGATCTAGTACGGGTATCCTATTTGATTAAATTATTAAGTACGGTAAGATCAAAAATAAGTTTTGATAAAAAAATATGTAGGTATGGTAAAAACATACATACATAAAAGGCCGGTTTAAAAAAAGCGACTAAATATCTCTTTAGCTAAAGGAACTAAATTTTAAAGTCTCTTTAAGTAGACGCGTTTCATAAAAATACTATTTAAAAGATGATAGCAGCTGGTAGTGATACCATGGAAGTCTATGGAAAACATAGGTTGTTTACTAATATTTTCGCAGACTTTCTGTTAATCTGTCAATTTCATTTCTTAATAGAGCATCAATATGCCGTTTTTTCTGTTAATTTATTATTATGGCTTATGAATTTGTAAAAAAAATCTGTTTCCAATAATATTAATAGGAGATTTGTACTTTGGGTAAAATATGCAGGTCGGAATTCGATACTCCAGAACTACTATCTATTCTCAGCTTCCGTGTTCCGACCTTAACCAGATCAACTAATATTTTTCGGTTGTCCACACCAAGGACAAACGTGGGCTTGAGGAGGCCTCTGTATCGAATGGCCGGAGGTTATGATTCCCTGCAGTGCTCTCTAGATATGCTTGGCACTCCACATCATGTCTTCAAGAAACAGATCTCCAGAGCAATTTTAAGCAATTCTACTACTTCGCGATAGCTTGTTGATTATTCTTTTCCCACACCCCTTCCTCCCTTTTTTCCTTCCCTTCTTCTTGCACTCTCCATTTGTGTTTGCGTTTATCTTTAGCTATTTTCATATTTCACTTATACTAGTAGTATTCCTATTGATATTTTTTTCTCTCTCTGGAACATGTTGTACCTGTTTCACTTAACAATATATAATGTTACATGTGACACATCTCGATGGAGGTCAACTTAGTTTAAGGCCATAAATTAATTCTGTTTCTACTTTTAATGTATAGTTGTCCTCTGTAATGTGTTTTGTTAAAATAAATAAATAAATACAAAATTTAGTTCCCGCCCAAACTCATAATATCGCTGGTAAGGAAAACAACAAAAGTGCGTACGTGTGTATAATATTATATTCTAGCGTTCCCAAAACTGACTTTTGATTGATCGACACGTAATATTATTTAAGTACGAAATAAATCCATTGAACTTGGTAGCACAATCTACTTGCATACAAGAAAAATTGTTAAACAATAATAGGTAGTGCTTATGTCGAAATCGATACACATACAATAAGTCCTTCATACTTCCAAAACTCTATAGCTCAAAATTATGTATGTTTTCTGTTTTTTTTTTACGGATAAAAAATCAATTATGCACAACGAATTTTACAGTATCAATACGGATATTTCGTTAAACCTATTTTCAAGTTTTCTGAACATTTTATAAGTCTTACGTTCTTAATATCAAAAAATAACAATCTCGAATGATCCTGTAAAATTAAAAAAAAAAAGAAAAACTTATGAAATTGAAAAAAATGTTGAGGTACTTAGTGTTATTAAACACGAACCCTTTAAAACCACAGCATCAAAATGACCTTTCATAAACTTGTGGTCTGCACCTGGAATAAAAATAAAGTTAGGTAGATATATTAAATTAACAACACTAGCTGTCATCGTGTTTTTTTCATTTTGTTTGTTTCACCTCATTTTACTCAAAAGTGCGCATACTGAAAAAATGTGTAGGTACCTAAATAAAGACCAAAGCAAGTTTCGTTACGATCAAACATTTTATATTTAAGTTTTTCGGTGGTTCACAATTTAAGTTCTTTGAACGGAGAATTTTAGTTACGCATTGATCAGACGATGTATCGTTTTTTGTTGTTGTTATTAAAAAGTGATGGAAGCTTTTACGTTGAAGCCTTTAAAGGAAAATTATTAATTTGTTCCGCGTGACTATACATCATGGCGGGGGTATAAAAGCAACCCTACTGAAAAAATAAATCAACTTTCAATAATATTATGGCTTCAGCAAGGTCAATAGCGAACGGCAATCACATCATGTAAGGAAAATTAATAATTATTATTATTGGAAAGGAAATTCAATAAAAAAAATCCGAATTATTCCCTACTGGCAAAAGTATTCGTGCGTTTGGGAATGGAGGGAATATGGACTGTAAAAATAATGAAGCTGTATGTAATAAAATAATTTAAAATATGATGTGAAAGGGGTGAAATAATTGCTGTTCGTAGACTAGAGAACGCCCGAAAAAGTTTCCTCCAACTATATAGATTGCAGAACTTGAAAAAGTCATTTTGCTTGTGAAATACATACTGAGGTCGTACGACTTCTGTCGGAATTTTCCTCTCGAATATTCCAACAGACTGCCGCTTATCTCCAGGCGTAGCACGTCCAAGTTAGGAATAACGCCTGTTTACCACTTCGTTGGTCTTCGCGGTAGTTTTTTTTTTCTATTTTTGAAGACCTCCCTTTCAGGGACCTGGTGAAATGCTCGATCCACACTTACCTTCTTGACCTGATGTCATTGTTGATCAGCTATTGTCCTGCGAGTTATTTATTTTTCTTTTAGTTCTTTAAATCAGCTTTTCCAAGTCCGGTATTCCAGAAATTCTTCTGCCTTTTAGATGAGCTATCAAAGATTTTCACTGATAGATCTTTAAATGCGAATTCATCAAAAGCCCCATCGATGCACCAGGTCTGCACCTCTTCCGTTACCTGTCCTGAGTCTATATATTAAGCGTAGAACAATGCCTTCATGGTATATCAAATCCAGGTTGGTACACGTTCATGAGAAATTTTCTATTAACTATCTATTTGTCACGTTTGTCTCATTCCAGAGGGAGTTTTGGAAGAGAGAAAGTCCGCGCGTCGAGCGTCATATACTCAAACGCGGACGGATCGTTCAAATTGAGAACATTGTATATTATGTTCGCTATGGTCGCAAAAGTTATTTTTTTATATTTTCTTTTAATACATAACTGTTGTGACTCTACGGAATAGTAAATTTTTTCGGACACCTCTAGGTGTGAATGCGGTTTATAGGTATGTTCCGGTTACCTAAATTCCATAAACTATCCAAATGTCACATAAAATCTTTCTCCTACCCGAAAAAACTTACCAAAATTACAGTTACAATTCATACGGTATCTCGGTCGGATCGGTCTTTACTTCGCTGTGCAATCAAATTTCGATTCAAGTGTTTACTCTTCATATTTCACCATATAAATCACCTTATAATTTGGGATAAACCATCATCATAAAATAGTAATCATAAAATCAAACAACATAAAAAAAAGCATAAAATTCATTCTGTGCAAGTTTTTGTGTGTGCAGTTTTCGGAACCAGCGACCTGTGGATGAAGGAGCAAATTCGGTAAATCCTGTGCCCTGTGCTCCATATCATCTACTTCCATCTTCCTACGTCCATTGTTGGTGTTTTGGCTATCAAATAAACAACAGTATGATCGCTCGAAGCTCGGACGCGCGATGACTTTTTACAATAATTAGGAGAGGGCATGAAACTAATACTTTTGTTTATCTCCATGATTTTCACATTCTGTGTAATGTGGCTCAGAATTAAGAAGATATGTAGGTTTGTTACAAGAATTAGCAACGAAACCCATGTCTTTTCCAGATTTTCTATAGTTTACTAAAAACGTACCTTCATCAAGAGAGGTTCATTGTTAGTTCGTAGGACCCTAAAAGGATTAGAATCTCATGTGCAATTATATGAGTTATATAGAATGTACCTTGTGTACCTAGATTTCATACATATTATGAAGACAATACAAGGGTCTTTATTGTAACAGAAGTTTTGAGTAAATATTAAAACCGCCTTTGTACCACGGATAAAGGGTTTAGTTGACTTATTCCATTCAATTCGGAGTTAGGTATGTGAATGTCTACGCGCCAATTATTAAACATCAAGAGATGAAACATACATTTGTCTAAAATTTTAAAGTTAAAATTGTTTAAATTGTCAATTCGGTCTGGGTTTTAATTGAGAAAGTAGGCACCTACTAACCAGATAACCGTATTTGAAATGATCGCAAGGAAAATAGAAAAAAACCAACAATTTAGTTTTTTTTCCATAATAAGTCTTAATAATCTCGGTGTCCATATTGAAAAAGACGGTACCATGAATAGGGAGCTCTCCATCCGCTTGGCATTGGCTGGAGCGGCATTCAGTAAACTTGGGAAGGTTTGGAGGTCGAATGCGTTCAGTATAAAGACAAAGGTCCGCCTGTACACTGCCTGTGTTCTGCCCGTTTTACTGTATGGTTGTGAAACCTGGCATCCAACGTGTGCTCAAAATACACGTATCGCAGGTTTCGAGAGCAAGTGCCTCCGAAGAATGCTGGGTGTCCGGTGGCACGATTTCATCCCAAACACAGCCATCAGAGACCTGACGGGTCAACCACTCGTCACCTCTACCATAAGGTCCCGCCGACTGACCTGGCTGGGCCACGTCTTGAGGAAGCCTACGGATGACATCACGCGCCTGAGCCTCGACTACCATCCTGAAGGTAACAGAAGACGCGGTAGGCCCCTCCAAACAATCAGGAGACTGTACGAGGCTGATCTCCGGGGTGCTGGAATCGGCTGGGACGAGACGGTGAGGACCGCAGGGGACAGGGTGGCGTGGCGAGGACTTGTGGAGTCCATATGCCCCAACTAGGGAGCGGACATGGTCGAAGAAGAAGAAGAATAAGTCTTCAGGGTCCCGAAGACGAGGAATACCCTCCCATGCTGTGTTCTGCTCCTTCAAACAGAACTGAGAGAGTTTGACATGGTGTGGGAGAAGTTCATGAACATTGTGCAAAATCGTGCGCAATGGAAACATCTTATCGTTTCCCTAGGTCCTAAGTGGGGTTAAAAGTATGTAGGTATGTAAGTGTTCCTATATGTTAAATGTATCAAAACAATGAATAGTCATCTAGTTTATAATAAAAAGTTAAAATAAATTTGCTGGCCGGAATTAGGCTTAAAATGGTCTTGCATTTCTTCGATCTCTTTCATTCTGCAGCAGCAATCAGAACTGTCTTCAGCTATCACTTCTTCCCAGAGTGATAATTTATATATTATATGAAACAATTTATTTGTTTATCCACAATTTTATTAAACCTGACTAGTTTCGCAGGCACAGGTCCTGCATGGTCACAGGTGACTGAGAAACTGAGGTTTGAAACGAATACAATATAAGTACAAAATATTAGACACACAAGTAGGCAGGGGTTGAAAACTGTTACCCTATAGTATACTGCTCTCGGCTTGAAACTGAACGAATCTAAAACTAAAGTGCTCTCATTACCATCTTGCTCGGACTTATTTAGCTTCACTGCAAATGGCAAAACTATTGAGCAGGTCAAACACTTTAACTACTTGGGAAGCATTATAAATGACAATGAAATCAGTAACAGGCTGAGTGCAGCCTCCCGAGCTTTTTGGAAGCTGCGGGAGAGGGTGTTTGATAACCATGACCTTTCTATCGGCGTAAAAGTCGCGGTTTACAGGGCGGTGATAATTCCGACTCTAACTTATAGTTGTGAGAGCTGGGTCAATTACCGTCGACACACCAAGTACCTGGAAAAACTCCAGCAGCGACAACTTCGCCAAATACTAAAGATACGTTGGTACCACCGAGTATCAAACGCGGAGGTTCTAAGAAGGTCCGGCTGTTCTAGCATCGACACAATCACGACTCGCGCTCTGTTGCGTTGGTCCGGCCATGTGGTTCGCATGAACTAGAATAGACTCCCGAAAAATTTATTGTTCGGCGAACTAGCAAATGGGAGACGAAAGCATGGAGGACAGCGTAAGAGATTCAAAGATAATTTGCATACGGCGCTGAAAAGTGTCGGCAGACAGTCGGACTGGGACAATCTGGTTAAGGATAGACCGCGCTGGCGAGGTGTGGTTGCTGAGCGTCAGGGGACTGACATGGTGAGAAAGCGCGGCCCGGCGGTTGGATCGGAGTATCCCTGCCTGGAGTGCGACAGGGTATGCCTCTCAAGGATAGGACTATATAGCCACAGTATGTGGCATAGAAGAAAACGATGATACGTCTTTGATTTTTGTGCACCTGAAGCCCGTATCTACGGGCAAAGGGCTTATTGTTATTGTCAAGAACCCTTAATTGAAATTACCTTTAGTAGTTCACTTTTCTACCACTGGGGCGTTAGTCTTATATAGCATGCTTCATTATTTATTTATTTGAATTCTACGCAACCAATGGCTGCTTTTACATACAATTTACAAATCAGAAAAAAATAAAATAGTTATGCATCACAGTAAAGAAAAATAATTATCTCAAAGAACTTAATGAGCCAAGCGGTACCTACATATCCTTTAGCATTTTTTTGAATCTATACAAGGGTGTAGAAAATATATCAATAATAATTTACTAAAACTAACTGACGCGGTACCTGTATGGGGTATGTGTGTGTATTTTCAAACCACAGAACTTACGCACCATTACATAAATCTGTGTATGTGTGGGTAACGCACCATTAGGTACATAGTAGATCTGTGTTGAATTTGAATGACGTTCTAAGTAGACCGATTATTAGAAGATTGATTAAAATATGATTAAGAATGCTCATACAATATAATATAGGTAGTTATCTTCATTGAGACGATGTAACAGACGTTTTTCTGTGTGAATTATAATTCAAATTACGCGCGCGCCCGACGCAAAGAAGTTAGTTCACACTGTCGGCGTTTGGGGGCGTTAGTAGTGACGCGAGTCGAGACGGCGAAAACAATGTAGGTACATCTGAAATAACTAATGGCCGTCATAGCCGGATTATAAAATGTTCGTCGGTTCTGTTGAGAGAACCTTTCGAGGTTAAATCTGTGAAGGGAGAGGTTTCCCTCTCCGTGTGTTTTCTGATATTAAGCAGAACAATGTAATTGCGTGCTAAGTCTGTGTCGAAGTTTAAGTTTAAAGTGATTCTAATCGTTACCCGCCGTAAACAGAAGAAGGGCGGGTTCTAATGTGCGGGTCCAAAAAAAACTAATTCTTTCCGGGAGACACTGCCGTGACCTTGAGGGTCAGCCATACGGGTTTTATGCAAAGCGTTGAGACATCAGTACTGCATTCTTTCGTTCGAGTATATTATACTGAGGAGTTCATATTGCCGAGAGGGAGTCGACGGAAGAAGTAATTGTGAGAAACAAGCCACTTGAGGGAGGCTGCATAGTATCGAGTCAGTCATTCGTGGAAGCATTCGTCGAACTACTTTGAACGAGTTAAGTAATAAACATCCATTTAATGTGTCGTGTGTGTTCGGCGAATTCCATCTCCTTTTCATTCGTCCATGGGAAAATGCCTGGCTGACCTTGAACTTACAGCACCCACGTACCTGTAGCCGTATTGTTTTCTACCTCATTGAAAATTTATGCTCATCCTAAGAATATCCGATAATATAGATGATTTAAGTTGAACTTTGATTTAATAATTGATTGAGACAACCAGTATTTAGGATTGTCTGCTACTGGGTTTCTATTGAGAATTATGAACGTATAGATTAATAATTCGAAAGCTGTACCAATCTCGCCTTTTGTAATGTTATGATTTGTTGAATAGAAACGTAAGGTGAAAATATGATTTATTGAATTTAAATTTATTGAAGTATAATATGCTTTATCCAGTGCTTATATTGAAATTTGAATTTATTCTAGTCGTTAAGAGACGACGATTTGATATGTAATTTGTCTAAGCAAATGATTTTTCGTTTCAATAAAAGATTCATCTGTATTAATTTTATACTTTCTTTTATTTAGTATTTTGTAGAAGTTTCCCCGCTTGATGAGAGGAGATTTTCTTAAAGAACTCACTACCTGAGAATATTGAGTAAAGCTGGGCTGGAATTAAATTTCTTTTGTGTTGGATTAGACCAACAATAAATATACCTTTCAAAAGGAGTGGCCACAGGGGTTTGTTTGTCTGATAGTCGAAGACTTCTGGCAGACTCTCCCCGGTGTGTGGGTTCTGCTTGGCTTATCCAAGCTCAGCAGAATCCATCACAACGAGTATAAAAATACAATTTTCTCAGTCTTCAGGTTCTTCATTGCTTGGAGCACGATGGTACTGGCGGTGATACGATAGCATTAGATGGATTCCAAGTAGCCGACATCTTACAGAGGGATTATCCGGCGCTATTCAAGACTCTAACTGACACCCCCCAGCCGGCAAAGTACGAAGAGAAAGGCTGGTATCAATATCACTGCGATCCTGTCATCAAGGTTGATAACCTCACCAGGCAGATACAGCAGATCAGGTTTATGAAACTAAAGACACAACATTCTTTTATCCATTTTATCAATTTTTAGTAATTCTCAATAGTATTATTTTGTTTATTTCATATTTTGTTTCTGTATCATTTTAGGTACAATGTTTATGACAGGACTTCAAGTTGCGTTTCAAGTGATCCTAAGAAAGTGTACGAAATGCACGAGGCGCTCAGAAAGTTTGGAGAATTATGTGATTCCGAAGAAATCAAATGGATCTTCAAATTGAGCCCAGGTATGAGAACATGATTTTGTACATTTTTTCCAACTATCACAACACAAAGTTTTTATTATGGTGTTTGGTATTTCAGTACAGGTATTCAGACAATGGGATTATGTGGTTTATTCCAAGACTTAAAATCATCGTTGGTTTTTATCAATTTTTCTTTAATTAGGTACTTTATGTCGTAAATCTTAGAAATTTATCGGCAAAAAGATGAGATTAATTTTTTTTAACCCTTTGCACTCGTTGTCGAGTGATTTGGGTGAGGTTAATTAATCTTACTTTGAAAATTTAAGTATCAGTAATGTTTAGATACAAAATAGAACTGGTTGGTAGCCTTCAATTACCTACCGCTTTTCATACAATGTATCTACTAGGTCTTATGTTCGGAGCCCTGCTGTTGACTACCTTCCCAACTCTTACATAACTTTGGTCCTCACGATCTTTATACTGTCAACGCACACTTCTTCGGTTAGTTCCATTTTATGCTCAAATATTTGTCATTTCCACGGGGAAAACCATACCACGATGAAAAAATTAACCCTTCAACAAAGTACAGTGGACTCTCCATAAGCCGAACTTCCAGGGAACATAAAAAAATGTTCGACTTATCTTTATTTCGGCTCACTAAACGTTCGAGTTATCGAGGTAGGAGTTCGACTCATCCACTGTACGGCACATAGAGGCAAAAAGTTCAAATCAATAAAACAAAACTCGCGTTTTTACAAGAACATTGAAATTTATTAATTTGCGCAACGACTCAAGACTGAGGGATAGTGCGCGTTAAAAATGATAACGTGCTAAAAATATGGCAAAACAGTTGGGCTCTAAGGGTGAGTTTTTCGACGCCGCGAGTAATAGTTAGGTTAGGTACACAATACTTTACTATCAGGTGTTACTCGATCGTAAGGAATGTCAAAGTGAATGATAATCGATTAGTAACACGTATACCAACACCAAAATGCTTAAAAACATTTTTTATCAAGCAAAATTATGCTAAGATAACATTTTTAATGACTAAAATATTGTTATTATTCTGTTATTTTATTTGAAGGCTTGCGATAGCCCACATAACAAATTAGTTAGTTGATAAGAATATAGGTTAGTTGTAGATTAAGTTACATAAAAAAATCAACATTATTATATTGCATTGAATGGCATATTTAGAAAATTTATTTAACATAATACTAACTACGTTTATATAAAAAAAAAAAACTTGTCCGCAACTTAGATTAGGTATTTATTTAAAATTAATTCATTGTGCAATGTTAACTACGTATGCATGAGCACATAAGTAAAGGCTGTCTGTTTTCTTTTCGGGCATTCATCATCGGGTTCATAAAATAAAAATACAGTCCACTAATGGGAGGAGGTCATAAACATTGCGCAAGATCGAGCGCAATGGAGAGCTCTTGTTGCCTCCCTATGCCCCTGAGTGGGGTGGAAAAGGGAGAATTGATTGATTGATTGATTGAATGAAAGGAACTGATAGGATGCTTGAGAAGAGGGTCGACGTATGCTGTTGTTCGTTGTCTTCTGCTTCAAGAGTATGTTGACACAAACAATGCAGTGCCATAGAGTCGGATGACTCTATGCCGTAACCATTATCTATGAATTTTCAATCTATGCATTTTCGTATTTCCTTTTCCCTTCTTCGGCCATATTGTAATGAAATAATACGTGTATTATTAACCCTCCTCGCATTTTTATTTAATACAAAAAAAAAAAAAAATTACCCCGATTCCTCAGCTCAACATTTTGCTATCGCTAATGCGTTGATATTACTAACGATCGAGAAACCCGCCCTTAAAGGCGCTGGTGAAATGGGGTTAGATCAATAGAAGTGGAGGTTCCAGCGAAGCAGTTCGACTCATCTACTAGAAAATCGCATCTTATAAAATGTTCCTCTTATGGAGGTGAAAATACAGAGGGTAAGATAAGCGGGAATCGGGACCAGAAAAAAATATTCAACTTATCTGTAAGTTCGGCATGTGGTTGTTCCAGATATCGGGATTCCACTGTATATAACAGGAGACAATGATTAAAATTGTTTTGAACAAACAAACTACGGACCACCGACCCCATTAATTCAGTCTTTAAATTTGTGAGAATTATGCGTGTTAATAAAACTATGTAATTTATAAATTATTATGTGCGAATATTGAAATAAAACTCACGTACTCCTTTTTGTTAAGTACCTCTAATTTGTACATAATGACAAGACTGAATTATTTTGATTAATACATACAACCATTATCTGTTGTGGATGTTTGTTTAACAGAAATAAAATTATGTTTTTCTCTTTACATAAAAATAAGTTTTCTGCTCCATTTAAAATATTAATAAAATATTATAAAATTAATTTTATCGACAGATGTTCTCATGTCTATACTATGAATCTGTGTAATGATAAATTTATTATTTAAGTATGTACTAGCTTTCCCGACAGACGTTGTCCTGTAGTCCTTACTATGCATATTGATTTCTAATTTGTCATTTATACAAAAATACGTTTGAATATTAAAAAAATATTTCTGAAAGCTTGAAAGAAATTCTATCAAAATATGCGTATCGATGTTTGAAACTCAATGGTAAATAAAAATTGTTTTATTATGGAATTTTTCACAGATGGCGTTATTGTCAGTAAATCCATTCCATACTAACTTTAATATTCTATTTTATACCTATTATTTGCTATCCATTTTTTGATTTTTATTAGTTTTTCTGTTATCCGGAGCGGAGAAGAATCCAATATTAGATTCCAAGGATGCATGAGTAATTGGGTGACAGTTGACTGAACATTGTTTCTTCTTTAAAATGTGGCAATTCACTCTCGAAAGAGTGATCTATCTAAACATTGGAATCGTGTATGCATTGTACTCTGTCATAACTGTTGTCTGTTTATGCATTATAAATACATAAAAAAAAAAGTAAACAAAAAATGATATAAATCTGTTCAGCCGATCTCGAGTTATAAGTGTTTGCACTAATCCGATTTTCTTTTATATTATAAGATTTGACCAATATAATTCCGACTGGTGCATCTGTTTTAAACGATGTTTGCAGGCACATTCTATCAATCGCACCGACTAACAAAATAATATAAGTTATGTAAAACCCCAATGAAAAAGTTTATATTTTAAAAGGGATCCATTTTTATACACACAAGTATGTTTGTAGATGACATACGGCGACGAGTAGATTACGTTAAGGACTAGCGGTATTACTGAAGTTGCGAATAATGACATTTACGTGATCAGCCATTTTTATTATACTTTCAATATCTGTCCTTCAAAATTTGAATATTCATAGGGTGACTTAAAAATTTATACGGTGAAATTATAAAACTTCCATATAAGCCAAATAGGTACCTACGTCTATGACTTTATTTTTTATGATTTCATCAGTAATTTATAGGTACTGACGGGAGCTAATGGGATGTTTTTTTTCCATTTTGTGCCACTAGAGGCGCCCTAGCTAATCCGGTCTATTGTCAAATTCAGTGTTGCCAAAGGGGGCGATTTACTTCTATTTGGGCTATTTGGAACGAGAATATGCGACGAAAAAATCTAAAAGGCGACAGGTAGCCACTTGGGTTACTTCGCTTTTAGCGAATTTTCACCTTTCGGATACTAAATGACCTTTTTAGTGAACTCCCACCTCTCTTCGGATACTAAAATTTTCGGAATGACCGCATACCAAATTTTCAGTTGGGCTACATTGCGTTTTAAAAACGGCGTTGGCAACACTGGTCAAATTAACGTTTAAATAACCTCAACCATTTGTTTAGAATAATCATTGTACATTTCTTTTTACATACTATTACAAATAAAATAATTGTTTATCTTATTTTATTTTTTATATACCTACCTAAATAAAAATGAAAAAATACCGTAACAGAAAACAATAAAACAAGAAGATACAGAACAGCACTGCAAATCTACCCTTGAAGACAAATACATACCTTGTTAATTAATGTTAACTGTATTATTTTGTTTGTGTGTAGTGTAAAAGGACACACTATGGTTTACCTCCTAGAAAAAGCCACTTTTGCAATCATCAATAATTAAAACGTTAAATTGTTTAGTTGAGAAAAAAAGAGAGGAGATATATCAGTCAATGCTAGATGGTATGTTTGACAGCTGTCATAATTTGACAATAGACCGGATTAGAAGCGCTGCCACATAGTGTATATTGTCGGAAGCTCCCTAGAAAACCTCCCATTGCAACATATGCAAATTAGGATTATTAATGTTCGTAGAATATCACATCTAGTTATATTCTTCCCAGCAGGTTTTTGAAAGGTCTGTGATTGAGCATTTGCTATCACATTGAGAGTCCGACCAGTGCGAGCAAACCTACTTGAGATTGCTCCTACTCTACTTCTCAGAACAAGCAGAAACAGTGCATTTCCTTTACCCTCTTTCCTCTTTTCCCTTTCCCAGTATCTGAGCCGAGTACTTAAATGTATATACTTCACTGGTGTATAAGTTCAAATTCTTCAGCGGTGTATGTTTCGTAATGTTTGTGTATTGTCTTATTTTTGGATCAATTTCACTTTCTGTATCAATCAATTCTCCCTTTTACATCCCACTTAGGGGCATAGGGAGGCAACAAGAGCTCTCCATTGCGCTCGATCTTGCGCAATGTTTATGACCTCTTCCCACACCATGTCCATGTCCCTCAGCTCTGCTTCGAAGGAGCGGAACACAGCGTGAGAGGGTCTTCCTCGTCTTCGGGACCCTGATGGGAGGAAGAACAGCGCTCTCCTCGGCAAACTGTCATTCGGCATCCTTAACACGTGTCCCAGCCAAGTCCATCTCCTCCCCACAATGGTAGAGGTGATGGGCTCACGCTGGGTGCGTCGGCGTATAGCATCGTTCGTGATGCGGTGGTACCATCTTACGCCCAGAATTCTCCTTAGGCACTTCATTTCAAAGGATAAGACTTTTTGTGCCTGGGCCTTGGTCAGGTGCCAGGACTCACACCCATAAAAGAGAATGGGCAACACACACGCATCAAACAGTTCACTTTCTGTATACTAGTGTTAAAATAAAACAAATAAATAAAATAAAAGTATGAAAAGATCATCACTGGAATATACCTAATATAGTTTTGTAATATGTATGAAATTATTGCACGTGGGGTCAGGATGTTCGGTTGAATATAACGAGCTTATAACCAATTAAAATACTTATAGGGTGTGGTAAATGCAACAATAATTATTGTTCCGCATCGCGGAAGAAAGAGATGCTTTCAAAAGAGTTTTGTTATTCATTGATTAGTATCAAAAATTTGTATTGAAAATTATGTTAAATCAAATAAATAGAAGAAAAGTTACGACAGAGGTTTGAAGACTTATGGGGCAAAAACGATGGAATAAAAATGGAACCCGGAACCCGAGAATCCGGAGTCATCGGAACACGCGTGAATGGCTGGACCAATTTGGCTAGTTATTTTTTTCGTGTTTGATTTGTCAGAAGAAGATTCTTACGTAAGAAAAAAATAAGAAAGTTTCGCAGAGCATTAGAAATAAAACTGGAATTTGAAAGAAACTAGTTGTTTTATAGTTGGTGCGATTGACAGAATGTCGATGTAAAATATAAAAATATGGTTTAAAACAGATGCATGGGTCGGAATTATATTGGTTGAATGAAAAGGTAATTAACGTATCATTATACCAAGTCGAATTCAATATCAATAGTAAATACAAGACAACGTCTGTCGGGAAAGCTAGTCGCTTAGAAAATCTACGCAAAACGAATTCGCTTTACAATGTAAATTTAATAGTTGGTTAAATTTTATGATTCGTTTCTTTTGAGAAGATACGTAATATTACGAGTGGTTCAAAAAATCCAAAGCTTTCCACCCGTCTCCAATATTTCTGCTCCATTTGCATTATTATTCAAAAGTAATCGATTTAAATAATAATATTTTCGCCTTGAGACCGTACGAAGAACCCTTGCGAGCAAACACTCAACGATCGGCCTACTTTCTGAGTTTCACCGCACTTCCTGTTACTTTGTATATTATATAATATAAGTAGGTACCTACAATATTACCTGAAATAATTTCTATGTGAAAGAAATATGCATTCTTACTTTTTCATTTACCTACGTCAAATTACTTGTTTGTTTACAAAGTTGATCATACATTTCACAGTAATTTTTAAAAGCGTACAACTTACGTACAACTAAGCGTACAAGGTTTGTGTTTAGGTATTTAAAATTTACAGCCTGCCTTTTAGACTGTCAATAGACAATTGATTTTTTAAGGGTAACATACTTTAAGAAATAATAAAAATATACAAAACTTTAACATACAAAGTGTACTTAACTGAAAATAAATAAAATCGTTTTTATTTCTAGCAAGTAGGTACCTACTGATTATACAAATTATGGTAGTACAAAAACAATAAAAATATACATAAACAAAAATTTTGATAAATATCAATAAAAAAACAATAATATACGTAAAGCATGCAACGAGAAATCCCACAAAGCGGTGTCCGTTCATGGGCACTATAGAAGCCTTAAAACTATAGAACTCTAAAACTATAGAAAACAACTTATCATTGTAGGTATTATTATTTATTAACAAAAATGAATCTGTGCTTACTCAAAGTGAACACAGATATACTCTTTGACTCTTTCACGGTAAACTACTTAAAGCTTGTGTCGTGAAAGAGGAATATGGTCGGCATCTGGGATCGAACCCATGCACGACCTCTAGTATGAGACAGTATGAAAGCCGGCGTTGTAACCGCCAGGAAACCAACCTCCTAAATGAGCAAGATCAACACTACACATTTGGAAATTATTAAAATGAATTCTAATTAAGTAAATCACACAGAAAATAAACAAAATAACATATACAAACAAAAATAAGAAAAAAAATACTCATACATATTGAATCAATCATTCTAAATAAAAGTTTAATACAAAATGTATAAAGTTTGTCATAAAGAAAAGAAAAAAGTTATAATGTAGTACGTACTTAGTAGGTATTGGTAAATTTACGCTGTCCCGCCTTAAATATATAACACTTTTCTATACAAAGGCATCAGTATAGCCGGCGGGACTTATTGCCTGAGGCAATTTTTTTCCAGTCAACCGGTCCCGTCCAATCTAAGACAGGCCAACCGCGGGTAGAAATTTCAAGCGAAAAAACACAAAACTCTGATCCGACCGGGAATCGAACCCGGGACCGGATCTGAGGTCCACGCTAGTACAACTAGGCTACCGAGGTCGGTTGTATCCTACCATGTAGGATCTTTCTAAATATTCTGTATTTTTTTTAATATCCGATGATATTCTTATGACATCTTAACTTCATGTTTTTATTCCAGGACGAGTGTTCCTCTTTGATAACTGGCGCATCCTCCATGGACGAACAGGATTCACCGGACGTCGTGTTTTGGGAGGGTCCTACGTGAGTAGAGCCGATTGGATGAGCGCAGCAAGGGTTCGAGGATTAATTAACTAAAGGATCAGATCTGAGTAAATCAAAAGCACATCTAACACAGCGTTAAAATACCTACATGAATATACTGTTAAAGCATTATATTGTTTTTAAAACATTTAATAAAAACTAAGTACATATTTTTGAAATGACTCTAATTAAAGAACATGAACCCCTATATATAACTTTCCGAAATTTTCACACTATTACAACATTATTTTTATATATTTTTACATTATTACAAAACTACACTGTGTTCATTTATTAGTGTAACTTTTAAAGTGAGCTTCCACAACATTGCTTGCAAAGGGACGTTTTTCGGGACCACAGGATTTGGATCTACGAAACTAGGAGGATATTTAAAATATGAGATAAAACAAAAAAGTTTTGTTTAAATTTTACAATTTAAGCTACAATATCTGTTTTTCAAATTCAAATTTATTAAACAAAAAAAAATGTAATTCAATGAAGAAAACTTTTTCATGTTTTAATTTTTTTGTTCTCAATTCAAAAAAATATCTTTTCATAATGACATTAATGAATATTTTGTTATCTACTATTTGTATGAATAAACCAATAACCTACATCATTCTGTACAAAAATGTATGTAGGGCTGCCAAAAATTATTGCCTGCAGCATTTCAGCCCGTTAAATTATGATTCGGATGGATAATTTCAAGAGAAAACTAAAAAAAATCAGGCCCACAGACCTGACCTGGAGTCTATTCCGGAACCTTTTGATGGTGGGACCGATCTTAGCTGCATATCTATTTGTCTGATTATTATTTTACCTTTTCTTCAGACGAAATATAGGGGCAAGTGGTGTACCATCGAACGCGTGTACCTTCGAACAGTTTCAAAAAATCTTATTTAGAGATGGTAAAAAAATACAAAACTATTGAATTTACGTACGTTTTTCGATTATGGTAACACTCGGTGTAGTTTGGTATATTCAACTGATAGCGCGCGGATCACATCTATTTTCAAAGTTTTTTTATACCAAAAGTAAATATTTTACCGATGTTTATAAGATTTTTTTGGAAATATCTTACTATTTCAATCAATAATATTATTTTATTTGGTAGACTAATTTATCTTGCTTGTTACTTGATATTAATTTTGGTTAATATGACCTCAAATTTATTTATTTTTGATATTTTATTATTTTTATGCTCTGAGTGTACCTTCGAACATTATTTTGAGTGTACCTTCGAACTGTTCGAAGGTACACTGAGAGCACATAAATATAAATCTTCATTGACTATTTTTTTGATTTTTCCAATGCCAAAAAAGAAAACTAGTGAAAAAAGACCTCAAACTTGCATCGAAAATATTAAGCAAGCTGTTAGAGAATGTCGAAAGGGCATTCCAGTTGGGAAAGCCACAGAAAATTCAACTTAAGGTCTAAAATGTTGTTTAAATATTTAAAATTATTTAAAAATGAATAGGAATGTCATATGATGCCCCCTAACTATCCTGTTAATTATGAGGAAGAGAAATATAATTATGCTCCACGAATATAGTAAAAAATCTCCATATTTACACTACAGCCTAACAATAACAGATGTTAAGAGTCCTGATGCATTAAAAATATATATTTCAACTGTGGATACGGGACAAAAGGCCGGGAAAGATTGGTTGAGTTGAGCTACTGGAAAACGCTTCCTAACCTAAGTAGGCCGAGCCACAAGTTTAAAATTATTTAAAGTAATGTTGCATCATTTTGCAATCACCTGAAAAAAAATGCAATACAATTTTCATTTGAGGTGGTTGGTAGACCAGTGGTATCAGACAGCTGCTTTCGTACGTTCAGCATCCTTGAAGTCGTGGGTCCGAATTCTGGTGCTGAGTGATCACAGATTCTTTATATATTAAAAAAAAAGCTCAATATTATGACTGTTCTCGAGAAATCAAATCGGGATCGCGAGGTTGACCACCTTATGTCCTAAACCATTACAGGTCAGAAAAAAGCACAAAAAATAAGCCTCGGGACACCTGGATCGCATCAGGGGAGGAGGAGGAGTGTGCAGGCAGCTGGTGAAAGATTCTGCATATTCGAGAGCTCTTCTTGCCTCCCAATGCCCCTAAATGGGGTTCAAATGGAGAACGAATCAATGTTTCTACATTAATTTTTATTTTATTTAACGTTTTTGTATTTTCCTGAATAAATAAACGGCGCATTTTTTGATAACAAGTTATTTTGTTTCAATTTTTGCCTTATGTTCGAAGGTACACATCAAGGTGTTCGAAGGTATACTCGCTAGTGTACCTTCGAACAAAATAGTAGTGTTTTATAAAAAATCATTTGGAGGGGACTTATTAAAGATTAAAATGTAAATAAAAATACCATTATTTAGTGAATTCTTTCACCTATCTAACAGCATATTTAATTTTTTTGTACGTTGGATATTTATTGAGATAAAAAAATTCAAAGTCATTTTTATGGAATTTGTTCGAAGGTACACTACTTGCCCCTACTGATCAGGCGAAATTCTTCCGATGCTTTTAACACTTTGTAAATCTCACGTGCACAAATGAATTTTGATATGGGTAATTGGCATGGTTCAGATTATAATTTCTTCAGCTAAAGACCTTATGCGGCATGTTTTGAAATTTCGAAGAACCACGAAAACCCACGAAACTCATGTCAATTCTTTTCAAAAAATTCATACAAAACTGATGGCTCATCGCGTTATTGAAAGGAGAGTAGAGGTATATTGGGTAAGTTCTTCATATTAAAATTGCTTATTTAGCTTAATTTTCCAAATATATTATAGTCAGAATCCAGTTCATTATTTTCTCAATGCGTTAGATAAGGCATACAATATAAAAGGAAAGAGAGAAAACACGTAATATAGTTGTTGGTTTATGATTTGGTAGGTAAAGTTCGCTTTGTTTTGATGGGAATGGTTCCCATGCCTGCCATTATCTTCTCGTCGCTAGACTGTATGTTCCATCTCTCTCTTTGCCTATCGTTCTCTTTCTTTAGGCAGTTTATATACGCCTACAACTTTTGGTTGACAAAAAGACGAATTTCTTATCAAAATAAAAAAATAACCTTTCTTGTATCGTGCTTCGAAGAGAGAGTAGCATAAAAAGTAGTGAAAGGACCAGCGGCGCAAAATCTTTGATAAGGACGCTTGCGGTGCATATTTAGATCTAAAGCTTTAAGGAGTCTAATTAATTGAAGTATTAATAGACACGTAAAAAATAAATCACACAAGAAGAAACAAAGAAAAATCTTTTAGAATGGCCTCTTAGAGCGATTAAGCGGTAGGTATAAAATGCGGACACTGCTATATCGATTGGGACAATCGAAACACGTAAATTCTAAGAAATTTGAAACATGAAAAAATAACAACTAATGACTAACAATTCATTACTAATGTTCGATTTTTAAATGGAACAAACCACTACGGGCTTACGACCGTCTTCTACTATTATTTCGAAGGCTGGCTTAGTGTGATCACTTTACGTTAACAAAGTTCGCCATTAGGTGGAAATGTTTGTCTCCGAAACTCCTAATCATGAAAATTCTCAACATGTTCAACATGTCGAAAAATCTCATGTATGCAACAAGTAGAAATTTAATAATAAATGAAATATAGATATAAAAGTTGAAAATTATTGAGAACAAGATATATCTTGTTCTTAATTTTAATAATAATCAAAAACAATTTTATCTGATAAGACCCTATTGAGGTCACTGGTCACTGGTCAGTTCCTATGACAAATTTATTACCATTCAGAAAAATATGTTAATAAAAAAAGCTAAGTCTCATTTATTTGCTAATTTTTTTTTAAATTAATCTTGTGATCACTCAAAGAGCTACTTAAAGCTTGCGTCGTGAAAGAGGAAGATGGTCGGCACCTGGGATCGAACTCACGGAGATTGAGAGTACATACAAGTACATCGGAAGCTTAGTTGTCCATTTGCTGATTTATGAACAGGAGATCCAGGGTCTGATTCCCAGTCCCACGACCTCCGCACGAAACAGTGAGAAAGCCGGCGTCGTAACCGCTAGACCACCAACCACTTCTGAGTCAAGTTCTTCAATAAGTGTCATATTTGATCAGTACCTACATCTGGAATAAGTGAACTCATAATATTGTCAATTGAACAAAAGCCATATTATCGATTTGATTGCTGATGTAGTTGAAAAAATTGCCAATTCTCAATCTTGCCCCAGATTAAACATCGAGAGTACAACACCTTTCCTTCCATTGGTTATTTTCATAACTAACCCGATGTACAAAATATTGTCTTGTGATTCACTCAACTATAAGTTATGGTTTTGGTCTACGCGATGCGCTGGTTTCATCTTATGCCTAATGTTCGTCTAAGGTAATGTATAAGGTCTTTGAATTTGAGCCAAAAGAGTTTGACAATTCTCACCATCAACCAATAATCATAAAAGTTAAAGATATAAGTGGGTGTCGAATATGGCTATTGATAGGTATTCCTATTGTAGACTTGAAGAAGGGGTGGCCTTTGAAGCTTTTTTTTTACCCATCATGCGGTTTCCCGAAGGGGGTAGGCAGAGAGTACGGACTTCCATTCTTTCCTATAGAAACAAACCTCTTTCGATTCTTCCAAACGCATAATATATACCAAACGTATATTCCTTTTACTCCTGACTTGGCCCTCCTCTAAGACGGCACCGATATGGTCGGACCATGTCATTCGAGGTCGGCCTCGATTAAAAACATATTGTGAAATCAAAGATACCCTGAAGTCAGTAATATACATCCTTTTATTCACTTTCATTCTAGTTACTACGCTAACATCCACTCTACATTCCTTTCTAATATTATCATTCCTCACCTTATCAATCAGTCTCTTTCCGCATATCCTACGCAGTGATCTCATTTCCACAGCAAGACAGTATACCTAGGTATTATTGATATAAATTTGCATGTTTTTAAAGTGAAATTATCCGTATGTAAAATAAAACTTACAAACATTGTGACGTTTCATTGAAATAAAAATGACAAAAGAATAAAGTGCAGTCATTGAGACGCCATCGTAGAGTAGAAATTTCCTCAAGAAATGTAGACAGCACTCTTATGCTTTGTTATTGAAAGTGCAGGAAAATAATATGGTTAAAACAGACAGAAAGTATTGTGTTGAGTGGGCGGTTAACAAACTTGTGTTTGTTTATCATCGCCAACAATCCATAAATATTTATAACTTTGTATTCAACGCTAACTTCTGATCAAGAGGTCCCGGGTTCGATTCCCGGCCGGGTAGAATTTTTCTACGCGTTATTCACATAAAATGAATTCCTTTCTCGGATTGGATGACACCGGATGACAGGAAAAACTTGCCTCAGGCAATAAATTACGTTTGTAATGAAAAGTGTAAATAAATATATTTATTGACATTGTGTCTTGGTTAGTTAGGTTAGTAGGTAGGTACTTATTATTTTTTACTTTAGGAAAGTTAAGGGATTATTTGAGGTTGTAATGAGAATTACAACACCTATTATTTTTTTATGGCAGATTTCTAAGCCAAAAAGTGGTGCGTATAGCCTTGTGAAGATCTTAAAATTCACATTTATCAACAATTATTGTTATTACAAACATGCTTTTTATACGATTAATTTTTTTAGATATTTACTTTTGTTTATCCAAAAGTTAAATGCATAAGCGTGGGTAGGAGGAGAGATTAGTCTGAAACCTTACCAAGAATCATTAGGGATGATCTGAAAAATTGAAAAACAAACATCACATGATTATTATTACTTGAGCTCTACTGCTTTATTAAAAGCTACGATCAGTGGAAAAAATAGCTCAGCGATAGACAATATTACGATCAAGCTGTCATCGAGATAGTTTAACTCATATCGCTTGATTATGGGCTGATCTCTGTAGATTTTGACCAGCCATATTGGATTTAACGTCAACTGACTGTTGTTTCGAGTATACAAGAACGCTTTTTGTAATAAATACACTGTATATAAGTTTTTTTCCCGTCCAAATATGTATGTGCTCCCATCATATTTTGTCCCGTTGTATTTTGGTTTATCATTTTATTAATAGGAAATTTAAAGAAATAAAGCAAATATGCATTCTCATTATCATTCGAGGGCTTACAACCATGATGTACCAACTAAATTTATAAGAAATATAATGACGTTTTGAAGAAAATACTCAAAGAATGCTTTTTAAGTAGGTAAAAATATAAAAATTGAAGTGATCAAACATGAATTAGTTCATTTTGACTGAAACATAAAGGTTTCGTATGATTTAATAAGGATTTAACTATATTTTGATAAAATAAATAATTTTATTAAGGTACCAATTCTTCATCAACAACTCGAAATCATTCAAAATCTGACATAGCGCATCTTTGAAGTTACAACTCGCGTTGCTCGGCTACTATTTGTTTGTTTACAACAATTTGTATGAAATGTCATCTTCATACATAACAAACGCGGATTAAATTTTTTTTTAAATAAAGTAAAAATTGATCAGTGAGTTATACGTAATCTAACGATTAACGATTTTTTTATAAGTAAGACGGTACCATAAGTCTCTGTTCAAAAACACATGGGTCAAAAAGATTCCTCTTCGCTTGATCTAACGCAGTGTAAGTGTAAATTATATCTACAACGCCGCAGTTCCAAGTAATTTATTCCATTTAACGCACATAAACATTAAATCTAAAATAAGAATAGAAATAATGGCCAGTCATTCGGTTGATGAAAATGATGATTGGAATTTATCTCATCTTCAAAGGTAAATATTGTGTTCGTAGTGTTTACTGCCTCTGAAAGAAAAAAAGACTATTTTGAACGTTACGCGTACGTTTGTTATTTGTAAACTCATACGAACTCCATCACAAACACGAGAAAATAAACAAAATAATAATTACATTTATATATATCATTTGGTTTTTGTTTAATCAACCTCATGTTTCGGTCTAATTCTAATGTTATTTTAAAAGTAGGTTTATTCCTCATTACCCTTCCTTTAAAATTTCTCACTACTTATTTAACTCCAGCAGAACTTTTATTAATTTATTTGAGTGTGATGTGTCTACGTCCACTATGGTAAAATTTTCTTCTAGAGATAAATAAATCTTTGTCTATAACAATTTTGGAACTGAGCCAAAAAACTTGAGCATGGCGAGTTTGCGGTCAGAGTGCATCACTTAAATAATAACATCATAATTCCAGCATTCATGTATTAATTGGACTGATCCACTATTTGTTGCATACCAACTAAGTTTGATTCCTTCAGAAACTTCCAGCATTTCATTAAATTATTATGATAATAGCCAATATGGCGCCGAGCTATTGGTGATTGATTCTCTTTCAAAGCTACAATCTACTTATTAGTTTGCAGCCTTAACAATAAATACACCGAGAACAAACAAGAAAAAATGAAGCCTAATGGAAGAAGCCTATGTATATTCAACATCAAGATGATTTAAAAGACGATCCAAGGTGATACAAAGGTAAATCAGACCTATTATAATAAAGCGATTATTTTCAGATGTACGAGGCTTGTCCGTAAAATAATTTTTCCAGTTTGCCACGGGCACGTTTTTCCGTACATTTCCGTCAGTTTAGAATGAATTGCAGTTGACGAATGGCCCTTTTCACACAATAATCCAATCACACGGAGAGTATTTCACACCTGGCGGGCGATGCGATTATAAGCTCTATTCTTTTTGGTTGCTAAACCGACACCGAGCCTCGTAGCGAGTTCGGCATGGCAGGTATAATAAAGACGAATGTACGTCCAGTGGTGCCGGATCATACGTAACAGCGATAAGTTTCCCCGTTTGCCACGTTTTATTTTATGGACCACTATCGTACTTATCTTTAGATATAAAAACATGAATTTTCTATTTTTTAAAATATATAAATACACTCTTTGACTCTTTCACAGTAAGCTACTTAAAGCTTGTTTCGTAAAAAGAGGAAGATGGTCGGCATCTGGAATCGAACCCACGACATCAGCACGAAAGAGTACGAAAGCCGGTGTTTTAACCGCTAGTCTACCAACCACTTTTTTGTTTTTCAAGTTCTAACAAAAACTACATAGATTTCCGGAACGCCCGCTTATTTCCTCCATAGAAGGATAGGTGATTATCAAATATGGTAACATAGTTTTAAGAAAGTATTTGCTGGAGGATTTTTCACTTCGCAAATTCTTCAGCACGTTAAAAGTAAAATAAAACATCTAGTTTATATTTGATCGTGAAAGATATGATTGCTGGTAACACGACATTATAACATATAAGGGTAAGACAAAAACAAAAGAGTTTTGCAGTTATTTTCTTTTATTACGTCAAAGCGGACTTAAACCTCAATGGTGTTGTTTTTATCTCCGAGTACCTCTCGTACAACTTCTCAATCTCCAGACGATTTTCCGTTTCATTTATTGCCAAATTTGTTTTCGTTGTGTATTGGATAATAAGAAGTAGTGAACGTTCTTATCTCGCTACAAGAAATTCTCTCACAAAGTTTATTTAGGAACATTACAGTCAATAAGAAATCCTTCTACGCTTATAATTTTATTGCTATCTGAAGCAGTAGCGGGAGAATCTCTGGGTTGGAAAGTAAAAACATTTATAATCCAATAGTTTGGATGAGTGAGTTTACATTGTTAAGTGAAAAGAAGGCATTTTAATGTTTTTGTCGTATCCTTGAATCATTGTTGAAGAATAATACTTGCACAAAGAAATTTATTCATACCTACAAGAAAAAAAGTTAATGAAGAATTTTTTTTTAATTTTTTCAGGTTCGTAAATTTCTTATTCCCCCCAGATATTCCATGTCTGTAATGATATGGAACAATAATGATCGTTTGTGAAAGAGTTAAAATAACTTAATTACTTACATCGAATTGTATCTAATAAAATATCTTTATCAAACTAAAATAAGCAGAATAAAAATAATTAAACAACTAGCTTTCCCGGCAGACGTTGTCTTGTAGTCCTTACTATGAATATTGATTTCAAATTTGTGATGTATACAAAAATACGTTTGAACATTTTTGAATGTTAAAAATTTATTTTTGAAGCTTGAAAGAAATTCTATAAATAATCTGCGTGTCAGTGTTTTAAAACTGTATGGTTGTCAAGTATATAAACATTGTGTTGTTATGGAATCATCATAGATGGCGTTGTTGTTAGGAAGTCCGTTCAATACTAACTTTAATATTGTATATTTTTTTATTTTAAAAATATCCTATAGATACGTTATTATTTTTTATTAATATATAATTCTATCCAGAACGTGTACTTTAAAGATGTCGCAGCTGATACAGCATGATCTGTAAGAATTATTATATTTTCAATAAGCTCGTCATATAGCGAAGTAATCTACTTTAAACTCTGACATTGTTAAAACAATACTTACATTAAAATGGAGGTAGGCGGAAATGTGTGTCTTCTTAGAATGGCTAGTTGCTAGACCCGCATGATTTAAGAACGGCAGCCCAGTAGGCCTAGACAAAATGTATTTGGCGATCGACTACAAACGAATTCTTCGAAAATGTAGAGTAGGAAGAAAATTAACTGTCCACTAATTATATTTTTATATAAGTGTCATTGTTTGGTTTAAATAATTGTCAATATGTTCCAGTGGACATTTAATTTTTTCGTACTATACATTGGCGAAATCTTCGTTTGTAGTCGAACGCCAATTTGAATTTGTCTACGAGGGAGTTGGATGAAGAGAGATAACTTAAGGAGACGTGAATATAGCCTGATCTAGCATTGGACTCCAACGGGATGAAAAAAAAGAAGTTTTTTGGTGTCATAATACATTGAAAATAGCTCAAAATATCCTTTCAATGTTGACGGTACTTACAAATAATAAAGTTAATATGATATCGATTGGTGTGCTTTTTTGTGTGAAACTCATATCATATAACAATGTTATCAATTCATTAAGTTAATGTATGGCCCTGAGTTAGAGAGGACAGTATTATCACCAAAACAAATATCATGTCTATCTGATGGTGATGGACTCAATTAAACCAATCCCAATCACAATATGGTGGTTCTGCGATAATGAAACAACAGGGACGATCTAATCGCGAAGAAAAAAAATATTCCCGAAATTCAGTTTGTCACACATAGTTGTTATGCAGACTCTTAGTGAGGGTAATATATGCGCCCTTTCAGTATCTCACCTGATGTTCTTATGAGTTTCATCACAAATTGATAGCAGGTCTTGAAAAAAAAATAGATATGTTTGTGTATTAGCATAATGAAATAGAAACATATGTAGACACGAATGCCTAAAATAAGGCATCTATCATTACCAATAGAACTATTTTCACCATTGCACAAAAAAGAGATACCTATGTGTGCTATAAGAAAAAGACGTTTATGTGTTTTGGAAATCACAGGAAGCAAGAATAACCAGATAAACAAACATCGAACCTAGAATAACAATACGCAGGCACACACACATAGACCTTACAGTATAATAAAGTGGACCATTTCCCAAAAAAGCCACAAAGAATCTAATATTTTGAGATGTCAATAATGACTTCTTCGACCCATTTTAGATGGAAGATATATCGTAATTTAACCTAAAGGTAGACTTATCTTCCCTAAAAAACCTATCCTATCTTAATCAACCAGGGCCAAGAAAGCTACATGTTATACCTATAGGAATATAGGCATTAATTCTACAACAGTGACGAAATTATCAGTGTTAATTTTACGCAAATACTCATTTGTTTATGTCTAAAATTTTATAATTTACTAATAAACTATTTTACGCACTTTGTTTGCAGTTGGAAGATTTTATTGAGCCGAAATAATTTGCTAGGGCTGTGATGAACACAGATTATTACTAGAGAACAGAATAGCAGAATTAATGAACTATGATTCAGATATTCAAACCTATTTTGCCGGTGCTCAAATAAATTGTGATATTGACGAGGTGAATAACATGATAAAAGAACTGCCTGAAAGCTTCCAAATGATTGGTTTTGAATAAAGCATTCATGTAAACAAAAATCATCAGCCCAACAAACAATAGCCTCACTATTTACATACAACGATCGTATTGAGGTGGTAAGCTAACTTGGACATATGTATGATTAATATCGGAAAGGGAAACAAAACTGCAGAAATACCTAGAAAAATAGGGCTTTGTTGGACGGATTTTGGAAATTTATAACAAATTCTCGTCGACAAGGATAACATAATTACTTTTAAAAGGATTTAAAAAAAATATTAGCATTCTCCTATTTACAAAAAATGGTTTAAAGACCACAACTCTAATAGAAAATCCATAAATTCAAATTCTCATAACTATCACTGAAGAGACGGATATTGACAAAAAATCTTTTAGGTTAATGTAAAGCCATCAAACACCTTAAAGTTAAGTAGTGATATTATGGAATACATACAAAACAAAAAAGACAGTGGCTATGGTGTATCGCAAGACAAAACAATGGAAGCTGGACTCCAAAATCTTCAAGTGGAAGGCACGGCATAGTAAGAAAAGTGTTGGCAGATCTCAAAAATAGACAGTTGACAATTAATTAACAATCGCGGGGCGAGCGAGGCCGCAAGATAAAGATAGGGAAGTTGAAAAATTTGGAAGCAGATGAGAAACAGCTAAAAAGAAGAAGAATTAATAGGGACCTCCGAATCGCAGTAACCGCTAAAACGTATTCAATGTACAATCACAAAAATACAAAGTTATAGAAAAAATGGTTTTTGGACATGTCGAAGGAGAGCAAAGTAAGAATTTACAAAACCTGCATCAGACTTATCCTAACATATGGAACAGAATTAAGGGCCGGCACAGAAAGGACGAAGAGCCCCTACGTACCTACTACAGATATGAAGACAATCAACACGTTGTAGGAAGAAAACTCCAAGACAGGGTTATAACTTCCGATATGAAGAAGCTTTTAAAATTGCATATGTAGAATAGATAAAAGCATTCAGTTTTAGCTTCCCGACCTTATAAGTACAGTTGACATATTCAAATACAATCCAAAAATAGTGTGAGATAAAATCATAGAAATGGCGTAAGCTTGAGGGCCTGAAATGGTCCGTTTGCCCCTTGTTGTGTTGTGAATAATTATATATAATATGTACTAAATGTAGCTAGTATGAAATTAAAAGATATGAGTTTTAAACAGCACACTCGTATAATGACTGTTATTCTGAAATGAAAAACAGACGATTGAGTTGCGTCGTATCCAATTTTTATTGAGACTTTTGACATTTCTCTATTCTGCAAATGTTTTATCCAATACATTAGAGGCGTAACTACTGGCAACCGATTAAGTTCTAAGTAAGAGCTTCTTGCGTCGAGTTGGAACGTGAATTTGAGAATACAAGTCATTATGTATAAATATTTCAAGACGTTCGTTTTAATTTTACACCAGATATTGACGGCTATTCTGAAATGAAAAACAGACGATTGAGTTGCGTCGTATCTAATTTTTATTGAGACTTTTGTCATTTATGTATTCCGAAATTGTTTTATCCAATACATTAGTTACGTAACTACTGGCAACCGATTAAGTTCTAAGCAAGAGCTTCTTGCGTTGAGTTGGAACGTGAGTTTGAGAATACCAGTCATAATGTAGGTACGGACCCGCTCACAATCCCATAGAACGGATGTGGTTTTGTAAGTTTGTTAATACCTGGTGAAATTCCTAGAGCCTTCCATGCATATCCTTGTATTCAAACAAGATACCTACATTCCGAATAAACTCTCATATCTTCAAGTCCTCAGCACAGACACTAGCTCTTTCATTTCATATTATTATTACTAGAAGTAGTATAATTCAAACGTCACCACGTGACAGAAATCTTTATAAGTACTCCGATTATTTAATGAATAGATAATTTCAAGTTTGAAAATAGTATGACGTCTATCTCGAGGTAAGTATATAATTTATATATTATTACGTGAAGGAAAAATTTTGTGACATTTTTTACGAAAATTGCGCAGACGGAGGAGTATGAAATTTCGCACACTTATAGTTTGTAGCGAGGAGTGGCTAATGCTAATATTTTTTTTTAAATCATGTATAAAAAATAGATAAAGTTGGATCTTTCGACATTGCATTAAACAGTCCAATAGGTTTTAATGGAGGAATAACTGACTAATGCCCCGTTAGAGATCAATAAATAAAACATTACAAACACTAGTGTAATGTTATGTATTTGATACTCACACACACACACACACACTCGTATTTGACATTGACACAGACACTAATATTCTTTTGTTTATCTCTGGTCAAATTGAGAATAGGTTTATTTATATTGTTTGTCTTTAATAATAATAGAAAATTTTGTACATATCAACATTCAAATTTAACAAGGTATCCATGTTATCGTTTTTGAAGGAAAAATTTGAAATAGCCCTCGCTCTGTCTTTAACAATGGAAGCTTAATAATGTTCAAAGTTATAAATTAAATATGTTATGGTCAAATTTCGAGTATTGGTCGACCAACAGTATATTAAATACACAAACCTATAATTACTATCAGGAAAATTCCAACCCTAACGATTGAATAACGTTATTTAGCAGCGTTATAGAGCCAGTGATTTGGGATATTATAATCTTAGAATTAGAGATGCAACGGATATCCGGCAACTATCCGGTATCCGGCCTATCCGGCGCCTAAATGCTATCCGGCCGAATACCGGATAACTAGCACCTATCCGGCCGGATACCGGATAGTAAAAAAAATATTTTTGGATAACAAATACACCTTGAAATCAAAAGAAAAATGTCTCCAACTTAGAAAATTGATTAGCAAACATACTGCAATAAGGGTAAATTATGGAGAATGAATATATAGAAGTAGCAAGCGGCTTTGCTTTTTTCCGTAAATAAGGAAAGTTTAATGAAATAACGTTTCGTTATATATCATTCTGCTGAAATATGCAGATCCGCGATTTTTGGAACAATAACGTTCCGGCAACGGAGTCAGTCCAATTATTTGGTATAGGTATGCCGCCTACGTAAGCGTAGTTCATGCGTTGTACCCACTGTAATGCCCGGGCTCTACTAAAGACTTCTTCAGTATTCAGCGAATTTAATTAATTTTGAAAAAAAAATCACTCATATTTTAAGGGGAGCGCTGTTCTCCCTCCCATCAGGGTCCCGAAGACGAGAAAGACCCTCTCATACCGAGAAGGTCTTCCTCGTGTTCCGCTCCTTCGAAGCAGAGCTGATGAATCTGGACATGGTGTGTGAGGAGGTCATAAACAATGCGCGAGATTTAGCGCAATGGAGAGGTCTTTTTTCCTCTCTGTGCTCCTAAGTAGAGCATAAAGGGAGTTTGGGTTGGATTGAATATTAAGGGAGCCGTAAACCTAAACAGATTGGGAACCTCTGCACTAATGCTATCCTGGCTACAACCTTGGTTCCGAGGGTAAATGTTAAAAATCTAAGCGCTCTAATCATAGCAAAAAATATTATTACACCACTAATCCAGACTAACTAATGCGGTTGATGGTTTTTTCGACAATGTTCCCAATAATCCCATATTGATGCACAAACTAACCAGAAACATACGCCGGATATCCGGCGGCCGGATATCCGGTATTCGGGAGCTAGTTGGCCGAATATCCGGTATCCGGCTATCCGGCTAAACTGCTATCCGTTTCATCTCTACTTAGAATTATTGTTGTGCTACTCAAATCGTGTATTAGCGAAATGTTTGGTTTTTCAGATGTTTAGGTTAGATGGCGGTATTTGTTGCATGAAATCATAAATTAATACCAATTTGATCTTGATCACAAAAAAACTATAAATATTATCGTTGAAACTCGGTGTACCAAGACACCACGTCAATAAACTATTGAACGGAAAATAAGATTTGTATAATTTCTTATAAATTTGTATAAAATTAATAGGACTTGTTTCACCAGATGATGGAAGGACATCATTTTTGAATTCTCTGTAAATGGGATTTAAAACCAGTCACGGGATACAGGTTACCTCCTCTAGTGCCTAACTAATAGTTTGACAGTAATAATAACATCATCTCCCTCCATACACTTAAAAGCCTGCTGTTTCAGAGTGTTTATTTATTTGATATATTATTATTCAAGCGTTCACCGTCCTGTACTTGCGGATATTTCCTATAATTATTATTTTGTTCCTTAGCTTTCAAAATATTATGATGATAGATCAATACTTCTTATGAGTTGGAGTCCTTTTCAGAATTTTAGAATATTACATTGACGGCTATTCTGAAATAAAAAACAGACGATTGAGTTGCGTCGTATCCAATTTTTATTGAGCTTTTTTAACATTTCTGTATTCTGAAAATGTTTTATCCAATACATTATGTGATGGGATCTCCCCTCAACGAAAGGCTACTACTACTTACTAGATTTCCTCTAAACTAAACTACCTAACTTCAAACTACACCTAATCTTGCTAAATCAACGTTTAACAAAACCGTGTAAACCGAGTCGACTGAAAGAGTGCATCAATGTACCTATATAATAGGTAGATGACTCTAAGATGAAGACTTACGAACCCAAAATGAAGGGGTTAACAACCTTCATGATACGCACCTGAAATCACGGTTAAGGAAATCGTATGTGGTTTCAAGAAGACTTCTGATCGCTACGTGGAATCTAATGGCCATGATGATATTGTGATCGTCTAGTAACCTAAATTCAAGGACCCAATACGTTGTGTACGAAATTAATTATAACAATCATTCAACTATATAAACCTGTAAACATTTGGTAAGCCCTAAAATAAAGGTGATAATAGAACACATTTATATAACCAAACAAATCGCAGGATGCTCCACCATTTGTGATGTTAGTAATAATGAAATGAAAGAGTCCTACCTTAAATCCTCAGTTCTGTGAAATGACATGAGAAGTATTCAAAACAAAATGAAACAAAATATTCGACAATTTATAACATGATTGAAAGTTTTCACAAATGGTGGTCGTCGATAGTTGAAATATTAGTAGATAAGCATGCAATCAATCCTAGCCTACCATGATATCATAAAACTTTACCAACCCCCTCCCCCCCTGAAATCAAGATAGAACCATTACGGGCTTACGACCGTCTTCTACTTGGTTTCGAAGGCTGGCTTAATGCGCTTTATGTTAACCACGTTCGCCATTACACTTTGAAGTGAACGGTTCTACTCGATAATACACAAATCCCTCCCCAAACTAAGCAAACAAATTAAAATAGATAATAAAATAAAGTAAGACTTATCAATGATCCAGAGTTGCTACTTCTTTCTTGAATACACTGACTCTATGTTTTAAAAGATTCTAATTCAAATCGGTTCCCAGATAACACTTAATTATGTAAAATATTAATTAAAAATGCAACACTGAATTTAATTTTATGCTTGAATCTAAAAGGAATTTACTACAAATATATTTCACCACCCAGTAGCACACAAAATTAATATGTTATAAAATGTTCAATAAAATAATCAATAAAAATCACTAACTGAAAACAGGGCTATCCAAAGGATTTCGTACGAGAACGAGCCTCTACACCCCCGTCGACGATGCAAACCGAACTGGCCCGAGATGAACTCAGGCGCATAATTTATCTAATACAAAATCCTTCGTATCCCATCTTCAGTCAATGTTTCATGACTCTATCCAAAAGCGTTCCAAACAATCAAGAGTATTGGTATGTGAAGTGTTCGAATCATTTCTCCACATATAAATTGGAAGACTTCGATCCCTAATTAAGTAAAATATGTCACTACTAATATTAGACTAACATAAAATGTTTATAAAATAAACTACAATATTTCAATAAAATGAATGGCCACGACAATTAGTTACGTAACAACTGGCAACCGATTAAGTTCTAAGCAAGAGCTTCTTGCGTTGAGTTGGAACGTGAATTTGAGAATACCAGTCATTGAAATTTATCATTATTCAACTATCATAAATTCATAAGTTAAAAAAATAAATACAATTAATACCTAATGTAAAACGAAGTCTAATAATAATAACCGCTTTTAGTACTTTTAAAACTTTAAACATAATCAATGTTATTTTATTAATAACACTTATATACCTACATATATCATGAATTAATTATTAGTTTTTGGTTTTCAATTTAGAACTAAATCTCCATAATGAAATAATCTGGAATAGCGTGGATCAGGGCGACATAATCTGTTGGGGGGTTAATGAGAGCATGACTACAATAAGAACAATACTTATTTTAATGTCACATGGTATTATCACCCAAATAGAGAATTGAACAGACTCCGCCCATCCCCGCTGTTCTCCTATTATCCTTCTACTGTGTTCGGTCTCTTATTTTGGTATATTTTACACATATACGTATCCGAATAGAAGCAGAAGCATTATTTCATAGTTAGTCGGCAGTGACCGAAAGCGAACCGAAGGAAACCGAAATAGGCTATAAAAATTTAACTGCGGGATAATAAAATCAATTGTTTCTAACGTATTCCCTTGCTATTCACTAATCTTTGCATACTTCAATAATAATGCCATGATTTGCGATATTTTGGGCGAAAGATGCTTGATGGCAGTGAGAATATTATAATATAAAGAGGGCCTCTGATTTTTTATTTTAACCAAAACACATTCTATGGCATGTGTTTATTATCATACGACTGAGTCGAAACATTTACAGTTACTAGTCCAAAGATAGCATAATATGTTTAGTCTATTAATTTTAAATATACCCTTTTAAGCATTAAATTTATATTAAATGTTCAGAAATCACCCGAAAATTGTCTGAGAGCGTCAAATTCATCAAAAATAATAATAATAATATAGCAAAATAAATAATGCAGTTGGCATTATTCGTGTCACGGGAAACAGTTGAGTGTGTCTAATATAATTATTACGATAGTAATATGTTACGTGGAGATGATCGTCTGTGCAGTGCCAAGTCCTGGAATTCATTAAGGAATCACGACACTCAAAGGGAATCTCATTATTCGATGCTGGCACATTGTTGTGGGAAGTACATGGTATCTAATTTGTACAGCAAGTGTAGCACCCTGTGAAATACACTACTGTTCTAATTTATAGATTACCAACGCCTACCTTTTAACAAAGAGCTATATGAAAATGATATACTTAGCAAATTTGATGAACGTGCGAAATATATTATTATATTTATTTTTATTTATTTTATGAGGCAATACTACTTTATGTAAAAGGAAAAAGAAACCATGCACCCATCAACCATATATTATGAAGTTTTCAACTTGTATTAGAAAATCGCAAATACAGAATAAGCACGCATACAAAATAGAACACACATACATTCATAAAGTCTTTTCAACACATTTCACAAGCATCATCCATCACCAATTTAACCATTCGTAACTGCAAAAAATAATAACTACTCCGCAACACGTCGTCCAACTCAGAAGTCCCTATCTTAAAATTAAATTTGCATTAGCGCACTCTCCGATTCGTCAATTCATATTTTTTATTATTGGTTTTACATCCAAAACGGATGATACATCCAGATTCAAATCAAATTAAGTCAAAATATAATCTATAGATCGAATACAAAACATACCAAATAAAGGCGTGTTGATGAATTTTTTAAAATATCCAATAAGTTATGATGATCCAAATCCAATCCAAACTCCCTTTACGCCCCACTCAGGGGCATAGGGAGACAACAAGAGCTCTCCATTGCGCTCGATCTTGCGCAACGTTTATGACCTCCTCGCACACCATGTCCAGATTCCTCAGCTCTGCTTCGAAGGAGCGGAACACAGTATGAGAGGGTCTTCCTCGTCCTCAGGACCCTGATGAGAGGAAGAACAGCGCTCTCCTCGGCCAACTGTCATTCGGCATCCTTAATACATGTCCCAGCCAAGTCCATCTCCTCCACATAATAGTAGAAGTGATGGGCTCACGCTGGGTGCGCCGGCGTATAGCGTCGTTCGTGATGCGGTGGTGCCATCTTATACCCAAAATTCTCCTGAGGCACTTCGTTTCAAATGCAGATACTTTTTGTGCCTGGGCTTTGGTCAGGTGCCAGGACTCACACCCATACAGGAGAATGGGCAACACACACGCATCAAACAGTTTACATTTCGTCTCGACACTAAACGCCGACGCCTTCCATATTCTGGTCATGTTGTTAAAGGCGCAACTTGCCATACCGATACGTATCTATATATAATGATGATCAAATAAGTTAAAAGTTTACTTATCAATTTCAATATATCTGCCATAATAGAGGATGTTTGCAATGCTTTTAGAGGGAAATCAAACATAGGAGACGCAAAAACAGCGCGATTTATTTCTTAAATTATAAATACAAATATTGTTATTGATTATTTTAGTTATAAAATTCACCAAAATAATGCACCAGTTCAGATAAAGTTTAGTAGCCTCCTGAGATTTTTACCAAGGTGGTGAAACGTTTAATGTCGATGTTGGATTCTTTGCTTAAAATGTTATAGAGGAAAGAATTGATGAGAAGAAATTTCTTGTATTTAAGTCATGCATGGTTACCAAAATTATTGAGATTTTTCCAGTTAAGAATGCAAGGTCAATAATGAGAAAAATAAACAAAATTTAATTCTCATAATAGATAAAAAAAAATTCGTATATCTAAAGCAATTTCTGGCAGTTGCTGTTTTAGAAAAAAAAAAAACCTTTTTGTTTTAAATAGTATAAAAGAAAATATATTATTATGTACCTACCTACGTAGTAGAACATAGGCTGATACGTTTGTGTACGTTTTGGGGTCAAAGGTCTAAATAGTTTAAGCGGGTGAAGTTAAGGAAGCGGAAACAAAAATATATGATGACACAAAAAATGTCCCTAGAAAATGGGACATGAAGGTCCAAATATATTGAATGTTTTGTAAGTGTTGGAAAAAGGCGTAAGAATTGCTTCCCTTGTAGACTTAATAATAATGATATCGCCCCCTATGATCATTAAATTGTTAGATTATAAGTCTTTTTTTTCCACAATATCTAATTATTTGTTCATTTTATCACTTTTTGTCTTTATCTTGTGTCTTTTTCTATTTCATATTATCTATTTATTGTAACATGTAAAAAGTCTATACCTAAATGGCAACATTTTCTAGTCAACTGGTCCCGTAAAATCATAGAGACAGGCCAACAACGGGTAGAAAAATATCGAATTTCAAAATTTACCGCAAATTGAACCTTGCAAATCTATAGGTAGTATTTATTTATAAAGGTGGTTAAACTTTAGAAATCATAGGTTTGGAGGGTTACAGAAAGAAGAAGAGTTGTTTTCCAGTTCTAGATCAAAACATATATGAAATTGTTGTAATTATTTATTTGTTGTAAAAAAAAAGTATAACGGAGGGTCAAATAATTATATCACGTAATATTATGAAAAGTCGAAGACGAGGAAGATACTCCATACTGTCTTCCACTCCTTCGAAGCAGAGCTGAGGAATCTGGACATGGTATGGGACGAGGTCATAAACATTAAACAATGCGCAATATCGAGCGCAATTGAGAGCTATTGTTGCCTACCTATGCCCCTAAGTGGGGTGTAAAAGGAGTTTGGATTTGGAATTATGTGCAGTGAAGTAGCAGAAAAGGGACGTTCGCTCACAGTGGTCAAATTCTACGAAATAAACAATTTGAAAAATAACATAACAAAATATGTGATTTTGCCATCAATTAGTTGATTGTATACGAAGCATTGAAAGATCATCTTTAAGAACTCATTAGGATAATATAAAATATTTTTCCAGATCAAGCTGAAATTTTTCCAATGAATTTATACATGTTTTCAAAACGACATCGCCTGCCATATGCGCAAATTTTGATTTGATGTGTGAATATGATAAAAAACCAAGCGTTGAAACACAAACAGAAACCTAGACAAGAGATTTAACTTTCACTAAGAAATGGTATGGTTAAACAGTGCGAGGGTGCAAAGTGGCGGTGGCGCCACGGAGAAAAGATAACGTTTCGGGAGATGCGAATTTCATTCTTATTTGAAGACACCTAGTCGAACGCTTAGTTCGTTTTGTTTCAGCGGTCGATTTTATTTGCGTTGCTATTACTGAAACATTTTGACTCAAAGCTCCCGTTCCTGATTCCCGTGCGGTTTTTCCCTCCTTGTCAGTCGTGTACTGACGTTTGGAAAGTGCAGTCGTATAGTGGCTCGCCGTAGCGTGATTTATTTATTGTTAAATGTGATTTTTGTTCGCTTTTCACCGAATCCCCCCTTCGTCCTTTCCACTACCGCCCCACCTCGCACAACCTTACGATACTCAAGAACTTGGTGTGGATAAGTGCTATTCAAATTTTGTCAAAGAAGGTAGGTAACTTTTTAATTTCTTAAAAAAGAACGTTCTTTCAAATTTAAAAAAACATGGATTAACGATTTATCAAGTTTTAAAATCATTAAAAAGTTTTTGAACGTTATGAAAATTTATATTTTAAGTTTTTATTAATTTATGATATACCTTTAATTCATAAGCGCTCATTATTATGTTTTAATAATTTTTTTAATTAACATAAAAAGACCCCTTTCTCAAATAATCGCAGTGCGACTGAAAAGTTTGTTTCTTAGCTACTTGTAGTATAATTAGTTAACAAGCACAAAAGAGTTTTGTGTTAGGATTAAAAACTTTATTTGTACCTACAACCCCTTAATTAATATATATTTGAGTGTATAGACAAAAACAATGGAACATAAAAAAAACATAATACATTCATTATTCATTATTCATTGACTATACCGAGTTGAGTCGAGTCGCTTGGATACCTACTGAAAAATACGTTTATTTCGTACAAAAGGTATATACATATGTAGGTAATATTGAGAGTTATAGATACGAGGGGTGGGCGGGACAATATTTTTTCTTATCTCTTTTGATTGGTCAGCCAAAATTAACTACCTGACAAAGCAGTAGGCGCAAGCATTTAAATATAGAAAGAATTTATTTTTCTCCTTTTTGGCATTAAATTTCATCATCAATGAAAGAAATCTTTCTATTAATTTTGTAGATGTGGTTCGTATTTTGTGAAAATTCATTGAAATTTTACGATATTATAAATTGTTTGATTTTTTTTTTGAAATTATAAATTATTAATGAAACTACGTTATTAAGTTTTTGTATGATTGTTTTTTCTTTTATACTAGATATTCAAAATACATAGAAACTTAATTATAAAATGTGTACTTTTTGATGGGTACCTATCTATAAGTATCTGATACAAAATGGCGTCTTTATATATCTTTAGCAGAAAAAAATGTACGTATCTGATATTTTAATATAGACCTTTCGTATACGGCTTAGGTACGAAACCATTTTTAAGGAGACAACTGAATAAGGTCATTATAATGTCCTATCTTAAGTGTATTTTAAGTGTTAAGTGTATTTTTCACCCAATTTGAACATTGATGTAGGACGTAGGTACTTTTTCGGTGACAGTAATGAAAATTATACATTTCAAAAATATTTTCGACGAATCGTAATGAACTTTCAATTTCTTTGGCCGAAGATTCCTGTTGTCAGTTTTTTTTATTCAATTAAAATGTCATTGAAGAATGAGTTTGAAAACATACCTACCAACCGCTATTCGATTTTGAAATGCAAATTTTCCCTCCAAAGATGAATAGGTGTACTTACCTATACAAAATTAAAATTTTGAATATGGATAATAATATGAAAATATATCATAAGTATGAAATGAAATTTAAATCATTTTTCATTTTTTTGTATCCATTAAACGGATTACAATGCCTATTGTATTATCTAGTCGATTTCAATTTGTGCATTTTTTTACCGGTAAATGGTTTCAAATAGGTATTTGTATCCTACTTCATTCAATTTATTTACTACCTAAAGTATAATAAATGAGGCATTAAGGATATAGTACATTTGTTCATACCTATAAGGTAGGTTATTTATCTCTATGGAAAGTGACGGAATTTATTTTTAATATACTTACCTATAAATAAATGTACAGTAAAGTATGAATAAAATAAAATAAATAAATAAAAACATTAAAAAACCTAAATTAGTAAGATAAAAAAGCAATATTATTTAAAAAGCAGAAGGAAGGATATGTAAATATTTTTCCAGAGGAAAAACAACACTACTTTTCGCTTTATCGTTACAGGATTTCCCGAAGTAAAATCGAAATTATTATGGTGTGTATGACCTTTATCAGAGACAGCGCGACCTTAAATGCGTAACCTCTCTTATGGGAAATGTGAAAATTTTGAACACCTGTATTTTAATATATACCTACTGGGTTGTTGTCAGCTGTTATATTTTCAGCAAAAATGTTTTTTGTTTTGTTTTGTATAACAAAAAATGTATTGTTAAATAATGTAAATGTATGTACGTATAAATGAGAAAGAGTTAAAATGTTGTATTGAGCGAATCTTATTAACTGGGTCTTAGGGAAGATCTTTTGTTTTAATTCAACAATGAAAGCCTTGTATAGAAACCGTATTTTATAATTCATTTGATACATGTAAGTACAAAGGATTATGATGTGAGGTAAGGTACCTACGTATGAACCACACCGAATAAGTATACCATATTCACAACTTAAGGTAATGTAAGTAGCTACCTTTGTAGTATTGATAAACTGTAGTCCGAATCTTAATTGATCCTTGGGACCTCATAGTAATGTTACTTTATTTCATGATTTTAGAGCAGAAATATTTTCCTGGACTGCACTTTTCGTATAGGTATAGGTATTAAAAATGTTAGCAAGTGTAAAACTACCTATATCGTTTCATAATTTCAAATAGGTATGGCAATTTTATTTTCTATCAATGCATTTCCGTCATTTCAGCGATTGCACGAAGCATCAATGTGAAATTAAAAACGTAAAAATTCAATTAGTTTTTTTTTGACAGCTTGTCGATAGTCGATATATTTACATTTTTTTTCGGTGAAATGAGTTTAATACATAATATTTTCCGAAACATATCCCAAATACTCTTTTAGGGGCAAAAAGATAGTAGTTACAATTTTGTTTTGGAGTTGAGACAAGTTGGCTCTCAAGAACACCAAAAGATATATTATGAAATATCAGGAACTTCTAAAGATTCACGCGCCGTTTTTACAGTAGGTATTTATTAAAACTTATACAAAACGAGTTATTTTGTGCAAAAATACGTTTCGAATCGATTTTTACGGTTTTATTTTTTTTTAATTGATGTGTCCTGACAGGGTTTTAGTAGTTTTTCACTGCTGTGTCCTATACTGATTTACGGATTGCTTAACATTTAAACCGTTCGCAATAAGGTCTTCGATTCCCGAAATATAATGTGATGTTTAAATTAAACCTTAATGGGAAGTTTTCTGGGGAGCTTCCGACAATACACACTAGGTGGCAGAACTTCTAATCAGGTCTATTGTCAAATTCAGTGCTGCCAACGTAGAGATGTTTTTTTTCAGTGATGCCAACGTTGGGAAGTTTGTTTTCCATTGTGTTGCTAAGAAGTTGTTGATTGAGTTGCTAAGAAGTTGTTGATTTTGTTGCGCATAAATTTGAGAATAAATCTCAGGGTGCTGTTCTGTATTTTTTAATTTGTATTTAGGTAGGTATATAAAAAAAGATGAACAATTTTATTTGTAATAGTATATATATGTAAAAAATGTGCAATGATTACTCTAAACCTATTGTAAGTTATCATGTATAATAATATATAAATTGTTTAATTTGAAATAAACTAGAATGATATTTTGGAGGTTAGATTGTGAGCGACCATAAGAAGAAGAAGAAGAAGTAAATCGCCCCCGTTGGCAACACTGAATTTGACAATAGACCGGATTAGCAAGGGCGCCTCTAGCGGCACAAAAAGGAAAAAAACATCCCATTGAATATGTTACAAAATGTTATGGTCCCGGTAGGACCCGAACGCTCATTCTTTGTCACTTCGAGAGGTTGGCCTACATATTATTTTTAAGTGATTAGTTGATTTTTATATATCATAATTAGAAAGTTGTTGTGAAGAAGTCTGATATACAAAATATTTTGGTAAAAAAACCCTTGAAATATTTCCAATAGCATTATTTTTTCGAGAAGAAAATATTGGTCCGCAGTAGCGAGGATTTCGTAGGCCTAATCTACCTACCGACCAAACTTAACACATCCATTTGAACACAACATATACCTAGCATTTTTACGTTTGATTTATAACATTAAGCCGTTATTCATAGGTAGGTACCTATCAAAAGCGCCGAATTCCTACAAACATTGCGTCTACTGTTGGTACGGTATACATTTTGTATTTTTTTTGTAATAGTAAATTATTTTTATGAATTTTATATGTACCTTCATGGCTATTTTTGTTATGTCATCTTATTATATCCCATATTATAATTTAGTTAGTTCGTCCGTAATTCATTGAAACTCTCCTACTTCACACGAAATATTTTTTTATAAATATGAAAAACCCACACCCACTATACGCACTATTACTGTTTAGCTGTAAATTGATGGTTTCTATGACAATAATAACAGGTGCGTGTCTGCTGGAAATATTGTTCCTACATCGATCTGCTGCTATGGGAAGAAATGCCAAATCGTCCGTGGTCACCAACGTGGAAAAGTAAAATACCAAAGGATCATTTTACAGACGATATAACTGATTTATAGTACACAATATATTATCCTTCTTTATGCCTGGCATTCGTTGAGTTTTCTGCTAGTTACTAGGTACTTTTTATTCAGATATTTTCAATTATCCTGGTTAAAAATAATTTAAAATTTCAATACCTACCTTCTTTAAAGATTAACTGAAAGGTATTTTACGAATCTGCACACAACGTTTTTTTAAAGTAGGTTATTTATATGAAACAATTAATTTGTTAATCCACAAATTATATACCCTGACTAGTTTTGCAGGAACAGGTCCTGCACGGTCACAGCTGGTAAAGAAATTCTGCTTTTTTAGGTGTTTAAAATATTAGGTATCTACATAAAAAAAAATATTTTCTAGAATCCTTAAAATATCTCAAAACTTTCTTCGTCTTAAATAACAATTAAGGACCAGCTGATGTCCCTTTAAGAAAATAATTCTCAGATTTTATCAACATAAATTCTTCAATTAGCAAAAATCAACGTTTTCCTCCTTGGTAAACAAGCGGTTAACCACCTTTGTATTTCGCTTACTTCGTTCTTGTTAGCGTACAAATCCCTTTTTATACTTTCTCTATTTTGTGACTACAGTTTGTATTGTCTTGATGAGCTATTATTAAATCGAATAAACGCGAACTGCAACTTTGCTTTTTTTTTACTTACAAAACTCCTGACTATTGAGTATAACTTTGAGCTTAAGTACATGGTATGGCTTGCATTCGTTGTAGAAAACTTTAGATTTACATAATACACAGTCGTCCTGACATGAAATAAAAATATTTACATCGTCTGTCCGCTGGAAGCATGAATATTTTACCATTTGTAATTTCTCTCTCAATAACAACTATTGTAGGAAGGTAAATTTACTTACATACTTTTAGAAAGTTACATAGAATATCTGTAATTATTATTTTTCTTGTATGTTGGTTGCATTCTTCTTTATTCACTACTAGCTTTCCCGACAGACGTTGTCCTGTGGTTCTAGCCCGAAGTGGCCCGTTAATATGTACATAATGTGCAATGCGCCCCCGTAAAACAATACAAAATTAATTCGATTGAGTGAAGCTAATAAAATAATAACATTAAACTCAAATTCAAATATTTTTATTAAGAAATAAAAGAACATTAAAAACACATATACGCAATAATAAATTTGTACATATTTTATATATATATTTTACCCCCAAAATTGAGCAGAGCTCGTGCTTTGGGGGATGTATTATTTCTAACTATTTCTGAAACATCCATATTTCATTCGTATTCAAAGCTCTGGCGGGAAGAACTTGAGAATAATGCGCTCGCGCACACACCCTACCTCGCCTATTGCCAACACGAATGTGCCCGACTTTGTGTGAAAATTTTCTAACGCTCGAATCGGTGCGTTGGTGGAGTAAGTGGGATGGGCTACTGTAGGAGCGTATGCGAGAATGAGAGGGAACTACCCGTGATGGCGTGGGCGCGTCATAGGTAACCGTTCCATACAAACTTAAATATTGTATTTTACATCATTTCTTATCCAGTTTTTAAACATTTTATTAGTTATTCTGTTATCCGGAGCGGAGAAGAATCCAATAAATCAAACATCAGAAGATTCTGTTGAGCCGATCTCGAGTTGCAAGTGTTCGCACTTTAATTTCAAATTTCAAATTCAAATTTATTAAATATAAAATAACATACATATATAAGTATACAAGGTGAATAATATCGTACAGTAAACATATAGGTCATTCCCAGGCAGCAAAAGAATTGCTGGTATAAGGGAATTGATTGATTCTTAAAGTTAATACACTACACAAAATCATATCACTACAACTCACAAACCATGCAGTAAATGAGACCAGCCGCTATGACACCACAGGCACATCGCGTCTCTCCAATATTAACGCCTTTAATTTTTTTATGAATGTTTTACTACATTTAAGGTCCTTTATTTCCTCAGGTATACCGTTGTACAATTCCACCGCCGAATACAAAAAACCCTGCCTTTCCCTATCAGTTCGTGGCACTTTGCTCCTAATGTGTGTTCTTGTCCTGGTGTATCTTGAATGCACATCCTCATTATATGTTAAACGGATATTAGTTTTAATTGTTTTGTTTTTTATCCTGTGTATCATTTTAGTTTTCTCCATGAAAATTATTTCATCCAAATTGTACATTTTCGTTATGTTATATAGTTCAGCAGTTGCAGTGAATCGATCCAGATTGTGTATTATTTTCAACGCCTTATTCATCAATCTCTGGATCATCCCTCGGGCTCGCAAACTACACTGTGACCATATTATTATGCCGTATGTTATATGTGAAAGCACAAATGAGTGATAAATCATATTTTTTGTTTCAGTATTGAACAAATTCGCCCTTCTCATAACTCCTACGATAGGGCCAAGTTTTTTTAAGAGTACTTCTACTTGATTCATCCAAAACAATTTATCGTCAAAATGTAATTTATATAGTAGATTCCGGATTGGGATATTTTTTTTGAAGTTTGCAGATTCTTCATCGACTTTTCTCACAGCAATGTACCCGTTAATTGAGTTATGCTGCAAGCTCACAGACCTATTTCTTGTTTAAAAGATCAGGAGGGCTATAACTTAATGCATTTACATCGCGATTGCAATCCATTTATAATCTCATTAACAATGCTATTATATATGACATTTAGATTTTGGTTGCTAAGCAAAAATGGTACAAATAAGGATTTATACTTACAACTACTTTCCCTACATTAGTATGTATTTTATTTATACTCTTTCATGTATAGTATTAAAATGCACTCAAAATAGAAAAACATACATTAAACATAACATTTAAGACCAATAATCGGTCTTGTCAACAGGTTTCCATTCATTAAATTTCAAACTTTTTATAAACTATATAATATGCTAAATCTACATAAAGCTTATAAACTACATAATATGCTAGTAATCGTATAAACTACATAATATGCTAGTAATAACAATGACATTTTACAAGTATAATCTTATCTACGCATTTTCATATTATACATCTACTTATTCAATAACATAATATTATTTTTTTTTTACTAAAAATCTTATAGTTTCATTTTGGCATTCAAATAACAAGATGGTATTTACATTTTTGCAATTTGTATTAAATTAAGAAAAGTTAGGTAGGTATAGTTCCCATACATAAATATTCAATTTAACTATTAAGCTTTATCCATTTTAAAAGTAATTAAAGTCTCAGTGTCTTATATTATAATCCTTTTGGTACACTACTTACTACTGGTTAACTTTATAATGTATGTCTATTGTGTTTTGCCAACTATTTTGTTTGTGACTATAGTGTAATTGTAAAAGGCCTCGGCCGTATATTTATTGAAAATAAAAATAAATAAAATAAAATTATGAATTTAAACATATATGACATTATAATCGGGTTGTGACAATGTTACCGACAGCAATATTTGAGAATATTCAGATATCTTTGTATTTTTTTTCTATAAACGAAACGTAAGCATCTTGAAGATTTCCTGCCAATGTTCCTTCTTCTTTCTTTTATTCTATTGAGTGATCTTGTGTTCTGTTCTTTCTCAACTCACTCAATGTTTGGAAATGAGGCCAAACAAACTTTATGTGGGCTTACCACTCGATCTTCTTCCTGATCAGAGTTCGTGGTCTTGTGGTGCGTAATCTAGATTGAGCAATCAATGGGCATAATTTTGGCTTATTCCAACTAGTATTTATTTTATACATTCTTGTAACTTATCAAACTTTCTGTTGAACTTGTGTAATGTTTACAAAAGTTGACACGTCAATAACAAATTTTGATAATGAAATAGCAGCAGTTAACTCCTAGTGAATTGTGTCAAAATAGACGAATATAGGAGAGAGCGCCAACATAAATCCTTGCGGGATTCACACGTTTAATTATAAATATATCTCGACTCCTCCCTAGGTGAGCTCCCAAACCTTCGCTGTACGTGATCTGACCACGCCAGCCCGACGTTTATTTATCCGACTGTAACTGTGATCGTTACTACGTGGTAAGGTTTCATTATAATATTTAACACGATTTCAATTTTAATTACATTAGTCTGAGAGTTTGCATTTGTTTAACTGTAGCGATAACCTGTTTGATACTGAGCCTAAACGTTCAAAATGTTTGCTCTATGGCTTAAGAGGATCTAAAAATTAAAAGTTTCAAGGACCCTTTTGCTCATATTTAAAATCTCCATTTAGAGCTAGACCATTGGCATTATCATTTTGGTTCGTCATCATATCAATTGCCTATTATATATAGACTTTCAGGATAATGGGAGAATGTTAAATGAATCTTATACTATCTATCTGAGATGGGAGCTCTTCCTCTTACAAGCAGCTCAAAAGTAGTACTTTAACTAGCGAGGATAGGTAGGTTAATATTTCTAGAAAGCATTACTAGAATTATTGTGAATAGAGAAAGTTAAATCGAAGGAAGAAGCAATATGAAAAACTTAATTATTGTGAGTGCGTAAAAGATCACTCAAAATTTTAAAGTAATTTACGCCGTTTTCAAGGGCCAGGACGTTCCCCGGTAATAAAGATTGGAAGCCGTTTAACTCGGTGTAATAGGTACTGAACTGAAGGAAGGACCTACATACATAATATACTTGTAGGTACTACTCGAAAGACCAAGTTTCAGTTAAAACTTATATCCGTGAAACTACTTTTGAAGGTAGTTTCTAAATGACTGCCTGAATGAACAGTAATGAACACGTCTCGTTTCCATAATAAACCTTCATTCACCGAAACTTCCTCCCAAGTTTCTTTAATTTCTTACCTGTTTTTTCTACACAAACATCTTAATGTATTCAAATTTGTATAAGGTCTATTTATTCATTAATAAATCAAATTGGGCGTAAAACCAATCTATTTGCGAGGCGTAAAATGTTAACTACCAGTAATTTTAGGATCTTTTATACCTACCCACAAAGATCTGTTCAAACGAGCTGGTAAACACTGGTAAAGATTCAAATTATAACTTTTGAGATGTAAACACGACATGACATAATATTATGATCTTGCATAAGCTTACATAACCATCGCAAGTTATGAATCGGAAAGATCCTCTCCAAATATCGTTTAGGTATCCATAAATATATCCATACATTTTTCAAAATTTCCTTATTTTATTTCTATTTTTTTCATTCTATTACGTGAGATATCGCCTTCTCGTACTTTCAAACCGTTTTTAAGTATGATCCCGTAGGAATAAGAAAATGAAATTTACAGGGTATATACTAAATGAAATAAGGAAAGTTTTTGAAAAATGTTTGGGAAATTTTTTATGTGACCTTCTATTTTTAAATCGCCCTTAAACATTTTTGTCAATTTTCTGATTTGACTGTTTTTGAGATACAACATTTATTTTTTAAGCTATGATATCAAATTGGATAAAACAAATTGTTACATCTAAAACGTACACTATTCAACAATATTGAAAAAAATAATGAAGGGTGTATCTCAATAAATAGCGTCTCTGTGACCAATTATGTCGTGACAGTCGGAGTTTTTCGAAAAAATTCGAAAAAAATTGTAACTCGTTAATGAGAAAAAATCGTAGAACATACATTGAGTTTTTTTGGATAGCCCTAGGGTCCTCTATTTCTGGTTTACCGATTTTCCATACTTTTTGGGACACCCTGTATATCTATATTAAATTATATTCATTTTGATCTTTAGTAGGTATGTAAAATACTCCGTCTATAATTTCATGGAAAAAATAATGATAGTTTGTAGTTTCTCGAGCATATAAACAATCGGAACTAGGCACAATGGATTATACGAATTCAGCGATATTTATTCATAAAGTGTAACGATTTCAAGTAGGTATTTATTTCTTATTCGTAGGTTGTAGATGAAAATATCACATCCATTATTCGGACTTAGATAGCTCTCGGCTATAACGAATATGAAATATTATTTAATGTGGATCCACCTCCACTTCGTTGACAATAAATAATGTTTATTGTAGCACCCCTTGAGCCTTGGAGAAATTTATGTAAAATTGTGAAGGATGTCCTTTCTCCGCCCCCTGATCGTAGTTAGAGAAGCATAGGAAATTGATAGAAATAAAACCACCGTCATTGTGTGTATAAAATATATTAATGACATAAAATCCTATTGTTTTCATGACAATTATTAGCCCTATCTTAGAGTTTATGATAATGTCATTAAATTGTAGGTACTTCAACACTGACCCAAAATAGTTTGTCTAAATATTTCATACCATCGTTTCGTAACCAAAAGATTTCTTGCTCTTCTTGGTTGTTAATAATATTGAAGATACGATACAAGGGCGACTTATCCTTATTAAAATGTGCATTGCTCTCATTGTTTAGTTAACATGGCTTACTTTGTTGTGGTTATTCTACTTTTTTGTACAACAATAATTTGCCATTTAAATTTTGTTTGTAAGATTTCACTATAAATAGTCCCTAGGTACGTAATCTAACAAAAATCGGCAAATTATTACGTCATTGTGATCGATCAATTGTTATAAATCATAGATGTCTTACGTACTTATGATAAGCTTATCAGATAAGCTTACGTACTAGCCTTCGAAATAATAGTAGAAGACGGTCGTAAGCCCGTAGTGGCTTGTTCCATTTAAAAATCGAACATCAGTAATGAATTGTTAGAGTCATTAGTTGTTACATATTCGTTACGTTCTTATATTTTAAACTTGCTTGCAACACAAGATCACTCCATTTCATTAATTTCGGAAATCTGCATTCTAGACTTAAACTTATGTTGTACCTACGGGAATTAAATAATAAAATATAAGAAAGGGGTGTAAGGGTCTGTGGAAGAAAGTACATATTATTATGTTTACATAATATTATAGTAATGTTATTGTTTTTTCTTGTACGATTTACTTAATTTGAATTCCTCTTACGCATTAGGCTGAGTTCACACAGTATTGGATTGCACGCTTTTTCCAAACAACGTCCAATCGATATATGTAGGTATTATTAAAATGCTATAAATTTAAACCTTTCAAAAAGAGTAGATGGGGGTCGACCATACACCAAAAAGCATCATAAGGGGTCTAAGAGAGAAAATGGTTTGGGAGCTTTTTAGATTAGACAAAAAATGGTGTACGATTTTATGCCGTTCAAATAAGGCAAGTGTACGATTTTCTTTCAAAACTATTGCATGATAGATATCCTTCTTCTTCTTATTCTAGGCCTGAAGACCTGTTATTAAGATGTGGGGCTTGCCTCTTGCGAGGTCGACTCCCAGCTGTCTATCCACCTCTTTGGTGGTCTGCCTGGGAGTCGTCTTCCGTGGGGTTGGCCTTGCAATGCCATGTGGGGGAGTCTGGATGAGTCCTTTCTCCTCACGACATGTGCAATTATTATGGTGTTGTGACTGTTGGGTTATGCTTTGTTTGTGGACTGTACGTATTTGAGTTGGTGGTTGTGCTGTTGTTCGTGTTTGTATGTTCCTTTTAATATTCTTTTTTTTTATGAACTGTAAAGATGTTTGCCCTAGTACACGCTTGGCCTATTTGGGCATCATTTACATTTGTTATCTATTATCACTGTATTATTATGTATGAATAAAATAAAATAAAATAATAAATAAAAAAAAATTACTTCTGCATGCGTTTAACCGGGCAAGCCAAAAATATAATATGATAATACCAGTGGCGAAAACAAAAAGCATGGTGTTTTCACGGTCACCGATTAACTGCAGCATATCTGTTGATGGTATCTTCGTGGAACAGGTACCAAAATTTAGATACCTCGGTGTTGACCTATGTGGACAAACGGATCTGCCAGCTGAAATAGTGGGTCAGATAAACAAGGCTGCCGCCATATCGGGTTGTTTAAGAAACTCAATATGGAAAAGCCCCGACATGAAAATCAGCAGCAAGATGAAAATTTATAAAACTTGTGTGCGACCCATTATGACGTACGGCATAGAGTCTAGAGCGGATACCACCATAACAAAAAATGCGCTAAGAGTCTCAGAAATGAAGACTCTAAGATGCATTGCTGGGAAGACCCTCAGAGATAGAATAAGGAATACCTACGAGGGTACGAGAAATATGCGAGGTTGAAGATATTGTGAGATGGGGAAGGCAAAGAAGAAGAAGATACTGGTATGCACATATCCGATATTAATAATTGTAAATCATCGTATAACATTTCAAATGTCTTAGTACGCACTTATTCTTAAATTTAAAGATGTATTTTCTGTTTTATCGTGGCTTTATGGAAGGGGATGCTATTATTAAAAAAAACGAATGAATATAGCTACCGTTCAAACATCCGGCTGATTATCTCAAATCGAATAGGAAAATGCGCAGGACAAAGCCGTGTGAACTCAGCTTAAGGGTACACGTTACACGGGTACACGGGTACAGTTTGGAAGTTTAGATAGACTTTTATAAAATAACATAATATTGTTCACACGATTTCATCTGGGAAGCAGCATCACAACTTCTCCGCATTCCAAGGAGCAAAAACATCCATACGATGTTTTACAAGAATTTAATAGTCCTCTCGTCTTACTGCAAAGTGTGTAGCCGAGTGAAAGTTTAGCATCTGATGGAAACTTCCTGCAAAGGCCACCTCAAGAAAGGCGCTTTATACTAGGTTCTTAATAAGTTGTAGGATAAACAATAGTACGTTGAATCTAGTATATTATGTTATTAACAATATCATCGGCCTTTATCTTAATTTTCAGCATATCTTCACAAACTGCCGCTTCGTAAATTTCTTCAGGATTTCATCTTGTTTGTTCCACAGCTTTGAAACTTCCCTCCCCTACTCTGTGAGTATCATTAAACATTTAATAACGGAAAGATAAATGAAACGACGAGATCTCCTAACGTTTTTGTAAATAGCTTTGACCCATTCATTGAAAGAGGAAAAAAAGTCGTTTGTTATGGATATTTAAGCGTTAGACGAACGGAAAACAATAATATAATGATCTTAAAGATGTTTCAAGCTGCACGAAAGTTTGGGATAAATTCATTTGTCGGATATTAATTAACTCCCTTGGCTTTGAAATTATCTCATTTCGTTCCTTCATTGTTAGATATTTGTTTCTCTTCACGGGTTAACGAAATCTACGCATATTTACAATATATAAGACATTTTGATTATTAATAACTAGCTTATACCCGTCTTGCTTTACGTTTTTGATTCCGATTGTCAGGCTTGATCGGTGGGTAATTAAACAGGTTCTAGTCTAGCTTCCCATTGCTTTGTAGACCTCTATAACTGACATAAGCACAGAAAAAGAAGAATGACACTTTTAATGTTTATTAAAATTTTGTATGAAGATCCTAAAAAATAGGGTTTATTAATTAGCTCTAAATATATTAAAGTTAATGCAGCAAATTGTTTTAAAGAACCTTCTCCGGCATTTTGCACGGCTCTGTGCGGATTCATATCTGACGTAGCATTTGTATTTTGAGCGTGATGCAGGTGATGCTATGACATACGGTAAAAAGCAAAATAAAAAAACATTTCTTAATTATTATGTAGATTACTGAATTATTATGTAGATAGAGAAGGAGGGGCTAATGCGAGTTTTATTTAATTTCCCAATTTACCACGCAATTTTCTTAATTTTTTCTTTCATAAGAACCTTCTACTGATAAAAGCCAACACGAGAAAAAAAGAATTAGTGAAATCGGTTCAGCCGTTTAGGCGTGATGCTCCGACATAACGGTAAAGCAACGACAAAAGGCAAATAAAAAAACAAACATTTCTGAATTATTATATAGATAATTCCTTTTTCTACGGCCTTGTGAACAATTTGTAAAATTATATAACAATACTAGCATTCCCGACAGACGTTGTCCTGTAGTCCTTAATAATATATACTTTTTTAGGAGAAAGTATTCATAATTCTACGGTCTTATTTCTACACTTTATCAATAAAGTCACCCTGTTGATGAGTTCACTTATTATATCACAATTTGGTGAAAACTATTTTTATTTGTGTAGTTCAAGTGAGGTTTTGCCCGTTGAACTTAACCCGTGATAATTTGTAATGTTCTCGACAGAGGCGCTCATTTAAAAATCGATAAAATAATTAATTAAAATAAAAATAGGGCGTGCATTAATCTGAGCTTGCTTCTAACCTGTTGTTACAACCAAACAAATTCTTTAAAATCCGTTCATTTTTGAAGGAGGAGTTCGGCGTCGAAGAATCCAAACACAAGAAATGTATAGATAAGATAATAACAAACATCAAAATATGTAATTGAACAATACAATAACAAAGCCAAATTAACATATCAAATAAAAAACAGACAGTAATTGCCAGAACCAACAAATTACAACAATCGAACAAAAGAATAATCATAAAGCTGATGGTAGACAGTTGCAAATGAAAAAAAAAGCTGCCAAAAGACAAAGATGTAAATATTGTTTATATAATAGGTAATCATAATAAAATCAAATAATAAATTACCAACAAGAAATAAAATGCATAAAATTATCGTATAGGTAGTAGGTACAAGAATGAAAATCGTAGTTGTATTAATTTGTTGAAGATACAATCTGCTCTTAAATGTATATAAAATTGTCAAATGGCACAAAATCTTAATAATTTACAAAAATGACGATAAAATATGAGTTATAGTAGTCAAAAACAAGTGAATTCTTTAAAATAGGTAACATATATAGGAAATCTTGAGAAAATTTGCCCAAAACAATTAAATAATCATGGCAAAGTTGGAAACAAAAAAATATTGGAATGAGGAGGTTTGAAGCAGCTCAGGATCGACCACGGAGTGCGGTGGAAGGCTCTTGTTGCCTATATGCCTTAAATGGCTCTCTTAAAGGCTAATTCAAATAAATACCTAAGTGTTTTGGACACAAAGGAACTCCAACATGAATGCATGTCCAATTAACAATACTCATCCCAATATGCAAATAATGTAGTATTTGCCAAAATTCACAATTTTTTTTGTACATTTTATTTGTTGAATTTTTGCTATACTCGTGCAAGTAGAAAAAGCATACCCTCTAAAGACAAAGTCGTCAAATCGTTCCCTTAATTAAAACTAAGCCTTTTAAGAATATTAAGAATATGCACAAGCAGCTGTCAAATTTAGTTATGAAACTTTGGTACTTAAGAGGATTATATTTGGTTGCGAAACTTTGAGACTATTAACCTAACGGCAATGTCAACATTAATTTATTTATAAACCTAAGTAGGTACCTACCTAATAATGTCATTAAAAATTCCTTTAATTTAATTTAACGTCCGTAAAATATCTAATCGTTTTTATGGTACTTATAATCAATCAATCAATCAATTCTCCCTTTTCCACCCCACTCAGGGGCATAGGGAGGCAACAAGAGCTCTCCATTGCACTCGATCTTGCGCAATGTTTATGACCTCCTCCCACACCATGTCCATGTCCCTCAGCTCTGCTTCGAAGGAGCGGAACACAGTGTGAGAGGGTCTTCCTCGTCTTCGGGACCCTGATGGGAGGAAGAACAGCGCTCTCCTCGGCCAACTGTCATTCGGCATCCTTAACACATGTCCCAGCCAAGTCCATTTCCTCCCCACAATGGTAGAGGTGGTACTTATAATACTTGTAATTATTTAATTTGGCCAGGTCAAATATTTGGATCCCAACAAATTAAGCATCTTATATTACTCTATGTGACTTCATGTCTAATTAATAGAACTAGTAGCGTCATTCGGAACAAAAATACATTTTTAATGACGTCGAGATGAGACAGAAGTAGTTATTCTGACAAATATGTCTTAGTACAACTGCTTTTCGAAGAATTGTGCTTTCTAACAATCGTTTTTCGAATAATTTTCATGTACCTAATCAAAGTTTAATAAAAATTTGACATCGCTTTCCTTCAATATGTATGTGTTTATTTCTTTCTCCATAGAGTAGCTTTCAAGCATCCAGATACAGTGCCAACTTTATTTGACTGACTTTAGACTTGATCAGATGCGGTGAAACGGGTATTTGGAATTAAACGAATGGTTTCAGTATCGGGATTTCTACCTTAAACTATTCATGTAAGCAGTTGAATATGATAAAAGCAATGATATGTCATAAAAAAGATAAAGATACATCATTTATTGATCTTGTAGATCAAGTTATGTATCTTTTTGTTACGTAAGAAGATAATACGAAGCATGTTTGATGTTAGGGTCAAAACTCGTTTCGTCTTTTTGAGGCTTAACTTAAACTTGATGATGATAAATGGTCGTTCCGGCCGGACTATCTATTAGCAGTTTTTATAAGTAAAAATGAAACCCCAGCAAAAAATATAACGTTTATTTAAGTGTTGTCATTTTTTTCAGACCATTTATTAGATATTATCGCAGTTGACCCTATGTTCTTCGAGTCGCACAATAAAAATGACGGTATAAAAAACGAGGGTAAAATCCTAAAGGTCCATTCATAATTCTTGTACGGATGGGCGGAAACGTTCTACATTACTAACGATGTCACATCCTTTTATTTTATCGTTGGAAAAATATTTTAACGAAAATCCGTAAAGCCAAGTTCACACTTGGTCGAGTACCGAGTAATAGTAGGTAGTTAATTAGCTAGATTACAGTCTAATCGATCAAAAATCGTTCACACATTGGTCGAGTACAGCGGAACGATATTTCATTACGTACGTGTCATTAAAAAAAAAACAATGGTAGATATTATTATAATGATGGCTATTCTGTACATCCGACCAACTATCGAGTTGCATGCGTCCCGATATTCCTGCGTAGGATCCGATTTTTTTAATATGCCCTACTCCTTACCGACACCAGCTGAATGAAATGTCGGATAGCTGGGTTGAATTTTTCTATCGGATGACTACTCAACGCCCACTTCGCCGTCACTTTTGATCCAACCAAGTAAGTATTTAATCATTTTTTTCATTTCATGTCTAATAAATGGCACTCTGAAATTGATGGGAGTGTTTTTTTAGGGAAAAATTTGTCCGTCACACTATTTTGTCATATCCAATGCAATTCAATCGGGTTAGATTTTCAGAATATAGCCGTCATTTTCCAACGAGAAAATAAAAAAATGTAGCCATTGACTCGATTAAAGCACCGAATAATCTACTCAACCGAGTTTTAGGTGTTAAGACACGTTTTTTTTATTAAATTACTCGCCACTCGAATAAAACTTACGACCAACGTGAACTAGACTTAACACGGCTGGGCGATGGGACTGAAAATATTCCGTTGTGTCCTTCCGATCTCTCTGCCTAGTTCACTTTCTCTTTCAACACGTTTATTATTAATGGCGTTGGAAGTATAATGTTTCATTTAATAATTATGTCCGCGCAAACTTTCGTCAAAACTTTGCTATTAATTTTATGTTTTTTTTTCTTTGATTTATTACGGTAAACGACTACGTACTAACGGTTTGGAGCATCTTTTAATGACTCATAATAAATTGGTCTCTAAAAACAAACTTCCACTTTCTTTTGAAACAATTGTGTTTATTTTATAACAATATCCTATTTATTTGGAGATTGTATATAATAAAAATAATATTTTTTAATCAAAAATAATTCAAAAATTATAAAGCACCAAAATGACTTCAACACCAACTACGGTTTTAGTACAGAATGCTTGATATTTGATATCTATGACAAAAATTATAATGCACCAAACTGACTTCAACACCAACTACGGTTTTAGTACAGAATGCTTGATATTTGATATCTATGACAAAAATTATAAAGCACCAAACTGACTTCAACACCAACTACGGTTTTATTACAGAATGCTTGATATTTGATATGACTTCTGAAATTGTTCTTTGTAAATTGTTCAGTTATAGGTTCGGGTCATACTTTGTGAGGACACACCTTATTGACATTGTGGCGGTACAAGTGCAGTGGATGGCTCTTATTGCTTTTTCAATTTTTTGAGTGGGATTGTTAGTGTAGAATATTGATAGAGGGACTAGGTATTTAAATTAACACAAAATATTTGAATTGAAATTGACTGAATAAAAAAAAAAATATGGGATAGGTACTTACTTAATTATTGACTTATTGAACATGTTGAAAATACTCATAATTGGGAGTTTCGGGTATTTGAACAATATCCCTAATCACGAAAATTGTTAACGTTAATTGATCACACTATGCCAGCTTTCGAAATTGTATCTATGCCATTTAAAAAAATTAATTACATAAATTAATTTTTAGAATAATAATTATCGGTTGTTGTATATTCGTTAAGATCTCAATACATAGATTAAAATTAACCAACTTGTGGTAAAAACAATAAAACATTTATGTTTTTCGTTTATCGATGGTTACATATTTTATTTGCAAATAGGTTGTAACATTTGTGAAACCTCGTTGCTAATGTGCAATTTCGTGGTTCAAGTTTACTCATTCAAACTAATTCAACACTATGAATGTTCTGTTTGCATCAAAAGCTGATATGAGTTTATAAAATATACCGACTATTATCGATTCTTCAGCTTTAGTAATTTTAAATAAATATCCACGAAAACTAAGAAATATGTTTATTTTAGTTCCCGTATTAATCAATCTGTAAGAAATTGGAATGAGCTGACAGAAGAGTTGAGAGAGCTGGTTAGCGATTACCGGAATTTAAGAGCCGAGAGAAAAAATAAAAAAGTAAAAATCGATTACACAAAAATATCGAAAAATGTAATTGTCTTTCTGTTGTACCTAATTACTTTATACGCACTTCTTTTATAAATAAATAATTTAAAATAAACCTAGGTACTTTTGTTGAAGATATTGATCCAAATAAAAAAAAACATTATAACGAAATTTCACTAAGTTTATACACGGATTTTGATTATTAAATTTAAAACAGCAACGCGTGTACCGTCGTTGAAGGATGATAACAAAATGAGACAAATTTGCCAAATTTGGACCAAGTGTAGTGACGTGTGACTTTTTAGACCACGCCCACTCGAGTTTCCTTTCATCCATTTTGAGTGATACACGAATGGGTTGCCGCGATTGAATTTTGAACTGATGGTATCCGACTCACTCTATCACTCCATATCATCGTATAGTTTTCCTCACACAAGGTCGTTTTCTGGAGTGATCGTGAATGGGGCACCTTATATACCTTAGTTCATTCAGACTTTCTCAATTTGTGTTTCTGGTTAGCAAACTCTCTACACACTTCTTCCAAATTCATTCGTTTCGAATTATGAGGTTTTATATTCAGAACACGTTCCACGGATGTAAGAAGTTCACCTACATTTTCGTTACAGAGCTTATCGGGATAGTGATATGAATGTAAGTAGATAATATTAGGTTGGAGACAATTTTTTCTTTGCGTATACCTACCTAAAAGTAATTAAAGTAGGAACGAGGCTTAATGAATAATGGTTATTAGTCCATGTAGTATTTTTTCGTTCTGTTTCTACAATAAGACATAGGTAGAAAACTTCATATTTTTTCACTTCAACATGAGGGATTTCTTTAACTTTCGATGTAAGGTAGTTTCAGGTAGTTTCAGTGCGAATAAAAATTGTATTTTTAGTTCAAAAACAGACAGACCCAAACCAACATAGCTAAATAAATTTCTTCTAATTTGGGCGTTAGATGTGAATTTTGGAAAGCTTTAAAAAATCTTATTGCTCAATCATCACTAATATACCTAAATGAAAGTCGGGTTAGTGCGAACATTTAAAAATCGAGATCGGCTGACAAATTCTTTCGGTGTTTGATTTATTGGATTCTTTTCCGCTCCGGAACAGAATAACTAATAAAAAGTTGAAAAAAATGGGTTAGAAATTATATAAAATATAATATTTAAGTTAGTATGGAACAGATCACCTGCGAAGCGCCAACGACATCGCGGGTAGTTTCCTCTCACTCTCGCATACGTGATTGCCGCTCTTACAGTAGCCCACCCCACTTAGGTACTCCACCGCACCGTTTCGAGCGTTTTAGACAATTTTCATACAAAGTCAACAAAATTATCGGGCACATTCGTGTCGGTTCTTCATAGGTGAGGTAGAATGTGCGCGTGCATATATTCTCACGTTGTTCCCGCCTGAGCTTTGAATACGAGTGAAATATGGATGTTTTAGAAATCTTTGAACGAACATCTCAATTCTTCAAGAACTCCGCATCACGGCTCGACTGTCGTCTCTATGTCTCGAACAAATACTAAAGTTCTTTGGACATATAGCACGTAGAGGAAAGGACAGCCTTGAAAAGCTGATAATGGTTGGAAGAGCGCCGGGTACAAGACCACGGGGCAGATCGCCGCTGCGACACTCCATAGAGCCGGAGGGCAACGGTGTGGGAGATAATTCATGATGGCCACGACCTTCAGCAGTGAGGACTGATTGATTGATCGATAGAAATATTTTAACATTATTATTTTATTAGTAACTTCATCGGATTAATTATGTATTTCTGTTTATGGGGGCGCAGTGCACACTGCACATATTATGAATGGGCCGCCTCTGGTTAGGACTACAGGACAGCGTCTGTCGGGAAAGCTAGTATGTAAATAAAAACATATGGAATAAAGACTCTTGACAGTTTTAGCAAGGCAATGGAGTTTGTCAAAAGATGCACCGAAATATATAAATATTATGCGTAAGATACTATGAAAGTGTTGCTATCAATAGCTATGCATAAAACCTTTCTCATGATACAGCTCTATGCAGGTTCAAATCCTTTCGTGGTTATTAATTATACCATTTATCTTTATACAAAGTCTATTTTTTCAATATTGTCAAATATATCTTACTTTAATCGAAATCGTTAGACTAAACCAGCATTTAAAACAATACTATCATTTTTAATCGTAAGCTAGTGGTGGGTTAACTTTGTTAATATTATTTAGTTATACCTACACGTAATCAAAATAACGTCAAAGTAAAATTGAAACGGAAAATCTGACTAAATGAAGTCAATTTTAACAACAAAAATATTTGTCTGCAATATGCTTTTAAGACAAAATCTGTAAAATAATCTTTTAATTGAATTGTTATTTTATGATTATCTTTTGTTCTATTTCAAACACTTTCGTATACAAGACCGCATCCAAAAGTTACCTACTTGATCATTTATGTTTTCTATACATACATTTCAAAATATAGTCAGAGAGCTTCGCATGGCCTACCGCAATGATTGTTAAAGTTATAAACATTTCAATATGAACCGGCATTGAACTTTATACTTTTATGACCAACTACATAATATTAGATCGAATCTAAAACACAACAACAAACAATGTATTGATTATTTATATATCAAGTTTTATTAATATAGGTTAACTAAATAAATTTATACGGTAGTTAAAAGTAAAATAATTATTTACGCATTGTTTATGCTAATATAAAAGCAGTTACACCAATCAATAATGAATATTCTAAGCTTTTTTCAATATAATATATTATTTTATTTAGATTTTACCAACGTTGTCGAACTTTCATGGTAAATTATATGAGATTGAGCACTTCGTCAATATCGTTTGTACATTATCAAGAGACTAACCTAACAATTTTTAAAACTAATACAAGGTTTGGCTAATTTTGTATAATATTATGTAGGGAAAAAAAGGAGTTTTAAATTAGCTTCTCAGTATATTCTGGTGCTGGGATCTGAAGGTTGAATGATCCGGCTTGAAGGACCAAAAAAGAAAAGAACCCGAATTTTGGGGCATTTTGTTATTTGAAAAATAAAAATATAATAGACCAGTAGTTCCCAATAATTTTAAGTCTAGGGGACTCAGATATTATCATGAATGACTTGACGCTTCTAGAATTCTTTTGACACTAAAAAATTGGTACAGATTCATTGCTATAATATAATACAAAATAATAATTTCTAAGTAAGCTTTTTGCCGTGAGGTTGCCGGCGAAGAATAGCACCTCTGCTCTCTTTGCTGATTTTTCGAGCATCCTGTAAGAGGCAGGAAATCGAAAAGTCAGATCGGGACCGTGAGGTTGACCACTTCACGTCCTTAAATCTCAACTGGTCAGAAAAGGCACAATGAGCCTCGGACGCCTTCAAGCGCAATGGAGAGCTCGATGCCTCCCTATGCTCCCGAGTGGGGACTAGGCCCCCGCATTGCTGGTTGGTTTGGGGGTAGTTCGCGGCGGGCTTGATTTGTCCGGGGCCGGCTTTTTGGTTTGATTGCTTCGATCGAGGTAGGAGGTCGGTTTCGTGCGGGTCGGGTTTGCTGCGGATTGGTCTCCACCGGGCTGGCTTGCGGTGTGCGGGGTGCCTTAAAGGGAGAATGTATGTGTATGTAAGTAAGTTTACGGTTTTCGCGAATGAAGTAAATTTGTAGGTATAATAGGGATAATAATAATGATAAATTCAGAGTAACAATGTACTAGGTACTCTGGCCTTGAATCTCTTGTCACCGGCTTTAGCCTTGTTGGAATAATCTCCATGTATAAAAATGGGGCCCGATATTCGGACTCCATTTATCGGAATTAGCAAGTACGGCTGGATCAATTTTGCTAATTCTTTTTTGTTGTGTTTGCAATTGCAAAGAGAAGGTTTTTATGAAAGAATAAATTTAGAAATTTGCGGAACATAAAATATTTTAAGAAAATTAAAAGTAGGCAACCTTCTTAGTTCTTTTTACCAATGAATCGGTCGGAATTACATTAGTTAAAGAGACATCAATTTATAATTAGACAAATTCGAATTCGATATTCATACATAGGACCACAGGACAACCTCTGTCGGGAAAACTATAGTATGAAATTAATAGGTAGGTACACTCCGCTATCGGCGCAATCACTCACATTGTAGGTAAATTATTTTACATAACACTCATCAGTTAAGTTTTTGGAAATAAATCCAATACATCCCTTGATATTAATTTTTGTAGATATTATTTATGTGAGGATATGTCATGGATTTGTCATTTCGAAAGGATTCAACCCATCTGGGACGATTTGTGTAATACAGAATTGATTAATATGGATGGCACGCTTGTACTAAATGTTGTTTGTTTCATGAAAATACATATTTTTACGATTCCCTTACACGACTCGAATCACAATTGCCTTGGGATAATCAATCAATAATAAATTATAATATCATTTCGTTCAATATTTTACTCAAACTTAAGCTCTACTACGCATATTAATTGAATAAATAAATAAAATAAAAAGTAATGACAATGACTGAATAATATTTTCTTCTTCTTCAGCCCTCTCGCATCCATTGTTGGACATACGCCTCCCCCTGTGACTTCCACCGTCCTCTGTCTTGCGCCAGCCGCACCCACCCATTCCCGGCAAGACCACCTCGCCTGAGGCCAGCCAACACTTCTCCTCCCGGTTCTCGGACGCCACTCAAAAACTTTCTTGGTCCATCTGGTGTCGGTTACTCTGGCCACATGACCAGCCCAACTCCACTTTTGTTTAGCGACCTTCTGAACCACATCGGTGACTCCTGTTTTAATATACCTATTATTAATCTATTCATTTGTCATTTTAATAAATGTATGTTCAAACTCTTCTGATGTCTTCTGGGTTGTTGAATACAACGAATTGTTTTATTGAAGGATTGAGGACAGTCTTCGCAGAGTATGGCCAAAAACACTAAGTCAGATTGACTTGCAGCAAAGTCATTCTTCTCTTATCCATTTCCATTATTTTCTTTCTAAAGCAGCTAAATCTACATAATAATTCAGTAATATTTGTTTATTTATTTGTTTTTTTTTTGTATATTGGAGCATCACGCTAAAACCGTAGGTTCTGCGTTGGTTTTTAATCGTCGTGGATCCTTGCAGGTATATTTATGGTAATCATAGATACACTTTTTATACAATTTTTCAAATATATTTGATGTAATTAATAAAAATAAAATTATAAAATCTTCATAGTAAAAACTCCGTTAACACAGATCGCCATCTTTCACCAAAATTCATTATACTGAAGTCGGTCTCAGTATAGCGAAATTTTTGTCTTAAAATTTTAAAATCTTGTTACAATTAGGCAATAAAATTTCTCCGACTTCAGTTTGTCCTTTGCATTGGCAGGTTCGCAAAGTGTTTGCGTAACATTTTTCCTTCACGCGATTAATAGATTCTTGAAATTTGTTTTTATTCTCAGGTACAAATAGCGTACCTACTGTTTTCTGGTAAACTTTGAGTAGTTTATTTGACATCAGTAGGTATAGGTACTATGGCAACACAAAAATTTAAAAATGTATCATTTCCTATATATCCAGAATAATGAAATATTTTTTATGGTCCCGTGAAGGTCGTTATACCGAGATTTGACCTGTATAAAGAACATTATAGGTATGTACAATAATTGTACAATAATATTTGTGTAGCTCTTACCTTTTTGATATGGAACAAAATGGGTTTCGGAATTTTCGCAGTCTTTTATGAATTTTTTCGGGATCTAAATCTACTACAACATACTATTATGATGTAGTGTAAAGATACCACTCCAAATATGACGTATTACATTATTATTGATATGTTTACATTCACTTAGCGTCCACACCGCACTGTACATAGTCCGCCTAGTGGAGGAATGTTTGCACTGCGAGTATTAGAACCACTCTCGTAAATTTGGAGATGAGCCGCGCGCCCTATGAACTAAACAAATATCCATGTGCTACAAGAGCCCTCAGTTCGCACGATTAGAAGCGAGAACTATAATAATTGGAAGGAAGAAATAAACTCTCGGTCTTACAAATGGAGATTATTTATTTATTTTATTTATACCAGGCGTAATTTAACGGGCTCGATATTGTGAACTGTTCCCTTTTTTAACCGGAGGTTTTTTTTCTTTTATAGGCTTAAAAAGTAAGCAGACAATTTTTAGAAACAACAAATAATTTCGTTTCAATTGGAATGTACGTATAATGAAATTTCACATACTTATCACTCATTATGCTCATTAAAACAAAATAATAAAACTGATTTGGTACTTATTATTAAAAAAAAAAAATAAACCTCAGAACGTCGATGAACATAAAACAGACAATAATAACAATCGAACCAACAAAATATACCGGAAGAATTGCTTTCTCATGTTTCATAAACACAAATACGAGTATACTCCGGTGAGAAGCATGAGAGCAAGCCTTATGGGAAGCTTCCATGTTGACAGGTTTCGAACATTAACTGCCCAACACCACTATGTATACCTCGGACAGAAATTTTTTGATAGCCTACCATCAGGAATTAGAGTGATAGAGAGGTATGAAAGTTACAAGGCCGCAGTTCAGCCCCCGTAGACAAATTCAAATTGGCGTTCGACTACAAACGAAGATTTCGCCAATGTATAGTACGAAAAAAACTAACTGTCCACTGGAATATATAAACAATTATTTAAACCAAACAATGACACTTATAAAAAGTGAACAGCTAATTTTCTTCCTACTCTACATTGTCGAAGAATTCGTTTGTAGTCGATCGCCAGCTGCATTTTGTCTAGGCCCCCAGGTTTGGATTATTGGTGTGGATGTGTGATTGTGTGAGATTTCCTTGTTGTGAGTGAAGAGTGTGAAGAGTTGTTTATGTTAGAGGGTGCGAATGGAGAGAAAGAATGTTTATATTGTTTTATATGTATTAATAATGTGTAAGTAAGTTGTGATGTCTGTTGGTTGTGCTCCTCTGTCGAACACGAGCTTTGCTCTATCGACGGAGTGTTATTGTATTTAAATGTTAAGTATGTATTGTGTAATGTTAATTTTATATACTTTGTGAATTTTTGATTTTCCAATCCAAATCCAAACTCCCTTTAGACCCCACTTAGGGGCATAGGGAGGCAACAAGAGCTCTCCATTGCGCTCGATCTTGCGCAACGGTGATGACCTCCTCCCACACCATGTCCATGTCCCTCAGCTCTGCTTCGAAGGAGCGGAACACAGTGTGAGAGGGTCTTCCTCATCTTCGGGACCCTGATGGGAGGAAGAACAGCGCTCTCCTCGGCCAACTGTCATTCGGCATCCTTAACACATGTCCCAGCCAAGTCCATCTCCTCCCCACAATGGTGGAGGTGATGGGCTCACGCTGGGTGCGCCGGCGTATAGCGTCGTTCGTGATGCGGTGGTACCATCTTACGCCCAGAATTCTCCTTAGGCACTTCATTTCAAAAGCTGAGACTTTTTGTGCCTGGGCCTTGGTCAGGTGCCAGGACTCACACCCATAAAGGAGAATGGGCAACACACACGCATCAAACAGTTTACATTTCGACTCGACGCTAAACGCCGACGCTTTCCATATCTTGGTCATGTTGTTGAAGGCGCCACTTGCCATACCGATACGAATCGGGAGCTCAGCCCCGAGGTCACCAGCGGTGGTAATGGTTGCTCCCAGGTACTTAAATTTATCCACCCGGGAGACCTGGTGACCATCGATGGTTATCGGTTGCTGTTTATCGGGGCAGGCATTATTCGCCATGAGCTCCGTCTTACTGGCATTGACTCGAAGGCCGAGGCGTGCTGTTTCGTTGCAGAGTCTTGAAACACTGTAATTCCTCCACTGTCGTACTGAACAACGCTAGGTCGTCCGCGTACTCCAGATCGCACAGTTCGCCCATTAGACCATCTCTCTGTGTTATCGGTATACCTCTTGCTCCTTGCATGGACTTTCTCAACAGGAAATCCATGACTATTATAAATATAAAGGGAGCTAGTACGCAGCCCTGTCTGACTCCCGTGGTGATCCTAAAAGCTTCAGTAGGACCACCTGGCGTTTTCACGCTACACTCAGAGTCTTCATACAGGGACTGCACCATTTTAACTATTTTCGGAGGTATACCATACAGAGCAAGTATTTTCCATATTGATGGTCTATGTGGGCTGTCGAAGGCCTTTTCAAAATCTATAAAGCAACAAGCGACTGGAGAGTTAAACTCCTTGCACTGCTGAAAGATGCACCTGGCACAGAAAATTGGGTCCGTGCAGGACCTTCCAGGTACAAAGCCGCATTGTTGCTCTCTCAGGACAGCCATGACAGGCCCCCGAATGCGGTGTAGTAATATCTGAGATAATACCTTACCGGGAACACTCAGTAGAGTAATTCCACGGTAGTTTCCGCATTCAAGGGGGTCCCCCTTTTTAAATATTGCGACGATGGATCCATTCCGCCAATCTTTTGGGCACCTCTCCTCTTCCCACGCCATTTTAAATATATCTAATAGTGGTTGGCCAAGGGTGTCTATGCCTTGTTTGAGGAGCTCTGCGTGAATTCCATCGTCTCCTGGCGCTTTGTTGTTCTTAAGTCTCATCACGGCCAGCACCATCTCACTGTATGTCGGCGGTTCCTCACATATCCCAGTTGCCTGAGGTATATTCAGACCAGCCAACTCCTCCTCAAAGTTGTAAGGTGAGGAGGGCTCGGGACGGTTTAATATTGACTCAAAGTACTCCCTCCATCTCCCTTTAATCAGTTCGGGGGCAGTGACAGTGGCTCCACGAGAGTCTCGTATTGCCGTCACGGGTCTCTTTTGACCCCTGCCCCCGACCTCCCGGGTGATTTCGAAAAGTGTCCTTGAGTCATTTCCGAGTGCAGCAGATTGCGCTCGCCGTATCTGAGAGTCCAGGTGTCTTCTTTTATCTGTTCGTACAGAGTGCTTCACCTTGCGGCTCAGCTCCCTGTACTCAGACACCAAAGCAGCCAGTTTTTGAGGGTCTTTTTTCGCTGTCTCTGAGGGTCTTAGCCTTCTGGCGATCTTCGATGAGGCTCCAGGACCCATCGGACATCCATATTGGCCTCTTTTTGCTCTTATAGCCGACAGAAGAACGTGCGGATTCCATAACGGCGTCACGGAAGCTATTCCAAGCTGTCTCAATTGGAACAGCTCCGTGTGAATCCTGCAAGGGGGCAAACCTGGTGCGTAACTCAGCCTCGTACGAATGACGACACTGAGCACTCTCTTTGATTTTAATAAAAATAAATAAAATAATAGTAATTCTTGGCACCTAGCGCTAGCACATACCGAAAATTCTCAGCACAAATCAAAAGTTTAGAAATCTTAAGAGTGTAACGCTGTAAAGCCAGCTGATGTAATAAACACCTTAGCTGTATTAGTCCAGCTTCTAAAATTATCAAAGATAGACATGCAGCTCCACTTCTAAAATGATGATCAGAGAATGTTTAGCCTCATTAGAGCATCAGACCTCTAGCCCATTTGTGAACTACTTAAGTCTTCAACTTCTCTCCTGCTACCATCTTTGTTTTGTTCCCTGTTATCCAACCCCGCCAAACCGCTCTCATTATATCGTCCGTCCTTCTGCCCATTAAGTTTTGGTCTTTCATAGGGATTCTTTGTTGCTTCAGGGACTATTCTCCCTACAATAAATCACAACCGCTTACTAGCTGTGGTATATTGTTATTCTTATATAAGAAAATTGGATGCGTTAGGGCACGAAGGTACTTACAAATTTGATCAATTTATGTGAAAATGTATGCATGTAGGTACTTAGATACCTTACCAAAGTTTCAAAAATACGATTTCCCCATAGTAATGCGAAAAAATACCTTTCAGCTGTTGTTTCCAAAATATGTAGGTATAAACAAAAACACCCAGAAAGCTACGTGTTTTATCAATTTAAATGTAAATTCATCAAAAGCAAGCCGAAATCCATCGATTGAAATAATACAGCAGTAAAAAAAAAACAACATTTTTGTTATTCGAATTGTTCGAATAAGTAAATTCAACGCTCAGGTATATTTTATATACGGGCTTAGTTATTATCCACACAAAATTTAACAAACAATTTAGATTCGAGAAATTGAAATGCCTTAAGCACAAAGTTCTGTGCAATTATGTGTAGAGGAAACAGATTTCAATTATTTAATTATCTAATTTCTCGTTTATTTCATGAAACACAAGCTCTGTGAATGATGTCGAAAGTGTATTTGTGTTTACCATGGCTGGTAATAGACAAAACATTGACCAAATCAGTTCAGGTAGTTTAGAAGATACCCATAGCGGCGCCCTATAATTTTAATAATATATTTTTTAAAATCTTTAAAATTCAATATCTCCATAACGGATAAGTTTCTGGAACCATATTGTGGTACCAAATCCATCAGAAATGACCTGAATAATAGCGTCCTTTAATATTTAGCACGTCTTTCCCTGAAACCCTGTATAAATATAGATTCGGAAACAGATCGTCCGCCTATAATTTTGCAAGATGATCGGTATTTGAGAAATTTTAACAGTGTAGCTAGCAACAAGAGTAGGATAAAATAGGAATATGGATTTGGTCTATAATATTCAGGCTTCCTGATTGTTGACATTTCGAGATGGAAGGTTCTGTTTGTTTGCCCACTAGGCACAGTCGGGGTCGACCTCAGGGACGGGCCGTTTGTCAAGTAAATAGGAACCCTCACAATATTGTGTTATATGGGAGGTACGCATATTATTGTTTGGATCTATCTATCACTGAAGGGAAATAATATTTTCCATGTAATAATAATAATTCTAAATTTGAATAAGTATTCGAAACGTTGAAAAGATACAACTTGTTAAGGAATCTGGGTAGCCCAACTATAAGAAAAAGCATTTGCTGATTGAGAGTAAAACCAAGATATTAAAAATCTGTTGTGACCAAAGCGAGCGAATTTAGAGCTGATACTACTAGGATGAAGAATCAACTCCGAAATACACGAATTAGAACAATGGATTCTATAGTTGGCCAAATATTCATGGGTAGACGTTGGAATGAAGAAATAAGAAGATGAAGGAACGAAGATGATAATTCATGTTAGTGAAAGAAGAGAGTGAAGAAGCGGATAGGAAGAGGCTTTTTCAAGCACAGCCGGTTTCTAAAGGATCAGATTTACAGGGTGTATAGTTGTTCTACAAGTACAAACAAGCAAACAGTAATAAACTACAAAATGAAAACCAGTGAAGTTGCTTCAATTACTTAATGATAATCCTATAATGCTATAAAAACAGCAAAAAATCAATATAAGTATAAGGTTTATTTTCCAAACCTTTATTAATAATATGGATAACATTAAATGTTAATGTAACTTTTTGGAAAGCTTTTACTGTGGGGAAGTTTTTACTGTGGGATTTTATTTTTTGAGTAGGTAATCCTCTTCGAAAAATGAAATTTAAAAAAATAACTGCAGATTTAAAAAGATTTATTTCTAAGGTTTTTGAAATTTTCTTTTTGATTTTATATTTAACTAGCTATGTTTTCCTGTGATCTAACTATGAATATTGTATTCGAATTTAAAAGAGTTATAAAAATGAGTAATCCAGTGTCATTCCGGCTGATGCATTTTGTTTTAAACCACATATTTTTCATCCGAATTCTGTCAATCACACCAATTGACAGTTTGTGTCACAGGACAATTTGCTTTCAAAATAAGATTTTTTCATTTATCGCGTATTAATTCATAAACAATGCGATTCAACGTTAACAAAATTAGAAAAAAAGCTTGAAAAAATTCCATAAACAATTTTTATTGTCGATGGTTGTCAGATAATATTATAGATAAAATTCTTTCGTTCATAAACTATTAGAAAAAATGTAGTTTCAGTTTCCAAAGTGAAGTAATTTTTTTAACAATTTTAAGTTCTAGGTCAAAAGGTAGAAAACTGAAGAAAATAAACTACAAAAACTTACTTTAACTCGAAAAACCAATGGTTAATAGGAACAAAATTATTGCAAACAAGCCCTAGTATAACCCCTTTTAAAGAATTGGTCGAATTAGCTGTAGATAAACAACTAAAATATAAAAAGAGTGTACTGCATAGAAAATATACAATATCTCTAATATAAATTATTAAAGTCGGGTTAGTGCGAACACTTATAACTCGAGATCGGTCCAACAGATTCTTCCGATGTGTAATTTATTGGATTTTTCTCCGCTCCGGATAACAGAATAACTAATAAAAAGTTGAAAAATGGATACGAAATAATATAAAATATAATATTAAAATTAATATGGAACGAATTTCATGCGCTGCCATCTTTGAAAAATCCAACAAAAAAAATATTGTCTACCTACTGCACCTTCTCATTCTCGCATACGTAATTGCCACTATTACATTAGCCCATTTCACTTACTCCATCGTTTCGGGTGTTTTAGAAATTTTTCATACAAATTGCGTGCATGTTTGTTGATTTCTTTATGTGATATTGCAGGTACATATTTTTTTTTATTTGTTAGTGGCATGAGATCATCCGATTGTGGATGGAATGTCAATTACAATAAAAAATAAATTAAAAAATATTCTCCCGTTGATCCCGTCTGAGCTTTGAATACGAATGAAATAATGTGGACGTTTTAGAATTAATATTTTAATGTTAGTATTTAATTAGTTTATTTTCGTTTCTGGAGGCGCAGTGCAAAACGAACGGGCCGCCTGTAGTTAGGACCAAAGGGTCCACGGGACAACGTCTGTCGGGGAAGCTAGTACTTAAATATATTAAAGTTACAAAAATAATGATCTTCAGGTGCAGAGTTTGTTTAGTACCTAATCGTACAAATATAATTGAAAGGTTCAAAGCGCGGTGTTATCCTGAAGGATCTCTACCAGCCAATCTGTTATAGCCCAACTATCGAATAATAGTTTTATCCAAATTTGACCATAGGTATTCATCCAAATGGAGCAATGTCATTCCAAAAAATGACCATCAGTGGATGAGGTGGAGTGATAGGGTGAGTTGGATATCAATCACTCCAAAATTCAATCGCGTCCAGTCATTCGTCAATCACTCCAAACGGAACGTCATTGGAGAAACTCGAGTGGACGTAGTCCAAGTCACTTGATTGTCAGTGCTAAACTTGGTCCAAATTTGTCACATTTTTTCATCATCCTTCCACTACGTGTTGCTGTTTTAAATTTAATAATAACACAATAGTGTATTAAAGTAGTGAAATTTCCTTAAAATGAGTTTCACATCTGTCAAAAATGCAGTGACATCGCTCCATTTGAACGGGCGGAGCGATCGTGAACGGGACAATTATTCTGGATATCCAATGTGAATGGGGAGCTTTAGGCCTGTTATGAAAGCAGTATTTCATATACGGCAGGATAACTTATTATCTGCTCTTAGGATTTTTTTCTGACAATAATGTATAGATATTCCAGCACGCTAATAAATTAGTCTCACAATCCAATCATTTTTATTGAAAGAGGGCAATAAAGGAGAAAGTTTAACGCGCGACACCCAACGCAGAGATTTAGGTTTTTATGTAGAAACACTTTAAAAACACAAATCACTGTTTTTTTTTTTGTTGAAGACAAATGTCTTAATACGTTGTGTTGGCCGCGTTCGCTGCGAGATGGAAAACTTTCCCCTCCACTACTGAATAAAAAAAATCGACCCCAGCTAATGCTAATGGCTGTCTGAGCTCGTAAAATTTAACGGGAACCCTTTTTCTTCTTTTTATTGGGGCTTCTCACTTTCTTATTTATTCCACAAATTATAATATTAAGTGCCTCCTTATACCAGCTTTCATGCGCATTCTTCACAATTTGTTGTTTACGTCTTTTGTCAAAGGTTAATAATTGTCTCGTCTTCTGGGATCCTCGTTATAATACTTTTTTTCTCTTATCGTCCTTATTGGAACGTGACAGTATTACCAACGACCCAAAGGAGCTTACTACATTCATAAAATTATTATTGAATAAAACATAATCCTACGTGTATGTCGTTGTTACCAAAACGCAATATCTTTTGTCTGTCCTGGGTATATTATGTAGACCATTCCTTAAACAAATACGCAATATTTTTTCTCTGCTATACGTGAAAGGAAGGCAGAGAGGAGGTACTTTTTATAGCAGCAATATACAAACGCTTTGTGCACCTTTTTAACTTTTGTCAATTATTTTGTATCCTTTAAAAAATATCAAAAATATTTAGATTTACAACTTAATCGAAGATGACAATATTCTTGATAACTCCATTCATACATATTATGTAAATGACAGAAAGATATACCTTTTAAACATCTGACTAGCAAGCCTGTTGCTTGCGCATTTGCGTAACTTGTTCAAACATTTTTATTATTTTACCTAATGACTATTATTTTGAATAACTTATGATGTACTGTATACCATACGATTAATAATATACCTACAGACAATAATTCATTTTGGAAAATAAGCCTCTCTGATGGCATGGCACTATAAAACAATTTAATATTGAATTCGAATTTGTAAACTATAATTACCTATTTAACCAACGTAATTCTGACCGATGCACCTGTTTTAAACCATACATTTTGCATCCACTATCAAACAACTGACACTTTAACTCCAATTTTATTTCAAAACGTGAATAAAATGTATTATAAAAGCACTATGAAGGTTTTTTTACTTTATGTTTTCTTACATTTTTTAATGTTTTGCGCAATTTTTTTATTTTTTTCTTTCATAAGAATCTGCTAAATATGCGATTTCGACTCCAGATGGGGCAAGGGATTTTTGACATATCGAACATCTCCAGGACTCTCATGATGGGAAATTTTGTTTTTTTTTTCGGAAAATTTGATCACTCCATTGGCGAATATTGGTAACATTAAGAAATCAAATTTAATCAGTTGATAGTTTCGGCCGAGGGTGCTTGGTTGTAGTTCATTTTCACTGCTGTAAAAATAAATAACGAGTCTTCACTACTTTGTGCTACTTCAAATTATTTTATTACCATAAACATGTTTTCGGGAGCGACTACCCCCTTCCTCAGATGGACAAAGACTAAAGTATATAAATGAATGTGAAATATTCTTACAAATTAGTTAAGTATATGATACAAAAAAAACAGCATTAAAGAAAGGGTAAACTTGTGATATTATAAAAAAAATGACAACTATACAATATAAAATGTGACTTAATATAAGCTAAGGAAAGATAACAATAATAATAATTAATTCTAAAGAACATACACAATAGGATATTGGTTTAAAATAAAAGGTACGAATTGACAATAATATGTAGGAATAACAGAAGCTATACAATATAAAATGAACTTTTGATACAGTGGTGGTGTATTCAAGGAGAAACGATTACAAAAAAAAAATATCAATATTTAAAGACAATGTGCAGGTAACATTATGGATCTATTGTTTAAAGCTTAACAATAAAAACAACAGGTAGGATTGGCGGTGGTCTCTTTGGCAGACAGGAACAAACATGAAGATTCGTTCAGATCTGAAACAAAGAGATTTACAGATCGTTCAGATCTGAAACAAAGAATCAGATCAGCCTTTGAAACGGCAGTTGAAGACGGCCTTAAGCCCCTAGTAGTAGTTGTAGTAGAAAAAAACTGAATGGAACCGTACATGCATATTTTGACAAATATGTGTAACACTGCGTGGTTTGTTCCCGAGCTATACATGAAAATATATTCTAAGTGAGAAAATGTAAGTGGAAACTAAAAATGTAGCGAGTGAGACATTAAACATTGTGTAATCCACATAGTTGTAGATCTTGATTAGTCACAGTTGTTACATAGCGGAGGATGCTGTCCCAACACGCTGGCGATATTGGCGAGTGAGTGATGAGATGATAAATGACTCTTCTTTGTTTTCCTAAAGGTTTTATCCGAAACAGCATCTATAACATTCGTCCTCTGGGATTTTGAATCTAGAGAAATTTTATACGTACCGCCCAAGTAAAATTGAATTACTCTTTTATTCAAGGGGATCAGAGTATTTTTGATTAAAAAGAGTTTTTTTTTCCACACTAATAATATACTTTTTTGAGAAGAACTTAAAATTCACTATTGATACAAAATATTGGAAAATTATAATTCCATAGGCGTATATACTCTCTTAATATTGAGTTTAAATTAATAATTTAGTATCAACATGGCTGAAGATTAATTAAAAAAAACTCGGAACCCTTATAAATATTCAATTTAATTATGAACTGCATACTTTTTTTTTACAAATCGTTGAGAATATTTTTTAAAGATAATATTTTTGTAGAAGTACAAGGAAAGTAAATCTTAGACATTTTACATTTAAAAAAATGATGAATAGATTATACAACGTTCCAAATATTGATGGATTTTTGTGTCGTTTTCCAGAACTAGATCTTACATAGAACAAAGAATCAACACTTTTGATGCACACTTAGTCAATTAGTAATAGTAATAAATGCATAGATTGTGTATTATGTCCATCGTGGTTATAGTAAAAAAGTAGAAATGTTCATATTTATCTCTTGATTGAGTACCTACAAGAAGTGATAATTTGTCGCCATACGTCGGCATCATCTCTCGATTTTCATAAGCATTTCTCATATAATTGCACATATGATTATGTGGTACAATGGTTAAAAAAACTCTAACGTTAAAATTTTAACGCTTAAACTATTAATAATTACGTGCAGCGTTATAGAGCTAATGAACCAAACTTAACAACGTCACATTATGTTTTGAACCGAGACCAGAAGCTCCCAAAAAATTTGACTCGTATTGTATCGTTCGCAAGTGCATTTTACCATACTATAACTCAATTCAGGTTTAAATAATATATTATAAACTAGGAATAATAAATGTTACTTGACAAAAAATATATTATTAAGTACTTACTAGGCCTTTTAGCCTGTTCTGTTCCTGTCCTGCTGTGTTTGCCTCTTATGACGTTGATTACCAACTATCCTTCCAGCTTGTGGAATGCCATCTCTAGCTGCTGTTACAGATACTGTGTCCGCCATTCTGAACGCATGCTCGTTTCAGAATAGCGGACACAAAAATTGACTTCAACAGAAAAATTAATCCCCTTTCTGTTTTAGGCGGAAATAGAAAAATAATATAAAATTAACATACTCGTATAGAGGAATATTCACATAAATTTAATCGTGAAAATTTGCGACCGTCAATTTTCATTTGTAATAATTTTTCTACTCCATTCCACTTTCTCTTTATACTTTTTTAACAAACCACCAGAATCATAATATTATACAATATACATAATATCATGTAAATATTAAAAATGTTGACTTGAACAAAGTCCACAAACGCAAATATAATTTATTATTCGCCCATCAGAAAAAAGTAAATATTTCATTTTTATTCTTTAAAACAGATCCATTCTGGCTACCACAAAAAAAATTTCTGTGTATTTTTATTATAATTTTGTATTCATATTTGAAAACTCGTATTAATCTGTTGGAGATAAATCATACTTTAAAATAGGTTTATAATAGAAATGCAGACCTAAGAGCTTTGCGTCAAACTATAGAAAAGAAATGAGCATAAATATTTTTGATTAAATGTGGTTTGTACCAACATGGGTTATGACCTATATTTGTACGTAGTTAAATCTTGACAACTGATTGAAAATAAATGAAACAGTGAGTTGTTGTATAGTAAGAAATAAGAGAAACAATTTTTTTTTCAAATGTAACATAAATCAAGCTATATTCGAAACATCGATCCATCACTTAATCACTTATAAAAGGGACATAATATTTGAAAACATGTAAGATTATAAAGGACAAAGTTTGATAGGCGACAAACGAATAAGTTAGAAAAGAAAGTTATTGTTCGAAAACACTGGAGTTGTATTGTGTAAAAGATGAAAAGAATTCGTCGAATTACTATGAAAAAATCTTGAATATACATAAAATATAAAACATTTTGTTTTGAGATAAGCCGTCTTTATAATGTAGTACGAACAAAAACATTCGTTGTATGTGCTGAGAACTTCTTAAAAGCGGATTTCTTTAATATAAAGATCAAAGATCGATGGAAAAGTACGAATTTGTGCACCCGACAAACCTATGTTTAACAATATGTCTTATTTCATCTTATGTCTTGTTTCTTTCTAGAATTTATTAATATGATATGAGTATCATTGGTAAAATGTTTATAAATTTTTACCTTCTTACGTACTTTCTTTCTTCTAAAAAATAAAAGCGAAAGAAACACGACAATGAGTCGCACATAGAAAATTCAATCATTATTTTCATTTCAACACATCTGGAGGTCTAAAGTTTTCAGTTTTTCTTTCACTATTTTTTATTTATTTTTTTATTCATCAATGTAAACACACAGTCATTTACAAAACATAACAAAACTACAATAACATGATAAGTGGACCAACAAAATACAAACACGCTTAGTTATATTGTATACAAGTGATTTAGGTGTCATATACGAACAAACAAGTTGTAACAAAGGAAAAAATCTTAGAGAAGAAATATATGACATATTATATTGTATAGGTATCTTTCATTTTTTATGTTTGCTTAAAGATTAGCACAGGACTAGGAACAGGGAGGGGGATAGGGATGAGTGAAACGCTAATAACCGCGATGCAATCATTTCACCAGTGAATTTTTTAATGTAATATTGGTTTTAGTGTTAAAGATATCTAGTGTGCTGAAAAAAGAATTAAAGTTAGAGGTAGCTCGATAAATGTACGAGTTTTGGGCATAATTTGTTGGACAAGCTGCAAGTCCAAAAGTAGGTGTTGCCCGGGTCTGTCTGATTTATTTATTCATATGTATACGGCACCACTGTGCCTTTAACAGGTTATAAAATATCAATAAAAACACTTTAGAAATTGCAATAACTATAAAGTTCTCAATAAATATAGCCATATAGAAAATCAATAATTGAGAATTTTTACATAGCATGATAATATTATATACACGAGAAAATGCTGATGAGAAAATTATTACAAATAGAGGGCAGTAGATATATCGCAATTGAAAAAATAACAGCACACAAAATTACAACAATCACCCTCATATAATATAAAATAATAATAGGTAATATTGATAACGATTATAAAAGAATAAAAAATGTGGAGAAAATAGATAAATTTAAATTTACACTAATTGAATCGAGTTAATCAAAGCCAATCCAAACCAAAAAAATATTCAAGACAATATCAGTTACAAAATTAGGTACATAATTAGAATCTGAACACGTAGCAAATAAAATTAGTTTAAAATATGTTTTGCAATGCAAAATAACCAAGACAGCATTGAAGATAGGTAGGTACAATTAAAACACAATTTGAGCAGATAAAGTAGCATATTTTATAACAATTATTTAAAAGTAAATTGTTACTGAAATATAAATAAAGTAAAGAACCCTCTATTCAAGAGGATAAGAATGTCTTTTCACAAATAGAAAAAAAAAATACAATAGACAATTACTTCAAAACATTAAAAATTCTCTCTCACAAGAATGGTTTAGGTATTTAAGTATGTAGATAAAAAATATAAATGTAGAACATCGAAAATATAGGATTGGGTTTATTCTCGTGAATTTTTACGATATTTCTATCCATTGTGTGTTTAAACGAAGTAGGTATACACCAAGAATAAGCTTTAAAAAATCATTTCCAGTGACCATCGGTGATCCTCTATTGGAAATACGGATAATCCTCATCACGTAATTTCCATTCTCGTTTCACTCAAGTAATTGGTTTTGAATTTGGTTTGTCATTGAAAGGAGACTTAAGCTCGGTACTCACTTGCGTCGCGAACGTATATCGTTATATTAATTTTATCAAAAGGATGCAAGTGTTCCGCTCATGTTCGGTTTTTCGAATCACGTATACACTTAACCTTTCGATTAAATTGATGCAATGTCACACGATCGCGGTGCAAGTGAGTACGATGCTTAAAGTGTTCAAATCGACGAAACTTTTCGATGAGTATTTCACTACCAATCAACGATGAAATAATATAATTTGATTTATCGATGTTTTCTTCTTTTGTATCCCTTGGGTAGATAAAAACAATAGCGAAAACGTATTATTTGACGGTGAATTTCAGGGTGACGGATGTAAGGGTGTTTATATCAAAACACTGCTAATTTATCAATTTCCAAGACGTTTAACAATTTCGCGAATAAACCCACACCGTTTTACGACTAAATGGTAATTTTATCAAAACGCCTACACCATTGAATTAGTTTTGCCTAACAAGGTGAACACTGTTATGGTGAGTGGTGTATTTACTGGAAATAAATAAATAAAATATATAACTAAAAAAGTAATGAAAATGAAACAATTTACATAATTATTAAAATAGATTCTTAGTGATGACGCGACATTAGAGAACTTTGTTAAAAATTTTCAATGCTCTAGGTACCTACCTGCCTGTAATACTCGTAATTGGCATAGATTAAAGAGTGTGTACTTTCGCAGACTCGCTTAATTGGAAGTGAAGCCGACCCTGACGAAACTATGAACTTCCTTCAAAACTTATTAAAATATTAAAAACATCTCTTGCAAAATACATACAAAATGAAGATATTTGAAGGATACGCGAAGGTTTGGATGTTCTTAAAAAGGACGTTCAGAGGACGACCATTTTTCGCAAGTTCTTGAACAAATACAAAACGGGCCTATACCTACTGTGGGACTATATACCAACGGAAAACATAGAAACGGACATTCAGGATGTCTACAAATACGCTGCAGAGATAACTGGTAGTCTAACAAGTCAAATCAATAGGATGATGAATATAAACCCTGTTCACATTTCTATCATTAAAAAATGTGAATTCAGCGTAGGATTATGAGATACTAGTTTCCTATCTCATCATTAGGTATATTTTATCCATTCTCATTAAAAACAGGAACGAAGCTTTTGATGCAAGTCAAGCTTAGTATTAGCATTAAGGTAAGTATTTCAGAGCTCAACTGGAGCTTATTAATAGTACCTTTAATTAATATTATATAACTTCTCGATTTTCATCGCCAGTAAGGTGGAAAATTATTATACCTTTTTTTCACATAGTAGCTTTAAAAAGTGATGGTTCAATTTATAAGATTATGTAAAGCCTATGCTAACTTGTGCCAATGACAAAATATTGTCGCATCACACCATTAGATACTTAGAGACCTTCACTGGTTGGCAATTTTCGCCAGGCCTCAATCGAAGGTCTATGTAAACCTGGTGTAGGTACAGTCCTATGGGGATGTCCCTAAATACATTATGGAAATGTGCAATCGCAGAGCTGTCATCTCGAGACAATTGACACTGAGGTCTGCAGGAATTCTTCACCTTGAATTGTAGGAGCCCCAGAGGGTGGTCTTGCACGTTATGGTGATCGTGCCTTGGGTGTGGTGGGACCTTATCTTTGCATTAGGTCCCATCACACCACACTTGAACGTTCTACCCCTGGCTGTCTAACAGGCACAGAGTTTGAGGGCGTTCAGAAGTGGGCTAAAGACTCATCTGTTCGCTCAATGCTACGGGTCTGGTCGGACGCTGACGTACAACGCCCTTGAAGTGCACTTCAGTAAACGGCGCTTTAATAAATGTTATAATTTATTACTATTATGACACTCATTGCCATCCGAAGCTGAGAGTCACGTAACGATCCATGGAGAGAAGTATTCTCGGCGCAGTCTTCGAGATAAAATAAGAAACGAAGAACTCAGACGCCGAACAAAATTAACTGACGTCATGGATCGGGTTGCTATAGCCTTAAGTGGCAATGGGCGGGTCATGTGGCAAGACAGGACGATGACAGATGGACTCAAAGAGTGCTAAAATGGAGACCATGGGAGAATCGGAGAAGCGTTGGCAGGCCTCAGAAGAGATGGGCCGACGACATTGCAGCTGTGGGTGGAAAGAAGTGGATGAAACTGGCAAACGACAGAGAGGAATGGAAGAAAATCGAAGAGGCCTATACAGCAGTGGACCAGAGAGGGCTGAAGAAGAAGAAGATTGCTATCCGATCTATGACTGCATCCGTAATATTAGAGACAGCGAAAAGAATAATAAATATGTAAATAAGCACTTTTGAAATTGAACTTAGGAGCGTAGGGACGTTTAACAGGGGTCTCTGGCCTCGGATTACGGTCCCTTTTGGGGCTAATTGAATTACGCGTGAAACAATTAGGATTATATTATAGTGTTGTATTGTATAGCCATACTGAGAACTTTACATATTGTTGTACCTACCTACATGTTTGATTCATGTTGAATTGTTTATGTCCTTAAAATAGGACCCTTGAATTACTATCAACAGCTACTTTATTTCTTTGAGCTTAGATTTTTGAAATATAAAATAATTAAATTGAAAACTTAATCAAAAGATTTTAAAGTCTATGAATATTTTGTTAAATATAATATTTTGGTAGGTACGGTTCGTCTTTATTTTGAATCTTACAATCCTACATTAAAGCTAACACAGTTAAAAGTGGGAGTTTTTCAATAATCTGATAACTAACTTATTAAGTGCTATTTTAGCCGAACAGCCCTAAGAATATGAAAATCTAATCATTTAAAAAAATTCTAAATGCAGGTATTAGAATCAGCTGAGAAAATAATTTCCTACATAATTGGTCCCCTTCAATTGGCTTTGGCAGCCAACCCCTGGTTGAAATTTTATTGAAAAACCATGGCGTTTCAAAAAACTAGAGGCTACAACGAGGTCGGTCATCGCATAGTTTTTGTCTTAACTCCAATTCTCTCCAAAAATGGAGATTAATAGACACTTTTTTAGATATTTACTTAAACAAACGTTTTCTCTAATGAGTTTTCATTTAACTTTAATAAACAGAAATAGGTAATTGAAAAGCGTTGCCCCTTTTAAATCTTTTTATTACAAGCAATAATTTTCTCGTAGGTAGGTATATTTAGATTTTTTCGAAGTTGATTAATAAATCCTCTAAAAATGAAAAACATTCAGATAAGAATCTTGTCTTTATGTCATATTTTTCCTTTGCGGCAAATATAATATTTTAGATAATCGTTTTGGCGATAGAACCGCTTAAATTTTATTGCTTCATTTTTTTATCATCTGGCAGCGTGATTATTTCATTATTGTCTGATCAATTCAGTACCGAAGATTGTTTTTATTTCCTTTTGAGCGCGACAATAATATAACTGGCGCCATCCGTCCCTCGGGATAATAAATAATAATAACTTTAATATTCCATTGGCAGCTGATGTACCTATACGGTGATCTCTCAGGGAGTCAGAATCCTTCCTCATTTAACTGTGGATATTGAATTGCTTTCATTAAATTAAGCATCTTCTTCTTCTACGTGTGCCTCTCGGAGGTTTACGACCATCTTTTTGATCTCCTCACGGTCTTATCATTATGCCCCATCCGGTATTCTAATCCACTATCTAAGATTTTTTAGCCAAGACACTCTTCTTCATCCCATACGCCTTCTTCTCTCTATTTTTCCTTGAATTATTAGCTGTGGGAGAGAATATTTTTAACCACCGAGTAGGTATGCGTTTAAAGTAGGTATGCGGCCTTACGTCTCTTAACAGTGTTAAGGAGCTCTCTTTCCTATTGCATTATTCCTGTAATCTCTTGTTAGATACCCTGTCGATCCATGAGATGGGCAGCAATCTTCCATACAACGACATTTCGAATACCTCCAGCTTGTTTAGCATTGAAATTTTGAGGGTCGAATCTTCCACTCCTATAAAAGCACCGATAGGTCATACGCTAATAAAAAAAAACTAATTAGTTTGACTGTCCACTATTGAATGAATTTTGTTGAAAGTACCTCTTCTTCTATATTTGATTAGGTATTTCTTTTTGAAGACTTTTGATGAAAATTTCAGGATGCGCCATTTCTTTTATAAAATAATAGTCAAATATTGTATGGTGTGTACAATGCATTACACTGAATGCAATTAACCGAGACTAGACGGGATGTAGTTGGGATCGAAAAAAAGGTTTTTCGGAGAAACCATAATATCACAAAAAGTGAAAAGCATAGATAGTAAAAGAATCGGTACCAGCAGTAATACATGCAAGATAGTTCACAAACAGAAAGTTTAATTCTTTTCACATTAATTTAACCAATTTATCAATAATTTAATATTAGAGAAAAAAAACTTAGTCTCAAGGGAGAGGGAGGAATATTGTAGTAAATATATCCAGGCTTAGAAGTCGAAGTCTAGTGCAATAAAATGGCCGCCAACTTTGTCAATCAGTCGGTGTTCCCAAGGTAACAACTTACAAACAACATCTTTTACTTTGTCACCATGGGAAAACCGACTGGTGACCATTTTTTTGCACATAACTTCGGCCTTTCAAATATAAAAACATAATAAAATGAAACGTGCGCATTTGTAGAAAAGTTTTTCCTCCGGCACCTGCCAAACAAACGGTTCAAATGTTAAAATCTAAGAGAAAAAGTTTGAAATTTCAATTTAGGAGCAGGAACATATTTGAGAAGAATGGTTACAGTTTTAAGAGTAGAGGAAAGACCATGCAAGGTTACTCACAACTTCTAATTTTGAAAAATTTTTGTTTTGAATTTCGATGATAAAAACATCGGTTTGTTGTCGAGTGTAGAAGCTGAAATAAATGAAAATCAAATCTCTGTTCCTATGTGTTGTTTAATTTTGTGATCGTGGATTCTGCGAGAAAAGTTCTTGTAAAGTATCAAAGCGCCCACTTCGTTTGTCCGTCGTAATCGTTAAATAAAAAATGTCGACTCGACAAATTAAACAAAGAATCCGACTTCTTTGACAGACAGACCTAATAAATTACAACAATCTCACAAAATTCTAGCGCACAAAATAATGATTACACCATTAGAGTCCTGGCAATAAGAACACTCCAAAATAAAATATAATAATAACAACGTCACCCCACTTATAAAAACCCTGTTTACATCGTATCAAATTCTTCACAATTTTTCACGTCATCTCTTGAATAAAAATAAAAATGACGTCATCCTCTTTTCACCTCAACGTAAACAAACTCCCGTCGTTTCGCTACATTACAATAGAAAGCAAATAATAATGCTTTTTAACAACGCTAAAAAATCTCAATTTTTCAACTCGTATTTTTATTATATTTTTAAGTGTTACCTACTTCACATCTGATGTGTTAAGAGTAATGTTTTATGAACGTATTTAGATAGAGTGATGAAAAAATACTACCCTTTGTCTAGTATATAGTCTAGTACATATGTTTTAAATAGTTTTCATTATTTTTTGTTTATTCTTATATTCTACTAGCTTTCCCGACAGACGTCCTAACCAGAGGCGGCCCGTTCATATGTGCTCTGCGTCCCCAGAAACAAAAATACATAATTAATCCGATTAAGTTACTAATAAAATAATAATGATAAAATATTTCTAAAACATCCATATTTCATTAGTATTCAAAGCTCAGGCGGGAACAACGTAAGAATATAATATGCGCGCGCACACATTCTACCTCACCTATGAAGTAGGTACCGAAACGAATGTGCCCGTTAATTTTGTTGACTTTGCGGTGGAGTAAGTGGGATGGGCTACTGTAAGAGCGGCAATCACGTATGCGAGAATGAGAGGGAACTACCCGCGATGGCGTTTCCATACTAACTTAAATATTGTATTATATATAATTTCTTACCCATTTTTTTCAACTTTTTATTAGTTATTCTGTTATCCAGAGCGGAGAAGAATCCAATAAATCAAACATCGAAAGAATCTGTTCAGCCGATCTCGAGTTATAAGTGTTTGCACTAACCCGATTTTAATTAATATTAGAGATTTGATTTTTTTCATCTGTGCATGCAAGCCTTCTTAGTCCTTAATACTTCTTAGAATGTACAAAGTCCACCTGTGTGTTGAAATTTTACTCCAATCGAAAAGAATAATAGGTACCATAAAAAACCAAAGCATTTTTAACTCTGAATAATGTGCCAGATATATGGATTGTCATAGAAAAGCTAATGTAGCCTTCTAAAATGTATTCTCAACCATCCTTTCTGCGGTAATCTTCCATAAAAAAGTACCTAGATACAAAAATAATCAGGACGATGTATGGAGTTTTAGTATATTTATATTATTATTAAATTAAAATCTCGTTTGAACTTTATGCTAGATAACTGCACGGATATTACATGAACAATGCATATAAGTTCGTTCTAATTTCCATAAATCTTTAACGTGCAAATGAGTTTCGCATAAGAGGAAGTACATTATTTAAAGTATCTGATCCAACTGCTGCATAAAATTATTATTTTTTTAACTAGTAATACCTGCAAAGAAGCAACTTCGTAATTGATGTACCTATCGTCAAATTTTCAGAATACGAGCTATTAACTAATGTTATTCCAGAAACTTTATATGTGTTTTTGCTCTCAACAAAGTCCACCTGCATTTTAGCAAATTACTTTGTTTCAAATGTTTCTTTACTAAGGTGAAAAATTAAATTAATGATAAAATAAATAAAATACTCTTTATTGCACACAAAAATATAAAAAAAAAATATTATTGTGGAAAGAGCGGGGCTTATTGCCGAACTGCAATTTCTTCCAACCAACCCCAAAATGATCGTTATGGAAAGTGAGTTAAACATTCTAGGTACCTATGTATATTCCTTTGAAGCAGAGATGGCGGATCTGGACATGGCGTGGGAGAAAGTCATAAACATTGCGCAATGGAAAGCTAGTTGCCTCTCTATGCCCCTAAGTGGGGCGTAAAGGAAGTTTTGATTGGATTGGATGTATTTATAGTTAACATGTAGTTTTCTGGTAGTCGATTCAGCGGTAAAGACTCTATTTGGAACTAAAACTTCAGACCCATTTTCATGTGGAAAACATTTTTTGGTTTACTTGAAAGGCTAAAAGATGTATTAAATATTTGGATTCGGAAACTGCATACATAATATTATTATGTTATAATAAAAATACAAAATAAAATAAAGCACTTTATTAATTACGAGTCATAAACTTGTAATAAAAACAAACTCCTATAGGTACAGATCTTTTAAAAAAAATTCAAGAGATGGCGGTGTAGTAGTTAATAAATCACATGTGATACACGTTAGGATGTTCTATGTTGTTGAAAGCATAGAGACGACCACCAAAACCGAATTTTACCGAATTATTATGGTAAGACCACAACTCATTATTATTGAAAAATGTTACTGAAAAAAAATTGCTTTTCTTTCGGCTTACCTAAAAAATCGCGTTAATTCGTTTGTTAAAAAGTAAAAACAAATTTAAAATGAAGAAAGAGATACCGACTGTCCAAACATGGTTTTGTTACAAGATAGAGTAAGAAAATTGGTTGAAACGAGAATATTCCTTATCTGAACCTGCACAAAGGTTTCTACATTACGGAATCCCCTTGTCTTGTATGTCGGGTTCTATAAAAATATGGTTTATGAAATTATCTGTTATAAAATCTCTACTGATTTTATTATTTCTTTTCGTTTTTGTACTTACTTTTAAGGTTTGAGATTCCCTTTTATTTATAATTTCGAGATAAAAGAAGATAGGCACTCGTCCATTTATTTTCGGATCTCTTTCCTCAAGTCGTAGAGAGGGGGAATTTATTTAACCAACTTTTTTGGTTTTTAAAAGCTTCGACTCCATTCAAGTATTTATTTTTGTATTTCATCGTGAAATCCCAATGAATAAATCTTATTTTTTCGGAATTGTATTTTGTTTGATTTTTTTTTCGATTCGAATCATTTTTGTAATACATGGCACGACACAGGTTATCATTTACATAATTTACAGCTTAGACTGTGTTCACACTTAACTAAATATATTATTAAAATGTAGTTATGACATTTCAAGAGTAGGTAGGTATCTATATCTATCGCTAAGGGTTCACTTTTGAAATCTAGAGCATAATTTTCCCGCAAAACGTACAACACTGATCATTGTCAGTTTCACCTATTTTTATTACGAAAGATCATTGTTTGTTGTCACCTATTTTTATTACGAAAGATCATTGTTTGTTGTCACCTATTTTTATTAAAGTGAGACTGTTCGCAAAATTTCAATGCTAAACAAGCTGGAGGCATTCAAGATGTAGTTATATAGAAGAATGCTGCACAGTGCACACCTCATGTGACCAATGAGTGTCTAACGAGAGAGTCCTGGACACTATGCAAAAGAAATGAAAGCACTCTGATGATCGCAATTTGATCTTCTTGACACTATAATATAAAGCAATACGGCGTCTGTGGAGTCTGCTATTTTATATTTTGATTTAATAATAACAGGATAAAACATTTCCGCGCGATAATTCCTCCTTCCTGACATCCCTAGAAGGATAAATAATTAGCATGTTATTCGAGACACAATGGTGAAAAATATGAAGGTGCTACGGAGGTTAGACGGTTCGTCGTAATAAACCCCCTTATCTCGCGGTAGGTACCTACCTAGTACCTTCAGCGAGTCCCGACTCAGAGGTTGCATAATCATCGCGTATAATATTCCATGTTAGGAAACACGCCCGTTAAATTCTATATATGGAACGTTGAATTCAACTTGAATTAGAACTCTATTTTTAAATTTAGATTCTTATTTTGATTTTCGTATTATTTATGTTGCACAATTTTTATTTCAAATAACCTTTTTATAAAAATATCGTACACTATATATATATTAAGAGTAAAAGTCAGTTAGTAGGAGTTATGCAATATAAAACTAAGTATTTTTAATTGGTATTCCCACGTGCCTGCGCCTTCTAATATTTTTGACTGAAAAAAAAACTGAGAAAGATCTTTGGAGCAGTAAACGAAAATGGACACTGGGGCCCGGAATACGCTATAATATGACAAACCCAATATCGTACAATCAATAAACGTACGCAGATTGGAATGGTTGGGTCACGTCAGCGTGATGATCGTATCCCAGAAAAGAGGCCGACCCAAATTGAGATGGCTGGATGACTCGGAGGACGACATCATGCAGAGCGATCGGCATGACGAACTGGAGGAGAGCGGCAGAGGACAGAGAGGAATGGAGAAGATTTCTTGAGGAAGCCAAGGCTCATAACGAGCTGTAGCGCCAATGATGATGATGATTTCCACGTTCAGGCTCTGCCTAGTGAGATCTCTTGTTTTTTTTTTGTTTGATTATTTTGTAAAAAAATTTTTGTAACGGGAGATTGTAAAATAAATAAATAAAAATACGAATTTGATAGTCAGCGAGGCATCAGCTTTTTTACACCTGACTTAGGCGCCCGAACTAAAATATGGCATTCAGGGGAATTTAAACAATTATTCTACCTTTGAGACATTTTCTGAATGATGTGAAATGAAAAGGTGCTATAAAATAATAGAAACCAGTTTATAAAATAATGCCTTATATCACTTTACAAAACAAGTCAAAAACAAAAATTAAACGGAAAGGGATGTTGGCTACTCCTCGGAAGAAGGACGAGAAAGGGGATGAAATGAAAGAGAAATATAAATGAGAGGATGTTGGACGTGATGACTTCATTTTGTTTATTCAAAATTCAGGGACTTGTTTTAGGCTGATATATCTTTGCGATTACACCTGGATATCGCTACGTTAATCATTCTCCTCCCTTAGAAAATATCGCTTATCTTTTTATTTTTGCTTAAATTACACCATCAACTTAGGGAGGAAATAATAGTTCGCTTTAATATTAGAACAATGAAAATACCATTTTTTTTTTCAAAATTTAAAGGAATCTTTTTGGATAGAAGCGAGCGCGATTGTAGTGACGTCACGCACTTGGGCGGTATACGAAAGAGTGACGCGAAACAGAGACAGCAATCACTTATGATTCCTTCGGGATAGCGGTCACTCTTTCGCATCACTCTTTCCTATATGCGAAAGAGAGACACAGCAATCTCTAAATCCAAGTGTGTACAAAATGTACGCTGATTCTTGTTTCTTTTTTTCAACTAGGTATTTGTGTTCACTTTGAGTGAGCACAGATTCATTAAAAAAAATCGTTTTATGATTATATTTCTTCATAATATTGTTGTGTATTTTATTTGCTTCAATAGTATCTAAGTAAGAAACAATAGGTAAATTTATAGATAGTAGTGCTCCAGTTCATTGGTCGAAATTCGAGCATAATTATTTAAACTCTAATATATTGAGCGAGCGGAATTTCACAATTTTCTTTCAAAAACAATGACATGCACATTGCACACGTCAAATTTGAAATGTTGTGTACAAAGATTTTTCTATTATTATTAAAAAAGATAACCATTTCCATAGATAAACAAAAGATCTGTGTCAAATAATGTAAAATACATCGATGTGTGTGTGTGAGTAGAAATACAAACATTACAGTAGTGTGGGTAGAGTTTTTTTTAATTTAATCTATTTTTATGTATGATTTAAAAAAAAATATTAGTATTCGCCACCCCTTCTCTATATAAACTGTAAGTGTGCGAAATTTCATACTCCTCCGTCCGCTCAATTTTCGTAAAGAGGGGCACAAAGTTTTCCCTTCACGTATTAATATATAGATTCTTCAGGGTAATCAACGCGACACGAGAGGACGCCTTAATTTTTTACGATAAAATCCAAATAATTCAATAATAATTATTTCAATATTTATCCAATACCTACACACCTGTCCAATCCAAACTCTCTTTACGCCCCACCTAGGGGCATAGGGAGGCTACAAGAGCTCTCAATTGCGCTCGATCTTACGCAATACGTATGACCTCCTCCCACACCATGTCCAAATTCCACAGCTCTGCCTCGAAGGAGCAGAACACAGTATAAGAGGGTCTTCCTCGTCTTTGGGACCCTGATAGGAAGAAGAACAGCGCCCTCCTCGGCCAACTGTCATTCGGCATACTTAACACATGTCCCAGCCAAGTCCATCTCCTCCCCATAATGGTAGAAGTGATGGGCTCACGCTGGGTGCGCCAGCGTATAGCATAGTTCGTGATGCGGTGGTACCATCTTACGCCCAGAATTCTCCCGAGGCACTTCATTTCAAAAGCTTTTTGTGGCTGGGCTTTGGTCAGGTGCCAGGACTCACACCCATAGGAGAATAGGCAACACACACCACACACGCATCTCACATCTGTAGTTGTGATTTATTACCAGTTCCTAAAAGACAACATCGCCTATGCGCATGACGTCAGAGTTCCTGCATTTCAGCATATCAATACAAATGAGAGTGACAGCAATCGTGGAATGGAAGACGCAAATATTCTGGTTAATACAAAATCTTTACAAAAGTTACCATCAGCGTAAATCACGCGATACCGCCGAGTTGATGCTGTACAAAAAAATCAAAGAATGATTAATTTTTATAAATTTATTTAGGAAATATGTTTTATAATTGTACCTAAATGACGAATGGTTAGGACTTTGAATACGAAGATTGAAGAGGAAGGGAGTTCGGAATCAGACTGACCTAAAACGGTTGAAAAACTGAACATGTGGAAAGGAAAATATGAAATATTTTGGTTAGTCTATGGGGTAGCAATTCTTGAAATAGACGAACATAGGAGAAGGAACTTTTTTGTGATGATTCAGGAATAGCAAGACGTAATTACATATCATTACAGTGAACCAAGTGGACGTAGATAATATAGAATAAAATGGTTAGATCGTATTCTTGACTGTATTCTGTTTTATAATTAAAAAAAATAAAAAAGGTACGTAAATAAAAGTAAAAGTGTAAAAGACTTTCTCACAAAATTGCTTTCAACAAACATATTTACCTATTTACCACCCTTTTCTAAGTAAACTATGTAAAAATAAAGGTTTTTACATGAAAGCTTATCCTACGCAATACGTCAGACCATTTGCTACTTCGTCCGTATAACGTGTACGCCTACTGGCTGCCATACAGAACGCCCTGACTGAACAAGCACCTTCTTGGTACTGTGTGTAACCTCAGCTTAATAAGGATTCATGTTTTCTTCTATACCAAACACTAATAATAATCTGCTTTTATTTCCCCCGCTTTCTCTATTAAAATTATGACTGTTGTACAAGGACAAAGTTTTCTTTTGTATTTATCATTATTTCTAGCGGGTAGTTGTACCCCTATTATACAACTTTATTCCTACTGAATCATAATTTTCTTCGTCTCTTTTCTACGTACTCTACACACATTCGCCCCACGTCTTTTCTCATTAAAACTGCTCTATTTCATACCCATGTTCTACAAAATATAAAATAGCTTGATACACCTTCGTTTTCTCAGCCCCTTTGCTGCAGATAATTCTGAAAGTCTCTACATTATTACATACATTTTAAATTGAACAGCAAGAACCATGATTATTTTTCTTTTGCAATTAGGTACATACATTTGTCAAAGAATATATACCTACCTATCTTTACTGCTTGAAAAAAATCATGTTCGACGTCTCAAAGTGAGAGCCGCTTTCTAAACATCTATATTTTTATTTGACTTCTTTAGTTAACAATCGGTACAATATTTTTTTTCACGAGGTTACGCTACACAGCCAAATTTACACATGTTGATATTTGGACGCACGTGTCAAATATCTGCGCCAAGATTCCTTCCCGTTATTTTATTTTTTTATAACCCTGGACCTTTTGAAGAAAGGACTCTATTCAAAACAATATTCGTTTCATTTTTTTTTTTTTTTTTTTTTACAGAAAACAAAGAGTCGTCCCTTGCCATTATTCGTATAACATAATTTTACAAGGCCCACTATGAGTCGAAGCATCCAAATAGGTACTCTTAATTTAACGAAAAAATCGAACAATAAGCACTTTGGAGTTTTGCCGCCTACATATCGACTATATCAAGCTTTAGGTTTCCTTTTACTTATGTACCTTCAAACATTCACTAAAAATATTTATTTATTTAATCACGGCTATGTGCCATTAACAATATAAAACATCTACAAAAGAAAAAATGATAAAAAACAACAAAACCTCAATAAAAACAATAATCAAAAGAATCATACAATTTCATATAGCAGAAAATAAAAGATTGGGTTACCCAGTAACGCTATAATATGGAGTAAAACGATAGGTATAGTTACACTCATTCAAAGCAGAAGAGAAAAGGAAATATATGTAGTTTGATAGACCACAATTAGAAATAAATGTTGATTGCAAGAAAAGAAGAAATACTATGCAAAAAGCAGAAAAAATAGAGCCATCATGTTAATTTCACTTTGAGTACCTAGTTCTCTGTTATTAAAGTATCTAAAATATTTCGTAAAAATCGTAATCGTTATTTATGTAGTGGTGCATGATAGCACGTTAGTTCTGTTGGCAATTTTGCGTAGACGAAGAAGAGTTTTAGGTATATACCTATCTACAGCTAAAATCACCAACACCACATTTCAAAGGCATCAGAATTGAAATATTCTAAGAGATCTCATACGAGACTCAAAGGTACAAGTGTCGGCTTCGTACAGAAATAGGGAGAAAACCAGAGACTTTACAAGAGTAATTTTAGTGGGTTGTCTAGTGTCTAATGCTCCCACCCTTACAAATATTATTGTCATTATTATCATGGCGCCCATTGCCATTTGGATTCCACGGCATATTTCCTTTTCAGTATCGCGGACGCCGTAGGTACACGATGTCTTTCCTGGGATCAGTTGCCCTTTATTTACTTTTTTTCCTTTTTTGGCATTTCATCAACAGGGAGGATGGTTTGGGCATCCTTTCCCCTTTACCTTGGATCCTAATCTCTGGGATTCCTTTATCATTATTCAAATTTGAATTCAATATTAGACGAAGTTTTAAGGAATGCTAGTTTATCCATAAAATTGACCAATCAACATACCTAATATCAAGCCTTATTTTTTTCAAGTAAATTCTAGTTTCTCCCATTTTACTTAATATTTCTTCCTCTGGCCGTTATAAAAACACAAAAAGCTGGCTGTTTAGGCTCGGACATTCTGTGTGGGTGACATGCGAACTAATTGGCTCATTGCCTACAAAATGTCAATGTTTTTCTTCCAAGATGTATAACCTACCCTCTTGAAAAAACATCCCATCCTCGTATTTTATGGTGGAAAATACAATACACAAAAGATAAGCGAAGAAAAGATCTTATTATTCAGAATATTAACATCCCTCAAAAGCTAGACGACTTGAAATATTTTATTTTGTCGCATGCTTATAAATTTTATTCGTGCAATTAACCGCTACGCTGTTGACTTAACATAATGGTGTTTTATTTGTATTGTCTGTTTCCTTTTCTAAATAATAACAAAAAACCTTATGATAATCCACGCTAAGCTTTTTTAATATCTTGATATTAATTCTAGAAAAACAATTTAATCGCGTATTTAGGTAAGTTAAAACAATGCGATTTCGTTTGTTGTTAAGATTAATCTCAAATATTTGTGTATCTACCTAGTTGAGTTTTTATGTTTTGCTGCCAAACATTTTTTTTTCGTCTTAAAGTGCTAGGAGTACTCGATAACTTATAGTATATTATGTTGGCTGTCGGATTCATTGTATTTTCTGCTATTCCGGATATCATCTTCGTTTCAATGTAAGAACCTAACACATAACATCATCCAGATCTTTCCCGATTTCCTTCTACATGCATGAATGACGGGGAAGATCAAACGAATCCTCCTATATAATTTTATTTATTTATTTATTTTAACAAAACACATTACAGAGGACAACTATACATTAAAAGTAGAAACATAATTAATTTATGACCTTAAACTAAGTTGACCTCCATCGAGATGTGTCACATGTTACATTATTTATTGATGAGTGAAACAGGTACAACATGTTCCAGAGAGAAAAAAAAAATATCAATAGGAATACTACTAGTGTAAGTGAAATATGAAAATAGCTAGAGGTAAACGCAAACACAAATGGAGAGTGCAAGAAGAAGGGAAGGAAAAAAGGGAGGAAGGGGTGTGGGAAAAGAATAATCAACAAGCTATCGCGAAGTAGTAGAATTGCTTAAAATTGCTCTGGAGATCTGTTTCTTGAAGACATGATGTGGAGTGCCAAGCATATCTAGAGAGCACTGCAGGGAATCATAACCTCCGGCCATTCGATACAGAGGCCTCCTCAAGCCCACGTTTGTCCTTGGTGTGGACAACCGAAAAATATTAGTTGATCTGGTTAAGGTCGGAACACGGAAGCTGAGAATAGATAGTAGTTCTGGAGTATCGAATTCCGACCTGCATATTTTACCCAGAGTACAAATCTCCTGCAGCTCACGTCTGAGCTCAAGAGCGGGCAGAGAACCACACCATGGCGCACCACCAAAACGTTTGCGTGTCCTACGTATAAAGGTGTTCTGGATCTTTTCAAGTTTAATAAGTGTGTTCTAATGGATTAAACTGAATCTTTTTAGTCGAAATTAATCATACGATATTAATCAAAACAGTCCTCCGTTGGGAGACGATATATCGACGAACATTTTCTTGGCGTTTATGTGTGTTTTTTTGTTTGGATGGCTTATTAAAGGTCATCAAAATCGCTTATTAAAGCCAAAAATTAAATAAGTAGGTAAATGCTTTTTAGCCCTTAAACGGTTTCGTGGGGTCCAAAAGTACCCCACTGACCAGATTCCAGGTAACACTCCCTCTCCTGTTTCTGCTAGCGCATCTAAACTCCGGGTATTCTTAGTGTATGATATTATCTATGTTGTGTATGTTGTGACCTCGCAGTGCGTGGGCGTTTGTAGCTCGGCGGCCTTTGGTTCCTTTCGTACGTGGGTATTGGGGTCTAAAATGACCCCACGAAACCGATTATGATTGTTTTTTTTGTTTATATTTTTATTTATTTCTCAGATCTACAACAACAATGTCGGGACGTTTCACAGAAAATGCTTAAAGAAGCTTGATTGAAGATGTTGATTCATCAGATTTTGATGATATGGATAAAAAAAATTAGCAAAACTCTTTTTGTATGCATAATATATGTATCCAAAAGTAGTTGTCAGTTTTTTTTATGTTGAGTGTAACCTCTTTGATACTGTTTGTTTCCTAGCTTACCTATATAGTTTTTTACTTTATAAAAACATGTTTTTATTTTTGATAATATTTTAATGATTATTTTGACCAATGTTAAAAAAGTCTTTAGAAATCAAGAAAATATGAGACATAATTAACATTTTTTTTTAAATTGTATTATTATTTCTTGTCTGGTTTAAGATCGAGCACAATGGAGAGCTCTTGTTGCCTCTCTATGCCCCTAAGTGGGGCCTTAAGGGAGTTTGGATTGGATTGGGATCTGGTTTAATAAAATGAAGCAATGATAATTAAGAAACCTGTTGTTTTATTTAATAAAAAATATATACCTACACAAAAGTGAATAATTCCATATTTTTTTAACTTAAATTTTTGGGGTACGAAAATACCCCACGAAACCAGTTGCGTAATTTAAAATAACGAATCCGTTCAAGGGTTAAAAAATAACGATAAATCAACAATTATTATTGCCGATTTTGTTTTTTCAAACGAATCTAGGCTCACCAAAACTAAATACAAATAGGTACACTAATTTCGACATCTTTCTCTAAAATTGTGTTGTGAAAGTGGGAATATTCGGTACTGGGATTCGAACCCACGACCTTCAGTACGAAAGCCGTCGACTGAATCGCTGGACTACCAACCACTTCAGATTTGTTTAAAGCATAGTGCAAGATCGCATTATTTTTACATTACACATACATATATACAATACGTTTGCAGTGTTATTAAAAATCTTGGTATAAAGTTTGTTATACAATGGTTTATTATACCATGGTCTCAGAAAAATGTTATCAATAATCCAGGGGAATAATACATAACTATGGGAGAAACCATGGAATAAACTTAACGTCCACTTTATATCATGGTTTTAGAGATTATACCAGGTTTAGTATTTCTATGGTTGATACCAGTAATAAGGCGTTTTTTGTAATAACACTGATATTGTACATTGAGTGTAAAGATTTTATAAAAATTGACGGATTAAAAACGGTTTTTCATCTTTTCCACTAAGGTATTTTGCGAATGCTCGTCAATGTCAGCAATAAATGGTATAGGTTCTGCCACGGGGTCGAATTGATCGAAGTAACGCATTCACCCACTTTTTGTTGTTTTCTACATACTTAGAAGTAATTTTCATGGTTTTCAAGTAAATAAATAGCGTGCGTGTTACTAAATAAAATGTTTTCGACGAGATTAAGCAAAATTACGTTCTTCTCAAATACTTTTTTTTTCATTTCGTTGTTGGCAACTTAAATTACCCACACAGGATCTGAAGATAAACCCTCCTTCTTATCTCCATATTAATCTTCCTCACAGCATAAGCCTCGGCGTTCACAAGATGGAATACCTCTGAGTAAACTTTGCGTGAACTCATTTTTGTACCTACTTACAATATTCTCGTATTCGCAATAACGCAATGGCAAAACTCTTTTAAAACCACTTGAAACAGAATATGGAAATGGTGTGAATAAATTTTGAAATTTTTTTATATTATATAACTAGCCTTACCTACATACGTTGTCTTGACTTAAATATGAATATTGAATGCGATGTTTTTTCCCATCACACCGTATTCCGTAAGGCGTAGGCAGAGAGAATGAATTTCCACTCTTTTTTATCCAAGCTACTTTCGCTTCTTCTAAGGATATACCGTTTCTCATAATACAACTACTTCTACTAATTTTGCATCTGACCTGGCCTTCGTTGAGGTCGGAATCGATATGCTCTATCTGCGCCATTCTTATAAATTCTTTTTGATGTTCGGTTTTCATTTATTCTTTCCAGATGACAAAACCATCTCAAATTTTCATCTTTGTAACAACACTAAATCTCATACGACATCTGTATAACGATAAATTAATTATCTATTAAACCAATATATTTCCGACCGATACATCTGTTTTAAACGATGTTTACATGTCACAGTGTGATAAGTTCACCAACTGTCAAATAAATGATAGCTATCGATCGCAATTTCAATTTCATCGATCGCAAATTCAACTTCATTGATCGCAAATTTAATTTCAAAATTAGAAAAGTTTTTAGTGTCAAATCCACTAAAACCTATGTTAATATTTCTTAAATTGTCTAATGATTTTTTCTTTTGAAAGAACCTTATTCTGACAAAAACGTATTCAAAACATAAAAAAAATCCTTTTTTTTGATAACTATAGCGATTACAACTTTGGACATGTTTTCTCTTCGCACAACCTCCCCCTAACTTGCAGTTTAAAAATGCTTTATTACAAAATAACGAAAGGGTTGCTATTAATAAACGAGCGATATGAACATAAAAGTTTAATGAAACAACCCCAATAAAATGTTATGATCCATGCGAAATACATAAAACGGAATGTGCGCCCTGGTAGCCACGTTGAAAATTGTCCGGCTTTACATCATCCATCTTAGAGGTTCTGTTAAGTGCTGTCAGGTTTGGGTGGTAGGGGCAGGACCATCACCCATGAAATGTGATAAAAGACAAAGTTATCATATTACTAAAATTCAAAGGATGCCAACTAAAACTGAACGACATTATTTTTTCATTAAACGTCATAAAGTCTATCTGCAGAAAAAGTCCAATTATAAATTGTGATAGGTATAATGAATGATTTGTATGTATACGACATAATAAACTGTTGGTTACACTTTGGAAATAAAGAAACATAATCCACACAACATTTTTAAGTTATCCTATTTATATTGTTGAAATGAAATTCAAAATGTTACGTTATTCGAATTTTTCGTTAATTATTAGTTATCATATAACTCAATTGTTTAAAAAAAAACTTTTTTTTTCAGATGGCGATATAAAACCTAGAAGAAAACAGTGATCCGTTGTAGCTCATTTTATGTCATAATACTTACTTTACTTAATAATACTAATTAATTCGCCGTTGAAAAAAAAAACAATCGAAAACCTTTTTGGAAATTTTAAAGCCATCCTTAGAGCATTGCGTTAAAACCTCTATACTGATAATAATTATAATACGATACCTTGTTTTCATATTGTGGAGTAAGCGTTGATTGATCGTTTATGAGTCTGCTTCATAATCCTTATTCTTAGGTAGGTCCTATATCTAATTTTCGTTTTTAATGAGAGACTCGACAGAAACAAAACATATATTATTCGTGTCAAAACAAATCTAAAACATTGTATACTATCAGATCAAAAACGTATATAGCGATTCGTAGCATAATAAATAATATTCATAGAGTTTAAATCGTATTTAAAGAAATTGTGTCGAATCTTCTTCTTTATAGCAACGCGTGTGAAAAGTTGTAAGTGATTCAATAACATTGAGCTTAAATTTTCAAGGATGACCATTTTATAAGCTAGTTAGATAGGTAGTTCGGAGGATCTAAGTTCCATATATCAAGATTGGACGCAGAATTGCGGGCAAAGCAGCCCGCCAGCATCTCTGGAGGCATTAAGGAGACAGTCCAGACAAATCGCCGCCCGCAGGGGCCGGAAGGTCAAAGTGAGTAGCCTTTTTTCTTTCTTTATTTTGTCATTTTTATTAGTCCACAATGGGAAACAAAAATTGCTGGCAACATGTTGATGAAAATGTTACCAACATATTACTTGAAACATGTGAAGGATATTCGTCAACATTTGGTGGCCAACATCAAAGAGATTTGTTGCTTTTACGACACGTGTATACGGTTTCAAATGGGTAACATGCATTGCCCTGTATTGAAAGTTTTGATAGCATTTTACGTGAATCTGAATGGTCAGAATTTATTTTGCATGTTTTTACCTGCCTATTTTGTGATGTTTGTTTTTTAATATCGAAATTCAAGTTTTTATTCATAACATTCCCTTATACTTGATTCATATTTAATTTGAATGAGAAAAGGTGACGAAATTTGGAAATAATTTTATATTATGTTCAAAAATTACCATGGCCCAGTTTTCAAAAGTTTTGCCAATATCTATTTTCTTTTATATTTTTGCAAACCAGCAGCTTTAATAAAAAGCACCAACCAGCAGATTTCATGACCATTTTAAACACCCAACTGGTGTGAACCATTAACATCGCTCTCAACACGTAATCCAGATAATTTTTTTTTTATTTTATTTTTAAAGTAACTTTACTTGTTGCCAATAAGAATTGCCAACTTGCTAACAAATTTTTTGTTGCCGAGTGTGAACATAGCTTTACGGGCACATGCCCATGTGAATGAAATATGAGATTGTCCCTATTTCAAATCTACTCTGAGTACCTACTCAGTAATGTAACTTTAACAAAAGATTGTCGCAAGTTAAAGGATCGGGCTTATAAAAAATATAGTGCGAACTCGATATGGAGACATTAGACCACGTCTTCCTCGGTTGCCCAATAAGAGATTCATATGAACTTTATTACGAAATCGATGAAATTCAGTTCCCCATTAATATGTCTTGTCTGTTACACTCTGAAAAGCTTTCTGTCTACAAAAAAATTTTAAAATCAGTAAAACAGAATTACATAATTATATAAACAGTAGGAATGTGTGTGTGCGTGTATGTATATATTTTTATAGAAATGCGAGAATGTATGTATGTAAGGGCGTGATTGTTAGTATGTAAGGCCGTGTGTGAATGTAAAAATAGTAAGTCTTTATATAAAATAATAGAAAAATAATAAATTAAAGCGTAATATTTTTGTTTTGCAAAACACCAAATATTTGAAACTGGCACAAATCGTTCCTGAAGGGATGGGATGCCATAAACATAATAATAATAATATAAAAAATATATCTCAAAAGCAGAATGACAATAAAGGAATGGTTATTAAAACACGAATTTATTAAGATTCTTTGATATCTATGTGTACCTAATGAATATTTATATCTCTTGTTAATTTCTTTATCTGCTTAAGAGAATTTTACAATCAGCTTCGAAAGACAGATTTCTCCTTAACCATGGATTTTTCGTTTGAATATTAATTATACGGGAATATCCTTTCCTTTATATTTTGTCCATATTAATAGAGAATCGAGAGAATTTTAAATAACTTCAAGAACATATACTTACGTGAATAACACCGGCAAATTAAACGTGCTCTCTTGTTGGAAGTTTCTAACAAGAAAATGAAATTTATTATATACCTACTATTTATTAAAATCTTCTTCTTCCTCCTCTTTCTTTTAGATCTACGATCTATTTAAGAAGTGCTCAAATCGGGCTCCTGTGATGATGAAGTCCAGCTTTCTCTCCATCTTTTTGGGGGACGTCCTGGTGGCCGGCGTCCATTTGGGAATCCTTGCATCACGGCCTTGGCGATTCTGTGGTCTTCCATCCTTTCGAGATGGTCCCAAATCACTTATTTTTATTTAACCCCTGACGCAGGGTCAAATAAGGTTTTCCCACATGTTTAATATCCTAAACGATCGCTAAAGAAGAATATTTTTTTAGTTTATTGTTTATAAACGAAATACTTGACCAAAAAACGCACGTTCACTTACATCTTATGAATTTATTATTATAGAACTTTTTTGACCAGATATGAAGGGTTTGCGAGATGGATCTGGAGAACTTGGACAATGTGTTCTTTAACTGTCTTTTAAGAGACAGATACGAATTGTGCAATAGAATGGATATTCAATTCCCTTTCAATATGACCCATCTCTTGTCCACTCCATCGAAGAGCATATACAAACATATTTTATTGTACATAGAGAAAAATATGATTTTATTATAGTTACCTAGCTATTTTTTTTATTTAGTAATTTTTTTTTTCTCTAACTATGTCTATGTTCCGTCTGTGAGTAAGTCTTACTTTGCTGCCAGTTGGTACAAATCGTCCTCTACGTGACGTAATGCCACATTCATATAATAATAATAATAATGAAGGGTTTACCTATGGAAATCAATATAGTTAAAGTAATTTTTGAAATGGCTTATTTTAAGTCTCAATAAAGAAATTACCGTAACAGAAGTTTGAAGCTATTTTATAAAAGGCTAATAAAGCTTTATTTGTGTAAAGATCATTGAGGTTATTTTTTCAACGAAATTCCCTTGACATCACATACCATTGTTAAATTTATCAAAGAAAACTTTTTGATTTCTTTTATTCGATTCGTTTCAACTTCGCAATTGAGAAAATAATAAAAAGGGATGACCCCTAGATTAATAGGCCCCGAGTACAATCAACATTTTTCTTAAAAAAGTTGACAAAAGAATGAAGGTAGTGAATTTCATCAACTATTTTATTTGCTTTGATCCTTTTTTAGTTCCTACCGCTATATTAATAACTTGTTTTATCATTTTTTTTAGCAAACTACGTCTCATTTTGATGTAAAATTAATTTAATTTTGAAATATATCTACAATTGAATTCCCCTACAATTTTCAAATATTTGAACATATTTCAATAACCTTTTGATGAAAGTAATAATTTATTGAAAATATATTCTTACTCTATAAAAATCTAGCCGTTTTCTTTGTTACCTAACTCCTCCTTTATTACTGGACGGATTTCGATGAAAAAAATTGGAGATGTCGAGGGTTACCCAAGGATGGTTTAGATGAAAACAGGGGCTTTCTAGATACTATATTTCTGTTTTAATTATCTAATGTTTTTAGTTTTTGCGTTTTTTGCTCCCATTTTAACTTTTATGTCAAAACACCTTCGAGTAAAACAACTACGTTCGTAAAAAGGGTGATTTTATTTCTAAAGAGCTTAAATAAGACCTAAGAATCGTTTTTTTTTTTAAAACGTCGGTATTATGTTATGTTGGTTCGATTCCCGGTCGGGTCAGAAATTTTCAATGTGTTTTTTCACTTGAAATTTCTACTCGGGGTTGGAATCCTGTCTCAGATTGGACGGGACCGGTTGACTGGTAGAGAATGTTTCAAGCATTAAGTTCCGCCGGCTATACTGACACCTATGTATAGAAGAGTGTTATTTATTTATTTATTATGTTAAGGTTTTTTCTTTATATTGAGAGAAAGATATAGGTAGGTATGTACAAGAAACGGGCATCGCGTAGGTATTTATTTTAACTTAAAATACATATTTATTAGGTATGTTCTACAAATATTTTGTAAACTTACAGAGATTTTGTTAGGTTATAATTTTTTATTTTTTATTTATTGATTCCACGCAACAAGGTTGCTTTATTAACAAAACATATTAGGTACCTATACATAAAAATTCAAACATTGACAATATTTCTGAGAATAACAAAATAATCGCATGTTTGAAGAATCTCTCTATACTAGATGTAGGTACAGGGCCGTCGCGTGGGTGGGGCGACCGAGGCGGTCGCCTAGGGCGCCGCGATACGAGGGGCGCCGCCGTGGGTGAAACAAATTCCATTTTTTTTCAGATTCAGATTCAAATTCAGGAATTCACATGCGAACTCATAGCTGAGAAAAGCCAAAGGAATGCAATATTTGCAATATAAAGTTTAATCAGTTTTTAAATTTAAATCTTAAAAAAACTCTACTTAACTAAGTTTTATTTTTAATTCATCCTTGATTTTCATTGCAAGCGAGCGAGCAACAGGAAATTTTGGCTAAAGGCGTCGCTTATCCAGGGAGCAAGTGACTTCATAGCGGAGAAAATCCATAGCCAAGGCCATACGAATGCAATATTTTCAATAAAAAGTTTAATATGCTAAATCATCGCGTAGAAAAACCATTCGAATGCCAAGTAAATAAATTTTAAAGCGGTATTGAGTTAGTGAGCGTGCGGGCGTCTCAAAAACTAGTTATTTTATAAATAGCATATCTACAGTTTTAAACCAAAACTGGAATGACCAAAATTACAAGTTTTATGGGGGGGGGGGGGGGCTGATTAAAGCCTTGCCTTGGGCGCCTAAAAACCACGCGACGGCCCTGTGTAGGTACGTTAATATTTTAAATGAAATCAAGTTTTTTAGTAACTTAATCCCTATTTTGGCCATTTTTTTTTTCATTTTCGAATTTATTCTAATAATTTGTGGATAATTATCGATAACATCTCTAATATAAATTAAAGTCGGGTTAGTGCGAACACTTATAACTCGAGATCGGCTGAACAACTTATCGTGTTTAGTTTATTAGATTCTTCTTCGCTCCGGATAACATATTATAACAACTCAACAAAATGTTTCATATAGCTCGTAAATGGAACGAAAGTTTCGAAACCGGTAACTTGGCTAAAAAATTCATTATTTTAGTTATTTTAATATTGTAGGGTATATATTTTTGTTCATCAAATACACGCTATTACTGATCGCCATATTCCCATCGACTTACCGAAGAATATTTAACATAGTTTTGATAAAAATATATGATTTTTTGCCTGGGGTTTGGGTGTTTCATCGAAATCGAGTTACGGGCGAACAGTTCAATTATAATATGATAGGATTGCAAGTGGTAGGTGTATGTTGAAAGATAATTATTATTGCGATTATTTTATTGAATATATTTATTTTTAAAAATTTACATACCCAAAACACACATAATTAAATCTCAAATTTCAAATTACAATCGTTATATTTTAGAGAATTATTATAATCCAACCCTTCACATAATCATAAATTTTAATGTCCTCTAGTTCATTATTAGGGGGATTGGTGGTCCCATGTTTATTCTGATTTATACTCGTCGACTTCTATAAGCAGCTATATGTTAAGACTTCTGTATTTATTGACTCCACACACTTAAGGATATGGCGACGGAATTAATATTGTTGTAAATTTGACAATGTATGATAAAAAATGGTCAAATGTAAAAATCTCCGAATCATAGACTTTTGTAGGTACTTAGTCACTCAGTGCCTTCACGCACTACGCTTAAGGGGACAGAATTATGGCCTCTACACATCTCAACACGCGCGGTAACGTAGACCCAGAATTGTGTTAACGTTTGCTTCGATATAAGATGGTCAAATTTTAAAATCGCCAAATCATAGACTTATGTAGGTACTTAGTAACTACACACACACACACACACACACACCCTCTCCCTCACACACACACACACACACTAAGTATGTGGGGACAGAATTAAATGAGCGTTAATTTTTCGCAGTCTCATTTTGTATCACTCAATCAGAGTAAAAGAAAACTAACCCAAAAGAAACAACTTTGAAAATAAAAAAAATTCCGTAAACGAATATATTGTAGCAAATATAATAATATGAATAATCAAAATAAATGTTAATGTCACGGCTTGTAGTAGCACACCTGCCAAACATAATGTGGCTAGATACCAAAATAATTAATGAGGGTAGCAGGCAACAAAAAGCCTGGCAACACTACGCAAGTACCTTCCAGGGTTAGTTAGTTACTCACCACCAACTACCCTATGAAAAGTTGCCTTCTCACTTTTGTATCTGGGAAAGGTTTGAACCTTTATAAGTTTTCAAAGGGCCTCGTTATTTTGTATATCAGGTTTTGTTGAAAGTTACTTCGTCATACAACAATTTTCAACTTTCTAATCCTGTCGGCAACATCGCTATGTTATAAAAACAATTCAAGTGTGTAAACTATATCGATGGTAATAATGGCTGTTATTTTCAACTATAATATAATCAGCAATGTTTTAATTGTTTTGTCGTTTGCAGATATCATTTTACAATTAGTAGAGAGGAGTGTTAAATTTATTTCGTAATTTGTTGGATGATGAGGAGTGCACATTATTTGGCGATGACAAATTTTATTCGACGAGTTGACAATGATTAAAATTCTATTGTATTTAAATTTATTTTAAACACTGCATCCGTAAAATTGTTTGACTGTTGACAGATTCGGTGTCAAGAGTGATTTGAATCACTTTTTTTACGATAATGGCTTTGAATCAATCAATCGAATTTCCCTATGCGGTCAAATTTGGGAGCATAAAGAGGCACAGAAAACTCTAATTCAATTCTAAGCAATGTCGCCAACAACTTATGATTATGAAATCTAGATTAGTGGAAAAAAGTTCTCTCATCCCGTTATTCGTTCCCAATGTTCTGTTCCTTCCATTAACTCACTAATGATAGTTCTTAAACAGCTACCGATATCCATCGACGGTCACCAGGTCTCCCGGGTGGATAAATTATTTAAATATCTGGGAGCAACCAACATCATATCAGTAGGCCTAGACAAATTTATTTTGGCGATCGACTACAAACGAATTCTTCGACAATGTAGAGTAGGAAGAAAATTAACTGTACACTTTTTATACAAGTGTCTTTGTTTAGTTTAAATAATTGTTTATATGTTCCAGTGGACAGTTAATTTTTTCGCACTATACATTGGCGAAATCTTCGTTTGTAGTCGAACGTCAATTTGAATTTGTCTACGGGGGCTGGTGACCTTGAGGCTGAGATTCCGATATATATCGGTATGGCAAGTGGCGTCTTTAACAACAAAACCAAGAAAGAGATGAAAAAATGTAAACTGTTTGATACATGTGTGTTGCCCATTCCCCTGTATTGGTGTGAGTCCTGGCACCTGTTAAAAGGTTAGGCGCAAAAAGTAACTGTATTTGAAGCGAAGTGTGTCAGGAGAATCTTGGGTATAAGATGGTATCACCGCATCACCAACGAACCCATATGCCGCCGGCTCACCTAGCGCTTGGCCATCACTTCTATTATCCAGAGGAGGTGGACATGACTGGGACGTGTGTGAATCATGCCGAAAAACCCTGTCATACCGTATTTCTTTCCTTCGAGGCAGAGCTGAGGAATCTGGATTTGGTGTGGGAGGAGGTCATAAACATTGGACAGGATCGCGCGCAATGAAGAGATCTTGTTGCCTCCCTATGCCCCTGAGTGGGGTGTAAAGGGAGATTTGATTTGATATATTGATTGTTCTTATCGTTTCACCTGCCTTTGCCACTGTGGGAAACTGTTGAAGTAACTTTGTAAATTTAACCAGTTGTTTTATCATCGTAAATGTTTAATTCCCTAATAGGTTAATACACATGCGTAGATACAATTTCACACAATAATACGTAAATAATAAGTTTCTGATTACACTACCCAACTTGCATTGGAGTGAAATGAGAGCTGATTGGTTTATTATGTTGTAGGTATATAACCGTCTGAAACAAACTACAAGCCGAGAGCGATAACACACTGCTCTATGCTAGTTTCCTTTGTAGTTTGTATAGCGAGGCACTTCGTCAATAATATAGCACTACTAATTGATTACATGGTTTAAATTAGTGAGTTGCTAGCAATTAATATTTCATTAGCTATACTTGATTCCGAATTTTCTCTTTGAATGTATCATTAACTCTACACGGCGAGGCGGGGAACAAGAAGTCAAATTTGTGATTTATGCTCTATTCAAGGGATCTACGTGGCTTGAATAAATTCATTACGACGAATTTCCGTAATAAATAAAAATAGGTATCTGCAGTTTGTGCTTCAACATTTTGATATTCTTATGATTATAAAAACCAATCACGAAATCCTTTCTCAAGTAAAAATAGATATATTTAGCATCATTATTTATCTATCAGGGGAGAGTCTTTCTCAAAAACCGCTTGATGGTAGTTCATTCCTCTTTTTTATAAATAATGACAAGGGACCGTAGCCCTTTGTATCAACACGACCTAATTAGATCTGTTGTGACATCCTTGAATAATTCATTCTTGCAGCGCTGCCTCTTATTGAGCCTCGTCTCCAGAGGCCTCTTGAAAAGTGACAGTGCCTCTTCCCGGCTTCTGCCCGGAAATAAAATTCCTCTGCTATATACAGTTCCCCGCATGTGGAGGTAAGGCAAAAAGAACTTGACGTTGCCTGGTATCAGGGAATCTCGCATTACTACTTACTAAGAAGTCTCAACACCTAGCTTTATGTACAAGTAAAGTGAAGAGTAGGCACAACACCTAGCTTTATGTACAAGTAAAGTGAAGAGTAGGTACAACACCTAGTTTTATGTACAAGTAAAGTGAAGAGTAGGCACAACACCTAGCTATATGTACAAGTAAAGTGAAGAGTAGGCACAATACCTAGCTTTATGTACAAGTAAAGTGAAGAGTAGGCACAACACCTAGCTATATGTACAAGTAAAGTGAAGAGTAGGCACAATACCTAGCTTTATGTACAAGTAAAGTGAAGAGTAGGCACAACAAAGTAAGAAAGAAGTTTTTAGTATGTGATTTCCGCAATCTGTACCTCAGAGGTAAATTATCGTATCTCCATATTTTTACATTTTTGGTTATAAGTGATTTTTATCAAACAGTGTGCATATTTTCTTGTGGCCAAGTATTGTATCTCTAGCTATCAGTATAAATACAAAATAGGCAATGTGATACTATCGTAAACAACAAAGCGTCATAGAGGTAGACTATCGCCAATGACTTTACGATAGTTTACAAAAAAATCAAAAAATTTGGAGATACGATAGTTTACCTCTGAGGTAAAGCTATTTACTTAATACACATTTTACACGATTTGATACAAATCTAGAATATTGAATAACAAAATATATCTAGATTCTTGTGACCATATTTCTGGACTAGATCTTAAAGAATATGTAACAACTAATGACTCTAACAATTCATTACTAATGTTCGATTTTTAAATGGAACAAACCACGACGGACTTACGACCGTCTTCTACTGTTATTTCGAAGGCTGGATTTTTCGGCATGTTGAGAATTCTCATGATTAGGAGTTTCGGAGACTTAAATATTACCACCTAATGGTGAACGTTGTTAACGTAAAGTGATCGCACTAAGCCAGCCTTCGAAATAACAGTAGAAGACGGTCGTAAGCCCGTAGTGGTTTGTTCCATTTAAAAATCTAACATTAGTAATTATATCAAATATATGAAAGAAAATGAATGAAGGGACAGTCTTTGACAGCTGCAGCCTTTTTGTAAGCAATAGTTTTTAAGTAAGATATTGTGGAAATGGTATAAATCATATTATTGTTTTAGCATAAGGAAAATGTATTAGAATAGAATTACCATATTTTTATTTCGAGATATATTATTTATGGTTTATATAAGATGCATTTATATTTTTTGTATTTGTAACTTTCTTAAAAGAGTTTGGGTAATCTGTAAGTGTATTGAATGAAGTCGGATGCGTGCGCTTGTTAAATAATAATATTGTTTGTTGGGTGAGTACTGAGTACCTACCCGCTGCATCTATAAAGGTTAATAATTGTCACCAACTTCTAAATACTGTATTCGGAACTACGAGTATTATGATATCTGATTCATGTTGCATAATTTTCGAGTTTTACTTTTTGGATATTATTGATATATTTTTTATTTCTTTGTTCTTGTGATTGTTTATTTGGTAACATGCACGGCAATTAATTTTAATTAGGAAGATACGTAGAAATTATGTTATTGGCATAGATCACTCTCTCGAGAGTGGATTGCCGCGTTGAAAGAAAGAAGAAGAAGAAGAACTTTCTTAAAATTTAATAAATAAATAAAAAATAAAGTAATGAATTGTTAGAGTCATTAGTTGTAACATATTCTTTAAAATATACCTATCAGATTTATACTAATTTATAAAGAAAACCAAAATGACTAAGTATTACAAAGTTACAAATAATGTGTTTGAAGAATTATCAAATTTATTTCAGTTTCATAATAATAATCTATTTTATTTCCTTTTGGTAGTCCCTTTAACACACAAAAACAGAACGGTCAATGATTGTGTGAACATTAAATCGACATAATTGATACTAACAAGCGTAATATATTAATTTAGGTGACATTTATCACCCTTCTAATATCCTAGCCTAAACATTTCTTATTCTCTGCAATAGAGCTGTTTTCATTCACATCCTTATTGACACAGAATCCCTTCAGAGAGCTGCATGGGTGTCTGTGTGTAGTGTTTGATAACGAGTCCTTTATAAATAACATTAATTCATCCCTTGGAAACATTTCAGGCAGTCTGTTAACAAAAGATGTCAAACTATATTTCACTTACTGCTATCAATGATTACAGTCGTAGAGTTTGAATATACGTATATTAGTTCTTATCAATGTCAAAGCTATACCTACCTTCTTAAATATCTATGCAAAAACAAAACCTTTAGAAATCTAAGTGACAATTGTCCCTGAGAGTTGATCTCGTGTAGTGTAATTATTTGTGTGATTGAAAAGTGACAAGGTGGTCAAAAATCTTAAAAAAATGGGTATCTCAACTCATAATATAAAAAAAAAAATCCAACACACCCTTCTTCTTTACCAAAAATCTGTGAATAAACTTGGCAAGCTCTGGCAAAGCTCACTAACCACTGTCTCTGGAATTTATTTGTGGGCTTTTAGTTTTTATAGATCAAATGTGTTTTATACATTCTGACCTTGCTTCATACAATTTTTGTTCTAATTTTTAATATTGTGCGCGGTCCCTAAAACAAGGTGGCTCTAATGGTCTGTTTTCCTAGGATAGCGGTACTGTTGTTAAGAGCGGTGAATGTATCAGTGTAGTGACAAAAAACATTGTCGCAATTTTTCAAAGACAGCCGTCTTGTCAGTCTATGCGCCACTCCCTAGGAACCCAGTGCATAAGTCAGCTGTTATTGAAGAGGGAAAACGGCTCAAAAAATGAAAAAAAAAATAAATTCAAACTACTGAAGTAATCTTCCAGTAATATCCATTTAAATAAAGTAAAAAGAGTATTTTTTAATGAAATATTCTAAAAGAGCCATAATACAGTGTTTTTTTTTTAAATAAAAACGAATCTGTGCTCAATCAACGTGAACACAAATACACTTTTTGACTCTTTCACAGTAAGCTACTTAAAGGTTGTGTCGTGAAAGAGGAAGATGGTCGGCACCTAGGATCGAACCCACGACCTCCGAACGAAACGGTACGAAAGTCGGCGTCGTAACCGCTAGTCTACCAATCACTTCTAGTGTTCTGACGATGCGAAAATCATTTCACTGTATGTAAGTGCATGTAGAATCAAAGATGCTTGTTCAATTAATCATTTTTGAAAATTTCTGCTATGTACCCAATCCTCACTAAAATAATTATTATTTACCTTATGATTGTGATGAAATTCCGGCTAAATCTAAAGCGTACGATGTGCCTTTTCATAACCAACTTTTCAGGACCCCAGGAGTATTATAAATAAATAAAACACTTTTCTATACAAAGGTGTCAGTATAGCCGGCGGAACTTATTGTCTGAGGCAATTTTTTCCAGTCAACCGATCCCGTCCAATCTGAGACAGGCCAACCCCGGGTAGAAATTTCAAGTGAAAAAAACTCTGACCCGACCGGGAATCGAACCCGGGACCTCGGATCTGAGTCCACGCCAGTACAACTAGGCTAGCGAGGCCGGTATTAAAGGACTACCTAAATATTTTTTCGCATATTGTGTCTCTATATTTCTACCCGTAGTAACATTTAAGCTGAAAGCATCTTAAATTATCTGTTTTCATTCAATTTTTTGTTTCAGTTTTCAGAATGGCCGGTTCATGACCCTGACGAAGCTCCGGACGCGGGTAAGTTTCTAAGCCTTTTCTCAGAACGAAAAACCTTTTTTCCCCGTTAATACTAAGTGCCTAGAGCAATTTAAATTACATGTATCTAAATACTATTTCAGCTTTAAATAAATACCGTTCTGCGTCTTCGAAATTCCATACAACGTAGACGATGATTAATAAACATTGAGAGATATCTACATTATTTGTGAATTCCTATTGTGTTGTGAGTAAACAGACACACATGTTCCCGTGTTCTGTTTTGATTACAAAATCATTATAAATAAGATATACCTATAATTAATTCCTTGAAACAATGCGCCGGGATTATAGAAACAGCTGGAGAGCGTTTGCGGAATAATGAATGAGGATATTTTATTGTGATATAAATAACTGAAAATGTACTCGTTGAATCGTGTTTTATATTCGAAAGTCTTGATATGGTATTTTTTCAGAATTGGATGTACCTTTAAGGTTTGCGAATAACATTGTGGGAAAAAAAATAGAAAATCACTAGATAGCAGGTAGGTAATGTTGGCATGATAAAATAATGTCTTCGGGAATTGTTTGTTATTATCAATCGGTGAGAGCGTTTTTTTTTTGAAAGATGCTCAAGGTGGCCTTACCCCTTGTGTCTATTGTGACATCCTTCGATTTTATAACTCGCTTTCAAGGCCGATGTAGGGTTAGTCATGAAATAGAGCAGTCGTGCCTTCTCATGGTTTAGTAGTGGCCGTCCAAGTGCACGGATTCTTTTGTGTGCCAGTGCATAACAGTGGTTGAGGATGTGAATAGGTGTTTCATCTTCCTCTGAGCAGAATCTACAGGCTGGGGTGTCTGCAAGTCCAATTCCGGACATATGAGTCCGGAGTCTGCAGTGTCCAGTCAAGGTCCTTGTGAGAATCCTTATTTGTTTTTTTAGAAATCTGAAGTGCTTCGTTGGTGAACTTCTGCGAGTACCCTGTTATTAGTTCCTTCGCATGTTTTAATTTAACCCCGTACTGTTTGCCCAAACTTCGCAACTCATGTCCCTGGCCCAGTTGTTTAGGCTGGTCCTGAGGGAATTGCGGGGCAATCCTTAGAAACGCTCGGGGCCTTTTGCGGGTTCCTCTGTGCCAGTTCTGGCACGTTCATCGGCCTCTTCGTTGCTCATGAGTCATGTTACCATAGTGTGGGCGTGTTGGTAGGTATCCTTATGTTCTGAGAGAGAGCGAGACGATTAAAAAATAATTTAGTAACATGTATCGTTTGTTCAGAAGACTTATTGACGAGGATAACCTGTCGGGCTATTGTTTTAGATATAATATAGCAAATAAAGTTATAAGCGGGGGACTGGGGGCCGTCTTGACTCTTGAGTCACACATGTTGAATGCAGCAAGTAGCGATTTTTGACATGTCGTATATTTGTAATTTGCTCTATCGATGTCGTAATATACTGTAACTAACAATAATTATTGCCGATAGTGGTTTGCACTATTATAAAAATACTTTTTACTCTATAAAGACGTTCGTTTTGCAAACACATGCACACAAGTGAATCTCATTGCTGTGTCATTCTGATTACTGCGGCGAACACTGTTAACGTAGAGTGATCAAACAAAACCAGAATTCCAAACACATTGGAAATATTAAGTCCTATTTTTATTTTAGTTATTTAAAAATACAAAATTATCGAGAACACAAAAAATTAAACATGTTTAAAAAAATGTAAAATATTTGCTAATTCTCATTGCTGAAATCACTACTTGTTGAAAAAAAAAAACTTATAGTTCTTTTATGAGGCGTATTGGTCTGTTTTGTTTAAGTTGTTATTAACAGTTGAACCCCAGCTGTTTTGTCATATTCTTTTTGAGGGTCTTCCAAAAGATGATTACCGTAGGGCTGAATGTGCAAAGGGCATATTACGAAGGAAGAGAAAATCATAAATATGAAAATCAAAAATAGGAAAATGTGATTTGGTAACATTTTCACTGCGGGTAGTTTTTTTTCCAAATTATAAGCCAACATAATATTGAACCATTATCGTTAGAGGCTTTATAAAATCATCTTCGATAAATCCCTTTTCAATCTGATGTAAAAAAAATCTTGGAAAAGCCTTTTTATCATCCCCTATTATAAAAAATATTATACAAGTTAAAATAAAAAGTATTACAGGTTATTGATTTTTTATTAGATTTTAGATACATAATAGAGATCTAAAGGGATGTTTCCAAGAAGCAGCAGCTAGCCAAAGTATTTTTTTTTTGATAAGTACGTAGGTACCACAACTTTACTTCCTTATGAGTTTTTAGTGATTGAGTAAAAAAAAACACCCAATGAAAAAAAAACACGTTTAAACTTACTTTAAGTCCAGCTAACTTGATTGATGTTCCAGCGCATTAGATAAACGCCAATCAATTATTTGCAAGTCGACAAACTTTCAACTTAGTGATGGCGAGCAGTTTGTATTAGGTACTTAGTCAGGAGCATTGCAGACTAGAAAAAAGAGTTGGACCATTTGCCAGTGATGTTACAAGAATAGATCTGATCTTGTATGTAGGGGAGGTTCGGTACAAAACGGCCTTTTATGAATAATAGTTAAAATGAGCATTTAATTATCAAAATGGTTGAAAGAAAAGAAAACGAAAATGAAAACTACTTATGTAAGTACTTAACGAGAGTTTCGTAAAAATATAATCTTTCTTAAAAATGTCACAATATATTATTTATTCCATTTCTTCATGTTGAGACAGGTTTCATATGGCATACAATAATAATTAAGTAAAACTTTCTACTATTTTTTTTTTGCCATTTTATATCATACCCACACTTTGCGGACAGACAGATTTGCGAGTGTCGTTGCTCGATGGTTCTCGATTCAATTTATTATGGGATTTTTACAGTAGTCGGATGTCGGTCTTTCTTTCCACTCGTAATAGAGTGATTTGGGTAGGATGTCGGTCTTATAAATAAATTTAATTTATCTATCTGACGTTTTGAAACTGTATGCTTTAGGAATGAATGTCTATACATGCATACTCCATCCAAACGCAACAAGAGCTCTCCATTGCGCTCGATCTTGTGCAATGTTAATGACCTCCTGCCACATCATGTCCAAATCTCTCAGCTCTGTCATTTCGTCATGCTCGTCTTCGGGACCCTGGATGTATACATTACAAGTAATATCATGCATACTTCCATGCATTAGATACATTCTCCCTTCAAAACTCGATTCAGGGGCAAAGAGAGCCAACATGCCAACAAGAGCTCTCCGTAGCGCTAGATCTTGCGCAATCACAGGGGGGGGGGTTTAGACGATTGGTGTCCCCTCCCTCTAAATGGGGTCCATGCGTCTTATTTTCAAGAGGTTTATTGTTTGTGCCTTCTCAGACTTTTTGGGGTTTAAGGACGTGAGGTGACCTCACGGTCATATGAAACATGAAGAAGCTTAACTTAGTAAAAATATGGTTAGGATAACATGAACCTACCTAAAACTTCCCCAAGAGTTTAATCAATGTCTTACTTACTGCTTTATTTAAAAACTCAGTGGGAAATAAGAGCTCAGCGGTAGAAAATTTGCGATCAAGCCGTCATCGAGGTAGTTTAACCCATATCGATTGATTGCGAGCTGATCTCTGTAGATTTTAGCCCGCCATGTTGGATTTTATGTCAACTGTCAAAGGTTTCGGGTGTACAACAACGCTTTCTGTAATAAATATACTGTTTTAAAGTTTTTTTTCCCGTCCAATTAGATGCTCACTTCATATTTTGGTCCATTTTGTTTTGGTTTCGTTTCATGTTGATAATATAAATTTTAAACAAATAAAGCAAATATTGCGTTCCCGTAATCATCGAGGTCTTAAAACCATGATGCACCAACTAAATTTATGATAAATATAATGACGTTTTGAAGAAAATATTCAAAGAGTGCTTTTAAAGTAGGTATCTACAAATATTAAAATTGAAATGATCAAACATAAATTAGTTCAATTTTGCCAAAACATAAAGGTTTCGTGTGATTTTATAAGGACTTAACAATATTTTGATAATATAAAATTAAAAATTAAAAAATGAGGTCTGGCACCTATTCTGCACCTACTCGAAATCATTCAAATCTGACATAGCGCATCTCGGTTCTTAGCACTCTCGTTGCCGGGCTACTATTTTGTTTGTTTAAATTTTTTTGTATGAAATGTCATCTTCATACATAACGAACTCGGATCAAATATTTTTTTTACAATAAAGTAAAAACTGATAAATCAGACGGTTAAGGTTTCAAAGTGGAAACAATTCATCCAGCTTCTAACCAGCCCTATATGAACAACAAATCTGTGTGAATACAATCAGTTTTATTTACGACTCCGATTACAAGTTAGCCCGGTTTATCTCACAGATGATCCGCCTTACAGTGAATCTCCTCTATATTAAACGTGGCAATGAAACACTCTTATCTTAATGCATCGTAGAGTGCTGAGACTTATTGGTTTGTCTTCACATAACTAACAACTTTATATTTAAGTGATGTACAATGTTATTAGATACGTCCAACTTATCTCCACATACAACAAAGAACATAATTTACATTAGAGCAGCAATACATGATCTACTCTTCAAATATCTAGTCACTAGAGTCTAGAGTAATGTATGCCCAATGGGGTTTTATTGACAGGTATTATATGGATTTTTTTTTAAATTTTCTGTATTTCGATGAATGACCATTATTTATATTAGCGCGTGATCAGGACATAGGCCTCCTCAATTACATGTTAACGTCACTCCTCCCTGTCTCTGGTCATCCCATCCACTCTGTCCCAACGGTACGCACGATGTCTCTCTCCACCTCATTGGCTGTCTTCTCACACTTTTTCTCTGTGTCTGGTCTCCAGTCCGTCATTTTCCTACTCCACTATCATCATAATAATCTATTTACTGTTAAGGGATGAATGCTTTAAAGTTTCTTTATTTATACCTACTGGGTTTCTGGAAAAAGGTTTCAAAAATGTCAAATGGCAAAGGTATGTAAATAAATAAAATAAACAAATTTATTAATTAATCAACACTTCTCAACACAAAGGTGTCAGTCTCTAGCCGGCGGAACATATTTCCAGTCAACCGATCCTACCCAATCTGAAACGGGCCGACCCCAGGTAGAAATTTCATGTGAAAAACACTTTGAAAAACTCTGACCTGATCGGGAATCGAACCCGGAACCTCTTCATTTGAACTCAAAGACTACCGAGGCCGGCTATAAACACGGTTTTGTACTACAAACAAGATGACATTTTAATTTATAAAAAATGGTTTTATATCATACCTTATTCAATTCCGTGGAAATTTAATTTAATTTAACGCGTGTTTTTTGCCAACACTTCTTATGTATCTGATAAAAAAATAAACATAAATTCCCAGAGCTCTTCAATGCCTTAAATAAAATAAAAATGGGTTTATTTATTTGTTTCGAGAGAAAAAACTCACCTTAAGATAATGAAAAAGGTCGTATTTCGGAGTGTTATCGCGAAAATCAAATAGACATAATGGGGGTTGTAAAGTTGAACCGAAAAGAAACACAAATGAAAGAAACAAAACCGAACTATTGTACCTACTTGAAAAGTATCTGATTCCAGACAGTATACGTTCATTTGTTTCGGAAGATTGTTATCTTTAGAAATAAGTTTCCACTCAAGAATCTCTCGAAAATTAATAAACGCCTTCTGCCCCGTCATTAATTTCCCATTATTGTGTCTTACAACATCTGAAAGTTATTCAAACTCATTAATAAATGATATGGAAATTCCTATAAATAAAACTTTGTTGATTACAAAAAACACTTTGATGTTGAGTTTTTAAAGATTTTGGCCAATGAACGAAAACATTTTAACAAATCTTTACAAGCGAGATGTTCATTTGTTTTTTTTTATTTTTGTGTAACTGTAGAGGTTGTTCGTCACTTTGTGACTTCGTCTCAGTTTTTTATGGTTGCACAAGGAAAGTAAATATTTTTTTGGCATCGCATTCAAAAAGGATAAAATCAATAGATCAAAAAATACACGACAAATAAAAGCATAGTTTTATTTATAAAATCGAACAAAATGTTATGAACATCTGGAGAACTTAGAGAAAGTAAGTAAACAATATAAAGAGGAAAACTGACGTTATCGAAGATCAAAATAAATGTCTCAGTGAAGATCCAAAAAACACGTCATCTAACGTTTTTTCATCGCATCGGATTGAACAATGACATATCTGAACAAATAACTATCTACTCTAACATGTCCAGAACGCATCCTGGATATTATGTTCACTATAAAACTCCTGGACATTCTTTAAGTTCATTGTATTAATAAACACGGGCGTGAAGGTTATTCTGGATGTATCTTCCTATATTGAGATATTGAGAACCTTTAAAACTCTTATGCCAAAAGGAAAGCCACAGATTTCCACATAAAAATTGCCGTTGGCAATAAGTTCCATAACTTCCGCCGGCTATACCGACACATTTGTATAGAAAAGTGTAATATTATTATTATTACCTGAGGTGAGAATTTATCGAACTTGTACATAAATTCTCCTTATTCAAATGTCCTGCATTAGTTCACTTTTCTGCCACCGGGATTAGGATGGCCATTGTATGCGTGTAACCTCCCGCTCCAAACAACAGAATAACTCACTACTACATAAATGTGTGTAGGTAGGTATGCGTGGCACGTAGTTGTTCAGTGTTATGGTTAACTATAATATAAGATTACCTCAACTATTGTTGGTATCATGCGATGTCAAACAAATTAATGACAAATCACCAAACCTACCTTCTATGGTTACATAGAATGAATAAGTTAGACTCTAACTTAAAACTAATTAATATAAAATAATGGTAATCTCTCTGATGAATTTAAGTTCGTAATGACTTGAAAGTCTGTAGGGATTTAACACTAATTAACCGTGTTCATAAGTGAATTATCTTTCTCGATATCAACGACAGGCCCTACATGAAGGTAACCAGTAAAAATATTATTTATCAGTTATTTAATAAGTTAGATACGTTACCAACCTTTGGCATTTCACAGCATTATTGTAAATAACTAAATTTTATATACTAATTTATTTATTTTCTAGTTTAAGGCCTAAGTTAAAATTTTACGACTATATATTAGTGTACCTACATTTTGTAAAGCTGACTTTTCTATCTTTGAAATAGTATTTTTATAATTTGAATAAACTTTGCTCAACTAATTCTTTAATTACAGAGATGGCCCTACTTTTTTAATATACCTACTTACTTTAAGTTATAGTACGCCGGCTACCGTACTATTCAGTACGGTAGCCGGCGTCGTAACAGCTAGGATACCAACCACTGTCCCTATATTAGAAAAACTAAAACTCCGTGAATTTTTTTATACATATCAAAAAAACTAAAGGAAGTCGACATTCGTTGTTACGACAATTAATACAGTAAGTGTCAGTAGGAAAAAGTAGGTAAGAGCTTTCGACATACAGTTGCTGCGATGGGATGTTATGTCAATTTGCCCCCAGTTCTTAACCCGGTAAAATGAAATTGGGACTCTTTCATAACTACTGATTTATAGGACAATCTAATATTTCATGTCCCTTTCCTTTGCAAGTTGTTCGATAGGTTTTCCTGAATATTTTATTATTATTATTATATGAGCCTTGATTAAAAAAAAATCTGTATCACAGATTTTGTTAATTGGTAAGCTCCCTATCGGCAATTTTTTTTGTCTCCTGATAGATCAGAATAATTGTTAATTTAAAACATTCATAGATCCTTCGGTATTAATATAAGCAAACCTTGAATAAGTAGCTATAATATTTCTTATCCTCCTTTTTCCATAAAAAAAAAACTAAAATAAGTTTCATTTTGTATATCCCACACTTATAGTATTATGATGATAAGTTTTATGATGGTAACGGAAGTACATTCAACATCCTTGCATACGAAGGAAATGAGGTTTAAAATTTACATACACCCCCTTACACTCCTTTGTTGTCTAATTCTGTATCGTCTTTTTGTGAACGGGGAAATGTGAATACCGCTCCAGAGCCATAAGTATAACGGTTTGGCACTAAAAAGCGAATATCGCAAATTGACAAAAAACCTTTGGAATAAGGCTTTTCAGTAACTGAATTCATTCAGGTACTACAATATTTATAACGTACTAAGGGTTTCATTTTAATCTAAAGAGAAAACGATTTTTTTTAAACCATTTCGCCGTGTGTTTTAAAGGGTAGCCTGTAACAGAGGACCTTCACTCTTATTATTTATCCAATTACAATCCTCTCGCTTCTTCCTCTATCATACAATTTTCATACAACCTCTCTTAAATCTTTTGCATCTGACTTGACTTTATTTGAGAACTTCTGCCTTATAAATTATCTTTTTTACGTTTTTCTGCTTGCATCCTTTCTTTCAATATGCAAAAGCCATCACACCGTAAAAACTATTTTCATTACTTTCCATGTCCTACAAAATCTAGCTACATACATATTCTTCGTCCATGTCCACATTTCACAGTCATACATCATAGCAGGATTAGTTTTTAGCTTGTATAGTAAGATGTTGTCACCAACTACTTTCCTATGTTCGATTTCTTTTTCACAATATCCATCTCTAAGTACTAAACATAATAATTCCTTGTGAAAAATACTTTAATACTTAATTTTACTTTAATTTTCGACCTTAAATGTATTACATCGTAATGAATTGTGGGGATTTTTCATACTGGCTGAGTAGGCTTTCACGGATCAGACTAATTAGTTAACCTACACGCCCCTATGTGGCCAATGTGATATGGCGCTGATGGATTAAATAGGTTGGATATGCTAATCAGATGATGAACTATACCGCAGCAACTAACGCAAAAGTGCTATCTCCACTGTGTAGGCTTATCCAGTAACGGAGGTAGGTACCTAATATGCATTGTAACGAAATACACCAAACCCTCGTTTGTATCTGTACGTTCTGAGTTTACAAGATAATTATAATCCATTAAAATATCAAATTACAATCAAATTTTCCGGTAGAGAACAATAATTGATTAATTTCATAATCTAAGATATGTTAATGGTAAATGAATATTAAAAAATATTACTTTCTCACCGTGCAGTCGCATGTCTGGTTGTCACGGTAGTATATCGAAGTGCTTCGTTTCGTGTATCTTTCCGTAATGTCTTGTATTGCCATTTGTTTGTTATCTGTTTGTACCTAACTAGTTTTATAAATGTAATTTAATGGCCAATGGTCGTTTATGATTATAAATAAAGACGTACGATCAAAACGGTAGGCACGTGTGAAGGGACCATTGGAACATTAGTATGTTATTCCCATTTTTTATATTTTTGGATGTTGTATTTGGAAATATTACGATATTTGGATAGAGCAATAAAAGGATGAGAGCGCCATCACTAAATTCGTATCGGTAATGAAACTTAATTTTCAACGAGACACACATAATAAAATATGTACTAGCTTGTGGTAGATCTCTGTGACTTCTTCCGAATTCAATTTTCGTCTCCCTCAGATATTTTTAAAGCTATTTTTTTTTGGGTAGGTTGAACAGGACCGGTTGACTGGTCGAGAATAAATTAAGCATTTCCATAGTTTAGCCGGCTATACTGACACCTATATGTATAGACAAGTGCTATTTATTTATTTTTATTTATCACAGGACTTGAATCCTGTCTTAGATATTTCGGCACTGCCAAACTCTTATAGCTTTACCGACAACTTTTTTAAGCTAGAAAACAAAATTACATCTGACTTTAGGTTGAGAAATTCTGAAGTTTATTGTTCGTGATATTTCTCCGTCAATCACTAATTAACAATAGGTACAAAGTTTTAACGATAAGTATTTGATCTGTAGGAGGTTTCGCAGTCTTTTTGAATATCATCAAAGAAGAGAATATCCGGCTTTTATAAAAGATGACCTGCATTTACAAACATGGCAATATATTATTATGAAAGTTATGATGTTAGTTCACGATGTGTATAAGCTAACTTGCGATTAATACTTGTCCACAGTAGTTGTGATAGTTACATGTAATGGAAGCTCTTAATGAAGGTGACTACCCAACGGACGGGGGAGCGGTTGATTTATTTGGGAAATCTGCATACAGTTTTAATCCCATAGGTAGTAACGTATAAGCTGTGTTTGCTTCTATCTGATCTGACTGTCATATTATTTTGTCATAAGAGTAACTGTTCGGAATTGAGGTACAAAACTGCATAGGTACATCAAATCAACAAGTGTTCGATTTTTAAGAGGTAGGTATATTTTTTATTTTTTGGAAATGGCGCAATAATTCGTAAATACATATTTGGAAAGTTATATATAAAACGAGTTTTTCTACGAATACACGTTCAATACAATGTAGTAGATGTCACAATTTACATGAGTACTATTTTAATGTTAATAGTTGTACCATTAGGGCTTGCGACCTTCATCATTGATGGCTGGGTTAGTTGTGATCACTTTTATGTATACAACACTCCCCATTAGGTACTTTGATTCGTTCCCAACTTGCCTTGTTGAGGATTCGAACTTCAGTCCCACGATTGACGTGTGCTGACACTGCCGCTCATCTACGAGCGGGGCCAAGTGACCCGAGAAACTTCAGGTATATTAAGTTTCTCTTTTTGAGTGAACATCAACGACATCTATTGAATTTTTAGAGATATCACTAGAGAGCAACCATCTTAATCTGTGAGATTTCCATTGGCCGACACGATTACCTCGTAATATCGAAGAAACCCACTAGATGGCGCCACACAATATTCATATTGTGATTTTTTAGGCGTAATACTCGACATATTATGTTCACATTTTATGTATACAACACTCCCCATTAGGTACTTTGATTCGTTCCCAACTTGCCTTGTTGAGGATTCGAACTTCAGTCCCACGATTGACGTGTGCTGACACTGCCGCTCATCTACGAGCGGGGCCAAGTGACCCGAGAAACTTCAGGTATATTAAGTTTCTCTTTTTGAGTGAACATCAACGACATCTATTGAATTTTTAGAGATATCACTAGAGAGCAACCATCTTAATCTGTGAGATTTCCATTGGCCGACACGATTACCTCGTAATATCGAAGAAACCCACTAGATGGCGCCACACAATATTCATATTGTGATTTTTTAGGCGTAATACTCGACATATTATGTTGTGAACATTATATTATTATGTTATGTTATTATGTTGTGAACATTATATTATTATGTTGTGAACATTATATTACGTAATACTCGACATATTATGTTGTGAACATTATATTATTATGTTGTGAACATAATATGTCGAGTATTACGCCTAAAAAATCACAATATGAATATTGTGTGGCGCCATCTAGTGGGTTTCTTCGATATTACGAGGTAATCGTGTCGGCCAATGGAAATCTCACAGATTAAGATGGTTGCTCTCTAGTGATATCTCTAAAAATTCAATAGATGTCGTTGATGTTCACTCAAAAAGAGAAACTTAATATACCTGAAGTTTCTCGGGTCACTTGGCCCCGCTCGTAGATGAGCGGCAGTGTCAGCACACGTCAATCGTGGGACTGAAGTTCGAATCCTCAACAAGGCAAGTTGGGAACGAATCAAAGTACCTAATGGGGAGTGTTGTATACATAAAAGTGATCACAACTAACCCAGCCATCAATGATGAAGGTCGCAAGCCCTAATGGTACAACTATTAACATTAAAATAGTACTCATGTAAATTGTGACATCTACTACATTGTATTGAACGTGTATTCATTGAATCGCGTCCACAATATGTGGTCTAAAGTTGATAGCATGCGCTAATATTGTAAAATATTGTGAGTTTTTCTACATTTATTTTTTTAATTCTTACACTTATAGTCTGTAAAATTGATTGTACATATCTTTGGCCGTACAACCTTGATGTGTAGGTGCGTGTTCGCTTCTATAAGTACGTGTCTCCGTGTCACTTTTTACATCGCCACTCCACCAATCACCTACCTTAGGTCTGTTTCTTATCCTTCCAGTGGGAGTTCCACAGAAATTCTTTCTGAGAATAAAATCCTTAGAAGGTACCTGTTCAGTGTGATGTATACAATATACAAACTCGCGCCTAGCTAAGTTTGATCTTAGCAGATATTCCTTAATGACACGTTTGCATTATAAAATAATGTGCATTCCTAAGACTCATTCTGACATCAGTAAGGAAATTTCCTCGCACGTCAAGTATTACGGGACATTGCATATTTCATACGAGTATAATATTTAATATCCCGTTGACATTACATCACATGTAGATAGAGAGACGGGCTATACAGCTTCTACAGCAAGGATAATGTGACAATAGAGATATGTTGGAATTCTAAAGTCGCACTGCAAATACCTATGTTAAATACGACAATTTCATTCGATTTGAAAACAAATAGGTAGGTACACTTTGTACATCGTTCATATTTTAAGCAAAGCTTGTAACGGGTGGAAAGAAAACGAATCCAGATTGGGTTAAAAAAGTCAAGTTGGTACCAATAAAATATATCCACGAAATTATATAACAAAATTTTGTTGTCAATTTTTTTATTAGAGAAGCAAAAAAATCATCCTTATTTTTTACAACTTCTGAAGATTTCACAAGAAGAACACAAACATTACAGTTTTGGTTTTCTTTTTGTGCAATAGGCATAGAACAGACGCGACGCCGATGTGACGATTTTCATATTGACAATATTTACCTACTGTTTTACAAAATAAATACATATATTTTGATGATTAAAGATTAATTAATGCCACTTACATTCAATGTGTATAAACTCGTATTGTCAAACTTTTACCAGTTCTGAACGGTACAATTGACTTATTCCACTCAATTTGTTTTTGACTGTATGAAAATGCTCCGAAAGTAATAAAAAGCTGCTAACCTAGGGTAGCCACTCATAGTATATTATAACAGCCTTTTCGTGTAAAACATGTCTTTGCATAAAAATTCATAATTTTACGATTAAAATGAATTTATTCTTGGAATTATTATAGAAACTTTAAAATGATAATATCGACTATTGGAGCTTTTTATTATCTGCTTTATATACATACATATTCAATATTAATCGGTACTTTAAGGGGGACCCACTTAAGCTACGGACCTCAAATTTTACGTGCTTGTGAGACCAACCCGTATACCAAATTTTATGAAAATCGAAGACATTTTTTTCTTTTTTAGCCCTTTTCTAGACCAAGTGAAATTTTCTTTGGATACTTTAAGAGGGTTCCCCTGAAGGTACAGATCTCAACATTTAACTGACTCATCTACATCGAGGGGCTAACCGTTCTACCAAATTTCAATCAAATCGGATAAGAATTACTATGAGTTATGGGTGCGCACACATTTTTGGCGTACGCGTACGGGTACGGGGAAATTTAAAAAAAATTTTTTTTTTGCATTTTTGGAATCTACACCCTCGAAAACGTTGAGAAAATTAATTTCAGCGAAAACTATTTTTTTTTTTTGAAATCCGATCACAAGACTCGTGTATATTCCATAATATTATATACTATGAGTAACATGTATATTCAATATACTATGAGTAATAATAATAAAAACAATTCTTTATTTCACAGGAAAAAAAAGTTTACTATATAAGGTAATTTACAATTTACAAAAATAAAGCAATACAAATCATTAAATGATTGCTCTCCAATGTGAGTAAGAACTCGTGTTTTGGAGAGGTAACTTAAGCATGATAATAATGATATCAATAAGTGTCCCATACATATCCCATACCAGTGACAAATCCTTTTCAAGTGAATGCATAGTTTTTAATTAATCCAGTGGGGCTAGTACGAGTTTTCGATCATCGAAACGATGAACGAATTACGAAACGAAATATGAGTTTCTCATACAAACCGACTTGTCAAACGGTTCGATCATCGAACGAACCATTCGTTGAACGAATGGAATCTCCATACAAAATTTTCGAACGTTCGATCGTTGCGCTAATTGCACGTTAATAAGCGCTTATTAGGGTGCAATTAACCTTCGATGAAACTCGTAGCTCTGAAAGTTTAATCATATTTTTTATTCTACAGAAAACATCTATAAAGTAAAAGAGTTATTTTTTGAATGACCTCAAAAAATATTAAAACTTGTTCCATTGAAATCGCATTTGTAAAAAAATATGCAATTAGTTTCACGTGAAAAACTATGATGATATAAAACTTTAGGTACATTCAAATAGGAACATTTTGTTAAAGCATTTTATCCGTTAGAGAAATGCTATTTATTTTCCCAACACGAAACCTTAGGGGTAATTTAATATCTCCTACCGTCACCTATTATCTCTTTCGTTATAGACGGGCAGACACATGTAGGAACATACCCTCTTGGTACTAGCTGGCATCACAACATATTGAAGATTACACATCGCCGGGTTTTAAATCAATAACTGTGTGGTGATCTGAGCTATGATTGATTATGCGGAAAATTAAAAAGGAACCACGCTGTATAGAAAAACCATACAAGTTATCAATTCATCATCTTTCTTACATTCTCATATCAAATTGTTCAGACAAGGATGGGTCAAAACAATATTTGTTTTCTCGTAAATAAACATATTTAGATAACTTTTTCAATAGTATCTTAATACTAATATTAATTCTATTGCCATCTCGCTTTAAACACTCATTCAAAACATCAAGATTGAAAGAAAAAGACAAAAGATAAAGAAAGCATTCAATTTGATTTGACTTTAACAGATATTTTATTTCTTGCTTATAAGCAAGAAATAAAATATTATATAATATTGTTATTATTAGTGAACAATATTATATAGATAATATTGATCACTAAAATTCGAGGGAATATTCTAAGAATGCTAAATCATTTCCCTTCTTTCTGTAATGGTTTCACAATTATGCGTAAGTAGAACTTGCAATTACAATATCATCAACTAAATTTTTGAATTTCGCGGGCAATATCAAATGATTTCAAACAATCCGAGATATTTTGCTTAAGAAATCGATCGAAGTGAACATAGCTGCAAGTGATTTCAAACAAAAAATTTCCCCGTGTCAAAATCCTTATCATGGCCGCCAAATTTCCTTTTTCTCAAGCAAATTTATTTTGATCAAGAAATATAACCATTTTTAACGTTTTTATGACGAAAACAAGAGTAAAATAATGTTTTAACTGAAAATAATAAATCATTTTTGTTTTGATAGTTGTTATTAACAGAGGTATATGAGAAAAACATTGATACGAGCAGTTTTAATATAAAAGCGGTTCCTCTAAAATTTTGGCGGGTCTTTCCAAGGTGCCGCTTAAATTGATCGAATAGCGGATCATTTTAGAGGAATTGTGATAATTTAAGTGGAATAATCAGTTCTTATTGACTTTTTCATATATTTTTGGCGGATACTAAGCTTTAGCGGATGTGATAGGGAATCGGGGTATAAGTGTACTATCGGCCACAAAAACTTGACGAATGATCAATGAACACTCGTGATCTAAACATAATAATAATTATCTGATGATCAAGAATGAACGCTAGCTCTGCAACTCGCAAAAGATTCTAATGGGATAGGTATCTACATTAAATTGATTTTTTAATACTTATGGACTTAATCTACGACCGAGATATTCCTTAAACGATCTCTCTAATAAATTCCTGGCATTCTTCACTTAGCACCATAACTCAAAGGATTGTCGATCTCTTCATTGTTTAATATATTGAAATGCAGTTATGGAAATTTAAACCATGTATTGAATTTACACATTCTTTTGAGACATCATCTGCCTCGTATTTCACAAGAAATTCATTTCCAATAATTTGCAAAATGAGTTTGCAAAAACAATCGTACTTTTTCATAGATATTTAAGAAAAAATTGAGTGATAATACTAAAATAGACGGCAATTAATACTCTTTAAACACTCGTTTAAAGTACTCGAATCGAATCATTTTTAGTAGGACAATGTTACAATCATATTGAAAGTTAAATAAGGGGAGCGTCGCGTCGTGTCCGTAAATCAGATTGTATCAGATTCCGGGTAAAGGAGAGAATTTTCAGTAGAGTTTACAATCTGTCTGAAGAAAATAGGAAAAGTAAACAAAAAGATCTTTGGGGCGACGGCAAATCGTAAATGCCGAATATTTTTAAATTCCATTTTATTTCCAAACTGACTCTAAATCTTTGTGATTAACGGCATTAGTGTAACCGAAAGTAAACACCATTGTTTATTCAGAGTCGAAAGACGGCACTGTGCAAGCGGTTTCTTGAAGCGGTTTCTTTTGAACGATAGATTAATGTGTGTAAGAATAAAAATGATTTTTCTACATTGTACTATTATTTTCGATCTTACTTTAAGTATATCAGTCTGTTAATTGCAAATTTTTTCAACAAAAATTATTTGACAAACAGCAACATGTCTTTCAAACTTAACTACAATCCAAACTTAACCGATCTAGTGTAACAAAATACATTAGTGTTTTATCACAAATTTTAATACATTAGTGTTTTATCCTTTTATTCTACAATAAGAAAACAAATATAAAAATATGTTTCCTTCTTTTTCTTTAATAATTGTTGTTATCTGACTTGACATTTAAAAAAAACATATGAGTAAATAACCTATCAAACGCGGGTTACTTATATTCATCAAAATGAACGAGGTGCCAGATTAACTACCCCCTCCTTCCCAAAAATCACATGTTTTTTTTTCATTAAGTTATGTCTTTTTTTCGACAGGCATCAATATAACTTTAAAAAAATTAAACGTGTGACAAAATTCAATTATATACAGAACACTCCTTATTATGAGCAGTCCTCATGTTAACTTCCAGGTGGATTTATTATAATATTGAGGCTTTTTCAAACAGCTTAATAAAGAAAGCCTATATGAACAGTGGCGCCTTCAACAACATGACCAAGATATGGAAGGCGTCGACGTATAGTGTCGAGACGAAATGTAAACTGTTTGATGCGTGTGTGTTGCCCATTCTCCTGTATGGGTGTGAGTCCTGGCACCTGACTCTGGCCCTGGCACAAAAAGTATCTGCATTCGAAACGAAGTGCCTCAGGAGAATTTTGGGTATAAGATGGTACCACCGCATCACGAACGACGCTATACGCCGGCGCACCCAGCGTGAGCCCATCACCTCTACTATTATGTGTAGGAGATGGACTTGGCTGGGAGATGTGTTAAGGATGCCGAATGACAGTTGGCCGAGGAAAGCGCTGTTCTCCCTCCCATCAGGGTCCCGGAGACGAGGAAGACCCTCTCATACTGTGTTCCGCTCCTTCGAGGCAGAGCTGAGGAATCTGGACATGGTGTGGAAGGAGGTCATTAACGTTGCGCAAGATCGAGCGCAATGGAGAGCTCTTGTTGCCTCCCTATGCCCCTAAGTGGGGTCTAAAGGGAGTTTGGATTTGGATTGGATATGTACAGAAACTGTTAAAGTATTCGCTAACATTAGAATCAACCTGTATCAATTAGGTATGTGTGTATATTTTGAGACAATTAATAAAGATTAAGAAGACCAAAAAGGCGTTAATATCCCATTAGAATGGCGTTTAAGGGTTTCCTATTAAATAATTATTCTTGTTGTCATTTATTTGAAGGTTTGTGTGTATGCGGTTCGTTCTTCCCAAGGGAGGGAGTCGTATGAACAATCAAGCCACAAGCACACCACATAAGGCTGACAACGCGAGAGCTTATATATCGCGACTTGCTAAACTTAAACGGTAAACGTGAAACGTATAGGTATATACTCGTATTTCCAATTAAATGGAACACAACTCTGTTAAAATCAATTGTGCTGATGTATACGATTTTATTTGTTTAAAATAATTAACGATTTATGTGTTGTATATCTGGAAGTATATAAACTTGAAGAAACTTCACTTCTCAACCAGTCTAAGACAGGATCCCAAATCCTGGGCATTGATTTCAATTAAAATAACTCAGAGTAAAATTTGGAAACCGAAGTTTACGTAGGGAGGAAATACGAGTAGGTACTTTATTGCGCCCGATCTTGCGCATCACAAAGGGGACACCAGCTGCCTAAGCCCATCCCTGTTGATGGGTTCCTGGCGTCCGAAGCTTGTTTCTTGCGCCTTTTCTGACTTTTTGGGACTTAAAGATGTGACGTGGTCATTTGGTCAACCTCACGGTCCCAGTCTGATTTTTTCGATATCCTCTGCCTCTTACAAACAGGATGCTCGAAAAACTATCAAAAAGAGCAGAGATGTTTTTCTTAGCCGTTAAATCCAAGGTTAAACGCCTAAATAAGATGAAGAATTTAAATCAAAATGGCGATGGAAATCTTTGGATAAATCTGTCAATGCTATGACACAAAACATGAAATTAAAGCTATACATCAAATAAAATCAAATGATTAGTTGTTCTTTTTTTGCAGTAAATTTCCTATCGTTTCACTCTCACATTATTTTAACGTTCAAACAATAATTCTTATCATTTTTACAACCCAATGGAGAGAAATTAATTTACTAATAACCGGGTAACCATAACGCTTTAGAAATTTGTGTACTAAAATCTGGCATAATGAGTGCACGGAGACGTGGCTGGCCTAAAATGACTTGGATCGATCATATCGGTGCCGTCTTAAATTAGGGCCAAGCCAGGAATAGGAGACAAAGTATGCGGAACATGTTGTTGAATAATACGAAAGACGTTTGTATGGATAGGAAAGGATGAAAGGCCGTACTCTCTGTTTTCGCCCTCCGCAAAAGGGCGTATTATCGCTTCTTCGTTAACAGATAAAATTAATACACAACAAGTAATGCGGTCGAAGATTTTCAGACATACCGAAAATACGGTGCAACATCTTAGCGACAAAAACTTGTTTTCACATTGTTGGCAATTTTATTCTGAAAGTTGGTTGTATATTTGTAAAAATTCGTATATCATAAACATGTAAGTTTACCTACTTTTTCTTCTTCTTCGGTACGCAAAAATTGCTTGGCAAATTGTTGAACACTCTCTCGATGGGAGGAAAAACAGCGCTCTCCTCGGCCATTCGACATCCTTAACAAATGTCCCAGCCATGTTCATCTCCTATCTATAATAGTGAAAGCGATGGGCCCGCGATGGGTGCTCCGGCGTATTGCGTCGATTGTGATGCGGTGGTACAATCTTATACCCAAGATTATCCTGAGGCACTTCGTTTCAAATGCAGATATTTTTTGTGATGGTATACAGGAGACCTTTATTGTAATAAGCAAATATTTTTTAACTAAGTCCTTTAACAGAAATGTGATCAATTAATTAATACTATCTATAAAGAAGAAAATGAAAAAAAAATGACTAGGTCAAATCTGTTCTAGATAATAATTTTTATTAACTATAAACATTGTATTTTATTGTTCAAATTTTTATTAAGGCAGCGTAAATATCAACTAAATAAAAGCAAGAGTTGTTATGTGCTAATTGTCCATATAAATCCTTTAACTTTTATAGGTATATTATTCTATTTTATTCAACAACAAAAGATTGTATCAGAAATCTCAGATTTGTTTTAATGTCCCGTATAAACGTCAACTTTAACGTTCTACATGAAACAGACACAATACATATCATTTTTATTGCCTTTCATATTATTCTTAATCGCTGGCGTTTTTCCTTTTTTTTTTTGTTTTATGACTTTGTTTTATTTTCTAAGACAATCGACATGTGCCATTGCGCTTACCGACATGTAACTGATTATGTAAACAATGATTATTTTTACAAACTCGGATGCGAAAGTAGATAAAGTTGTTTAGGCTGGAAAATAAAACCATTGTAGAAATCATTTTTGTTTTATAAAATGAATCTGTGCTCACTCAAAGTGAACACTCTATGGCTCTTTCACAGTAAGCTACTTAAAACTTGTGTCGTGAAAGAGGATGATGATAGTAAGATTTTGAAGTAAAATTTTTGTGAGTATTTTTAAAGAGTGGATCAGAAGAAAACAGATGAACATTACCTTTTTGAAAATGTTTTTTAAATGTAGATAATTAAGTAAATTCCCTAAGATTTCTTCGGTGTACCAAATTTAGAGACGAAATATTAAGGGAAATACAACCAATGCAAATATGACAATGCTTGTGTTGATAGTTTCGGCCGACTCCGATGGTGCTTAGTAGTAGCTAATTTTGTATTAAAAGTGTGTTTTTAACATTAAAAATACCCAGTCATATATCGACTGACTTAAATAATTATAAAAACTATCAACAAATGGATGCATACGTCAAAGAACTTCCGGATTGATTTTTTTAATTGAAAATTTATAAACCAACAAGTTTAAATAAACAAAAACTTTGACAATTCTACTTAATTTGAGTACTTACATTATACAAAATAAGTAGAATTGATGAGGTTTTCGTTTATTTTAATTTATTTGCTTATGTTCTAGAAAGTTGCTAACGACAAAAAGGTTTGAGATTTGAATCTATAATACGAGTATAAAGCAATGCCGGGTTAGCTCAAACACTTACAACTCGAGATCAGCTGAACATATTTTATTGATGTTTATGTTATTGCATTCTCCTCCGCTCCGGATAACAGAATAATTATTAAAAATTCGAAAAATGGATGCCAAATACTATAAAATAGTATAATATTAAAATTAGTATGGAACGAATTTACTGACAACAACTCCGTCTGTGAGAAATTCCATTACACAATTTATATTTGAGTTTCAAAACATTGGTACGCAATTTTTTTATAGAATTTCTTTCAACCTTTGAGAAATATTTTTTTAACATTCAAAGATATTTTAAACGTATTTTGTATAAATTACAAATTTGAGAAATTAAGGGACAACTTCTGTCGGAAAACCTAGTACTTCATAAAACGTAAGCATTCAAAACAACAATAGGTGGCAAGCTCGTGCCATATCGACTTCAAAATAAACTTTGAACTTTAGTGTTAACGATAAAATTCTTGAATATTTGGTGGGATTGTAATATTATGGGAGTAGTTTATAAAATATCTTAGAGCTAAAATATCTGCAGCAGAAGTTAATGCTTTTCGGCTGTGACCGGAGGACATATTTTTCCGTAATTACCAACTCATCGCGATGGTAATAATTACCAGTCTGCCACAGTGGTATCATTAATCTTGGCTTAACCACCTCCTAGAATGTCAACAGCTTGAGAAAAAAAAACAATATCTTGCCGAACTTATTCGCAAGCTGAAACAATTTCGAAGACGGAGATTTTATTTTCAGTCCAAGCTATTTTTTCATAATATTTCAGTTAGACGATTTATCGAACATTTCAAAATGTTTTTGCAGAAAAATGGTAGATAATATTAAGATTTGTTTTCAAATTTTACTGTTTTTTTTTAATTTTACTATTCGACTATAAAATCCTTCTCATCGTCTCTATGTTCAATCAATACACAAAAGGTACGATGTTGGATCTTTCTGAAAAAAAAACTTCTATTCTACATATTTTAAAAGTGGTTTGTGCATGTACAATTGAGTGACAGAAAACTTCTGCTACCTTCTTCGTTTGGCCAAACATCCTACCTGGTTGTTTCGAATGAAAAAAGTTCGCAAAAACATGTCAGAATTTAAATTTGACCATGTAGGCACCCAAACATTTTTATTTCATAGACTACTTTGCTGGACGTGTTTTTCGGTTTTGAGTAGACCCCTCTGCTGAAAAGGAATAGCAAGATTAAAATTTTACAGTGACTTTTTTTTAAATTTAAATACACATTCATATATTTATCAAATTGAAATTTAGTGAGTATAATATTTCTTCTTCTTGTGCCGTATCACGTCTCCCCGACGTTAGCAACAGCTTCTGCGAAGGCTCCTCGGTCTCGCGCCAGCAGGAACAACTCTTCCACTGTGCCTATTCCGGTCCTTTCCTTCACATTGCACAACCAAAAAATCTGCCTTCGGTTAGGAACTTTACGACCGTCCACCTTTCCCATTAACAAATGTTTGAGGAATCAATATTTTTCCCCACGGACAATACGCCCGGTTCTATTTCAATTTTAGTGTTCACTAACTATAATAAGAACGTTCCAATTTTAGTCTTAAGTGCACATTGGTATTTTTTAAAAATTAAAAACGTTCCTAATAATTAGACGAATATTCAAATTAAGTAGTTCATTTTAATTCATGTGAACTTAGTTCTTAAATTTTGGAACGTTCTTATTATAGTTCGAACCAATACCAGAATAGGGGGTGATGTGTCCCAGATAGGATATTTGTGGATCTTAATTGTTTGTAAATATTATCTGCTGCTGTTGGCTCTTCTCAGGACTCCAGTGTTTGTTACTGATATTTATTTGTTTTATTTTAGAGAATTAAAATATTAACACCATCAGCATGACAGCTTTTGCCTTTGCGCTGATGGTGTTCAAATATTAGGTACTATACTTACTTTCCGTGTTCAGAACACCATCAAATCTGTGATCCCCAGTATTCGGCCACCCGAATACCACTATCGTTTGCCATCAGTGCGTCTTCTCGTGTGCATGTCACACCCATCAGAGGACATGTAAACAGGTGTGCGTTGTCCTGAACAGAGCCACATTCACAGGTGTCGTCATCTCTATAACCCCATTTCTTGAGGTTACTGTAGCATCGGGAGACACCTGTTCTTAATCTGTTTAGTGCCCTCCAAGTAGGATATGGGAGGTCATGTCCTGCTGACATAAACTCCGCCGGAGGTAGACATGCGGGGCCAGCAACATTACGCCACGATAGCCTTCGGGCATCGGGGAGGTCGTCTCCAGGAAGCTGTTTCTTGAAAAAATATTACTATGAAAATATACATTCATCACCCATTATTAACAAGGTTAACAGTTCTTGGTCGTTTTAGTTTCCATGGTATCAATATTAACGGTATAACTATTAGGTAACTCTATTTTCAGCTCTGCTTCTATGTTCTTTTGGTGTAAACGTACACTTTTATTGTAAATCACCTACAACATTATGCTCATTGTTTTGTAAAAAAAAGTTTCGGGAAATTAAAGGAGATAATATCAAAAACTGTAAACACAATGGCCTGCCAAAAGTAATAGCCAGATATTTTAAATCTGTTCTCGTTCATAAATTCTCCATTTCAATTAAAATAATTTATTGCAGACACTGTAATGGAATGAAATCTGCACTAAATTATTTAAAACGAGATTCTGTAGAGACAATTTGAAATTCAATTTGTTGAAATACATTTTGAATATTTTTTTTCAAAGTTGGTTGCTGTCAGGGTAAGCAAAGAGATACTGCTAATACGCTTAAGATATGCAGGTCACGAATCCGCTACAACGAAGAAGATATATTCTGATAAAAGAACGATATCTAGGAAAATAATAACACACAACTTATAAGGTCTATTAGAACATCCTTCAACTAGTCTATGCAGAGCTACGTCTAATTAGGCATCGTCTCCATCAGAGGCCTCTTGCAGAGTGTCGATGCCTCGTACTGGCACCTGCCTTCCGCATTAAGTCTCCTTTCACATTTTTGCTTCTCCAAAAACAGGTCATAGCAAGATTCCTATCTCCAGGTTTGCAACATTTGCATTGACCCAAAGTCCCATTGACCCTTGATGTGGTGGTACTGGTTATATCCTCCACATCCGGTTGTCTCAGTGGAGGAAAAAAAAGAGTACCCCTGACTTTCATCTCTACAGAGGTGCTTGGTGTATCCTAGTGAGTCAGGGTTTTCGTTCCTTTATCAATACGTTTAAATATAAATTTTCCATATTGTTTCCGCGAAGAGTTAGGGAAACTAGAGTCCACACCTATAGAACCCCGCAAATGGTACGGCAGTAAGGCACCTGAGGTTGCTTGCTATCAAAGAGCATCCGTTAGTTATCACTTACCCGTTAGTCGCTCAACTTTCGGCAAGGATCGAATGATACCTTGGATTAAGGATTTTGAGGCAGACATAAATGATAGAACTAAGTGAGTATAGATGGGACGGTTTTTAGAAGGAAGGAAAATAGTGCATAATTAAGGTGAAGAATGTGCTCTTCAATCTGTATGTTGGGCAACCATGCTAAACCCCTTAACACTTCTCTGCTGGTCGACCTTAGCTTCGATTGCGACCATTTGTACCATGGTTTCATCCTGGGTCGACTAACAGAGTAGGTAAGAGAAGAGTTGAAATGTAATACATAAGGTTATTTATTGACCACTGATTAAAAAAAAACATACATGATTTTTCCTGTCAGTATATTTTGGCCACAGAATATAACAAAAAACATACCTACATGATTTTTTTTTATCAGCAAATTTTCTTTCTTACTTATACAAAAAATTTCTCAAGGAACCTTGCCATCAAAATAATATTTTTCATTTAACTGGGAAAAGAGCGGGAAGAATTATTACCTATCTAAAAGACAACCAGTATAGTTGATATGTTATTACATAAAAAAAATAAAAGCAATATTAATTAGGTACTTTCTTAAATGAATAGGTACCCCATATTTCGACGAGATAATTAGGTATATAAGAGAAATATTAATTAATTAATATTTGGAATATTTCGTACTCGGAGAATATTTTATTCTTAATTTCCCAAGGAATATTTTCAGATTTATTTTAGTTAACGAGCGTACGTTGTAATATTTAATATCCTTTACGTTCCAAGTGATATGGGACCGCAGAGCTGTAGTTAGGAGGATTGAAAAAGGGGGAAGGATCTGGGAACATAATATGCCCCCGACTTCGGTATATTATGTTCCCAGACCGAATAGGGGCGCCAAAAAAGAGAAAATAAATCATGTCAGTGTAACGTTAAATCAATATTTCGAAAATAAAAATTTTAAACGCTTGGTAGATAGGAGGGTGGGGGGGGGGGGAGGGCAGAAAAATCAATTTCCTGTATTTTTATTTTTTTATTTATTGAAAACAATATAGACTCCGTTACTAAAGCGCTTAGTCGCTTGTGTGAAACGAGAATTTTGCTACGGAAGGGCACTTAGAATGAAAAGTTGTAATTTTTGAAGAGAGAAGGCCTAAAATAATGAATTTGCTTAGGGGGGGGGGGGGTCTTAAAGAATTGAATATGCAGGAAGGCTAAAACAATAAAATTTTGCCAGGAGGGGGGGAGCAGTATTTTTTTATTTTTGCTCCGGACGTACAGTATCCTTGCTACGGCTCTGTGTGGGAGCATTTTGGAACTAAATCTAAACGTGTTGGAATTAATTTACATTTGCCCCGGAACGTAATTATATTAATTTTGTGTTGTTGCCGGTGAAGAGGAAAATTAATAATCTCCTCCTTCCCTCTACGAACAAAGTGACAGGTGTAATAATGTGCTGAAATGTTCCAACACTTTATACCCATATGTATGTGTTCATTTGAGCATATTATCCACTTTATTCCTACAATCAACCCTGGTAGTTTTGGCGCCCCTTTTAAAAACTCCACTACTGAACAGGCCCTTCTATTTATTTTCTAGACTACTATCAATACTATCATGCCACCTGGCGATGTGATCGCAGAATAATTTTAGAATCCGTCCGAACCTTCATTTTTACGCCATATTTATGTTCACACTTTTGAGATCTGATACTATGTTGAATTATGCAATTTTATAGCGCCTGATATGCCATTCGCGTATATACTGTGTTGATACCAAACAACAATTTACCATTTACCTACAAACCTATATTCTTTACAGCAACTCAACACTGATCATCTTATTCCTATTTATTACTTATTTTGACAATTGACGCTTAGAAAAATGTTGAATATATTATGTATTATCAATTAGTGTGTCTGTAACTGAAAATCATTAGTATCAGAACGCTAACACCCGAATTCATAGTCGTTACTTGAGTATTCCCCGATACTTGAGTGCTCGTTAAGTAAAGGGGTAGTGTTTGTCCATAGAATGAATCCGCTACTTGAGTATTGCCTTTTACTTGAGTACTCCTCGGCCAAGTATTACTCAAGTAAACGACTATGAATTCGGGTGTTAGAGACACCTTCTTTGCTTTGTTCATGTTTTTTGTTTATTAGCCTTCCACTAGTTCCACTTATTATTCAGTGATTTGGGCTGCTTTGTTCTTCTTCTTATGTTTTTTTTTCTTTATATTGGGGTTAGTTATTAGAGACCGCAGCTTCGTTGTGGTAAGCTCACCCTCTGTATGTTGATTCTATGATGTCTTTGTTATGTGAAATTTTATGTGTTCATACTGCCAATATAGTAAAGTATTGGTAGTATGAATTGTATTTTAACAAAATAAGTCTTCCGAATAACTCGTAGTTAACAGAAATAAGGCATAATATAAAAAGAAAGCAACCAACTTTATTCTCTTTCAAATAATCTGTTGGCTACAAAAAAAAATGAAAAGAATATTTGAATTTTTCGTTTAAGTTTGCATTAAAACAGGAAAAGATGCGCCGTACATTTTTTCTAATATTGTATTCTTTTAATATTCTTATCTTTTGCCTCATTAAACGATTTTTATATCTTTTCTTTTATTGTAACTTTCCATTTGGATTCAATATGCCGCGGGGAGAAGAACGATGTAAATTAGAACAAGAGTTAATTGAAAAAATATCTCTTACAAATTCAAGCCCACTTTAATTTCACTAAATTAACAATATAGGATTTTTGCTTTTTTTTCAAATCCAGACATGCCTTCTTTTGAATTTTATAAACTGTAATCCCCATTTAAAATAATCTTTGCTTCCCCAAGTTTTTTTTTAAGAATGCGTTATTTTTTGTATTCAAAGTATTTATGATTGCCAAATAAATAGAATTTTTTCTCTCATTTGTTTTGTGAATGTATGTCCACGTTTCAGAATGATTTACACAACTTCTTTGGTCTGATTTTTGCGGATCGACTTGCACCAAAGATCTACATCTACTTCTCCATTCTGTCCGGTCCTTCGTAGCTCTATTCAGCTGTATGTAGGATGCGCAGTTCACTTCCTCATATTATTATCTATATATTAATATACGTGAAGGAAAAACTTTGTGACTATTTTTACGGAAACTGTGCAGACGGAGGAGTATGAAATTTCGCACACTTATAGTTTGTATAGAGGAGGGGTGGCGAATGCTAATATTTTCTTAAAATTATGCATAAAAATAGATTAAATTAATAAAAAAACATTACAAACACTACTGTAATGTTATGTATTTGATACTCACACACACTCCCACAGCGTAAAATGTAAAGCGCCTCATAATTTTCAATAAGAACTTTCAAAAAGTCGAAAATTACAGATTGCTATTTCCCTTCTTTATAGTTATTAATTAGAAACAGAAAGTTTTGTTTTAATATGGCTTGGATATAACCAAAAAATGCCAATCCCTAGTTGAAACATAAAAATTTAAGGAAACAAAATAAAAGAAAAAAGAATTTTAGTTCAGACACGGCGAACTCTAAGCAAACATTTTCAAAGTGCATTTCCTCAAAGACATTTAAAACATAAATTATTTATCTTTAATAGAGATGCCTCAAAGTTAAACAGCAGGGTTATTCTCGTAGCGTAAGATTGCAATAAGACCGCTACGAGAATACGGCCGCAGATGTAGGTTAACTGACACCTTTGACTCTTTAGAATGTCCTTTGAACTCTCTCCTTTCCTTCCTATTAACATAACACAGCACGACTCACACAATATTTCGTACCCAAACTAAATTACTACAAACTTTGCCTATTCTTATTAAAAAAAAGCTGCTAACCTAGGGTAGCCCAGAACTCATAGTATATTATAACAGCCTTTTCGTGTAAAATATATCTTTGCATAAAAATTAATAATTTTACGATTAAAATGAATTTATCCTTGGAATTATTATAGAAACTTTAAAATGATATCGATTATTGGAGCTTTTTATTATCTGCTAACTACATATTCAATATTGATCGGTACTTTAAGGGGGACCCACTGAAGTTACGGACCTCAAATTTTACGTGCTTGTGTAGGTGCCAACCCGTATACCAAATTTTATGAAAATCGAAGAATATTTTTTTTCTTTTTTAGCCCTTTTTCTAGAACAAGTGAAATTTTCTTTGGATACTTTAAGAAGCTTCCCCTGAAGGTACAGATCTCAGCATTTTACTGACTCATCTACATCGAGGGGCTAACCGTTCTACCAAATTTCAATCAAATCGGATAAGTATTACTATGAGTTATGGGTGCGCACACATTTTAGGCGTACGGGTACGGGTACGCAGAAATTTAATTTTTTTTTTTGAATTTTTGGAATTTACACCCTCGAAAACGTCGAGAAAATTAATTTCAGCGAAATCTATTTTTTTTTTGTAATTCGATCACAAGACTCATGTATATTCCATATTCTATGAGTAAAAAAACACGTTTAACGTTTTAAAAACGATATTACGAAACTCATTTCATGCCGTAATCTAAAAAGATGGATGTATTTTAAAATATTATTCTCTCCGGAATCCTGAAAAATAAAATATAATTTTCTCCTAAATAAATCGATCCTTAAATCACGTAAAAGACTTAGCGACATAAAATGGATATTTAGAACAATGTTGTATCTAAAATCTATATAATATTATTATTATAGGTATGGTAAAAAAATATTTTTTTAACGACAATGTTTACTTCTAAACATTACCAAACAGCTTTGCGTAAAAATTTATTGCACTATTGGTAGCTAAAAGGTTGTAAGCATTGCAAAATAAGACATCGTGGTTATAGGCTATAACTTCTGATTGAAAGCTCCCAGATTCTCCCAGAGAAGGTATTTTTCACTTGAATTTTCTACCCGGGGTTGCCATTTTTCGAATTGGAGCGGTTGGCTAGAATGTCTCTGGCAATAATTTCCGTCAGCTACACTGACACTTTTGTATAGAAATGTGTTAATTTAGGTAGGTACCTTTCGTTATTTGATGAATCATTTATGCTCTGGCAAACCGTTAATTTTTTGAAAATATTTCTTTCTTCGCAAAGGCTATAGAAAAATTGAAATATTTATGTACTCATTGTATTGTAATACTGGGGAAAATTTCTGTCATTTGCAGATTACATATCCAATACAAATCCAAACTACCTTTAGACCCCACTTAGGGGAAGAGGGAGGCAACAAGAGCTCTCCATTGCGCTCGATCTTGCGCAACGTTAATGACCTCCTCCCACACCATGTCCAGATTCCTCAGCTCTGCCTCGAAAGAGCGGAACACAGTATGAGAGGGTTTTCCTCGTCTCCGGGACCCTGATGGGAGGAAGAACAGCGCTCTCCTCGGCCAACTGTCATTCGGCATCCTTAACACATGTCCCAGCCAAGTCCATCTCCTCCACATAATAGTAGAGGTGATGGGCTCACGCTGGGTGCGCCGGCGTATAGCGTCGTTCGTGATGCGGTGGTACCATCTTATACCCAAAATTCTCCTGAGGCACTTAGTTTCAAATGCAGATACTTTTTGTGCCTGGGCCAGAGTCAGGTGCCAGGACTCACACCCATACAGGAGAATGGGCAACACACACGCATCAAACAGTTTACATTTCGTCTCGACACTAAACGCCGACGCCTTCCATATCTTGGTCATGTTGTTGAAGGCGCCACTTGCCATACCGATACGTATCGGGAGCTCAGCCCTGAGGTCACCAGTGGTGGTAATGGTTGCTCCCAGGTACTTAAATTTATCCACCCGGGAGACCTGGTGACCATCAATGGTTATCGGTAGCTGTTTATCGGGGCAGGCATTATTCGCCATGAGCTCCGTTTTACTGGCATTGACTCGAAGGCCGAAGTTTACATATACCTACTCGTATTTTTCTATAAATTTTCGAAGTATGGTAAGGGCGGCTTCAAAGTAGCAAGATGCCAGATTCAAGATAATGACTATTATTCTGAAATGAAAAACAGACGATTGAGTTGCATCATATCCAATTTTTATTGAGACTTTTGACATTTCTGTATTCTGAAAATGTTTTATCCAATACATAGTTGCGTAACTACTGGCAACCGATTAAGTTCTAAGCAAGACCTTCTTGCGTTGAGTTGGAACGTGAATTTGAGAATACCAGTCATTATATTATGTATAGCACCTACCTATGACTATACTTCAAGTAGGAAATCAATCATTTTCTTTCATAACATGTAGGTATACATCGCGTCAATATAGTCTTCCTTCGGCTATCAATAATTCATCATACGGTATAATCAGTATCTCAGAGTTTACGTACAACCTGATGACAATGATTTAATCAATATAATGATTTCAGAATATATTAATAATAATATTATTATGATGGCTTTATATGAGGCTCCGAAGTAGGAATAAGCCCTCAGCTTTAGATAAGTTATTAATCATGAGGGCGCGCAATATATTTTGTTGTGTACTGTTAATCCATCAAATCGGAAATACGCCGAGCTAAGTGGGAAGTGTGGAGGAGGAAATTAAAAAATAATAAGACTGTTCTCCTCAGAAGGCTCTAGCGGATAGGGAGGTACCTGCGCCAAGAATTCCTGACGACACGAACGTGAGGGCGTTTTTATGTACACAATTAAATTACAATGCGGTACAATTTTGTGCTCTTGCCGTCATGACCGAGTGCCCTTTTCATACTATTATTATTTGTCCTTTGACGGTTCAAATTATTTATTATCTTTCGGTCAAGGAATTCGTTGAGACATTTTTTGCCCGACATACCATTTTCATCACTTCTATTAATGTTTTTTTGTCTTTCATTCATTTTTAATTAAGACATATTTTTAAGGTACGTACAATTTCGTCTTTAATTTAAGGACTTAGGTACTAATAGATATCAAACAGTTTTGTGACATTTTTATATTTTTAATACCTACCTACTTATCGGTTACTGGTTTAGGCTACCAACCACCACCAGATCAAATAAAATGTGTCATATAGACGCCACGAAGATCTCCGAAGCATCTCTATCTTGCGCCAGTTGCACAGTCAAGACTCTCGGGAGACATGTGGAGTACTTGGCCAAGCCAACTGAATCTGCGATTACGGATTACTGAGGCGATCGGCTGTTGTGCTGTTCTGGCGCGTTCGGTCTCATTTGATATAGTGATATTACCTAATCCCCAAAATCTGTCCCAAAAACCTGTTCTCAAAACTCAGGATCTTCTTCTGTTGAGCCTTCGCCAGGTGCCAGAATTCACATCCATATAATAACCGGCAGAATGCACGAATTAAATAGGCGACATTTATTTTTGTTGGAGAAGCTAGTGTATTTCCACGATTTTCTAATGTCGTTAAATTTTATTGATGTTGGACTTATGCAAAATTACCTCATGATACCTACATTTAAAGAAGAAAAATAAATAATTATAGTTAAACAGTTTTTTAAACTTGAGTTATAAACAACATTGAAATAGACAGAAAGAAAACAAAGAAAGCAAATCACAGCAAATAAATAACCTTTATGGATGGTGAGACAAGCCGTAGCACATTGTTGAGTCGATGAAGTAAACAAGTTTACACGGTGTGTTTGTACTGTCGTGTTGTGTGCGCTTCAGATTATTCTATTTGTAAGAAGTTGTATAGGAGTATCAGGGACTGTAAGGAAAGGGTAGAGCTACATACATATCTCCTACTAGTTGCCCACATACATTCTTCTTATCTTTCTTTCAATTTATTGAAAAACTTTCCCCAACATCGCACTAAATTTGTCTCCTGACAATCTGAAACCTAAATTGTTTTAACTCTGTGTTTCTCTTGTGTGGCGGATTACACAATGATGGAAGAAAGCTTTAACGGTATCTTGTAAATGACTTGAAAAGTGATGAATAAAATTGTTTATAGTTACTTTACTTTTCGAGTCCGGACTTCAGACTTTGCCACTCCAGTATGCAGCGACGGATATCGCCTTGTCATTCGCCTTCTTAAGGTTCTCCACCCCACAAGTCATCTGCATCGACGGTCACGTCAACAAGTGCAAGTCGTCCTGAAGAAAACCCTATCTTTTTTGGTTGGCCCTGCATCTGGTTACCCCCACTCTGAATCTATTCAAAGTTTTCAAGGTAGGAAATTCAAGATTGTGCGCGGTATTATTGCCCTCCAAAGGCGCCATCCAGTCTGTCACCAAGTTCGAGTTTCCATTGATCCTCTCTGTATTTTTTCATTGACATTGAGGCATCCATACTGGTGGTTGTTTTGAGTAAACTCTACCCCTATTCGTTTATAAAACTTAACCATTCCATTTCTGTGAAAAAGTCGGACTGAAGCAATCCCAATCCAATATAAGGGATAAGAGTGGGTTTCACTTTTTTTGTTTATTGTTGGTATGAGTTTAAAATTTGGATGTAGATTGCTTAATTTTACAATATATTGCTGTCGAAATATTGCGATACCTATGACCTACACAGTACTACACACAGCTAATTTTCGTAAATATTTACTACTCGGTAAGAAATTATGTAGGTACATACCTATCTTTATAATACAATATTTTGTTCTTTTTTCTAATTAATTTTTGCTTAACTGCGAATTTGTTATATTATGTTAATAAAAACTATTAATTATTATTTTCTTGTAGGTACCACTTGTAACTGAAACTTTTACTGTCTTTGAAATCATCATTGTTTGCGAAAAAAAAATACATCACTCAAACAGTCAATTCAATTCTCCTACTTCGTATTCATTTCAATTTGTTTTGCTCTTTCCCAATATGGATCGGAAAGAAAAGTTGCTTGTCTTTTAAGTTAACTTCAATTCTGTTTTTGTCAGTCTTTTTAAAAATAATGTTGCCTCCGTTGTAAATGTAGGATAAGTTTAAATTATTTTCTTTCAAACATTAAATTCTACAAAGATAATATTTAGGTAGTAGCACAGAAAAGGTCTGTAAAAATTTATCTCGTTTTTTTTCGTTTTTAATAAAACAAGCTAACCGAGAACCAAATAAATAAATTGAACTTCTTTTTTTCATCGCAATTTTTATTTTACGTATTTATTTTTCACACTGTTGGATTTTTTTCATTTTCATCCCGTTGGTAAAATACAGGTTTCTTCTAGTTTGTTTATTTATTTATTTGTTAAATCACGCCTGTAGGGCTATTCTCGTAATCAATCGCTTTTAAAAATCACTTAACGATAAGATTAAGACACAATCGCAATTAGTCGTATTCACAAAACTATCGGAATCTAATCTTAAATCCTATCTTGAACTGGATCATTTTCATACTGATATTTCAAACATAACGAATTTTTAAGATATCTACTAGATATCTTGTTTTGTCATCCATATCCGCCATTTTATGATTGTCAATCAAGATAAGAGCGTATTAAGACCGCTACGAGAATAAGGGCACAGGTCATTTGTTTTCACTGGCCCTGTCCTCAGCAATCCTCAAAAACATAAAGTAGGTACTCTATTTCTAGAGACTAGGATCAAAAAGTAAACGAATCTGAAACATTATGAGTAAATAAAGGTAGATAAAACCCGATTATCGCACATCCATCATTGACATGATAGACAAACATTTTAATTGTACGAAGTAAGAGTACAAACGCACCTCGTATGGTCTACTTGAGCAATCTTTTAAAATGTTTGAAGGGATCTAATAAGGGATCTTCTTCCTTTAAGACAACTTTTATAACCTATTCAGAAATTTTGGGTTTTATTAGCTTTTCATTTTTTTACTATAACAGAATATAAACGCTTTCACACCATCAAATTATTTAAATTTTTTATAATCACAATAGTTTTTTTTTATCATTTGTCTATTTAATTAGCTTATTATAAAGTTTCTACTTCTGCAAACAATTTATATTTTAATGATTTTTTCGCTCTGGCGGTCTTGAATTTCGTCATCCTCATTCAAACGTTATTATGGAGTTTTCTAGAAGAAGATTTTAAAATAATTAGCCTCATTATAAATTTTAATTTTTTAATAAATTTTATCACAAATAAAAAAGAATTTTTTCTCTCTTATTGAAAATGATTTTTTTTTATTACAAAACAATTTTCTTTTAAGAATAGTGAAATTCCCGTTTCCACTGAAAAGTATTTCCCATATTTATATCTTGTTTTTCGAAATACGTATATTTATCTTTATTCTATATATCCGTCAAGCTGATCCAGTGACAGTACCGAAAGGTTTCGGTAAAACATGATTGATCGTTCTCACAGAGTTTGACATAACTGTCATTTGAACATTGGATATGTTAATCCATTTACTACACAGTTACGATTCTACAACGTTTTATATTCTTTTAAGCGATATTGTATTTTCATCACGTCAGATTAAAATCGTGGAATTTTTAATCCATATACATTCTTGCTGAAACAGTGACTTATGTTAAAAATATAAAAGAAACTCTAGCGCTTTCAAATATATTTAAAGTCAAATGTAATTCAGAATAGAGGAGAAAAACTTTTTTGTTTTATTTTGATCAATTATCAATAATACTACAACAAACAAGATTAAATCTTTGACAGTCTCCATAGAGCCAAGAATGTTCAACTTGATACTTGAAAACAACCCCATTAAACAATTAATGTAAAGGTTCAAATATTTAGTAAGTAATTAGATCTCTCCTCCCAAACTGAACAGACCACCAAATCAGCAGCAATAGCCGGATGCTTGAAAGACTTTCTATGGAACAACAAGCGCAATGACATCTGGGTAGATAGCAAAGTGCGGATATACAAAACCTGTGACTGGCTATAATGACCTATGGAATCGAATACGGTGGGGCTAGTAGGTACGAGATTGATCGAAAACTAAGTGTACGCTAATAAGCGCTTATTAGCGTGCAAATACTGTTCGAAAATCAAACGATCGAATCATTCGAGCATTTTTGAATGGAAAATTTTCGAAACTCTTTTGATGATAGTTTCGATATTCGATCATCGAAAACTTATACTAGTGGTTCAGATCGGACTAAAGCGCTGAGATGATAAGCCCTACGTGATATTCTGGGTACGAGGATACAATCTTGACAATTAAATAAAAAAAACATAAACTAAAAAATCTAAGCTCATCCAAGGTAAACACAAATACAATTTTGAAATCTTTCATAAAGTTGTTTCACGAAAGAGGTTTCTACCTGCAATCTTCAGTTTCTCTACAAAAGTTATTGACCGAATCACTAGTCACTTCATTTGTAGTTCGCCGAACCATTTCATTTACAGAATATTTAGAGGGTTATAGAAATTATAAATCTGTTATTTAAATCCTTTATAAATCAATGACAGAATCGACTCTTTTGAAGTAGGTACCTAAACTGATTGTCATGTCAATTTTTTTATGTTCTTATGTCCACGCCGTTGGCTCTTCTGATTTACGAGTTATTTAAGTATTCGTTTTAGCATTGTTACTATGCAAAGTATAGTGGATTTTATTTTTCATTTTGAAACTCTTGAGTTTTTTTTGAGAGTCTTTTATTAGCAATAACCGAAGAGAATGACTTGCACTTGATATTGAAACTGATTAATATACAAAAATTCTTAATTTCATTTCTTTTTCCGAATTATATTTCTTTGCGCTAAATTTTTGCCCTACCGTATTACGTATTTTAATTAGGTATATTCCAGTTTGTTTACAGAAATGTTTTTTTTTTCTAATATCGCCGCTTTCTTATAAATTTCTCGGAAAATGCTAAAAGTGTAGGTTAGGTTAGGTTACCTTTATACATCCTACAAACTAACTTATATTTGAGGATTTATGAAATTACCCAATTAAGGCAACATCAAAAAGATTTATATTATTTAGAACCAATATACAATAAAGTTTAACAAAATCTAAACAGTTGTCACCTACTTCACTACCCAGAAAAAGTACGCACACAAAAGGAATAACACAATAAGGTGTTTCTCTCACCTTTTTATTTTATATATTACTAGCTGACCCTTCAAACTTCGTACGATAATTCTTTCCAAAATATCTGCTTACTTTCTGAAACATCATGGTACTTAAATAAAAATTCACTTATCAAACAAACAAAAAAAAATACAAATTCCGATAACTGATGGCATAACCTCACAAAATATTCATCAAACTAAAATCATATTTTTTTTATTCACTTACTTTTTAATTTATACAAAAACACGTCAAAAATCTCCGTAGGTACCAACGTTTTGAAACTCAATGGATATCAGGTAAATAAAAAATTATGGTGTTATTATGGAATTTTCGCAGGCGGAGTTGTTGTGAGGAAGTCCGTTCCATACAACGCCCTCTTGGCTCCATAAGAACATCGATTTTTTAATCGTTATTCTGTTATCCGGAGCGCAGAAAAACCTAATTAACCGAATATGATAATATTCTGTTCAGCCGATTTTAAGTTATAAGTGTTCGCACTACATAACCCAACTTTCTTTTACATTTTATAGATTTATTTTCTGATTCAAGACTAAGCATCAATAAGAAATATATCTAATACACAAATATCTCGAAGAAGCAACAGAATCTAGTCGAGTACATTATATGCACTCATAACCTATTGACAATTTTGTGATGTTTGGGTAAATTGTGCTTAAATAGGCAGCTAATTTCATATAAATACTAACCAATTTCATACATATTTAATCAAAGTATAAAATAAATATTCTAACCATTAGAGGAATATGTCACGGTATGTCCTGATACCCTTCAATTACGCAAAAACACAGTTTGTTTGAAAATGTTTTTCGCAAAGTCAAGTACTTATGCCTAAAATATACCTAGCAGCGAGCTACCCTTATCCGCAGGACCTTAACATTTTTGAAAGGCAAGCACACAACATAATAATATCGCTTTAAAATAAATTGCCGAGGATATCGCGGGGGAGAACGGAATTTAAAATTTTGTTTACTCTATTTTTTCTGGTTAAATGTATTATTATTATTTGGGGGTATTCCCCTGATGAAAAAAGGTTCAATCGGTTTATTGTGAGAGGATTTCGTTATTTAATTTACGATAAACCTGAAGCACTTGCGACCCTACTGATGTAGGTACACGTGTGTTTTGATTAATTCAATGTTAACTGTACTAACAAGTTAAAGGTATAGTACCCAACCCTCTCCCAAAATATCTGGACGCTTATCAAGTTTGGTATTAGATAGATACAGCCTTTAGTACCCCAATCAAATCCTATAAACGAACTATGAAATTAAGATAATATTAGCGTGTCTGACCCTTTATTCAACTCTCCAAAGAAATCTCTACGTAATCTGATGTTCATGTTTTATCATGAATTTCATCTCTTGTTATTAAAGACATTACAAAAATGGTCTTATTTCTCTTGTGTTGTACACAAAATTTAAAACAAAAATCCATAGTGTTTTTATTGATGAACCTAACTGGATTTTAGAATGTACCTACACCTTATTGTTTCAACCTGTAGAGTTTATGAAAATGTGAAGTATGGAGGGGTATATATGATCGGAACTGATCAAGTTAAGCATTAGGGAGTCGTAGAAAAACAGACACAGAATAATTCACCCAAAAGTTTCTATATGTTTCTAGTTTTTTTTTTATAGAGTAACCTACCTTCTGCGTCGGGCTTAATTTTTGTGGGACCGGCTTTTTGGTTTGATTGCTTCGATCGAACTAGAGGGTTGGTTTCGTGCGGGGTTTGCTGCGGATTTATCTTCTCCGGGTTGGCTTGCTGTGTGCGGGGAGCCTTAAAGGGAGAATGTACGTATGTATGTAACCTACCTTCCATATAATATGTGTCAATAGGTACTGGACTATCCCGTATTGTATTAGTTCAATTTTTTATAATATTGTGGAATGAAGTGGTCTTGGAATATAAAAGTTTTCTATAGATAAAGAAAGAGGGGGGAATTTATTCAAAGTTAACTCTTGTGATTAGTGCGACTAAACAAGGTCCAGTTTGACATCCTTGACAACTCTTCCTCAACGCCGATGTGCATCATGTACCTATGTGGTCAACAATATGTATTGGTGCGAGTAATCTTAACGTATTATTGAAATATAAAAATATCGTCTAGCTCTTGTCTTGTGAGTATGTCTCAGATTGGACGGGACCGGTTGACTGGTAGAGAATGTTTCAAGCATTAAGTTCCGCCGGCTATACTGACACCTATGTATAGAAGAGTGTTATTTATTTATTTATTATTTATTTATGGGAAAAAAACTTTCTTAGTTTACATTAAATTCAAATTAAAAAAGGTTGAGATACATTGAGGTAGGTTGAAATTAAACTATGTACCTATTAATTTCGTGGTATCCACAATCCACATGCTTCACACAAAAAGCGAACGTGGATCAAGAAAGTTTTTTAGTCAGGAACACCAACAAGGGAAAGTCCTACACACAAGCTAAGCTTTAGTGGGAGAACAATAATGTTTATATTGAAGTGAATTTAATTTATTCTAAGAAAATATTGTAAGTAAGCATAATTTTTTTATATAATTTTAAAAAAGAAAAACTTTGTATGTTCTACTTTTTATTTTGAATATATAAGGTTAAAACGTTTTCGGACTACCGTCCATCATCAGTAACCTAAACTAAACTATACAGTTTAGGTATAGTTTAGGTTACTGATGATGGACGGTAGTCCGAAAACGTTTTAACCTTATATATTCAAAATAAAAAGTAGAACATACAAAGTTTTTCTTTTTTAAAATTATTTTAAAATGTTCTACAACGTTACTCACGATAACAAATTTGAAGATAATTTTTTTGTTTAAATAAATAAAAAAAAGTCTTAAAAATGAACCGTACCTATTGACATTATGGCAACCCTACACATATTTATATAATTTAGGGTGGGTTTCTCGATCGTTAGCAATAGCAAAGTAATAGCAACTTTTAAGTCATTTAAAAATGACATTATATAATAATATTGCATGATGAAAAAATGTTTTTAAGCATTGTGATGTTGTGATGCATGTTACTACTCGGTTGCCATTTAATTTGACATTCCTTACGATCGAGGAACACCTGCTATTGTGCTAATACTTTACTATTACTCGCGGCGTCGAACAACCCACCAAAAGTTGATGACCCCTGTAATATCTGTATCTTCATAAGTGTTTGTATCTTTTTTTGTTTCAAATTTAGTTTCTTAGTCTCCTGTGACCATGTAGGACGTCTGCCTACGAAACTAGTCAGGGTAATAAAAATTTGTGGAAAAGTTATACAATTTTTTTTTATTTGATCTTTAATTTAAAATAAACTCCACCAAGAAAAAATGCATGTTCATCGGTTAGTTAATTTTAATGTCAGAAATATTTAAAAAAGTTTAAATATGTAAAGTCTCAATCATGAAATAGTAAAGTATCGAACTAATGCAGATTGAAATAATTGGTTCTTCAGTTTCGAGAGCTGGAGTAAACTGAGATGGAAGAACACTTGTTTTATAAATGTCGCCAACGGCTTTCAGGTTATATAAACCACATTATGTAACTCTAGAGGGAGTATTTAGCCAATGTTAAGAGCTAAACAGGGTTGTAAAATTCTTGAAGAATAAATCCGAGTATGAAATTTTGGAATGATCTTTTCTAAATATTTGGCATAATTATGGGCTTGATACCGTAAGTAATCTGCAAAAGATAAGATTCCTCTAAAATAAAAAAAAAATGAGTTTAATCATAACTATTCTAAAATGATCCGCTTTTCGATCAATCTAAGCGGCTCCTGTGGATATCGGATGCCGTTTTTTTTTGTCAAAATTACTCATTCAATTTTTTTTTCATATAGGTATTATATATTAGAAACAAAAATTTATTGTATGTAACAGAGAGGTGCATTGCATTCATTGTACTTTTTTAATTTCAATCATAAACTAAAACCTAAACATTTTTATATTTTTTCTTGATCCAGATGAATAAGTTTGTGAAAAGCTAAATTGGTGAACATTACGAGAACTTTGACACGAGGGCTTCATTTGCAGCTTTATTATTGCCTTCCAGCAATTTCTTATTTCTCATCCAGGAATATCGTTCGGGTTATGTTTTTTTTTTGTTTGAAGCTACTTGACATTACCCATGAATCCAATCCGAACTCCCTTAACACCCCACATGGATGCCACAAGATCTCTCCAGTCGCACGATTTTGAAGACTATTTTTAATTTGATTGATTTATAAACGTAAAACGGCTAATTCTGGTCAGTCAAAGATACATCGTTGTAATGACAAATTGATTGGTCAATGCATTGTAATTTTTGAGATTAATAAAATTTCTTCTTCTTCTTCTTAATAATATGAACCTAATGGTTTGAAAACCTTTTGGAGTATCACGAAATTGATTTACTTAAATTTTAAGAAGGATTCTAAACAAGATATCACAAGATATAATTTTATATCCATTTTGTAATGTGATTTTATTTTGAACATATCATAGTTGGCGAATAAACTAAATAGCTTACACTTTCACGCTCCAGTTAGCTGATTCTTTGTCCAGGTGTTGTGCGCACCCTGACCTGGAGCCCTGCCTGCCGGGGAGGTTCGGGTCGAGTGGATTGAGAATGAAAGTGGTCGGTCGTGACCCGAATGCGGTGGAAAAGTCAGTGGAACTCTACCGACATTTTTATACCGTCATAAACTAAAACGTAGGTAATACATTTTTATACAAAATACCATCTAGCGTTATCTACACCATTATTGTTATCACTTTCTTGTGCATCTTGAATTCAAATGGCGATTGAATAACCAACAAGGCTTCCATTACATTTACTTTTAAGGCTGTATAAAAATATGCTAACGATTTAATTAATTTCTTGGTCAAAAACACTTATATATCGTTATATCAATCAATTTTTTTTTTTTAAATATCACTTATTATTCTAACGGTTTCAAACGATTAATTGTTCAATTTGATGGCTGCGGGAATAGGACTTTTACAAATTCTATTTCAAAGGTTGGATATTCGCGTCACTTTTACTTAGATAACCTTCGCCGTGAGGTAGAAAGTTAAAATCTCCACCAGGAACATGACTAGATGTGCCAGCAAAGAGGTGAGCTACTGAGACTTCGCTGGACGTTTGTTCCTGTTAAAAATAAATTAATTTTGTAGGTTCATGTTTTTTTATGAAACAAATGAAATGTTGTAATTTTTTTTATGATTTTTTGAAAGTTTAACTCCTAAAGATGCTGAAAGTTGGACGCAGGCTTCAGAACATCTTGTAAACCTTTTAAAGTCGTAAATTTCCACATTGGTTTTCATTATTTGTGATATTTTATCGTTGTTTTCGGTGTATCTTTGCATCTCGTTTCTTATGTTACGAGTATTAACTTGTTTTATTAATAATATAAAGCATATCTCACAGTATTCGGTCCGCATAAGTGAAGAGTTTCCCTAAATATTATGAATAAGAAACACTAAGTATACAAGATTTTTACAATGCTGAGATATCATCAAGAGGGGCATCAGGACTTCAACTTACTTATACGTAAATACTCTCTACAATAACAGCCCTAACTATTTAAAGATGAAGATTAAGCGAAAATTTTTCAGAACAAACAATAATTAATTATTATCACGTAACCTGACTAAATTTTAAACGATTAGTCAACTCTTTATATCATACATTATGTTTACCTCTGTACACGAGTATGTCTTTCATTTATTTCGTAACTCCTATCAATTTGTTGAATTAACTTTTGATCCAGAAAGCTTATAACAAAACTTTCCCAATAAACTAGAATTCTCTTAATATACCTCCAATACGCTTGTCGAAACCTTTTCCTAATTTATTCGAGCCATGTGTAGAAACATTTTGTCGAAAATTACGCGATGTGTTTATTTTGTATTATTTGTTTTGATATTGCTTTCGTATTCGGGAGGTTCTGCTTGCGTAATACTTTTTTTTGCATTTTTCATTATTTAGTTTTTGAAATGGATGTGGAATTCCAAATCGAGCTTATTGCTAAAATAAACATTTCAAATAAACGTGCGGAATGTAAGAAAAAAAAAACTACAACATTCGCTCGATTTGAAACTGGAAAAACATTTTAAAGTCGTCATAACGTTGCGTGAAACGACGCGCGACTGATCTAATTCTGATTAATTTATGTGTATTGGAAATTGTGCCGTAGTTATAATTATTTTTAAATGTATTTGCTTTAATCACACGATGCTGATGGTTACATAATCAATCAATCAATCAATCAAAACTCCCTTTGAACTCCACTCAGGAGCATAGGGAGGCAACAAGAGCTCTCCATTGCGCTCGATCTTACGCAATACTTATGACCTCCTCCCACACCATGTCCAACTCCCTCAGCTCTGCCTTGAAGGAACGGAACACGGTATGAGAGGGTTTTCCACGGCTTCGAGACCCTGATGGGAGGAAAAACAGCGCTCTCCTCGGCATCCTTAACATGTCCCAGCCATGCCCATATCCTCTCCAATGGTGGAAGCAATAGTCCTGCGCTGGTTGCGCCGGCGTATAGCGTCATTCGTAATACGGTGGTATCATCTTATACCCAAGATTCTCCCGAGGCACTTCGATTCAAATGCATATACGTTTTGTGCCTGGGCTTTGTTCAGGTGCCAGGACTCACACCCATACAGGAGAATGGCAACACACACGCATCAAACAGTTTACATTTCCATCTCGACACTTCCATATCTTAGTCATGTTATTAAAGGCGCCACTTGCCGTACCGATACGTATCGGGAGCTGGTTACATAGCAAGTGATAATTATTAAGCCTTTAATTTTTTTGGAACCATGCATCGTTGGTCGTTCTTCTACTCAGGAGAACTGCGATTATTGTACGTAGAGGTCAGTAAAACCCATCAAAGTAGATACTATTTCGGATGTCAGTTGATTATCAAAATAAATTTTGTTTTCCTATAAAGGTATCTTTTTATGAATTAACTGTTTTTTAACCTATTTCACTCTACGATTAGGTATGTATTATTGATCAAAATTGTCTGTACACTAGCTATTATTAAGCTTGTGTTATACTATACTCATTGTAATAGGCTTGTCTACTACTTAATAAATTCTTCCAAAAAATATATAATCAGTCAATAGCTCCCATAACTAAAGTCTTACAAATAGACTTAGAGATTTTGCAGTTTAAAACATCTGTTAATACTTACAAATATATGTAACAACTAATGACTCTAAATTTACTTAATTGACTTACAAATTTGTCAAAAAAGGTATATTTATCATCAAAAGTCAACTAAAACCCAATTATGCGTCATAGAAAATAAATGACAAGAAACGGGGTTAAGTTATTATTTAAAACTCCAGTAGGTAGGTACTTACTTATTTTTCTACACTTAATTTGCCTATATTTCATTCCCTTTCCCAACATCTTCTTCAAAATAAATAATAATGAATCTTCTTCACCATTGAAACAAATCGATGGCACGTCAACTTGAAAACTGAATTGAAGGGGAAATTTAACTGAGAGAAATAATTCAATCAATCTTAGTTAGATAATGTTGTTCCCTCTTCAATCGGCAATCATTTAATTGATTGTCAATTTCACAAAATAGTCATCGATTTCTTCTATATTATTATGTTATGCCAAAAATCTACTAATTATTACTCTTTTGAAGAATTATTAACTGCAAATAATGAGTTATATAACAGTTCTCGAAGCTTTCAACATTATGTTAAATTAAAAATTGTATAAATAGGTGGATAAAATAAGATCTAAAGAAAATTTAAAAGGACATGGCCTCCCATTAGTCAAACATTATGTAAATTTGAATCATATTATATGACACAAGACAGTGATAAATGTTTTATTTCAATGACCATTTAATTTCGATTAAACTCTAAAGAGCTATTAATTAATGCGATGTTTGAGGGTTTGAGGGATGATGAAATTTTCTCTGAAGGGTGTTCGTGAAAGCCTCTAACAGTTCAGACCAAGGGTTAAACTTTAGTTTTATCCAGGTCACGATTTTCCTCCCTGCACTAAGTAACCTCTAGTCAACGCTTCCATAACCCACCTTCCACCGGGTATTGAGAGGAGAAATCTCTTTCGGAACAAACTTTTCTTCATTTCTTCATGAAATACACATATTAATTAAGTCAAGAGTTTATTTTGGAAATATTTTATTTCAGTTCTTTGTAAGGTTTTTACTTCCAAAAGGTTCATGTTTTACCTTAGAGAAAGTAAAGTACAGTTGATCAGGGATTTCAAATAAGTAACAACCCTATTTTTATTTTCAAAACTCAGTTCCAAACGTTTTTAAGGGGATGGAATATTGTTTTTTTTTTATGTTCTACGATTCAGTACTTTTCTAAGACATTTACTTACTGAGAAATCCATAAGGGTTATGGACTTCCATTGTTTTATCCATTAAAAATCTATATATTTTTTTCATTGTTTACTTACAATAAAATTTAAATGTGGACTTTGGATTATTTCAACTCTATATAGAATATGATATTTTTTATTAAAATTCTTAAATCTCTATTCATTCATTTACGGCATTTTTCTATATTATATTTCTTCATATTATGTTTAAAAAAATGTAATATATTTGAAGGACTACTTCTCCAAGCAAAACCTCAAATTTCCAATTCAAAACCTTTCAAACAATAACCTACTTAAGCCTTAATTGGTACATCTACCCACTCGAATTTCAATCCATCTTTGTATATAGACACACACATATATTTCATTCATCAGTAGCTGTTAATTAAACAAAGGGTATCTACCTACTTACACACATTGTATATTGTTTTATACGTGATATATTTAGGTATAGGTACAGCCAAAGAGCCAAAATATACTTCAAATTCTTTGTATGTTTTTCATCAAATCAATCAATCCAATCTCCCTTTCCAACCCACTTATGGGCATAGTGAGGCAACAAGAGCTCTCCATTGCGCTCGATCTCGCTCAATGTTCATGACCTCCTCCCACAGATCACTCACCTCTGTCTCGACGGAGCGGAACACGGGATGAGAGGGTATTTCTCGTCTTCGAGACCCTGCATGATGGGAGGAAGAACAGCACTCTCAACACATGTCCCAGCCATGTCCACCTTGTCTCCACAATATAGTAAAAGTGATGGGCCTGCGCCGACGTATAGCATCGTTCATAATAAAAATTCCAAAGATGAGAGATAAATTGAATATTTTAAATTAACAAACATTTAATTATAATTTTTTTTCCGGTTATAATGTAACCCTTTGTTAACCTCGGTTTTAATTACTTTGGCTAAATGATAATATGTGACGATAATACTTTTTTTTAATCCCACAAAATAAAAACTTGGCATTATTTTTCGGTCTGGACGCGTAATAAAATAGGCACCTCCACTCGGCAATTAAACTCCTCACATTCAGCTTTTATTGTTATCATTTTTAAGCTGTTTTTTTATATCGTAATCACTTTGCAGTGTTGACATAAATTTTGTTTATTGCTTTGAGTGTTGTATTTCCACATAACGTATTCGACGATTAATATTCGAATAAGTGAGACGGTTTATAATATCATTCGAATGGGTGAGACGGTTTATAATATTCGAATGAGTGAGACGGGCTTATAATCAGAGGATAAATCACATTACCACCGCACTCCATCTATTCGTCTTCCGCCAGAGTTGGTCTGACACCCCCGTATACTTCATTTAACCAATTTAATGTGTACTGGAGTATGTATATCTCTTATGTGCAATCTATCATTTATATACTGAAGTGCTATAACCAAGTGAAAAACTACGTAATTCAATACACGTAGGGATTGCAATCCGGTCTCATTTTGAATCCGGCCGGATCCAACCGGATTTTCGCTAATCCGGCCGGATCCGATCGGATCCGACCGGATTGAAATAACGTTGATTAATTGACATTTTTAACAATAATGAAGGCTAAAAATAAAACAGCACATACACGAAATTAATTTAATTAGGGTAAGGCTACTTTTAAATAGTAAAAACTATAAAAAAATGTTGTTTCAAAAGAAATAAAATTACAAATTAGATTACGGATTATAAAAGTCAAATTTAAATTTAACGAAAATAATTATCTTGACCTGCTTAATCGATCATGATTTGAAAAGAAAGATTCTCAGAGAACCGACACCACGAATAAGAAAGATGTTCGAAAACTCTCCAACCCATTCTGGAATAAACCATTCGAGGCAGAGTTAGAAACTCCAGATTCGGAGCTTCTGCGATATCCACAACGCCAGACAATGGGGTAGCAAATAGCAATAGAAGACATTACTAGAATGATCACGTCAACAGAACGGATCCGGTGATTCTGGTAATTATAAGAGGATGAGATCACATCAACCAGCAGACCCTTGGACGAGCACTAAAGAGATGGATGTGCAGATGATAAGTTTAGTGTTCGAGAAATAATTTCAGTTTTATCCATAAACATAACTGCACACACATTATGACCGAACTAATCTAATGAATACCAGATAATAATCACAATAGTTTTGCTTTTAAATAGGTTAATATATTTTTTTTTGGCTAATTTTATTTTATTGAGGACGAGGAAGACCCTCCCATATTGTGTTCCGCTCCTTCGAAGCAGAGCTGAAGAATCTGGACATGGTGTGGTAGGAGGTCATTAACGTTGCGCAAGATCGAGCGCAATGGAGAGCTCTTGTTGCCTCCCTATGCCCCCAAGTGGGTCTTAAGGGAGTTTGGATTTGGATTGGAATTTTATTACTTATTGCTCTCACCATTTTTCTAAGAGATGTCTTTTCATTCGACAGTCAATACTATCAATACGGTCAGTCAACACTACCTAACACCACCTTGGGCAAAAGCAGCATTTACACTGCGCTCAGTGTGACGTATTTGCCTCATCTTCTCTTCGAATCTTTATGGGTACTTACAATGACCCCGTGGAATTGCTAGGGATACGGATTCGAGTCCGGTCCGTGTTGAGTATGTCGAAAAATCCCTTAATATTATAAACCGGATCCGATCTCCGGATCCGTAAAATTTTGCCGGATCCGATATGAACATTTAGATGCCGGATCCGCCGGAATACCGGATCCGGTTTTCCGGATTGCAATCCCTAAATACACGCTGTGCTGTCAATACGATTTGTTAGGCACTCATATATTTTTAACACTTAATTCATAACAAAATAAATGTAAAAACTTACTTTACTTTTCGTGCAGGAGATGGATTGATTCCTTCTTTGCCAATGTAGGCTGCGTCTAACCAGCGTTTCAACTTAAGCCACCGCCTCCGGTTTCCCCTGGAAAATGTCCTGGATGCTCCCCGTAAACCTTCTGGTTTGTCACTCCTCAACCAAATGCCTCACCGCTCCACCTTCATACACATGATAATCCCTTTTCCCCCACCTCCAGAGTAAGAAGTTACAGGAGATATATTCCGTTCTTTCCCTGTTTTATTGTACTTAATCCTTTCATGGGAGATTTGTTCCTGGAACCTTGGATGTGGGATCTGTGTTAAGCTGATTGTTGCTGAAATTTGTTGTGGTAAAAGTTCCTTAAACAAAATCTTAAAAGCATTGATGAACAAACTATCAATTGCATAGAATATGTATAATTTAAAGAAGATCATTCTGAAAAATACCAAACTAATTGATCTTAGAATTAAATCTTATAATGCCTATAAATGAAAGTCGGGTTAGTGTGAACACTTAATATACTTATCGTTACGGTGGAACAGATTCTTCCGATGTGTGATTTATTGGATTCTTCTCCATTCCGGATAACAGAATAACTAATAAAAAGATGAAAAAAATGGATAAGAAATTATATAAAATATATATTTTTTTTAACAAACTTTGGTACAATAAGTATAAACAATATATTTTATAATTAAAAAAACAGATATGGATACCAAAGATCCCACCAGGCCAAGCCTGTGTGTGGGTATACTAAACATAATAAGAAAATGTTAGAAAAAAACTATCCTACATCAAGTAATAATAGACAATCTTATTTTAATGCAACAATTTGCCTCAATTTTTTTTAAACATTCAAACATATTTCTGTATTAATTACAAATTAGAAATCAATTCTCATAATGAGGATAGGACAACGTCTGTTGAGAAAGCTAGTTTTTTTAATTTGTCGAGTTTTCTCCATTTTTGTCATCGGTAATGATGACTGCCACTCTAGTAAATTTAATATTTACGTTTGAAGATAGTCAAATCATTACTTAGCAGCCATGAAATGAGTGAGTAGGTAATAATTGATTTCGGATCACACAAAAAGCTGTCTGCTGATCTGATATGGATCTTGATGATATTAATTTTAGTCGAAATAAAAATATAGTAGGTAGGTACCCAATTCCTTTTATCATTTAGAAATGCATATCTTTTTGAAACTAACCAAAATCGTTTTTGGAATGGCTATTTTTAAATGTGTCGACTTTACAAGGGATTACACTGCGTCATTCAGTTGGCGGACAAGTGATTCGGAAGAGATGGCATGAGCGTTACCACACGCACGAACAACGTCGATGGACAACAGCAATTAATTAATCTTCCCTGTACGCTGATGGTGTGTGATAGGGGTCCTAAGCATGCGGCCCGCGGGTAGCATGCAGCCCATGTGGCATTTTAGTGCAACCTGAGATAGTTCCTAACTATGCGACGCATTAGACGAACGACTAACAATTCATTACTGATATTCGATTTTTAAATGGAACAAACCACTGCGGGCTTTCGACCGTCTTCTACTGTTATTTCGAAGGCTGGCTTTGTGTGATCACTTTACGTTAACAACGTTCGCCATTAGGTGGTAATGTTTAAATCTCTGAAACTCCTAATCATGAGAATTCTCAATATGTTCAACATGTCAAAAAGCTCATGTATGCAACAAGTAGATATTTGATAATAATAATTAATTAAATATAGAGATAAATGTTGGAAATTATTGAGAACAAGAGAACAACCAAATTTAAAGACTGCGACTGCTGTCATGTATTTGGCATCATACGCAATACGATTGCTGGTTGCTTTCCTTCATTCCTGCTCCTGTGATGAATTATTCCTCCTGTGCGCAACACTTTGGAATGGAAACCCCCAACTGTATTTATTTTAAAGTATGATTTCTTTACCGACCGTATTTACTGATTTTTTAAGTTTTATATTGCAAGTGAGTCAGAGGGAAGAAATGAAAGTTTTAAACATTTACTGTAATTGATATTTTATAACCTGTTTGGCACAGCGGTGCCGTGTGCATGTACATAAATAAATAAATAGATATGCCCGGAGATTGTCTGCCTGTTGGTATATTTTCTGCTGCTTTTTCAATAGCCTACTCAGGATTAACTCTTTTTACATGGGATCTCTAAAATGTTTTCTAAATCTACTCGGTCGCACAACTTAATGGAAATAGCAGATTTTCCATTGTTGGATGTTATTCCTGGAATGGAGCGGAGAGTTCTGCGTAAAAGCCTTTTGTCCCTTGATTTAAACCATATTATGTCATGATGGATCTTATGCAGGTTTTATAAATCTGTTTTGTTTTCAGTTTGGGGAGGTTTTGATTTTTTAATAAAACTTCTTGGAGCGTTTTATAATGTGTCTTGTCTTTATTCGAGTAATGGCGGAAGAGACCGCTAGCGGATATACATAGATTTAACAAACAGACATATCCATAGATAATAATTAGATATCCGCGCGGCATAGAGCGCTACAAATCGCCTCGCTCTACGGCGCTGAAGTCCTGTGCCAACAAAATCCTTACGTTGATCTCATTCAACATGTGTTTATTTCTCCATAAAGTAGCTTTCAAGATTTCAAGCAAGCACAAGTACCTACTTTCATCGCGTCACTAATTGTTAAGTATAGTGATTTATTATCTATGACACGATTGAGTTGTTCTTGCTGTCTTGAAGTTACACAAAAAAATATTGAGTGACGCGTGACCCAAGTGCTAGCCTTACTAGCTTCCACGTAAAATATTTTTTATTTTTTTTTATTTTTTTTCGCTACCTCCAAGAAACAAAGTTTCGCTGTCGACCAGATATTTTATAATATTTTCTATTTACCCATTTTAAGCTTAATTGTTTCAAGTCTTATTGTTTGTTTAATGAAATTTTGTATAATTTTTTCCCAAATTAGTCTTCGAGTTTGTTACCCCTGATGTAGGGTATTCCGGGTGGCTAGCAATGTGTTACATAATCCAAACAGGATTCATACTTCATTGTCTACCACATGATGTTCGCTTAGTGTTAATAAACATTATTAGACCGTTATGAGGAATTTAATAAGATACCTACCTACCTTCATATTATACCTGTCAGTAGGTACTGTTAAATATAAGTAGGTATGTGTGTGAGTGCTTAAAGGAAATTCTATAAATGGCATGTTTCATGCTGCTAATACGTTTTCATACGGGAAAAACAAACAATACTAATATAGCTATAAATTAAAATGTTTCCTTCTGACTAAGAAAGCTGAAAAACACTGTGCCACCAAAAAGCAGGATGCAAACTGTCAAATAAAAAACAGTTGGGAATATCTGAGGTAGTCAATTCTATATGAACCGAAAAGACGAGACATTATTTTGGACCCAAATACACCGATTTGAGCCATCAATGTCTGTAGCTATTCTAATAATTAACTAAAATTCTTTGAATACAAAACAAAAACTTGTGTTGAGTAAGAAGAAGATGGACTGTCCCGAGTATCGAACCTTCAACTTCGGCTAATTATCACTGTTATACCTACATGCTTTTTATAAAAAAAAAATCATACACTCATGACTAATGAGTCTTAAAAATAAGCTCAAGGTAACAGATACCTTTACTTGAAGATGAAGATTTAATCTAATTCCCTAGTTATTCTCAGTTTTGAAATTACCTAGTCTAAAAAACGTTATTCCCTACGACTTAAATTTCTAAAAAAATTGAAGTCATTCCCTCTTTAATGTCAATTAATTTTTAAAGAAAAAATAACAACTAATGACTCTAACAATTCATTACTAATGTTCGATTTTTAAATGGAACAAACCACTACGGGCTTACGACCGTCTTCTACTGTTATTTCGAAGGCTGGCTTAGTGTGATCACTTTACTTGTTGACAATTTTAACACATAGGTATGGAATGAACGAAGATTCTCAAATCATTCTACGCTTTATAACGTTCATCTTTATGTAATATTTTGTCTACAGAGAATTGAAGATTTTTTCGTGAAACGGACAAACCGAACCAACGTATTGCAGGTAATAAACGTTTCGTTGAAAATTAAAATGGTGTGTGAAAATATATTCGAATTCAATGTAAATTAAACTCTTAAAAGTGATTTAATTATTTTTCTTTTAACAATGTTTTTAGGATTTCCCTCGGGTACACGAGAAAAAAAGTAAAGTGAGAAGGAAGGTTGGAAAAAATTAATCAATGATTCCAAAAATGTTTTTTTTATTCAAATTCACATTGTTTTAAATGGAGGGACGTCTCATAAAAGCCTTGTTGAGGGTTGGAGTAGGTATATAACTTTTAACCTTGAAAGCTAACAAAATTTAGGTGTCAAGGTTAACTACCAGAAATCCAGAGGTCACCAGCTATTAGATAAGATTACATGAAAGTAATTCGAAAAAAAAAATTCGAATAGCAATTGTTCGATTCACAATTTGACAGAAATCACATTTCTCTGAATTTTTACGACTTCATGTTTCTCTGTCGTTGTCACACCACATTATAATATGTCCTTTACTAGGAGGATTAGCGCTAGGTATCCCTTGCCATTTTCGGTAAAAAAAAGTCGTATTTTCAAATACACTCTTGCTGATTTTTATTGTCCCTTCACAAACAAGCTCAGGGCCTGGATTTTTTTTTCTCTTTTAATTTCGTGCCCCGATTTTTCATCTCGTTTCTCCCCTCACAAACTCGGCCCCCCCGCGGCCGCTTAGTCCGCGTACCGTTAGATCCGCCACTGACAAAATATATTGCCACCATAGCAACTGACTAAAATTCGGATCCGACATACGACAAGTGGGAGGATGGTGTGTTGTAACCTAACCTGATTCCGTAGGTACATGGTAGGTATAACAGAATCTTTGGGACCGCAGATAATAGATCTACACGTAAAGCCTCGCCTTGAAGAGATTATATTTTTTTATTCAATCATTGAGTAATTCCCGACAGACATTTCAAGTGAAAAAAAAAACACTTAGAAAAACTCTGACCCCACCGGGAATTGAACCCAGGACCTCGTGATCTGAAATCAATGCCAGTAAAACTAGGCTACCGATATCGGTGCAATGTTGTGAGCGTGCGTGCATCCGGTGAGAAAACGGTGAGAAATTTCAATCTAATGCACACTAAAAATAATAAGCGTTTTTTGATATTTAAAAAATATGGTAAATAAAACCACAGTAACAACTCGAACATTCGACCACACAAAAGAAACTGAAATTCATTTCCATGAAAATTTTACATTTTATTTCCACACTCCCGCCTCGTGCGCGATGTGATAAAAATATAATGGTGAGTCGCAGATAAATCTCTGAGTGTAGCAAGGTGGTTGCACGTGTCTTTCGTTACACACAAAGCGTGTATTGTGGGAGATGCATTTCTATTTAAGTGAAATCTATGTGGACGCGCTTCTAGGTAAATTTGATTTAATGCTAGATGGTTTTCTCATTGAAATACATTTATGTTGCATTCGAAGGATATTTTAGAAACTTAAATGGAGAAAGTAAAATATCTAATATTACGTAAGAGAAAGAGATATTTTTTAAATTTATTTCAAAATTAAGGATAGTTTTAGTTATCTTTCAGATAGTTATCGTAAAGTGATGGCTCATTGCTTTCACTACGTGGATAATTCAAAATACTTCAACTGAAAAGGAAGTTGCCTTGTAAATAAATCCATGCTCTTCGCTTCAAATCTTACTAGTGAATTTATTTCAAACAAATGTCAGTATTGACGGTTTGTAAAATACATTTTCCCTTACATTTAATAGGTATTCTAATATGTACTTTTTCAATATTATGGTACATTTTTTGGCAATGAAAGTGTTAACCAGCTCATATCAGCTCAGAGGCACATGCTTAATCTGGGGTAATTTATGCTCTCATGTATGGAAAGCATTCCGATTTCAGACGTTAGGTAGGTAAAATGGTATAAAATCTTAGGGTAGACCAGTCACCTCTTTTTGTTTCCATGCTCCGTGGGCGGATCTCTTGAATGATCCGGTATCTCAGAATTAGACTCTTCTATTTGAGGCACCATTCTTCCAAACATCATGCATTCAACAAAATAGCATAATTGTGTCATTAGTATCTCATTTAAACCTATGCTTTTTAATTCCGCAAGACATTTGGGGCACTCTCATCAACATACCGATGTCTCATTCTACATTTCACTTCTCTAATTAAGTAAAAGCGGAGGATATGGACTTGGTGTCAAAGGTTATTAAGGAAATTCCACCATATTCAGTGCACTGGAGGATGCCTTTTCAAAATAACTGCTTAAAAAAGATTAAAATAATAATCTTAACCCCCCCCCCCCTCCCCCGATCGCTCAATCCGTCCAAATAGAGCCAAATTACTCCAAAAAAGACCGTGAGTGACGACAACTAAATTGCGGAGTATAGGGTGAATCGGATATCCACTCACTCACTCCAATGGCGCTACACCCCATATCGAACCTTTCCGCTGTCATTCGCCTCCATCAGTTCCGATTCCCAGTAAGAATCGGATATCCACCTTCCTTAAATTCGATCGCGTCCAGCGTTCGTCCATCTCTCCAAACGGATCGTCATTGAGGAAACTCCAGTAGATGTGGTCCGAATGGTCACATCGCTTGCTCGTCAACATGCATAGTCCAAATTTAACACATTTTGTCATTATTTATTTAGTTTTTTCAAAGTCATATTTTCTAAGCTATTTTTTCCAGCATAAACTTCAGCATTATCCTTCCATCCGGGTACGCTTGTTGCTATTTTAAATTTAATAATAGCAAAATGCGTGTATTTTATTCGTGAATTGTTTGATAAATTAATTGAAGGTATACAATTTTTTAGATGTCTTCTAAAGCGGAATAATCATGAATTTGAAGGCCATACATTCTCAAAGTTTTTATTAGCTACCTACTGTTTATATCAGACACGAACCAATTAAAAATTTGAACCGCTTCAAGTAGAGCAAGTTATAAATAGTTTCTGCTCTTCGAAAACCATTTCGAATATTAGCCTGGAGGAAAATTAGTTTCACATTATCGTCTGCTCACTGCTTTTCAGTACTCACACATAATAATAATACACTCTTACTATCCGTAGTGTTGTATAATGTTTAGATCCTCTTAAAGTGATTGTGTCTTGTTTTGGAACGATACCGCTGTGTAATGGCCTTTAGCTTAGCCCAGGAGCATACAGAGTTCAATTTTAGAAAATGTACCGAATATCTTATGCCTATAGACAGTTAAGCTATCAATGTAACATTCGTATTCCTGAGAGTTTCTTTTTTGTGTTTCGAACACCGTTATTTTTAGTCCTGTTTGTGGGGTTTGTATGTGCACAGTTACATGATTGACATTTGATTCAGAAACGCTTTATCTGATGTTTGAGAAAATTTTCTATACAGGGTGTCCCAAAAAGTATGGATAATCGGTAAACCAGGGATAGAGGACCCCTAGATTCATTACGTGAGATATCGCCCTCTCGTACTTTCAAACCGTTTTTAAGTATGATCCCGTGGGAATAAGAAAATGAAATTTACAGGGTAGATACTAGATGAAATAAGGAAGTTTTCAATGCTACCAATATGTGTTTGAATAATCTTTATAAGGACTAAAAAAACGTCCAAAAACATAATTAAAAAAAAAACTCTAATTCATTTAAAATTTTCGACGTAAATTCAAGAGGGAATTGAAAGAAAGTAACGCACCAACTGTGAATCAACAAAATAATAAATTTGTGAATACCTATTAAACAAATTTAGTGATTTTTTGAGCAAGTATTAATTACATAATTTATTAGAGATACCAAAAGAACACATAAACAAAATAAATCATAGCACAAAAGCATAAAATCTTCATTGCTCAAATAACATACCTAATATAAAAAAAAAACTTTTTCAGTTTTCAAATCACAAAAAATGCACTTCATCTTCACGAACTTTGAGCACACCATATGCTCAGTGAAAAACTCAAAGAAATAATGAAAACAGCTATAAACCTTTGTGTTAAAAAAAAATTCAGCATCGTCGTCATACATACATACTTACTCCCTTTAAGCTGCCCCGCATACAGCAAACCAGCCCGGAGGAGACCAATCCGCAGCAAACTCGATCCGCACGAAACCGACCCCCTAGCACGATTGAAGCAATCAAACCGAAAAGCCGGGCCCACACAAATTAAGCCCGCCGCGGATCCCCCCCAAACCAACCCACAATGCGGGAGGCCTAAGCCCCACTCAGGAGCATAGGGAGGCACCAAGAGCTCTCCATTGCGCTCGAAGGCGTCCGAGACTTTATTGTGCCTTTTCTGACCGATTAGGGTTTAAGGACGCGAGGTGGTCAACCTCACGGTCCCGATCTGATTTTTAGATTTCCTGCCTCTTACGGGATGCTCGAAAAACCAGCAAAAAGAGCAGAGGTGCTATTCTTAGCCGGCAACCCCACGGCATAATATATATCGTCGTCAGCTAAAGAAAATGAAGATTTTACCGTAGTTTATGCTTTATACATACCACTGATGTAGTTTTGTGTAGGTTTATTTACCTAGGTAGTATTAGTACAGGCTCTTTATAAAAGCCCTCATTGTCATAAAAATTATGATAGCATTGGAAAGGCCGCTAGAACCGACCCCTTTAACGCTAATTATTATTGTTTTATCCGCTATTCTGACATGGAAACCACCCTCACACGTAAGCAAGTTGGTTTACTAAATAGAATACGTTGATTTTGTCTTGAAATTGTTTTTTTTAGATCGAGCCTCTTAATTGGGCTCGAAATGTTAAAAAAAAATGAATCTGTGCTCACACAAAGTGAACACAATTATTACATTTTTTGATTCTTTCACAGTAAGCTACTTAAGATAGTGTGTCGTAAAAGAGAATGCCCAGCCAACCATTCCACATTATCAATCACTTTTAGTTGTAACATTCAATTTGGTATTTATGTTTATATATTATGACATTTGAATTAATTTCAACAGGTAAATTAGGTAGATATCTACCTCTATTTATGGAGAAATTATGTCTGATATACCTAAGGGTGGTTGTCATAAAAAATGGAAACGTCAATGTCCGAAAATTGAGACACCTGCTTGCTGGAATGACCAGATGATAGCCCATCTTTATATGCATCTGCGTGTGGACGGTTTGGACCGAGAAATCACGACAGTGCATTAAAGCGGGCAGAAAATTACTGTTATTTGTTGAACTATCAAATAACATTAAGACAATGTCTGTCGCAGAAAATTGAAGCAAAAGGATTTGGTACGCTTTCGGGTGTATCTGAATATTGTATAGTTTCGATTGGTCATGTTTTCTGATTGCCAAAACATGGGTGAATAGACATAAAATTGTGTCCTCTTGTCGTATGAAGCTGAACGTAAAAATGAAACATCGTAGAATATCTTCAATTGTCAGCAGGTGATTTTTTATATATTCATCTTTTTTTCTCGTTTCCTCACAGGATTCAACTATCCTATATTTTCGATTTTATAAATATTAGTCATTCTACATTTCAATATTGTCTTCTTCTCATATTTCAGCATATACCTATGAATCTATACTTACATACTATACAGTATACTTAATATGAATATTTTCATAAAAAAACATATAAAATCAATATATTTTTTCATCATAAAGAGAAAAATGAAAAATCATACGAACATTTAGTATTTCGATTCCCAATAAATTTTATTCAAAAAGAATTATGGTAAAAAGTGAAGAAAATGTCGGTTAATGTAAGAAAAGAAAATGTCAAAAGAACCTTGAGCTTTACGTTTAAGTTTTTTGCCCTGCGAATTCTGTAAGGCGTAAGGTACTACTTTTTTTAGAATTGGTATTGCTAATATAGGCATGTTTTAACATAATTTAGTATGTTTTTGAAAGGCAGTATGATTCATTATGTAGAATTCAAATCAGTTATTTGTTTCATTGAAATAAACATTATTTACTCTTATACGCTAAGCTAAAGCATCATTTAAGAAATGATCATTTCGTTGAATTTGTGAACTAAAAAATTTGGTCATTTTAAAGATAAATGCAATATTAACCTGTAAGAGGCCCTTACATAATAATAATAATAATAATAATAATATAATTCCTTTATTGATAATTACCTGAGTATAATATAATACAAAATAAAAAAATTGAGACAAAAACGCTATTAAGTATTGAAATTCTCCCCGAAAATGAGTAAAACTCGTGCTTCGGGGAGAATTACTTAATTACTTAGGCCCTTGAAATGGGGCTTTATCGAAAAAATTTCAGAGTCTCGTGGAAAGTAAAGTTATAAACCAAGAAATCCCCTGGCTCTTTATTATAACATAGATGTATGACAAATATTTTTCGAATTGCTATGATAAATTAACACAGCAAGGTCGTCCGCAGCCCGGGGCTAGGGGGGGGGGGGGCAATTTGACCCATTCATATGCTATTTTCTATATGGAGGATGAGGAAAATATGAATTGCCTACAGTTTTAAATTTTTAAATGTCCCTACCCCCGCCCCCCTTGGCGACGCCCTTGAAACACAGTATGGTCCAGTAAAATATATACCTACCAAACGGAAAAGGATCCCCAATTGAAATTAATGAATACATTCGATTTGAAATTCGTGACATTATTTCTAATCAAAGGCCTATAGATTGGTTGACTTAAATAATACGGTAAAATCGGGTCTTTTGATGTAAAAGAGTTTAATAATAAATTACAAGAGAACATTTCCCCCATATTAAAATGGTGATGAATTCAATTAAAATTCAATTAACGTTATATTCTGACATTCCAAATTCTCTTTGGCTTTGTTAACTTTGGTGACACAGCGCTAATAAGCGACTTTGCAATTTGCGAAATCAAATTACAAAAGTCGATTCGGTTGCTTCATCGAGTTGTAAATTTGTGAAACAAATCGAACTAATAATCGAATCGTGATGAAAGTTTTTTGATGATCGTTTAACGTCATTCAGCGGCTATAGATTTAATCACAATTATTTATATTCGTAAAACACAATACTATAATTTTTTTTTTCATTTTATAAGTCAAGTTAAACAAATATTTACTAACGGTTCATAAGAACTCAAAAGGTGAATAAGCTATCAGTAAGCACCATATTTTTTCTAAAACTTTTGTCAGAAAGAAAATCTTTTATGGTAATTTAAATACGTCAGACTGAAACGAACGTTTTGATTTTCTTTGTTTTCAAATAGTTAAATTTAAACGTCGAGATAGAAGGCGTTAGATAAATTTTTGTGCAATTTTTGATACCTTATTTTTAAATCATCAAGACCTATGTTCTATCTTCTTAAGCTCGGTACTCACCTGCGCCGCGAACGTGTATCGGTATATCAATTTTAACAAAAGGATGCGTGTGTTTCGATCGCGTTCGCTTTTTCGAATCACGAATACACTTCACCCTTCGATTAAATTGATGCAATGTCACGCGTTCGCGGTGTTTTGTCTTCAGTTTGGGGAAATAATTGCTGTATATAGCCTTATGCGACTCGGTAGTCTCATACGGTCTCTCCTCTTATGGTCTTGCATATAAAACAAACTTAGAAAAGATATCTGTAATACAAAAAAATTTAATAAAAACTGTCATAGGTAAAAAACATTCACACAGACTTAAGTCACAAAATAAATGCTATTTTGCCCATCTAAATGTCTTCAATCTCCAACAGAGAATCCTATTAAACTTACTGACAGAAACATTCAATTCACCAAAAGACAAATACTTGTTGACACATGACAGACTGACGAGACAAAAAACAAACAATCAACTACAAACTTCTAACTTCCACAATGACTATGGTAGACGAACGGATGACATTATTATACCTAAAATTTGGAACCCTGTACCATCGGGCATTAAGGAATGCAAAGCCATGGCCAACTTTAAAAATAAAATTAAAGGTTATATATTACATAGAAAAGTTGGCTGGCTGATCTGATTTGCCGGAGGGTCCGGACTTTATTCCTTATTATTGAGTAAGTTCTTTATGTATAGTGTATGAGTTATTTTTAAGTGTATAATACCTGTATGCAGAACAGCCAAAAATCCCGTAAGGGATTAGGCATCTTCCTATTTAAAAATTTTTGTACAATTTTTTTTTGTCAATAAATTAAAAAAAAAAAAAAAAAGACAGTTGATGTTATTTCTGCCGAATGTTTTTGTCTCAATTTTAACTACTTTTCGCAGTACGCTGCATATAAATATATAATTTTATATATAAAATCGTATGGCATGTCAGGCGCTACAAAATTGCATGTGTGTATCCAGGCCCGTCGCGTGGTTTTTAGGCGCCCAAGGCGAGGCTTTAATCAGCGCCCCCCTCCCCCAAATAAAACTTGGAATTTTGTTCATTAAAATTTTTGTTAGTTCAAGTATTATAAGATTTGAACTACATTTATTTGTATGTATTTTATATCAAACGGCAATGTTTTCCAAACATTTTCATACCGTAATATTACGATTACGATTGAGTTGTGTAGTAAAGGGGGAGGGACGCAAGACGCGAGGAGTGTGAGATGCAGTGTTGCCAACCCCATCACAGAGTTAAACTGTAGATATGCTTGAAAAAAAACTGTACAAAACTGTGAATATGAAATTAGAAAACTGTTTTTTATTTTCTAAGGTCTCTTTTAGTTCACCTGTAAAAACGTCTTTATTGCAAACTTTAAAAAAAAACAAAATTAAGCCTGCCGCCGCCGATTAATCTCCTTCCAACTAATTTGCAACGCTAATATTTGTGGTTTCCGATGAAGATCGGTGGTTTCGGATAATGACAGAAAATCTACTCACGGCGCCCCTCTTCACTATTTACGGCGCACCAGGGCGCCGTAGCGCACACGTTCGGAACTCCGGTTTAGCCAAAATTTCTTGTTGCTCGCTCGGTTGAAATGAAAACCAAGGATGAAATGAAAATAAAATTTAGTTCGTTTTTTTAGATTTAAATTTAAAAATTGATTAATCTTTTTATTGCTAGTATTGAATTCCCTTGGCTTTTCTCAGCTATGAGTTCGCATGTGAATCCCTGGACTGTACGACAAATAAAATAGAATTTGTTTTACCCACGGTGGCGCCCCTCGTATCGCGGCGGCCTAGGCGACCGCCTCGGTCGCCCCACCCACGCGACGGCCCTGTGTGTATCTCACAGGCATTCAACGGTTTCGGTCGTCAAATTATCGAGGTCCTCTATCATTTCATAATATAATTATTGTTTTAAGCGACCCATGTGTAGTAAATGTACTTCGATCAACTTTTGCATGCACTTAAATTTACACACGAGTTTTATATGTAAAGAAGGCTATAATTATTTATTAAAATATCTTAAAAATGTAAAAGAATGGTAATTTTGAAAGTTAATTCATATACCTACGACACCTTTAATATTATGTAGGTAGACTGTACGATAGCGAAAAAGCGATAAACTCTAAAAATAAACGATAGGGTTAAAGACGGATCTTTATTCAGTTATTCATAGTATGAAAGATACACAAAAAAAAAGTTGGAACATTCTGTCAAACGACACTCCGTATTCTCCTTATGGATGTAAGTCTATTGTGTGCTCTGATCCTATTGATCGGTCTACAGGGGGAGGACTCGTGCTTTATTCAAACTTGAAACTATTGTTATTGGTATGCAAATAAACACGGGTGAACCTGCATTATTTACTCCTGTCGTGACTGTGATTCGATTGAAGACATAATGCTACCCTTATTTCCTACAATACGGAACGATTTTCACGACGTACTCACTGGGATAGTAACAGAAGCCTTTTATTACACACACACGTACCTTATCGTATATCCGGAAAAAAACGTCTTCCTGTTTTTATGTAAAGTGTTTTGGAAATCCAATACACTTAATAAAAGTGTTTCACCCATTTCCGGTTCCCAATATTTTGCAATAATAGGCAATAACCTTCTTCTTTTTGTATTTCGAAAAAATATGTTTTCGATATACCTACGTCGGTACAAAAACTTGATAAATTCATTCACGCTGTGAAATAAATTTAAACATTATGGCTAATTTATTGTAAAAATTTATGGGTTTTCCAGGATTTTATAATATCTATCTATAGTATAAAAGAATGTCGGTTTAGTGCGAACACTTATAACTCGAGATCGGATGAACAGATTTTTATCATTTTTGGTTTATTGGATTTTTCTCCGCTCCGGATAACAGAATAACTATTAAAAAGTACATAAGAAATAATAAAAAAATTAATATGTATGAAAGTTAGTATGGAACAGTCCATAACAACACTTTTTTTATTTACATAACAACTAGCTGGGTACACACATAACGATTTATCTTTAAGATTTGAACGATAATCGCTCATTTTTCAATTGTTTTCTTCGCGAAGATTTGAAAAATGAGCGATTATCGTTCAAATCTTAAAGATAAATCGTTACGTGTATACCCAGCTATTGAGTTTCAAAACATTGTTACGCAGATTTTTGATAGAATTTCTTTCGAACTTTCAGCTAAATTCAAACGTATTTTAAACTTTTTTTTGTATAAATTACAAATTTGAAATCAATATTCATTCATAGTAAGGACTACAGGACTACTTTTGGTAAAGTTTGTTACATATACAGTAGAACGAACTATTTGATGCTAGCAGCTAAACCTGTCAGACGACAGGCATAGAAAAGGATAATTTTTTATTGATTCAGTGTTTCATAAATCGGTTATATCGTCCCCAAAGTAGGCAAAATTTTACATTACTACGTTGAGAAATAAGGATATTTCGACATTTCATCCCATTGCAACAGTTTTATGTAGGAACATCTGATGAAGTTCACGTATTTAATCCATATAATATTTCCTGCGGATACCTGTTATTATTTTTATTGCCTTAGCACCTATCGAATTTTAAATGAAAATAATATGTTAGTATGAAAAATCCAGTAATCGTATTGGTTTTGTCATTTGCATGAAAAAAATTATATGGGATACTGTGTTTCAATTGAACAAAACTTAATTAAGGTACCTACCGTAACTTTTGGTTTAGGGCATCTTCATGATAAATCTTTTCACTCATACGCAGTTCGTGGGTAAGTATCCATTCGACGATAGGGAGAGTGTGTTTCAACAAAAATGAACTAAAGTAAAGTACCGTAACTTTTGGTTTAGTTTTGGGCATTTTCATTGTAAATCTTTTCAGTCACACGCAGTTCGTGGGTAAGTATCCATTCGACGATAGGGAGAGTGTGTTTCAACAAAAATGAACTAAAGTAAAGTAGGTACTGTAACTTTTGGTTTAGTTTTGGGCATTTTCATTGTAAATCTTTTCAGTCACACGCAGTTCGTGGGTAAGTATCCATTCGACGATAGGGAGAGTGTGTTTCAACAAAAATGAACTAAAGTAAAGTAGGTACTGTAACTTTTGGTTTAGTTTTGGGCATTTTCATTGTAAATCTTTTCAGTCACACGCAGTTCGTGGGTAAGTATCCATTCGACGATAGGGAGAGTGTGTTTCAACAAAAATGAACTAAAGTAAAGTACCGTATCTTTTGGTTTAGTTTTGGGCATTTTCATTGTAAATCTTTTCAGTAACACGCAGTTCGTGGATAAGTATCCATTCGACGATAGGGAGAGTGTGTTTCAACAAAAATGAATTAAAGTAAAGTACCGTAACTATTGGTTTAGTTTAGGGCATTTTCATTGTAAATATTTTCACTAAGATGTAGTTTGTGAGCTGTTATCGATTAAGGAGGCTTCTATAATTATCTATGTGAAAGTAGAACTTCCAATGACAAAGGCAAATAGGTAACATTCTAAGATCTCTATTCAGAACCAAGAGCCATAAACATACCCAGACAAGATAATTATTACGTGTGTAGCTAAATATTGTATAACTTAAATTTTGGATTGATACTTCCCATTGAAGCACTTTAATGATTTAAACCTAAGCATCCATTGAGATTTTTCGACATGTTGAACATGTTGAGAATTCTCATGATTAGGAGTTTCGGAGATAAACATTACCACCTAATGGCGAACGTTGTTAACGTAAAGTGATCACACTAAGCCAGCCTTCGAAATAACAGTAGAAGACGGTCGTAAGCCCGTAGTGGTTTGTTCCATTTAAAAATCGAACATTAGTATTGAATTTTTAGAGTCATTAGTTGTTATTTTTTCATCATTGTTTAATTAAAAGTATCGTTTGCAACTTTTCATAAGACCGTATCTTGTTCAAACATTCCTTGGTTCCAATTTTAATTTGAGCGGAATAAGCGAATTGTTTCATGTTAGTCAAGCGAACATAATGCGTCATTTCTGGACGAGAAGGATAATTTTACAATGGAAACCAAAATATCAAAGAGGCAATATGCAACCGTCTTAAAACGAATCGAATGTCAGGCTTTGAATACATAAGATTTTCACGGATAGTAAGGCTAGTACAAGTTTTATCGAATGCTATTGCACGCTAATAAGCGCTTACTAGCGTACAATAGGGTAACGATCAAACCATTAGATTAGTGTTTTTGTGTGTTTTTTATTTATTTATTTAATTATTATTTATTTATTTTTTATAGTTCTTTTACTGTTATTTTACATCAAAAAATAGTTTTTTAAAAACTATTTTTTTTATTGTTACTATTATTATTGATTTTACATTTTTATTTTTTCATATACTACATTTACATTGCATTTAACTTGAAATTCTATTAATTCATTGGATTGTAGGTGTTTTATTTAACCGTTTTTTTCCATTTTGACTTTTATTGTGTTTTTTTTTTGTTATCATCATTAATATTTTCACATTGCTGGATTACATTGATTAATTGTAATTTTTATTAAGTATATTGTATTATTCTTAGGTATGGGTGTTTTATGTTATTGATCAATAACCTCCTCTCCAAGACAGGCATTGCCTAGTGGAGGGAGTCACTAAATTTTTAATGTATTATTTTTCATTGGATAAAAAATATTATTATTATATTATATATTTCATTGAATAAAAAAATATTATTATATTTACATCGCGATTCCAATCCAAATAACGAACTTTTTGATTTCAATTTGTGAATGAAAAGAACACTACCGTCTACGATTTTAAAAGCAAACTAAAACAAAGACTGTTGATAGTTTCGGCCGAGGGTGCTTGGTAGTAGTTCATTTTCACTTATGTTCATTATCGTACGAATTATTCGTACGATAATTCGTAGTAGCACAAACTGAAGACTCCTTATTTATTTTTACACTAGCTGTCTGTCCCAGCTTCGCACGGGTACATAGGTATTTTAATTCATTACATGACAATCGAAGAATATTTTTTGAAATTTGAAATAAAATAATATGTTTTTTCTTGTTAGATACAGTTAAGTATTTACCCAAATTATGAAATGGCGTTTCAATTAATTTTTTAAAATAAATAAACACTTATTGTGGCATAACTATAATAGTTAGACATATGCTGTCGCGACATTTTTTGTAAATAATGATCTCATCTACAAAATCGTACTACATTATTTTACTCTATCTTCAATAGTTTTCGCAGCGTACGCGATGTAAATAATATTTTAGGTATATTTTTTGCACCTTGGGTTACATTATTGGAGTTTTAGTAAGGATCAAGGCTATATGAAAATAAAATATAGCCTATGTTCAGCGGGGAGAGTGTAGCTTCCCAATAGTGAAAGAATTTTTCAAATCGGTTCAGTAGTTTCGGAGCCTATTCCCGTCAAACAAACAATCAAAACTTTCCTCTTTATAATAGTAGTGTAGATAAGTAAGACAAAGACACGTCTGAAGGACATGTAGACGCTGTATGTGAAAACAAAGTTTTATTTTCCTCACAATTTTTCCAGCTTTTACGAACATTTCGAAACAAAAAATATCCAAATCGGTTCAGCCGTTCTCGAATTTAACGTGACGCGAAATATATTTTTTTAAATATCAATACCGATCGTAGAATATTATAATACAAACTACATGACTTGTTGTTTTAATAATATCCTCTATAATAATATTATGATGTTTCCCGTTGTGAAAATGCAATTATTATTATTTGTAATAATCCCCCTTAGTTTTGGTCAGCCAAAATTAACCTCTTATTTCATAATAATATATATTTCCCGCTTCGGTAATTTAATAAATGCACGTGTATTGTCTGCCGCTGTGTTTTCGAGTTTAGATAGCCTTCGTTGAAAAAAGAAACATTGTTTTTGTGGTAAATGGAAACTGAGTATCGCGAATGGCTGACCCAAATTTAGTTGATTCACCCTTAAACTTAACTCACTTGTATCGTAATATGGGTGAATACAAAGTCAGTCGTTACCTACTAGTCGACGGTAGAAAGCGATTATACAATATCTGTATGATAATGAAATTGGTAACACACAAACTAGAACATTCGTCAAAGTACTGTCAAACTTTGTATCTGAATGGTTTTGTAGTTAAATTTTATTTTGGAGCCGTTAAAAGAGTTTACTATTTATTGAACTATTATTCGGGTTAAAGGTAGTTGCCTCATTCAGGTTTTTCAATATATGAAAGTTTTCCATACATTCGTTAATACAGAATTCAGCTTCATTGGATAAACTTCATGAGAGGGACCCGCTGTTTTTTTTTCTAAAAAAAATCTTGCTTACCCTCTTCTAAAAACCTCAAAGAGAGATTTAATTTTGCTCCGATCGTATGTTTTATTTTATTTCACCACTGTATTTGTCCTTCAACAATAAGGTTTAATTAATTATTTACTATAAAAGTGTAACTTATAAGTTTTTCCGCTAATTATTAGTTGAATTTAAGTGGTTGGTAGACTGGCGGCTATGACGCCGGCTTTCGCGCTATTGCGTGTTCGATCTCAGGTGCCGCCCGACATAAGCTTTATGTAGCTTACTGTGAAAGAGTCAAAGAGTGTATTTGTGTTCACTTTGAGTGAACACATATTCATTTTTATATAAAAAAAAATGTAATTTTTAGACATCGTAAGCACACACTGCTAAAAAAATTACAGGCATTCTATGAGAAGGAGTTTGCGTTTGCAGTTTAAGACATAAAGGTACCAAAACATCCTCTTTTATATGTTTCTAGATCATTCAAACTAGGTATTTTATGCACAATTATTAAAAATATCATAGTTTTTATATACTTATAATATTCATAAAAAACGTGGGTAGGCAAACCGTACATATTGTTAAGAAAATGAAAATAATGGGATGTTTTTCTTCCTTTCTGTGCTGCTAGAGGCGCCCTAGCTAATCCGGTCTATTGTCAAATTCAATGTTGCCAAAGTAGGCGATTAACTGCCGTTTGGGCTATTTGGAACTTACTTGCTTACTTACTTAGTTACTTACTTACCCTTTTAGCGAGTTTTCACCTTTCCGGATACTAAATGACCTTTTTAGTGAACTCCCACCTCTTTTCGGATACTAAAATTTTCGGAATGACCGCATACCAAATTTTCAGTTGGGCTTCTTTGTGTTTGAAAAAACAGCGTTGGCAACACTGGTTAAATTAACGTTTATAACCTCAACGGTCCGTTTTGTCTTTCGTAAATAAATACTTCAATTTTTTTATTTATAATTTGTGTTACAGTGAAAATGAAAAAAAAAAACAATTTATCATTCTAGTTTACTTCAAATTAAACAACTTATGTATTATTATAATAAGATAACAATACGTTTAGAATAATCATTGTACATTTATTTTTACATACTATTACAAATAAAATTGTTTATCTTATTTTATTTTTTTTAACACACCGTTACAGAATACAAGAATATATACAGAACAGCAGCACTGAGATTTTTTTTTCAAAGAACGGGACTGAAAATTCACCCTTGAAGACAAATACATACCTAGTGATTTTGTTTGTATCTAGTGTAAAAGGACATACTATGGTTTACCTCCTAGAAAAAGCCACTTTTGCAATCATCAATAATTAAAACGTTAAATTGTTGAATTGAGAAAACAAAAAAGAGAGGAAATATATTAGTATAATATTTATCAGTCAATGCTAGATGGTATGTTTGACAGAGCTGTCATAATTTGACAATAGACCTGATTAGAAGTTCTGCCACCTAGTGTGTATTGTCGGAAGCTCCCCAGAAAACTTCCCATTCAAAAGAAACACAAATAATATCTACTCAACATTTTGTTTTAGTGGTATTGTTTAATATTAATTATTCACCCTTCTTCGCAACTCCGCTCTTTCTTCTTATTTTTTTTCTGAAAATATGAGTTGGCGAATATTATTCCTTTCAATAAAAAATGTAACAGAATGAGAGGGAGTTCTTTTGTTAGAGTAATTACTGTTTATCTGAAAACTCCTCATTTCGATATAGATCTGCCTTCAGACAACAGCCTTTTATAATTAGTTGTTTATTTTTTTATTGATTTATACGTTTTTAAAATGGGTTTTTAAACGAAATGTCTATTTTATAAGGGACGAAAAATATCACAATTTGATAGCTCAAGATATAAATTTTCCACCATTCATAGAGTAAAGTGTTGGCAAACCTATTTAATTAAACTTTTTTCACAATGACAACATTAGCAAATCTGATGCTTTATTTACACGACAGGATAGCGCGTCTTTGGAAGAAATATGGCTGACATTCTCTTTTTTTTTCTTACGATTTCTAACAATTGATCTGGCAAATCTATTTGTTGCTCTTTCTTATAAAAACGGCAGTGATATGTGAAGAACAGGAAATACTTCCAAAACAACAAGATAATAATGTCATACTATTACAAGATTTCAGGAGACAAAAGACCAAATCAGCACGGTGGATAATAAAATGGATCTAAATATCATGAAACCAAAACCAAGTTAACTTTTTCAGCCAACCACCAATCTTTGGCATTACGATTAGCCAAGCTAGCACAATTTAAATATCTTGACGATGAATGTTCCGAAGAGAGAGGAAAGTAAACTGATAATTTAATTTAGCTAAAGCCACATTTAATGATATGAGAAAGAAGACTTAGTTTAAGAATATAAGCTATTCAATCAAGAGTAACTGTCCATGATAGACCAGGGCAATGGTAGATGACGCAGAAAGGTGGAGAGACCTGTAAGGCCACGAAGAAAAAGATGCAAATATTATTATTCTGTATACATATGTGCCATCAAAGTTATTGGAGCTTTTTTTTTCTCAATCTTATATTACCTACCGCATTCTGAAATAAAACAATAATATGTAATAAAAAAATCCTTTTTATAATACCTAACCTTTAAACTAAAGCGTATGTAAGTAGGTACTCTCGTGGAATAAATTGTTGTAAGTCATTTCGTATTCAAATCTGAACGATTCATAGCCACTTGATATAATACTTGAGACATGGACGATTAGTCTTTTGAGATTCAGGGTTTTCTCTTGTAATAAAATTCAAGGAAAGATGAGACAATCTTTTTTTTTTTTTTTTGAAAATAATGTCTCTTTCGGCTTTTAGATTCTTTTGAATATTTTCCTTATTAATTTCTTATTATGATAAAAATATATTTTCAATAAAATAATATGTTGAGAGCTGAATATAGTCAGATGGCGCAGAAAGCGAAGGAGGGAATGGTATAACAATGTATAAAGAATGGACCATACCAGACTCCCTAACCTCGCATTTGGGGATAAACGTTACAGTTGGAATGTATCAAAAGACACGTCAGCATGGCCTAAATCGAAGAAGCAGAAAAAGAATGTCATTGTTATCTTTCTTAAACGGGTCTAATAGTTTTGGATATGATAAATTATTTCTGGTTCTCTGAACTTTTTCGGGCTATCAGTGAAGCCATCTCATGGGAAAGCTGTGAAAAAATTTCTTATTTATCTTTTTAGCTCTCCACAGACTCCAAAACGTCTCTAGATTCTGTGCAACCTGCATCCACTGTAAGCCAACGGTTCCCACGATGTCGTCCCATCAGCGTAGCTGGTTATTCCCAAATTTCTAATTTAAGTCCTAGGACGCCAGCCTACTTGTCGAGCAACATCGCAGTTTCTATCCTGCCCCTTCTTCGATGAAGTCCAACACTCCTGTTCTAGCTCTTATTGTGGTGTTTCTTATTCTGTGATTAAGAAATCTTTGACCACCATTAAGTTTTTTACTCTTTTTTAGGTTAATTTGATCATTTCGAACCCATAAGACAGTACCAGCAAGTCGCAAGTTTTTGGATTCTAAGCCAGTTTATCAGTCTATTCCTTCTGTTTGATTTGCTCACTGTGTATCTCAGACTTAAAAATCTACGGACGGACGGACCTATCGTGTATATGATCTATTCGCTTCATAGGCTTTGTCATTTTAACGTTCATGCATAATTCTTCCCAGTCGAAGCTTGGTTTTATAACAAAGAAGAAAATACTAGAGGGAAAGAAATTCATAGTAAGAAAACGTTTAAAACCAAGCGGTTAGAAGTATTTAACGATCATACGAGAAGTAACCATACGGCAAACTTGTGTAGGTTTATTATATAACTATGATAGATATTATAATGGATATGGGTTTGTAGGTTCAGCTTTGAGGTGTAGGAGGGGGCGGTGCATTGTATTGGCGTCGGCGTCATTTGGCCTGAACTTTCTGTTTGATATTAACAATCAGTATAACGACCCCTTTCCATTTCATACTAAAGTTTAATGCACCTGTCCGTGTTCCAATCAATACATTGAATTTCGACATTTCTCTATATAGTTATTTACCCTATTAAATAAACATACCGAATCAAATAAAATATTATGAGTCTTTTACGAGACGGTATAAAATGCAGTAATTGTATTTTTAAACTCATATAAAAATATAATATCATGGTTAAATGTAGAGAGTCGTACCTAAATGCTTGCAGTCAGATTGAATGCAGTTTTTGTCACTCTACGGCGTCGTTAAAATGGATCCGATAGAATTGAAAACTATTGGATAATTTCATTTAATTATTGTTAACCAAAGAATGACGAAACCATTTCAAAGGACTTGATGCAGTGCACAAGGAGGTAACTAGGCTAAAAAGATGGAGAGTAGGTTGAGTCGTGAAACTATTTAATGACTGGGAAGGAAAAGAGTTAAATAGATATGTTATTTTATTAGTCTACCAACTGATACCTCTCTGATGGATTTCTTTAACTGACATATTACTATTGTGGCGGCTATTTTCGACATCATCCACCAATACCGTTTGTCCACGATCTCGTCACCCGGTAGCAACTTCACCACTTCGTCCAATGCAACACGACAGTCAGTCATTATCTAGTCTTCAACGAGTTTACATAGAACACCACGGTTCTTCTTATCAAAACCATTATATTATGTGTGTTCGTCCATCAATAAACAGTAATATTATATCCAGTCCTGTATTTCCACTCTACTAACATCCAGCCTTAAACCACAAAATATATAAGAATATCTCTTCGAAAAATGAAGTTATTCTACAATTATTATTACAATAGCAAGGATCAGCGATGATAAATTCGAACATAGTCTGCGAAAACATAATATTTATTTATTTCACGTAAAACACATTACAGATTTCTCCTATGCATTATGCAATTGAATAGGAAACTTACTAACTGAATTATTATGTAGATTCACTTCATATAGTGGAGGTTATGAAACCAAATTAAAAATATCATTCTTTTTCTCTTTTTTAATGACATTCGGCGGATCGAATCTCTGTTATTGTATGGACATTGGGTCATCATAATATCATGGGTTCAACCTTTTTCGAGGCATTCATTTTTTAATGAATCCGGGCTGACCCAAAGTGAATACTAAAACACTTTTGACGTTTTTCACAAAAAGAAAATCTTGAACTCACGTGCTTCAGAATGAAAATTGCCGATTGAACCACTAAGCTTTGAATATTGCTTCCAAACAAATGAATTCACGCCCTAGCAACACAAATTTTCTATAAATATTGTTATTAAGTTATTACAGGAAAAACAGCCTTGTCAAAATTTCGGGATAAAGAAAAGCAAGGTGATTCCACAATCAACTTCAACTGCAAGACACCAATACTTGAATAACACATATCTACTATTCTAATTTTAAACACATTTTTTGATATTATGTAATAATAATTGTGCTTAGACAATTGGTAGGACAGTGAGCTCGTCCAGTGCACGCGACCTAATCGAATTGGGTTAACGTTTCATAAGTTTGCCTGCGAAGTTTTCTTTTATATAATATCGCGGAGCATCTACCCCCTATAAATATACGTTATATGTTTATACCGCACGGACATAATATTATGTGAGTATGTATATAAAGTACCTACCTAGGCTAATAGGTATAGCGTGAGTGAATGTGCAGTTACTAGTACCCAGGTAGTGATTATTTAAATTTATATTCCGCGTATCACGATTCGGGATCTTACCCTCGTAGGAACAGAGGCTCGCTGGCTCGATATTAACGCTACTAAAGCATTATTTTATAATCTGACCGCTGCAGAGCTTTAGGAGTGCAATATTAAGTAGGTCTCCAAGTGACTTTGACTTATTTTGGAAAAACTGACCCATAATCCAGTTATGAAATGCAATTATACATCTTGTCTTATTTGCTTCAAATCAATCCAAAAGAAAAACGTAGGTATAGTAAAGCAAAACAGCCGTACACACCGCCATTGTTTATCTGACAAGGCAATAAATTATTGAAAAACTACATTATTTATTGTATTATAAGATACATAGTGTTGTAATTACATTGTTGTTTTATGAATAGTATTGTAAGTTGTACCTATTGTATTATATTGTGTTACTTATACTGTACAAGGAATTCTGCCGTGAATCTGTATAAATAAATGTAGCTATGAATGTTGACTATCGTTGCTATACAATTAAAGAATTGAATATGCATTCTCGTTGATAAAGTTTCTTCTTACAAATAAACATGTGAAACGCGGGAAAATCATATTCTTGTACGAGTATAGTAGTTAAGATGTCAGATTATAGATACATACATACTGCTTTTTTTTAACAAAAAAATGAATCTGAGCTTACTAGGAGTGAACATGAATACACTTTTGGCATCTTTCACACCAAGCAAATGCTTGTGTCGTGAAAGCGGAATTGGTCGGCACGGCCGGGATACGAACCTACGATATCCACCAATACGCTGAACGTACGAAAGCCGCCGATTGATACCACTGGACTACCAACCATTCAAACCCACTTAGGGGCAAGAACCTTCCACTGCGTTCGATCTTGCGCGGCTTCAATGACCTCTTGAGATTATTTATACAATCTTTATTTATGTTAAAAGTAAGTACATCAATAATGTTGATTTATAAATCTTTATTTTGTAGGAGGAGATCAGGCGCAAGACTGAGCACATTCGAGGGCTCTTGTTGCGTCCCAATGTCCCAAATCCGAATCACAAAAGGAGGATGTATCGGACTAGTAAATCTCACTTACAAAACATGATATGTAGGATTGATTTGTTATTCAAGTTGCAGTTAAAATTTACCAAAAATTTATTTAAATACAGAATATTTAACAAACATAATACACCCTGAAAAAAGACCTAAAATAATATATTTTTTTAATGAGTCTTGTCTCAATCAAATGAATTAAAAATGAGTCTTGTTTCAATCAAATGAAAAAAATACACGGTTTAACGGTTAGCACCGGGATGCAAGCCCACGACCTTCAGAATGCTGTGCATACGAAAGCCCTCGACTGATACCACTAGGTTACCAACCACTTCGTAGCATGTGCAAATTTCCAAATGCATAATATAAACCAGTCTCTATTGTAACTTTTGTTTAATCTTCCAACCAATTTCATTTATTAGCAATGCGATGTGGGGTGATAAAACAAATGAATACTTACTTCCTTTAGAATTTCAATTTCAAAATAAGTACCTATGTATGTATTCACGAACAATTGAATTCGGCTCATATCTTCAACACTACATACTAACGCCCACAATATTACAACAAAAGTACCACGACACACGTGTTCCCTAACATACGAGAATTTTGAGACACGAGCCGTCAGGCGACTGATGCTTTGTTTTGAAATTAATAGATTGTATGAAAAGTTGGGTCTACTCAGGAAAAGAGATCATTTACAGAATTTACCGTTCCTCTGGTAATGAAAAATTTGATAAAGCTGCAACTGGTCATGCATCAAAGCTTTTAGTTTTTTAAAGCTTGATAAGGCCATTTCTATGCAAGTAAACTTTACTATTCGGACAAGTTTTCTTTTAAACGGATTGCAGACATGGTGCAAAAAAGACCATTGAAGATAATAAAGGGTACAAACAAAAATGTACTAAGAGTTCAATTGCTTGTTGTACGAGATTTTATGAAAATGGTGTGTGTATTGTACCTATTATGAATTTATTAACTTTCTGCAGTTTAAATGTATGTTGAATCATTGCTTCATTTATATCTTTAACTATCCTTCCCGACAGACGTTGTCCTGCGGTCTAACTATGAATATTGAATAAGAATTTAAAAATATAATAAAAATGACTTCAACCAGATGTCATTCTGACCGATGCATTTGTTTAAAACCACATACCCTCAATCCCCGTTTGTCCCTTAATACGCTGTACATACGAAGTCCATCGACATCAGCTGGGCTTACAAATTATAATCACTCTTAATTCAAAAATTGTTCTTCGAGTAAGGCTACGGAACGAATGACCAGCAGCGTTGCATCTCGAGGAACCACTGTGTTTCATACAACGAAGCTGATACATTCCACCCCGCAGACTCTTTTAAAAGTTTCAGAATAATTCTACGTTTCAGAGAAAAAACAGTTTCCTTACGCTAAACGTCGTTACAACAAATAAAAAAAAACATATTTTTAACGTTTTCACTTGTGTCTAACTACTCTCGAAAATATTTTTCGTATATATTTGCATATCGGACGACAAGCCATACGTGAAAAGAAAGACCCAGATAATCCACGCTCGTTCCGTAGTACAACAACGCAGCTTAGTACCTCTGAAACGTGTCTTCTTTTTTTGTTTTGAGAATAAGCTCTTTTTGAAATTCACCCAATTTATTTTTCTCCCCGGGGATAACTTTTTGTGAATTTTAATATTGAAATACTTGCGGTATGAATATTCTTTAGATTGACAAAAGGTCTCAAATTAATGAATGATTAAAATGGTAGAGGTTAAGTATTTTTGGATTAAGTATTTTTAAATAAACTATGTAGTGGTCGACCAGTGCTCGAAATTCGACCATAATTAATTTTAAATTACAAGCTTGAACATTATTGAGATTCCATTGTCAAAGACTGAGCGTGCTCTATTATTTCACAATTTTCTTTTCAAAACTATTACATGGATATGTTTTAGTTTGAATATCCTGCCATTACCCGCTCCACCTTCCATTTGAATATACCGCCTTCAAAAAGCTTTCTGCTGCCATTATGAGGCGCTTTTAATTTTACATTTGTTTCAATGAAGTTGATGATCTTTATAAGTAGTCTATGTGTATTAGTGTATCAAATACACAATATTACAGTAGTGTTTGTTATGTTTTTTTAATTGATTTTATCTATTTTTTATGCATTATTATAAAAAATATTAGCATTCGACACTCTTTTATACAATAAAGTATAAGGATGCGAAATTTCATATTCATGATTATTATTATGTATCTAGCTTTTTTGACAAACGTTATCATATAATCTAACTATGAATATTGAATGCGATTTTCAAATAATGATAAAAATGACGTTTAACAATGTCATTCCGACCGATGCATCAGTTTTAAACCACAAATTTCCATCCGAATTCTGTCAATCCCACTGTTAATCAAACAACTGACAAATCAAAAACCTGCGTGCCAATATTTTTAATGTCAACGGTAAACAATAATAGTGTTTTTATAAAAATTTTCACAGATTTATCAGAGAAAAATCCAATAACCAAAAATGATAAAAATCTGTTTAGCTGATCTCGAGTTATAAATGTTCGACCTAACCCGACTTTCTCTTATAATATCTTTAGAAAGATATTTATGGGTACCTAGCTTTTTTCGATCTGTCCTCTAGTTTGCGTTTCTTTGGACCGTACGAGTAAGAGCTTATTACCCAATATTATTTATCGGATTTTTTTCACATTTAAAAAAAAATCTATTTTAAAATTAAAAGGTTTTTTCGAAAAAGATAATAAATAAGAGAAAATGTAGGTGTATTAGTACCTGGTTTATAGGGAAATTACAAAAGATTAACTCATTTAAGATTCATAAAGAGTTGTTAGTACTTACCAAAATAAGTTATCGTAACCCAAATTGATTTTTTTCTTTGTTGTTTGTCTCAAGCAAAAACACACAAACAAGTTTTTATATATTCCGAAACAATAAATCTTGTTATAAATTTGTTCTAGAGACTGCCGATACATACGTTTGTACGATCTTTATACAAGATACAGGATGGTGCAGAAAGGACGTTACAGTTGGAATTCTGAAATCTTTTGGAGTCAGTTATAAAAATATTATGTACCTACTAATCCTGTCAATTTTCATCTTCACATATCCAGGCTTTTTCCTTAACATTTCGCTCTTCGTGTTATTGCGGTGATTAATTCACGTATATTGTTTTTAATTGCAGGCTGCTATTAAATTACATTTTCCCATTTAAGTATTCCCAAAGGAAAAGGTCAAGAGCTGTTGTATATCTTGTGAACGCAAAGGCCAATAATTATTATTCAAATCGCTTGTTCGGGAAAGCTGCGCTTGCACGCGCTGGGTCAAAACATTGGACCTTTGGTTTAAAAAAAAGTTCGTGGATTGGGGCTCGTTGTTCGATTGAACCCGAGTATTGATTAATTAAAATTGTCCAAGTTTTCTGTACAAAATTCGAAAATTAATTGTAACAAAAATTTATAGGGAATTCAAACCACATCTACATTTTTCGCCATCCAGTACAAGTGTTTCCCAAACAAAATGTTGAATGCTTCATAAAAACCAGACAATAAATTTTGATAGTTGGTGTAAAAATACTGTGTAATGTTGGCAGTTCATGTCTAGGTGTAAAAGGTGTTTTTAAAATAAAACGATTTTGAAATCATTTCACTTTCATGGAATATTTTCTCTATTCCAACAATGACCCATGTTAAACAGAACATACTTGTATCTACCAAATACAATATACCTAAATGTGTTATTTTTTGGACTTTTATTTTAAGTATGTTCTTTTAGACATGTTTTGTATGTTTGTAAAGGGATTATCCAAAGTTAGTAGTCACTTAATATTTTCCAATAAAATATGATACTTGCTAAATGTCATTTTAATTTTATTTATTGGCATCCCCATCTATTTGTATTATAATATTCACTTTGAATTTAAATTGCTGTGCCCTCGTTTTGTCTTTGTTAATTCATTATAATTATTGATTCTTTTGACGTGAGCGTGAATGGGCCCTTTACACCCAGGCATGACTCAAATATTACATCCATGATCTGAAAATAATAATTGGTGCCTTGATTTTGTCATGTTTTGAATTTAAATTTGAGTTCCATGTTTTGTCTTGTCTGTTTTGTTTTATTTTATATGTTTTGACATGAGCGTGAATGGGCCTTTACACCCAGGCATGACTCAAATAGATAAATTTTCAATACAAAGTCCTACTTGCTCGCTTACAGTCATACTTTTCTCCCCTTATGTTATTTTTGTGAATAATTAATTAATTGTGATTTTTCTTTATATTCTTAACTAGCTTATACCCGTCTTGCTTTACGTTTTTGATTCCGATTGTCAGGCTTGATCGGTAGGTAATTAAACAGGTTCTAGTCTAGCTTCCCATTGCTTTGTAGACCTCTATAACTGACATAAGCACAATATATTAAAGTTAATGCAGCAAATTGTATTAAAGAACCTTCTCCGGCATTTTGCACGGCTCTGTGCAGATTCATATCTGACGTAGCATTTGTATTTTGAGCGTGATGCTATGACATACGGTAAAAAGCAAAATAAAAAAACATTTCTGAATTATTATTTAGATAGAGAAGGAGGGGCTAATGCGAGTTTTATTTAATTTCCCAATTTACCACGCAACTTTCTTAATTTTTTCTTTCATAAGAACCTTCTACTGATAAAAGCCAACACGACAAAAAAAGAATTAGTGAAATCGGTTCAGCCGTTTAGGCGTGATGCGATGACATTAGGTAAAAAGCTAATAAAAAAACATTTCTGAATTAGTATGTAGATTTACCACGCAACTTTCTTATTTTTTTCTCTCATAAGAACCTTCTACTGATAAAAGCCAAAACTACAAAAAAATAATTAGTGAAATCGGTTCAGCCGTTTAGGCGTGATGTTCACATATACGATAGAAAGCGGACAAACATTTCTGAATTATTATATAGATAGATTTACCACGCAACTTTCTTAATTTTTTCTTTCATAAGAACCTTCTACTAATAAAAGCCAACACGACAAAAAAAGAATTAGTGAAATCGGTTCAGCCGTTTAGGCGTGATGTTCACATATACGATAGAAAGCACACAAACATTTCTCAATTATTATATAGACTAGCTTTTTTACCCGTCCACAAAAAAAAGTTGTAGAATAATGGGAGTTATAGAACCTGATCTATGGAAGTTAACATACAGAGCTTTATGAAAGTGTGGTGTACTTACATAATGTATATAATTAATTGTACTTTTTTTATTTGTAACACCTCATCAGCAAGAAGAAAGCGCTGCAAGTCATAATCATAACCTGGTGACTTATTCTCTATGCTTACCCCATAGTTAATAACACAGAGTACTCGGTTTATATGTGGTGAGCTATGTGCTGTCACCACAATGTTGATTCTATTATTCTGCATTCAAGTACCAACAAAGCTTTTTATGTTCCTTATAATTAACATATTGTCCAGATGGATTCATACTCATTTCTCTCTCTCCCTGGCTTGCTCCCAGCTTAACGTCTATGAAGACTGCTAGGGTCAGCTCTCCTCGTCCTCAGGCTGTAGAATCTCCTCTGCTGCACTACTTCCCCCACCCCACATCTTTGCATCTACTCGCGCTTTTGCATCACCCAGGAATTCTTTGGCCTCCATCTAGCCACAGAACGTGGAACATTCAGGTTTATTGCCTGTTGTACAATATGCTCCTGTGGTCGTCGTTCTATATACTCATTTGAAAATAATAAAATTTGTAGAATAAAATATAAATATCTACCTGTATTAATAAAAGTTTTGACTTTTTAATACAGATTTTCATTATTTTTTTTTAGAAAATGAATCTGGGCTTTCTTAAGTAAATACAAATACACTTTGTCATCTTTCATACTAATCAAAGGGTTGTGTTGTGAAAGTGATAATGGCACCACCAGGACTTGAACCCATGGCCTTCAGTGCGCTGTGCAAACGAAAGTCATCAACTGATACCACCGGCTTTCCAACAACCTCTTTGTGCCTAAACTTTATAAAAAAAATGTTCAAATAAAGGCTCTCACTCACTGTGGAATATATCTATAAAACTAACCATTATAAAACATCTATTGTTTGGAAGTGGTTCAGAAGAATAATATATTATGAGATGTTTTATAGAAAATTAAAACACAAAATGTATTTTTTTTTTCAGTTTATTTCTGGTTGTAAATAAATGAAAACTTTCTGTTTATTTAATTTCAATTACATATATTTCAATGAATATAATACACAAACACAACTACCATTTTGTAAAATAAAATAACATTATTTGTTAGATCTAGCAGTCTCTAATATAAATTAAAGTCGGGTTAGTGCGAACACTTATAACTCGAGATCGGCGGAACAGATTCTTTCGATGTTTGATTTATTGGATTGTTCTACGCTCCGGATAACAGAATAACTAATAAAAAATTGAATAAATCAATGAGAACTCTAAAATACAATATTAAAGTTTGTATTGAACGGGTTTGCATCAGTACCGCCACCGACATCTGTTGGGGGAAATAGGGAGATGTCTGGTTGATTAATATTTTGATAGAAACATTCAATGTTTTCCCTATTTTTCTACAGATGGTGGCATAGGTAATGATTGAAATTAAAAATATCATTTTTTATTGTACTTTTTCAAGCTTTTTTATAATTTGTTAACGTCTATAATTATAAAAGAAAGTCGGGTTAGTGCGAACACTTATAACTCGAGATTGGCTGAACAGATTTTTATCGTGTTTAGTTTATTAGATTCTTCATTGCTCCGGATAACATATAACAACTATTAAAAAATCGAAAAATGGATGGAAATAGTATGAAATAATATAATATTAAAGTTAGTATGGAACGGGGGAGTTTTGGTGCTTTTGAAATAACTGATTCATAATTACCACATAACTTTTGATTTTTTTACAGAGTAGTCATGTATGTTAGCTATGTTATGTTACCCAGCAATATTTTATTGGCTTTTGATTAAAGGCGAGACAAAGTTCGATGGGTCAGCAAGTCAAAAATAAAATTCACATTTAAATCTTACAGTAGAAACAGCCCCCGTAGACAAATTCAAATTGGCGTTCGACTACAAACGAAGATTTCGCCAATGTATAGTACGAAAAAATTTACTGTTCACTGGAACATATAAACAATTATTTAAACTAAACAAAGACACTTTTATAAAAAGTGGATAGTTAATTTTCTTCCTACTCTATATTGTCGAAGAATTTGTTTGTAGTCGATCGCCAAATGCATTTTGTCTAGGCCTACAGACGTGTTGTGACCAATTAATTGTGTTGTGGCACGCCAAAAGCTTATTTTTTCATAAAAAGTAACAACATAATGGTCAACGATAATGTATGAACTAAATGTATGAAACCTATGTTGCTTTTAGCGTGTCACAGCTCAACAAAACACATTTTTTATACAAATGAATCTGAACTCACCCAAATTGAACACATAATATACAGTTTTGACATCTTTCACACAAAACAATGCTTGTGTTGTAAAAGTTGAAATGATGGGCACCAGAATTCAAACCAATTCAGTATAATTAGGTACTGTTACCGATAGTTATTTATTTATCAAATGTCCTCTAGTATTGTAACACCGTATCCATATGGCGCAATTTTTGATAGAATTGGCTGCCAGTTCAATTTTACCGATTGTGATTATGTTTTTTACATTCCAAACTACGAAAACATTGAATACTTTGTGTGTATAATTTGATTCTATCCTAATTCAATAGGAGTTTTGGGGGAACTATTTAACATTAATCTGTAACAAAACATTATGGAATTAAAATATTTACAAAAATGAGAGGAAGTACAATTATCAAAGAATAAAACGCGACTTACCGATTTTGCTTTTTCTAGTAATAAAATGCATACATTTTAGAAATTCACTGTAATTGTATTGTTGTGATCTGTCTATCCTGTAAAAAATATAGTTACACAAAATAAATTAATGTAATTGGCTAGCTGCATTGTAATTATGCGGTTATTTTGAAACAATATTTACTCAATAAACTTTGCTTACCTGTTTTATTATTCCCAAAAATTTATTTTATATCTAAAGCCGTAAAAAAAATCAATGTTTACATTAAATAGTTTGACAATAAAATAAGACATATCCTTACTAATCCATAGATTTTTGATGACATTAAAAAAATTACAGAAAACGCTTAAAAATAACTGAATAAGTGTTAAATATTATAATCGTAATTTATTAAAGAATCTATCAATTAAGATAAGTATCAATAAAAAAAATATTATTCACACATCCTAAACCTGAAAATTAAAAAAGCATTCAATAAAAATAATCATTATTTAATTTTCATTCACATAAAAATACCGCGAATAATATTTTATGGTACCTGGCAGGACCACAGAATTCTATACAAATAAAAATCTATGGGCAGGACCTCTGGCTGTCATCAATATTTTGACATAACAACAAAACATTTATTCGATTTTTGAAATTAGAATATTTTTTTATTGATAACTGCTGTGTGCTGTTATATTTCTTAATAGGTAGGTACCTGATAATATTTAATTATTTATATTACCCCATATACCTACCTAAGTAATATTTACTAAATTATGTAGAATATGTAATGATTTTGGTCTTTATGTAAATTCTCTCTTCTATCTGACATTACTATGATTGCATAGTTTTTATTTGATTTGATTCTGATGTTAATTATATATTTTGTATTTTATAGGCACGGGGTTCCAGACTAAAACATTCTGTACAGTGCACAACCTAATATTAATGAGTATTCGTACAACATTCAAATCTAGATGTTTTATTATGAAGCTCTTAAAAATGTAAGTATGTAACCTCTTTTAATAAGTTATATCTTTAGATTCTAAATTATGTAATAAAGTGAAATACTTAGTTTATGAAATTATATACAACGTAATCGGTTGACTATTTTATTCTTTCATTTCATTGAATTCAATGTTATTTTATTAATTTGTATGCATAAAAAATTCATGAAATGATGTTATCTGTCATTATAGGTACCTAAATCTTTTGTATTTGTTCTAGGATGAATGATTTGTCACAAACCTTGGAAAGTTTTAAGAAAAGCTTCAAGTCATCATACATCTCACTGATTGCTTTCTTCAAGAATACTTCTTTTGTCATGATGAAACTCTACGCATATTGTTTTTTTAAACAAATTTTCACGGCAACAATACCATCAGTCTTTTATTTAAATGAACCTTGTATATTATTGTTTTTGCATAATATAATATATGATAAATAAGCTAACATAGTTTTGAGTTTATTTACTATTATATTTCTAAATTATTTTGTGGATAAAACAAACGTTTTATTAAACTGATTATAATCCTGAAACCATTTAAAGATTCTCAATTATTGTCAATTTTATTTCTTTCTCTCAACAATTCAGTCAAGTTCACTGTACCTAATGATCTAATTTATCGACAACTGTTTTACTGGCCAGTTTGTCTATGGAATGTTCATACCAATTTAAATGTTTATTATTTTACTTGCAAATCTTTTTCGACGACGACGATTTTAAGATTTAAACTTTATTTATATTTCAGAAAAATAAAATGATTCAACAATTATTATTGCTAAATTATTTTATACTTATCTACATTTGAATATGATTTTATCAGGTAGCTACATAATTATTACTCATCTAATGGCTATGACGGTTTTACACAAAATGTGGCCATAAATTTTTTAAAAATGTGTCAAATTACAAAATGGAGGATTTTTTTTTCCAAAATTTTTCATTAAATCTTTATTTATTGAGAATAATAAGATTTGAATAACTTTTATATGTATAACGAATCAATCTCCAATTATTTTATAACATTTTCATACCGTAATACCAAGATTCTATTCAACGTTTACATGAGTAATTTTGTTTCCAAAAGATGGCTTTCTGTTTTTTTTGAAAAATTTGTATGAAGATCCTAAAAAAATAAAGTTTTTTAAATAGCTCTTAATATATTAAAGTTAACGTTGCCAATTGTATCTTAGAACGTTCTCGAGCAAATTTCACCGCTCTGCGCAGATTCATATCTGACGTAGCATTTGTATTTTGAGCGTGATGTTCACATATACGGTAAAGTATTGTCAAAAGCACGCAAACATTTCTGAATTATTATGTAGATTGATACATGTAAAATGTAAAAAAAAATTTGACGTCCCCAAATGAAATAAATATTTATATATAAATAAATAAATAATCGATCTCTTTGCATTTTCAGTACCTATCTTTACTTACAACATGCTATTCGTGAATACTATACACGTTAGACGGATTAAACTCAATGATAAAAAATAATATCCGGTGATGGATCGAAGCTGTCTGCCTCGCTAAAAATTTCAATCATGCAACACTTTTATAAACATTACTAAATTTATTTTGATGACAGGCATACATTGACAAAACAATAATCAAATAAATAAATAAAAATTATCCCCATTTTATTTATTTTTTTATTTAAAATATTCGGAAAATGCCTTTTTTATTTTATTTTTATTCAAACAAACTTACAATCATTAAATAAAATATTATAAATTTCATTGAATATGAATAATAGACCATTTCAAAAAAAAAAATTTAAAACATACATTTCTTTGTTTATTTCAAGAAAAATTCATCACTCACCATGACAGATTTGTCCTTTGCGATGAGTGATGATATTTAATAAAATCAGTGAAAATAACAATAAACAACTAATACAGTAAAATACAAAAGCTACTTATAGCTTTTGTAAACAACTAATACAGTAAAATAAAATCGGAAATTTAATTTTTTTAACACATTGGGGACTGTGGACAGTATAAAATTTTTGGGTGGTTTGTTCCATTTAAAAATTGAACATCGTGCCTAATGAATTGTTAGAGTCATTAGTTGTTACATATTCGTATAACATTTTGTTCCCGCAGCAATAGGTATATTTCGTCTTGAAGACGCCTCAAACTATTTTAGAATTCTAGGTACTATCAGAAACTATCGCTGAAAGTAGGTAATTTCCATTTAGTTTGTGTGAAAATATAAGTTTTTTCAAAAAGGTAGGTACTCATCCTTACCGAAGCCAATCTAATCCATTTTCCCGATGCATTGGAAGAGAGTTATTTTAATACTAGCTAATACCCGTCTTGCTTTACGTTTTTGATTCCGAATGTCACGCTTGATCGGTAAGTAATTAAACAGGTTCTAGTCTAGCTTCCTATTGCTTAACAGACCTCTAAAACTGACATAAGCACAGGAAAAGGAGAATGACTTTTTTACCGACCTTATAATATTATACGAACCTACCGACATAATTTGCAAGTTTTCATAGAGAAAAGAGATAACTCTGTGGTTTGAATCTTAGCTACATTCTCTAATGTTTGATAATTAATTAGGCTCTCCACCCATAGAGGGTGATTTGCGCTATCTGTCAAATGGAGGAATCATTTTGCAAATTTATTCATTAAATCTTTATTTATGGAGAATAATAAGATTTGAATAACATTTATATGTATAACAAATCAATCTACAATTATTTTATTACATTTTCACACCGTAGTACCAAGATTCCATTCAACTTTTACATGAGTAATTTTGTTTCCAAAAGATGGCTTACTGTCTTTTTTGAGAAATTTGTATGAAGTTCCTAAAAAAATAGAGTTTTTTAAATAGCTCTAAATATATTAAAGTTTATGCAGCAAATTGTATTTAAGAACGCTCTCCGGAATAAAGCGCGGCTTTTCGCATATTAATATCTGACCTTAACGTCTGTTTTCTACGATTGATGCTGTTACAAAAATATAAACGGACTAAAATATTATGTAGAAGATTTTAATTGCATAGAATTTGTTTTATTACACATAATACACAAAAGAAAACAAAAAGCTGTATCATACTTTGATTGCATTGATTCACGTTCATCAATATTTTTTTATAAGTACCTACTAGTAACTTTATAATATCGTTTTGAAAAAAAAAAATAGTTTATAAAACGTTTGCAAGTTTGGGATACATAGTGATAAGGATATGACGGCAGGGTGTTTACCGTTGTATAAAGTCCAAAACTTAATGAGAGTTTCTTGGAAGCGATAAGATCTACAACTGTCAGCTGCTTGTCTCTTCCATCTGTCCCTCCGATGTATTTTATATTGGAATATTATGAATCGTAGATCGTAGCACGTAGGCCGGTGTATGACGACACGGCGAGCCTCCGTCTCATAATAATATGTTTTGTCCGACGTAATCGTAAACATTTGTTACTTACTACTTTTCTTCGTCAATTTATTGAATTCACAAATCTATTTTTCATGTTTTATTATTGAACAATTTCGAAAACTAATTTACCAAAATGTTTTTCAATCATTTTAAAGTTATTTGAAGACGCAGAAAATAATCAAACGCTTTAATAATTCATATTTTTTTTCACAAACAAGTTTTTTTTCTTGAAATTTTTATAAAAAAGGAATACGTTCCATATTTATTGGTGACTAATTATTGTATTGTTCATTTCTAGGCTATTTGGCCGTGGTCTATTTATAGTCAAGTCGACAGGTTGAGAGGAGATTCAATGACATCCTTTTTTTTTCTCCTAGGGGATGTTTTGCGCTCCGACCTGTAGTGGTCTATTGTGCTTTCCCTTCTTGCTCATGGTGTTACCCAATAAGAGCTCCCCCACCAATCCCTGACGCTTCAGAAAGTCCAGCATTAGATGGGGATCCAAGGTGGCGAGGTCCTCCACCTCTATCCTGTGTTTACCAAAACTTCTTGCTCTCGCATAAACTACTGCATCGCAGTCTGTAAGTAGGTGGTGAGGCGTTTCCACTCCTTCTTCACAGAATCTACAGGTTCCGTCAACTTCGATCCCCAGCTTCCTCAGGTGTTCCCTAAGTCTGCAGTGACCCGTTAAGAAGCCTGTTAGGGTTTTAAGATTTATTTTACTTAGGCTTAAACATATTTTGGTTCTTCTGGAGTCAAACCCACCAAGAAGATCCTTGGATTGCCTAAGTCCGGGGAGGTTGTTCCACTGTTCTTCTCTTTCTTCCCTTCCCTTCCTTCTTATCTCTTCTTGGAAGAATCTGTTACTTAGACCGCAAAAAGGTTCTGGTCCAACTAGGTGTGTTGTTGCACCATTTTTCGCTAGCCTATCTGCTTTTTCGTTACCCTTCACCCCGACATGTCCCGGGACCCAGAAGAGAGTAACATTATTATTCTTGCCTAATTCATTCAGTTTTGATAGGCATTCCCATACCATTTTAGAGTTGACGATGTTGGAACTCAATGCTTTAATGGCTGCTTGGCTGTCAGAAAATATGGCTATGTTAATGACATCCTTACTCAAACGTCTTTCTCGCATTAGCCGTGGCGGCAAACTGATTTCAAAATATATACCTACGTCTTGGATATGACCCTTCAACCAACACCACCTATATAAGAAGGCCTTAGCGCTACGCCACAGCGGGAGGCCCAGCATTCACTCTTCTATATCTGTATGTACTTAACTGTACGCTATGATATCAGTCTACACGCAGGCAGCCGTGACGCGAGAGGCCAAAAATGGCCGCCAGCACTAAGGCCTTCTTATATAGGTGGTGTTGCTTCAACCCACTACTCATCATACCGTTCAATACTCGCTGAATTCCATTCTAAGTTCTCTATAGGGGAAATTTTCCGGACGATTCGTCTCCTAATTGGCCTACGGGGGACAACATCACTGCTTCACATCAGATTGAGACGAAACTTGAAGCATCTGTATTTTTATATATTTATTCAATTAACTCATTTTAAAAAATGTAATAAACGTGCACATCGTCTTTGTATAGAAAAGTGATAATTTATTTATACCTATATGGGTTGGTACATTTTATCGATAAACATCATGCCTTGTCCCATAACAAAAAGGCAAATGGAACCGACTTCCAGTTTATTTCTATTCAAACGAGACGAGTATAGAATTAATGCAGTATAATGAGAGCTTTACGTATAGAATCCATTTATACTCCTGAATTATGCAAACGTTTATGTAATGCATACAAAAAAAACAGGTACTCTATTCAAAGTAAGTACTTATATAACATTGTAAACTTTGAAACTACGCAATTAAATTTACAGGAACTTAATAGAATTGAAATTTTCTCATTAATGCTGTAGACTAGTTTGTTGTTCACAACGATGTTAGGATTTTGTTATCCAGTGTAGCTGGTGTAGTTTCTAAATGAGATTAGGTTCAGTACAAAATCTTTCAACTTTCTCTTTAACGCGTTAATTTAAATTTCTTTGAAAAACAAATAAAATTTATTCCATTTGACTAAAATATTGCTACCTATAACATAATAATTTTGCTGAAATGAGCTAGAAACTTCATTTTTAATATATTTTCAAATTTTTGAAAGGTGTTTCACCTTGCTGATGATAAGGGTGACGTTTGGTGACGCTTTCATTGTCTTTTTTCCGTGTATTTACCCGAAAATATTTAATCGAAGATTTGAATAATTCCTTTGCAACAGATTATCAAAATTTGAATCAAGGGAACAGTATATTTTTTTTTCATAAATAAAATAACAGGTCGTATTTTAAACAATAATAAATATGAAAGTTAATATTAAAAGTTAACATATAAAAAGTTGTTAAAATAAAATAAAATTTAACATAATTTGTATTTAGGAAGCATGTTTAGTCGGGATGGAAAGTGTGAAAAAGAAATCGAACGTAGGAAAGTCGCTGGTTGCAGGGTGGGCGGTGCACTAAGACCTATAATGAGGAACAACAACGTCTCACTACAAGCAAAGAAACTAGTGCATAACGCAATCCTGTTACCATCGATGATGTATGGTTGTGAAACGTGGACATGGACGAATAAAGAAGAATGTAGTATAAATGCAGTAGAGATGAAATCTCTACGAAGAATATGTGGAAAAACTTCATGGGATATGGAAAGGAATGAAAATTTTAGGAAGGAATGTGGTATAGAAGTAAGTGTTGTGACAAAGATGAAAGTTAATAAGTTGAGATGATTTGGGCATGTGAAAAGAATGGATGCAAACAGAATGACAAAGAGAATAATTCATAAAGCTGAAAGGAAAGGTGTAAGAAAGCGTGGCCGACCGAGAATGACGTTGATCGAATACATCGATTCCGTCCTCAAGGAAGGCCAGGTAAGAAATAAGAGAAATAGGAGAGGGTGTATGAGAAATGTTATGTCGGTGGAAGAACCAAAAGAAGTATGCTTGGATAGAAAAGAGTGGAGGTCCGTTCTCTCTGCCTTCCCCTTACGGGACACGGCGTGATGGGTAAAGAAAAAAATAAAAATTAAAAAAAATATAATTTGCTATTATGTATATAAAATCACTTTTGTTCGTGTTCCTTTTGGACGAAATTTTTTTTTTACCAATGAAAGGTTTCTAAGATTTTACTCTTTTTAGGCACTTGACATTATTTTTTTTTTTTTTTTTTTTTTTTTTTTTTTTTTTTTTTTTTTTTTTTTAATAAATGAATCTGTGCTCACTCGAAGTGAACACAAATACACTTTTGACATCTTTCACAGTAAGCAAATGCTTGTGTCGTGAAAGCGGAAAATGGTCGACACGGCCGGGATTCGAACCCACGACCTCCGCACGAAACAGTGCGAAAGCCGGCGTCGTAACCGTTGGTCTATCAATTATAGACGGATGTTTTTGTGATCTTTGGTTAGGCTTTAGGATTCACAGGTTAATAATTCTCAAACTACGCATTGTATCAACTTGCATAAAAAAAACATTAAAAACAAGCTTCATCATAGTGTAAATAGAACCACATTCAAGTCCTACGCAATAAAAACCGATTATTTAAATTAAATAAAACCTCTTTTTTAAGTCTTTTTAAATCCATATATTTTATTATTCTTAGAAACGCTGTTAAAAAGGAGCCAGTTTGGTTCAATATTCAATTAGACTTTTTATGGTTATATCTCTGTTGGTTTATACTATTGAAGTTGAAATGTAAAAAGGAGAGACGGGAACTGGCATCTGGCAAATTGCATTAAAAATAACAATGACTCGTATTTCTATTAAAAAAAAAAGTTTGACTTTGTTCGAGATACTTCATCTCTGAGAAATACGACCCAAATGGTCCATTGGGGTGGCTTTTATTTGCCTCACTATTGTAGTGGAGCGTTGAAGATTCCCTTATAATTTCAATTTCTTACAATAATAAAACTGCTGGATCAACGTACAGGCATTCACTCGTTTAATTTAGTACCTATTTTTTTTAATCAATATTTATTCTTATTAAAAAATTTATTTAGTTTAAAATAAAATAACATCATTTTTTACAAACATTTTTCTAGTTGAAACCCTGAGCTGGCTCATACATGACTTAGGGTGAAAACACAAAAAAACACAGATACAGACGCCGGTGGGCGCAAAGATGTTTCTAGTATTTGAATGGGCTTTCGTACAGCAAAAGCAGGAACCCGCTTTCCGGCATGTTAGGATTAACAATCTTATCGCCTGAGTTCAGAGTTGATCTTAACTTTTAGTGTTTATCCATAGATGTCGGTGACGATACCATTTCTTGTCTATCAATTTTTTTACAGATGTACTCCACAGTTTATTTCCTGTGTAGGCATCTTTTGTAGCCATTCAAGTTTAAAAAAGGAACATACCTAGGTATTTTATTATAATTTCAATTTGGAAAGTAAGTGTGAAATATCAGTTGTAATATTCTTTTAATTCAAAGATTAAAAGGACAAACAGGCAACAAGAGTTCTCCACTGCACTCGATCCTAAGATGACCTCTTTCCAAATCATGTCCAAACGGAATATGGTGTGAGAGGGATCTTCACGTCTTCGGGACCCTGATGGGGGGAATAACAGCGCTCTCCTTGGCCATGCAGTTGTCTCTCGGTATCCTTAACGCACGTCACAACCTCTTCCACTTCCTCTCCATAATAGAAGAAGTGATGGGCCTACACCGGCGCGGCGTATAGCATCGTTCGTGATGCGGTGGTATCATATTATACTTAAAATCTCCTGAGGCTTTTCGTTTTAAACTTAAACGCGGTGATCTTTTGTAGCTGTGCTTTGGTCTGTTGCCAGGACTCACACCCACAAAGGTTTTAATTGTACAAAGATAAAATAACACAAACTATTTTTAATTGTTTTATATAAAGACAAACTCTTGTGTACTACAAAATTTGCATAAATTTGTTTAAAAATGGCAAATATTCAATTTCCTCCATTTCAACTAACTACTCATTTAAATAATTCTAATCTAGATAGAAGTCGAGACAAGAATAATAATTGAAACTTTACACCGAACTACTTCCGAGTCAATTTGTAATTAACTTGGAAAGATGCGACTCAATTGAACGTTCCAAGTGTCGCTCTAGCACTAATAATAATTGTGTAATGAATTTTTGAATTAGACATTTGGAGAACATTGTTAGAGCAGTAATGTTTACATTACACATCACAATGACAAGAATATGGAATTTCGTAGTTGGTTCTATTGTGTTCATCTATTTTCCTCCACCTAAAGAATAGCTTAATAATTTGCATTTAATTGTTTCATTTAACATAGGCACCTTCTTCTTCTTTTCTTTATTTAGACGGCAAAGCACCCGGTATCGAGTGAATCATGCCCATATTTATACATGTGTCTGTTAAGCCGCGTACAAGTACAACTCAACAAAAAAGGGAAAGCAAACCAAAAGAACACAAACAAAAAATCAACCGAAAACAGGCGGGAGACAGAGAAAAAATACCTAGCCTAAAAATGCCATTCAAGCTACCCACCTACAAACATAATTATTATAATATTGAAATCACAAAATAATATTGTAGTCACCACTAAATACATTCCATCACCATCATTATAGTTGCAAGTATAAACAAATTACTAATACAGTTACACGGGGAAAGGAGCAGGGCCGCAATTTATCTACTATAAAATACTTCGACCTTTATATAAATTTATTTTTTTTATTTTTTTATTAAGTTTTTGTGCTTTTTTTTTCCTTTTTAATTATTTTATTGTTTTTTTTTTTTTTAATTTTATTATTTTTTTATTTAACGTATATATCTATATATATACATACTCCCACTCGCATCATAGTTTTTTATCATACTTTTTAAGATGGTTAACTAAAATCACATTAATTTTTAAATCGTTTAGGGCTAAAAGGGATATTATTTTAATGGGGAAAGTGAAACAGAACTTTGAGATGTCCTTTATAAAATCCTGGTTAGGTAAAAGCGGACAGTTAAAGAATACATGGTCGATAGTTTCTTCCTCCTTCCCACATTCACAAATAGCATCGTTCACTATGCCAATTCTGGCCAAATGAGAAGCTAAAACGACATGTCCTAATCGGAGACGGCATATAAGAGAAACGTTAAGCTTAGGCATTTTACAATTTTGAAACCATGGACTATGCGGAATATCACCCTGCACTGTCCTGTAATGGCCACCAGCCGAGGCATTCCTATAAACTTCATTCCATTCCTTCCTGATAAAACGATCCACAGCGCTCATGCAATCCGTAATAGGCAAAACGAAGGAGTGGGGCAACACTCCGCAAGTGCAAGCTTCTTTGGCAAGCGAGTCCACTCTTTCATTGCCACTTATTCCGATGTGGGAGGGAATCCAAACGATTGTTACGATAAGACCTCTCACGGACGCCAAGTACAAAGAATTTTTTATGTCACCCAGAACATGGCAACTCAAAGCAGACCTTGAATTGGAGTTCAAACACTTTACAAGACTCAGAGAGTCAGTGAATATTACAGTACGAGGCAAAGCAAGCTGCAAAATATTTAACAGGGCCTCTCTCAAAGCCACACATTCAGCTGTGAAGACGGACGCAATTCGAGGGAGTTGAAACATACAGTTTATGTCAAGAGAAGGGATGCAGAAGGCTGCACCACACTCTCCATCAGAAGCCTTCGATCCATCAGTGAATATTCTGACAAAGGAGCTCCATTTCTCCTCTACCTTTTGGCTGAATAAAGAGTTGACTACGTGAGGAGGCAAAGATGAAAATGACTTATTTATATCAATAGATTCAACAATGTCAGGATGGTATACGGTTGCTTCAAATGGAATGCAGAATATAGGAAGTGAGGGAGCCAACAAGTCTGGGAATTCTTTTGAGATTTCTTCAAAAATTGAACAAAGCAAAGGTGGAACTCTTGAGTGCCAGAAGGAATCATTCTGACAACTATCTAAGAGGCCACTTAATTTTGGTATGATAGGATGATCAGATAGAACTCTTTTGAGAAGGAACCCAAAACCAAGGAATTTTCTGCGTAGGTAAAGAGGTCTTTCCACGCATTCTGCCTGGAGAGCGATCAAAGGAGATGACTTCATGGCTCCTAAAATGAGTCGGAGGCACTTGGACTGAACTCTTTCCAATTTGGTTGATAGATATTTCGGAAGGGGATCCATGAGAAAACTACCGTAGTCCAAGTGACTACGAACAAGAGCGCAGTACATTGTTCTCATAGAAGCGGGATGTGCTCCCCACCAGACCCTAGATACCGCTCTCATGACGTTAATATTTTTTTCACACTTAACTATTGTTTGTTCTATATGCATATTCCAATTTAACTTTCGGTGAATGGTCATGCCGAGGAATTTAATAGAATCCCTGATGGGGATTGGCACGCTGTTACATTTGATGGAAATATCTGGAATCTTGTGTTTGTTGGAGAAAATTACCATTTGACTTTTAGAAGGGGACAGGGACAGCCCGGCCTCCGAAAACCAAGGCTGTATAAGGTCTAGCGCGTCCTCCATTCTATTCACAGCTCGTGTCATAAGTTTATCCCTACAGTAAACTACAAAATCGTCCGCATATTGCAGTACGCTGCAGTAGGTTGGAATGCGGTGTTGAAGATCCTGAGTGTATATGTTAAATAAAATGGGACTGAGAGAAGAACCTTGAGGCAAGCCTTTACACACCGTTCTTTCAATAGTCTCTCCGGGAGTCTCGATTATAAGCCGACGTTCGCACAGTATGTTAGAGATCAATAGGCAGATGGAGTCTGGCATCCCCAGGGTAGTCATTCTCCTATTAAGAACTGGTAACAGCACATTGTCATAGGCACTAGAAACGTCCATGAAACAAGCCACCATAACTTCCTTTTTGGATTTGGCTACATGAGCGTCTGTAATTAAAATACTCAGGTTATCCAAACATGATTTACCCTTTCGGAAACCGAGCTGCCACTGGGGAAGTAAGTTTTTAGTCTCCAAATACCATTCAAGTCTTGACTTTATCATTTTTTCCAATATTTTTAGAAAGCAACAAGACAAAGCAATTGGTCTGTAAGACTTTCCTAAGGATGGATCCTTACCAGGTTTAATTATGGGTATAATAATTTGTCGCTTCCATGATGTGGGAACAGCGCCAGATTCTAAAATGTGATTGAATAAATTCAAAAGTTTCTGAAGGAAGGGAGTTGGGAAGTGTCTGAAGAAAGAGTATGGTATCATATCTGGGCCAGGAGATGAGTCACCCGACGATTCGATTGCGTGTGTCAGTTCCTCTAGAGAAAAGTGAGACGAGAGTAAGCAGTTTTCTTGTTGGGGAGCCGAGTCTACTTGAACTGTTTCAGACTCATTTGGCACATAAGGCGGCGCCAGTCTCTCCACGAAGCTATCGATCCAATCCGAACATTTGTATTGGTTGGGCTTGGGAGACAATGAACCTCTGAACTTCTGAATAGAAGACCAGACTTCCGAAATCGGTGTGTCAGGAGAGAGAGATGAACAATAATCCTGCCATCCCCGTCGTTTCTTTTTCCTTAGGAGTTTTTTGGTTTGGGCCTGAATGTTTCGGAAAGATAAGAAGTTTTGCTGCGAGGCACATCTTTTGTACCTCTTAATGGAATCAGATCTCAACTTCACCATGACTGTGCACTCCTCGTCCCACCAGGGAGGAGATGACTTTTTCCTTTTATGGGTTTTTTGTTTTGGAATTGAGGCATCTGCTGCTTCAATTACACTCTTAGATAATTCATTCGCGTAGGTATCCACCAAAAATTCATCACCGTCTATACATCGTTTGGAGAAGTTACAATTAGTGAGAAGCTCAGAAAACTGTGACCAATCTGCTTTTTTTGTTTTATAACCCTGTCTTAGTTGGGTTTTTTGACACTGAGTTCTGTTATTTTGGATAGCCAAATGAATCGGAAAGTGATCACTTGAGTAGGGATCACTTGAAATTTCCCAAGACAGCGAAGGGGCTAGATCGGCAGAGCAAAGAGATACATCTACCGCACTCGGATTTTGGTTAGGTAGGGAGAGTCTGGTAGGTTGACCATCATTAAGGATTACCAAGTTCTGATCATCAGCAAATTCCAATAGTGCCCTTCCTGCGGGATCCGTGTTGTGACTACCCCAAGCAGGGGAATGTGCGTTGAAATCGGCTAGTAAGATATATGAGGATGAGAGGTTAGAAACAACTCTCCTCCAAAAATCAGAATCAAAGTGGGTTCTTGGGGAAGAGTAGGCTGAAAAAATAGCAATACCAAGGATCTCTGCAGCTACTATTTGAGATCCCAGGCAGGGGGGAATTTGTAAAGGTGAAAATTGGAGATTGTTTTTGATAAGAAGGGCGGCCCCGCCTCTACCATCGGAGCGATCGTCCCTTAGGCATACATAGCCAGGAAAAGATACAACGGAATCAGTGGAAAACCACGATTCAGAAATAGCAGCTACGTCTACTTGATGCTTTTTCAAAAGGTAAATTATGTCATCTCTGTTGCTTACTGCACTGCGACTATTCCACTGAAGGATAGACAGGCTGTTTATTTTCTGGATCTTTGGAGTCATTTTCGGAAACAAATTTATTGAGAGTTTGAATTAGAGCAGCGTATGAAATGTCTGAATTTTTTGATGAAAGTACTTCCAAAACTATAGAGATTAATGTTTTCAGGAAGTTTTTGTTGTCATAGTTAAAATCATTGGTTAGTCTTTCGATATTTTGTAAAGATGGATCTTTGTTTTGAAGGGCACATCCATTTGGTGCGGATGATAAAATGTCCCCATTTGGGGAAATCAAGAGGGCGTTAAGCTCTGCTCGGTCATACGACAAGGGAGTAGACTTTCTTGGTGTCTTATATACAAATTTGCCTCTTGCAGGAATCGTTCTATCTGTACTGCGAGGGTTATTTTGTTGAGAATTATCAAAGGTTATATTGCGCTGGGGGATGGGAGGGGATTTCGTTTTTTCATTCCTAACTATATTTGCATAAGATAGTTTGCGTTGAGGATGGAGTTTGGAGGCTTGCAAGTATGAAATGTTATGAAAGGCCATAGACTGTTTTATTTCTCTTTGTCTCTCAAACTCTGGACATGTTAAACTAGTAGCATTGTGGGGTCCCCCACAATGAAAACATTTTGATTCTAATGTGCAATCTTGTGCAGGATGGTTATCTCCACATTTGAAACACTTCTCCACCGATCTGCACACTGATTTGGTGTGGCCGAAGCGAAGGCACCGGAAACACTGAACAGTGGGGTAAAAGTACGTTTCCACTGTGAAACTGTTGTAAAAAATATATATGTTGCTTGGCAGGCTTTGACCTTCAAAGGTCACTACAATTGAGCCAGAAGGCTTCCAAACAACACTACCGGATGTTCTGTCTTTGTAGTTAAGACGGCGAATTTTTAATACCTCCCCAACATCAGGATTACATTCAGAGATTGCGGCTTTGATTTCTTCGTCGGTGATATTTGTAGAAATCCCCCTTATGAGACCCATACGAGTCACATTGTGGGTGGGAATGTACGCTTTGTACGCAGCATTGGATTGAATATAAATGTTTTTAATAAACGAGTTAGCAGAGTTCGCAGTGAAAAACTCAATGGATAGTCGAAATTTTCCCTCCGACTTGATAGATCCATTAATAACGTTGCCTAACCTTTTTGAAAAAAGGAATCTTCCGAAGTCCATCGGATGAATCCTCTTGCCAGACTCGGTACTTTGTACAAAGACTACAAACGGTCCTAACGATTTGGAGGAATAAAAATGTTCCCGTAAGGGAGTCTCTTTTGGGTTCGAAGTTATGACAGGGGGTGAGGAAGAAGATGACTGATTCAATGGAGAGGCAGAGTTAACTGATTGAATAAGATGACACTCTGACTCTTTCATTATTGTTTCGTTATTTCTTCTTTTCCTCTTATTCATGTCCGGAGGATCCGGAGGGATGGGAGGTACCGGAGGAACCTCCATCTTTTTTAAGATAGAAGTACGAACCACAGTTTTTATACCAACAACAAAAGAAAAGTAAATTGAAAAAAATAATAGAAAAAAAAAATAGAAAGTAAGAATAAAACTTAATACGGACCTGAGTCTTGGTGCATAGAACTTAATAAATAACAAAAATAAAATTTATACTTAAATAATAGATCAGCCTTGCAACAACACTTAACCACGTAAACAAAATAATAATTCCTCGGACCCAGCGCGAAGCGGCGTACACGTCCGTCTGGCACAGTAGCGGGGAATCGAAAAAAGAACATAGGCACCTTCAATGCGAAAACATTTTCATAAACACTAATGTTAATGAATTTAGTTTAGTGTGAGTTAAAAAAAATATTTACTTCTAGGCCTCTTGTACACCGCACCGGATAACGTTCCGTATTTTTTATCGGATTTGCGGTGGTGTAATGTATACCTACCACCGTGGATTCGGTAGAAAACACGTGACGTCTGCATCTCTTTATATATAAGAAGTTGTAAAGTAAATTGATCTCAAATACTGATTTATTTAATGAATTTACCCTATTCAGAAATACAAAATGTAAGTAGGTGCCGAATATGTTGACGGGAATCGTGTAAGAGCCGATGTTGAAGAATTTTTTTCCATCTTTCATCGAAAATATATTTCGAAAATAGATCGATGAATATTTGGATTGAATTTATGAATTCAATTAAGCAGAGATGAGATTGAAATGACACGAAAAAATAAGTTGTACGAATGACTAGGTATGAACATAGGTACGTTGTTGATTTCATCTTCGTATTTACACATGGCAATAGAGGATGTTTATCACACTGTTTGGAATCGAATTGGTACATACAATTCAGTCTGGTTCAATATAACCTTTCAAATGTTTGATTTTCCAAAGGTCATAGTTCGTGTTTTACGAAAAAAGAAAATGTAAGATAAAATGCTGTTTTTCAGGTAACATTTTTATCAGATATTAGACATAAAATATCGACTGATCCACCTGATACTAAAGGGAAAGATCGAAGGTCGCAGAGGGGCTGGATGAAGGCAGATGTCCTGGGTACGTAATATACGAGAATGGACGGGCTTCCGTACTGTGGAACAACTGTTCCGAGCAGCCCAGGACAGAGAAGGATTCGCCGCAGTGATCGCCGACGTTGGCAATACCTGACATGGCACCAAAAGAAGAAGAAGAAGACATAAAATAGAAATGTAACCACCGATTTTACAGCATCATAAGTCTTTTGCCTTGAAAAGTTCAATTTCATTATTTTATGTCACTCAATTGTTTGGTTGATGTTTTTTTTATGGAGTCGGGGAATCTTAAAGTAAAATGATTGACAGAACTTTCCGACAGAATTCTGATATGGTCAGCAATTCGGAGATCTTAGTAAGGCAAATACTGAAAGAAAATTTGCAATTATTATAAAGATCCGTAAGAACTCGGATCTTTAAGTACTAACAGGCGATTAATCCTCTTTTCTGCACCTGATTTTCGTAGACGAGACGTAGCATGGGCAGAAGACATATGCAACAGCTCTGCCCAGTAGCGTACCGAGGGGGGGGACAAACTTTTTTTTTAATACAGTATGGGGGAGGGGGGGGGGCAAACTTGGTTTACCACGAACCAAGGTTCGCCACTGGCTCTGCCCAAAAAAAACATTAGGAGCAGGTGAAAAATTGTCAAAAAAAAAAATAACGATAACAGAACTATTGATAAAGATTTTTTCATATTTTTTTTCGTGCAAACATCATTGTGTTATGATAAGGCAATATTCACGTTTTTCCGTAGGGCAAAATAATTGAAAAATCATTCTGGAAAAATGACGAATAGGATATAAATATTAGTAGATTTTATACTAAGAGGCAGACGTTGTTTAAACAGATCATCCAGAGGTCATGCGTCTTAGTAGCAGAAAAACTGAGAAAATACAGGAAATATCCCATCAACAAAAAATATATACCTAATGTTTTCTTAAGCTACCTACTTAGTTTAAAAAAGACTTAATTCCAGGTCTATTTGCAGAAATCGTAAAAATCATATACAAAAATATAACAGCAACTTGTCATATTAAAAATGAGTCAAAAGAAAAATTCATTTGGCTGATCTGCAGCATCAACAACAGAGAGATGCAAAGTGATTCTACATGGATACTGGGAGACTGAATGAATTGGCGGTGGAGGCACTAGTCTGACGTCGAGAGAAGTTAATGGAAGGGTTGCGTGCTGCAGGCGATGGGTGTGTCTTCTCCTACTGCCTGGATGTATCTCCCCTTTTTATCTGCAGATTTATGTAAGAAGTACTTCATACTTGCTACCATTATGAGGATCTTAGTACTCATTATAAACCCCGGAAGAAAAGTGATCAAAACCCAAACAGTGCATTTTTGAACAAATTAGGTACCTACAACAAAACAAGTAGATATTTGTATCAGTCAATAAAATGTTTTTATTATCTATATCAATTTATAAGACTCTCTGTATTTAGAAAACATCATGAAAATAGTGCGTCGTTCTTTATATTATTTTAGACACTTCGGTATTTAGGCGACATCTTTCATCTTGTTATCAAGAATTCCTTTTTCGAAAAGTAACTGTTTGTAAAGAATTCGTAAATTTTAAGAAAAATGTTCATTTTTAAACTTAGAAAGCTAATTTCGTTTATAATGGGGTCATAAAATAACTATTATTTTGTTTTCATATCCTTTGTTGAAAAGCCTTATAATCCATATCACTCTATTTTAAAACAAAATACATATTTGCAAATTTCTAGCACATTACAAAAAAGGCAGGTGTTAAAATTTTAAGCATTTTCGTCCTTATAAATGTTGTTAAATTTTTGTTGTTGTTTAATCTGTTAACATTGGCATTAGAATCGTGTATGTAACTGTATATATATATAAAAGAAAGGTATTAAAATTTTGTAAATTATTTTTGGAAGTAAAATAACGGGCAATTCAATTCCAACACGACCGTTGTAAAAAAAAATTTAAAGCTTTTTAAGAAAATTACTTAACCTACAAAAAATGTAGAATGATCAATCTAGCTGTCCATTTAGTGATGAAATCAAAACGAAATGTTCACGATTAAGCTTTTTAAGAGCAGGAAGTTAGAACCAAAGCTACGTACGTGTAAAGGTAACTGATGGCCACTTCCCTTTGAACTTTTTAATAAATCTAACAGCACGTAATATAAAATATTAGTAGGCAGGTGGTTGTTTCATATCATATGTAGGCTCTCAAGCTTGGACTGCCTTCTTCGTAGAACCACCGCCTTGCCTAATAGCTTTCATGCCATGATTGATTACACACCTTCGGCAAACGCGTGAAAAATATTATTCTTGTTTTCAATACGTTTATTTTGTTCGGCGTACCTAGGCGCGAAGTGTATTGTGTACGACAGTAGAGACCACTCAATTTGCCAATTCAGCATAAATTCGTATTCCACGTTATTATATTATTTTGTTGTCATTAATCATTAGTAAATATATATAATAATATGCCGGTCATGTATCGCAATATTATTATTTACTTAGAAACACGAATAGAGGTTTTATGCTACCTACTTTGGATATTTCAATATTTTTGTTTATAGATGTTAACGTCTTTCTTCTCCTGAAAATGGAATGAGGTATATATTATATTACTTAGGGTCTAGGAAAATTGATCGCGAACAATAATTAATTCATCGTCAGTAAAATTCATCGCGAATACTTTTAGAATGCATTCGATTCCGGGTTCTGGGTTTTGTATATAACAGAACTCTGTAATTATTTTTGGTAAAACTTCAGTTTAGTCACTTCTTATGATTTCGAGATTATTTTATATACAATCTGATCAGTTATCACTCGGGGAGGTGTCCAAAAAGGTATGAGGGGTTCCACCTCCCACCACAAGGTGGTGTGGAAAGATACAAAAGTAATAGCAATGTTGCGAAGCATAGATAAGTAGGTAGGTATACATAAAAATATCGCAAGTGACTGTCCAAAATTCTCTGTAAAACAAAACTCAAGACTGTCACACGATCGCTTGGCGTGCCGACGAGTTTGACAGTTTAATCATAGAAGTAGGAAAAAACCATAAACAAACGAGAGATTTTGTTGACTTTTGATTACGAGTCGTAATCATTACGATTCGTTACTGAAAATCTTTTATAAAATCGTCTTTGGTCTTAATTATTACTTACGGATGGATTATGAATCGTCTTTATAGCGAATGCTTGATCTGGCGTTTATAAAGTCGGCCATTACTAATACTTTTAATACTTAAAAGCTTCTCAATGTTAAAAAAAAACTTTTCAATTTGTTCAGAAGGACATTGAACTAAGATATATGTACCAAGGTTAATTCGACATTAGGTATTCTAAGCATGTTTAAATAGATAAACAAACTTATAAGCAGGAAAAATGATAATGTGCCAAAAGTTTTTTTTTTTTAATTTATATTATCTTAATTCTTTGTGGGATATTTTTTTTTGTATATTATTTTGTTGTAGTTCGATGTGTAGGTATATTTATCATGAAAAATTGATCATTAATGATGTAATTTTAGCACCGAATAGTCAAACATCTCAATAGAGATTAGGCAACGTTCTATCACTTTCCAGCAGATGTATCTTCATTAAAATTGTAATTTAACAAAAATCTGCAAATTATCGAAAGTGTAAGCATTGTGCCATTGGCCCAGTGGCTAGTTTTCTTACAAAGGACAACTAGAGATGCTGGTTCGAGTCCTGCCGGGGGCGTGGGTACTTCCGAGAAGTTGAACATGAAACATTTCACGGACTTGAATTTGACCATCAATACCTACAGTGTACGTTGATAACGTTAAGTGATCACACTAAGCCAGCCATCGAATCAGCAATAAAAGACAGTTGTTAACCCTCAGTAGTTTAATTTGAATAAAAATACTATTTGAAAATCGAACATCTGTTGATATTAAAGTGGTTGATTCTTCATACATAGGTAACTAACGAATTATCTCCCTTTTAACCTCCCTTAGAGGAATAGGGAGGCAACAAGAGCCATAATATGTCAAAGATAATGGTTGGTTACTTATAATAAAAATACATAACATGTTTTTCAATATTTTAGTGGCAATACTAAGTTCGATCAATAATAGAAAGTTTAATTTTAATATGAAAAAAAAAAATTAGAAATACGAACAAACATTTCATGTTGAAATATTCGTGATAATTTTATCCAAAAAACCTTTTAAATAAAAGTAAAAATTCATATCCGTTTCAAAATGAAACCTTTTTCCTTACCTACTCGAAACAATCATTCTGGTACTTGAAAAAAAAAGAGAAACCGGGATTGAAATGGAAAAAATCTTATCTTCAGTATAATAATTATTTATAATGAAAGATATTTTATTTTCCCATTCATCATTACGCAATCGAGAGGTTGAACGACAAAGACATGTAATATAAGTACAGTTGTTAATGCAATGAGTAGGACATAATTTGTCGACAAGAATATATCATTACTTTGTCATTACTTCTCCTAAAAGTTACATTATACCTACTTTATAAGAAATCATCGCTTATTTGATAAGTTCTTTGGTATAATTTACTCACAAACTTTGTTGTTTGAGAAAAAAATCTAAATTATGTTTTGTTCTCTTCAAGACGTACAAAACATAATATAATCAAAGAACAAATTTAATCAAAATGTTTTCGTAATAAAAATTAAATAGGTATAAAAATCGTTGTAGATAATAAAAATTCTTGCTTCAGAGTCGTTTCTTTGGGAGTTTGTCATACCATCTTACTACTAGGTAAATCAATTCCAAACAGGGGAAGGACGGGTAAAGTGGCCACAAAAAGCATTGAATGACTAGGTACAATTTATTATTGACTACAAAAATATGAACATTTCAAATTACAATTGCTTTATTTTATTACGCTCGAATACAAGTGTTGTTTATTAAATGCTTTTATTATTATTTTGACTGACATCATAACATAAACATAACATACCAACTCCCTTTTACACCCCGCTCAGGAGCATAGGGAGGCAACAAGAGCTCTCCAATGCGATCGATCTTGCGCATTGTTTATGACCTCCTCCCACACCATGAATAAATCCCTCAGTTTTACTTCGAAGGAGATGAACACAGTGTGAGAGGGTCTTTATCGTCTTTGGGACCCTTATGGGAGAAAGAACAGCGTAAAAAAAAATAATATTCTCAATTTGAAACTAAATTGTAAGAACCCCCATTTCTTTATATTTGGGATCACAAAATTCACATTTTTTGAAATAAAAAGGTTTCCCACGCACTGAGCGTGTTGACTGTCACTGGAGCAATAGAGCGTGGGCCAATAATATTTTCTATATAATATGTAAATCTATGGCAACCTCTTAATTTCAGTATAATATAAAGAGCCCTTTACCTGCCTGGTCCTCTTTACCTGACATTCCCCTATAATATGTACATTATAGCGTGTGCTATGTTCACCTTTCTTCTATATTCACATAAATTCTTTCGTGGTACCTACCCACCTACATTAACTTTCTTCCAACAATTACCGCGCCATCAAGATGTCAAAAGACATTCAGAACATTTGTTAGTGGACTGAATTAAGAACTGGCGGAGTTTGTTCAAGACATCTGAAAACGGGGGCTTTCCTCAAGTGGTCGTCGATTTTTGAGGAACGAGGAAATTATCAAATCGGATGTAAAATACCAAATTAAGTCTTCATCTTGTACTAAACAACGTTTCAAATAAATATAAAGTGATAAATGAAAAAATACAAGTATCCACGGGCGTGTCGGCTAAATCCATCTAAAATATTTTTTTTTGGAAAAGGTCGTCCCGTTAATACGACGCTCTGTGACGGACACTCATCCGGTGGGGTCGTATGAGCGTATCAACTACCCCCGTGTATGCGGGTGACAGAAGGTGATGAATGTTTTGTACATAATACTTATCTTCTGCGGGGAAACATAACCTCCTAATAAAATAGTGATAGTACAGCTGTCTGTGTGACTCCCGTCAAGGGACGAGCGGTCCCTTTCCTAACGTTACCGACCTTTCAATGTAACCAACCACACCCACTACATGTCCGATGCGAACTCAATTCACCAACGTACTAACCCCCAACATAATCTATACAAATAAAAAAATTATCGTCGAAAATAATCTTCGAATAAAAAGAGTTTTTATGAATCGATATTTTTTTTTTAATTATCTTTATTGTTACCCCAAAGAAACATAGTTTCGCTGAGAGGGATATTGAAGCCTTTTCTTATATAATTTTTTTTATCTGGAAAATTCAAAGTAGGTATAACTGCTGAAGTCAATAATCCGAATAGCTTGGCTCAATAATAACCAAATATTATATGGATGCACGATCGAATGCTGTCATAATAATATTATGGTGAAGGGTGAACACTGCTAGTTATAATGAATTAAGTTGGTATAATGTTGGCGTGTTTGGGTAATAATTATTCAACATTACTAAATTTCTGTAAATTGTGTTTGTATTAATCACAATGATAATGTGACACATTTCTCGTCTACGAGATAATCTGATAAAGGTTACTCTAGACCAGGGTAAATAAACTTTTTGGATGGCGGGCCGCAAATAAATTATGTTCTTTTTTTGGGAAACAAATTTACGCCACCAATTCAATTTAAAGATCAATTTATTATATTGCAGAACCAACAATTTGATGTTATCATTAAATCAATAATTATCACTGTTCTATTTTAAGAGTCATTTTGTTTTTTAATTAAACCACTGTGGACTCACGACCGTCTTCTACTACCGTTTCGATGGCTGGTTTTGTGCCATTACTTTACGTTAAGAAGGTTCGCCATTTAGGTGGTCAAATTTGTCGAAATTTACAAAATTCCAAATCATGGAAATTTTTGAAATGTTCAAAAAGTAAATATCCCGTGGTGTTTTAGGGTCTTAAGCATGCAGTAGCTCAAATTTGTAAAACATTACATCTTAAAATCGAACACTAATAAATTTAACGAGAGCATCAAACTGCTGGTTCTGTAATGTTTTGACAGTCCTGGTGGCTGGTACAGGACTCGAGAATCTATGTATATTGTATATAGGTACCTATATTTGGAATGTTGTGATTTATTTTCAAAAACTTTTTATATTTTGTAATTTATTTTTTACTAGCTTTCCCGATAATGAATATGGAATTCGAATTCGTATAGGTGATAACAAATTAATTAGGTACGTGCTTAACCAATATACGATTCCGATCTAAGCATAGGTATATTTTAATTTACAGGGCACATTTCTGACAATCGCACCAACTATCGATCAACAAAAAATCATCAGATTTGTCAAATGTCAATTAAAATTCAAAAATAGAAAGTTTATATCGTTTAAAGTACTAAGAAAGTTACCTGAGTTAATTTTTCTTTAATTTTCTAATGATCAGGGACCCTATTTTCGAATGTCGGTCGATGGGTTTTCTTATATATACATTTTATGACTTTCTTAAAGAATTCATACGAAAGTCATAACAATTCTATTAGAAAAGCCGGAATAGGGTCTCAGCGCTACTTTTTGACAGACCTTGTCTAGTGGGGCAGTAAATTCCAATAATAATATGTATATTACTAATTGCTTTGCTCACATCTATTGATGATGGAAATAAAAATATATAAATAAATTATAGCGGGCCGCAGATTACCCAGTCCTGATCTAGACTATGAGAGGTTGTTTCATCATAGAACACTGTGTACTTACACACTGACAATTATTTATATCTTTTTTTGTAAAGTTCTATTATAGATCGGACTGCATTTAATCCCAAGACATAAATATATATTTCCTTTAACTTATATACGTAAAATATACGCACAAAATCATTCATTTCTACGTTATGGCACTATATGTCAATAATATTTTTAGCTAGGACTAATGATATCATCTGGGCTAATAATCAAAAATATTGGTCGACCAGTGCTCGAAATTCAACCATAGTTAATTTAGATTATGACTTTGAACATTATTAAGGTTCCATTGTCAAAGACTGGGGGTGCTCTATTTCACAATTTTCTTTCAAAAACGATGACATGGATACGTCAAATTTGAGTTTTTTCTATGACAAAGGTTTTCTATTATTAAAGACAAACAATGACTATTATTCTGAAACAAAAAACAGACGATTGAGTTGCGTCATATCCAATTTTAACTTTTGACATTTCTCTATTCTGAAAATGTTTTATCCAATACATTAGATGCGGAACTAAACTGACAACCGATTAAGTTAATTGCTAAGAAGCAAAAGTTTCTTGCGTTGAGTTGGAACGTGAATATGAGAACACCAGTCATTATAAATCTATTTTCAATTTGACCACAGATAAACAAAATAATATATGCGTCTGTGTCAATGTCAAATACATCGAAGTTTGTGTGAATACATAACATTACAGTATTGTTTGTAATGATATGTATTGATTTAATTTATTTTTTGAAAATAATTAAAAAAATATATTCGCTTTCGCCATTCCTTCTCTATATAAACTATAGGTGTGCAAAATTTCACACTGCTCCATCCGCGCAAAGTTCGTAAAAATGTTTACAAAGTTTTTCTTTCACGTATGAATATATAGAAGATACTTGATTCATTTTTACCTTCAATAAAGCCAATCTAATCCATTCTCTCGATACATCGTTACAGCGCTGAAAGAGATTTATTACAATATTTTTGACGATGAAGGCAGTTTATTATCGTATTTTATAGAGTCTGGTTTCATAACACTTGTAATCCACAAAAGAAAACAAAACGCTGTATCATCCTTGTATTGTAAACAATTTTTTTTCATAATAAACCATGGTATTTTTGGGAAGGCTTTTGATTATTCAACACGATAAACATCATAAAATGGTATATATGGATTATATAATTTTGTATATAATATCGTACTTAGTTGATTCTTATATTGAACCTTAAACTCAAATCCAAAATACTAGGGAAATAAAAGACGATCAGCTAAACCTGTCGGATGACGAGCATAGAAAAAAATCAATAATTATTGTACGATTGTCCTATAAATCAGTTTAAATAAATATCGTCTCTCTAAGGAAGGGTTGTAATTTTACTTTAGTACAATAATTACTGGGAACAACTTGCTATTTCTGACAGTAGCAACAATTGAGTGCACAAACCCTGTGATATAATTATTCGTCGATCCTAACATTTCACGTGGACACCTGTTATTATTGTCATAGCAACTGTCGATTGACAAATAAATAATTCATAAGTATCAATATTGCTCCCGTAGTTAAACTTATTTTTACGAATTTTTTTATTTTACTTTGCAAACAAACTGTCTTTCAATGACATATTGTTATAAACATATAAAGCATACTATAAATCAGAAAAAAGTATGTATCAGAAATATTTCGTGTTTAAAATATTCAACCAAAAACTGAGTTAAGAAAAAACTTACCAATAGATAATATTACTTAATAGGGTAAAAGGTGCATGGTAGGCCAGTTGTATCAATCAGCGGTTTTCGTACATAGGTAAAGCGTATATTGGAGGTCGTGTTTCGAATCCCGTTGGTGCCGACCATTTCCGCTTTCACGACACGAGCATTTGCTTAGTGTGAAAGACGTCAAATTGTATTTGTGTTCACTTCGAGTGAGCACAGATTCATTTTATTAAAAAAAATGAATATAATATGATAAACTTTGATTTTTTTCTAAGTTCTTACTAGCTTTCTTAGTTTTTGAAATTGAAGTTATTAGAAATGAATGTCTTCAGCAAATGAATGAGTATCGTTATTTAGGAAATATGTTTAGAAGGGTTGGAAAGTGTAAAAAGAAATCGAACGTAAGCAAGTGGCTGGTAGCAGGGTGGGCGGTGCACTATATATTATGAGAAAGAACAACGTCTCATTACAAACGAAAAAAAAACGAACGCATTACGTAACCTTGTTAAAGTGGACATAAGCGAAAAAGAAGAATGCAAAGCTCTACGAAGAGTGGTACAACTGTGGGATATGGAAAGGAATGAGACTTTTTGGCAGGAATATGGTGTGAAAGTTAGTGTTGTTACAGAGATGAAAGTCAACAATTTGTGATGGTTTGGGCATGTGAAAAAAATGGATGCAAACAGAATAACAAGTAGGAATAATAAGGCTGAAAGGAAAGGTGTCAGAAGCCGTGGTAGACCGAGAATGGCGTGGATCGAACACATCAATTCCGTCCTCAAGGAAGGCCGGATGGGATGAACTTAGTTAGATGGGGAAAAATAGCATCAGTTAATTGCTGTCTTTAAGGTAACGACGGCATTTCTTTAACGGCCGAAATATAAATTTTCAATTTTAAAAGACCACCGTTTTCAGTTTACTCCTACATTCCGGTTTTCCGGATACGTAAGACAATTAATTGATGGTGAACCTGTTGACACATCGCTGTGTGTGTATCCGGCACAAGTCATAATTTTTTGTACCGGTTCATGCAGAATTTGAACATACAAACACCCCATTAGAAACAATAATGTACTTACTTCAACCAAGCTTTATTGGTGGTTGACAACTAAATCGATACGAATATCATTTGCCAACCCTGACCTTATCGAATCCCAACACTCTAAAGGTGAAATTTAAAATATTTTTTAAGCGTGGAGGATAATGGCCCATCGACTATCGTTATTTTAACAACATTGATCTGTTTAGAAAACAAAGAGAATATATTGAATAAATATTACACAATTTAATCCCGCGAACCATAGATAAAGCGAAATATGATAATGTTGCTAGTCATAAAAAAGACACAAAATCTTACGATCAACTTGAGTATTCCGAACAGAAGTCCTAAACTATATCGACCTTTCTCCACTGTGATTACTTTTATTGCGCCGCGTTCGTCATAAAGCTCCTTCCGGACTTTATGGTGTTTTGTCCCTGTTTGTCTGTAATTAAATTAACTTCTGTCTGGATCTCTCGATTGAACTACTATTGAAATTTAAGCTATGTTTTTATTTTCTATTTATTGTCTTTTTAGATAATAGTGGCAGTTCTATTTCCTATTATTTTTTAAAGTTTCTCTATGTTTGTTTGAAAATAAATACCACAAGCAAATATCATTTCAAGTCTCAAAATTAGCTTAGTCCTTGATCGTAAACTGCAAGGCATTAGACCTTATATTATTTTTTATTTATTTAATTTTTATTTTATTCGATCAACGGCAATAGCCTTTTACATGTTAAAAAAAATAACAATCATAATATTTTTCACAGCAATATATATAAGTAAAATATAAGTAATATATAATATCAACAAATAATAAATATAGTACAATCGCAAACGCAAATAAAAATGTCAACATTGAATAGTAATGAAAATATACTTAATCGGTCATAACGGAGTAGGCAGTCAAATAATACAAATTTAATGTCAATAATAGCAGGATGTCAGGTAATACTAATGTCAAAAAAGGAAATTATCATATATAAAATATCAATGTCATGCAGATATGATTAAATTCTAGTCAGAAAGGTGAATAAATGTCGATGAAATTTAGAAAGAAATTAAATATTGTGGTCAAAATAATGAAAAAATGCACATAGTCAAACAAAAATACATACATGTACACATAAATAAATACATCCTCATGCATATTCAAACACAAACAACTTCGAAATGCCCAATGTCAATTTTAAACATTTAGAAAATTAACTACGTCAATTTTGAACTTAGGTAAACTGTCAACAAAAATATCGGTGATATTGTTACCAGATTATTAACGCCACTCCTCCCTGTCTTTAGTCAAGCCCATCCATTCGGCCCCAACGGCCCAAAAGAAGTCGTCGCTCTATCTCATCGGTTAGCTTCCTATAGTTCTTAGGCCAGTCTCTGGTCTCCAGTCCATCGCTCTCCTACATCACCATCTCCTACATGACCAGCCCACCTCCATTTGAACTTGAACAATTTTATCAATTTATCACCCACATCGGTGACTCGTGTGTGCCTTTGTACTTCAGATGCGATCTCTTATTGAAATACTGGTCATCGATATTTTCAAAGCGTGCTGTGTGGTTCTCATCTTATAAATGTTATTTTTGTGATAGTCCGTATTTCACATCCATATGTGGGGGAACGCATTGCTTAAAAACGTTGCTTTCCATATATTGAGGCATCGCTGATTTGAACACATTGCTTGAACGGCCCAAAACCGCCCAGCCTAATATTAACGCCTCATGGTCTTGAATCATTGAGACCAGCTGATTTCGTCTTTTGGAGAATAAAACGATATCATCTGCAACTAGAGATTTGTCAGTGTCTGCCCATCTATATAAAGACCCTTAATTAGGAACTAAATAGGTATGTGCTTATTTAAAAAATATATATTGTCTGTAATAAGTTATAATATTTTTATAAGATAGGTAATGTTAAGATTAAAATTTACCCAAAATTATTTTTCGTGACATGGAATAATTTGCGTACGGTTTTCAAAAGACCCGTATTGGTTTCTGAAAATTACGGTTATTGTAACCCGCTAGGCGATATGAAAAAATCGCATTGAAACAGTTGAGAATTAAATTCGCTACACAAAAAAGATCCAGGGAAAGGATACAGTAAGAATGTATTTTAAAATGGATGTTGGAAGTTTTAGTATTGGATAAAATTGGGGATATTATGCTGTGGAGTGCTGAGGGTTCCCTGGCGACCACCAATAATAACTCTCGGATGACACTCCGCCGCTCAAGCCGTCGTTATGGAAGTCATTTTAAAATAATAGCACGCTCTACATCATGAACACCCGGGGTACTCGTTCACTTGATTGCCGCGCGGAGATATCCCACCGAACCTTTACAAAAAATCCTCGTTTTTTATTTTAATTCTATAGGGTGTCTCAGTAAGAATGCAATGTCTCAGCATTTTTTAAAATTTAGTGCATTTTTTCCTGCAAGTGGCAACTCCGAAATTATTTATTTATTTTCAGTAAAATAAACACAGACCTGGTGACAAATTCATAAGTCCTTAGTCGAGCCGGGGCAGTGCGTGAACTCCTGTCACAAGTAAAATTTCATATCTGGGACACATCAAGTATCGACTGATCCACCTGACACTGAAGGGAAAGATCGAGGGTCGCAGAGGGGCTGAAAGAAGGCAGATGTCCTGGCTGCGCAATATACGAGAATGGACGGGTTTACGTACTGAGGAACAATTGTTCCGAGCAGCCCAGGATAGAGAAGGATTCGCCGCAGTGATCGCCGACGTTGGGAATACCTGACATGGCACCAAAAGAAGAAGAAAATAAACACCACTCACCATAACAGCTTTCGCCATTGCGATGAATGATGACAACACAAACAAAACACTAAAACAAAAATCAACTTACAAAATAGAAAAAAACTATAAAACAATAAATTATTAATAATTACCTATCCCGGCAGACGTTGTCCTGTAGTTCTCACTATGAGTATTGATTTCGAATTTGTAAATTATACAAAAATACGTTAAAATATATTTAAATGTTAAAAAATAATGAAATTTTATAAAAAATCTGCGTACCAATGTTTTGAAACATAGTAGTTGTCAGGTGAATAAAAATTGTGTTAAAAATTCGTTCCATACTTATTTTAATATTATATTGTATATTATTTGATATCCATTTTCCGAGTTTTTATTAGTTATTCTGTTATCCGGATTGGAGAATAATCCAATAAATCAAACATCGGAAGAATCTGTTCAGCCGATCTCGAATTATAAGTAAGTGTTCGTTCTAAACCGACTTTCTTTTATATTATAGATGTGACAGTAGTAATCTACGTTTATTCCGATTATTTAAAATTGTAGACGCGTTTCGAATATTTTTATTAATTTCTCAACAATTAAAATGTCTAAAAAAAAGTCAAATAAAAATACAATACCTACAAAATAATCATAGGTACCTATCAAAACTTTGGGCTCATTTGGCGGATATTTTTTCTATATTCAATCTGAAGATTAATTTAATTTATTTATAGACCTCCACCCGGGCTCGAATCAATCTGAAGATGACTGCTGTAATGAACAAAACAGTAGGAAACACAATTAAGTAGGAAAAAATTAAATCCACGCTTTTTTTAAAGGCTTTTTAAAATTATACAATGAATATGTTCACTGTCATTGAGACACTTTAAATAAGTTACGTCGTATGTACAATTTTTTTTTTTGCTTTTGACATCCTTCACTATGATGGTTCGTGACGGTTCGTGTACTACTGCAAATACTAAGAACGAAAGTCAAATACTGCAATGCTACCAACCACATCAAATAAATAAAAATGAATAATATTTAAAATGGTGTAAAAAATATAGAAAAAGACTTAGTTGTAACGAAATTTGTGTAAATTTTGTATGTATGACTTTGCAGTTCAAAATATTGAAGTTTGGCTTAAATGAAATTTTTGTTTTCATGTTCTGTATTGAACGCATACTCTTGCGGTACATAATAGAAGTTGAATGTGTAAATTTGGAATCCACTTACACAACCAAATATATTATGTTTCAATAAACCAATTCACTACTGGATACTGCCAAAAGATGGCGTTTTATATCAACGTTGTACATAATAATTTAACTCGTGCGTTAAATATATGCAATGATAGCTCTTCTGCAAATTCTGTTTAAACTTGCACATAAATCGTATTTCTTGAATAAAGGTAACTGATATGTAGTTATGTAACTAAGTACATCAATATCTGGAATCACTCCAATTGAACATAAATACACTTTTGATATCATTCACATACACAAATCACTCTTTGAGGGTGGAATGCCTAATTAATAATAAAAAAAATATCATTCACATAAGGCAAAGGCTTGTTTTGTGATCCAGTTTCAATCTTAATAACGATTCTCTTCATGACGTATAAAACTTGGTCGCTATTTATAAAAATATGTTCACGTAGGTCTATTTTAATTCTGGTATTGCATTACGAAAAAAATGGCATAAATAAGGAATTTTACAAGTAATTTCAGTATTTAAAGTATTGAGGTCAACGCTGAAATCGGGATTGAATTTCAAAAATAACGCAGAAGCCATTAATTTAAGTTTTATCTAGACTAAAGTATTTAGAAAGAAGACTTCACAAAGTAAGTTAAAGGCATCGTGCAAGACGGAACAACACATAATCCATTGGACCAACATGCTTTCATCGTGATTCACTGTACGTATTGTATAAGAGAATGGAAATGAGCTTATACATTTCCTCGTTAACAGAACACAGCTACCCCGTATCGTATGGCAGCCGTCGGGATGCCGTCTGCATAGAAATTGCGGCGGTTGCTGGGATGGCTACGGGAGGCAGAGCGTCGTGTGTTCCGTAGGGGTTGCTTGTAAGTAGTACACACATTGTCACCTTGTTCCCTGGTGTTTATCACAGCTTCCTCCACCCCTGTCATCCTTTATCTCATCTCACCTCTCCTATTTCTATTTCTTCCGTTGCGCTGCTTCTTGCGGCTTGTCTCGAGCGCTAGTTTCTTAACAAACGGTTCTATAGCGTATATCATAATAAATTTCCCTTTAGCAATCTTTCGACTGAAAACATTGACAACGGATTGTAAAAATTTGAAATGTTGATAGAGATCTTTTCAAAAACTTGTTGCATTTTGAAGTATCAAAGATTAATGTTTTTTACTGAGTAAACGAAGTATAATCTGCTTGCAATCCTCATCCGTGCAAGCAGAATAGCAAAACATGATAGAAGTATTATGTTTAACTATTTAGACAGTGCGTCAATGAAGCCATATTATTATAAATGCTGTGGAGATATGGTGGTTTTCAGGAAATCATAAAAAACCTTGGAGAAATATATATTTAAAATAATTTAAATAAACTTGCATTTTTCCTTTTAGGCTATAAATACATGTACAAGAGGGGTCGTTTTATACATCACATTTTTTTTTTCATATGAATAATAGGGCTTCAACATTGTGAAATTCAAAATAGAGGTTGGCTACGTTCCTCATAGGGCAGGCGAAGAGCACGCCGTCAAGCGTCTCCTCGTCCAAACGATGTTCAAAGAAAGCGGAAGGAGCTTGTAGGTATTTCTGTTTGTCTTGTAACCTATGCTGATTGGGACGTTTTTTTCTAAAAAAAACATATAAGTAATTGAAATGTTCTTGTACCAGATTCGGGTTGTCACACGATTAAGCGTTTCACTCACAAAAACGTATTGCGTAGGTACTGAGTTATGATCAAGTCAGCATTTGTATTTGCAAATGGAGAAGTTTGTGCTTCTCCTTTATTAAAGAGAGCTGGTTTTGAACGACTTGCTAAAGTAATCCGTCATTTTATAAAAGAATGGGATAGATTTTGAAAGTTCGGAACAGTTTTATGCATTGGTTTTATAATATTCTGTGATATATAAATTATTAAGTGGTTTTTATAACTCAGCGACTCGATTTTTATAATTAAAGACATTTTATATTCTTTTGATTAACAAAGCAATTTGAAGTGAGTAAAAATTTGTATACTATGTAAACGGTTTGAAGTGAAAAAAGGCGAAAAAATCACCATAAGTGACAATGCTAGAATTTTATAAAGCGTAATTATTATTCTCATTATAACACAAAGACTAGGTTTACTCCAGTTAAATGTACTAAATATGCAAATTGTTTGGAAAGAAGACAAAGACAAAGTCTTCATCTGAATTTGCATGAGGTGTGCATTTGTATGAGTAAGTGAAAACGTCTGGACAATTTTAAAATATGTGCTTTCAAAAACGTGATTAAGCTCATAACAATAACTCATATTTATTTTGTTCTTATTCAAGTATTTTGCTGGTCCAACTAATGCCACTGATTTACTGTATTTATAAAGACTTAGTTTAAAAGGGGATGCCGAGAGAGTAAGAAATGATTTTAATTCAACAGCGGTGAGGCTCGTCACCCACCATCTCGTATGTCAAAATAGGGGAGACGCGAAGAGGAGAGTGGACGAGTGTGTGGAATATTCGGGGATACATGGATATCTACTAAAATTATCCAGAATGTCAGTGGAAGTAGCGAAAGATATGCGCAAGGATATAAGATCTATTCTGTCTGCCTATCCCTTAAGGAATATAATGCGATGGTTAAAAAAATTGAATCGTGGTTTAAATATAAATAACCTCTACTTCCAAGAAATTCTTCCAGATGACCAATAAGTATACCTACGTAGCATCTTGTAAATAAAAAGTATTCGACTTAATGGACTTGTTGAAGGAGGTGTAGCGAATTCCGATAAATTATCCGCACAAAGATTCCTTTTCTACTCGACAACAATACTGACTTGTAGACATGGATTGTTGAAAAAAGGGTAACTGCTTACAACGGACTCTGACTTCTTTGTTGTTGAATTTCCTTCTTTCACAATACATGCCAATTCATACGGACCAATACTTCGATTTTATATTTGGTACTTCAGGCCAAAATATTTACTAACGTACCTAAATTGTTTTTTAATACCTACATCTACAATGTAATTACGTATGGTTTTTAATTATTTTTCAGCCAATGCGTTCATGCGATCATCAAAATCGCACGATCATGCGACCAGATATAAACTATTTCAAAATTTTTTTTCGGGAAGGGTGCTACAAACATAAAGGGAGGGAGGGGTTATAAACTAAAAAAATGGGGGAGGGGGAGCGTTTGCATCGGATGCTTACTACCTGTGCTTCAGAACATTGCGTTATAGGTAATTACATAGGTATTTTGAAAGGATGAAGTTGATATTATTGTATAACAAACTTTTAAATATTATGTTGTATTTACTAATTCATTGTTCAGGTACCTACTCTTCAAAATAAATGTTGAAACATAATATTATCACAAAGGTCACCAGCGTGAAATAAAAGGACCGAAGCCATAATCAACGATGCCATTATCGTAATTCTTATTGTCCAAATTTCAGGTAATTAGTTTATAACTAAGTAAAGAGTTTTATATTTCACTTGCTAATTATATAGGTACATCCTACTTTATAAAGGCAAAATTATATCTGCTTTATGGTATTATTTAGTTAGATCAATGTCTCCCAACAGAGGCTGTAGAAATCTAGGAGGCGCTTGCTAGTCTTTACCGCCCCCATATGAACAAAACGCATCAATTGTGTTTTTATTTTTTTGTTTTCGAATCATTCTTTTAAATATGCAGGAAGTCCCTAGTCCCTCCCTAGGAATCCGGAAAAAAAAAGAAAGCAACCTATGTATATAAATTCTGAGTATCTACAAAATATGCATTACAAATAATATGCAGTCTCTTAATATAATATCAGTTTGTATTACATTCTACCGAACAACCTGTAAGGGATTTTAACGCAAAATTTAATGTTAGGAACAAGTAAAAATGGGGGGCTTTGCACGGAAACTTCAATTTTTGGCACTTTTACCAATCGTTCACCCGCGATCCTTAAGGTTTGGTACTCACTTGCGCCTCGAACGTGTATCGTTATATCAATTTTATCAAAAGGATGCATGTGTTGCTCTAGCGTTCGCTTTTCGAATCATGTATACCTACAACTTTTAACCTTTCGATTAAATTGATGCAATGTCACACGTTCGCGGCGCAAGTGAGTACAGGGCCTTAGATGCCTATAAAACTGAAGTTTACGTTTTATTTTTTTAGCTCTTACGTTTTATTGTAGAATAAACTTTAATTAAATAGTTCAGCGAGTCAGGCAAGTTCTTTGTATTTTAATTTAATGATTATTTTAGGTTTTTGTAAATCCTTCGATGTTTTGGGCAAAAGGTGCTTTTCGATAGTCTATTTCAAAATAAAAATGAGAGTCTTGTATAGTTGTATCACAAAATGTATAATTCGAACATGAACCGGTTTTCTTTTTATCAATTTGCTTAATGACTTGACGACAATCAGGATTTTTTATTTTAATTTATATTTTTTATAAAAAAATTTATCCATAGTTTATTTGTTCTCATGACTCGGGATATCTGTGTTAACCATTATCAAAATTTCTTACCCATAATTTATTTATTCTGTTGCCTTGAGATATCTCTGTATTTCTCTAATTGTTGCCTTGTTTAATGTTCCATTTAATAACTCTTATTTTTTTACATATTATTATATTTTTATTTATTATATTTTTGTTTTTATTTCATTTTTTTATTTTTATTATATAGCTTTGTAATTGTTTAATTGTTTAATCTATTTCAATTACTTAATTGTTAAATGCGATTCTTTATTTTTGATTTGCATCTTTTGTTTTTTTATATTTATCGATATTTGTACTTTTATATAACTACATAGGTCTAAAATGCGTGAAACGAACCAGCACAAACATAGGGGTCGAACGTAGAAGGCCCTCTCGACCAATTCGGTAAAAGGACCTTTTCAGGACCAACTTGACGACCGCAATAGTGAGAAAAGTAGACATAAGCACCTACCTTTTAAGAACGACGAACTGCAAAAAGCAGGGAAACTTTTTCGAATAGGAAAAGTAAATGTTGAGGGGTTAACCAAGGCAAAGGCAGACATTCTGTCTAAGATGATGAGCAACGTTGATGTTGTGGCCTTGCAGGAGACCCACATTGAACTGACGGATGCACCAAGGTTGGAAATCGCAGGCTTTGTTGTTGTAGCCAGCAAAGGCCATAAGAAGCATGGAATGGCGACATATGTGCGAACAGAACTTCAGAAGGAAGCCTTCATGACGGATGAGGGTGAAAATTTCATCACCATTAAAGTACGGGACCTCACAGTGGTAGACGTATATAAACCACCTTCAAGAAGGTGGACTCCAGATGTCTTGCTCAAGTACGAACACCCGACTGTTGTGATAGGTGACTTTAATTCACGAAATACACAATGGGGCTACACTTCTGATGACGAGGATGGTGAGGCGTTGGCGGAATGGGCTCAACTGAATGGCATGCATCTGTTGTATGATTCGAAACAGGGAGGAACTTTCCTGTCAGCACGATGGAACTCTGTAACATCACCTGATTTATGTTTCGTCACAACAAACAAATCGGTAAACCCTATGATGGCGAAAAGAGAAATTCTTAAAAGATTCCCAAGAAGTAGACACTCTGCGGTTATAGTCGATATCGTACTGCAAATACCTGTTATGAACCAACCAAAACTGTATCGGTGGAACTTAAGGAGGGCAAGATGGCAGCAGTACACAGAATACATAGAGGGACAAGTAAACAAAATAAAGCCGGAACTGCAGAATTACAAGAGATTCGAAAATTTGATTAAGACGGCAGCAAAACGATCCATACCAAGAGGTTACCGCAAGGAGTATATCCTGGGATGGAACCAGGAATGCGAGGAAGCATTTGAAGAGTATCGAAACACCGGTGATGATGAAGTGGCGGAGGACCTTATACAGCTCTTGAATATAGAAAGACACAAAAGATGGTCTGAAAGCGTTGAACAGATGGATTTCACGCACTCGAGCCGCAAGAGTTGGACGGTGCTCCGCAAGCTTGGAGCCGCATCAGCAGCTAAAAGAGAAAGACCCTTGGATGTGAATCAAGTTGCCAAAGCAATATATAAAACAAGCAACATAAAACCTGATGCAAAACAGAAATGTTCGATCCGAGATCAGGTAAGAGACGAATTAAAGAATTGCCAAACTAACAGTACCCTGGCAGGTGAAGTAACCGTGCACGAAATAGTGTCAGCTATTAAACATATAAAAGGGGGCAAAGCAGCGATGGCCGATGATATTCTCCCGGATTTCCTGATACATCTAGGTGGCAGGGCCATTTCATGGATTGCCAAATTTTTCTCACAAGTCGTAGATTTGGGAAAGTTGCCCAAATCATGGAAGGATGCCAAAGTTATTGCCATACTTAAGCCCAGTAAACCAGCTGATGACTCCAAAAATTATAGACCAATATCTTTGCTCTCAGTGATTTACAAATTGTTTGAGAGAGTATTAACGGCAAGATATGCGCCAGAAATAGAAAAACATCTACCAATGGAACAAGCTGGTTTTCGAGGACGGAGCACGTGTGAACAGGTATTGGCTTTGACGACGCATGTGGAGAATGGTTTTCAGAGGGGAGAAAAATCGGGTCTAGTTTTACTGGATCTCACATCTGCGTATGACACTGTCTGGAGGAGGGGATTGATCCTTAAGATCTCTAAAATACTCCGATGCACAAAAACTATCCGATTGCTTGAAAATATACTCTCAAACAGGAGAATCAAGGTTTATCTGGATGGTATTTCAAGTAAGACAAAAATAATCCAGAACGGACTACCCCAAGGATCAGTGCTGTCTCCGCTTTTATTTAACCTCTATACAGCGGACATCCCGAATACCATATCCAGAAAATTTATACACGCAGATGAAGTGGCATTGGTGGCTCAGGCAAGAACTTTCGAGGATTTGGAGGACACATTGAACACGGATTTGAAAAACTTTCAGGAATATCTGGAAAGTTGGCATTTGCGACCAAATCCAAGAAAGACAGCAGCTCTAGCATTGCACCTAAACAACAGAGAGGCTGAAAGACAACTGAACTTGTATATGCGTAACGAGAAGATCCCAAATGAGAAGAACCCGAAGTACCTGGGAGTAAAGATTGACCGAACCCTGTCATACGGAGAACATCTGGAGGGAGTCAAAAACAAGATCAAGGCTAGGAACAACATTATAGGCAAGCTGGCGGGCACTTCATGGGGGAGTGGGGCAAATACATTAAGAACATCCGCAATGGCCTTGGTATATAGCACTGCAGAATATTGCTGCCCGGTGTGGGGAAGGAGTGCACACTGTGGTAAGATAGACGTGGAGCTGAACAAGACCATGAGAACTATAACTGGCACCGTCAGGTCAACCCCGACTCCATGGCTACCGGTTTTGTCAAACATTGCACCCCCTTGACCTGAGAGCCCATGCCACGGCCAGGGAAACGACAAAAATCCAAAGCAATCCCCAATTACCAGCTTATGGGGATATCTTCAATCCACCTCAAAAAAGACTGAAATCCCGAAAACCTATATGGACGGTAGAGACAGAAAGCTTCGACCTGGAAACAAAATGGAAAGAAAGATGGGCCACAACAAATGTTACTAATAAACATCTTATCACAGATCCCACATCTAAGGTTCCAGGAGCAGATCTCCCACGAAAGGTTTGGGTACAGCAAAACAGGGTATGAACGGAACACGGGTGCTGTAACTTCTTGCTCTGGAGGTGGGGGAAGAGGGATAATCCTGATTGTGAGTGTGGAGATGTCCAGACAGTCAGGCATTTGGTTGAGAAATGCCAAACTAGAAGGTTCTCGGGGAGCATCCAGGACATCCACGAGGGGAAACCGGAGGCGGTGGCTTGGCTTGCAGCGCTGGAGCCGAGATTATAGGTGCTTGTGACGACGCAGCCTGCACGGGCGAAGAAGAAATCTATCCGAATGCCGCACGAAAAGTAAAGTAAGTCTACATAGGTCCTTTCTTTTTAAAATTTTGTAGTTTATTTGTTTTATTATATCTTCGTTTTGTTTTATGAATTTCTACAATGGATGATTCAATATGTTGACTGATTATTATTAATTTATTTTTATATGCCTATGTTTATTCACTCTGTGTGATTAAGTTTTAGAATTCAATTTTACAATTTCCATATAAGTATATTTTAGTATTTTTATTTTTTACTTTCATAATACAATAATTCGATTTTAGATACCAGATCCTTCTGTAATACCCACGAACGGGCACTGCCTTGTGGGATTTCTCGTTTATGTATTACATATTTGAACTATTATTTGTAGGTATATTATTATTGTTTGTATGTTTCAATCGTCCGCGAAATTTTTATGCGAGAAATAAAGAATGATTTTATTTTTTATTTTTTTTTTTTTCGGAGACTACCGTCTCCATTATCAAATGTTTAAGACCCTTAGTAAATCCCAATATAATTTATGGCGTTGGTGGAGATATAAAAAATGGCATTGTTAGAATTTTTCATATTTACCAAACCATGATTTCTTTTGAGCATCTTAATGCTCCTTGAGAAAAGAATTAAGAATAGATCGTTAATTATCATGCTGTATATTATATCCTCTGTCGAACACGAGCTTTGCTCTATCGACAGAGTTATTGTATTTAAATATTATGTACCTATTGTGTCATGTGCATTTTAAATACGTTGTAAATCTATAATTTTAATAAAAAAAAAATAAAAAAAAATGGGTTTGCAAAAGGAGGCGAAAAGCCTGCAGTGTGGAATAGAAAGATGGTGTTGGCCAGGTAAGAGTATTATCAACGTTGCTGGTCATCATAGATCGTGCACATGAAAATAATATTGTATATTCTACTGACACTTTCAAAAATCACGCAAGTGTTTAGGTACTTGTGGAGATCCACATAATATGGAGATCCAAACAATATACTCATACGTACGCAGTTATGCTGTATAGTTTCATGACAAAATATTTATACTGTTTTATGACGTGTTTTTTCATGGTATAAAAAGTGGTTCAAGTCCCTCTCGTAATAAAAAAATTGACGTGAGTTGACTGACATTTTTATTTTTAGAGACATTAAAATGATTGTCATTAAGTACTCGACCATAGTTGTGGAAGAAGTTCAATTATTTAGATTAAATTTAATATTTCTGTGACGTAAGGATGTCGTGCAAGGAGCCAGGGTGATGTAATACCCCAGGATGACTTAAAGGGTGAACGTAATACTTACTGCGGAATTGAACTACCCCCATTAAAATTACGCTACTGTTGACCCGTCCAATTTTTTATTGTTTTTTATTATTTAACGTCTATATTTGACTGATCCCTTTTGATTTCTGTTTATACTTTCATTTTTTTTTCTTTTTGAGGTTTTATTCATATATATGGAATATACATGAGTCTTGTGATCGGATTTCAAAAAAAAAATATAGATTTGGCTGAAATTAATTTTCTCGACGTTTTCGAGGGTGTAGATTCCAAAAATGCAAAAAAAAAATTTTTTTTAATTTCCGCGTACCCGTACCTACCCGTACGCGTACGCCAAAAATGTGGCGCACCCATAACTCATAGTAATTCTTATCCGATTTGATTGAAATTTGGTAGAACGGTTAGACCCTCGATGTAGATGAGTCAGTAAAATGTTGAGATCTGTACCTTCAGGGGAACCCTCTTAAAGTATCCAAAGAAAATTTCACTTGTTCTAGACAAAGGGCTAAAAAAGAAAAAAAAATCTTCGATTTTCATAAAATTTGGTATACGGTTACATTTCATGTTTCGTCCAATCTATGTATGTCAATCTGTTATCTATGTATTTTATGTCTTGCTCTAAATTTATAACCTATATTTAAGTCTCCCTGAGACAGGCTTGTCCTAGTGGGTAGATTCACCATATTATTATTGTATACTGAGATATTATATTGAATAATGGTTAAATGAAAAAAAGTAAAAAAAAATCTGACAGGTCAACGCCGTGTAGGAAATTACAAATAAATTTTACCCGCCTTCTGTTTATAAGTATGGGGTCAACGACAAAAGGCTATGGATATCGGTAATTTTGGTATGTTGAGAATTATTTAAGACCATACCAACTAACAAAAAATCGGCTTGATAATAATAAAAAAAATGTTTTTAGTTAGAATAAAATAAGATTTAAATAATGTGAAGGAAACAAGAGACTAAAACAAAGCCGTTGAGGTACCTTACTTACTTATTGAAGATGAAGTGACCATTAGTTTAATGAAAGATATTTTCTGTGATTATTTTAATTTTTATATTTTTTTATAAAAAGACTGTCCGTCTCAGTTTAAACTCGTTTCGTAACAGTGCATTATTAATCCGTTAATGTATTATGAAAATGTGATTTTATTATAACACTGGACGTTTTATCTACATTGAACTCTTTCTTTCTGAAACAATGCACCGCTTGCTGTCTTCTTGATGTTCTTTGATGCTCCAAACCTCTCACATCATCACTTCAACCGCTTCATTGAGGGTTTATTAAGTATTAAGACAATGCACTTTCTTTTAAGCCATTGGATTCAGAAACAATGATCCGTTATAACTATGTACGTATAGGTTCTGGGATAAGAAAAACTAGGTGAACTAATGTAATTTCCTTAAGATGAATCTTTGGCATACAAAATGTTAAAAAATTTCAAAACCAATTTTAGACTCATACACTTTCATGAACTACCAGAGAGAAATATTATCTGTCTATATTTATTGAGGAGGAGTTAGTGGGTATAATCAAAATATCTGTCTTGCCTTCTTAGAAGAATAATTTACAGGAAAGAGCTTTTATTTGCTATTTATTATTATCAACAAAGTAAAATATTTTACAACTAAATACGATATATTCAGAATAAAATAGATATTTATTATCCCACAAGGCAAGTAATTGAGTCAAATTATTACCAATGCTGGATTTGAGATGCAAAGAAAATAATCAAATCATAAATTTGATTATTTCTTGACTATCAATTATTTTTTTTGACATATTTCATGGGTATATACCAAACGTGAGTCAAAATTAAATTGAAATATATTCATCAAATTAAATTCCAAGTGCTTTTTTAAATATATTGTGTATGATTATGGACCATATAAGCTGTATAATATCTAAAAGAAAAGTTTGTTAGTTTTTTTTCCGTTTAATGCAAACTTATTTGGTTAAGTAATACGGCTATAAAAGCAATTTGTGATGAAATGCATTAGGGTCCGATTTATTTATATACAATCCATCATATATCCATTAACATGGACGCGTTTGTGAAATTGTGAAATCAAATGACACAAAAATTCGTTTCAGACCTTTCTCCAACATTGACTTCGGATACAAATTGCTTCAGGCCCCTCGAATCGGTTACGTTCCATTAAATGTTCCACGAACCGAAATACAATGCTATCGTTCTACACTTCCTGGTTGGTCGACCACTATCAACCTTTTCAGAAAGAAGCAAAAATCCTGTACAATAACCACGCAAAAATATAGGAATATCGTGTTAAGAAATATCAAATTCATATTACAAATTTGAACTTGTTTGAAATTATTCTCCATTTCTGGGGAAAAGTACACAAAAAAACATACGAATTTAAAAAAAAATCGTGCAAATAAAGGCAGGGCAGACACTTTCGCCTAATATAAAATGCTTGTCAGTCAGATGTCAATTCGTATACTTTTTGGTCATCCCCTCCAGAAATTATTATTTATAAGATATACGGCACCAAGTACGTATCCCTTTAAGAACAACAAATATATAACGAAGTAGTTGGTAGCCGGTTTTCGTACTGTTTCATGCGGAGGTCGTGGGTTCCATCCCAGATGCCGACCATCATCCTCTTTCACAACGCAAGCTTCAAGTAGCTTACTGTGAAAGAGTAAAAGAGTGTATTTGTTTTCACTTTGAGTGAGTACAGATTCATTTTTTGTAAAATGTTTAAGATTTTTTTTTTCAAAATAACCAGCAATCGCATCTCACAAGGAATGATTTGTGCCTAAGTTAAAAATTAAAAAAAAAATACAAGAAAAATATAGTATAGTCATTAAATTAAATATGTATATAGGTATATTATAATTGTATGAAACCAACTTTTTAGTTGCATAGATTCGACCAACTATACAAGTTAGTTTCATACAAATTATGTCTGCCGCTGATAATTCTCCTTCTTACTAATTTGCAATGTGCGCGCTCTGTACTGTAAGTGTCAAAGAGTAGATTAATTCGCGAACAATCCAGTAAAATGGATGGCTGTCTTTACCTTCAAACGTTTCCCCTTAAGGGTTAGAACACAATAATTCTCACGATATTTTCAAGATCCCTCTTGGGGACATGGAGAGGCAAAAAGAGCTCTCCTCTACACTCGTTCCTGCACAGGGTATAAACAAGAAATATATAAAAGAATCAATCCTTTCTGGGAATGACCCATTTCAGAACATTGCATTCCAATACTACCGTAGCTTTATATTATTCCATGCGCTTAATAAATTGAATTTCGTATTTTGCTTTAAACTGAAATCGTTTAAGATGGATTTCTCGCTAATAATAATACATATGGATCATAAAATAAACGATGCGATCAAACAAAACGTGGTCTAAGATAAACCAATAGTCATAAATATTATGAAATATCAAAACTGAATCAACAATCAAAAGCATTTTTCTCAAAAGATTCAGCTCGCTCTTTTCCGTTGCGTTGTTATTTTGTTTTTCCATCAGATATATTATACGCTTTTGTTGTACAAGCCAGTCCAGTCTATCCCGAACTTTCAGCGGGATACGCGCTTGTTCATCTGCCTGTCCTGCCTGAATGTTTGTGTTTTATTTTGTTTGGCAAAACTCAAATTAATTTTTCAAACTTAGCGGTTCTATAGTTTGTTTAAAAGTGTGATGTTGTGTATGTTGTGTGTGTGTGTTTGTTTGTAACTTCGATTTACAAAGTGTTTATCGGAATGTAAATAACAAATAACAATATGCATATTGTGTTTATAGACCAAATAATAATAAAAATAATTTATACAAACTCTCGTCTATAATAGCATAAAGTTGCTACTTTAGCAAAACTGTTTGGTAGAATTTTTGTTCTAGAATAATAATATGTTTTCAAATAGTGATTCCATCAAAATGCTGTGCTAAAATTTTGGGAACAGTCAAAATTACCGTATGATGCAACGGAATGTATTTAATAGGTAAGTTTTTATACGTAAATTCTATTGGTACGAAAATAACATGTATATTTTTTTAATGTAGTCAATAAATGAAGAAACTTACAAGTGGATAATACAAACTTTTGGTCAAATCTAGATTGTCATTGTTTTAATTTTCATGACGCATTCCTGAAAAATAAACCGGATTTTTTCCACAAACTAATAAACTAAGAAAAGCCTGTGGCTCCTACGTCAGCAGCTTTGTTCTGAAAGGCATCACTCCCGATAGGTCACACCTAGTCGAGTCAGAATTTGTCTATAGTTTACACTTGAAAGTTCTACCCAAGGTTTTCCTAAATAACCCTTGGGATGATTTTTGTGTGCATATTTACTGCATGGTTGAGTTGCGAGTTGACTATTAGGTCCTTTTAATTGGTCTCATCCTTTAAAGAGCCTTTGAATCAAGGACGGATCCAGCATTGGCGCCAAGGGGGGGGGGGGGTTCACGACATAGTAAAAAAAGGTCATTTCCAAAATTTGGTATTTGGAAACTAAACTTTTACTAAAAAAATAAAGGTCATTTCCATGATCCAGGGGGGTCATGAATCACAATAACTTATAATTATAATAGAAAAGTAGGTATTTTATTAATAAATGTAAGTACTTCACATTAAAGACCTGGACCCAGCCTAAGGGGGGGGGTCATGACCCCCCCTGAATCCGACCTTGCTTTGAATAACTGGATAGATCTATGTATCCAGAAATTACTTTACTGAACATGATGTAGCTATAACGTCAGTCAGATGTGATGATAATCTTAAGATTTTTGATACTTATATCGAAAACAGGATATGAATGGTAGAAACTTATTTGATGGAAATATTGGATTAAGACAAATTTGACCGCCACAAATAATGGTGAACGTTATTAAACTACAGTGATTACATTCAGTCAACCTTCGAACCAGCAGTGGAAGACATTCCTAAGCCCGTGGTGGTTCAAATTTGTACAAATTACATATTAAAACCAAAAACTAAATTATTTAGTGGTTGAATCAAATAGATAGATACGACTTCATGCAGAGAAAAAACAAGATAAAATTCAATTTATGAAACTTTTACTAGATACTTATTAAAATTTCACTATTTGAACATAACTCGTTAAAAAATAGTACCGTCTCCCTTACAGTATTAATAATATAATAATCCAAAAAGTAATAAAAACGGCCGAGTTAGAAAGTTGAGGAGTACCAGGATGAGTGAGCAGAAAAATTAAGGAAAGTTTTGATGTGAAGATATAAAGAATGTTCAATCTCATTACCGAGGGACGATCTGAAGCAGATTGTGGAAATAAAAGTCGAGACAGAAAAGTGCTTCTCAAAGAAATGTTACTCACATACAATATGTTTCATAGCCGGCGCTGTTTAATAAATTGGGAAAATAAACACGACACAATCAAATAGGACCAGTCCCCCTTCCTTTGACCTTTCAAAGCAGTTACATATTGCAAAACTTTACATCATCAATACGCTGTTGGGTGGGGTTTTGATAAAACTTGTGTTTGAGTGGGAATATTTTGAACGTTGATACAGCTAACTCTTTATGGCGAAAGGCGAAAAAGTAAACTAGCAAACTGACATATCCGCCATTTGGTATGTAATACATAGATAGCATATATAGACATATAGATACAGATATAGTATAGTTGAAAATTCAAAGTACAGAAATACCTAGTATAGTGTTGCAAATTCAAGATACAGAAATAGTACTTAAAATTCAAAGAACTTTTATCGAACAACTTTGCAAGGGTGACTGTTGCTCTTTCTACTCATATTCACATTTTAGGTGAAGATGCTGTTCCTAAAGGTACAAATGCGTATCAGGCACTCAAAACCCCATACATACATAGATATGTACCTACATGTTATATGAGACTGTAGTCTTGTTGTTACACATGATGGTTGCACTAATGTCAAATTTTCATAATTATTAAGAGCTTAAAAACTTCTGAATGTACACATATTGTAGGCCGGTAAGAGAAAATCTCATTAATAAAAAACGGCATAATAATTTCATTCCTTTAATAATATATATGTAGGTACGTTCCAAGAATTTTCGCAGCTATTATAATATGTCTGATCATTAGGGACGTTACAAAACTCTTGAGGAGAAATCTCTGCGGCGGTAATAATATATGAACTCCACTTTATTTCGCACTTATCTTGGAAAAAAGATTTACGATCTCGCGGGACTCCGCGTTGATATCAAGGATAATAACGTGTATGCAGTGTTAAACTATTTGCTTTTATTTGAGAGTTGTTCGGTACATTTTGCGAACATGAATTTTATACGATTTTTACCCCGTCAAAGAAATAGATCGTACTTAAACGTTCACATATTTCATCCATTTATTTTTTATCGATAGAATTTTCGTACTATGTTATTCCCTGCCAAGCAAATACCGACACCTTTTATATTACATTCTTCCATTTTTTCCTGACAATGATCAAGATCAATAAAGACTGACAAACACCCCCCCCCCCCCTTCCGAACATCACGCGTAGATGATGTATTGTTTTATTCCCCGTATTGTTTTGTACAAATTTACTTTTATTTTTTTAATTTCCGATTCTTGTCATATCATTCATTCACTTTGAGCCAGGAGAACTGTTGAAGGCTTACTCAGGGCAGCTCAAGATAGGGAGGCTTTCTCTCAAGTGGGCGTGCACGTGGATGGGACCCGATAGGAAACCAGAAGAAGAAGAGAAGAATAAAAATGAGTCTGTGCTCACTCGAAGTGCCTGTTTTATTTCATCCCTCGCCCCCTTTCTTTCTCAAATATTTGTTTCTGAAAATGATGAAGGGACCTACGTGATTCTTCCTGAAGATACGTGGTGTGGTAAGGTTTAAACCCCCCCCCCCTCTTTTTTTGAAAAACAAGTGTATCTACCTATTTATTTATTTATTGGAAATTTTTTCAAGATATTCTTACCAGCCCTCCCCCCTTGAGACATTCGTACCTCCTCCCCTACCCCATTTCATTCTAGGTTCTAGGTGATTAATTAACCTTAGACTAAAATGTCATATTGAATGTGTGTTCAATCTAAATCCAAACTCCATTAAGACCCCACTTAGGGGCATAGGGAGGCAACAAGAGCTCTCCATTGCGCTCGAACTTGCGCAACGTTTATGACCTCCTCCCACACCATGTCCAGATTACTCAGCTCTGCTTCGAAGGAACGAAACACAGTATGAGAGGGTCTTCCTCGTCCTCGGGACCCTGATGGGAGGAAGAACAGCGCTCTCCTCGGCCAACTGTCATTCGGCATCCTGTGTGTAATCTAATTATATTTTTTTAAATTTCTAAGCTAAATATAACTGAAGAACTTTGTAATATTATTATAATTTTAATATCTTCCTTTTCGTCCTTATGGATGTGCTTCACTGACGAACTCGCCTACTAAGGTACACAAGCACTCGTGGGAATAAAGAATTTAATGATATTATATATACCTAACTTCACCCTTTATGTCTGTATTTTTTATACATGAAAATTCCATTTGGGCCTTTCCGTTTCAAAACTCCAATTTGATTTCATCAACTCAAAAACTTCCCCTGCCAGAAGCACACGTTTGAATTATTTTTCTTGCGACAGTCGACAATGAAAGAAGAATAACTTTTTTTTCTCACGTAATGATTGTTATAATTATGTAGGCTAAAAAAATATTAAAGAATTCATCAAAAACATTGTCAACAAAACAATTAATTTTTCGCAGGAAATAAAGAGTCTTAATTTTTTAATTAATTGTTATTTAATAGGTACTTAAGTAATTTGACATTTTAGAGAAAAAAAAGCTTTTGTTCACGATTTCTCTGTTTTGCTCTACTGTAGGTACATTTTATATTTCGAATGATTAAGAACAAAATAAATGTGTCAGATACACAAAAAAATAAATAAAAGAGAGCTGGAGGCATTTAAAATGGCGCATAGCTTCGAACTAGAGTTTTAGTTGAAAATAACAAACATTTTACGGAACAGTGGTTCTTAAATCATAAGATGGGTATTGAATTTACGCAATTCATTGATGAGATAGAATATCCTCTTTATGACTTTATGTAGGGCCTGTATCGGGGAGCTGCTAGTATTATAAGTTTTCGATGATCGGATATCGAAACGATCATCTAAACTTCTAAACTGTATACAAATCTAAGAATTTCCATACAAAATCATTAAACGATTCTATAATATGTTGTTAAAGCACTACTTTCACGCTAATAAATGCTTGTTAGCGGGCAATACTTTCTTATTAAACTCGTACTAGCACCGCTGATTGATTACTTTTATGTCTTGAAATTAAAGCTACCATCGGTACGATAAAACACACAGAATTATTGCCTGCTACCTTTTAATATTTGCATTCGTTTTTCTTCATTCTTTTTGAAGTTCATCGCATCACGCATAAGCCTCAGGCCCTGTCCTAACTGAAAAGTGATCGCGCGACCATGCGATGAGCGATCATACAATGTTCTCAATTTGAACGATCCGTCCGCGTTTTAATATAATATTAAAATCGACGAGCGAAAGCTTTCCAGTTAGGACGCACGGTCAGACTTGACGTTCGATTTTAATCATCGCTAAACTTTGTATTTATAATTGTAGTAATGTAAGTTAAAAATTATTCCATTTTCTCCAATATATTTCAAAGTTTGTAATATTATTCATGTATCGTACCTATGGTTTTTTATTATATGTGAGTTTATTTTGGTATCTTATTTTAGATTGTTGCAAAATATTTTTGAATAAATATATACCTATAAAATATATTCTTGTTTTGAAGATGTCAAGCAAGACGGGTAGCAGTTTGCATAATACGATAAACAAATGAACATTTGCTATACTTAGTTGAGATTGATCAAATCATTATGTAGGCTTAGAAATACATGAAAGCGTAAATATTGAAATTCTTTACATATCTCTTTGAAAACAATAATGATAATAATTCATTTAGCTCTTTAAAGAAATTTGTCAAGCGAAATATTATACCGAGGAGAGGATAGTGATGAACTCACTGAAAATCTCCCTAAGGCCGTTGTAATGAGTCAATTTAAATTCTATCAATGTCACTGTTCGTTACCACAATATTCAAACAATGTCACCCACATTACAAGAGGCGAGCTAAACTACCTATTCACGGTCCATCGTTATTGGGAAGCAGCTCTCTCTCTCTGTGCAAATTGATCCTGATGCGATTACAATATACACAGACACCTCCCGTTACGAACTTTAGTTTTCCATAGTCAGGTTCTAGATCACTCGATCTGTGAATCAATTAATCAATATTCCCAAATCAAAAACTACGTTTCTTGTCAAAAAAATATTCAAGATTCAAAGTGAATACTTCTATTTGCCTTTTCTATATGGTGAGTGAACTTGAACTGTCCGAGGTCATAAGGTTAGGAAAAAACATTTGGTTAGGATGGCTCAGCGGGCTTACACGACTCATATTTACGCTTCAAACCCTTCTTCTTTCTAAAGATCTGTTAAACGTCCATGCCAACTTTTCCTCATCTGTCCACGATTGTCAGCTCTTGCAGTAGTCTGCGACCGAAATGTTTTCCTCAATGTGCGTTACTTGAAAGTCTATCCTCTGCTCTGACATTTTTTTGGCTTCAATCTTGTCCGACTTCGCTATCCCAGTCTAATTTTGTTATCTTCTTCTTACTTTAAAATAAAGTATGCCTTTGAGCTGGTAAATTAATTTGCATAGCTTCTGAACAATTCCAAACAATGTTGTTATTTATTTAGCTCATGGCCATTTCATCACAATTTATATATAATTTAATACAATTAATAAGAACATTTTTTTCTTTGTTAAATAGTCAATATAACAATGTTGTGATCACAAGAGAAACGATTTCTGATCGTAAAAGCTCGAGACGTTAATCTTAGATTAAACACGAATAAGCCCCGTGGAAATGGATATCCTTTTTCGCGATGTAAGGGATGAGAAAGGTGTTATTCGCATAATTTTACTGAATACGCAAATTATCCGTTATAAAAGGTATCACTGTAACGCCAAGAGTTTATTAGTCCATACAATGTGGATATTATAATCCACGTGTCTTTTACTTTGTGACTGCTCGGTTTGTGTTGCAAGTTGCAAGTGTCAAACAATCTAAATAGCTCTTGATCTAAAATAAACTCCGTATCATAACGATTTGTGGCTACCTAAGATTGTTTTATGGATTAGTGGTAAAACATAATATCATCAATGCTTATAAAAGAACATCAATAAATATGTCAATGATATATATATGATCAAAGTTTATTTCTCGGTGACATTATATGTCTTGATATTATCATATTATTATGATATTATAATAATTTATATTAAAAAATGAATCTGCAAGAAAAAAGTAGCAAGTCAAAAAAATACATTTTTTTATATATGGGTATTACAGAAAGCAATATCTGTGTCGAAACCCTCATCGGAGACAATAAGATGAAAAATCTGAAAGATTTTGATATTGATTTTTACTTTCTGTAAACATCGTCTTTAAGAATATGTAACAACTAATGACTTTAATAATTAATTACTAATGTTCGATTTTTAATTTTTTTTTTCACTACGGGCTTACGACCGTCTTCCACTGTTATTTCGAAGGCTGGCTTAGTGTGATCACTTTACGCTAACAACGCTCGCCGTCGTCTTTATGTCCGGAGTGTCTCTGTCTCTGAGAATGTCAATGCGAAAACAATGAAAGGATTCCAGTCGCAAAATTTATAAAATTGGAACTACAATTCCAACGGTTCTATAGGTACGAATATTAGGTATTATTTATTTATATATAAGTAGGTAGGTACTTACTTAATATTCTTTATACCTACATGCAAAAATAAATTAATGATAGTTTTCCGTACCTTAGCTTAATTGAGTATGAATAATATGTTTGATCTAACCCTGGGTGGTTATTCGCGAAAAGGCCTTAATACGATCTAGTTTCGATCTTATTCGAATCCTTGTCCTTTAAGACCACATTTAATTTTAAAGAAATTGATTGAATCACTTTTGAGGACTATATTATTATTTAAGCCTGGCATTAAATTTAAGAAATGGATAGAGATTTAAGTAGTTGAAGTGATTTTGTTCAAAATAAATTAAGTATGTCTGAAAGGACTTGAATAAAATCGTATCTAGGCCGTTTCGTGAATAGCCCTGGAACCTCTTTTATACGTCCATTATTAATCAATTAAAAATTTACATGTAAGGTATTTAGTTCATGGGTCTATAGCTTAAGGCGATTTTAACAAAAATATTTCCCATATGAAAATACATAGCCTCTTACAACAACAACAAAAAAAAAACATTTTCATCATTATACAACGTCAAAAGATAACTCCCGTGTTTTAAATGAAAACGGGTATGAATATCTCTAATATAAATTAAAGTCGGGTTAGTGTGAACACTTATAACTCGAGATCGGCTCAACAGATTCTTCCGATGTGTGATTTATTGTATTCTTCTCCGCTCCGGATAACAGAATAACTAATGAAAAGTTGAAAAATGGATAAGAAATAATATAAAATATAATATTAAAGTTAGTATGGAACGAATTCCATACGACGCCATCTTGAAAAATCTAACAAAATTATTGTCTTCTGCACCTGCACCCTCTCATTCTCGAATACGTAATTGCCACTCTTATAGCAGCCCATTTCACTTACTCCACTGCTTCGGGCGTTTTAGAAATTTTTCATACAAAGTCAACCAAATTGCGCGCATATAATTATATTCTTGTGTTGAACCCTTCTGAGCTTTGAATACGAATGAAATATGGACGTTTTAGAATTAAGTTTTTAATGTTATTATTTTATTTTTTTCTGGAGGAGCAGTGCACAATGAACGGGCCGCCTCTGGTTAGGACCAAAGGGTCCACAGGACAACGTCTGTCGGGAAAGCTAGTAAAGCTATAAAAAAACTCATCAAGGCTCCCTTTAATACAGTTCGCACCTCCCTATCAACGTACCTACACGTGAGAGAGATAACCTCTGGGGGGTTTAAATGATATATTATTATTATTATTATTTCGACTATCAAATTGCAGGTGTGGCGTGAAGTTACTCAACTCAAATACCTGTACTTATTATTTAATTGAATATAATCATTAATGCGTTCTTTCCTACGAGAATAACTACTATGAAGTCTATTATAATATTAGTAAAAAGCTCAAGGATTTTATACCTTAAACATAATACTACGTTTTTAGGGTTACGCGATGTTCAACTCGAGGCATAAGGTGATAATTATAATTAACTAGCTTTCCCGACAGTCCGACAGACGTTGTCCTGTGTTCCCAACTATGAACAATGAATTCGAACTTGTATGGTGGTGAATTAGTTATGATTTGACCAATGTAATTCCTACCGATGCGTCTGTTTCAAACCATGTTTATTCCACCCGCATTCTTTCAATCGCACCAACTATCCAAAAATTGACAGTTTCTGTCAAAATTTCAAAATTAGAATAAAAATTATATGGAGCTAGTACTTTACTAATAAGGTTGCGTACGTAGAGTTTTCTTTATTTTTCTAATTTTTCACGAAATTTTCTTAATTTTTCTTTCACAAGAACCTTCTCCTGATAAAAGTAAACACGACAAAAAAAAATTAGCGAAATCGGTCCAGCCGTTTAGGCGTGATGCGATGACCACGGAAAATAGCTCTCTCCATTTTTATACGAGTATATATAAGATTGTACATAAATAACTTTTAATTTAATTTCCTGTATATGTAATTTCACTTTACGGCCACCGAGGTACCTATTTTTTGTGTATCCGCCCTCTTCAAACGACATAAATAACGCACCATTACATAGATAATTTGAAAGTGTGGCTCGCAAATATGACGGTAGTCGGACAGTGTTCTGTACTACTACAACATAATAATATTATATACAATATTAAATTAATTTTGAGTAGCGCTTTTTTTTAATAAAAATGAGGTTTTGTTACTTGTACTACTTTTCATTATTTTCCTCAAAAAAGTATCTAATTAATTCATAAGGTATCTACACAATCATAAATGTTACATATCATAAAATCTGCTTATTTAAAGCTTACGTGCAAAAAAAACTGTAGGGTAAAGTTCGAACATTGGACAGTTACGAACGAAGTTCTTTTTTTTAGATAGGTATGTAGACTCTAGAGTCTAGAGAGTGAATTGTCACATTAAAAAAAGGATACAAAGAAGCATTAAAATTTTGATTTTTATATATTTTGTCAATCAAAATGAATTGTATATTTCATCAAATAAAGAAAAGTCTCTCGTGTGCGCAAAATAATAAAAGATTCAGAGACATCCATCATGAATAAAATTCTTACTGTAATGAATAGTGGAATATTTTTATACTTTGAGTCGATCGTAAAAAAGAGAATACGCTAGACTTTTTTATACTAAAAGTGGAAAAGAAGCAGATCTTATTTTCATCGCATCATTTTTTACGACCCTCTAAAATATCTAAAGGCATACGTATAACGAAATGAATTTAATGTATTTGGGGGTATACATACAGTCAATCCATGAACCTTAATGCACCGAGCGATCCCAGATTTGATGCATTGATGCAATATTTCAGCGAAATATGTCATAAAATATATGACATCTTAATGCGCTTCTAACCGTAATAATGGATCAAGAATATTCTACTTCGTTCACATAACTTGACGCCTTTAAAAGCTGAAGCATCTCTTTAACAATAATGGTTTTAACAAATTCGGAGCATAAAAGCGTTTGATGGTCCCATTGTATTCACCGCTGGAGGATGTTTAGGGTCATGAAAACCAATGCTGACAGATCAAACTCTATTCATTAAATTGCGAGCGTGCTAGAGACAGATGACTATAACTTCTTTCGTAAGGATTTTACTCTGAAAGTAAATAATAAAACAACTACTGTTGGCGACAGAGGGTTGAACGAAAATAATCTATAGGATTTTTCTTTTTCTTGAAATGTAAAATGATCAAATATAAATTAAGTAATGTCAAATTCTATAATACATTATAGAAAAGTTCTTTGTTATTGTTTGATGAGTAAAACAATTAAGTAACATAAATAGCCTTTATTTGGATGTTTGTCCCATATGGCTATCATACCAGTCGCTTCTTTACTCTTTACTAAATTTTAAGAATACCGATTTGAAATATTAACAATTCTAATATTTTGAGATAGAAATCGCATTGAAAGATTTTTTTATTGTTAAATAAATCGGTGTGAAAGAACTAATAGAAATCTATACCTTCCAATACTATATTAAAAATACCAACAAATATAACAAATATTTTTGTTTCAATTATTTTGCTAGTTCTAAACCTAAGCTTTTTCGTGAATAATAATACTAACATGCATTTTTTTTAAATTTCTCTCACCAAACTCATACGATGTGCAACAAAGTCTTTCCACACGTCCAAGGCAAAAGCACTTTAAGTGTTGGGAATATACATAAACATGATAAATTCATAAATGATCTAGATTTTATGATCCAAATGACCGTGATCTAGGAATTTATTTGAAAAAAAAAATAAAACGTTCCTATCGTATTAAAATATATCAATGAACTTGGAATCAATTGTTTACAATCAGTTTGAGTTGTATAATAATGTTTGTTTATATGACTCCTTCCTGTTCCTACAAAAGTGTTATTATTAGGTATAATAATATCCAATGTTAATCTACATAATATTTTAGTCCGTTTATTTATATTTTTGTAAGAGCATCAATCATAGAAAACATACATTAAGGTCAGATATTAATATGCCCAGAGCCGTACAAAATGCTGGAGAAGGTTCTTATATAGAATTTGCTGCATTAACTTTGATATATTTAGAGCTATTTAAAAAACTCTATTTTTTTAGGATCTTCATACAAATTTCTCAAAAAGACAGTAAGCCATCTTTTGGAAACAAAATTACTCATGTAAACGTTGAATAGAATCTTGGTATTACAGTATGAAAATGTAATAAAATAATTGTAGATTGATTTGTTATACATATAAATGTTATTCAAATCTTATTATTCTCAATAAATAAAGATTTAATGAAAAAAATTGCAAAATAATTCCTCCATATGAAGTTTGACATATTTTAGTGACATACAGTGGTTGGGAAAACAGCTGCCTTTATCACACATAGCACAAATCACCCTCTATGGGTGGAATGCCTAATTAATTATTACTTATAGAGGGAATATAGCTAAGATTCAAACCATAGAGAGAGTAAAACTTGCAAATTATGTAGGTAGGTTAGTATAATATTATTAAAGTACTTTTTTACCCTTCGATTGAACAGTGAAATTGAATCAAGTCTGAGATGTAAAATATTAACATGGAGTTTTTTTTTCCATGTGGGTAGCAGACTATAATTTTTCTTCTTTCTATTTTATAAACATTAAAAGTATCATTTTTCTCTCTTTTTATGAATTGTAAAAGTGTCATTCTTCTTTTTCTGTGCTTATGTCAGTTATAGAGGTCTGTTAAGCAATGGGAAGCTAGACTAGAACCTGTTTAATTACCTACCGATCAAGCCTGAAAATCGGAATCAAAAACGTAAAGCATGACGGGTATAAGCTAGTATTATATAAAGTGTAAAGTGTTACAGATAACTGACAGCTCGTTCCCGCATTCAACCTTCATTAAATAAAAAATCTAATGGACCAAAATTAATACATCGTGACTGTCTATAATGGAATTCGCAACAATGTGTTCTTTTCCTAGAAATAAGTATGCAGATCTTGGCTTATGATTGTTTATACAGAAACTTGGTGTATTTATGATGGTGGTCTCCCACTTTATAAATAAATCTATATATTAATACGTGAAGGAAAAACTTTATGACTATTTTAACCAAAAATTGCGCGGATGGAGGGGTTTGAAATTTCGCACACTTACATACCTACAGTTTATATAGAGAAGGGGTGGCGAATGCTAATATTTTTTTTAAATTATGCATAAAAATAGATTCAATAAAAAAACACTACGCACTCTACTGTAATGTTATGTATTTCATACTCACACACACTTAGATGTATTTGACATTATTTGACACAGATCTTTTGTTTATCTGTGGTCAAATTGAAAATAGATTAATATTTTTTGTATTAAATAATAACCATAGAAAAAACTTTGAACATATCAACATTTCAAATTTGACGTATTCATGTTATTATTTTTAATGAAAATTGTTAAATATAGTTCGGTCAGTCTTTAACAAAGGAATCTTAATAATGTTCAAACTTATAATCCAAATTAATTATGGTTGAAGTTCGAGCACTGGCCGACCATTAGTAAATATAGAAACAAATGTTTGAAAGCAAAAAGTTCATCGAATAATAGATCTAGTCAAAATCAAATTATTCAACAAGAGTTTATTCCATACATCTGGAAATCTCAATAAATCATTGATATATTCATGTAACTTTCTTATGAGGGTGCATGTAGGGAGAGCCCTCTTCTACTTCTAGGTACCTACCAAAGTTTGACTTGGAGATTCCAAATCCTCAAAAGTGTCATAAATATTTCAAAACATGTTTTTGAACTACCTACATTACATATTGAACGTATGTAAATCACCCTAAACTGGCAGATATGACACAAGGATAACGTGCGGTTTAAAAAAAAACATAAATTCTATCCTTTAATAAAATATTTTTTGATATGCGAGCTTTTGTTGAAACCATGAATTGCCAATATATTATTTTCATTCGATTGACATTTTATTATAATCCGTATAGGGTATAGGGCATAGCCAATGTGCTGATTTCTTTACCAAGTGTAGATGGCTGAATTCCCCAGCATGTGGCTGCAGAGCGGGAAAACTAAGTGCAGCCTAAGGTCAAGTCTACCCTGGCAAGTGGCTTCCATCTACTTGATGTGCTTCTTTCTACCCTGGCAAGTGGCTTCCATCTACTTGATGTGCTTCTTTGGTCTAACTGTCATTATACAAATCACTTCGTTTTTAGATTCAAAGATGTGAGTATGAAATGAACCTACCTATTTGCCATACAATAAATTCATACGGTATATCTTAATCAGCGGATTAATCGTTGGCATATCTACAAATCTCAAATTTCTTTACGTTCTTTCATATTTTCTCAAAAGTAATGTTTGCGTCATCAGCACACTAATAACAATAGCAATTTCAAATAAAAACCATACGTAAAGGGGAATCTCAAGCTCTCTTGATATTTCATACAACGTAACATGATTTAGTTATAGGTATCATAGAAAAAAGACGCATCCAGACCACTCATATTAGTTACAAGCAATGAACATTTTCAACCCAATCATTGGCACTTTTCTTTAAGAGGATAATATTAAAGGCAACCCCCAAACAGAACACAAATAAAGAAAAGTACATTCAAAACGTCTTAAACATGCTTTTTGTGATAGTTTTTACTATTTTTATGGTGGTATTTTGTGCTTTAACGATTTTAACATACCCGTTTTCATCAAAAATCTTCAGAGCTCTCGCTTGATATACTTATGTTCCTACTACTAGTGGATAAGTAGGTACGCGTACAATAGGCCGGGCCGATTTGCGTTTCTTCCATTATTGCTAACGTAATAGTTATACTTTAGTGCTAAATGCTGTTCATAATAGGTATGCAAAATATTTTTCGATTTAATAGATATCTTCTGTCTCCGAATTGAGCTCAAAATTTCAAAAAAATGTAAAATTTATCATATTTAGGAGCAGGTATAAATAAATTAAAAATATCTTTAACTTAATATTTTTTAAGATTGTATCTCATAAAAATGACAGAATAATCAGTCCTGTATGATATAAAGCATAAAAATGCAATTTTAGATAGAAACAAAGTATATAGAGCGCCGCGAAAAACCAGAGAAAATCTCATGAAATGAGAAAAGGGTTAAAAATACCAGTATTGTATTTTGATGGCCCTAAATCAAAAGTTATAGGCAAGTGATTAGAAAAAGTAGTCAAAAAGTACAGATGAACAATAAATAAGAGAGTGTTAAAGGAAACTGATTCTAAATTGATGGAAAATTTGGAAAACCGAAACCGATAGAGAGATCGATTACAGATTTCTTTCCAAAAAGCAATATTTCATTTGATCTTTTACTTGTCGTCTGATGTGATGAAAAATAAGTGTAGGTAAATATCGGAAAACATGATTGAATAATTAGTTTGCGGGAGAAAAGACTAATAACACCATTAGAATGAATTGTTTGCTTATTGCAAACCACAAGTAATCCCAATTGAATGAGTCGCCGGTAACCTAGAAAAAAAACGACTAGTAACAATAATTATTAAAGTTTTTGTATAATAATATTATATAATATTATATAAGCAACAACATATTATGTTGATAATGCTTTCTCAAATCATCATACGCATTCTGACAAAATTGGAAAACAACTGGAATAAAATAATTGATGTTGTGTTCCAGGTGATTACAACAAAATCTACTATTTTATCATTTCACAATCTACGAAAAGATCAATTATATTTATTATAAATTGGCACAGTCATACCAACAGGAACATTTTTTAATGATTTAGGCAACTGAGCTCCAGGAAAAATGTTCCATGTTAGATCGCTAAACTAAGCTAATAGGATTCTGCGACTGCGTTTCTTTCAGAAATTTTGATGACCTTAACTTATCTTTATTTTTAATGTTTGTGCACCAACTTACCTTGTGACTGTTCCCGTTACCTATGGAAGTTTAATTTCTTATCCATATATTTATCAGATGATCAAAACTGTTATATAAACTGTAATTACTAAAATAAAAATCTATTTCGCTCAAAATACAGTACGTAGTAAGAGAATGAACCGCTCGCCGGATAGTGAAAGCTCGAATTACCCGAAAACACGCACCTTTGATCCTTGGAGTACCGAAAGTAAATTTTGAAGCATCTTTTACAAGAACTACGTAATAGACAGACAGCAAAATGTAACAGAAACACCAATCGACAAGTATCCAACGAAGATCTTACGGCATTCATTACATACAATGGCGAAGATGAATAAATACAGTTTCCTGAATTTTTCTTGACATATCCAAGGAGTTTGACAATCTGTGAAATTGTCAAAGAAGCCTTGACAACTATTCGAAGAAATTCTTCAAGAGAAGATTATATAAAAGCTTAGAAAGCAACGAGTAAAAAATATATCAAAGCCAATTTATCAAAAACAATCACTGCAAAATAACATAATTTCATATACTTACATTACATAAAAAATTTAAAAGTTTTATTCATTATTTTTGTGTAATTAAATAAATAGAAGTATGTACTTAAATTATCTGTGGTATAATAAAAAAAAATGAATAAAAAAACAAGGCCGTAATCATTTTATATGATTATTATAAAAATGACAGTTAGTATGGGATATTTTCGTCCCATACAAAACTTCAAAGTCGATTCGGAGACAGAAGATCTTATTTTTTTGTCCTGAAATTTTGTAGATAGTTATAATACATCATAAGGCAACAAATTATCACTATTACATTAAGATTAGAAGCACTTTTTTAACTTCCATACAAGAACGGCCCAGCCTAGCGTACAAGTGGAAACCCATAATATGAATATGAATGTTTTGATACCAGAATATAGGCTGTGTGTGTATCTAATCTTCTCCAAAAGGTTATGCAAACAGTTTGTTGATCTTAATCAAAACAAAACATCAACAGAGTCTCATCATGTTTGGCACTTAACCTTCTTTTTAGAATATAGGTATTATTATTTTGTCTGATGTTTCCTTTTTCAATTTAGCCAGGTCTCATCAAACAGACAAAATCGAGCAATGGTGTTTTTTTTTTCAGTTATTATACAGCTATAGGTACGTGGCTTAAAGTCACCCTGGCAACGAGAGAATGTTATAACAAAGGATGTTAGTATATAAAACTAACACCCCGGTGGTAGAAATGCAGTGTGTTTTTCTAAGTGTACCTTTTCATTAAGGAGTCAAACAGCTTATGTTCAAGTTTCTCTAAATAAATTAACGATTCGTTCGCTGATCTGATTTGGTTCAAAACGATGTCAATAGTCATGGAGTCTTGCAGATTTTGAAGACAAAAGCTTGACAAACAAATCGCTTTAAGCTCTCAATCCACTAACAGATTTGTCAAAGAAACCGACGTGATTAAATAATAACGAATTCGTAGACAGATTTTGAATAGGAAATTTAGAAAATTAACTTGAAACCAGTCATAAATTATTTAGAATCGTTATAGTGTTCCGTTACATAAAATTCAAATTGGCGAAGCAAAATATACACGCGTCTAAATAATCGATTTATGATGTCTTATTATGAGTGGTTTCACTGATCTATCTGAAGAATGAGAATAAGGTATACCAAATAGGTACCTACATTCCTACCTAATTCATGATGAAATATGCTTTGTAAATTTATAATAATCAATCATCAGAAAACTCGTACACTTTAAAACATAACATTAAACCACAATTCTTTCTTACTTATTTTCTAATTAGGTACAACGCTCAAACGAAATCATGTTTAAGGCAAATGAGACGAATTCCAATTAGTATAAAGATTCAAATTTTTAGTGAGACGAATACTGACCTCGGTATCCTATCCTAGTAGTGTAGTAATAAATTAACACTTTTCTATACAAAGGTTTCAGTATAGCCGGCGGAACTTATTGCCTAAGGCAATTATTTCCATCAGTCAACCGGTCCATTCCAGTCTGAAACAGGCCAACCCCGGATGGAAATTTCAAATGCAAAAACACTTAGAAAAAACTTTCAACCGACCGGAAATCGAACCCGAGACCTCGTGAGCCAAAGTCCTCGCCTAAACAATAAGGCTACCGAGGTTGGTACAGTAGTGTTTGTAATGTTTTTTTTATTGAATTAATGTATTTTTTATGCATAATTAAAAAAAAAAATAACAAATAATTTGCTCTTTAGAGATCTTGTTATCAATTAATATCAAAAAGTTGTTATCGATCGCATATTTTCTTCAATAATAACTGCAATTAGTTTCTCCTTCAATAAGTTTCCTTAAAAATATCCATCTGCCTTTGGCACTAAACCATGGAAATAAGATAAAGTTGCTTATTATGTCGACATATCGCTGAAATTTTCAACCACACATTCAGCTCTTGTATGAATAACGAATATCGATTTCGGAAGGAATCTATCGGAATACCAAAATGTTCTCAAGATCTTCTTTTCGCTGGAAATAGCGATGATAATAATATGTTACTTTTCCCTTGAATTTTGTGCTGTCGTTTTAACAATTTGTTCCCTGATGAATACGTGTTCAGAATGATAAATTGTAATGAAGACACCTCTTTTGTATAGCACCTAATATAATATAAGAGTTTTGTACTACTGTAGTGGGATTCTCGTAGATCTAGTTAACGTTAAAATTGGCACGAGCTCTCCATTGTGAGCCACATAATGTATGGAAACGTGTTAAATCCACAGTGGCGATCAGCAAATAAACAACGCAGAACACATTCATAATAAAATTGGGAGATGTACCTAACCAATAGCCACCATAATATGGCTACTTGTATTATTTAGCCGAGTATCAACATGTGCTAGGTATTATATTTTTATACCAGCGCCAAAACCTGTGGGCCGACAAGCATTGAAATTATTGTTTGGGTGTCCTATGAATCAGTTACATCGTCTCTTGAACTTATTGTCTCTATTACTTAAAAGATCCTAATTACACTTTACCACGTTGAGAACTAAGTACGGACAATTTTATTTTTTTCTAAAAACAACAGTTGTATGTAGGAACCTCTGATCAAGTATCACAATTGTATATAAATTCGATATATTTCCCACGGACAGCCGTTATTATTGATTGTCCCAACACAGCCTACTCAAATTTATCTTATATCTCCAGCATTTGCACGATCACAGGATATTCAAACACACTAAGCTATGAAAAAGGTTAATATTTTTATATCTACTATATAAATTAAAGTCGGGTTAGTGCGAACACTTATAACTCGAGATTGGCTCAACAGATTCTTCTGATGTTCGATTTATTGGATTCTTCTCCGCTCCGGATAACAGAATAACTAATAAAAAGTAAAAAAAATTGATCAGAAATGATGTAAAATACAATATTTAAGTTTGTATGGAAAGGTTACCTGGGACGCGCCCACGACTTCCCTCTCATTCTCGCATACACTCTTACAGTAGCCCATCCCACTTACTCCACCGCACCTTTTCGATAGTTTTAGAAATTTTTCATACAAAGTCAACAATATTATCGGGCATATTCGTGTTGGTAATAGACGAAGTAGGTTGTGTGCGCGAGCGCACTTTTCTCAAGTTGTTCCCGCCAGAGCTTTGAATACGAATGAAATAGGGATGTTTCAGAAATAGTTTCATGTTATTATTTTTTAATTTTGTATTGTTTAACGGGGGTGCAGTGCACATCATTTACATATTAACGGGCCACTTTGGGCTAGAACCACAGGGCATCGTCTGTCGGTCTGTCGGGCTAGTTATATTATAACTTTGTGTTCCATTGGCCTGCTCGCGCATCGCATTGAGCTATAAATTAACTATAAATACTCGTACAGCATGTCGCAAATGATTTTAATTTTGTAGGATTATTGAAACCAAGTTACAGACACCTGTTATCGGAGCATTTAAGACTTAATGTGTTTAATATGTATACTATATTTTATGTGTTCTCAGTGTACTGTTGGTGTCTTTTGTAAATAAATAAATAAATAACTTGAATACGTTTCTGATTTTTTTCTTTGGTATTATGGCGGTTATGTAGTATCGAGTTTTTATCACACAAACTAATTTTCCATCTGATGACAACCATCCATCAGAACCATCCAGAACAAAGAGCCATCTAGCGGAGTGCGACGAATACATCTCATATTTTACCAACTATGCAGATTCATCGCCGTCTGTACCAAGTCAACTAGCTTTGGATATTTCACACCAGAGGGAGAACACACCGCCTATTCTACAAAAAGATCTTGCGTGAATAATCCTAGTATAAAAGCTTTTTCAAGATACAATTTTATTACTCTTTTCTTCAGAACCCACTACCAGTGCATATTATTGTAATTAGTTTTTAAGTTAAAATACATTTTCCTGTGATACTTTATTTTATTCACTAATATAGTGTTTGTGTTTTTTATAATATAAATCGAGTTTCATTTCGGTAGTTAGTCAAGTTCCTTGTTAACTGTTTAATCTAGTTCATAAAGAAATAGTGAAACTTGGTGAGTACTCCAGATATTCTTGATCTTGCAAAAAAACTCATAAGAGAGTTTCTCATCTTCAGATAAAGACCACTTTTCCCAATATCATTTGACCTTGAGAAAAGAAATCATCACTCCTTCTTCATCTCAATCTCATCTCATCTTATGGATCAGATCCAGCCAAATCTGAATGCCATAAATTGGTGACCCTACGACGTTCGAACACCCTTCTATCAATTACCATAATAAATTGGTGACCCCGCGACTTTCGAACACCCTTCAATTATCTACTTAATCCATCATTTTCCAATAATCTCCAACAATCCATTAACATTCTCAAACAAATTTTTCTCAACAATCATTCTAATAAAATTGTCACATGTACACCTTCATCCACTAATCCATATCAAATATTTAACAATCTATACATTCATTCCAAATTATTTCTTTCACAAAGCCATCTAAATAATACGGTCCCACAATTAAAATTTTCATCTCACATACTACATTCAAATTTAAAGCGCGTCTCTCACATTTACCATTCGACGCCAACTTCACTCTACTGCGAGTACAAATGTCAAAATAGCTCACCAGCCGTTTTGTTCGCGATCAATATTTTCAAATTTTAGACAAAATATATAAATATAGGGTAAAATCTTGTGCAAACTCGAAAATTCAACTGGTTCTGAAGGGATGAGTCATCCGATGGGTCACAGGCAAGTAAAATCTTTTAAAATACCATTGTAAAACGACATTCAGCACATAAATTTTTCCAAACAATTTCAACCCATCGGATTATTTTAAAAGCCTCTTGTTTTTCTGCCTTCTATTTATTATTACAAACATTTAATCAATAATGCCTAAACCTTGTAAAAACGATATTAAAATCTTCAAAAAAAGAAAAAAACTTAAAATTTGTGAACAATAAATTTTGTAGGTTAAATTTTTTCACGATACAATGTCACATCGAGATTTTTCCATGAAACTTTTCATGTCTTTAAATACTGATAAAACCTAATTTAATACCTTAACTATTTATAATCGCATGCTGAATTGCAATTTTAAATGATTTTGTACAAAAGAATAACCTTTAATTATCTGATTGCAGATTTACAAGTACATTGTTTTTATGTTGCCAAACCTTGAGGTAACCTTTTTATATTTTACATAAACAACAAGCAAAACAAATACCTACATTTTTATTAGATTTTCATAGCGCATTATTGCATTTTAAAGAAAAACAAGAAATTTAAATCGCATTTTTCACATACATTTGTATATTGTCATATTGATATTTGGTAAACACACAAAAGGACATTCAGACTCCTACAGTCAATATCTTACCAACATTTCAGTCATATTTTACCAATTCTTATTTTATTCTGGTCAATAAATAATTAATTATGTATCAACTTATCAACGATACAAACATTTCAATGGTCTATAAATATATTCTATCTAAATTGTCAATGTAAAACAATTATATTACCATCTTATATTACCATCTACTACTAGCCAATTGCTATTAACGTTTTCCGCGACTAGAGAAATTCTGTCTCAAGAATCTCAGTCCGAATTCAATTCGAGGTCAACTTACATATGCAAATACGGTCTAATACTTTACACATGTACTCATACACATGTATTCATAAAAGCTCTATGTATTTCACGCCACGTCTAGTACAATGCATCGCGCATTTTCAGACCGAAATTCCCATTTCGTCGGCTAACTACACACACACAAGAGCAGAGATTCTCATCTCAAAGCTTTCTTGTAGTGACTGAGCAACAGACATACACACATGATCATAGCATCATTCGTATAGTCTACCAAAGGACATACACACATGACTATAATGTCATACGTATTGTCCATATTATACACACATGACAACAGCGTCATACGTATACTCTATTACCATCAAATATACAACTCAACGAGTTAAGAAAAAGACAATTAATGTATTTACATTCATACAAAAGACCATTGAAAACAGAATTCTAAAAAGTGTCATACTAATTTTCCCAAATCAGTAACATTTATTTAATAATATTGACACACATACATTGACAAAGTATAACATTATAAAAATTTTTATTTCAAACACACTATGTACAACTATACTACCATGTCTACCCACTATTTTTTACTTATTTTATTGTATAAAAATTCTAATATGTATTTTTACAAAATGATTACAGATCCCAATACAAAACCACCAACTGTATATTGCTAAATACCAGATTGGTAACAAATTTTATTATATATAAAGGATCTCACATAGTAACTTCACTTCATAAACATTATAGAAAAAGTATTTAAACATATACCATTGTGAACCATAACTATTCAATACCAATTTTAATAATTTTCCTAACTTTATTTTGAATATTGAACAAAGGATAACATTGAAATACCACACTTAGAAAAATTTTCCTAGAACAATTATCTTAGTGAAATATAACTTGTAATTTTTTTTTTCAAACTCAACATTTGTTTATAATATACTCAAATAAATTCTTAATTTCAAATCAAAATTTAAAATTTACTTCATAATCTTTTAAATTCAAGAACCACCCTAAAGCAAATATACTTATACCAATTCTATTGTAAATTTTTTTGTTTATTCTATATGTTGCATATTATCTCATCACGACACTACTCAACCAACGCTGGACTACACAACCACAATCCAATTGATGGAAGCCTACGATAGCAATCTTCACCTGCTGTACTTAGCAAAGGCGGACTACACGAGTTGTCTCACAGACTTCGTAGCTCGGAGGCCAAACTTCTCCAACGAATTTTGCCCCACTACTGTCTCTCTCCAACAGTGGCAGATGTACATCACACCACGATGACACCCCACTGACAACAACTGATGCATTTTTCCCTGCTCGTCAACCGACATCATGGATCAACCAGTTACAACAGCACACACACCATCGCTGCTGCAATAATGGCCGAGCGCAAATCAACATCGCCGCTTCATATGGTAAAACACATCAACGCTGTTTTAACCTATTTTAGCCATCATATTACCCCAGTGCAACCGCACTAACGTCGTGAACACTCTGTCCAACTTCTCATAAGTTCCAGTCGCTACAACGACCAGCCCAGTCGAGCCAAGTCATCATCTAAGACGTACCATCCTACAAACCGCTCAACCAGAGGACTGCAGAGTTCCACTCCACACTCCATCACCAGATCCACATCAGAATTTATAGCACGCCATAAATTCTTGCGGGAGGCTATATGGCGGTTATGTAGTATCGAGTTTTTATCACACAAACTAATTTTCCATCTGATGACAACCATCCATCAGAACCATCCAGAACAAAGAGCCATCTAGCGGAGTGCGACGAATACATCTCATATTTTACCAACTATGCAGATTCATCGCCGTCTGTACCAAGTCAACTAGCTTTGGATATTTCACACCAGAGGGAGAACACACCGCCTATTCTACAAAAAGATCTTGCGTGAATAATCCTAGTATAAAAGCTTTTTCAAGATACAATTTTATTACTCTTTTCTTCAGAACCCACTACCAGTGCATATTATTGTAATTAGTTTTTAAGTTAAAATACATTTTCCTGTGATACTTTATTTTATTCACTAATATAGTGTTTGTGTTTTTTATAATATAAATCGAGTTTCATTTCGGTAGTTAGTCAAGTTCCTTGTTAACTGTTTAATCTAGTTCATAAAGAAATAGTGAAACTTGGTGAGTACTCCAGATATTCTTGATCTTGCAAAAAAACTCATAAGAGAGTTTCTCATCTTCAGATAAAGACCACTTTTCCCAATATCATTTGACCTTGAGAAAAGAAATCATCACTCCTTCTTCATCTCAATCTCATCTCATCTTATGGATCAGATCCAGCCAAATCTGAATGCCATAGTATCATAAATCTAAGGTGAAGCATATTGTACGACATAAGTTTAAAACTCTCCATTTAGGACTTATGCCAAGTTTCCCGCCAACGTCCCTCTCATTTTCGTACCTAGTGGTTGTTAAAAGAAGTCCAAATGGTGAGACGGTTAGGCTGCTTTGAGCGTTTTCTCCTGCGTGCTCATAATTACCGTCCTCCATATAACGAGCTGCTATTACTTCTGTTCCTGCAGCGAACAATGGAACCATTCCTCTCATTCATTTCATAATTTAATGGCATTGCATTTGGCGAACAAAAATATAATATTATAACGTTGCTCGCAGAGTATCTTCCCTTTGTTAACTATGAATCACTTGCAACATCTGAAACAGCTATTGAAATTTATTTTATAAATTGTTTTTCTATTGGTTTGAAATATACAATAATAATAATTGTAAGGGAAGGTGTTCCGATTCATTAAATGTTAGTTTGGTACTTACACACCTATTTAGATTATTTATGTCATATGCGAGCTAGAACAACTCTTTAAAAGAACCATTTACTTTTTTTCTGTTGGTTTATTTTGTGTTTTATTTGCATATTTTTTTTTTAACATTTTTGTATTGGTGAACTGTATTTTACCACGTTTTTATTAAGTTGTAGATATCCTTGTTTCTTTATTGAATATTTTCTTTTGTTTGTCCTTATATATCTTGCAATCGATTTTCAACCAATCGTCCGAGTAGCAAGACACTTAGCTTATAGACCACGATGATGATGCGTTATTTTTACATTTGAAGCCATCTTTAAACTGAATTGAATTCATTGAATTCTCTTTTAATTTGCAATACACTAAGTAATAAGTACCTATCGGATTGAAGATTTTTTGTATCCCAGATCTTGAGGAAGGCTCTAGGCCAGGTTATTTTATATCACATCCCGAATAATAAATAAATAATTGAATAAAATCCCATCTGGCAGATTTAAGCGATTTAAGAACAAGCCATCTTCAAATTATGGTTCATGGGTTTTTTGGAGATCACTATTTTTTTCGATTTAAAAAGAGATCACTTCATAAGTCTTTGATTGATTCAAAATTTGATGAGATTGTATAGAGATCATAAACATTGCGCAAGATCGAGCGCAATGGAGAGCTCTTGTTGCCTCCCTATGCCCCTGAGTGAGTTGGAAAAGGGAGAATTGATTTATTGATTGATTGTATAGAAGAAATTTTATGATTTTGTCTAGTCTAATCTGCTATCTAGAGAGCATAATATGAGTAAATTTACAAAATAATATAGCTAGTAATAATTATTTTCTTCTAAGGTATTTTTATATTTCTGTATTTGTTTTTAAGTACCTACATCTATACTAGGTATATTATCTTATACTTACGATCCGTTAAACGGATTAAAATCTCATTACCAACGAAGTATGCTTATACGTACAAGGTGAAATGAAAACCTGTTTTATTGTTATGAAAATACCATCGGAAAGCCTCAACACAGGTGTGAAATTGAAAGAGTTCAAGCGTGTGTTTGTATAAACGGCTGAGAGCACGCTGAATCAATTTTAACGTTACGAAATCTATACAAAAACGTTAGGTGTCGAACATTTTTATCAATTGACATTCAGTTTGAGATAGAATTGACAATTCCGTTGAAATTCATGATGCAACCTATAAATAATTGTTGGACAAAAGGTTGGAATACTTCAAATGATTGTTGGAACATTTCTCCCGTATAAATGCAGGTATTTGCGTTGAGGACGATGAATGAAATTCAATTGGAGTGGACTCTGGCCCTGGTGCATTTAAACAAACTGCAATCAGTGTGATTTATACAATATGCAAGAACTTTCATCAGAGCGATTCGTATTCGTCTCTTTCTCACCTTGTTAAATTAGCATTACAAAGCTGTTTTACCTATTATTTTCAACTCACATTTCCGCAAAACAATTAACGGTTTTAATATACAGGGGTATAGTGTCGTGTTTTGTGTAAAGCATTTCGGTTAAGTAAATCAAGTTATGATTTTTTACAGAGTTACATAATATTTAACTAATCCGAACAGGGCATGGCAGATGTGCCGATTTTCTCCACAAGTGTGGATGGCCGGATTCCCCTGGTAGCGACTGCGGAGCGGAAAAGCAAACCATGCAACATCACAACTAGGGATTGCAATCCGATCTCATTTTGAATCCGGCCGGATCCAACCGGATTTTCGTCAATCCGGCCGGATCCGATCGGATCCGACCGGATTGAGCTAACCTTGATGAATTAACATTTTAACAATAATAAAGGCCTAAAATAAAACGGTACGTATACGAAATTAATTTAATTAGGGTATGACTTCTTTTAAATAATAAAAACTATAAAAAATATAGTTTTTTTGAAATAAAATTACAAATTAGATAACGTTTTATAAAATTCAAATTGAAATGCATCGAAAATAAGTAACATATTTATATAACCTGCTTGATTGATCATGATTAACGATGTCCAAACTAAAACCGACACCACGAAAAAGAAAGATTCTCAAAAAATCACCAACCCATAGTGAAATAAACCATTCGAGGCAGAGTAAGAAACTCCAGATTCGGAGCTTCTGCGATGTCGAGAACGTCAAGCAATGGGGTAGAAATAGAAGGCCTTATTGGAAAGACCACGTCAACAGAACTGTAGCCCTGGTATAAGTGACCGTTTCGATATTCGATCATCGAAAGAATTTCGAAAATTTTTCATATTAAAATGATCAAATGATTCGATCGTTTGATTTTAGAACACTAATTGCACACTAATAAGCTCTTATTTGCGTGCAATTAGCTTTCGATAAAAGTCGTACTAGCCCCACTGATCCGGTGATTCTGGTAATAATAAGAGGATGAAATCACATCAAACAGCAGACTCTTGTACGAGCACCAAAGAGATGGATGAGCAGTTGGACATGCGCGTCCCAGGAGTAATACCTATAACCGGGAATAATCAGATACACTCCTATAATATATTATCAAGCAAAAGTCTTTGAGAAATCATTTCAGTTTTATCATTGAATATAACTGCACACACATTGTGACAGACTACCGAACTAACCTAATAAAAAGCAGACAATTATCACAATTATTTTGCTTTTAAAAAGGTTAATATATATTTTATTGGCTAAATAATTGTTTAATATTCTCACCATTTTTCGAACAGGTGTCTTTTCATTCGATAGTCAATACTTTCAATACGATCAGTAAACACTAGCTTTAAAATCTTACATTGGGCACAAGGAGCAATAGCAGCATTCCACTGCGCTTACTTTTACGCATTTGCCTCCTTTTCTCTTTTTATCTTTATGGGTACCCACATTTTACCTACAATGACCCTGTGAAATTGCTAGGGGTACGGGTTCGAGTTCTGTCCATGTTGAGTTTGTTGAAAAATCCTTTGATATGATAAACCGGATCCGATCTCCGGATCCGTCAATTTTCGCCGGATCCGATATGATCATTTTGATGCCGGATCCGCCGGAATACCGGATCCGGTTTTCCGGATTGCAATCCCTAATCACAACCGAATGCGACCTCAGATCATACGCGGGGAATTTCAGGGATTTCCTCTTGCTGACTGACACAGCAACTCCTTTGACAATCAGATATCTGTGCTATTATTACTGTTTTATGTCTAGATTCTAAGATGTGTTGTAAAAAAGCCATACAATAAATAAATAAATATATAACTTAGTGACATATCACTGAAAATATTATGGTATTCTGTTCTGCAATAATAGGTATTATTTGTTCCCATTTTATGCGAAGTTAAGAGATATTTACTATCAGATCTCTTTGCATTAGAAAACATCTTTATAATACTAATTTTTCAAAATGTTCATTTGGTTTTAGTTCCGTTTTTGAAACTGTTCAACTAAGCCAAAGACGACATTAAACAAATAACTAAAAAAGGGATATAGTTAATATCCTAAAGCCATCTACTTTCAGAAATATATTCCATTTTCTAATCAATTGTTTTGCTAAAATATTATTTCAATTTCCAACAGATGGGCGGTAGTGGAAAAAGAAGAAGAAATATATGTCCACCTAAATGGTGAACTTTTTAAACGTAAAGAGATCACACTAAACTGTAAGCCTACGAAGACAGTCACACGCCCTTAGTAGTTCAAATTTTGAAAAAAAAACATCGATTTGAGAAATGGTTGGTAGACTGGCGGTTTTGACGTCGACTTTCGTACTGTTTCGTGCGGAGGTCATGGGTTCGATCCCAGGTACCTACCATCTTCCTCTTTCACGACACAACCCTACGTAGCTTACTGTGAAAGAGTTAAAGGGTGTATTTAGGCTAACTTTGATTGAGCACAGATTCATTTAAAAAAAAATCTAACATCAATTTAATACATATGTTAAGTTAGTTAAAAAATATGCTCATCTCATTAGGACTTTTAACATTAGTTAAGTACCTCGGTCTTTTTCTACAACTTCATTCAAAATACTTTGAAAAAAAAAAACAAAATACATATAGTGTAGCTTAAAACAGGCTGTATAGTGTATAGTATAGTAAGTATATTAACACGACAAACATTACAAAAACCACAGAAAACTTATCCAATTTAACTTGTACGAACCAATCTTTCACACAGCTATAAAATATGTTGGTTGGTACCTATTTCTTAAACCGTTCAGGCATGTCAGGTTTTTTCTAATTTCTGGTAAAGCGGAGTTATAAATCTTGTCGCCACATTTGAATTTCTTGAATCAAGCAATGATAAAATTTTATAATAGGTAGTCAGTTAAACCGTACCCCTTGAGAGACACGGCTTGATGGATTACAAAAATTAAATTCACCTTTTTTTATAAATCGACTTAATATATTCTGATGCCTTAAATTATTTTTAAGGATATTCTTGTTAAAAATATCTAGATCTCTATATTATTGAATCTTAAGATCGAAATTAGCTGCCCAATAAACAAAAAATCTTTATTTTTTGCACTGTTCCTGTATACATTCTCCCTTTAAGCCCCCCCCCCCCCCCCCGCACACCGGAGGCCAGCCCGGAGGAGACAAATCCGCAGCAAACCCAACCTGCACGAAACCAACCCTCCAGTTAGATCGAACAAATCAAACCAAAAAAGCCGGCCCCACACAAATCAAGACCGCCGCAGATCCCCCCTAAACCAACCCGCAATGCAGGGGGCCTAAACCCCACTTAGGGGCATAGGGAGGCACCAAGAGCTCTCCATTGCGCTCGAAGGCGTCCGAGGCTTATGGTGCCTTTTCTGACCGGTTGAGGCTTAAGGGCGTGAGGTGGTCAAGCTCACGGTCCCGATCTAATTTTTCGATTTCCTGCCTCTTACAGGATGCTCGAAAAACCAGCAAAAAGAGCAGAGGTGCTATTCTTAACCGGTAGCCCCACGGCACTGTTCCTGTATATGAGATTTAAAAAGTCTTACCTAAGTTTGACATTTTAATACACCCATCATGTTAAACGAAGGGTGCAGAATTTATCAGAAAAATAAGAAATGCGTTATAACGGAAACATTGTTTTATTCAAATTTCATGAAGTTATAATATTGTGTTATTTCATTATAGGAAAGGCCCTTATTTCAATAAAAAAACCCAAGTAACTTTAGAGTAGGTAATTTATATTGTCATAAAAATTTAGAAGACGTCGAATATATAATAGGAAGCCCCCATTATGTTCAGCCCACCATGACGTGGTCACAAGGATTTTATGCTCCTTAATATTTTAATGGTGTTTTTTTGTGTTGTTTCAGAGAGCGCCGGAGAAGATGAAGAGGAGCAGGAGAGGGGGCAGGAGAGGGAGGCGCTCCCCCCCGGGGGACGACGCCCCTCCACTTGTCGTCTTGACATGCCGCAGCTCCTCAGTCAACATCCGCAAGAACACCGACCCGATGATAAAAAAGTCAAGGTATTTATTAATTTATATCTTTTAATGAGACCCTCCAAACTTTTAAAGTAGGTACAATAGTTGATCTGACAAACTTTGTTCTGCCATAATATTATTTTTTTTTATTCTCATGAGAGTGAATAGCTCATAATAGCAACATTTATGTGGCCTCTATCGGCATAAACGTAATTGAGCGTCGTTTGCTTTTTCTTCGTAATTATCTAAAATTCTAAAGCCTCTAATAGTCGTAATGTGAATTTTAATCGCGAAATGGGATATCAAAATAGGCAAACATATTTATTTAGCTGATGAATAGTTGTTTATGAGATCATAACAACGTTCAAACATAAAACTATACATTTTATATATTAGTATAGATGATACAACCCCCAATCAGCCTCAAAGGAAAAAAAAATATTTTTGAAGAACCTCTTCATTCGTTGTGTCGTCCCTCCAGAAAGTCTTCTAAAGACATCTCAATTGCATCCAATCTCTTTTTATCTATTGCCGATATCCATTCATTTTGTGGATATCCGCAATAGCTGGTTAGACTTTCAATAATTTCAACGATTCCCCTTGATCATGTGGAAGCAAATCCCACGGTTATATCACTCTTAATTGCAGTCTTTGGCTAAAGTTTCGCTGAACAGAAAAAAGCTGTGCACCATGCTGATGGTGAAAGTGAAAATATGGTGACCCTAGAAGGTTCAAACTGTGGATATGCGTCAAAAAAAATTGGAGTCCTAACAGACGCTGCGTTACTTTGTATACGAGAGGATTCCACTGATGAGCAAACATCGATAACGTCTAAAAAGTAGATAATATTATATACCATATCCATAAGCTGCCACAAAGCTATTACAAACAGCTCGCTGATTGAGAAGGGACAAACATAAAAGATCCTTGAAGGATCTTAGTGTACCTAAACTAAACCTTGGCGCCAAGCCATAATAAAAAAACTGTTGATAGTTTCGGCCGAGGTATTCTTGGTGGTAGTCTATTTTCATAGATGTAAAAAGAAAATAGTCTTCAGTCTGTGCTTCTACAAATTGAAATGAAAGAATGTAGTAGCACAAACTGAAGACTCTTTTATTTTTACATAATAGAAAAGACTAACATTTAGATCAAGGTTATCGTGATATACACAAACTTCATAGAAAAAGTTGTGATGACAGAGCATAATGAAAAATAATAATCAACAGAACCAATTTTAAGACTTTAATAAATAAAACTCTTGTTTGAAGTTCATCTGATTTTGATTGCTGTGCGATAGATTTGCAAAGAAAACAATAAAGAAATAATAGGTACCTTCTTTTTGTACTTACTTTTAAAATTATCTTGTTCTCATGATCCGTTCGAAGTTTTAGGAAAGTTTTATTCATATTCCGTTCCCAATGTGAGCTATGTTCTCCATTCATCTCTTTTCATCTTCTTTCATATTCCAATCGACTGAAATATATTCCATAATTTATCTTCCTCCAATGAACACACTACCTACATTCTTCATGTTGATAACTGGGAAAGCCTTTGAAGAATTTGCGTTACGAATTGTATTGTGTTCCTCTACATTTTTTGGAAAAAAAATAAAAAAAAAAAACAACCTACAAACCTGAGTAATGTAGGTACATTTTTTGTTCAAATTGACATAAAATATCGTTCACTTGACCTTTTACACAATATATTCAAATATATTATTTTACGGATTCTTGTTAAAGAACAAGAGTTCACCCGTCACCATATGACTAACTTCGTCACCCATTTTTATGGTTGCCCAATGATAATAAACAGTAATTCACTTAGTACTTAATACTCATAGTTTTGGATGAATTATTTATGCTGTTGCAGTGTGCATGTCTACTAAAATAGACAACAGAACTGACGCTTTAGGTATCTGGTATATTAAAAAACCGAACTTACGTTGGCCCGCGGGTACCCTTCGCGTAGGCGGCATTAGTTGATCAGTCAGTCTGTCAGTGTTTTGGTATATTTCAATAAATATTTATACTCATCATGCTGTATTTGTAAAAGGGTAAACAGAAAGAACGGACCGCGACTCCTTTGTTTTTTACAGCGATCTACCTTTTATAATAGAGAGTATCCTTTAACTTCTGTCCTCGCAATCTCAGGATCTTAGTAACTCACGCATTCTCACACCTTATGTTTTATACTTTATCTGTACTATTTTCTTCAACATGCTCAAACATATTAACAAACGTACATCTTGTTAAGATCGATATCATTCTAGTTTTGATTTATTTTACACACATTAAGAACATTACAACTAATATTAGAGAAGAGCAACACTTTATATCAGAGCTATTCGAAAAGTAATCCGAGTTGAAGCTTCTTCAACGCTATGAGCCAACTCGCTCCGTTTATGCAAACTCAATGCAACTTTAGCATAATCGTTCTTAACAACAACTCTTAACAACTCCGGAATGCTTCTCGAGTGAACATTATTATAAAGCGAACATTTTTTTTCAAACCACTATAACTATTTTGAACTATACCAGTATGCCGATATTATATTCTTCTTTCGTATGCATGCGACTATATATCTTCGAGTCATATTTCAGCGAGTATAAATATTCTAAAAAACATTCTCCTGATAAAAGCCTATACATCAAAAAATAATTAGCTAAATCGGTCCAGCCGTTTAGGCGTGATGCGATGACATCGGGAAATAGCTCACCCTTTTTATATAGAAGATTATTAGGACGGATACAATAAGTAATTGGGGGCGTCCATTAATCACGTGAGCCCAAAAGGGGGAGGGGGGGGGTCTGGAAAAAAATCACGAAAGATCATGTAGGGGGAGGGGGGGTCTACTGAGAAAATCACGTGCATTTATTTTTCTGATGAAGTTGTTGCATTTTCAGTAATTTAAAAAAAAATACGATAATAAAAATCATAAGTTTCATAATTATTAGTACTAAAAAAGTACACGTGATTTGGGGGGGGGGATGGGGGGTATCCTGAAACATCACCAAATATCACATAGGGGGAGGGGGGGTCTAAAAAGTTGCAAAAAAACATCACGTGATTAATGGACGCCCCCATGTAGGTAGATGTGGTAAATGAATGATTTCTGAACAATTCAACGGAAGAGAATAATGAACAAATAGGTAGGTATGTAGAATTATTGTAGAATCATACCTAATATAATATTATTTCCTCGTCATGAAATCAGAGGAAATAAGATGTATCATAGCATACCTACGCCGAATTATACCTACTCTTGTCATTGATCATAACAATATTACTGTATGCTTGTAACAATTCTAAATTCCACAAATTTCCACGTCATGTGAATGAAATGGAACTGAAAATAACAATATCAGTAGTATAATTCGCTTTAGGTTAATCATAAGTGAGATCATCGTTTTATTAAATTCTGAGTTGAACAATTGAACATGCCGTCTTTGTGGAAATACTTGTGGTAGGTAGTTATATAAAGGTTATTCGTTACATCGATTATTTTATTGCTCAAATTGATATTCAACAAAGCATTTTGCTAATAAAATATGCCTTCTTCTAATTTTATCTTGATTTTGGCCATGTTGGCCTCTTCTTCAGAGTTATCACCTGTGACGTTGATCCCTAACTGTCGTCTCTTCATGGGATTTTTCCACATATGGTGATCGTTGTCAATGTGATCACACTAATGCACTGGGTTCCTAGAGAACGGTGCACCGTCTGACAAGACGGCAGTCTTTCAAAATTATATGACAATGTTTTTTGCTGCTACGGTAACAATATTACCGCTATTTATAGTAGCGCCGTATTCGTAGGAAAACTGACCATAAGACAGCCTTCGAAATAACAGTAGAAGACGGTCGTAGCTTCTTCATACAATTTAAAAATCGAACAGTATTGTATTAGTGAGTTGTTATAGTTGTGTATGTATATTAGTTAAGATCTATTCCTTAAAAAATGCATGGACAAAAGAATCCAGACATACTTATGTATAACGTTCTTGCCCAAATGGGCTGAGCCTGTGCTATAGCAAACCTACAAATAAAACAGATGTTGTATAATTGTACAGTTATACCAGTCAAGTTGAAATTTAGGTAGGTACGTGGTACATTCTAGACTATGTTTGAAAAAAAAAGTATTTTATGTTGATTAAAATGGTTTTGTATAGGAGGCTGTCTGTGAATATCTCGTAGGCTGTGTGACATAATATTTTACTTTTGGTGGTATTTACTCTATTTTACACCACACGACACATGATCCGTTTATGGCAATGATAATGTCAACCCGGCGCGACCACCCTTATAAAATAATAAGTATTAGTGTGGACCCACCCTAACGATTAATTAGCAAGGCAAACAATATTACTCGAAATGACAGAAACGATAATCGAATTAATTCCAAGAAAGCCCCCAGTGTATTTACATTCGAACAAAGAAGCTGGCGTTCGTCTCCTTTCTTCTGGAAAAAGAGAAATAAAATATAACGATGTGTGGTAATATCTTCCTTTTGTATTAGGTAATTAATCAACACTAATAATGGCGTCTGTTTTTTTTTACAATGTTTCCTTTGGATCTTCTTCTTCTCATCCTTGAACCGTCTGCCGCAAAACCTAGGCCTCCTCCATGTTTTTCCACTCCTTTCTATCTTGCGCCTTCTGCATCTATACCCCACATGCTTTGACTTACTACTCTAGTTCTTTAAATGCATGATCTAGAGTAGTTTAGAGCTATTGCAAATAATTTAGGGAGACCTCGCTTAACGGGCACCTCTGTAGTTTACCAGTCATCATTTCCAACTACTTGTAAAGTAGCGCTGTCATAGCTCTTTTTTATTAACTTGGGGTATCCAATTCTATGCAAACTTTTTGCATTGCGTCAAGTATAGCCCAAATATTCTAGAAAGCTTCTCCTCTTGTAAGGTTTAATTCCATGTGTTCTTCCACTTGTTGAGAGATCTTCAACGTGGGCGGGTTCAGTGAATCTCGTTCTGTCCATTCTTTGAATGTTCCCGGACATGCGCTATAGCTAGGGTTGCCATAACTTCCAGGAACCAATACGGGACGTTTGTTTTCCAATCTTCTTCTTCTTCTTCTTCTTAGAGGCCTACATTTACTGCTGGATGTAGGCCTCTTCTGAAGTTTCCCACCTTTTTCTATTTTGTTATGTTTTCGACCAATTTTCCCCGCGATCGGAAGCTCATCGTCCACCCACCTTTTTAGGGACTCGATTGGCCTCTCATTCTCATAGGGTCGCCTTTAGGATCTTTTCCAATGCCAACTAATAAGTTAAAAATTCATTTTCACTGTCATTTTTAAACCTATTTTTTTATTTTTTGTACACTTATGCAACTTCTGACAGGCCACAAAAAAAAGTTTAAAAATGACAGTGAAAATTCATTTTTATTGTTTTTTTGGGTACGCCATCGTATGTGTACACAGTGATACAAACTACGTGTTTTCTAATGGCGCTTAAAAACGGGCTATAACATCTCTGAAACATTAGGCCACATAAATTTTACAGTCCTTTCCTTACCAGTCGTCGTCCTCATTGCTGAGGGTCGTAGCAATCATGAATTATTCTCCCTCGAACCATTGCTCTACAGGATGATCTGTCCGATGTACGCCGGCTCTATGAAGTGCCGTCGCGTGGAATTTTTGCCTTGTCAATTTAGTAACACGTTTCTGCTATTGTTTTTCTATCGTTATTATACATAAATTATTCCTTTATAACAAGACAAGGAGGATTTTTCTAGAATGGATGAAATACGGGAAATGTAGCAATACGGGACGGGACGGAATACGGGACAGTCCCGTATATACTGGACGTATGGCAACCCTAGCTATAGCACCTACCAGTAACTAAAGATGCTGGCCAGTGACAGGGTAAGTGGAACAGAGTTTACATGCTTGTTGCAGAGCAATATTAGGTTACCAGAAAGAAGAAGAAATCTCCCTCCTTCGCTTTCTATTCCATCTTTCTCAGTGTTTTCAGCCTCGCATATCTCGTTTGTTCAAATTTTATTTTTGTGAGTTATTACCTACTAAAAAATTTAAACTCTGTTAATACAATAGTTACATTACATTCAGATATTCATCGTTAATGCAATAGTTACATGGATCCACACACCTTTTTGCGTTCAAACAAAAGAAACAGTACATTAATATGTGAGTTTCCTTCGATTGAATAATAAAGAGATATTTTCATCGTTTTACGAGATTCCTTTACTCATTATTTTACATAAATTCGTACACTCTCTTTGGTCAAAATAATCAAAAAAAGAAACTCCATTTCGTCCACTAAACTATAAACTAGAGATACTTCCATTCATTCCTCCACGACCATATTTATGTAGGTATATATTCTTTCAGGACATATTGGGATCTTTAGATTTCTAAGAAGAAATCGCCGCTTAACTCAAATACCTTCATCATAATAATCTGTTTGAAATTCAAATGATGATAATAAAGCTTACAACCGCTGGTTTCATCCTTGTTTGCCATTACGAAAGCGTATGGGTATACGTTCACATTTTCTGGTATAGAATTATTGCGCCAAAGCCTTATCTCTGAAATAAGCCCTCCACATCCTTCCTTCTTATCTTTAGAGCATTTTCAAAACGTTTAGATCTTAATGCCTCAGTTTATTCCAACGTAAACATTGTATAAGTATGAGCTCAGCTAAAAAGATTTCCTACGCTAGCGTTGATAAAAGGCGTCTACCTGCAACCGCTGGTATTAATTCTCAAGTTACGTTGTAAAGGAAGAGGTACATCATACTTAAGTTGTTTGGAGGCGGAAAGCGTGGTAAATTGTAGAGTAGAAGACAATCTTCCTGGATCAATATAGGGATCTTCAAACGATACTTTGGGATGTTGATTTATTCCATTGTATAAACATTAATAAACAAACACCAAGTATTAATTTTCCAGTTAAGATATTTTAAACATTATGTAGCTTCTTGTTTGTGCGATAACAAAACTCTATAATTCACAGTAGTTCAGTGTTGTTAAGTGGTCGTGCTTTGCTGTGGAGACTCTAAATCTCTCTTTTTGCATCACTATTTTCTACGATATTTTAGCTAGATAAATGCTAATAAACCAATGTCACCCTCATAGGTGGTGGACAGGCACGAATTTCTTTGACCATTAGTCAATACTTGGCAATGGAGTATTCTTCATCCGTAAATCTCTTCAAATCGACTCTCTATGACCATATACACGTCAGTGGCAAATGTGGCATTGCGCGTCGTGCGGTTTTTCTTCGTCATGCATCTATAAAATAATTTCTCTAAGAGTCGCCGATTATAAAAATCCTGAAACCTTCTCCCAGATGTAATCAAATATTTATTTTTTTCAATCTGATGGATAGTTATTTATTTATTATATAATGTTTTAACAACAACAGAACACTGATATTAACATAGTACAAAAAAAGAATAATATGCACAATAGCTATGCTGAAGATACCTGTTATTGGAGCACTGGAGACTCTATGTTTTTGTTTCATGATTTTTTGTTTGTGAACAAAAAGACACAACATATACGAAATTCACTAGTGTTCCAATAAAAGCTGTCCACCGCTTTTAAAATGGTTTCAGCTTTATATATTATGGGTGAAGATGTATTAATGTCAAAATCTGAATAATAGTCTTAGATGTATCTAATCAATTATTCAATATGACTTGTCGGTTGGTTGTACGGAGGCATTACGTATTTAGCGGCCCTTACACTTTCAGGCTTCTCACGTTCCAGCACAGCCTCTTGGTCACGTTCTCGCCAGCCTACTCACTAACACACTCTTCGATTTACACTTGGAGTAACTGCAGACGTGAAATCTACCGCTTCCCCCTAGCGAGACATCTTTAACAGTAACGGCCCTCTTCTTTTAAACATATTATGTTATACCTATTCTTATTCCAACATCTGAAATATAAAAACTCGTCAAGTTCGTCTTTGTCTCGGTATTATCGTTGCAACACTCGAAATATTTTTCATGACTCCGACTCCGGGTCATACCAGGGTCGGATCTTTCATAGGTGCAAATGGAGCATAAACCCAGGGCGCAAAAACCACCAAAGCGCAAATTTAAGGAAAAGGTTGAAATTTAGATTTGAAATTTGCGCTGTACTTCATACTACCACACGCGCAGAAATAATAATACCTCCTATGCATAAACGTGTTCCCGTCTCACTCACACCTTCGTATAATTTAGTCATGTCGTGTATAATAATAGGTAGGTGCACATACACACTGTACACTCACTATACCTACGTTGATTTGGAGCAGAGCTATATTGCGAGATGGGCGCAAGAATAACATAATTAATCAAATTTAAATAAAAAACTTTTTAACTATTCCACAAATTTATTGTACCTGACATGTTTCGAAGGGGCACGCCCTTCATGGTCACAGGTTATTTGAAACTCAAAGGCTTCAAGAGGTTTCAAATAACCTGTGACCATGAAGGGCGTGCCCCTTCGAAACATGTCAGGTACAATAAATTTGTGTAATAGTTAAAAAGTTTTTTATTTAAATTACTTCCACCAAAAAAATGCATGTTCAACAACTTATTATTATAATTATTATTACTTTTTATATGTGAAATCATAATAGCCTTTAGGTATAATGGTTATAAGTATCAAATTTAAATACAGCTAAATTTTTAAGCATGAAGCAGAACAACCACTGTTTAGGCGCTAATCAATTTTATGGTTCAATTTCGAGTTTCTGTTGGAATGCCACTTATAAGCGACGCCTGTGCTTGCTTTTCGTCTTTTTTCGTGGACACTCGTGTTATACCAAATGTCACGAAAGTCCCGCTGTGCTCTGCCGTCAGGTGGCGACAGTTTGTACTCAAAATCCTTCAATATTTTTGTTATTTTAAATGTTTATAAGCTATCTTTTTGAATTTTTTTTTTTATTTATTTTCTTACTTTTATATAGGTAAATAGATATTTTTGGTAAGTAGTAACATATTTGGAATTTATCACCTCACTAGACGACAGCCTGCCTGTGTTGAGGTGATACTAATTTGTACTTATTGCGGCACTGTACCTACTGTGGAAGACATTAAGACTCAAAAAGAAAAAAGCAAAACAAAACAAAAAAAATATATTATATACACATATATATATATGTACATAGACACACACATACATATATATGTATACATACAAATACACATACATACATATACATACACACACACATACATATACATATATAAACAAAAACGATCAGAACACAGAAGAAACAAAATACTTAGTAGAAAATGAAAAAAGGAAAACGATCAGGACATACCCATACACACAAACACTATCCTATACACGCCATCACATACATACACATATCCATTCCAGATCAAAAACAACGAATTCCACAACAATCGACCACTCCTACCTATCTCCCCCTGCCCTCAATGAATACATCTCTCAATGAATATAAGTTCTCTCTCTGACGCAACCCAGCCCCTCTCCAGCAGCTATCTTGTCATCAGACTCTTTAGATTACCTATTACCCAAAAAGAACGTAAATACACTTTCAAAATGTTTCATACTAAACAAAACTTGTGTCATGAAGTAAGAAGGTAGCAAGGCTTTAATATACTTGCCGAATATTATGTAGCAAATCGCACAAAATTTCTCGAAGAATTTCTACCTCCTATGAATCCTTTAAAATCCAGTTAAACCCATTTTATTCCCAACCCTCTTACAAAACTGACCGCGAAGCTAACATTGTGTTCAGATTTCCATTGTTTTTTTTTTGAAAAGCTTATCCACCATTTTCGCTTGAGGTCTAACCATTATTCGTACGAGTAGGGAGGTATACATCTTTTACTTTATACTCAAGTAGAATATTCGGCTTCCGTAAGTTAAGCCTTCCAATTGCCACAAAGTACATTATTCAGTAATGTCTAGCAGGTCAAAGTAAGCCGTTTTCTTTGACCTGCTAGACATTTTTCTGATCTATAATGTAATATAATAATTAGTTTTAATTATTCGTTTTTTTTTGTTTACTCAAAATGTCAATTTAATTAAATTTAGCTCATATATAATTAAGTTCATTATCATTATTGTTTATAGTTACATTAATAATTACTTATTAATAGAATTATATATAAATTGTGATGAAATGGCCATACGCTAAATAAATAAATAAATAAATAGTTACATTTTTTGTAGATCCGTCATTGGCCCAGTTATTACGTAGAATCTTTGCGCAAGACTGGGAATTTCCAAAAATTTTTCACATGCTGGAAAATTTTATGGACTTAATTTATTTACCACCCCCAAAAATATGAACGTCATTAACGTTAAAGTGATCATATTATATAGCCCTATCTACTAATATTTACATTTAAACGGTGGTTCATTTACGGTTCTCCATTGAATTCTATTTAGTTTAAGGCGCTGACTTCTGAACACGATGTCCCTGCTACGATGGGTTCAATTTTACTCCAAATGTTTTTCATTTGAATCATATTGAACTAGATCGATTGATTGACAACCATGATGCACTAACTAAATTTATGATAAATATAATGACGGTTTGAAGAAAATATTCAAAGAGTACTTTAAAAGTATAGGTACAAATATTAAAATTAACATAAATTAGTTCATTTTGGCCAAAACATTAAGGTTTCGTGTGATTTTATAAGGAAGGACTTAACAATATTTTGATAATATAAAATAAAAAAACAAAAAATAAGGTGTGGCACCTATTCTGCACCTATTTTACTCGAAATCATTCAAATCTGACATTGCGCATCTCGGCTGTAAGCATTCCAGTTGCCGGGCTACTATTTTGTTTGTTTACAAAATTTCGTGTGAAATGTCATCTTCATACATAACAAACGCGGATCAAATATTTTTTTTACAATAAAGTAAAAACTGATGAGTGAATTATAATGTAATCTAACGATCAACGATTTTTTTATAAATCAGACGGTAAGGGTGGGTTTCTCGATCGTTAGCAATAGCAAAGTAATAGCAATATTTTGTCATTAAAAAATGTAAATTTATCATAATTTTGCTAGATGAAGAAATGTTTTTAAGCATTGTGATCTTGGCATTCATCTTTCTTATTGATTATCATTTACTTTGATATTCCTTACGATCGAGTAACACCTGATAGTAAACTATTGTGCTAATACTTACTATTTCTCGCGGCGTCTAAAAACCCTCATCCCTTAGGGATTGTAAAATTTAAACTTTAAAATTATTATGCTAGGTATTCAATTACCTACCTACAAGGTCTCTCGATATTTTTTAAGAGCTGTTTAAATTGGGCAAATAATAAAATATCCGGCAAACGATTCTCACAGCTCTGTTAACAGGACATTACTGCTTTCATGAAATTTTCTACGACTTTTTACATTGCGAAGTTGTTCGGGTTTTCGGAGACACTCGTTTACAGAGCAGCAATGCTTACGAGAGACGGAGCGGTAGGTTCAGACAAAGGCGCTAATGTCCATAATCGACCTAAATTTTCTCAATTTAATTTTTAACACTTTTCGAATACACAACGTTCTAAGTTTTTCTAGATTCTTGTGTCTATTTTTAAGAACTAGATCTTAACGAATATATCAACAACAAACTGATGAAGACTAATACTGTTCGACTTTTAAATGGTATGAACAAACCACTACGGGCTAACGACCATCTTCTACTGTTATTTCGAATGCTGAATTAGTGCGATCACTTTACGTTAACAACGTTCCCCATGAGGTTCAGTTTCAGTGCACGAAAAAAAATACTAACAATAAATTTAAGGCCTCCCATTCGCGATTACTCCATCCGTCCAAATGGAGCTATGTCACTCCAAAAAATGACTGTGAGTAAAATTCAATCGCATCAAGCCATTCGTCCATCACTCCAAGCGGATCGTCAATGGGGAAACTCGAGTGGGCGTGCCCGAAGTCGTTACGTCACTTGCTTGTCAGTGTTAAAAACTTGGTCCAACTTCGTCTCATTTTGTCATCATTCTTCCACCAGGGTACACGTGTTGCTGTTTTTAATTTAATAATAGCAGGATACGTGTACTAACGTAGTGAAATTTCGATACAATTATTGAAATAAAAAAATAGTTACACAACTGTCAAAAATGGATTACAACCATTTGGAGTGATCGCGAACCGGACTAATTTTTTGGATGTCATCCATTGGATGATTCGTGCTAAAAATCCATTGGATGAATGGGAGGCTGAAAAAAAATTCTTACTAAGACACCGTATAAAAAAAGTAAACGTAAAAAAAACAAAACAAAATTAAAGCCAACAATATTTGTGCTGTAACATCACAATGCATTTGTTGTAATGAAACTTCTGCGTAATTGTATGACCCGTGACTTCTACATACAAACATTCTGGCGCAACTATTCACCATTCAACTCGTAAATCTTCTTCTAGCGAGTATATAAAGTCTCTATTTCCACATAGTGAGTTTATCGGCTATTATAAGGGTAGAAACTGGGTAGGTACAATATTACTTGTAAACCCTTGGGGTTTGTTTCGTGCTAAGAGCAGAACGGTTTCTAGAATTGGAACGAGGAGGACAGGGAGTATGGCAAAACATAATAAAATATAGATGATACATTGTTAATATTCTCCGAATTGTATATTGTGTAGGTTCATATATTGTTTTTTAACCAAAAATATCTTTAAATGTTATTAAAGATTCAAAGATTAAGTACCTAACACTTCAACACCATACCTACTAATTATTAATGATCTATTAAAAGCAAAAGAGACTCGACTTAACAAAAAATCTACGATATTTGAATCCAGCAATATAAAACTTAAAACAATTTTGAAAGCCCTATCAGATCGGGACCATCAGGTTGACCACCTCACGTTTTAAAACCCCAACAGTGCCCTTATTCTCATAGCGGTCTTAATACGCTCTTATCTTGATTGACAATCATAAAATGGCGGATTGGTGTTCACAAAACAAGATATCTAGTAGATATCTTAAAAATTCGTTATGTTTGAAATATCAGTATGAAAATGATCCAGTTCAAGATAGGATTAACATTTGATTCCGATAGTTTTGTGAATACGACTGCTTGCGATCGTGTCTTAATCTTATCGTTAAGTGATTTTTAAAAGCGATTGATTACGAGAATAGCCCTACTGGTCTGCAAAGGCACAAAAAATAAGCCTCGGACGCCTGGGTCGCATCAGGGGGGGGGGGGTTCAGGCGGATGGTGCCCCCCCCCCTGTAAAGGTGCATGATCCAGCGGACCTTTTGTGCCTCCCTATGCTCCTTTGGGGCCCCCGTATTGTGGTTTGGTTTGGGGGGGAGCCGGGCTTGATTTGTGTGGGACCGACTTTTTGGTTTGGTTGCTTCGACCAGACTAGGGGGCTGGTTTCGTGCGGGTCGGGTTTGCTGCGCATTTGTCTCCTCCGGGCTGGCTTGCGGCGTGCGGGAGAATGTATGTATCTTTGGAGCATTTTACTATATGGAGTGACAGGAGTGTCAAAATGTCACGGGCCCCCGATGCGAGAGGATCCAGGCCTTGAAGGTTGCGAACAGAAATAATAATTTTTAGCACAAAATGCTTAATCTATATACTCGTATTTAATACGTGAAGCAAAAACTTTGTGACTATTTTTACAAAAATTGCGCGGACGGATGGATATAAAATTTCGCACACTTATAGTTTGTATGGAGAAGGGGTAGCTAATGCTATTTTTTTAAATCTTATAATATAAATTAATGTCGGGTTAGTGCGAACACTTATAACTCGAGATCGGCTGAACAGGTTCTTCAGTTAACAGAATAACTAATAAAAATATGAAAAATGGACAAGATATAATATAAAATATATTTTGCTATATTGCGCAATGCTTATGACCTCCTCCCACTGTCCAACTCCTCCAGCTATGCCTCGAAGGAATGGAACACGGTATGAGTAGGAGGAAAAACAGCGCTCTTCTCTGGCTCTCCATGCCATAATATACAAATTAAAATTACTTAATCCTTTTAACCAACTTTTTAACGCTTTTAACACAGTTAAAACATAAGTTTTCTTACGTCTTCGTTAAATGTATGTTTTTTTAATCTTTCAGAGACATAGCATCCACGGCATGATGGAAGAGGAGAATGTAGTTAGGCCTCATCAGGAAATGGCGCAGCTGTCACTGGATGAGAAGAAATTTCTGTTGGCTGTTGAAAGAGGAGATGTGGCATCTACAAGAAGGTAATGTAAAGACTTTGATTACCTATAAACAGCAGAACTTACATAATATTGTGTCCTCATTAGAACTAATTAATCCAACAAGAGTTTCTATTTACATTAACGTTTTTCCGACAATGACAAAAATAAAAGAATGTTCCGTATTTCCCTAGGGCACTTAGCGGCTACGTAGGTAGGTACTATTTATACTCATTCCAATATCCGGTAGGCAGTTAACTACTTTCAGATTTACCTTGATTTTTTATACAAAATGTACGTAAGTACGTACAGTAATAATTATTTCAAAACGGAAATACTTTTTTTTTTCATGTAATCAATTATCGAAATTCAAAGTAGAAACAGGACATATTTGAGAATGATCTATTGACAAATTATTTAATTGTATTAAATAAAAATACGCATTCCTAGGAATTTTCATATGATTCTTCACAACATGCGGTGGGTCATAAAATGCTGAGATTTTACCCTTATGACATATCCAATGAATAGATGTGTTATACTTTTCTTTCTTCTTCTTCTTTTAATGGTCATGCTCAGTTCGTTTGCCTTGTTCTTAAGATGCGGACATCCAGCATTTCCTTAATCACTTCGGTAGTCTCCTCGGACTTGAACCCTCCTGGACTCTAGAGAATGAAAATCGTGTTACTATTATAGGAACTATCAGGCATAAGTTTATCACATATTGTTTCCATATATAATTAGGTACAATTTCTTATTTCCGTAGGTACGGATTACTTTATGAAAATTTTCAATGTATCTTCTTATAAATTTTATGATTAATGGATTCCAACACCAGTTAGAAATTCCAAGCGGAAAAACTCACTTTCTGACCCGTCCAGGGATCAAATCCGGGACCACTTGATCAGAAGTCGGCGTCTATGCCACTTAGCAACCGAGAACGCTTTCGAGAACAGAAAAATTACAATAAATGTAACAATAAAAACAAAACTTTCAACTGTAATCAATAGGTAGCAATGTTCAGAACAAAAGAAATATATATATACATATTCTTTGTCATTGTTTCTTCGAGGTTACTTAATATTTTAATTAATTTAAAGATAATAATTAAGCAGTCTAGGAACAAAAAAGATACTTATAATGGATTCCACTAAATAATAAACAACTTTTTGTTTCCTTTAATATCACAAACAAAATTGTAGTTCCATAAAATAAAATATTGACAAACAATACATACTGAAGATGTAACTCAATATTTTGTTGTCACCAACTAAAATAATACCTATACTATATTCTTTCGAGATAATGATGGCGTTTAAGTACCTACATGGGTAACTTTATATCCTTGTTATGATGGGTGTATATTTCCCGATATTTACTAAAGAAAAAACTCGTATTTCGGTCTATCGCGTGAAATCACCTCGCACGTAATTTATTTAACGTACTGTCTAGTACCATATATTATATTAGAGGGCAAATATTGTTCTCAAAGAGATAATGTATGTAGGTACGCAATCAAACTAATGATCGCCCACAATTGACTCAATCGAGGGTTATTTGAATTATTCCCAAACACACATTTATCTCCGTGGATGCCGACTGGCCTATTTGCAAACCACATACAATACCTACAACATGACCAATACCACATCCAACTTCAAACTTCATCAAGGCGTCAATAAACCACTTTGTTTACTCTGTACCGAATATCTTGATCCCATATTATATTATATCTTTATATACTTATAATACTAAAAGCGTCGATTTATTTACGCAAAAACCCCGATAAATCTTCACAGTCTATAAAACTTCGTCATCTGGTTTAGACGCTTTCATCTCCGTGTTATTAAAAAAACAATAATTTGTTTGTTATAAATCAAATTACTTACCTGAAATTGTTTAATTTTGCGTAACTCTTGTGGTAAACATTGCGTTTGGACGGGCATCAGCGTAACCTATAGGTACTGAAGTACATAATAATATAGCTCTATTTTATCAATTAATAATTTTAACCTGCAGTACGCGAAACGTTTTCATACATAGATATCCAAATTTCCAAAGAAACCTTCCATCGAAACCTAATATTAATTATAAAAAAATACGGTTGTGATCGGCTCAAAAAAAAATCAATTACAAAGTTCTTTTACTAATAAAAGTATAGACGATCGATATTGAAATCAGGGGATCGAACTTCAAGAGTATAGCCCCCCATAGGAATGACCCCTTGGGAAGACTATTCTATATCAGGTACCTAGAAAACCCGCAGTACAAACAGTCTTACGCTGAGACGCAAACATCCCGATGCATGAAGCCTCGAAGGAATACTGTAGGCAAGTAGTTAACATTTTGGTACTTAATTTTTTTTTATGAACACAAATAAACTTTTGACATCTTTCGCACTAATCAAAGGGTTGTGTCATGAAAGTGGAAATGGTCGGCACCTGGGTTCCAACCCACGACCTTCAATACGCTGATGTACGTATGAAAACCTTCGACTGTTACCACTGGGCTACCAACCACCTCCATGTACGCATAACTTTTAACAGGGAATGGTAGTCTAGAGGCGAGTTAAAATATTTACAATCAAGTTTAAATGCTATACCTACAGTATTTTAAATCCATCATCCTGTTCAGAATTTCCCTTTTTACGCATCACATTTTTTTAATTACTTCCGTTGAGCTTTTTTTGTACAGTTCGTCGTGTTAATTCAACCGAATTTGTGAAAATGTTAATTCCGTGTTTCTTTCAAAAAATAAATGTTTGATGCAGCTAAAACGTGGACATTTTTTCCGAATTTACCTTGCTGTATTATCTGTGTCGAAATAATTCCCATCACGTTTGTTATTTCGTAGAATTTAATTTTATAGGTGGCTTCACGTATACGCACACAGCCAATATGAATATTTAATTAAAGCCAGGCTCGCATACAAAATCTTTTTGAACATTATCTCATTAGATTCTTTGCATAAAATTTTATCATTTGGAGAAGAAAGAGAGATGAAAGTTTAAAAATCGAATTTAATTAACTTATCGAATAGAATTTGTTCCATAATTTAAACCCTTGACAATCGACCCCGTTAGAACAGTTTTATAGAAGTCAAACTCTTACCTAAATGAGCCCCTTATTAGTTTTATTTGTCGATTCAGTAGGGCTAGTACGAGTTTTATCGAAAGCTAATTGCACGCTAATAAGCGCTTATTAGCGTGCAAATAGTGTTCATACATCAAACGATCGAATCATTCGATCATTTTTGTGTTGAAATTTTTCGAAACTCTTTCGATGATAGTTTCGATATTCCATCATAGAAAACTTAAAATAGGGGTTCAGAACTAGTATTCATGGTTAATATTTTATCTTAGAATGAACGGGACTGGTTGAATATAAAAGTGGTCTCAGGCAAACAATATCTGTAAAAGACAAAAAAAATATTTCTACCTATGTTCAAATTTGACACCATCTACGAGATAGGTAGGTACTCTAAACCGAACATGGTTTTAAACTGCTAACTTATTTTGACTGCATTACTTAAGTACTTTTTACTTGTCAATTGTCAATTGGTGCGATTGACAGAATTCGGGTGGAATATACATGGTTTAAAACAGACGCATCGTTCGGAATTACATTGGTCGAATGATAATCACCATACAAATTCGAATTCAATATTCATAGTTTGGAACACAGGACAACGTCTGTCGGGAAAGCTAGTATTATATACATTGTCATTTATTTTTAACGTATATAGGCTTTTAGCATAGAGAACATTTACATATTATGAAGATGTTGATTTATCCTATTAGGTACTCTCGTTTCTTTTTACAAGAAGTAACGTATTCACAATATACAAATCGGTGAAGAAAAGCCAATAAAATACGAGTAGACCCACGGAGATACCCATAACAGAAGACCGACACAGAGACCTCTGAATATGCGAACAAGTTGATCCTGAATTGGACATAGAGTAGAAGAAAATGGGACTAATAGATAAATGTCTGAAAATGAGGAAAAACAATTTCATGAAAAACTGGTGTCTGAGGAAGTATAATATAATACTTACTGTGAGAATATTGACGGGTTTCTCATACACACAAGGTTAGTAATAATGGAATTAAGTGACATTCTTCTACCAGATACGTTAAGTGCATCTCAGAGGAGAGAGTTTCTTTCTATAATGGCCCCCACACGTGGAGATTTCATACATTATACCCCTCTGACAAATTGCAGTTAACTAAGTGTTAGGTACAGCAGATCACAAGATGGCGTTCTTAATTATGATAGAATGCATTGCCGTACAAGAGCCATCAATGTGGATTGCTTTTCAACGTCAGATGCGATAGCGAGACACTTTTTAATAGAAAAAGTTCGCAGCAGATTCCAGACTTACGCCATTCATAGGAAATTAATTAATGTACCTACTTAGTTCAACAAGGAAATAAACCGTCGTGTTAGTAACCTTATAGGATACCTATTCAAAAATCTGGAAAAGGTATTCTACGAGTACAATTTCTTTACTTTTTTACTCGTTCTCACCTTGTCCTCGTCTTTTTATTCCAGAAATACTTTGTTCGATTCTTCCGGTGAAATAACACCATTTCTCATATGCAGATGCTATACTGTACCGCTTACATTTGACGACATTTCTTGAGGATGGAATGGATGGCATTGTGATTAATCCATTTTGATTCTCAATCGATCACTGCACTAGCAGTTTTTACGACTTGTTCATCGTAAGCCTATCACTAAATCTTAAGCATTTTACGTGTTACCTTCCTGAGAGGTGATCTTTCCCAAAGCTTGTCTTATTTCCACAGCTTCTTCATCTGATGCGCTGCTACCGACCTCGGTAACCTTGTGGTATAGACTTCATGTTCTTAAAACATGAAGTCTCTGGTTCGGTTCCCTGTCGGGTCAGAGTTTTTCTAAGTGTTTTTTCACTTGAAACTTTTACCCGGGGTTGGCCTGTCTCAGATTGGACGGGATCGGTTGACTGGAAAAAACTTCTTCACGCAATAAGTTCCGCATGCTATACTGACACCTTTGTATAGAAAAGTGTTTATTTATTTCGTCCTATACCTACTATTTTCGACCTCTCTCATCCCTCGAAAAGTATCCCTATTTCCTAAGCATTTTATGGCATAGGTACTTATCCATTATCTAATTTTTGTCAAAATATACGATCTATAGAAAATGATATCAATTCGATCTCTGTGTGCAAAATGCCACCAACAAATCTTCCTCTTTTACTTAGCCCGTTGACCTGAAAGTGTTCCAGATTGGAGAATACCATATCTAGCCGCTCTTACAGCTCTCGTGTCCGCCATCCTAGACGTTACTTCTTCTCTGTCGTCCCTATCTAACAATGTCTTCAACTTCGCATACCCTTTGGATTTCTGTAGGTATTCCGCACTCTACTCGAAGGATTTTTCCAGCGATATTCCTACTAGAAGTACATACTAGGTACTTTCACAGAATAATTTTTAGTCCTCGTCCTTAGTTCCAACACACATAATATCTCAATATTTGTATACTTAAGTGATGACTGGATGAAGTTACTGAATAATTTTGAGTCTAATAAAATTGTAGCTAATAAAACATTTTGGATTGTCTTATTACGAGCGAGATGAAATGTGACAACAAGTGCGTGTATATCTGAGTTCCACCATCAACCAAGCCTACAGCTCGCTACGAGACGTTAGACACTGGAGCACAAAGCCGAGCTACTCCACGTCGTGTCTCTGGGGACTGGGGTAATGAATCATCTCTGTCTGGGGGTTTGAATACGACATGTACGCTGGTATTCCGTGTTACAGGAAACTTTTATTTTACATATTTTTACGAATTTATTACGCAAGTACATCCCTACCTTATCTAATTGCGACAGTTTTATTACCTTTCATAGGGATATTAAAATCTGTATATATAAATCCAACCTCGGCGAATCTCACGTGCTGAAATTCAGTGAAAGATGTACGATATTCTTCTTCCCTGGTTTCGCAAAGCTCGGTATTCTACCCCAGCGAACGTCCCTAAACAATAAGGACACAATGTCCTCTGTAAGTATAGACTTCTTCAATAAGTGCCTACCTACATGACCCAGCCAAGTCAGTCGATAGAACTTTATGGTTGTGGTAAGGAGTGGTTGACCCGTTATCCATATTATGGCCGTTAACAAGTGCTGCCAGCGGATATTCAGCTTTCTTCAGGGGCATTTGCTCCCAAATCCTGCTATAGGTAGGTATAGTTGAGTTCATTTTGAGCACACGTTGGGTGCCAAGTTTCACAACCATAGGTTACAACAGGCAGTCGAACCTTTGACTTTGTGCTGAAAGCATTCGACTTCCCAAGTTTACAAAACCATGTGTATATAGGTATCTATTTATTTTTTTGGAATAATAAAAAAATACAAATATGTGTAGGTAATAATAAAATATGTGACCCATGATTCCTCCTAATAGTGTAGATGAAGTGTGGATGAATGCATTAATATTTTTATAAGGTTTCACCCTAAATCCTAAAAGTAAAACAGCTTTTTCTTATTGAATCAATGTGATAGCACGCATGGTACGCTCATTCCAAGCTGGCATTACTCCGTTCGCTTCATTATTATCAATTATCATCAGTCAGATAAACTCGTTCGTTTTATTGCTTCCGCTTGAGTAATTTTTCATTAATAAAAGGCAATAAATGGTAATATATCTTGTGGGGTAACATAAAAGGAGTCAATTAAAACAATAGGTACTTACGTAGGTGTCTAGTCCACACATCGGAACATGTAGATAGGTATTTTCCTGTGGTTTGTATTATACTTTTTTGAAGTAATTCCCTTAGAGAAGTCGAAATTAAAAATGAAAAAACTGACTTGTGATTTAAAAAAGTTGTATTTCAGAGGATTTTGGAATTTCCTTCTTGACTTTTTACTTCAACCATTCCTTTATTCTTCAACTATTATAAAAATGCATTTTTACTTTCCTAAATGGAGTACTTTATTCACAATTTTCAATTTTATGTCAAAAGGTGAATATTTGAAAAAACTCTAAAAAGTTAAATAACTCGAAAACCCCTGGTTAATGGGAACAAAATTGTTGCAAATTTCCTCTAGTAAAACCCCTTACAAGGAATGTATCGAATTACCAGTCACCCTGTCTATATTTAATAATACATACCTACAAGCAGCATTGGCTCTCGGACGATAGGCATTAAAAATAAAAAAATAATCACGTAAATATTAGAATAGGTATGAAAACATAGTTTATAATAAAATCAAAGAAAATATATCTTTAAAAATAACGTCAAAATGAAATAGGTAATTGAACCATCTTATTTTACGCCACTTGATGTAAAACGCTTTAGCAAATTAAGTTAAATGCGATTTTCGAATATTTGCCAAAAGCTGTTTGAATTTTTTTTGCCTTGGTATGCCAATTTAGATTGAATGGGAACAATAGACGACAAAAAATCCATCAGGCCATAATTTGTCACTAAATCTTCAAACATCTTGCATAGAACAGAGTTCATATTTTTTTTTATCTTTTAGAATGATGCAGAGGGCTCAAGAGACGGATAACATCAATGTAAACTGCGTGGATCCACTGGGTAGGAGTGCTCTCCTGATGGCCATTGATAATGAGAACTTGGAGATGGTTGAGCTGTTGATCGAGCACAAAGTTCAAACCAGAGATGCCCTTCTTCACGCCATTTCCGAGGAGTTTGTTGAGGCAGTGGAGGCACTTCTTGACCACGAGGAAACAAGACATAAAATTGGAGAACCGCACGTAAGTAACCAAAAGGTTTTCTGCCTTATCTACTTCTGGGTCTGGTAAATCTCCTAAAAGAAGTCAGCTTACGTTGACCCTGTTTTCAACTTTATATATACATACACATACATACATACTCCCTTTAAGGCCCCCCGCACAACGCAAGCCAGCCCGGAGGAGACCAATCCGCAGCAAACCCGATCCACGCGAAACCGACCCTCCAGCCTGATCGAAGTAATCAAACTAAAAAGCCGGCCCCACACAAACAAAGTCCGCCGCGGATCCCCCCAGACCAACCCACAATGCGGGAGGCCTAAACCCCACTCAGGAGCATAGGGAGGCAACAAGAGCTCTCCATTGCGCTCGAAGGCGTCTGAGGCTCATTGTGCCTTTTCTGACCACTTGAGATTTAAGGACGCGAGGTGGTCAACCTCGCGGTCCCGATCTGATTTTTCGATTTCCTGCCTCTTACAGGATGCTCGAAGAACCAGCAAAAAGAGCAGAGGTGCTATTCTTAGCCGGCAACCTGACGGGTATATATACCTACCTAATATTTAGTTCGACTGTGCTCGAGCCATCGTTAAAACCTTCCTCTCGTCCCACTGGTAAAACATCTATAGATCTGACAAAACATCTAAGATACTTTCTTTTATGATTGATACATAGGTCACACTAAAAGTTTCCGGAATTGACCATTTACATAAACAATATTTTTAAAAAAATTACAGCATTTGAAAATGGAACTCTTTGGCTGTAGAATTCAATTTATTCCATCTGAGTGTCAATTGTTTTTTCACTGTGACGCCATTTTGAAAATTCAGTGTCTACGTTAATATGGATTTTCGTAGTATGATTTTCTACGATTTTAGAGCCTCCTTCGGCTTCAAACTGCTTTTGGTGATGAAGCACCATGCAAGACGACTATTTACAGTTGGTTTTCAGAATTCAAGCGCGGTTGTGTCAACCTCAATGACGATTTTCGTTATGGTCGTCCGTCCACCGCTGTGAACAACAAGAACATCGATGCTGTACGCCGTATGATCGAAACAGTCAGGCATGTGATCTACCATAAGATTTGGGTATCCTTTGACATAGGCATAAGTCAAATACAATCAATCCTACACAAACATTTGGGTGTGAAGCTATGCTCGCGTTGGATTCCACAGAATTTGACTGACGCTTAATAAGCGGACCGCGTCACTTGGATATACCATTATATTATGTGATACCATTCTTACCAGATACAATGAAGGTGCTTCAAATTTGGTGAGGGACATAGTAACCGATGACGAAACATGGATCAATCGAGCGTATAGGTCTTTGAAAGTGAGCCGAAACCAACCAAAGTGGCGCGCGTGAAAAGTGCCTCTAAGCGGAAGATTGTTTTTTGCTTTTTTAATGAAACTGGACACGTGGCTATTGTTGCTTTAGAGAATCATCGTACCGTTAATAGTGACTGGTACACTACCATTTGCTTGCCGGAAATTATTGACGAACTCCGAAAAAATAACTGTAAACGCCGTTCATCTTGCTCGATGACAATTCCAGTTCCCACACGGCCAGACAGACAAACGAATTTTTGAAGGCGAAAAACGTAGAACTTACAAGCCATCCTGCATTCAATCTCGACCTGGTGCCTTGTGCCTTTTTTATTTTCCCAAAAATTAAGAACCAGTTACGCGGTCAACGATTTTCATCGCCAGAAGAGGCTGTCGAAGAGTATGAAAAACATGTTTTTGAGGTCACCGCGGAGGAGTGGCACAAATGTTTTCAAAATTTGTTTTATCCTGTGAAAAAATGTATTTCTGCAAAGCGAGAATATTTTGAAAAACAATAAATTCATTTTCGACTGTTAAAAGTCTTATTTTCTTGTTTATTCCGGAAACTTTTAGTGCGCCTCACGTATTACCCCCTATTCTGTTTTTGGTTCGAACTAAAACAAAAGAACGTTCCAAAATTTAAGAATTAAGTTCACATGAATTAAAATGAACTCATTTGAATATTAGTCTAATTAGGAACGTTCTTAATTTTTATAGAATACCAATGTGCACTTACCTACTAAAATTACAACGTTCTTATTTTAGTTAGTGCACACTTGAAATATGATCGGGCGTATTGGACACCGTGTAAACAATAACTATCTATGTAATTAGTGGGCAATGACAGTTCTTTCTCGTTGTTATTTCCTTGGTGACCATATCAACGATTAAGATGTTTTAACTCTGGCTCTATGTTCGTTTGATTTAAAAATTCATCTTATAGATACAAGAATGCGTGCTCTTCATCTCAGTAAGTAGGTACTTACCCCTATTCTGAATTTCTGTGACATTAACACCAACACCACCTATATAAGAAGGCCTTAGTGCTGGCGGCAGTGGCGTTCCGTGGGTTATTGGCGCCCCCACATTACTTTTCCTAAAAAAAAGGTCATTTCTATAATTTGGTTTCTGGAAACATGACATTTCCTAAAAAAAAAACAAGGTCATTTCTATAATTTGGTATCTGGAAACATGACATTTCCTAAAAAAAAAGGTCATTTCTATAATTTGGTTTCTGGCAACATGACGTATAGTATAGCGCGAGCATATTTTGCCCCCCCCCCCCCCCCCTCGGTACGCCACTGCCAGCCTGGCGGCCATTTTTGGCCTCTCGCGTCATAGCTGCCTGCGTGTAGACAGATATCATAGCGTACAGGTAAGTACATACAGATATAGAAGAGTGAATGCTGGGCCTCCCGCTGTGACGTAGCGCTAAGGCCTTCTTATATAGGTGGTGTTGATTAACACTAATCAATTGTAGCGTCAATCACACAATTTTGTATGAAAACTTGTAGGTGTAGCACCCGTACAAAACACCTGCAGCCCATACAAATTTTCTCGTGAGTTTCTCACTAACGATAGTGAGCAATATTCATCAGAACGGGTACACGGATCTAGCGCCGTGTAACCAAAATGCTTGAAAGCTTTTAGCTACGAATTGATCTGCTTAATTGTAAGATGAGATGTTCATAGAATCAAGTGAAATATGTGGGACTTAAAAAAACGGGAATTGGGCTGTGATGGAGAGGGACATTGTGGGAACCCATTTTGGATCCAGCGTCCGTCAGGGACACGTTTTCTGAGTACCTACCTACAGTGGCGTAACTAGGGGGGGGCGGGGGGGGCGGTCCGCCCCGGGCGGCACTTTTCAGGGGGCGGCAAAATGAGCCGACAAATAAAAAAAAACTTGGTAAAAAACACAAAACTTAAATAGTATAGGTACGAGAATTTGTGAAGGGAAAATAAATGAGAAAAAAAATCGGGGCCCCGAGCTTGCGAAGGGAAAATAAATGAGAAAAAAAATCAGGGCACCGAGTTTGTGAAGGGAAAATAAATGAGAAAAAAATATCACTAAAATTCTTAATATTGATAAAATAAAGATTTTTTTTCCTTTTAACCTGTCTCAGCGTAAGCTAGTACAAAAAAGTGTAGTGTACACCGGAGTGAGTTAATTCAAGTTCCTTTTTTTCTTCTTCTTTAAGTAATTTCGGTTAAGGTCTTAAAAAAAACTTTTGTGGTGATTCCGTAGGTAGAAAAATCTGTGTCAGAAGTTAGCTCTCTCCCACTATCCAAAAATTGAATTTTTGTACTATATTGCAGTGTTGTAAGTATCTATATATTAATACGTGAAGGGAAAACTTTGTGCCCCTTTTTACAAAAATTTAGCGGACGGAGGAGTATGAAATTTCGCACACTTACAGTTTTTATAGAGAAGGGGTGGCAAATGCTTATATTTTTTTTAAATCATACATAAAACTAGATTAAATCAATAAAAAAACTCTACGCACACTATTGTAATATATTATAGTTTGAATTATGTAATTATGGTCGAATTTCGACTAATGAACTGGACCACTAGTTATAAAATATGCGAACTTTTTTATTTTGATTTTTTTTTCCATTTATATAGGGGGGTGGGGCGCCAAACTTTATTAGGTAGGTGGGGGGGGGGGCGCCAAACTTTATTAGGTAGGTGGGGGGGGGGGGGGGGGGGGGGCGCCAAATTTAATCCCGCCCCGGGCGGCGAAAACCCACGTTACGCCACTGCCTACCTATGTGTGCAAAACTGTGTTGCTGTGAGTGCATCAATGGGAAGTTTTCTGGGGAGCTTCCGACAATACACACTAGGTGGCAGAACTTCTAATCAGGTCTATTGTCAAATTCAGTGCTGCCAACGTAGAGATGTTTTTTTCAGTGATGCCAACGTTGGGAAGTGTGTATTCCATTGTGTTGGTAAGAAGTTGTTGATTGAGTTGCTAAGAAGTTGTTGATTTTGTTGCGCATAAATTTGAGAATAAATCTCAGGGTTCTGTATTTTTTAATTTGTATTTATGTAGGTATATAAAAAAGATGAACAATTTTATTTGTAATAGTATGTAAAAAATGTACAATGATTACTCTAAACCTATTGTAAGTTATCATGTATAATAATATTATATAAGTTGTTTAATTTGAAATAAACTAGAATGATATTTTGGAGGTTAGATTGTGAGCAACCATAAGAAGAAGAAGTAAATCGTCCCCGTTGGCAACACTGAATTTGACAATAGACCGGATTAGCAAGGGCACCTCTAGCGGCACAAAAAGGAAAAAAACATCCCATTGCCCGTGAGATTATTTTTAAGTACCTACCTAAAACATTTTTTTATATTTCGGCTAAAAATGTGATGGCCGATTATCGAAAACAACGCGCGTCTGTGAAATTTTGTTTCCTGTTAGGGAAATCGGCCGCGGAAACTATTCTAGGTAATGCATAAACTTGCGTATGATTGTGCTGGCCTAAGTAAAACCATAGTCTTTGGATAGTTTTCACGTTTTAAAAATGTAGAAAAGTCAATTGAAGACCAAGGCCTCATATAATCTTGACTTTTATGTTTTGATAATATGATTCAAAATAATTAGTAGGTACAAATATAGTAAGATATAATTATTTATCAATCAGGTCGTATTTTTATACACAGATCAATTAACAGTGTTCTAGGTATCTGTATTATTTTTACTCAGTTTCACTGTCAACTGCTTACAGAGTTGGGAAGCCCTGCCGCCAGACACAGCAACATTCACCCCGGACATCACCCCACTGATACTAGCAGCACATAGAGATAACTATGAAATCATCAAGATTCTTCTCGACAGGGGGGCCACTCTTCCCATGCCACACGATGTCAGGTAAACAGTTCTTTGCGAACTCCTGAATGTTTCCTTTTCACTGACACCTTATTTTTGGCAATGGAATCTCTTACCAGCCTTAACCTAAATGATTGTTTGGGAAAAAGATGCTTGTTGTTATGTAGGAGTACCTACCTAGGTATACATTAACTATAGGCAGGTACCTAGTACTGATAATGGAAGTTGAAGGTGTAGCAAAAGGATATAAAGTACCGTTAAGTACCTACCTATAGCGAAAGTGAAGTTGAAGAGGTCTTGCTGTAGGTACCTACCTGTGGCATTTTGGACTTATTCAAGTATCTACTACCTGCCTGAAAATGCTTAAATTAAGTAGATTATTTAGTAGATATCAATGCATTTGAATGGGCATGCCGGAAACCGGTTTCCTGCTTTTGCTGTGCGTGTGTGCGAAGCATTAGGTACTTGCACCGGTCGGAATCAGCGTTCTTTGTGTTTTCACCCATATAGGTATTATGTAAGTAGGTAGGTAGGTACATAGGGAACCTAAATATTACGTTATGTCCAAATACAATCCAATCCGAACTCCCTTTATGCCCCACTTAAAGAGCATAGGTACGGAGGCAACAAGAGCTCTCCATTTCGCTCGATATTTCGTAATGTTTACGACTTCCTCGCACACCATGTTCAGATTCCTCCAGAATTTATATAAAAAAAACCACTCGCGAAATTGGCGGATTAGTGTTCAAAATGATTTTGACGTTTCTCATAACACACTGTTCATATTTCGAAAACATGAACTGTTTGCCATCTATTGATAAAAATTCTAAACTCTAAACGTGCTCATTATTGCGAGAAGCGAAATACCTTACCAATAATTAGGCATCTACCTATATATTATTTTATAGGAGAAACACCTAAAGAGATAACTGGGAATCATTTCGATATTTCATACGTAGTCTTACTCTCGTATAATTAATAATACTCAATGCACACTGTTATTCTAATTTTAGATGTGGGTGTGATGAATGTGTGACATCCCGCCACGAAGACTCTCTGAGACACTCCAGATCAAGAATTAATGCCTACAGAGCTTTAGCCAGTCCCAGCCTTATCGCTCTCTCTTCCAAGGACCCAATTCTGACTGCGTTCGAATTGTCTTGGGAGTTGAGGAGACTTAGTTTTATGGAACACGAATTTAAGGTAACACTATGAATAATTATCAAAATCTTCACCTCTTTTTTTCTACAGCCTCAGTAATAAACTGCTCTATGAAGTTAGATTTGTAGATCTCGAGAGTGGATTGCCACATTAGAAAAAGATTTCCTTGTGATCTTTCTCAATTGGATGATAACAGAGTAGATTGAAAAATGAAGGAATCATAAATTAATTAATAAAGTTGTTCACAAATCACATTCACTGTTCTTTTTGTAAAACTCTTTATTAATGGCCAGTTAAAATCGCTATTGATTTGTATGAAATATTTGCTATTTCTTTGCTGTCTTATTGTGTCATTTCGTTGAAACCTCACTGCATACTATACAAGTTTCAATAAAAATGAAAACATTTGTCAGCTGAGATATAGCGAACAATTCAGGAGTACAAAACGCTTTAAGACTGGTCAAATGAGGTTCTCAGCCCTCATTTTATCTGTCCAAGACTCATCATCTCTCAAGATTATTTGCCAATGCATATTTTGGTCTGTTAACGTTTTTGCAATGGTGAAAAGTCTTAACTTGATTCGTCAGAATCCTGTATAATAGAAATGCATTTCGTATGTTATTTCTATTATTAAGGATTCAGGCTATATTTTCAAACATAATTTTTTATGCATTTTCAAAGTTTTGTATTTTATTTTATTGTTTATATTTTGACAATCACAAGTGCTCGAAAAAAGCCGAGAACAAGGTATGATACTAAATACATTAAAATAAATATGAAATTTTCTTTTTTTTTTTTGAGTGTTGAATATCCGTTCTAGGTGGTAGGACTGCTGTGTCAGCTGAATGCGATGGTGTAAAGTTATGATAATGTTACAGATAGAGTATCAAGAGCTACGGAAGCAATGCCAGGAATTTGCCACAGCACTTCTAGATCACACACGTAGTTCCCATGAACTAGAAGTTTTGTTGAATCACGATCCAACCGGTCCAGCATTTGAGCATGGAGAGCGGATGCAGCTCAATAGATTAAAGTTAGCTATTAAATTAAGGCAAAAAAAGGTGATGGAAATATAATTAATTACTTCAATGAATCCTGTTGTCGATTATAATATTTCACTTAGTTCCCAGTTGTGGTTTATTATTTAAGTACAACTATCATTGTTGTTTTCTTTCTAAAAAATTTGTACACAAAATACCTAGTTACAAGTAAAACTTTAAAACTTAATAAATTTATATAATTATTTGACGTCAATTTATTGGTATAATTTGCCCAGCATACTACGTTTTTATTATATTATATTATCTACCTCTCACAACGTGGCAAACTAAATAAACACATACTTGCTTAAATAAATCAAAAAACACAAAACAATTAATTTGAAACATCTAGAAAATTTGTGATGTTAAGCGTCACATTTATTGTGGCCATCAACTATTAAACAAGTATATCGTACAAATAAAAATGTCACTGACATTGTGCAAAGTGGAGGCTTTTCCAGCCTCCGTTTACTCTTAAGTGGGGTCACAAGGAGAATTTTGTTCATTTCGATACCTAAAATATTAATGATTATAGAAAAAATATAGAAAAATCAAGTAGTGTTCTAGTTATATATCATTCTTATTTTTGTAAGTTTTTATTTTCAGTTTGTTGCCCATCCAAACGTGCAGCAACTATTAGCATCCATATGGTATGAAGGTCTTCCAGGATTCCGTAGGAGGAATATGGCTCTACAAGCTTTAGAAATAGTTCGCATAGGCATGATGTTTCCAATTTTCTCAATCTCCTATATTATTGCACCACATTCTACACTCGGAAGGACCATGCGGAAGCCTTTCATCAAGTTCATCTGTCATTCAGCTAGTTACTTTACATTTCTATGTAAGTATAAAATAAATATAAATTAAGTATTTGAAAATTGTTACAGATTGTTACTTCATTTTGAAATCCTAGTGACTTTGGCAGTATATCTGCAGAGATAGTGCTGTCCAAATACATTTTTCAAATTAATGTGTTTCCTGACCACTCGTCTATGCAATGTCAAATAGTTTGACGAGTTTGATTGTTTTCATTAGCGGTTTTATCCAAGGCTTATCAGCATTGGCTCCACATAGGATTTTAGTATTCCTAGCCAATCAGTAATGCACTGGGTTCCTAGGGAGCTATGCATTCTCTGAAGACGGCTGTCTTTCAAAAATTATAACAATGTTTTTTGTTACTAAGGTAACCACATAAGACAATGTTCTGTCTGGACTGACACATTCATCGCTGTTTATAGCAGTACCATATTCCTAAGAAAACAGACCAAAATGTCTATTTTAAACACCCGAACACTATCTTAACTAACAGTAACTTCATCTAAATATTTCTTCTGTGCAGATTGGTTGTTACCATACTGTAACCATACAACTGGACAGATTTGAAGAGTGTGTTAAGGGTTATTCAAGGATGGTTAAGAATCACATTTTGATCTTCTAGAAACAACTTATTTTATTGATTCTGATTATTGACAATTGATTTTTCCAGTTATGTTAATATTGGCATCTCAACGTATTGAATCTGTGATTGGAGGCTGGTTGTGGGAAGATTCACAGCTAGTGAGAGAGGACGACATGAGAACAAAGCGCGGCTCTCTTCCGTCCATTGTGGAATGTTTTATACTTGCTTGGGTTAGTGGTGAGTAATGAGTATTCAACTACAAGTATATGATTTGTCAAGTTTAGTGATAAAATATATGAATACTGGTTTTAAAAATGTGGAAGTAAATTAGAGAAGAATAAAATAAGATTCCAGTTGAACTATTATGTTAAAACAGCTTTCGGTCATTCTTTATTACTTTTGTTCAATTATTTCAATAACATGATAAACTCTCTTTTTCTCCACGCCTAGTGAACCCATATTTCTTTTCTTAATTCAAAATTAATGGTATGACAGTCAGGTAGTTTTCTGAGAACCCCATCCCAAAAATATTGTAAAGTACACTCGACATACTTGACTGGGTAGATGCGAATATAGTAGCTATTTTAACTGACACTGCTCGGCGTTGGTTCTGATTTGGAACTGTGATGTCACTTTTGTGTGTGAACTGACTGACCATTTGACCAGTAATTTGATTATTAAGTTATAGGATTTGATTTGATTAAGTATCAAATTTTTTGTTACAGGTTTAATATGGAGTGAGGTGAAGCAGTTGTGGGATGTGGGGTTAGAAGAGTATGTAAATGATATGTGGAATGTGATAGATTTTGTGACCAATTCATTATACGTAGCAACAGTGGCGTTAAGAGTAGTCTCGTATTATAAAGTACAGAAAGAAATCATGAGAGGGGAGGAAACTGCATCACAGCCTAGAGAGACTTGGGACTCGTGGGATCCCATGCTGCTCTCCGAAGGTCTCTTCTCAGCCGCAAATATATTTAGGTAAGTATCAGATGATTATGTAGATTCTATAAAGTTAGTAACTAATTGATGAGTATCAAAGAGTTGAGAAGTTTCTTAATACTAACTATTTTCTTTTGCAGTTCCTTAAAATTAGTGTATATATTTTCTGTAAACCCACACCTGGGGCCACTTCAAGTATCCTTGTCTAGAATGGTTATGGATATTATGAAATTTATCTTTCTCTATGTTCTCGTGTTGTTTGCATTTTCATGTGGTAAGTTAACATTGTGTTTCTTTTTTCATGTGAATAAATGAAAGTCCAAATTTTTACATTTCAACTATACTTTTTATTGCAGGATTGAACCAGTTACTATGGTATTATGCAGTCATGGAAAAGAAGAAATGTAATCCGGACACTACCGATCACAATGCGTGTTTTGTTTGGAGAAGATTTGCTAAGTTTGTGTTGTTTAATTTCATACAAATAAATTAATAATTGAATTATATACTCATCATTCTGTATGAACATCCACTCGTTTCTATCCAAACACACTTCTTTCCCTTCTTCCACCGAAATTAAGTTTCTTTTACAACCTTTCCTAACTCTTGCCTCTGACCTGGCCTTCCTTGAGGACGGAATCGATGTGTTCGATCCACGTCATTCTCAGTCGACCATGTCTTTTTCCACCTTTTCTTATATATTCTTTTTCTATTTGTAATTCCATTCTTTCAACATGCCTTAACCATCTCAACTTTTATTTTATACCAACACTAACTTCCATATCACATTCCTTCCTAATTTTCTCATTCTTTTCCATATCCTACAAAGCCGTTCTACATATTCTTCATAGAGCTTACATCTCTACTGCAGTTATACTAAATTCCTCTTTTTTTTTGTCCAACAAATAATTTAAGTAGCGCAAAAGCCATGCTTTTTATAAATTTATTCTAAATGTATTTTAGTTGTAAATTCTAAGAATTTTTATTACAACTATCAATGATTGTTTAACATGCATAAATTTTAATTACTTCAAGTACCTAATTTTATTTATTTATTTATTTTTATTTTATTAATTTTATAAAGTTATATAAAAGCTTTTTATATATCTTATAACAATTATAAGATATATAAAAAGCTTTTACAACAATTAAGTTAAAATAATTTTATTATTTATTTAGATACATAAATAAATTTTTATACCTTTTCAGCCTTTTTGAAACTTCACAAACATTATTTTGGGCGGTGTTTGGATTAGTAGATTTGGAATCGTTTGAACTTGAAGGAATAAAAATCTTCACAAGGTTCTGGGGCATGCTGATGTTCGGCACATATTCTGTTATTAATATAGTAGTACTTTTAAATCTTCTCATAGCTATGATGAATCACTCCTACCAATTAATTTCTGTAAGAAAAATAAATCATTGCCATAATATGTTAATGCGCAACATATGGATGTTGACAAGGTCATGACGTTATGTTTCAGGAACGAGCTGATATAGAATGGAAATTTGCAAGAAGTAAACTTTGGATAAGTTACTTTGAAGAAGGAGGGACGGTCCCACCACCATTCAACATTATACCAACTCCCAAATCACTGTGGTACGCCTCTCAATGGATGCAAAGGAAACTTTGTGGACATTCCAGAGCTAAGAAAGAACACATGAGAACAATCAGGGTCAGTTTAATATCTTTGTTTTAATGAACAGCAATTTTATCAGGCATTCTAGGCTCCAAGTTTTTTCATGATCAAACAAGACGAAACCTCAAGCTCATAGTTGAACTCGAACAAAAATTCCAAATATGTTGCATCTACCAATATAATAATTATTCAGTTATGTACATATTTTTGTACAGCATCGCACCATGCATAAACTGCAGATTATACGTTCGATTTTGATCATCATTGATTCATACAGTAATAATTAATTGTAGTAATGTTACTGATACTAACTTATCGCTGCTTCCTCACAGCAATCATTTTCGAATTTTTATGGAAAATTTAAACTACGACGTTGCTTATGACTGCTACTGTTGTTTCGAAGGATGGCTGTAAATTAACAACAATTCTATTGTGTGATCCAATTTTAAATCCCAAACGCATTGAGTGTTTTCAACATGTCAAACAATTCCAGGATTCAAACCTACGACCCTAGCTTTGACATGCAAAGGCACTAACCTCCAGGCCACCTGCTATTTAATTAGCTCAATGATAAGACATGTATTGTTCCTAATATCAGATGATGCCATGAAATGACTATATACATGTTTTTGCGGTCTCTGTATATTGGCCAATATGGCTTGTAGTAACACAATATTCTAAATTTTTATAGATTCTTGTGTCCTTCTAATGCTTTTAGTCATGTAGGAATACATTCTTATATACAGAGAGTATATTTGATTTTTTTGTTTAAGCGGAAGGTGAAACAAGCCAGTGAAAGGGATTTTCGCTACCAGGTGAGAAAAAAAAAGAATTTGTTTTTAAATAATAATCAAAGATTACTAAAGTTTATAATGTTCCTTTCTAATATTTGTAGAGCATTATGAGAAATTTAGTTAGAAGGTATGTGACTGTTCAACAAAGGAAAGCCGACACACAGGGAGTTACCGAGGATGATGTGAATGAAATAAAACAAGACATATCAGCATTCCGTTGCGAGCTAGTTGAAATATTGAAAAATAGTGGTATGAATACTTCCACGGCGAGTGGTGCAGGTTCCGGTAAGTTCACATCACTTGTGTTACTTCAATTATCAGTACATCATTTCTCAAATATCAAATATATATTTGAAACAAGTTATAAAACTCCATATAGATCTTTCTTTTACAGGTTCTGGTGGCAAAAAGAATAGGCAAAAAGAAAGGCGTCTAATGAAAGGTTTTAATATAGCACCATCCAATAATGTTACTCTACCCCCCGTAGCAGAATTTATAGCGTCTCTTCATCAACAGGTTTGTGAGAAATCACGATGGATTATGCTACACTGATCCATTACTAATCTCACTAACTGCTGTTTCCGCTATTTAACAGCGCTTACCTTTAATTGTAACATTCATTTTCTTTTGATATTGCAAGTTTTTTTTGTTCTAATTATTGAAGATTAGCTAAACTAATTTGAACTAAAAATGCTACAATAATTGAAATGCACTGCACTTGCTGAAAGCCGATAACTTAATGGAACATTCAAACTGTTATAAACACAGTATGAAATTAACCACGCCTAATCAATGCATTTTAATCAATTAATTATGTACACTGTGTAATTTGTTAGTTTATTTAGTAGAGATGGAAGATGTGAAAAGGAGATTGAAAGTAGCAAAATGGGTGGTTGGGGTTCACTTAGACCTCTAATGAGTAATAAGAACATATCTCTAAAATCCAAACAGTTGATGTACAATGAGATCCTTATACCATCCATGACGTATGTGAGGGAATTTTAAACATGGACGAAAATCTGGGATTTGGTATAAATGTAAATAAATTAATGCTGTAGAAATGAGATCACTTCTAATATAGTATTAGAAAGGGATGTGGAGTAAATGTTAGCGTAGTAACTAGAGTGAAAGTGAATAAACTGGGTGTTTTGGGTGTATAGAGAGAATGACAAAAAGGATCTATAAATCTTAATAAATGGGTGCACAGAGGCGTAGCCGACTTAGAATGACGTTAACCAATCATATCCGTGCCGCCATAAAGACGGTCAAGTCAAGAGTATAAGGAGTAAGAGAAAATACATGCAGAACATTATGTTGTTAAATGAAGCGAAAGAGGTTTGACTGGATAGGAAGGAATGGAAGTCCATACTCTCTGCCTAACCCATCTGGGAAATGGCAAGATAATTTTTTATAAATGCAAAACTGATGCTTTGTAAATTTTAAAGGAAATTTTATGTATACCAAAATGTACTAATGCAATATTTTGTGATTCATTACAATGAAGCATACCGAATCCGGTCACAGCCATGGTCACCATGAAATGTTTGGTTCTACGCTGTCTGGCATTTTCGGAGGAGGCAGTATCAACAAAGCACCCCATCACTCATTAAGGACATCTCAAAGCTCCCTCAGCAGCGAGGCCAACCCCTACCACAGAGGTCTCACTTTGAACATGGGAAGGTGAATATACAAACATTTAACACTCACAGCTTGGATGTTTTTCTCACCTCTTGTTGAATGTTGTGGAAATTGTTTTGAGCACAACGATTCAATCTCCTTTTTGAATTTGGGTGTTTTCCTACTCCGCCACAACAATATTTTTGTATAGCTAGCCATGCACTCTTGGAATGTTATTCTTGTATATTGTGGTTGTAGTGATGAAAATTAAGTCATCTCCATTCCATAAGAATTCCTCTAAAGTTTAGAATACTCTGAGGTAAAATATGTAAGGTAAAATATGTATTTCAAACAAGAATGTTGACATAATTTGGTTGAACTCATTCACAGCTACATATATTCAGTTCGATAAATTTCTAATGGAAGTTAGAGCTCAGGTTATGTTATTTTGGTTGAAATCAATTATCTTTACTTTGGAAATTATAATACTAATTTTAGCGCAGATCTAGGAATAATATCTGCTAAAAATAAGAATTTATGGTGTAATTTAGTACAAATTATCCAAGTATAGGTATAAAATAAAGAGTAAGAGCCATATTAAAATCTGCATACCACGATGATAGGACATTGCAGTAACCTGTAGCATAGCCATGAATTTTTAACATGATAATCACTATCAGATTTCTTCTCCGCTTTTAAGAATGTTACTTGATTAAAATATTCTTAGAAGAAACTGCGTATAATGTTAAATTAGTTATTGATGAAAAGCTAGTTAATCGTGGGTTGGAAAGCTGCTTCATTTAGTAGTTTTATAAGCATTTTAGTGAGTATGATATTGGCGTGGACTCAATAATTGTTTCAATCAACATAACTTCTTTAATATCTTTTTTTCAATATTTTAGTAGATAGGTAGGTAGAATTTACATTAATAAAATTTTATTTTACATTTTCAAAATATCTACTCACAGCCAAGATTTCAATTTTTTACAGCCTAACAAGCGGTAATATGTGACTTGAATCCCTTTGTCATTACTACCACAATATATACGTAAATAAACCCTTGTAGATAAGTTTGCAAATAAAACACACGGATGATCTTTATAACCTGAATGCCACATATATTACGGCTTATGTATAGAAACAATAATACGAAGCTTTTCGCTTCCTAAAACACATTTTTTTTTATTTATCAATTTACTAAAGAAGTTTAACAAGATAAAATACAGTGAGAATCACTCAGTTTTCAAATTAAAAATTAGATTCCATGGAAAGAGAAGTACGACCCACAAGAGGCGATGGGGCACCATTATAGAAGCTGCTAAAGTTGCCAGAGTGGGAAGATTGATTGGCAGAAGCAGGTCTGTCTTCTTAACAAGATATGCATTGTCTTGCTGCTTGCAGATTTTCTTTACTACATTCAATTAACATCATAATCATTGTACACAAATTTTGACTAATGAAAAAATTAAAGCGCTCATAAAAAAATTGGGAATATAATGCAATATTTTTCAACAATTAAATTTTTGAACATCCAATCAATTGTTATTTCTAATAATTTAAATGGGGCAGATGATGAAATTTTGTGAATTACTCAAAGCGTTAAAAAGAAATACTCACAATACCAATTAGACATCAATAGAATTTAGCAATCTTTGAATTCTTTTATGAATAAGTATTATTTTTATTCCAATAATTCCAATAATCTTTACTTACTTATATGAATACTTCGGAGTCGCATTAAATTCAAAGACACATTATATTCAAACTAATATGGTATTTAATGAGAAAAATTAAAAAAAATTGAATGTTAATTCTGAATAACATAGTTGGTAGACCAGCGGTATCAGTCAAGGACGTTCGTATGTACAGCGTACTGAAGGTCTCGGGGCCAAATCCTTGTGCCAACCATTTCCACCTTCATAACATGAGCTTTGCTTTACGTGAAAGATGTCGCAAAATGTATTTGTGTCCACTTTGGGTGAGCCCAGATTCATATAAAAAAAAAAAATTCAGAATTAAAATTTAAATTTAGTCAAATTTTGTGTACAGTGATATCTTTTCTCCTAATTTCATTCTACATTTAAAAAATAAAATTAAAAAAAAACTAAATTAAAAACATAATCCAAAATTCAAAAACAGATGGACCATTCTTCGCTAAATTGGTATACGAGGGTGGTCCGATAAGTAGTTAGCCTACAAAAGAAAAACGAAAATTTTGGAAAATTTGTGATTTATTTTTCAACATAGTCTCCTTTTAGCTCGATACACTTGACCCAGCGATCCTCCAACTTCCTTAACCCGCCTGAAAAATGAGTTTTCTTGAGGTCTGCAAAGTATGCCTCCGTGGCGGCGATGACCTCCTCATTTGACTGAAATTTCTGCCCGGCGATAGACTTTTTCAAGTTTGGAAACAAAAAAAAGTCGCACAGGGCCAAATCTGGAGAATACGGTGGATGGGGCAGCAATTCGTAGCCCAATTTGACCAATTTAGCCGTGGCGACAACGGAAGTGTGAGCCGGTCCGTTGTCATGGTGGAAGAGCACCTTTTTCTTCGCCAAATGGGGCCGTTTATTCCGCAATTCGGCGTCGAATCGACTCAATAATTTAACATAGAACAGCCCTGTAACCGTTTTGCCCTTCTTCAGGTAGTCAATGTGGATCACACCTTGTGAATCCCAGAAAACGGTGGACATCACCTTTCCGGCCGATAGGACAGTCTTCGCCTTTTTCTGAGCACGTTCTCCGGGTAAAGTCCACTGTTTCGACTGTTCTTGGGATCTGGTGTGTACCAGTGGATCCATGTATCGCCGACGGTCACAAAACGGCGCAGAATCTCTTTGGGATTGCGCTTAAACAGCGTCAAACATTGCTCTGAAGCGATCTCACGGTTGCGCTTGTTGTCCGGAGTGAGCAAATGCGGCACCCATCGCGCCGACAGCTTTCTCATACCCAAAATTTCATGTAAGATGTGACCCACGTGGTCTTAGGAGATGCGTACTATCTCAGCTATCTCTTGCACCTTCAATTGGCGGTCTGCCAACACCAGATCATGGATTTTTGTCAAGTTTTCTTCCGTGGTAGCCATTTTCGGGGCACCTGGGCGTGACTCATCAAAAACTGATGTGCGACCACGTTGAAACTGGTTAATCCAATTTTTAACAGTCGCCATCGAAGGAGAAGACTCACTGTATGCAGCATCCAAGAGCTCTTTAATTTCACTGCGTGATTTCCCTTCCAAAAACAAGAACCGAATCACCGAACGATATTGTTATTTTTCCATTTTTCTAAAATCTACGGACACACCGGCTTCCACAAGCGGTAAAAACAAAACTACGTGTCCAAATCGGCTGAAATTTTGACATTAGTCGTCTTAGAGAACGTACTATACGATAGGAAATTTTTGTTAAGATTGTGGCAATTTCAGGCGGTGAGGCTAACTACTTATCGGACCACCCTCGTACTTATATACATACATAAATAAAAAAACATAACAAATAAAAACACATTAAGTGCTCTTATATTATGTACAAATACTTTCTGTTTGAATTTATCAAAATTTTTGTGAATGTTTTATGCTTTGTAAATTGTTGTTTGTTTGGGCTGAAGTTGTTTCTAGTACCTATTTTTTTTAAAGCATATTAGGTAGCTTAACTTTTATGATTATTAAAGAACATGCACTATCTTCTGTATTACTTCATAAAATTTAGTTTTATCATTTTAAAATTTTTGAATTATGGTCTAATATTTTACGATAGTTCTACGCATTTACACCAAATGAACACATATCTAGAGCCAGAAACAGAGCATTCTCTCATGATCAATGATATTGACACCAACTAAACAACAAGCAAGAATTAACACCAATAACTAATTAATGGGCAACGACAGATTACTGGCACCAGTTGTCTCTCTGTTGTTTGCATGGTGTGAATATACACAATCAAGAAATTATGCTCTATTTCAAAATCTGGCTCTATGTTTATTTGGTGTAAACGCAACCATATACAATCCCCCTTTTTGATGATTCTGAAGCTACACCAATGAATTTATTTGGATCTATCTAATAATATACCACATTGTGTTCAATCAACTAATCTGAACAGATAATGCTGAGCAATGAGTGCATGTGATCACTCTCTCGAGAGTGAATTGCCACTTTGTAAAAAAGAAGAAGAGTGCATGTGAACCTCGTTACCTTCTACGTCAATCATTGTGTTCTACTACAACTTCCCAGTGCATATCATGTATATTACGGCGATCTTTGATAGGGACAGGCACAAAATACAAAAGTGGTTGAAAACAAAAAAAAATGATTTGATGTACATAAATCGATATTACACAAAGAACTGCTTATTTAGGAAGTATGTATAGTAGGGATGGAAAGTGTGGATAAGAAATCGAATGTAGGAAAGTGACTAGTAGCATGGTGGGCGGTGCAATAAGACCTATGAGAAACTACAATCTCTCACTACAAACTAAAAAAACTAGTGCATAATGCAATCCAGTTAACATGAATGATGGCTGAGCAACTTAACTTAAGACACGGACAAAAAAAGAAGAAGGTAGAATAGAGTAGAGGTGAGACCTCTATAAAGGGGACATGAAAAAGAATGAGAATTTTAAGAAGGAATGTGGTGTTGAAGTTAGTTTTGGTACAAAGATGAAAGTTAATAAGTTGAGATGGTTTGGGCATTTTGAAAGAATGGATGCATATTGAATTACAGAAAGAATTTACTAGGTTGAAAAAAAGGTGTAAGAATGACCAAGAAAGATGTGGATCAAACACATAGATCCGTTATCAAGGTCAAAAGCAAAAGAAGTAGAAGAGGCCGTATGAGGAATGTAATATCAGTGGAAGAAGCGAACCAAGTGTGATTGGATATAAAGAAGTGGAGGACCGCTCTCTCTGCCTACCCTTTAAAAGACACAGCGTGATGGGAAAAAAATTCAAGATAAAACTTCAATGTCAGTCTGTCCATTAACTTGGTTTAATGTCTTGCAATGTTTCATTTTATGTTAAGCTTAACCCTTTTTGCCATGTGAGGCCTAAATAATAATGAATGTTTTTAAAATTTTGATTTGTATCGTCTATGGTGATAAAAAATGAAAAAAGATTTTATACAGTGGAAGCCTGGTAATCCAGCCTTAGCTAAAGCCTATTAGTGTTGATTGTAAACACAATTTTCGGCAAATCTTCACATTACAAGAATAATCAGTTTCAAAGAGCCGTATATAAAGACCATCCTATATAAAAAAATGTTCAAAGACCTTAACATAAGCTTGGTTTTGCTTCTTGTTAATCTTGGAATGCATTGCCCCATTAACTACCGTATTGTTATGGAATAAAATAAGGATTTCATATAGGGGGTATTAGGCAGTACTCTATAATACGACAAATTTGATACCTCGGGATCGCCTTCCAAAGTGTTTGTCTGACTACTGCGGGTCCACTGTATTATGCTCAATATTCAAATAAATTTATTGAAAAATGAATTTAATTCCAGATCAGAAGATTCTGTGTGCAATTCCCACTGCAGGCAAGGTTCATCTCATAGTCATTCCAATAGCCCACCCAGTGATAACACAGATTCTCCCAGTGATTCTAACCGCAGTCTGGAAAGATCACAACCTCCAAAAAATAAATATGATACTCAATCAAGTCATAGATCTCATTCCCATGGTAAGACATTGAAAATTATACTGAAATATTACTAAACATTGTTTTTTTTTCCACCTAAGTAAACATACAATTTTAAAATAACAAAACCAATGAGTCATCACTACATGTAATACAGTTTTTGTTTTATCTCATTTGAGTAAAAAAAAACAAACTCAAACTTTTGCCCTTTTATCCCAGTTGGCTGTCATCTTGTCTGAGATTGGTGTGAATAAAGTAGAAACTCAAAGTTTTTTGTAACCCTAGATAAAATATCTCAAATGTTCAGTTAAAAAAATGAATTTCTCATTTTTATCATAATATTATCTCAAAATTCTCATTTTTTAGGCATTAGCGCATTGGTGGCGTTAAAGAAAAAGAGGAAAAAGTTTTCCGATTCTCGAAATGCAAGTCCAGATCCACCCACTGTCACCAGCAATCAATCTAATAAAAAGGTGATGACTTATCAGTATAAGTTTTTGTAAAGAGAGTATAGTATTATCAGTCTTAAAATTATATATATAAAAAAACTTGACATACTTCGTAATATGTGAGATATTTTCTACTACACCGCCATCTCTTGAAAAAATTGTAAAGTTACACAGTCGTAGCTAACACATTGAACTTCGTAACATCTCCCAAAATCACTCGATTCCGGGTGGAGGTCTATAATAAAAAAATAAATAAAAAAGAATTTAAAGTTATTGTGTTAACTCAGTAGATAAATTGATTTCTGTGTTTTTTAAAGTATCATAAATCATTAAAGTGATGAAGTGGTTGGTAGCCTAGCAGTTCAGTCACTGACTTTCGTTCTGAAGGTTGTGGGTTCAGCCCCGGTTTGGCCCCGATTCATTTTTTAAATAATTGATAGATGCGCTTACTGTATTATAAAATTTATATTTGTAGATACTGAAAAGGGCTTGCAGCGTTCCTATTAGAGTAGCAGATACAATTCATTCAACTCTCACTTCACGCAATCATCCTCCAGAAGTTCTTGAAAACACCAGACCAGTAGGTTAGTACTTCTGACAAAGAAAAAACAATAGCCATTATCTTCCTTAAAACTTCTATGAATTATAATTTTTTATTATAATACTTTGAATTATTCTTGTAGAAAGACATAACGTGCCGACAGATGAGAGTGTAGGACGGTCCAAAAACACCAAAGAAAGTAGTGAGAGTAAACCTTCGGGAAGTTCGATGGAGCCACTTTTAACATCCCAAGAAAGATCACCTCAAAAGGTAACTTTAAACAATCATACCCCTAGTAATCAATCAATGGAGCATTAACAAAAATACGAGCTGATCGTAAACATTAAGTCTTGTGCAATAAGTTGGTTAATAAATCTAGTTCCTACGTAAAACAATTGACAGTCATTCACTCAGGTCATTATGAACTAAAATGGCTGAAAAAAAACCTGGCGACGATGATTATTCTTTGTGGATATGTGCGGAATATGTAAGAAGGCCTTGCATTCACCATTTCACAATGTCATTTTTTACTGATCACCTTTGAAAATTGATACTTTTTTTTTTTTAATTTTAAAGGGGATCCACCCGATGCGGAAAATTGATACTATACCCATTAGGTATACCATACAACCTAACCCCGAAAAAAAAATATCTTTTGGATCTCTGAAACAAACATCCCAACGACAAAAATATACTTAATTAAGTATCTTTTGAAGTTAATTATAAGGGTAATTTTAGCCTCTATCCATTTAGCTTTCTTTTGTTGTAATAATATAATCTTCATTACAGGGGCATAGGAATGGAAAAGTGGCGGCACCTCGAATTCCAGGAGTGATTCCTCTGAGTGGACATACACAACCCTCTGGTTGGCTTTAATATTGGCTGATTCCTAACAACATAATAAGTTTCAGTGTTATTCTGAAATTACTTACTGTGGACAAAAATAATACAACATACAATATAAGTAATAGTTTTTACAAGTGAATAAAAAAACACTTCCATTATTTTAGGTGTTAGACCATCAGTGACTGATAAAAATGCACAAAAATAATTTTATGCACACGAAAATCATTAAAAGATGTATACATTATCGATTGTGTTAAATAAAATATTTTATAAAATAATATATGCACCAATAGGAATGAAATATTTACAAATAATAATATTGTTATGAACATGTTATTTAGAATGTAAAGGTTACCAAATAACATATTATAAGTTTACAAAAATATCCTGTACATTTTTACTCTATTTTCGGAATAGAATCACTCTTTAATTTTTCAAGACATGAGAACATTGGTTTTTAATTCCCAGTTAATTGTGAGTAGTTTATAGTTTTATGAATGTGAATATTGGTTTATAATAATATATTACCATACAATAAAAAATATCTTTAAACAAAGTCAACGCTCGTCGTAATTTTCAAACAGATTTATTTACAATCCCGATTCCCGAATCCCGATTCACTGTCAAGTGTCAAACTTTTTGACGTTTACCATCTGACGTATGGGTAAGGTAAGAACACGTAGAAAGCGGATTCCGACCCGCGCCGACCGGCTCAAAGATTGTTGTCTATTGTTTCAATATTTAAATGTTTGTCCTCAGAATTTCTTGAATGGATGGCGGCGCTGGATGTCAGACTTAAACGCGGTGACAAAAATTCGATGACTTGCCAAACAATAAAATAAATAAATGGGCATGCCGGAAAGCGTGTTCCTGCTTTTTCTATGGGCATCCATAGATTTACATAATACATAATAATATTGGGGTAGGAAGTTTATCGACCTCCATGTGGTCAACCCCGGGCTTAAGCAAACAGACAAACCAAGACAAACAGATGGTGCTGCAACACAGCTAAAAGGCGCAAAACAAAAGAAAACCAAGCATGAAAAAGTCAAATCAGAGGAAACGAAGTAACAGAAACAATGTCCACAACAGTCCTTCTCAGGACTATTTGACGCGCAACCTAGAAAGTTGTTTAAATATCTGCCATTTTAACATAGACGGGATATTCCTTTCTAAATGTGAAATTTTAGCACGTCTGCTGACCGAATATAATGTGGCGACCCTGTTCATGACGACATCATCAACCAATGGCGTTCGACCCTGTTCATGACGACATCATCAACCAATAGCGTTCCTTCAAGATGTCGTCATCCAGTAGCAGCCTGCCACATCGTACAAGGCAGCACACCAACCAAGTCTGCATACAGAGAACACCCACCAACTTCTATATCGCGACGCGTATCGCGGTGCGCCACACGGCGCCCGCTCAATAGTATTTTCTGTACTCTGTTTAATATGTTACTTCATCAGTCATTACCGCGCCGCGTCCCGGGTACCATCTTTACCTTCGTTCCTCCTTTTTACATTATTATATTCTGCATTCCATTGTAACATATTGTTATTTTCTACAATAAACCGATCCACCATACAAACCTGTGCATTCTCACTCTACCAACTACTATACCCACATAATAACCCCAACAGTGTTGACCACCGACGTGATATGAACTCGCATTAACACGCAACCAGCAACCTTCTGAAGCGCTGTCCTGCCGAAAGGATAGACCCAACATGGAAAACAAAATATGGGTATTGCAGTAGAGTGACAATGTGAAAATTCAAACAGTGCTTACAACCGAGACACGGAAAAACCGGCGCAGCAGCCATCACAACACACTGGACCACCCAGGCTACCGAAAATCTCAGACACGTAGCAACTAGCATCTGTACACCACGTCACATGAAGACTCAATTATCTACATGTCTTCGAGAAATAACAACACGTACGAGCAAGAAAGGACATTCCAAAGTAAGAAACATTACTTAGTTGTCTCTAAGCTCAGCAACTTGCACACTTCAACATGCTGTGAGTCATTCAACAATGTCTTCAATGAACTTCTCATTTTCGCCACGATATTTTTCATCATATCAACATTTCTCAATGTTCAAATCGTCACACATATCTATCAGACTTGGAAATTTTACTTGTCAATAGATAGTGACCAACATAGACAACAACAAATAAGCATCCTCGCATCACCGCTGCAAAGGACTGCTTGCCTACGCCAGAAGAGACACTAGGTAGCAGCAAGGTTATTCTTCCTACGCTGGAACTTCAAATAACCATCGCTACTCACGATCCTCAGCAGCAAAAAAAAAATGCCACTTTGAGCACGACGAACGACGTCACTCATTAAAATATGGATACTGCATCCCGAGTACACACGCTCTGGCATATTCATATGGCAGCACCCATAATTCGACGTGAATTATTGACTAGCAATATATAGTCAGCAACAGCAACCAGGATCAGTACTTCTTCACTGGCACAAACTCAAAATCTATGTAACGAACAAGAAGAAAGCAATCGTTAAAAAAATGACCCAGCAACAACTAACGCTTACGCAAGCAAAAAGCAAGCAACATCAGTTTCAACAGCAGAAACGGCATACGAAAGTGCAATACTTCATTTTATAAAAAAAATCAACATCAAAGTGCAGTGGAATAAATTTTTACATTCCGTTCTCACAAACATTTATGTGTTACATCAGCAATTTTTCATCAAACTAAGACAATGTACCTTGACTCATCAACTCTGAACGCAACAATAACAAAATTAATATTATTCAGAAATTCGACACTCTGATGACTAGCAGTGGTAATTTGATGATGCGAACGTGATTTTAACATCATACTTCATTTAAGCAATAAGATCACAGTATTAACACCTGCTAACCAGGGGTGTAAAACCTTTTGGTCGCGTCTGACATAGATGACCAACATTTTTAAGAAGCATTATTCGTACCAATCTTTTTCTTCACGCATTGGACATCAGAGGACCTAATCATGAATATCTTCATGAACATGACAGCTTTCACGCTGAACCTCGTGACTCCGTCACTTGGGGGGGAGTACTGTGGCGACCCTGTTCATGACGACATCATCAACCAATAGCGTTCGACCCTGTTCATGACGACATCATCAACCAATAGCGTTCCTTCAAGATGTCGTCATCCAGTAGCAGCCTGCCACATCGTACAAGGCAGCACACCAACCATCAGTCACCACCAAGTCTGCATACAGAGAACACCCACCAACTTCTATATCGCGACGCGTATCGCGGTGCGCCACACGGCGCCCGCTCAATAGTATTTTCTGTACTCTGTTTAATATGTTACTTCATCAATAAAACTGATCAGACCTGCGGCAACCTTCTATCACTCTACCAACCACCAATACCCATAATAATATAGATATAGTAGCGATACAAGAGACTCACACAAAGGACCATGAGGACCTTACTAGGAGATGAATTATACCCGGACTCTCCCGCGTGGCAGGTGTACACAGTGATTTGTGTGGTGTGGCTACATATGCTCGGTCCAACTTAGATGAGATAACCGTCCTCAACTGCAGCACCCATAAAAACATACCCTCCATCACCATAGAAGTGAGCAAGATCAAAATCACCAACATATACAAACCTCCCAACGATATATGGTCTACGCCTCCCCTGCACTGCTACGAACACCCAGCAATATATGTGGGAGACTTTAACAGTCACCATGAATCATGGGGCTACGATAGAGCGGATCAAAATGGGGATATCATTAGTGAATGGGCACAACTGAATACAATAGATCTACTGTACTGTGCTAAAAGCAGAGGCACCTTCTATTCAGCTCGATGGAGGAAGGACTATACCCCTGATCTCAGCTTTGTAACGTGCCCAAATACAAACATCAACGATAAAGCAACACGCATTGTGCTGGGTGATTTTCCCCACTCTCAACACCGCCCTGTTATAATTAAGTACGGCATCCGTGTCCCTCTGACAAATACAGTACCCCTGCCGCGCCGCGGTGGAATTTAAAAAAAGCAGACTGGCAGTCATTCTCAAGAGACCTAGACGATGAAATCCAACACATACCATGCCAAACAGACTGTTATAATAGATTTACAGGAGCAATCATATCAACAGCTAAGAAACATGTCCCTCGAGGTTTCCGTAAGGAATACATTCCAGCCTGGAACACAACGTGTGAACAACTCTACAGGAGATATCAGAAAACCCACGAGACAACTGTTGCTGAGGAGATCTTGCAGGCTTTGAATCATGGCCGCCAGAAACGATGGAATGAGACTGTAAAAGATATGGATTTCCGCCATTCCAGTCGAAAAGCCTGGTGCACCCTCCGAAGACTGGGAGCCACCCCACCCAAACTTCATGCTTCACCCACCACGTCCGTAACCGCAGATGATATTGTGAAACATATGGTGTCTGTTTCAAGAATGTCCGTCACGAAGGAAAGAGCTAAGGAGGTCAACTGTGACCTGAAAAGGCTTAAAGCTAAACTCTCAGATAATCTTAGCTTTTCTGAGGACTTCTCTCTGCCGGATTTGAATTCAGATCTACGGAACATAAAGTCCGGAAGGCAGCAGGTCTGAACGAAGTCTACTCAGAATTTATTAGAAATATGGCCCCACGCGCAAGACAATGGCTGGTGCAATTCATGAATGAGACATTGAAAACAGGAAAACTTCCCAAAATATGGAAGCACTCAAAGGTCGTAGCCATCCTCAAGCCATGCAAGGACGGATCATGTGCTAATCACTACAGGCCAATTGCTCTTTACTGTGTTTTCCTTATAAACTCCTGGAGAGACTCATACTGCAGTGAATTTCCACCTCAATAGACGCAGTGATTCCTATTGAACAAGCAGGCTTCCGAGCTGGCAGAAATTGCACTGAGCAGGTGCTCGCCCTGACCAGCAACATCGAAGCTGGGTTCCAAAGAGGATTGAAGTTTTCGGCAGCCTTTGTAGATCTATCAGCTGCCTCCGACACTGTGTGGCGCAAGGGCCTCCTGAGTCCTGACTAAGCTTGCCGAGACTATACCATGCAGAAAGATCATGAGCCTCTTGAATAACATGCTGGCTGGTATATATATTAGGGTCTCACTCAAGGGCGGTTCCAGGGGGGGGTTAGGGGGGTCATGACCCCCCCTAGGCTATTTAATCTCAAGTAGGGCAGTGATATTTATTAATAAAATCTTTATTTTGCTAGCATAATTATAATTTGATGTGGGCCATGACCCCCCCCCCCCCCTGGAGCAAAAGTACCATATAACAAATTTAGGAAATGACCTTTTTTTAGGAAAAGTGTAGTTTCCAGATACCAAATTTTGAAAATGACCTTTTTTTAGGAAAAGTGTAGTTTCCAGATACCAAATTTTGAAAATGACCTTTTTTTTTACTTTGTGACCCCCCCCCTGGTGCCAAGGCTGGATCCGCCCTTGGTCTCACTAGGGGGAAGAGTTATGCCTGCCACACACGCTCCGGTATACCTGTGCAGGCGGCCTGGGCAGTTACTTAGAAAGCTATTAATTTTTTTGATTACTGACTATATTTTTGATCGACCTCGGTACGGTACCGTAGTGGTTACAGGCGTGGACTTCAGATCACGAGGTCCCGGGTTCGAATCCCGGTCGGGACGGAATTTCTGTTTTTTTACTTGAAATTTTTTTATTATTTATTTTCTTTTATAAATCTAAATATTAAAAAATATTCAAAACTCCGAACTCGGTAGCCTAGTGGCAAAGGCTCCAACTTTAGATCAAGAGGTCCCGGGTTCGATTCCCGGCCGGGTTAGAAATTTTCAATGTGTTTTTTCACTTGAAATTTCTACTCGGGGTTGGAATCCTGTCTCAGATTGGACGGGACCGGTTGACTGGTAGAGAATGCTTCAAGCATTGAGTTCCGCCGGCTATACTGACACCTATGTAGAAGAACCAACATTCCTCCGGAGAATTTTGGGTGTAATATGGTACCACTGCATCACGAACGACGCTATACGTCGGCGCACCCAGCGTGAGCCCATCACTTTTACCATTATGTGGAAGAGATGGACTTGGCTGGAACATGTATTAAGGATGCCGAATGACAGTTGGCCGAGGAGAGCGCTGTTCTTCCTGCCATCAGGGTCCCGAAGAAGAGGAAGACCCTCTCATACTGTGTTCCGTTTTTTTCGAAGCAGAGCTGAGGAATCTGCACATGGTGTGGGAGGAAGTCATAAACAAGATCGAGCGCAATGGAGAGCTCTTGTTGCCTCCATATGTCCCTAAGTAGGGCGTTAAGGGAGTTTGGATTGGATGTATAGAAGAGTGTTATTTACCTATTATTATTTAAAATATTTATTTATTAAATAATAATATAATATCATATATATGAAGTATATACATCATTGTATAACTATAATAAAAAAAAGAATTAAATACAATGCTATACTAAATATTATTATTATTAAAAAACTCATCTAGTTCTACCCTCGACTGAGCCATATGCAATTAAAGGAATGCACAACCACTCCACGCAAATGCTGGAAAACTACTGAAAGACCTGCGCAGGCGACCGGAGTGCCGCCACACACGCTCCGGTGAACCTGTGAAAGAATTGATTTTCGATTCTTCTCCGGTCGCCTGCGCAGGTCTAAAAAACTGCACAGGTCTACCCCCACACACGCTCCGGTATACCTGAACAGGCCGCCTGCGCAGGCGACCTGTGCAGGTATACCGGAGCGTGTGTGGCCTACATAAGCCGCACTAAGGTCCTAAATAATGGTCTGCCGCAGGGATCGGTCCTGGTCCCTGTTTTGATTAATCTATATGTATGTACATGACATACCCCGAACGGATTCATTGTTGTTCCAGTATGCAGATGACATCGCCAGGTGCGAGAACACTGGAACGAGATTTGAAGAAGCTCTCGAGATACTTTAGGAATTGGAGACTAAAACCTAACCCGAATAAAACCGAGGTTACAACCTTCCATCTTAATAACAGACAGTCCAATTCCAAGATCAGTGTACATTTTGAGGGAGCCCTTCTGAATCATACCAATCACCCAAAATACCTAGGCATCACTCTGGATCGCACACTTACTTTCGGGAAACATATAGATTCCCTCTGTGGGAAATTAAAATCGAGAAAGAATGTTATTCAGAAGCTGGCGGGGTCCGGATGGGGAGCCAATGCCGAGACTCTGTGGACTGCCGGACTGTCGCTGGTTTACTCCACTGCAGATGAGTACTGTGCCCCTGTGTGGGGTGGCAGTGCCCATGCCAAAAAGTGGATGTCCAGCTGAATACCACAATGCGAACTATAACTAGTGCACTTAAACCTACTCAACGCCAGTGGTTACCAGTCCTGGCCAACATTGCACCCCCGCACCTCCGCAGAGATGTCACCACAATGAGAGAATGGGACAGAGCTAAAACTAACACCTCCGTTTTGAGTTCACTGCTGAACGACATCCCAAAAACACAAGACTCAAATCAAGAAGACCTTTTTGGTCCAGAGCCCAGGACCTGGAAGCTGGTTAATTTTCTATAGAACGGGCGTGGCTAAACGAATGGGAGGATGGTTATATTAAGAATAAAAATTTGATCACAGACCCAACAAAAAGAGTCGCTGGTTTCGGTTTGGAACCCAGGGAATGGGTGACATTGAACCGCATCAGGACGGGATGCAGCAAGAGCGCATCGGAAAGACATAAATGGGAATATATTGCAGACCCCCGATGTGACTGCGGTGCTGATACCCAGACCCTGTATATAAATTCAAAAAATGAAGATATGCATGATTAGGTCCTCTGCTGTCCAATTCGTGAAGAAAAAGATTGGTACGAATAATGCGTCTCGAACTGTGATTTTATTGTTTAAATCAGGGATGCACAAACTTATAGGGAGCAGGGGCCACTGGGGAAGATTTTATGAGCCAAGGACGGGCCGCACTAAAAGTTTTTTGATTTCGTATATCACCGGTTAGTTTTGTAAAAGTACGATGCTGTGTTTCATAGTGCCTTTTCACATTATATTCCATTGGAATGGCAATTTGGCAATAGAGCTGTTGCATATTAAACACACAATATTATTACACGATGAAACACAAAAGTATTTCTCGGTTCAAATATCTTGAAACTGCCGATTTTCATTTCTAACCATGCGTTTTTTTACTAGTTCCTGGCTTATCCATATCGAAATGTATATAATGTGCTTGGTACGAAGAGTAGAAAAGGTACGTAGTAAACCTAAACAAGAAAATGGAAGGTAGGTACTTATGTCGTATTTTTATTTCCAACGATTCAAATTTTTCAATAAAAAGTCAAGAAATATTGTTAATTACGAATTACACAGTCGATATTTCACACAAGAAACCAAAAAAGTAACCAAAAAACATTTTTTTTAATAATCCTTCGAAAAGCTACAAAAGTAATGAATTTTCTTTAGATTTTTCAATATCGTCGGCGGGCCGCAGATAAACTGACAAATGACCGCATGCGGCCCGCGGGCCGCGGTTTGTGCATCGCTGGTTTAAATGAAGTCTGTTTAAATCACGTTCGCATTATCAAATATCAAATGCTCATCAGAGAGCCGAATTACTGAATAAGAAAAATGTTGTTACTATTGGCGTTCTGAGAATCATATTGCTCTGCTTCTCCGTAGGTCGGTATTTTGATTAGATATAAGAATGTGTAAAGTAAACAATTCACTGCGACAAATTGATGAGTCATGTTGCATTGTCTTAAGCTTGATAAATAAATATGCTTATGTAACAGATATGTAAATGTTTGTGAGAAAAGATTTTTTTAATATGAAGTATTTCACATTCGCATGCTGTTTCTGCTGTTGAAACTGATTTTTTTTGCTTTGGATTAGATCAATTATTGCTAAATCTATTATTCTTTCAGCCATTTAAAAATATTTGTTCCTCTTTTGTCAATTTTTCATTTCTAAAATAAGTAAAGTACAATCTTACAAATTCATTACATTTATATGCAGATATGTCAAAAACTTACATCACCTATTCCTACACACTCGTGGAAATAATTATTGACATGCAACCTTTCACTTTAAGACAATAATCATCCACTGCACTTGATGAAACTAAAATTTCAAATTTATAAACCGGACCTTGCCGCCACCGTTTTCTCTTGCACTTTGCTCATCTCTCACAGCGCCAAAGACTATTAAATTGATGAAATAGTGAAAGCAACAGCTAATCAACCATGTTTGAATTAGTTTTTGAATAAAATAAACCTATTTAAGTAAATTCTGTAATATTTCGTAGACCGCGAAAACAGCCCCAAAATTGCCGTTTTTGTAAATATTCGAAGTCAAAGCGGGGGCTCTTACCGTTGTATGAGAATTTTTATATTTTTTATGTACATAATACAACTATTCCAAATCGAAATTTGACAAAAAAAAAAATTTCATACAAAAGTGTTCCACACAACACACAACATGGTTAAATTGTGTTGTGCGTAAAATTGTACTCAGTTTTAATTTATACAAAAAATTTTAGTGAAAAGAAAATAAATATACTGGATGAGAATTTTCAAAAGAAATGATTTCCAAGGTATATATTGCAAGGATCATCAGTGTAAAAAAATAATTATAATGCAATTAGCTACTAAATATATGTTTTCTTTCAAAGAAAAAGTATGGAAAAAGGGGTTCATAAATATTTTTCTAAAAAATGTGTAATCTGTGTTATTCGCTATAGGAGACAAAATGTCCATTCATCACAAACCAATAGAATTTTTTAAATTAGAGTATTGTAATGGGAGAATTTTGCTCTCAAACATGAGCAATTTTGTATGGGCTCCCGTACAAAGAATTCCCCCTTGCCCCTAGTCACGTGACTTTCCATACAAACAGTGTTGTCACGGTTGACTGTATGTTTGACAGCTCGCATTACCAGTCAATTAATATAATATGTCTATGGTCAACAAAAAAAGGCCAAACTTCCGAACTTTTTACAGGACCCCTATTCTGTAGCAAGTGTAGGGTAGTCACTTGAAAAAAAGTGACTATTAGGCGATACATTTTGTATACTTACTTTTTACTTTTTGTATGGCTTCGGCATGAAATTATTTTCTTAGCAAGATTGCTGCGTCCTGTTGTCTTTTGAGATTAGATTAGATTCTCGGCTCCCGTCCAGAAAGCCACTGCACCGCCTCCGTGGTCGACTTGTGGATGTCTGTCCAGTCTCCTTCATACATTTTGTATGAAAAACGTCTATATGCGATTCTCGCATTCGATACGTATAGGAAACATCCCATTGCTTTTCATCATCTCATTAAACTAACTATAACTACCTACTCCTCTTTTGAACCAACTTATGGAGAGGCACGAGTTCTCCATTGCGCTCGATTTTGCGCAATGTTTATGACCTCCTCCTATACCATGTCCAAATGCCTCAGCTCTGCTTCGAAGGAGCGGAACACGGTATGAAAGGGTCTTCCTCGTCTAAGAGGTCCTGATGGGAGGAAGATCAGCGCTCTTCTCGGCCAACTGTTATTCGGCATCCTTAACACATTGCCAAACCAAGTCCATCTCCTTCCCACAATGGTAGAGGTGATGGGCTCACGCTGGGTGCGCCGGCGTATAGCATCGTTCGTGATGCGGTGGTACCATCTTAGGCCCAGAATTCTCCTTAGGCACTTCATTTCAAAGGCTGAGACTTTTTGTGTCTGGGCCTTGGTCAGGTGCCAGGACTCACACCCATACAAGAGAATGGGCAACACACACGCATCAAACAGCTTACATTTCGTCTCGACACTAAACGCCGACGCTTTCCAAATCTTGGTCATGTTGTTAAAGGCGCCACTTGTCATACCGATACGTATCGGGAGCTCAGCTCCGAGGTCACCAGAGGTGGTAATGGTTGCTCCCAGGTATTTAAATTTATCCACCCGGGAGACCTGGTGACCGTCGATGGTTATCGGTAGCTGTTTATCGGGGCAGGCATTACTCGCCATGAGCTCCGTCTTACTGGCATTGACTCGAAGGCCAAGGCGTGCTGTTTCGTCGCAGAGTCTTGAAACACTGCGCTGTAATTCCTTCACTGTCGTACTGAACAACGCTAGGTCATCCACGTACTCCCGATCGCATAGTTCGCCCATTAGACCATCTCTCTGTGTTATCGGTATACCTCTTGCTCCTTGCATGAACTTTCTCAAGAGGAAGTCCATAGCAATAATAAATATAAATGGAGCCAGTACGCAGCCCTGTCTGACTCCCGTGGTGATCCTGAAAGCTTCAGTAGGACGACCTGGCGTTTTGACGCTACACTCGGAGTCTTCATACAGTAGTTTCCGCATTCAAGGGGTTCCCCTTTTTAAATATTGCGACGATGGATCCATTCCGCCAATCTTTTGGGCACCTCTCCTCTTCCCACGCCATTTTAAATATATCGAGAAGTGGTTGGCCAAGGGTGTCTATGCCTTGTTTGAGGAGCTCTGCGTGGATTCCATCGTCTCCTGATTCCGTCCTCTTTCGAAATCAAAACCATTAAAATTACTTCATATGCCCTTTATATTCTATGAAGTGATATTTCTAGACAGAGATAGGAATACCCCCACGGGCTCTTTCGCACTATTGTTTGGCACAAAAACGAAGTATGGAATCGGCACTCCAGTTATGTAGGTATGGAGCTCATTGCATATTATACCAAAAATCTATGATGCATTAAATGGGCATGTCGGAATGCGGGTTCCTGCTTTTGGTTAAGAACACGTAGAAAGCGGATTCCGACACGCGCCGACCGGCGCAAAGAATGTTTCTATGCATTTGAATCAACACCACCTATATAAGAAGGCCTTAGTGCTGGCGGCCATTTTTGGCCTCTCGCGTCACGGCCGCCTATGTGTAGACAGATATAGCGTACAGGTAAGTACATACAGATATAGAAGAGTGAATGCTGGGCCTCCCGCTGTGACGTAGCGCTAAGGCCTTCTTATATAGGTGGTGTTGATTTGAATGGGGATACCCACAGAGAAAGCAGGAACCCGCTTTCCGGCATGCCCATTTAAATGCATTGAAACCATAGACCCAAGCCGGTCGGCGCGGGTAGGAATCCGCTTTCTACGTGTTCTTATCCTATTATTATTATCTATGGTCGTACTCTTTGTTTATTTCTGTTCGAGTCGATGATAGCTGTCAAAATGAACTGCCAAATTTTGGCTTTATCGTCATAAAAATAAAAAAAAATAAAACTTGGAGAGATCATTATACCGTAGTGAGAAAATGGTACTAATAAAATCTTCCAAGAAAAATTTACGTGAATTTAGTTTATTTTAAATAAAATTTGTTTTTTCAACAATCGCTGTATAAAAATTACGAATTTTCGTTACTTCAAAGAAAGTGCTTATGCGCGATACTTATTTTATTTGATTTCGAATGTAATAACAACATAATAAGCTTTATAATGTTGCCTCGATCTGTTTCTGTCGCTAAACGGATCGGAACAGGTGTTACAAGTTTTAATCGTACTTCCGAACATGGTTTTATTTTATTTACAAATTTTATAAGACGAGAAACATTTTTGAGTGGGAAATGTAGAAAATTTACAGATTGTTTTTGTATCGATAACGGAGCGACGCGTAAGATTTCCACGGCAAGCGTTCTTTTCTTCAGTAACTCTTCCCAGAATGACGATCCCAAAAAATTTAAAGGAGTTGATGGTAAACTACAAGTCGAATCTAAAGATGTTATAACAAAACCAGCTGTCACAGCGATTCAAAAGGTGACGCCGGGTGTTAGTGAGGAAAATAGGGTTATTAAAGAGATAGATATGAAAACCAAAGGATTAAAACTAATTGCAGATGTGACTGTTGGAAAAGACAATAATATTAACTCTATCACATTTAGCACGGAAAAATCTGATAATGTTGCAATTGCTCCTGTCGAACCACCAAAAGGTAAGATTAAGAGTTTTCGTGTTTTTTTCTCTCCATATTTTGAGCCAATAAATTATGTAACAATGTACAATTGTGTTTGTAGTGTGGGTAGCTGAGAAATAACAAATTCTTTTAATTGTCAATGTTTTCAGTTTATGTACTTTTTGATTGGCAGATTTAAATGATCATTTCTCATCACGGAGCTGTGATTATTTGACTCCTACATCTCTGAGTCCATTCATCTTAATTACCTTAATTTTTCCACTTTCTTTAGACCTTTTAATGTCAGTGTTTCCCCTACTTTAGTAGGGGAAATTCCCCTACTTTTTATTTCATCTATTGATGCCTGTACTAATATCACTCGGGAATCGTTGAGTTTGATAAGAAAATATTTAAGATCAGGGATTGTGTTTGCTAAGATGGCAGTTTTGATAACACCATTGACCCTTCACCTGTGATAAATTTTCAAGATTAAAAAAAAAATGTATGCAAATACAGGCATTCTTCTTTTGTTATAAACCACAACATAACATAACCTTACCTATGTTGATGTATTTAAAATCAAAAATAAAGTCATCTAATTATCAGTTACAAAAATCTGAGAATTTTGTTTAAAAACTGTTGAGTTGATGTAAGCGTCTTAAAGCAATGGACAGGAGGTTTTTCACCTTGTTGTGCATGATTAAGGTGAATAGACTTGTTTTTTTGTCAATTTTTACCGCATCATTTTCACAACATTTTTCCAAAGAATAAAATAATGTTTTCTTCTTAAACCCCATTTAGAGATATAGAGAAGCAACTAGTGTTCGATAAATAATATTCATGCTGGTATAGACTCTGTTATTCAAATAATTTTTTTGTTATGAGGTGGTTGGTAGACCAGCGGTTACGACGCCGGCTTTCGCACTGTTTCGTGCGGAGGTCGTGGGTTCAAATCCCGGCCGGGCCGACCATTTTCCACTTTCACGACACAAGCATTTGCTTAGTGTGAAAGATGTCAAAAGTGTATTTGTGTTCACTTCGAGTGAGCACAGATTCATTTTAAAAAAAAAAAAATATCATATTAGTATGAATGTTTTTAGTTGTGAAACGTCTAAGAGTGGATTTGTCTGCAACTTCCTTGGAGCGTAATTTCATCACTCCTACAAGAGCCATGTCAGATTTTTTATTGAAGCCGTCGGACTTGGAGGCATTGCCCAAGATAAAACGCAGATCACCTTATGAACTTGAGCCCCCAATCACAGTTTTTTGGAGAAGAGATGTGGAGGCAAAAGCCTATGAAGTAAATAATTTGTTCCACCATTTTTTATTTTTCACCAACAAATATAATAATATGTTTCATTGGCCTTCCCTTGAAACTGTGTGATTTAATAGAGGTCAGGTAATCAATCTGGACGTATTACATTGACCTGCAGATTAGCGTGGATGTGAGCCTTCTCTAAATCTTTAGAGAGCCAACTAGATGACTCGGTGAATTAGGCTTCACCCAAATCAGCTTATACTTTTCGTTTCCCGTCACTGTCGACTTGTGGCATAGCATAATTTTTATCATCAATCAGTTTGGTTAGCACATGAAGTAACTTGTTGAACATAGGAACACTTTATATGGAAAAACGAAATTGGTGTTTTCTTTTCTATTTTCCTTACATAAATTCAATATCTTCTAACCATTAAAAAAGTCTAATCGGTCCAGCTTCTCTTGAGTTTTAGCGAGGCTAACGAACAGTAATCAATTTTTATGTGTAAGATCTCAAGTACACCAATTTTATTTAGCACACAAGTTTTAGATAGTAAGGGAGGTCTTTCTTTATTCAGCACTTGTGCATAAAAAGGCTGAAGAGATAGTAATAGTGATTCAATTTCACAGTGCTCACTCATATTTTGATTTAGCAATAGATATTGATATATTTTTAATATTTTCTTTTAGATATGGGGATCTAAAGACAATCTTAAAAAAGAGCTTCTACGAAAAGAAATAGAACGAAGGAGATATCAGCAAAGTAAGTCAAGTTTGAAACATTTAAATTTTATACCTGTTCTGCTTGCTTAAATCACGACATGTGCTCTTTTGAAATATTTTTGAGTAATTTTTTTTCCTTTCAGACGTTTTCACTGTTAAAAGAAGACTTCGTGATTTCCGCAGGGAACAAGGTACCAATGTGAATCAAGAAAGTGAAGGTCTCAGGGGTCGTTCTGGAAGAGTTGTACTGACGGCTGTAGCTATGTACGTCCACATTTTGAATACTGTAATCTGAAAAATTTATGGTATCAATATTGTCAACATTTATGGAAAAAATTGCCTCAGGCAAATAAGTTCCGCCAGCTATACTGACACCTTTGTATAGAAAAGTGTTATATTATTATTTATTGATAATCATCAATGAGCTAAGAATGCTGAGAGCTCTATTTTTTATTTCATCAGGGTCTGAAGACATGGAAGATTAACAAATAAATATTGTATTCTGTTCCTTCATATAAATAATTGAAATTTTGAAAAATATTGTTTTCTATAATTTCAGAAACGGAAGTAATTTTTTGTTCAAGACATTTGCTTGGTTGTACACGGGCTCACACAGTATGTTCTCAGAATGTATCCACTCTTTAGCCGACACAATTAATCAATTGATTCTTGCTTATGGTATACATAAATCTGGACAGGTATTATACTTTTGAACAAAATTAATTTTCTTTACAAACGATTTGTTAATTAAAAAATCTCTGCTTACTCAAAGTGAATGCAAACACACATTTGACCCTTTCACAGTAAGCTAATTAAAGCTTGCGTCGTGAAAGAGGAAGATGTTTGGCACCTTGGATGGAACTTACGACCTCCAGTATGCAATAGTACGAAAGCCGGTGTCGTAAGCCTTAGTCTACTTACTAATTATACCATTAACATAGTTCTTATTTCCTTCCTAGTTGATAGTTTTATGTTTTGTAAGTAACCTTACAACTTGAATGTATTCTGCTAGGCGACACTGCACTATGTAGTCAAATTTAGATTTTTTAACAAATTTCCCAAAAAACATTATGATCTCTAATGTGAATCTTTTCTTATACGGAATAACCCCTGCTACTGATTCCGTTATCCTAAAACTCTATCTATTGAAAAAATCAGTAAGCCATAAAATATTGTTCAAAGTATTATGGAATGTTTTAGATGGCCGATACAGCACATCCTTACGGATACACAAACATGCGCTACGTTGCATCCCTCATATCAGGTGTGGGGATATTCTGCGTGGGCACTGGACTATCTTACTACCACGGTGTTACTGGCCTCCTCAATCCAGAGCCTTTGTCCTCATTCTATTGGGTAAATTATCACATTTTTTTTATTTTTGCATAAAATATCTCATTCAAATGTTGATAACCGACCTTGGTAGCCTAGTTGTCCTGGCCTGGACATCAGATTACGAGGTCCCGGGTTCAATTCCCAGTCAGCTCAGAGTTTTTTCACTAACTTGAAATTTCTACCCGGGGTTGGCCTGTCTTAGATTGGACGGGATTGATTGACTGGAAAAAATTGCCTCAGGTAATAAGTTATGCCGGCTACACTGACACCTTTGCGTAGAAAAGTGTTATATTATTATTATAACTAGCTAACCATTTTAAACATTAGGTTTTAGAGAACAGGTTCTTGTACGAAAATTACAAAATAAATACTTCAATAATTATTATGTTTTACATAATATGTTGGTACTTAACTATTATAAGTTACCCAACAGATTCTGTTTTACCAACCATCTTTTAGAGGAATGTGTCAAATTTTAAAAATGAAGTTAAATTTTCATTTTAGGTACTTCATAAAATTAGAATTATATGAATTCAATCATGGGAAAGTTGGTGCACAACGTTCTAATTATGTTTAGATTCTTGTGACCTTTTCAGGACTAGATCTTAAAGAAAAAATAACAACTAACGACTCTAAAAATTCATTACTAATGTTCGATTTTTAAATGGAACAAACCACTACGGGCTTACGACCGTCCATTTAAAAATCGAACATTAGTAATGAATTTTTAGAGTCGTTAGTTGTTATTTTTTCTTTTTCTATGGGAAAGTTGAATAATTTGTATGTAAAATTGCAATGATCAGCGAATATTAAAATCGAATGATAAGTCTGCGGCTCATGCACTTTTTTGATACTTACAGGCTTATTTTGTTCTTGGAGGAGCATTAGTATCGGAAGGAGCTACTTTGGTAGTTGCTCTTCATGCCATAAGGAAGGGTGCAAAGGAAGCAGATCTGTCATTTCGGGACTATGGTAATTTATTTTTGATTTTTAAGGTTATCTTTTTCTTCTACGAATGTGCTCCAGTGATATTCTACAGTAGCTGATAGCGGATTTAAATGGCTTCATTGAAACTATTAAAGTCCCTGATTGACTTCTACTGTTATTTAAAGTTTAGGTACTATAATCTTGATATAGGACTGTGTCTTATTTTTCGTCGGATATTATGGCATTCCTAGTATGCGGATGTCCAACTGTCCCTCCATCTTTTTAGAGGGCATCCAACGAGTCTCCTGATTGATAGTATTTTGTTTGCTGCTCAGCCACACTCACCAGATGGGTCTGTCCTGTTGATGTGATCTCTCCAGTAATGTCTTCTATTTCTTCCCTATCCAATGTCATCCTTGATTGCAGATTCTCCTAATTTCGGAGTTTCTTACTCTGTCTCGAATGGTTAATGTCACGATAAGATAGAAAAGTTTCCATCTTGGTGATTCTTAGGAGACTGTTCGTTGTAGGACAATGATAGATTTTCAACTGCAATTAATTTTTGCTATTGTTCAATAGATTGTGTGAATATTCTCTAAACTGTGAGGTTTTTACTAGTTGAATATTTTTCCAGTATTTCGTGGCATGGACCCCTCAGTGAACGTGGTGCTCTTGGAGGATGCCGCTGCTGTAACTGGAGTGGCTGTTGCTGCCGGCTTTATGGGTCTCTCTTCACACACGGGGAATGCTCAATGGGATGCATGCGGGAGTTTGGTGGTGGGGAGTATACTAGGGATAGTTGCCTCCTTCATCATACTCACTAATGTGGGAGCACTTGTTGGAAGGTGAGAGATATTATCCATTGTCTACATATAATCTTTTTCGCCTATCCTGGCACTTACGGGGTATGCAAAAAGAATGGATCTCCACTCTTTTCTATCCAAGTGAACTTCTTTTGCTTCTTCCACTAATGCGGTGTTCACACAATGCGAATATCGCCAGCCAATTGAACCGTGTGAACAGATTGTCGATAAATCTGAAGCGTAATAATGATTGAAAGCGATATCGCCTCAAGTTGACCATCTTTCAACTTTTGTTTCTGGTGGAACGATTGCACTCATGCATATATGCGCGGTGCCCGTATCTATGCTAAAACTCTGTTTATGTTCTGTTTCTTGACAGATGACAGCAGTGCTCCAATTTTTTTTCTTAAAATCCAATTCCGCACCCAATATCTGCGTTTTTTCTTGATTTTTCCTTAATTGGGAGTCTCCTTATATCGTCTAAAACAACATTTTCAACTAACCCTAAACACTTCGCGACTTCTACCTCGACGTCCGCCATTTTTAAAACTACGTCAAAATCAGCGCACCTGACAGATTGAATGTATGTCGGTGGACTCGTCTGAACACATCACACGATCAATGGGTGACCGAGCGATATTTTTTTTATGCAAGCGAAATCGTCTGGCCTTATATCGCCTCGTGTGAACACCGCATAAGATACCATTTCTCATACAACCTCTCCTGTTTCTCTTGCTTCCGACCTGGCCTTTCTTAGAGGACAGAATCTATGTGTTCGAATCCACGTCATTCTCAGTCAAACACGCCTTCTTACACCTTATCTTTCAGCTTTAAATTTTCTTTGTTATTCTGTTTCCATGCATTCTTTCCATTTATTTTACTTAACTTATATAATAATTGACATTTGTTCCAAAAATTACAGATCTATTCCACAAGATCACCTGGACCGTATCAATTCAGATCTGGAATCTGACGTGATGATTAGAGCAATTCACGATGTGAAGGGCATAGACATGGGCAGTAACTTAGTTAGATATAAGGTATACTTTTATTCATGTAGTTTTAATTGTTTTGCATATCTTTGAGAATTTTAGAAGATTTGCTTGAGATAACTCAAATCTTATACAAATCATATCCCATTATAATCAATACTATTATAATAAAATTTTTAGCATAAAATATACTATGAGTTAAGAGTGATCACTATGAAATATCTTATAACCCATTAATTTACTGAAAGATCGTCATTCAATATTTTTGTATTAATATTGATTTGACGTTGTTAATTGTTTTTGTTTCAGGCTGAAATAGATTTTGATGGAAGAGAATTAGCAAGATCTTATTTAGATAAGCAAGACCTTAATATAATGTTAGAGGTATGTGTGTTTTTTTTTATTTAATTTATTTCTGAATTTGTTAACACGTCTGTTATACAGAGTGGAGCAGAATGGACTCCCTGATTTTACAGGTGAATTGTAAAAGAACAAACAAATATAATTTTAAAACGTTTTTATTTCCCAAAACTACTTAAATTCAATGCCGTTTTATTTTTATTTGGATTTGAAAATTAGTTCATAATAGTTTTAGCATCAGGAACCTTGTCATGACGAGTCAAACCAAACCGCCTACGAAAAGCCCTCTGCGTCGCCACCACACTATCATTGTTTTTAAAGAACGTTTCTACGACAAAGCCTCGATGCTCACTGGGCCACTGCATGAAAATGGCTTTGATTCTCCCACCTAACCTTACTACTCCCACTCCGCTAACCCACCTGCGCGCTCTACAGTGAGTGTTTGAAACTAGGGATTCCATTCTGCCCCAGCCTTTACTTAAACTTGTAAATAGATTCAGCTGAGAAACATTTGATTCAAAAGTGTTTCATTTGTTTTTCAGTATGAACTTTTACAGAAAGCTTTTGAATTGGGAAATTTCTTTATGGTTTTTACGTCAAGTGGACATTATGTTTGAGCAACTGTCATCAAAAAATGGAAAATTAAAAAAAAAAACTGACGTGTGATTTAATATCGTTTTTTTCTGAGGTTTTTAAATATTCTCCTCGAATTTTTTCCATTTAAAATATTCCTTCATTCATCAGCTATTATTAAAAAGTATTTAATGTTCCCAAAGTAGGTAATTTTTCACAATTTTCAGTTTTAGGTCAAAAGTTGTAAAATTAAAAAAATAAATAAAAAATTAAATAAGTTTATTTGTTATTTTCTCAACACTCCAATACATTTCAACACAAATGAAGTTACAAATAACTTGACCACTCGCATTACTCCCCTAGTTGATGGGAACAAAATTATTGCAAATTAGGTTGAATTACCAGTCACCCTGTGTAGACGACCTTGTTTAAGAATTTTTAATTACTGGAAATTCCGTTTGATGTTTTAGGAAGTGAAGAAACTCCAGACTATTGACGAACTGGAAGGGTTCATGTTGAAGCATGGAGAGAATATTGTGGACATGATGGGAGGGGAGATTGACAGGATAGAATTAAAATTAAGAGTTAGTATCTTTGGCTTATTTTTTTATCAGTATATTTAACTACCGTCATTCTTACACAACAGCCTACTTCCACATCACACTTGTCTTGTATTCTTCAGATCTACTTTAAAGGATCCGTACGAAAGAGTCTGTTTCAACTTTATAACCCTGATTACATATAAACAGTGCCTCTCGGCCATCTGTCATCTAGTATTCTTTTACACATTTCCATTTTTAACTCATTAGGAAGTCATTGACTTGTGCATCATTTTGCCGCGTTCCCATGTCCATAAGTAAGTTCACAAAGCGAGAATTGATTGGTTGACATCCCACTTTGCACATTATTGCAAAGCCCCTTTGATTGCCAGCCTTCGAACCAATACTCGGTCGAAAGCCCATAGTGGTTGAAGTTTGAAAAAAAATCTGTCAAAACTGAACACTAATGACTACATCAAATAGTTTTTTCTATATTATGTAGTATCATTTTCGTTTTATTTTAAGTCTTGTTTACATAGACAATAATATTTTTTTATCTGTTTTCAGAAGCGTTTCCCGTTTTTGCGACACTGTGATTTAGAAATTTTGTAAATTGTATATATATATAATCACCTTCTGACATTATTTCTTTGTAATTGTATAATTGTTTATAGTTACAGGATTCACTTTAGATAAATATATGTAGGTATTATTGTAAATTAAATGAAAAAAAAATCCAGACCCTATTATTGTCATTTATTTGCGTGACAATGTTTTTCTAATAAGAAATACAACTGCAGTGAATTATTTTGACTTACAAACTCTGTTCTTTTGAAAAGACTGGTGGAGCATAACATTTTATTTACATATATAAACTTATAAGTGAACTTCTCCACTCATACAAGTAATAAAAAAAAACATTTGTCACTGCTAAAAGTATCTCTGCTTTGAACTGTATACTTAACTAACTGTGAAAGAATTAAAAAAATAAAGCTTTTTTATTCTAAGGACAATAAGATTGCATAAGGATGTATATTTTTTTTTAGCTAAAATTGTTATACCTATAACTTTTCATTTTGCTATTAAAATTAACAATTTAATAATTGATGCGATTTCCTTAGTTAAACAGAAGCATTCTAAAGTTACTGCAAAATATTTAATTTTTGTTGAATACTGGAAATTGTATTATTGTATAAAATAGTTTTACAAGTTTACTCCATTGTTAAATTTTTAATAATATTTTGTTTCAATTTTTTTAAATATTTTGAATAATGATATTTATACCGATACACTGTGATGTTGATTTCTGTTGGAGCTATGAAATATTTTATCACCTTTTTAAACAATAGTAGATCAGCATATTGCCAATGTAAAACAATGTCATAATACCCCCTATTCTGGATTTTTTCGAACTAAAATAAGAACGTTCCAAAATTTAAGAATTAAGGTCAAATGAATTAAAATTCGTATTCTATAAAGCAATGTGTTCTAAAAACTAAAATGACTTAAATTAGTTCACCATAAACAAAAATATGAATTATAATTGTCTATGGTCTATATCGCACATGCGCAGTTGGTCATGTTTGTTTATTAAAAATAATACGACTGTCAAAGTAGTGACCAAATGGGTTAGAAGCATCTCAAATTTGCCTTTTTATCAGACCAACTCTTAGATTTCCTTTTGAAATAAATAAGTATAATTAGTTTTAGTGCAAATCTCGTGTTGTAATATACGCAAGAGTATTTTATGAAAGTAGTGATTTTGATCTAACCTCCAATTTTCGATTTCGGCATAACGAAACATGCGCAAATAATCAATTTTATGATTTTATTTACCTTAACCTTTAAGTACTGACGTGGTTAGGCTAGGTTATTAATGGTGATGTGACGACTCACAGACGGCCTTTAGTAGTAGATATTATTTAATATATTTTCATATGGATAATATTCAGTGAATTATTAAATATGTTTTTAAAATATTTAGGAACACGATGAATAAAAAAAACGAAAGAAATATATTCAAAATCAATATTTATTCGGCTTCTTTTAGAACCTTACCAAATAACAGTGTTAACATTTTGACTTATCTTTATTCTAATTTTTTAACATTATATAGGAATTTTCAAGCTTGGAAATGCTATAAAATGACTCTTTTATTAATGAATTGATATTAGGAAGAAATAAGTATTTGTATATTAGCCTGAAATGTTAATAGTATCAGCGCAAACAATGCATATAGTTTTAGAACATCCGAGATAGATTTGCTTGCAACATGTTTCACACGTGAACTTAATACGCCTCTTGAGTAGCGATGGTCATATTTTGCATGATTTTTTTTTACCATTTCTGTGTCAGCACGTGGAGGACTTTCACATTTTGGGGCAATCATTTCCAAGAACACGCTTTATTGTCAATCTTAGTTCTCTTAGCAGACGATCATTGTACACTCTGCTATTCAGATGAGGTAGAACAAATAATCGAGCAAGATCTTGAAGGAACCTTCCTCTAGGGCCTAGATGTGGCTCATAGAACGACAAAATCTGCTGACAGGTTCTTGAGTTGACCACTTGAAACCATTTTTGCCATAATAATATTTTTGGTTAGGTACCAGAACATTGATTAGAAAACTTGCTGAATGTATTGGTGTTTCTTTAATAGTAGCCGGCAGCTGTAATATTAGAGGCAATTTGTTTTCATCTTCAACCTCAGATTGCTCAGATTCTGTTTCATGTTCACTGTGCAATTGAAAATCCGGATCAACTTGATCGTCATCGGCATCACTGAAGTCACCCTCTATTTCTTGCTCTCACCATGTCTGTATTGTGTTGTCAAAGTCAGGAACCCTGTTAGATACCATCCTTCTCCTTTTAACGCTACTTCCAAAAGTACTTGGTTCGTCTATCGAAAGCAATACACTTATAAGATTTCACGTGAAGTCCAAAATAATATAAACACTAATACTGACCTCACGTCTCAGAGACACCGGAGAACCGTACACGTAAAACTACTCATTCGACGCGAGCCTAAGCGTAACTGATAAATCAGGAACACAAACCATGAAGCTAGCGGAAGGCGCGAGGATAAACGATTTAAAATGACGAAATCATGTCCAAATTTGTGACAGCGCCGTCTGTGGGACACCCACGTCACTACTTAAAGGTTAATAAAGATATTTAACGCTTTTTTTAAACTTATTAGGTTAAAATAATACTTTTATTATAAAAATATCATCAGATATATTTTAAGTCGCATACAATTAGGTGTGAACTAAAATTAAGAACGTTTTGACATAAGAACGCACTAAAATTGACTTAAATAGTGTTGTAGAATACCAAAATGAACTAATTTCAATATTAGTCACATTAAGAACGCTCTTAATTTTTATAGAATACCGATGTGCACTTAATAAAATTGGAACGTTCTTATTTTAGTTAGTGCGCACTTAAATTGAAACAGAATCGGGCGTATTATCAACTTTTTGCTAATGTTTTCTTCGAACTTGGAATATTTTTGTTCACCTCCTAATAAAGGTCTGAAATACAACCTCTGTAGATCAGTTTGATGTGCACAATTGTCTTTAGGGAGCGTTCAAGTATTACGTAAGCAAATGGGGGGGGGGGGGGGGGTTATTCTTGTAAAACGTTACTATTGTATTACCGTAGCCTCAACAAAAGTATTTAGTGACTTTTAGGCAACATTTAGAGAATGGGAAGAGGGGTAACAAAAAGCGTTATGATGCATTTTGGAGGGGGGAGGGGGGTCAATAATGTAAAAAAAATGCGTTATGTAATACTTGAACGGTCCCTTATTGTGTGGTACAAAAAAAGAAATAAATTATCTTAAAACACTTAAACTTTTTTCGCCAGTCCAAAGTATTTTTGTACATAATAATTGTAGGAGGGTTGGCTTTTGAAGGTTATTACATTATTTGCTTTCAATTGAACCAATTTTCGAAGATTGAAGAACACTCTTTCTTCGCTTGTCAAGAAGCACTGCTCCCATAATTTATTCTTAATATATCTCATAAATGCCCAAAGATATTTCAATCTCAGAGTATGCCTCTTGATGAACCTGTAAAATCAGATCCAGCACAGCATCGAAAACGCAAGGAGTTAACTTAAACTTACGCTAAAACTTTTTTAGTAAATTTAACCTCAAAAATGTCTAAATTTATGATAGGAATGTTAGTTCCCAGATGGCAGATCTAGATTAAGAGAATGCCAAAATGTATAAGGCTACCCTCCTACATAATCTTTGATAATTCACTTTTGATCTACACAATTGTTTTTAAAAGGCGAAAATGTTGATTTATTATTAATTTTAACAGTTTTAATCAATTTAATGTACCTACTCGACTACAACCTAATCATCTATGTGAAATATTTTGTAACAATAATTGAGTAGTAAAAAATTAATAAAAGGTGATGTAAAATTCTATATTATGTAGGTGTTAAAGTAATTTTATGCAAATAAAACGATATAATTATTATTTAATTTATGTTTTTTACTGTGTAGTGTAATATATTATGTGTAATGTAAATATTTAGTTAACTTTGTCTGTTTTTATTGTATAAACTGCTAATAAAATTGAAAATTAATTTGCAAATAATTTTTGTATTATTTAAAAATTACTGACTTAAAAAATGAATTTCGACCCATAGATCACTCTCTCGAGAGTGAATTGCCACTTCGTAAAAAAGAAGAAGAGAAAATGAATTTCGTATGAATATACTTAGGTACACTTAACCAAAATCATATTACTTTCACTTCTACCATTATAAAGAGGAGATGGACTTGATCAAAATCCAAGAATAAAAATTATCTGTCTTCTAAAAAAGTGCCTTAGAAGAATACTGGGTATTAGATGGGACTATCACTTCTACCATTATGGAGAGGAGATGGACTTGCCTAGGACATATTGTAGGATGTTGAATCACAGTTTGCCAAGGAGAGTGCTGATCTTCCTCTCTCAGGATTCTTTGTCCCATGAGACTTTGAACTGTTCAGGTTGCACAGTTTATAATAGGGAAAGATAGTGAAGCGCATGCCCATATCACCCCCAAAACTCCCTTCCTTCCCGAAATGCCTTAGCCAAAAGCCCACCATTTTATACATAAAGGAATAATTAACTTTCACGCACACAAGTATGCTCCTTAGATGGTATAAAATTCAGATATGACGGTCAAAAGATTTTCATTGAGAATGCACCTGCTCACAAATATACAAGTATTCAATTTGAGCTACCATGTACAATAGGCATAAATCAATTGAAAGTGATTGCTTCTTTCCTTAGATGAAGAATTGTTTTTTTTATTCATAAATCTATTCAATTTCTAGGTACTAAGAAAGAGTAAAGAATAAAAAATAATGAATAAAAATTCTCCTGAGACACTTCGTTTCGAATGCAGAAGAATGGGCAACACACACGCATCAAACAGTTTACATTTCGTCTCGACACTAAACGCCGACGCCTTCCACATCTTGATCATGTCTTGTTACCACAATTATATTTGCGAAAAACTGCGAAGAAAAATATTCAACGTACGGTTTTAGTGTGATACTCCAACATACAATTGGAGTGAAACAAACAAACAAATATACATTACTGAATTATTATGTAGATTTCAATATATCTTATTATAATTATTGTCGGCTCTTTTAATATTAAAAATGAAACTTGCTCTGTTTGCTGGGGGCTGGTTGTGTCGCGGAGCAACGTACCCAATCATGAAACAATTGATTAAACATAAGTCTGATAAGAAAATGTTGTTTTGGGGTGTTAAACTACAAAAAAAGGAAAGAGAACATGAAAAGCAATTATGATTTAATCCATCCTATCGACATGGACTCTCCAGAACCTTCTGTCTACTCCACCTATTGCAGGTTCTGCGCATCCAGTACCTTTTTATGTTAAACCAATATCCTACTCTGTACATACCTTCTTTTCAAAGTTAGTTCTATGTTCTTTAGAATTAATTATTATTATTGTTATCTTCCCTTAGCTCATAATAAGTCACTTTTACATTGTATAGTTGTCATTTTTTTTAAATACTCATAAGTTCACCCTTTCTTTAATGCTGTTTTTCTTTTTGTTTCATATACTTAACTAATTTGTAAAATATGTCATATTCATTTATATTCTTTAGACTTTGTCCATCTGAGGAAGGGAGTAGTCGCTCCCGAAAACATGTTTATGGAAATAAAATAATTCGTAGTAGCACAAACTGAAGACTCCTTATTTATTTTTACATAAGTGAATTTTAAAAAAAAATTAGCGGAAAAAGCCACTACAATGGAAAATCGGCTGGGGTTAGTTGTTGCTAGTTGACTAAAAAATATCATGGTTCAAAAGACATTAAGAGTTTTAAAAACCTACGACTTAAATTCAAATTCAAATATTTTTATTAAGGAAATAAAAAACATTAAAAAAAATACATTCACAATAACAAATTTATACATTTTTTTAATATATTTTTTTTTACCCCCAAAATTGAGCAGAGCTCGTGCTTTGGGGGATTAGATTAGATAATAATGAATTGTGTCTATTATTATTTGTTCTAGGTATAGGTACTTACCTATATTCCTATTTCCTATATTATTCGTAACTTTTTTGCGTGTTATTTGAAAATTGGCACTTCGAACCCCGGTCTCCCCTTTAGAAAAAAGTAACCACATGTTGTTCCAAGATAATTGTATTGTGTTTTGCACATCTTATAAGTGTTTGTAAAATCGTGACATTGCTTTGTCAAGATAATAAAACAATGTAACAAACGTATTTGTGAACGTGAAATAGAATAATAATATTCAAACATTATTAGTTCATATATTACGACTCGGAAATAATAATGTTTAAAACGTTATTGTCATGTTTGCTTTTTGCATTGTTAGAATCGTATCGTTGTGATGAACTAACCCCAGGTAATTTACATTTTTATTCTTACTAGATAGATACCTAGGTAACTAGATATTAAGTAACTCTCAAAATTCATAGTTTTTCTAATCCTACTGATTGCACCTTGAATTGGTCGATTAAATATTTTAAAGAAAAAATAACAACTAATGACTCTAACAATTCATTACTAATGTTCGACTTTTAAATGGAACAAACCACTACGGGATTAAATATTTCCATACCTACAAAATTTTGCTTGTCAACTTTTATTTAAAGAAAGTATTTTTTGAGATATTCTAGCCTCGCAACGTTCATAGAAAAAAATTACCCTATCGAAGACAGATATTCGGACATTATCGGCGTACGGTTTCTAGACTCTCTACAGCTACACTAACGGTGAAAATTGAGAAATGCTGTATAGGTATTAGGTACTGTAAATAATAGTGGTTTGCTGTAGTGAATTCGTTTATTGTCTTGTACAATATCACATCCGCTTCAGTCGGCGTCACGCAAGAGAGAGAGAGCTCCAGAAAAGCTTTATCTATACGCAAAATACGCACCGACAGCGCCCAGTGTTGAGGCTTGGAACCAGCCGTAACTAGAATCTTAACAGCTACCTTCGAAAGAAAAGTGCTACGAAGAATTTGTAGACCCATGAGAGAAGGAGAGCAATGGCGCATTCGACGCAATGGTGAGCTATGTACACAATATTAATGTCAGGTCCCCAATATCTCCTCGCATATCAAACTGCTTATGTAGATTGAGGTAGGCCAGACATGTACAGAGGATGCCTGACTCGCAGGTCCCCAAATGCATCATGACTGGACACCCGGGTGGAAAAAGAAGGGTTGGAAGACCAAGGCTGAGGTGGGAAGACGAGGTGAAGAAGGATGCAGCACAACTGCTATAGGGACGAACAACTGGATGACGGCGGTCGGGAATCCGGACTGATGGAGGTGAATGATAGCGGAGGCCAAGGCTCGATATGGGCTGTAGCCTGAATTTTGAAAAAAAAAAGTATTGAGTGGGTTTTTTTAGCACTGTGCTCGTTTTCGAGTGATTCGGCTGGGTGGGTTTTGAATAATATAAATAATCTCTCCTTTTCTCTCAAATCTACAACACCACAATCCAACATCTGCCTCATTTCTCTTATTCGGGGTAATCTTAGGAGATTTGCCAGCTATATTGTCATTCCAAATCCAATCCAAACTCCCTTTTCGCCGCACTTAGGGGCATAGGAAGGCAACAAGAGCTCTCAATTACGCTCGATCTTGCGCAATGTCTATGACCTCCTCCCACACCACGTACAGATTCCTCATCTTTGCGGAATCAGTATGAGAGGGTCTTTCTCGCTTCGGGACCCTGATGGTAGGAAGAACAATGCTCTCCTCATTCTTAACAGATGTCCCAGCCAAGTTCATCTCCTCGCTGGGTGCGCCGGCGTATAGCGTCGTTCGTGATGCGGTGGTACCATCTTACAACCAAAATTCTCTTGAGGCACTTCATTTCGAAAGCTGAGACTTTTTGTGCCTGGCCTAGGTCAGGTGCCAGGACCAAACAGGAGAATGTGTAACACACACGTGTAGGTGGCTACTTACATAACATAAGTATGTAAGTACGTAATTACCTACATAGTAAATTGTAGATTCCTACGTTACCGGCATGTCGCCTGGTACGTGGACTACTCACTGGCGCCAATGTTTTCTGTGCGCTAGTAGTTTTACATGTAGTCGTACATACAACTGCATGTTTTACAAGCTCCACGACTTCCCGCGTTTTCTTGTTTATACGACGCGTATTAGTAGCGGGCTCATTATTGTGATTTGTTCATCCCAAACTTATCATATTATTTAATAAACATTTCCAATTTAACACGCTTGTTTTATGTAGCCTACCTTCTTAGTTGAATCTAATTTAATTCCTTATCAAATAAACGCTACATAATTGGTGACCCCCAGGAAGTGTTAATTTTCAAATCAGTTATAAGTTTTTTGTGAATATATTTTTTTTTTGTGTGGTTAAATCAAATTTAAGTGAAACAGCCTTTTAAAATGTTGAACACCGAAGAAAATATGTCTGAAAATAGTGCGCAATCAATGGTGCCCGCGATTTCCTTGGGCTCAAAGATACCCGATTTCTGGCGAGATCAACCTCGCTTGTGGTTTCATCAGTTTGAGGCCATCTTACAACCTCAAAAAGAAAGTAACGAATCAAAATATTATCTTATAATCGCAAAGCTAGGGAAAGATGAGCTAATGCAAATAACAGATATTCTTCAAAAACCACCAGAAAAACAGAAGTATGAAGCAGTTAAGAGCAGACTACTTCAGGTTTACGAAGAGTCAGAGACGAGGAGATTACAAAAACTTTTAGAGGAAGTGGAACTAGGAGATCAACAACCGTCTCATCTGTTGAGACGCATGAAAGACCTAGCTGGAGGCAAAATAAATGATGAGACCTTAAAAATACTTTGGATGAGACGCTTACCTCAAACAGTCAGAACAGTGTTATCAGTCTGTGATGGCGAAGGCTTGGATAAGATGGCCACGATTGCAGATAAAATTACGGACTCAAACAGGAGTAATAATTCTGAGGTTGGTGAAATTAAATCTAGTACAATGGAATTATTAACGAAACAAATAGCAGCACTAAGCCTTAAGTTAGAGGCAATAGAAAATCAAACACAGCCCAGATATCGACCTGGAAGAAGCCCTTTCAGAGATCGCTCTCGAGAACGAAGTAATAGTAGAAATCAACAGACTACAAGGGGAAATTGTTGGTACCACTTTAAATTCGGAAAAAAGGCAAATAAATGTGTAAAACCTTGCTCTTACGAGGCGGAAAACTAAATGCGACATCTGCAAACGGGATAAGCGATGTCGATAGCACATCCCGATTAGAAGTGTTTGATAAAGTTACAAACCAAAAGTTTCTTGTGGACACAGGGGCCGATGTTTCGGTAATTCCACCCAGGAACAATCGAGAGAAACAACATAAGGACGAAAAATACACTCTTTACGCTGCAAATGCTACTAAAATTGATACATATGGGACGCGTACATTAACCTTAAATTTGGGACTACGCCGACCATACACATGGACATTTATCATAGCAAACGTTAAACATTCGATTATTGGTGCTGATTTCCTTAAAAACAATAAATTGCTAATAGACCTACATGGCAAGCGGCTTATTGACGAACTTACAAACATGTCAACCATTACTCATGTTACGCACGTTTCAGCACCTACAGTAAAACTGATCGACTCTAACGACATATATCATAACTTACTGGCAACTCACTACCCAGATTTACTACGATCGGAAAACTTTAAAAACACAACTAAACATAATGTAGTACATAACATCATAACAAACGGACGTCCTGTCTATGAAAAAGCTAGACCATTAAACAAGACAAAATTTTTAGCTGCAAAGAAAGAATTTGAAAAGATGATTAATCTTGGGATATGTCGACCATCAAAAAGTAATTGGGCAAATCCATTACATATCGTTTTGAAGAAATCTGGAGAAATTAGACCTTGCGGAGACTACAGGCGATTGAATGCCATCACAACTCCTGATAGATATCCATTACCACGTCTGACAGATTTTACAATGATTACAGCCGATAAAAAAATATTTTCAAAGATAGACCTTAGACGTGCTTATCACAATATACCAATTGCCGAGGAAGATATACCAAAAACAGCAATTATAACTCCTTTCGGGCTTTTTGAATTCACAAAAATGAACTTTGGTCTACGTTGTGCAGCTCAAACTTTTCAACGATTTTTAGACTCAATACTGCGAGAATTTAACTTTGTTTTTGCATACCTGGATGACATTTTGATCGCTTCAGCCAATAAAGAAGAACATACAAATCATCTCCATCAAATTCTGAAAAGACTAGACGAGTATGGGCTAACCATCAATGTGGACAAGTGCAATTTCGGCGAAGAAAAAATTCATTTTTTAGGTTATCATATCGATAAAAATGGTATCAAACCAAGTGAGGAAAAAGTTGAAAACATAATAAATATTCCTAGACCAGAAAATATTGAACAGTTGCGAAGATTTCTGGGTATGGTAAATTTTTATAGGAGTTCGATAAAGAATGCAGCATATCATCAAAAAGAGTTGAATGCATATCTTCATAATTCAAAGAAAAAAGATAAAACGCCAATACAATGGACAGCAACATCGACAGATTCATTTGAAATGTGTAAGAATGGTTTGAAAAAAGCCGTTACACTTTCGCACCCAGTCACAAACGTACCCTTATCTCTCATGACCGATGCTTCAGGAACCTGCGCAGGAGCCGTTTTACAACAATGGGATATGAATGAATGGAAGCCATTAGGATTTTTTTCGAAGAAATTTAGCGACGCTCAACAAATCTATAGTACGTATGATAGAGAATTGACAGCAATATATCTCGCAATAAAACATTTTCGGTATCTTATTGAAGGAAGAGAGCTCACCGTTTTAACTGATCATAAACCATTAACATACGCATTAAGTAAAAAGGTGACACCATCTGACACACCACGAAGATTAAGACAGTTAGATTTTATATCACAGTTTACAACCCAAATACAACACATCAAGGGTGAAACCAACATCGTGGCTGACACATTGTCAAGGCTAGCAGAAATAAACTTTACACATAATTTTGACGACGATGAACTGTTTAAAGATCAGTTAAAAGATGAAGAGTTAACCGAATTGATGAAAAATAACAAAAACTTGAAATTCAAAACTATAAAAATGCCAAATACGAATAATCAACTTATTTTTGATGTGTCAACAAATCAAGCAAGAGTGTACCTACCAGAAAAATACAGGAAGAGTGCATACAATACAGTTCACAATACTTGTCATATGGGCGCAAAATCAACAAGTAAGTTAATGAGACAGCGATATGTATGGACCAACATGAACAAAGATGTAAATAGTTGGGTAAAACAATGTGTCAGCTGCCAAAAAGCAAAAGTTCACCGTCACACAATTTCACCGCTAGCAGACTACCATGTATCAGAAAGATTCGAACATGTCCATATTGATATTATAGGCCCATTACCACCATCAGAAGAAAATAGATACTGCATAACATTCATTGATCGAGCAACATCATGGCCAGAGGTTATTCCAACCAGAGATATGACGGCCGAAACCGTAGCTAAAGCATTAGTCACAAGCTGGATAGCGAGGTTTGGTGTACCGTCCAAAATAACAACAGATCAAGGACGCCAGTTTGAGTCTGATCTATTCAACCAACTTGCTCATCTACTTGGAATAACGAAAACGAGGACAACAGCTTACAATCCGAGATGCAACGGAAAAATTGAAAGACTGCATAGAACACTGAAAGCAGCAATAATGGCCAAATGCAGCGATAACGCCAATTGGTATAATCATCTACCGTTGATTCTTTTGGGAATGAGATCAGTCCCAAAAGAAAATGACTACAGCCCAGCACAGATGATTTACGGCAAGACTATTAACCTGCCCGGAGACTATTTTACAACATCTACGACTAACATAAACCATTCTGACTATACAAGACAGTTAATAGATTCTTTTAAGGACTTAAAGCTGACCACGAGTTCACATAGCAGTAACAGACAAATTTTTTTACACCCACAATTAAAAACATGCACACATGTTTTTATCAGAAACGAAGTTAAAAGATCTCTGACAGCACCATACAAAGGACCTTTTAAAGTTCTAGAGCGCAACGAAAAGTTCTATAAAATAGACCTTGACAATAAAGACGTTAATATTACTATTGATAGGCTAAAACCAGCATTTTTAATGCAAACAAACACAAATGACGAGACTACAAATGTTACTACACAACCAACATCAATTCAAACAAAAATACAGACAGAACAAAACGCTGACCTATTGAAAAAGACAAAAAAAGTACAATTTTCAACACAGACATCAACTTTAAAAACTCGTTCAGGAAGGGCAGTACAACAACCTAAACGATACCATTGAGAAGTAACCAAGAAATTAACTCACATCGTTTAAAAATTAAAATAAGATATTATTTTTATTGAATTTTTTAAAAATTTTAATGTGAATTGAAAGGTTGTCATTCTTATTCAAGTACATACATAGAATTAATCTTATTATAATTTATAAGATCATATTTTTATAATTTAGTAGATACATACAATATATGCAACTGTATACCTAATTTAAATTTGAAAATGTAAAAGAAAAACTCTGATAAATCACATACCAAATTTTAACTGTTTGTATAATGTTTAAAGGTTATTTAAAGGAGGATTAAGAATTTTTATTAGATCATATTAATATTATCATTAAATACATACAATTTGTGCAATAAGTACTACGTGTATAGTAGTTTTTAATTGCTTATATTTTTAATGTTTAAAGGTGTATACAATAATAAAATTTATTATTTTTTAATGTTCATTCTTCAGGGGGAGCAATGTAGGTGGCTACTTACATAACATAAGTATGTAAGTACGTAATTACCTACATAGTAAATTGTAGATTCCTACGTTACCGGCATGTCGCCTGGTACGTGGACTACTCACTGGCGCCAATGTTTTCTGTGCGCTAGTAGTTTTACATGTAGTCGTACATACAACTGCATGTTTTACAAGCTCCACGACTTCCCGCGTTTTCTTGTTTATACGACGCGTATTAGTAGCGGGCTCATTATTGTGATTTGTTCATGCCAAACTTATCATATTATTTAATAAACATTTCCAATTTAACACGCTTGTTTTATGTAGCCTACCTTCTTAGTTGAATCTAATTTAATTCCTTATCAAATAAACGCTACACACGCATCAAACAGTTAATATTTCGTCTCTACACTAAACGCCGACGCTTTCCAAATCAGATACTTTATCCACCCGGGAGACCTGGTCAGCATCGATGGTTATCGGTAGTTGTTTATTGGCGTAGGCATTATTCGCCACGAGCTCCGTCTTACTGGCATTGACTCGAAGGCGCGTGCTGTTTCGTCGCAGAGTCTTTAAACACTGAACTGTAATTCCTCTACTGTCGCACTGAACAACGCTAGGTCGTCCGTGTACTCCAGGTCGCAAATTTCGCCCATTACACTGAGAAAAATTCTAGTAACCGTGCTAGTAAAAAGAGCGCCGACTAATTCGAGGAAGTACCGATAACAATATTTTTGTTAGTAATACCAGTTAGTATTTATTACAAACCATGAAAATAACTAACTCATTCCATAGTTAGTTGAATCCACTACCATCTATATAGTGAAAACGACTAGAAAAGCAATTACTAGAAATAGCTAGTTAATTTTCTAGTAAAATCGTTATTAGAAATTACATTTTTTTTTACTAAAACTGAGCTAGTAAAAAGAGCGCCGACTAACTCCAGCAGTAAAAGTAACTAACAAAGAAAATATTTTAGCACATATTACTAACTTAAGCTCCACCCATTTTGAAAGGAAGTAAAAAGAACTAGCTTATTCTATAAAAAAATACATACTTTTTATTTGTGCCAGGGACTGGTTAGTTAAATATACTATCGTTGTAAGTAAATGCGACTAACTTCCATAGTTTTAGCTAGTAAGTTCCACCTACTCAATTATTGGACTTAGTGAATATAACTAACTTCTTTAAGTAGTCTCAACTAACTAGCCTAAAAGTTACTAGCTCCGCTAGTAGTTTTGAAAACCCTTGCTAGTAAATTTGACTTATTTTGTTAGTAGCTCCTGTGTTTTCTAGTAAGCCTTGCTTTTTTTTCTAGTAGTCCTTTCTACCTGTATTAGTAAAGGTGGCTAAATTATTCTAGTAGCCTTTTCTCTGCTAGTAGTTTTTAATGCCCTTGCTAGTAAATCTAGCTCCTTTTGTTTAGTAGCTCCAGTGTTTTCTAGTAAGCCTTGCTTTCTTTTCTAGTAGTCCTTTCTACCTGTATTAGTAAAGGTGGCTAAATTATTCTAGTAGCCTTTTCTCTGCTAGTAGATTTTAATGCCCTTGCTAGTAAATCTAGCTCCTTTTGTTTAGTAGCTCCAGGTTTTTTCTAGTAAACCTTGCTTTTTTTTCTAGTAGTCCTTTCTACCTGTATTAGTAAAGGTAGCGAAATGATTCTAGTAACCTATCTCCAGGTTACTAGCACATTCTAGTAGTTTGCGGTAGCATATGCTAGTAATCTATCCACAGGCTACTAGCGCGTGCTAGTAATCATCAAAGTCTTCACTTAGTTGCCATGACTATTTTCGTAGGCTTATTTTGTCAGGTCTTCTATACCGCTGATTGGTTCCAAATCTGGCTCTTTTGATAGGATCCTCATCAAAGATTTGTCAATCTTGGATGATGATTCAATCTATATGGAGCCAAATTCTAAACACAAGACACAATATAATAGCGAAAACCTGATGAAATAAACCTACGCCATAGAAACTCAGGTCCAGCAGTCATGGCAACAAAATGAAGTCCTCGACGCGATGCAACTATGTAAAAAAATAAGACAAAATGTATGGTTAATAAATTATAAACAAGTGCATACATTATAGCAATTGGCAATAGTTTATTGATTGTAAAACATGAAAATAATAAATATAATAATAAATTTAATTAAAATATAATTAAATTATTTTCAATGTTGGACTGTTGGATAAATAAAGGAAGGTTATATTTTTGAAAAATATTGATTAGATTGTCAATATCACCACTTGTTAGAGATGTTAAATTAATGAAGACATTTACTAATTCTTCCCGTGATAGTCTCCATCAGTTGACTTTTCTATTGCTGACTGCGATGATATTTGATGGAATCTTCAACATCAAGCGGGAGATGGCCATCAAGGCTGCAAAATCTCTCTGCTCCTCACCACCTGCAAATGAATAATTATTCGATTACATTGTCTTTTTTCGCTAAATAAAAAATGGCTTGGAAGGGAATACAATGATTTAATTATTTTATTACTTTTAATAATTATATGTAAGTACGGGATACATAGATATAAAGTAATCAAAATATTGGAGAGACTATCGCTGAAGCGATTTCTTTCTTCTAACCATAAAGATATATTAGATATTTAAAAAAAGACACACACATGCATGCATTAACAGATGTTAGTATATTTGCCTTGTATTATGATATGAATGTACTTACATATATTGGAACAAATAAAATAAGATAAATAACTTGCAAACCTTTGGATAACTGGAGCAAGTCCTGTAATTTTTCCTCAGCAATGAAATCCAGAAGTCTGCTCCTAAGTATTGGAAAACGCTCCACGAATTTGTTAACTTGATCTCTGTATGTATCCCTTTTCAAGGAGCTGCAAAAAAGTACAATTTAATTAGCTATTAATGTAATGTTATGTAAAATATATCTAAAAAAAATACACATTTCAGTAGAAAAAACTTACTAAGTCAAGACCAAGTGGTGTACGCAGAGCTTTGTATTTGTGAATATACTCCTCTATGTCTTAAACTAAACTGGACCGCGTCCACAGATTGCACCGCGTGAATACTGGATGTCAATTTATACTCTGTAAGGTGATGTTCTATCTGTAAATACAAAACATACTCCCATGAATACAGGTACATAACATCCATGGTAAAGGTATGTAATATGTATTATGCCATCTAAAAAAATTATTAAAAGTATAAAAAAAAGAAAAATTGTGGTAATTAAGGGAAATATTCATAAAATCTGCAAACAAGCAAAAGAACTACTTACCAGTTGATGTGAATCTTCATTGGAGCATAAAAAACTTGCCAGCGATGGTCTTTGATCGCTTCGGTTATCCTTAATGAGCTGAGGAGCTTGACGATTATTGTGTGACAGTTCAGAGAGGCTTAGAAGTGGGAGATTGGTATTTTCAAAATTAGAGCACTCAATATTAATAACTTCCGATGGCTGATGAGAGACACTGGCGACTGAAAATGGCTCAGGGACGTTCAGCGTAGCTTGATCCTGTGAAAATAACAAAAAATACATATATGTATCAACTATTTTAGGATAGGCAGAGAGAACATTTCTATTCTTACACCTCATCCACACTCTTCATGCATGCATGCATTCATTAATTATTCATTCGATACTCCATGAGTGATTCGGCCATATTACACATTCTTCATAATGCTTTATAGCTTATCAAGTTTTATTATTATTCACCTTTACTTTTCGAGCAGCCATGCGAAGGCGAACAGCTTCCCCTAATGTAGAACAGAGAGAACGTATTTCACATGTCAAGAGATATGCCATCACCTACAAAGTAAAAATTATTCTTGTCTGTAATGCAACCATTAAAAAAACAATTAATTCTCTATTGCTTTGTCCTGTATTCTAATGAATTACTAAAATAAATATTGCCAAACACCTTTCTCAAACAAATCTTCACGTGTCGTTCAAATGAATCAAAATTGGTTAGGTTGGCAAACCACGTGGGCAAAAAAACATAATCTACGCATGAACTTGTAAAAAATATCATTTATTGTGTATTTATTAACATAGATCTTTAAAACTTACCTAAAAGTTTTCCATATAGATGTGACAATCCTGCATTAAATAAGAAGGATTCCATTTCAGTGTTTTTGGCTGACGCGGGACGCACACTTCTTACTACTCGAACATGGCGTTTCAATATAGTTTTTTGTAACGAAAACGGCATGTATGGAGACACACACACAAAATTTACTGAAAAGAAGTTAGAACAAAGGAATGAAGAAAGAAAGAACAAAGAAAGACTATCGAAACACATCCGCACAAACACAACAGCCCATGCACAGGCCATAAATCCATAAATAATACTGATGCGAATGGGGTCAGCGGGCCTCTATTTATAGCCTCCATTTTGATGGCGCGAATTATCAAAGTTCGTAAGTCGTTATAGAATTTTCTATTAAATTTTACAAGAATATTTTGTATCTGGTAAAAATAAATAACAAACCGTTTTGGTACCTATGAAGTCAGTCGCGTTTACTAATTATTGTTACTTAAAATAGAAAACAAATTTTTTAGGTACTTACAATTTTTGTAACATTCACAATTTTTTGTTAGTGTAGTTAAAAAACATTTTTTTTATAAAAACAACATGCGGAAATACAAGTCCAGGGTTGCCAGATGTAACTAGCCAATTGTAGTTTATTTATTTATTTTATTCCCCTGATTCAACGAATCGCGTTTATATGGAAGTATATAATATACTTCTACTAATAATTTAAAGAATCTGGCATTGTACAAGGCCAGAGTAGGTACTTAATACAGATATTGTATTAAGTATTGGAAAATAATGCGAGGTGAATATAAGAACAGTATATATGACGAGAATGAAACTATAAGTAGGTACCTAAGCTAAGGTGGTTTGGTCATGTGAAGAGAACGAATGACGACAGAATATAGATTAGGATACAATTATATAGCACCGTTTTGTGATATAAAACCACTTTAAGGGCGCCTTGTGAACCGTTTCTTGAACTCCGTTAGAGATCGACCAGGAAGTTCTTTCCGTCAAGCTCGCAGTTCCGTTACAATAATCAAGAATGACAAAGTAAAGTTTATGGTTGAAAGGAGAAGAGGCCGACCCAGAGTTTTTTGGAGATCAGATAGATTCAATTTTGCTTGTCCTTATGTGGTTGGATATCCTTATTGTCATAACAAATGTAAATTATTATTATCCTTGTCGCAATTTCTTCCATCTATACATACTTATACCCATTCATTTATTATTATAGAATATTGTTTCTGATTTCTTCAAAATGTTCACACCTTCTCACTGGCAACCCTGAATACAACTGGTTGCAACTTGCAACAATACTTGAATTATATGTTTTTTTGTAATGATCTATGTATATTTATATGATATAGGTACCTACCATGCGTATATTGCATATTATATAACTACTAACAGCAAAACCTGTCGGACGACAGGCATACAAAAGGGTCATTAATTATTTGATTGTAATATAAATCAGTTATATCGTCCATTATAGCGTCCCAATGTTACTTGACATATTATTATCCTCCCGTAGCAACAGTGTTTTATGTATATATAGGAGCGGACACGTGGATTTAGAGCGTTTATTGAGTTACGGACGAACTTCTCAATTATAATACAGACACCCCGCGTCGCTATTACAGCAGAACTGTGAATGACGCGCATACTCTAACTAAACATAACCTACAAATAATAGTATTTTATGCATACCTATATCTTTTTCAGTTTTGTAATTTATGTCAATTAAATGAATATCTTAATACCTATCAATGATATTTAAGTGTTAAAAATGTACTTTTAGCCATATTAACATTGAACTTTCTCGTAATTTGGATCTGTTTGGTATTCACACTACTGTATAGGTAGATATAAAGTAAGCATGTATGAAACCTTAACTTTTTTTATAAAAATAATAACCCTAAGAGAACTGGACTACTACACTTTTGACACCATTCACAAATTAAAGCTTGTGCCACAAAGAGGAAGAAGGTTACCAGGGACCAAACTCAAGACCTTCAGTATGTAAGTCAGCGAATGAATCGCTAAGCTATTAACTACTACTTTCTTTATAGGAAGTAAATGAAAGCTTTAAGGTCAAGTATATTGTATTTAACAGAAGTCCATTCTTGTCAAAAATCTTTATTCATGAATACTGGTTGGAATTTTGAAAAATTTTAGTATATTAACTTCAACTTCATTATACTCACCCTAAATTATTATTCCTTCAAAGACAATTCTTTCCATTTTCATGAATGATAAGGGACTTAACAAAGTATGTTATCCCAACTAATGACAGAATATTATGGTAAAGAAAAAACAGATTCACAATGTAAAATTTTATTTGAATAAGAATCATGAAATAATTTGTTAGTTCGTTAAAGTTTGTTAGTTTCAACATTTTATCTACATATAAAACACCATGCACAGTAACAAAACACATCAGGTAAAAAACTAAATATCAATATACTTACATACTTGTACAATAAAAATAATAAGAAAAAAAAAACTTAATTTGACGAACACCTGAAATACTTTCTTTTGTCAAATATACTAAATAGTGAACTAAATAAATTGAAATAAAAATTCCTATATCTGACAATTTACATAAGTTGTAATTTGAAATAATAATATTAAGTATATAAATTAAAGATAACTTTATCCAAAACCAATACATACTTACACTTAGTATGTAATAATATATTAAAAAAAAACATTTAAAATTGCAAAGCGTAGATTGATTGGGACATCACAAAACTTCAAATCGAACCTCAATCTTATTGAAAGTATGCAAAAAACATTATAGGATTAATAAATAATCAAACACCAGTTAACTTAAAAAAACCTGTATCCTAATACAAAATTATATATAAAAAAAAAAACAAAAAATTCTTCACAAATATTAAAAAAAAAAAATTATAATACAAGCCAAAACATAAAGCATAGAGTAAACAAAGAATTAAAGAAGGTTAACTAGTAATTTTAAATACTATCCATCATTGTCAATGACTTCTGAAAATGTAAATAATGCATTGAAAAAATTTCAATGGCAACGGGGTAAATGATTAAATTGAACAGTGTTGTCTGTAGCTGTCCTCCCGTCTTCTGTATCTTGTTTCTATCGCAAAGCGGTTAGTAAAACATTATTTGCATCTTCATATAAAGCTGTTTGAGGTTATGCTTCTTATATAGATTTAAGTGGTGGTTTGGTAGCACAGAATCTTGGTCACTGATTTTCCTACAGATGTACCTACTGAGGGTTGTGGTCCTCGTACCTAAAAGCCAATAAATAATTAAGAAAAAAAAAACAATAATATGACTTGTTACTCCCAGATGTTTTTTTTATAAACATTTGAGAGTAACAGATTTATTGCTCTGAAGAATGAAGTCCCTCTGCGTCATAACGGCACAAATATTCTACCAGTTTTCGAATATCGATGAACGATCATCTACTGATATTTTTAGTGTGTGTGCACACACTAATCTGCATTTGTTGGAAACACAGGGTCCTTAACATTGTGGCAAGGGACTGCTTTTTTCGCTGATATACTTACATACGTATCTCTTAAACTTTTTAATTTGGGTAAAGCTGTACTAAACGGACATCGTTTTCTTTTCTTGTTGGTGTGGCCGTAGTCAGAAGATTTATAATGATGGTTTTGTTGTAATTTAACTGTTCAGCCATACTCCCACTTCCAGCAGATGAAATAGTTTTTTCTCTATCTGATATCTGCAAATATGAACAGAAACATTAATAAAATATGAATTTAATATGTATAACGTTTCTTCTATCTCAAAGATGATATAACTCTATTGCCGAATATAGATAAGTCTCTACTCTACAAACTAAAATTATTATCTATATTATACAAGCTCAAAAGAGTGCTCATCAAGAATTTTTACTTGAATTCTTGTAACCACTTTTACTGATAAATATTGTTCACGAAGCCCTTATCTTTGAAAAGCTTGAGTAATATAAAATACTTGAGTAATAAATTGTTATTAAAACCAACCACAAGTGAATGCATAAGACGTGGTTAAATGAATTACATAAGGTATTGGTATACTTACTTACAACTTTTTTTTCCTTTTATTGACCTTCATCCTGTTCATGGTGTTCTTGGTCATGCAGTCTCAAGCTCAGGACTTACAACTATGTTTATGTTCTTAAATGTTTGCCCTTACATCTTTACACGATCTGCTGGGCTCATCACATTGCTAAAATAAATTAAAGTATTCTTTAAGTCATAGAGCGTGATCAAATTGTCATTTGAATGTAGTTTTATAGAAAATAATCAGCTAATCATAATGAACTACGAAATGTCAAATTATACAAGAATATTAATACTTACATTTATGTAAATAAATAACACTTTCTTGAACTGCTAACTGCAACATAATAACTCTTATGTCTTTAGGGTACTGCAAAGCACTGATTTTTTTCATTTAAATGCATTTAAAACATTGAATTTCAATAAAACACAGAGCGGGTATACTGCGCACTTACAAGTAAACTGACAGACATCATAATTTTGAGGTTAGAATTTACGCGCGTACACGTACCCAATTTGCCGCGCAACAGCAAGGAGACTAGTAAATATTACTAAAATAAATACTAGATCTAATTAGTAAGATTAACTATCGAGATGCCAGTAATTCACAAATCGTGTTAGTCAACCAAGTTAGTGATTTCTAGTAACGTGAATTTTAACTAACTTATGTTAGTTGATGTCTACAAACACAAGTTAGTACAATCTACTATTTCAACATTTCAACTAACCAAGTTAGTTAAAATTCTTTAGTAAATGTTACTAACAGGTTTTTTTTAAGTACCCTCAACTAACAAGTTAACTAACTCTGATTTTACTAATTTCGAGCTAGTACCCGCTAATAACCACTTTTACTAGAACTCATCAACTAACTCCGTTCTAGTAAAAAATGGCCAATTTTTTACTAGAATTTTTCTCAGTGTAGACCATCTCTCTGTGTTATTAGTATACCTCTTGTTCCTTGCATGGACTTTCTCAAGAGGATGTCCATGACAATAATAAATATAAAAGGAGCCAGTACGCAGTCCTGTCTGACTCCCGTGGCGATCCTAAAAGCTTCAGTAGGACCACCTGGCGTTTTGACGCTACACTCGGAGTCTTCATACAGGGACTGCACCATTTTTAACTATCTTCGGAGGTATATCTTCCGTACAGAACAAAAATATTGTACTTAGCGTCTTCTGATAGGTAAATTCAAGATATTTCATTACTAAGTACCTATTAGCAATGAGGCTACTTAGTGCATATATTTTTCTACTGAACCCCCTCCGAATTTTTTTCTGACTACGGCTCTGGGTGAATTTATCAAATGAAATTATGTATCAAACCGTAAAGATTCAAAAACAGTTACTCAGGTCAAATAATTGCTTTTACGGCAGAGTATATTTTATACAACACAGTTTTTTACTCAATTTTTCGATGGAAAAATTTCAGTTTTCGCCACTGTGGTCTATAAAATATACTGGGCCGTAAAAGCAATATTATGATTCTTTAAACAATCAAATTATAAATAATAGTCTGGTAATAGAGTGAAAAACTAACTGATGCATTTTCATTATTCTTTGCACTTAGATATTAGTAGGTACGTACGAGTAAGTAGACGGAAATAAAATTACTGCCCTGATAAGAAGAAAAAACGCAAGTAACATTTTTGTCGAAATTGAACAAAAATAAGAATGTGATTTATCTTTTAAAGAAAATTCCGACACAATATAATAATATAACCCAATTAAGATAAGTATAAATAATAAGTTTGATTCTTGTGACCATTTTTCAGGACTAGATCTTAAAGAATATGTAACAACTAATGACTCCAACAATTCATTACTGATGTTCGATATTTAAATGGAACAAACCACATCGGGCTTACGACCGTCTTCCACTGTTATTTCGAAGGCTGGCTTAGTGTGATCAGTTTACGTAAACAACGTTCGCCATTAGGTGGTAATGTCTCCGAAACTTCTAATCATGAGAATTCTCAACATGTTCAACATGTCGAAAAATCTCATGTACCTATGCAACAAGAAGATATTTAATAATTAATGAAAAATAGAGATAAAAGTTGGAAATTATTGAGAACAAGAGAGCAACCAAATTTAAAGACTGCGACTACTGTCATGTATTTGGCGCCAGGATATGACTATATCCATTTTTGTAAATGTCTCATATTTATTGCCTATTGGCTTTGTTGGTGCACAACGTTCTAATTATGTACATAGTAGTGGTTTGTTCCATTTAAAAATCGAACATCAGTAATGAATAATTGTTGGAGTCATTAGTTGTTCCATATTCTTTATAAATAATAAGTTTTAAGTACACATACAAATCTACATAATAATTCAGTAATGTATGTATATTTATTTATTTATTTATTTGTTTCACTCCAACTGTATGTCAGAGCATCACGCTAAAACCGTAGGTTCTGCGTTGAATATTTTTCTTCGCAGTTTTTCGCAAATACAATTGTGGTAATCTGAGATACAAATATTTACATTTCATTAAATATATTTTAAATTATTTACAAATTTCTAAAAATTTAAAATCTTCATACAAAAATGAGAAAGTCATGTTTTAAAAGTAAAATTATACATCTAAATTTTGTGTAGAACTGTAGCATTACGGTATGAAAATGTACAAAATCGATCGAAGTTTGATTTGAAATACAAAAAATATAAGTAGAAGTCTTTTAATTCTTATTTTATAAAGATTTTCACCGAAACTTCTTATAAAATATGTACGCCATGACAGATGACTAAAGCCGGTAAAGCAGAGTTCGCTTGCACCCTCTCTCTCCTAAGGTACCTCATTAAATTTATCACTACAGTCATAAGTAGGTCAAACTAACTATACATAATTATAATACTAGGTAGGTAGGTACCTATATCTACACACAGTATAGAGGTTTTCATTAGGAACAACTACACGTATTATAATACTAGGTAGGTAGGTACCTATGTATAACTATATTCTTCTTTTAATTTTTTCGCGTATTCAACAGTGAGTATTAATTTTTCCTCTTCTATTTTTTTATAAATATTGAAAGTGACATTAGTTTTTCAAATTTTTCGCATATTTAGCAGTGACTCTTATTTTTTCCTTTTTTAAAACATTAGCTGGGTACACATTCTAAATCTTAGCGTGAAAATTTTTGAAAATGATAGATTATCTATAACATTTGACCGATAATCGCTCATTTTTAAAATCTTAGCGAAATTTTTTTTGAAAATGAGCGATTATCGGTCAAATCTTAAAGATAAATCGTTACGTGTGTACCCAGTTATTAAGATAATATATACTCCTGCCGCCGTAGACAAATTCAAATTGGCGTTCGACTACAAACAAAGATTTCGCTAATGTATAGTGCGAAAAAATTAACTGTCCACTGAAACATATAAACATTTATTCAAACCAAACAATGATCCTTATAATATAAAATATAAAAAGTGGACAGTTAATTTTCTTCCTACTCTACATTGTCGAAGTCGTTTGTAGTCGATTGCCAAATGCATTTTGTCTAGGCCTACTGGTCCTGAGAAGGGGAAAGCTGCATACAAAACCTGTTCAATAACCTACGGCTCAAGTCTGACTAGCCAAATCAACAACGTAAAGCAAGACGGGTATCAGCTAGTAATATGAATATTTCTGTTCTTTATGAGGAAGAAATAACATAACTTTCAAAACTGACGACACCGAGATGATTTTTTCCGTCAAGTCTTAAAAGATATATTTTTTCTTCTATTTTTTTATATCTCTATTATGTTATAAAAAAACATTATCTATTAAAAAAAATTTTTATTCCGTTCTCATATCATTTTTGTAATTTTCTTAGTTTTATATTGGAATTTACTCAAATGCTAAATCAAAAAGCATAAGTGGTAAATAATTCTTTTTTCCTTCGTACTCATATAAATTTTGTCAAGTGCATTTAAGGAAAAGGAATGTATTTTTTAAATATTTAGGTAATTAAATAAAAATAGCAAGAATGAAAGTAGGTAAAATATAAAAAAAAATAACAAAGTATGACGAATTATCTAACAACTAATGACTAAAAATTCATTATTGATGTTCGATTTTAGAATGGAACAAACCACCACGGGCTTACGACCGTCTTCTACTGTTGTTTCAAAGGTTGGCTTAGTGTGATCACTTTACGTTAACAACGTTCGCCATTAGGTGGTAATGTTTGAGTCTCCGAAACTCCTAATCATGAGAATTCTCGACATGTTCAACATGTCGGAAAATCTCATGTACCTATGCAACAAATAGATATTTAATAATAATTAATGAATTGAGAGGTTATACAAAGTATAACCTCTCAATTTGATGTGTCATTTTTGAACTAATTGAATAAGGACCAGGAGATTTTTTCAATTTATTCCAAAACTTATTTTTTGTCACTTATGCCCTTTCTTCTCAAGGGGGCTGAATACTAACACTGTTTTCCTTGAAATGGAAATAGGTAAGAAGCATAATTTATGTACAGAAACTCATCAGAATAATTATACTGTACCTATTTTTCTTCTTCAAAGAGCGCAGGAAAGAGCAAGTATATACAACACAATTATTCAAAGTAGTTTTCTTCTAACATTACCCTCCTGAATATGCCAAGCTTCTTCCTCCAAGAACATTTAACAAGACTGTATAAAAGTTATAAAAATAATTTTAGAGGTTAAAACTTGTTTTAATAACAATGTCTATTTTATGATTATTTTTCATTGTTATTAATATAAATAAAATATCATAATAATATCTAAGTAACAATAATTAAGTATACTTAAGATTTTCAAAAATTAGTCTAGTGGAAAACATTCAATATTAGGCTTTTCCACTCGGCTAATTTTTGAATAGGTACTTAAATGAAACAAGAAATAACAATTTTTTTTTTAAAATATAAATTTGAAACAATATCTTGATTACAAACTAAATAAAATGTATAAGAAGGTACCTACCTACTTATGTATTTTTGACGGAGCTTAATATTATAAACATTATTAGGTAGGTACCTACCTATATAAAATTAAAAATATACACTGAATAATTGAAAATTATACTCGGACATATAGGTTATAAGTGGCTGTGTATGTAGCCATACATATTTTCAAAAAATCAAGTTTGTTTTTCTAACGAAGTCATTTTGAAATTTTGCAGATAACGAAAACTACCTATATCAATTATTTTTAATTCGTTATTTTATATGTAAACAAGCTTTCCCGACAGACGTTGTCCTGTAGTCCTTAGTACTATGAATATTGATTTCGAATTTGTAGTTTATACAGAAATACGTCTATATTATTTGAATGTTTCAAACATATTTCTGAAAGCTCAAAAAAAAATCCATAAAAATCTGCGTAGGTACCAATATTTTTAATGTCAATGGTAAACAATACTTTTGTTGTCATATAGAAATTTACATAGATGGCGTTGGCGTCGCAGGAAATCCGTTCCATACTAACTTTAATATTGTATTTGTTATTATTTCTTATGCATTTTCAATTTTTTAATAGTTATTATGTTTTCCGGAGCGGAGAAGAATCCAATCAATCAAACATCGGAAGAATCTGTTCAGCCGATCTCGAGTTATAAGTGTTCGCACTAACCCGACTTTCTTTTATATTATAAGATTTATGAGTTTCTGCTATGTCACCAACGATATATTATTTTAAATCCACCTTTGTCATCAACGATTTTTTCTTAATTCACCTTTGTCACCAACGTCATATTATTGATTTCACCTTTGTCACCAACGTCATATTATTGATTTCAGCTTTGTCACCATCGACATTAGATTGCAGTGAATGTGGTCCTAATGAAGAGTACTCCGAATGTGGCTATAACGGCTGCCAAAACACCTGTGCTGATCCTTATTTGTCGTATGTATGCAAAGGAACTTGCACACCAGGATGCATTTGCAAAAATGGATATTTATTGGATGAAAATTTCAAC